>JASERS010000003.1:69030467-71430467 GCA_036711965.1 Onthophagus sagittarius
AAATCACAAAAAATTAATTTGTTAAGACATTTTTATGAAGCATACAGTATTTATAGAAGAAAGCATGTACTTTTGCGTGAATAATACCACACATAAATATCTCTATTAGGTCTTAAGACAACTTGAAGTAAACCGTAAATTTTCATCTTTTCAAAAAATTTACGTTGTAATGCAATGATTTTTAAAAATCATAACAAATTGGATTATTAAGATATATTTATGAAACATTCGACATTTATAAAAGAAAGTATGTATTTCTATATGAACTAACCCATACTTTGATATCTCGATTTGATCTTGAGATACAAACTTTGGATTAAACCCTAAATTTTCACCTCTTCTCAATTTTTAGGTTTTGATGCAATCATTTTTATAAAATCACACAAAATCAAATTGTGAAGACATTTTTATGAAACATTCAGTATTTATAGAAGAAAGTATATACTTTTGCGTGAATAATACCATACATAAATATCTCTATTCGATCTTAAGCTACACATCTTGAAGTAAACCATAAATCTTCATCTTTTCACAAAATTTACGTTTTAATGCAGTGACTTTTAAAAATCATAAAAAATTGGATTCTTAAGATATGTTTATGAAACATTCGACAATTATAAAAGAAAGTATGTGTTTTTACATGGACTAACCCATACTTTGATATCTCAATTTCATCTTGAGATACAAACTTTGGATTAAACCCTAAATTTTCACCTCTTCTCAATTTTTAGGTTTTGATGTAATCATTTTTATAAAATCACAAAAAATCATATTGTTAAGACATTTTTATGAAACATTCAGTATTTATAGAAGAAAGTATGTAGTTTTGCGGGAATAATACCATACATAAATATCTCTATTTGATCTTAAGCCCCACATCTTGAAGTAAACCGTAAATTTTCATCTCTTCACAAAATTTACGTTTTAATGCAATGATTTTTAAAAATCATAAAAAATTGGATTCTTAAAATATATTTATGAAACATTCGACATTTATAAAAGAAAGTATGTATTTTTACATGAACTAACCCATAGTTTGATATCTCGATTTGATCTTGAGATACAAACCTTAGATTAAACCCCAAATTCTTACCTCTTCCCAATTTTTAGATTTTGATGCAATGATTTTTATAAAATCACAAAAAATTAATTTGTTAAGACATTTTTATGAAACATTCAGTATTTATAGAAGAAAGTATATACTTTTGCGTGAATAATACCATACATAAATATCTCTATTCGATCTTAAGCTACACATCTTGAAGTAACCCGTAAATTTTCATCTTTTCACAAAATTTACGTTTTAATGCAGTGATTTTTAAAAATCATAAAAAATTGGATTCTTAAGATATATTTATGAAACATTCGACATTTATAAAAGAAAGTATGTATTTTTACATGAACTAACCCATACTTTGATATCTCGATTTGATCTTGAGATACAAACCTTAGATTAAACCCCAAATTTTTACCTCTTCCCAATTTTTAGATTTTGATGCAATGATTTTTATAAAATCACAAAAAATTAATTTGTTAAGACGTTTTTATGAAGCATACAGTATTTATAGAAGAAAGTATGTACTCTTGCGTGAATAATACCATATATAAATATCTCTATTCGATCTTAAGCTACACATCTTGAAGTAAACCGTAAATATTCATCTTTTCACAAAATTTACGTTTTAATGCAATGATTTTTAAAAATCATAAGAAATTGGATCCTTAACATATATTTATGAAACATTCGACATTTATAAAAGAAAGTATGTATTTTTACATGAACTAACCCATACTTTGATATCTCGATTTGATCTTGAGATACAAACCTTAGATTAAACCCTAAATTTTTACCTCTTCCCAATTTTTAGATTTTGATGCAATGATTTTTATAAAATCGCAAAAAATCATATTGTTAAGACATTTTTATGAAACATTCAGTATTTATAGAAGAAAGTATGTACTTTTGCGGGAATAATACCATACATAAATATCTCTATTCAATCTTAAGCCACACATCTTGAAGTAAACCGTAAATTTTCATCTCTTCACAAAATTTACGTTTTAATGCAATGATTTTTAAAAATCACAAAAAATTAATTTGTTAAGACATTTTTATGAAGCATACAGTATTTATAGAAGAAAGCATGTACTTTTGCGTGAATAATACCATACATAAATATCTCTATTCGATCTTAAGACATCTTGAAATAAACCGTAAATTTTCATCTTTTCAAAAAATTTACGTTTTAATGCAATGATTTTTAAAAATCATAAAAAATTGGATTCTAAAGATATATTTATGAAACATTCGACATTTATACAAGAAAGTATGTATTTTTACATGAACTAACCCATACTTTGATATCTCGATTTGATCTTGAGATACAAACTTTGGATTAAACCCTAAACTTTCACCTCTTCTCAATTTTTAGGTTTTGATTTAATCATTTTTATAAAATCACAAAAAATCTAATTGTTAAGACATTTTTATGAAACATTCAGTATTTATAGAAGAAAGCATATACTTTTGCGTGAATAATACCATACATAAATATCTCTATTCGATCTTAAGCTACACATCTTGAAGTAAACCGTAAATTTTCATCTTTTCACAAAATTTACGTTTTAATGCAATGATTTTTAAAAATCATAAGAAATTGGATCCTTAACATATATTTATGAAACATTCGACATTTATAAAAGAAAGTATGCATTTTTACATGAACTAACCCATACTTTAATATCTCGATTTGATCTTGAGATACACACTTTGGATTAAATCCTAAATTTTCACCTGTTCTCAATTTTTAGGTTTTGATGTAATCATTTTTATAAAATCACAAAAAATCAAATTGTTAAGACATTTTTATGAGACATTCAGTATTTATAGAAGAAAGTATATACTTTTGCGTGAATAATACCATACATAAATATCTCTATTCGATCTTAAGCTACACATCTTGAAGTAAACCGTAAATTTTCATCTTTTCACAAATTTTACGTTTTAATGCAATGATTTTAAAAAATCATAAAAAATTGGATTCTTAAGATATATTTATGAAACATTCGACATTTATAAAAGAAAGTATGTATTTTTACATGAACTAACGCATACTTTAATATCTCGATTTGATCTTGAGATACAAACTTTGGATTAAATCCTAAATTTTCACCTCTTCTCAATTTTTAGGTTTTGATGCAATCATTTTTATAAAATCACAAAAAATCAAATTGTTAAGACATTTTTATGAAACATTCAGTATTTATAGAAGAAAGTATATACTTTTGCGTGAATAATACCCTACATAAATGTCTCTATTCGATCTTAAGCTACACATCTTGAAGTAAACCGTAAATTTTCATCTTTTCACAAAATTTACGTTTTAATGCAGTGATTTTTAAAAATCATAAAGAATTGGATTCTAAAGATATATTTATGAAACATTCGACATTTATACAAGAAAGTATGTATTTTTACATGAACTAACCCATACTTTGATATCTCGATTTGATCTTGAGATACAAACTTTGGATTAAACCCTAAACTTTCACCTCTTCTCAATTTTTAGGTTTTGATGTAATCATTTTTATAAAATCACAAAAAATCTAATTGTTAAGACATTTTTATGAAACATTCAGTATTTATAGAAGAAAGTATGTACTTTTGTGTGAATAATACCATACATAAATATCTCTATTCGATCTTAAGCTACACATCTTGAAGTAAACCGTAAATTTTCATCTTTTCACAAAATTTACGTTTTAATGCAATTATTTTTAAAAATCATAAAAAATTGGATTCTTAAGATATTTTTATGAAACATTTGACATTTATAAAAGAAAGTGTGTATTTTTACATGAACTAACCCATACTTTGATATCTCGATTTGTTCTTGAGATAAAAACTTTGGATTAAACCCTAAATTTTCACCTCTTCTCAATTTTTCGGTATTGATGTAATCATTTTTATAAAATCACAAAAAGTCAAATTGTTAAGACATTTTTATGAAGCATTCAGTGTTTATAGAAGAAAGTATATACTCTTTCATGAATAATAATAGCATACTTAAATATCTCTATTCGATCTTAAGCGACATATCTTGGAGTAAACCCTAAATTTTCATCCTTTCTTAAAATTTACGTTTTAATACAATCTTTTTTAAAAATCATAAAAAATGAAATTCTGAAGACATTTTTATGAAACATTCGATATTTATAAAAGAAATGTATGTGCTTTTGCATAAACTAAACCGTACTTTGATAATTCTATTCGATCTTGAGATAAAAACTTTGGATTAATTTTTATAAAATCAAGTTGTTAAGACATTTTTATGAAACATTCAGTATCACGGCCGGTGTTAATTGAACTAATAATAAGTCTTTTGAAATAATTTTTGACGTTCTGAATGATAAATTGTAATCTTTTTTCAGTTTCGATAGACTCTGTTTGAAAATGTGATGTTAGGTCTAATTATAGATTGAATACTTATACGCAGAAGAGAATTGATGATAAAGAGTTATACTTGAATATGACTACTAAATGATTTGACTGAAAAAATTCTATTGTCAAAAATCATCTCATCTGTAGAATAACCCAGATTTACTTTTATAGAGTTTCTTGTTTTGGTAAAGAAGAATTATCTGAGCTGTTAAAAATTGCAGCCTAGAGTTGGGATTCAATCAATACTTTTCTTACTTCTTGATCATTTTTAATGTTAAATGATACCAATAAACCCAAATTTTAAATCCATCAGTCTCTAGTCATGACGATATTTTAAGAACTTTTAGTAATTTCGCCATAACGTGACAAAATTTTATGCAAAATATTTGTCAGATAAATTTTATTTCAGAATCGATTAACTAACAACGATATTTATAAAAGAATGTATGTACTTTTCAATTAACTACACCGTAATAAACGTGTGATTCTCTATTTGATCTTGAGATACAATCTTTAGAAAATTTCCATCTCGCTTCAAAATTTACGTTTTAATGTAATTATTTTTAAAAATTATAAAAAATCGGATTTTTAAGATCTTTTTATGAAACATGTGATATATATAAAAGAAAGTATATATTTTTACATGAACTAATCCATTCTTTGATATCTCGATTTGATCTTTAGATACAAACCTTAGATTAAACCATAAATTTTTACCTCTTCTCAATTTTTAGATTTTGATGTAATATTTTTATAAAATCACAAAAAAAAATTAACTTAATGTCTTAACAAAAAATTTGTTAAGACATTTTTATGAAGCATACAGTATTTATAGAAGAAAGCATGTACTTTTGCGTGAATAATACCACACATAAATATCTCTATTAGGTCTTAAGACAACTTGAAGTAAACCGTAAATTTTCATCTTTTCAAAAAATTTACGTTTTAATGCAATGATTTTTAAAAATCATAACAAATTGGATTATTAAGATATATTTATGAAACATTCGACATTTATAAAAGAAAGTATGTATTTCTATATGAACTAACCCATACTTTGATATCTCGATTTGATCTTGAGATACAAACTTTGGATTAAACCCTAAATTTTCACCTCTTCTCAATTTTTAGGTTTTGATGCAATCATTTTTATAAAATCACACAAAATCAAATTGTGAAGACATTTTTATGAAACATTCAGTATTTATAGAAGAAAGTATGTAGTTTTGCGGGAATAATACCATACATAAATATCTCTATTCGATCTTAAGCTACACATCTTGAAGTAAACCGTAAATTTTCATCTTTTCACAAAATTTACGTTTTAATGCAATGATTTTTAAAAATCATAAAAAATTGGATTCTTAAGATATATTTATGAAACATTCCACATTTATAAAAGAAAGTATGTATTTTTGCATAAACTAACCCATACTTTGATATCTCGATTTGATCTTGAGATACAAACTTTGGATTAAACCCTAAATTTTCACCTCTTCTCAATTTTTAGGTTTTGATGTAATCATTTTTATAAAATCACAAAAAATCTAATTGTTAAGACATTTTTGTGAAACATTCAGTATTTATAGAAGAAAGTATGTACTTTCGCGTGAATAATACCATACATAAATATCTCTATTCGATCTTAAGCTACACATCTTGAAGTAAACCGTAAATTTTCATCTTTTCACAAAATTTACGTTTTAATGCAATGATTTTTAAAAATCATAAAAAATTGAATCCTTAAGATATATTTATGAAACATTCGACATTTATAAAAGAAAGTATGTGTTTTTACATGAACTAACCCATACTTTGATATCTCGATTTGATCTTGAGACACAAACCTTAGATTAAACCCTAAATTTTTACCTCTTCTCAATTTTTAGATTTTGATGCAATGCTTTTATAAAATCACAAAAAATTAATTTGTTAAGACATTTTTATGAAACATTCAGTATTTATAAAAGAAAGTATGTACTTTTGCGTAAATAATACCATACATAAATATCTCTATTCGATCTTAAGCTACACATCTTGAAGTAAACCGTAAATTTTCATCTTTTCACAAAATTTACGTTTTAATGCAATGACTTTTAAAAATCATAAAAAATTGGATTCTTAAGATATATTTATGAAACATTCCACATTTATAAAAGAAAGTATGTATTTTTCCATAAACTAACCCATACTTTGATATCTCGATTTGATCTTGAAATACAAACCTTAGATTAAACCCTAAATTTTTACCTCTTCTCAATTTTTAGATTTTGATGCAATGATTTTTATAAAATCACAAAAAATTAATTTGCTAAGACATTTTTATGAAGCAAACAGTATTTATAGAAGAAAGTATGTACTTTTGCGTGAATAATACCATACATAAATATCTCTATTCGATCTTAAGCTACACATCTTGAAGTAAATCGTAAATTTTCATCTTTTCACAAAATTTACGTTTTAATGCAATGACTTTTAAAAATCATAAAAAATTGGATTCTTAAGATATATTTATGAAACATTCCACATTTATAAAAGAAAGTATGTATTTTTCCATAAACTAACCCATACTTTGATATCTCGATTTGATCTTGAAATACAAACCTTAGATTAAACCCTAAATTTTTACTTCTTCTCAATTTTTAGATTTTGATGCAATGATTTTTATAAAATCACAAAAAATTAATTTGTTAATACATTTTTATGAAGCATACAGTATTTATAGAAGAACGTATGTACTTTTGCGTGAATAATACCATACATAAATATCTGTATTCGATCTTAAGCTACACATCTTGAAGTAAACCGTAAATTTTCATCTTTTCACAAAATTTGCGTTTTAATGCAATGACTTTTAAAAATCATAAGAAATTGGATCTTTAACATATATTTATGAAACATTCGACATTTATAAAAGAAAGTATGTATTTTTACATGAACTAACCCATACTTTGATATCTCGATTTGATCTTGAGATACAAACCTTAGATTAAACCCTAAATTTTTACCTCTTCCCAATTTTTAGATTTTGATGTAATCATTTTTATAAAATCACAAAAAATTAATTTGTTAAGACATTTTTATTAAGCATACAGTATTTATAGAAGAAAGTATGTACTTTTGCGTGAATAATACCGTACATAAATATCTCTATTCGATCTTAAGCTACACATCTTGAAGTAAACCGTAAATTTTCATCTTTTCACAAAATTTACATTTTAATGCAATCATTTTAAAAACCCATAAGAAATCGGATTCCAAAGATATTTTTATGAAGCATTCGATGTTTATAAAAGAAAGTATGTACTTTTGCATAAACAAAACCTTACTTTGATATCTCTACTGGATCTTGAGATACAAACTTTGGAATAAGCCGAAAATTTTCATCTTTTTTTAAAATTTACGATTTAATGCAATCAATTTTAAAAACCATAAAAATTGGATTCTTAAGATATTTTTATGTAACATTGGAAATTTATAAAAGAAAGTATGCACTTTCACATGAACTCAACCATATTTTGATATCTCAATTTGATCTTGTGATACAAGACTTTAGAGTGAACCGAAAATTTTCAACTTTTCTCAAAATATACGGTTTTAGGCAATCAATTTAAAAAACCATAACAACCGGATTATATAAAAAGATATTTTAATTCAATATTTGACATTTATAGAAGAAAGTATGTACTTTCACATGAACAAAACCGTGCTTTGATATCTCTATCTCGATCTTGAAATAAAAAGTTTGGAATAAACCGTAAATTTTCATCTCTTCTCAAAATTCATGTTTTAATGCAATCATATTTAAAAATTTCAACATTTATAAAGGAAAGTATGTACTTTCACATGAACTAAACCGTAGTTTAATATCTTTATTCGATCTTCAGATACAAACCTTGAAATAATACCCAAAATTTTCACATCTTTTGAAAATTATTTTTTTAATGCAGTCATTTTAAATATCATAAAAAATCGGATTCTTAAGATATTTGTAAAAGAAATTATGTACTTTCACATGAACTAAACCGTACTGTGATATCTCTATTGGATCTTGAGATACAAAGTTTGGAATAAACCGTAAATATTCATCTCTTTCCAAAACATACGTTTTAATGGAATGACTTTTAAAAATCATAAAAAATCGTATTCTTAAGATATTTTTATGAAACATTCGACATTTATAAAAGAAAGTATGTACTTTCACGTGAACTAAAGCATACTTTGATATCTCGATTTGATCTTGTGATATAAAACTTTAGAGTAAACCGAAAATTTTCATCTTTTCTCAAAATCTACGTTTTAAGACAATCAATTTTAAAACTCATAAAAAATCGGATTATTAAGATATTTTTATGAACCATTCGACATTTATAAAAGAGTATATGTATTTTCACATGAACTAAACCGTACTTTGATATCTCTATTGGATATTGAGATACAAACTTTGAAATAAACAGATTTTCACTTCTTCCCAAAATTTATTTTTTAATGCAATCATTTTTAATAAATCATAAAACATCGAATTCTTAAGATATTTTTATTTAGCATTCAACTTTTATATAAAAAATACATTACGTTAGCATGAACAAACCCATATTTAGATAAAAAGGTCATCAAGATATCTTAAGATTTAGATTTCTTACGATTTTTCAAAAACGATCAAGGAAATTTTTAATTCAATGAAATGCTAAGAATTTCTCTCAAAAGATATCTCAAAAACAAATTGATGTATTCGTTATGGTTTTGTTCTGAAAAAAGTACACACTCTTCTTCATAAATCACGAAATATGTTATCAATATATATTTTACATCCCTGTGTACATCTGATCCATTAAATACAGGGCACCTGTATATGACATAAAACATCTAAGGCACATCGTCAAGGCAAAAAGAATAATTTAATGCAATAAAACGATCTAAAGAACATTGTCTAACATCTTTTTATTCAAAAAACAAATACACATTAAAAAAAATAATCACTTTTCAAGAAATTCTTGTGGAAATTTTCAAAATTAATAAATTATCAGTTAAAGAATCATATCAAAATTAATTTACGACTTTTTGAACGATGAATTTTGCTTTTGAACATTGAACCGTCAGTCTCAGCCATGTAATCATGGCGAGATATACATCTCAACGTTGTTTGCAGCAAATTATTCAACTTTATAATCAAAGTTCACTTTCTATCGCCATTACGTTGTACGATAGACGCCAATTTTCAGTCGAATTCAAGCCGGATTACTGAACATTTGGTGCAAAATGAGGCAACGTCATGCTCGAAGTAAAAAAAAAATCGTCTCTTCAGTATAAAGAATCGTCTATTCGCAGACGTTGAACATCAGTACAACTAGTTAGTGGCGAATTTTGTGGATCACTTTAGATTTTCATCCGAATAGCACTGACCAAATGAAACCTGAAGACGACCTTCACAAGAAAATCAAATTTTCGGATGAAGCTAATTTCAATGCAATTAAGTCGGCAACGTGAAAGTAGAGCTGGAGGCCAACGTTTAACTCAAAATTCCTAGTATTTCGGTCAATTTGTCTGCTCAAGTCATGGAAAATTGGGTCCGGCGTATTCACTCGTGCCAACACGTTCACAACGGACATTTGAACGATGATATATTCCATAAATAATGGCATCGATTATGCTTTCATTTGAAATAACAATCATTTTCATAACTAACTCACAAGTTTTTTAATTGAAAAATAAGATGCATCGATCTTAATGAAAATCCCTATAGAATGATAGTGAACAGCATTTCATAGCATCTCCATTTTTAAATTCTTATCTAAAAGAATAAATCTATTTGTATTGTTTACTCAAATATCTCTTTCAATTCGTTCATTTTTATTGAAGTAGTTACCCAACCCAACCCAACCCAACAAATCAAACGATTTATATGCATCGATATTATAATAATTTGCCTTTTATGTCCATGTGTATCTTAAATAAAATCATTTTCCTTTCAAGCGCAGCAAAAAAACAACAAATTAAAGCGAGCGATAACTGCAAAATCAAAACGATCGATATCTGTGTTATTTTTGGTTATTTTATGGTGATTACTAATCAGAACGGTATTTGCCAATATCGTTGAACTGTTTATTCCACCAATTATTATAAATCCTGTTGAACATGTACCACGAGTTAGGTTGGCTTGAATACACAACTCTACGTTTCAACAATTTTTCTAATTTTAGCTGGATAAAGATGTTTATATGGGTAACACAATCGATATATGATAACGGTGATTATGATTATATAATAGCACTTCGAAATTTTGAAGTGTAGTTGAAACAGTGTTCGTAGCAATTGTTGAGCAGCTCAGTCGATATGATACTTCATTTTAAGATATGTTGTTTGATGTCTAAGTGCACTAAATCTTCAATAAGTTGAAAATATATAAATAATTTAAAAGCCTCTACGCATTTCAAACCCCTTTCTTCATTTCGACTGAAATCGCTAGAAAGGCACTGCTACTAAGAAGAACTAATTGCTACTAATACTTTGATTCTTCACATTTGATGCAACCTCAACTGTTTCCAGTCAACACCAAAATCAAAGCTCATTTCTTTTCTTGCTTTTCATGTGCCTCGCGAGCTCACATCATAACTTTTTGAAATGACGTAGGCTTTCTACCTACTCTAAAGTAAGATAAGGCCCTTTTCTCATCTTCCTCTCTTCACTCCCTCATTTCATCTCTGGTCCTCTCTCGTTCTTCTTCTCTTTTCAGATTGTCGGCATCCACGGTCAGATAATATTCAGTTACATAATATTCCTATCCTCCTCAACTAATCCTATCTTGGTGTCATCTTCACCAGTCTATCCACCCGTCTTTCCTCCCGAGCTATACGTCGTTCCCTATCTTATATGCAGATATCATGTACTTGGCTCAGGCCTCCTTAGGAAGCATTATTCTGGGTAGACTTTCTTAATTATGTCAGCCTTCTCTTTTAATATGCTACGTTATTATAAGATCATTAAACAACTCATCAATCTAAGGTAATCAAATCCAGTTAACAAATCAAGTAACTTGCCTATCTCAATATTATAACAATTCGTCTTCTTTATTCTCAAATAGAATCTGCTTATATTCCCTTCCCGCATAACTTCCCAAAATCAAAATGTAACGGATCCGATATTCGGCCTCTCTTCACTTGTTATATGAAATCAAACATGTCAAACACTGCAATCAACTGAAACTTCTTCTTCATATGACAACTTCTTTTTCTTCATCTGACAGCTTCTTCTTCATATGAGGCAGCAACCTAAACTGTGTCTTCACCTCCTTTATTTTCTACCTCCGCATCCATTCGAATAATTAGAAAATTTCCTCACAAATCTGTTGCCTTAGATTTATGTCTTAGATCCTCTTTGGAGTATAATCATCGCAAGATAATAGATGTGCACAACAAATCTGCCATTTATAAACCACTTTAAATACAATTTGTTGATTTAACAGCCGCCTGTAAACAATTTAACAAATTTTCAAATCCTTTCCAATCCTATACTGGTAGTGTAAATGACATTAAGAAACCGAAACACAGAGATCTGTGTTATTTCTGGTCATTTTGTGCTAATGGCGTATCAGAACGATGTCCACTAATATTTTTCAATTATTTTTTCTACCGATTAATGTAAATCCTACTGCATAAGCGACACGAGTTGGGTTGGGTTGAAAACAGAACTTATAATTTTAGCTGAGCAAAGATGTTTGTAAGGGTGATAACGGTATGTTCCCTTGCCTTAAAGTAGACTTTCATACTTCTCCTCTGCTTACATATGTTTCTCCTCTGTACCATTTAATTGATCTGCCCATTCTCTTCTCAATTTGGATAAAGCAGTCTCCGTTCCTATCTGCGTAGAGATCTTTTAATTTTCTTTTGTTGGGTTTCTGGTAATATTAGTCCTGCGCTATTTCTTCTCATTTCAGACACCAACATGTCGTGGCTATCCTATCTCCTATTATAGTTTAAGTGTAGGTGTCCGATTTTTTTAATTATCTTAGGCATCTCAGTTGATTGCTTTTAGATATCAATTCTTTATTGATTCATTCGGAGAAGTTGAGTTATGTCCCTCAATCATTCCTTCCCTCTTTTTCTGTTTTCTTCCTCATAACGAAATTCTTAAAATTTTTCATCTGGTCTAATTTTTCTGTCTGTTGTTCATTTTGTTCTTTCAGTTCATTTCTAATACTCTCTAATGTTTCTCCATCTGTCTCTCTTTGATCCTGTTTTGAAGTTTGCTCTAAACGACCCTTTCCTTCTTCCACTATACCTTCATCCTCTAACGTTTCATCTTGTGTCTTTTCGATTTCTCTTGCCGTGGATTTGAACGGTTTATGTTCTTCCCTCCATTCTTTGAATGTATCTGTAGTTCTTATCTTTTCAATTTGGACTCTTCCGTCTCTTTCTCCTTCTCTTTCAGATCCTTATTATTTCTTTGGATCGATTCAGTAACTTTTCTGCTTCCTTGACTAATGATCTCAGCTACTCTTTACATCTTCCAAACCACTTCTTTAATTTCTTTTTTGGTATTTTGTTCCTCATTTTACCCTTCTAATATTGTCGCTTTGCTTTTTCTTTTTCAGGTTTTCTTTTTGTGTCTTCACCTCTATATTCAGTCTTTCTCTCAGCATCATTAAACAGCTTCCCGTAGACCAGCTTTTGATAATGGTCCCGATGTGCTCTCCTGCAGATTAGATTCTCCTACTTTCTCCTTCATTCTTATTTTAAAGGTTTTTGGTTCCTTCAGTGCGGTGTTATTATTTCTTTTTTTTGATTCTTTTCTTCATCTGGAGTCATAAACACTGCCGTTGTTGGTGTGGGCGTCTGCAATGGTGGAGGCTGCTATGTCTGAACGCATTCAATTCCTCTTCACCCCGGCTAGCAGGGTCTAGTGTTTGAATAACTGTCCATATAACTATATTTGGGATTGCTACCTCGGATTTGCTCATGATGAGGTCCCTGAGGGAAACGCAACCTAACCTAACTTTTCTTTTTTTTACGAGGTCGGTTAAAATCTGCTTAACAGACATCTGGCCTGGGATGATGGGCGGCCAGATAGTGTGGGGTTGGGACTAGTAATTAATCCCGGAGTTAGGTGCATTGCTGAGATCCCGAGTCCTCTGTGTTTTTCTTTTTTTTCTCACGTGTTTCTTCTCTCACGTCTCTCTGATGATGCTTTAACTGAGGGGCTGGACAGGCACCCCTTATTATCCTCCATTCTTCTTCTCACATCTCGCTGATGACGCTGTCCGTCGCCATTCAATAAATGCCGTGTAAAACAAACAAAAAAAAACACTCAACTTTTAATAAAATCATATCCTTAACGTACCTGACTGATGGGCTGGACAGTTGTCTGGTGTTATTCGTCTGCCCACCTTCCTCTCCATTATTGTACTAGTAGTCTCCCATCTGTCACATTGGAAGAAAGTAGTCTCGGCGTCATCGGTTCTTTCGCAATATCTGCATTTGTCGTCTATGGCTCATTTATACTTGTGAAGGTAGCTTTTAAAGCACCCATGTCCACCCATAAATTGGCTTAAGCCCATTCTCGTTTTGATTTTGGCCCAGCCTCCTTTTAATATATAAGTCTATGGGGGGCATATCTCCCATTAGCTGCAGCGCAACATTTGACGTGGTTCTGTATGCCCTGGTGATTCTTATCAGGACTCCCCTTTGTACTTTCGTTAGTTCTTTGATGTTTTGTTTGACTTTTATCGCCTCCTTCCAAGCTCTGCAGGCATAAAAAATTTGCAACCATGTGACCATGCCGATCATTTTACGTTTCTGTTGATTAGGTCCATACGTTGCCCCGGTGATCCTGTACAAGGCTCTTGTTGATATCTGGGTCTTTTGTACAACATATTTGATGTGTTGGTTCCATCTTCCATCCTGTCCCATCATCACCCCCATGTATTTAATCGCTTGTCCTGTTTTTATGGTGCAGTTTTCCACCTTCAGCTCTAATTCCCGTTTTATTTTCCTACTTTTCAGTAGTACCGCCTCAGTATTTTCTGGTGCCATTTCCAAACCTTGTGCCCTCATCATAATTTCTATTTGAGTGATCGTCCGGTGTGCCAGGTACCTCATCTCCTCCTCAGACCATCCCGTAATCATCAAAGCCAAGCCATCAGCATATGCGATTACTTTAACGTTGTCATTTCCTTCCTGCGATCTGATGATCCTGTCGAAGTAAATGTTCCACAAGGTCGATCCAAGTACTGATCCCTGCGGGATCCCTCTAGTTATTTTCACCCTTCTGTCTTCATACACAACCTCTCTATCTGACAAGTACTCCCTGATTACATTTGTCAGGCCTTCTGTTAAGCCCTTCTCCCTCATTTCTTCTATTATTCCGCTCCACGTTGCAGTCCCAAATGCGTTTTTTACGTCAATTGTAATCATCAAGCACTTCTTCTTTTTCCCCCTGTTGAATTTTTCTATTTCTTGGGCGCATCTCAGGACTTCCTCTATAGCGTTCACCGTTAATTTTCTTTTTGTGAATCCGTACTGGTGCTGTGAGGTTCCTTTAATTTTCTTAAGTTCCTCATTCACTCTTGCCCTGATGATACCCTCGTACAACTTGCCGAAGCAGTTCAACAGGCATAATGGTCTAAACTTCTTTTCTTTTTGATTCCCTTCTCAATCAAAACTAGTGTACCCTCCTTCCAACTTTTGAGAAATCTGTTTTCCATCAGTAGCTTATTGTACATCTTGGTGATTTCTTTGATTTCGATTTTAACCACATCTTTCATTATTTCGGGCGTTATACCGTCCGGACCGGGTGCTCTTTTGTTGTTCATTCCACATGCGATGGTTTTAACTTCCTCTTCCGTGACTTCCCTATCTATATTTGCCGGTCTTATCACCCTTCCCGTGCAATCACCTCCATCCGGAAACAGTTCTCTAATTAGTTCTACCAATCTTTCCTCCTCCAAGATCGTTTTGCTAATATTTTTTTGTTTTCTTTAGAGCAATTTTATAGGCATCTCTCCAGATGTCACTTTCCAGGTCGTCACATAATTGTCTCCATGCTTTTTTCTTTGCCCTTTTTATTTCCTTTCTGTATTCTCTTTTAGCTACCTCGTATTCCCTTCCCCATCTTTCAAGCTCTGCTATCGTACTTCCGTTACCACGTCCCCTGGTTAGCACTCGTCTGCACCTATTTGCGATTCCCCTAGCCCTCTTTACGTCTTCGTTCCACCAGTACAAACTGCCTGTGTTAATTTTTATTTTTCTACTATTTCCATAAACCGTATTGCATGTGATAATCGTTGCTTCTGTTAAAGTTTGTGGTGTAATCTCTTGTATTTTCCTACAGTTTTTGTAAAGCGTTTCTTCGAACTTTTTTCACTAACTTGTGTTTTCGGGTCCATCTACCCTCACTATTTGCGCTGTCAGTTTGTTTCTTTTTCTTCAGTTTGACTCTGTAATAGATATTGTGGTGGTCGCTAAGGTTTTCCTCCTCTTCCTCCACTCGCCATTCTTCGAAAGCTGTTATTTGCGAGCTTTTACAAATTGTGAGGGCTATTATGGATTCCTGCATCTCTCTCTTCCACGAAGGTCTCTCTCCACTATTTACAACCATCATATCCCTCTCTGCCAACCATTCCCAAAGCATTCTACTTCTCTTGTCCTCTCTCTTAGATCCCCAGTCGTTGTGTTTGGCGTTGAAATCTCCTGCAATGATTATATCTCTTCCCCTGAAACTATCAACTACCTATCCCAGGTTATACACTGTTCATATCGAATTCAGCTATGTTTTCATTTGGGGTTAGATAACATCCCACCCAGATCCCCACGTTTGTCACCAATACCAGGTAGCCTTTATTTTTCCTCCAGTCACATATCTTGATATCATTGTTAAAGACTTTCATAGCTACATCTCCGTCGGTGTTTTTAAACCAGCCCCCTTTTTCGATCTTTTTCCTATTGGATTCTGAAACTATTATCATGTCTATTTTCCTGTCTCTCACTTGCCTTTCCAATAAGTTTGTGGCTTCTAAGCTTCTGTTTACGCTAGCTTGTAGTATATTAACTGTGATAGCCATTTTTTTAAATTAGTTATTACCAGCACAGCCGGCACTTCTGTTTTATCTGTTTCGATACTGCCTTTATTATTTTTCGTTTTGTCGCGTTGCATTCTTTCTTGTTTCTACCTATTTTTGTACCTCTCTCCTGTACATTGGGCATGCCATGCTATTTGAGATGTGTCCTACAGTTTTACAGTCCCTGCAGAAGCTTTCCTCCCTGCAGTCGCTCATCTTATGACCCGTCTTCTGGCATTTGTTACATGCTTGCCTTTTTTCTGTTTTACTATTTGGGCATTCCTTCGCGAAGTATCCTACTTCACCGCATTTATAACATCTATCGGGAGTGATCACTTCGTGTATTCGGCATCTGGTCCAATCTAGTTTTATGGTACCTTTATCCAGCATTGCCTCCGCATGTCTCCTGTTCAACGTTACAGCTGCCATAATTTTGTCTTTTCTTCTCTTGTCCTTGAAAATATTTATCCTGTACATATTTTCCTCCAGTTTTGTACCCACTTCTTTTCAATTGCCTCCTTTACCTCTTCCGTGTTTATCGCTGCATCTAAGTCACGTATAAAGATTGTCGTTGTTTTCCCCATTGTCTCTCTAGTCTCCGCTTTATCTTGCAAAATCATAGCTTGCATAGCCTAACCTAACTCAACCCAATCCAACCGAACCCAACCCAATTCAACTAAGAAGTTAAGCCAACTTGCTTCTGTCAATATTATAATAGATTGCCTTCTATGTTTACAAATATCCCAAATTAAATCTTTTTCTTTCCAAACAGAATAAATTATGAATAAGTTTGAATTTTCTTCTGGCTTCCTAAAAACAAATGTTAGATCTTATTTAATTCTTCTTCACATATATATGACGCAATATCCCAAATTATGCCTCCATCTCCTTTATTTTCTACCTCTACGCTCATTTTCACGCTTTGAACAGCCAGAAGATATCTTCACTGGTCTTTTGCTGTATATTCGACGGTTTCAGAACCTCTGAAAACATTTTTTCATTCCAACATCGCAATATGATAAAAGAAGACATTTTATCTGATTTTCTTCAATCACCGCAAATACTATTTGTTGTTACAATTGCCAGTGGTAAACAATCCATGATCTTTTCGAATCCTCTCCAAATCTTCTCAATATCTATACAGGGTCTCACGTAAGTGAGTACAACAACGGGATTAAGGAGCCGATGTACATTTATTCTTTAAACAAAAATTGAAGAAAATTTATCGGAAAACATTTTTATACATAAAGGCTGTTTCATAAAGACGAACCGAATGCTTTTGATTGTTCCATTACTTTAATTAGAGTCTTTTTAGCAGTTAACACTGTGTTCTTTAAATCGGGGTTTCCTAGAGATCGATCTAGCTAGAACGTTAAAATCTATGACAGTAAATAGAAGATCATCGCTCTATGCCACGCAGGTATTCAAAAACGGAAATCCTGTTTCACCATTCCATGTCACCCTGTATGTTTAAAATATCTAAGTGAATGAATGAATTACAACCAATTCCTAATAAACATTAAAAAGCAAAAATATCGCTATTAATTTATAATTAAGAAGATGTAATACAAAGATAATAAAATTTTCATTTTTCCTAGAATATCTAAGATGACTTTACGAAACAATATAATACTGTAATTCACACAAAACGATGACTCATATATTTATTAGAATCGTAATAAGATGTCAAGGTTATTGCAGATTAAATAATTTTTATGTTTATCAATTATTTATTAACTAACAATTTTTTATGGCAAAAAATTATTTTAAACAGTTATAAAACCGAATATATTTATTCACAGCTTACATTTTAGCAAATAATTTATTTCACGATCGACACACTTACTTAACATTAACGTGTACTCTAATATTTAAGTGGGATTATTTGCATAATGCAAATCGTTTTGCGATGCATCGATTACAATTTCTTAGTACTCGAAAATCAATCTTAAATGAAATGAAAAAGGACTCCCCGCGTACTCATTGTTCTGCGTTTTGGTTTCTTATATAAATAACGAGTGCAAAAATAGAACATAAAGTAACGATCTTCCGCGGTATATAAGCCACATCATTGTTATTAATTTTTCAAATAACGACAATGAAATGAAACAGGCAACTTTTATTAACAGTAATAGAAATTTCCTTCCATTAGTGAGAGGTTCAACTCGGGTAATTATGTCACGACACTCTATTTAACCTTTGGAATCTAATTTTTTTATGATAACAATTAATTTGTTATCTCATTTCTTTGTAATCGATTATTTAATTCCCTCGATTATGAATTAATTAATTTCTTTTTTGATTTTAGTGCCATGGAAATTCAGAACATAAAAGATTTAATCGGGCCACTTCTAAAAGGTAACAAGAAGTATTTAACTCACGAACAAGAAAAATTATTGCAAGTCGGCGAAAATTACGGCAGCGTCATTCTAAAACTTGTAATTTATTGCGAGGATGAGAACGGGAGGAAGGAAGAACATCATTGTATAGCGAAATTAGTCCCGCCAAGTAGTTACATACAAAAAATTTTCAAAACGAAAATTACTTTTAAAAAGGAAATTAGAATCTACGACACAATAATCCCGTTATTACGTTCTTTCGGCGAAAAGCACGGCCAAAAAAATCTCCTCCCATTTTTCGGGAAATATATCGGATCAAGAATATCGTTAAACCCAAAATCTGCCGAAGTCGATAATGATGCTGCTTTAATTTTAAGGAATCTTAGTTATGATGGTTACGTCGTTTGCGATAGATTCGTCGGGTTTAACAAAGAAACAATGGATTTATTATTAAAGGATTTAGCAACTATGCACGCAACAATAATCGGTTATAAATTGCAAAATCCCGAAGAGTTTAATCAACAAATTTTACCCCACTTTTTCGGAACGATGGATTGGGACTTCAACGACACAACAATAAAGCAATATCAAGATCAATATGGGGCAATTTTAGAAAAAGATCCAAATTGTTCCAAATTACGCCAAAAAGTTTTGGATAGCATGAACAAAGCTGGATGTTACTACGGTTCAAAACCACGAGAACCCTTCGCTACAATGATCCATCAAGATTTATGGGTCAACAATATGATGTTGAAATTTGCCGATGGAAAACCAATTTCCAGCAAATTCATCGATTTCCAAATAATGGCTTATGGTAATCCTGCGTGTGATGTTCTATTTTTAATTTATACAAGCGCCCAAATTGATTTATTACACTTAGTGGACGATTTCGTCAAAGTTTATTTCGACCACTTTATTGGAGTCCTCAAAAATTTACGTTGCGATATCTCCAATTTTACTTTTGAAGCTTTTCAAAATGAAATGCATGTTGCAGCAACCGATTTTACTTTTGTTCATATTATCTATATGTTGGCGGTAACTAACACGTTAACGGGAAAAGCTAAAGATATCACTGAAATGACTGGGCATGAAGACTGCGTTGTGCCTAACGAGAATTTGCACGAACTTTTTTATCGGAGGCTTCTTGTTGTTGTTAAGGAGTTTGGGAGGAAAGGATGGATTCCATAATTTTTTTATTTAGTTTTAATATTGAATCTATTACTTTTTAAATAAATCGTAAAAAAACAGTGATATTAATTAGAATTAATTTAGTTATGTTTCATTTAATCCATAATCCTAACATTGTTTATGGTTTATGCAAAATTGACTTTAAAAATTTTAAATGAATTTGGTTTAAATTCTTTTTAATTTCACAGTGATATTTCAATTCGATCTTAAAATACAATTTTTAATAATTTATATTTTCAATTTATGACAATTAAACTTACAAAGTTGGGTTCAAAAAATCATAACAACGAACTTTATGGGAAATAAGAATTTTTTTGTAGCATATTAAATTTTCATTAATTTTGCTTTAGAATGTTCTTTGTTTCATCAAGATATCTCAATTCGTTCTTAAAAAATCGTATTTTTTAAAATTTTTATTCCAAATTTATAACAATTAAACATGCGCAGTTAGGTTTAAAATATCATAACCATAATGTTTATGGAAAGCAAGAATTTATTTGTGGCACATTAATTATTGATAAAATTTGCTTTAATATGCTGCTTATTTCTTGGTAAAATTTCAATTAGTTCCTGAGATACGATTTTTTAAAATTGTTTATTCCAAATTTGAAATAATCTAATAGGCACAGTTGTGTTAAAATATAACCACGATATTTATGGACAGTAAAAATTTATTTATGACACATTAAATATTCATAAAATTTACTTTATAATATTACTAGCTCATGGTGATTTTTTGATGAATTTTTATCCCAAATTTATGAATAATTTAACTCAAAATATTATAACCAAGATTTTCAAAGTAAATTAGAGTTTATTTATGATACATAAAATATTAATAACATTTACTTTAAAATGTTGTTTATTTCGTGATAATATCTCAATTCGTTTTCGAGATACGATTTATAACAAATTTTTAAAATTTTTAACAACCAAACATACGTAGTTGGGTTCAAAATATCATAACCACGACGTTTATAGTAAATAAAAGTTTATTTATGAAGCATTAAATATTCAAGAAATTTTCTTTAGTGTTTTTTATTACATGATAATATCTCAATTCTTTCTTGAGATACGAATTTTTAAAATTTTTATTCCAAATTTATAACAATCAAACATGCGCAGTTGGTTTCAAAATATCATAACCATAATGTTTATTGAAATCAAGAATTTATTTGTAGCACATTGATTATTCATAAAATTTGCTTTAATATGTTGCTTATTTCTTGGTGAAATCTCAATTAGTTCTTGAGATACGATGTTTTAAAATGTTTATTCCTAATTTGATATAATCTAACAAACACAGTTATGTTAAAATATCATAACTACAATATTTATGGACAGTAAAAATTTATTTATGGCACATTAGATATTCATAAAATTTACTTTAAAATATTGGTTAGCTCATGGCGATATTTCAATTTGTTCTTGAAATTCGATTTTTTAAAATTTCTATTCCAAATTTATGAATAGTTTAATTCAAAATAATATAACCACAACATTCAATGCAAGTTAGAATTTATTTATGATACATTAAATATTAATAACATTTGCTTAAAAGTAAAACCTACGTATAAAACCTACGTAGTTGTGTTCAAAATATCATAACCACGACGATTATGGAAAGTAAGAATTTATTTATAGCATACTAAATATTCATAAAATGTGCTTTAAAACGTTGTTTATTTCATGATAATATCTCAATTCGTTCTTGAGATATGGTTCTTTTAAATTTACATTTCAAATTTATAACAATGAAATATGTAGAGTTGGGTTCAAAAAATCATAACAATCATATTTATGGAAAGTAAGAATTAATTCATGGCATATTAAATATTCATCAAATTTACATTATAATGTCATTTATTTCATGATGATATCTCAACTCGTTCTTGAGATATATTTTTTTTTTTAGTTTGCGTTTCAAATTTATAACGATTAAATATGCAGAGTTAGCTTCAAAAAATCATAACAACCATATTTATGGAAAGTAAGAATTTATTCTTAGCACATTAAATATTCATCAAATTCGCTTTATAATGTTATTTATTTCATGATGATATCTCAATTCATTATTGAGATACGATTTCTTAAAATTTATATTCTAAATTTATAAAAACCTAACATACATAGTTGGGTTCAAAATATCATAACCACGACGTTTATAGTAAATAAAAGTTTATTTATGACGCATTAAATATTCAGGAAATTTGCTTTAAAGCGCTTTTTATTACATGATGATATCTCAATCCTTTCTTGAGATACGACTTTTTAAAGTTTGCATACCAAATTTATAACAATCAAACATGCATAGTTAGGTTCGAAATACCATAACTAAGAAGTGTATGGAAAATAAGAATTTTTTTATGGCATATTAAATATTCATAAAATAAGCTTTACAATGCTGTATATTTCATGATGATATCTCAATTAGTTCTTGAGATACGATTTCTTAAAACTTATTTTCCAAATTTATAACAATTAAACATACACAGGTGGATTTAAAATATCATAACCACGATGTTTATGGAAAGTAAGAATTTATTTATAGCATACTAAATATTCATAAAATGTGCTTTAAAACGTTGTTTATTTCATGATAATATCTCAATTCGTTCTTGAGATATGGTTCTTTTAAATTTACATTTCAAATTTATAACAATGAAATGTGCAGAGTTGGGTTCAAAAAATCATAACAATCATATTTATGGAAAGTAAGAATTAATTCATGGCATATTAAATATTCATCAAATTTACATTATAATGTCATTTATTTCATGATGATATCTCAACTCGTTCTTGAGATACATATTTTTTTTTTTAATTTGCGTTTCAAATTTATAACGATTAAATATGCAGAGTTAGGTTCAAAAAATCATAACAACCATATTTATGGAAAGTAAGAATTTATTCTTGGCACATTAAATGTTTATCAAATTTGCTTTGTAATATTATTTATTTCATGATGATATCTCAATTCGTTCTTGAGATATGTTTTTTTGTTAATTTACATTTCAAATTTATAACAATCAAGTATGAAGGGTTGGGTTGAAAAAAATCATAACAACCATATTTATGGAACATATAAATAAAAGAACGAACTCAAGAACGAATTGAGATATCATCATGAAATAAATAACATTATAAAGCAAATTTGATAAATATTTAATGTGCCAAGAATAAATTCTTATTCCATAAATATTATATGTTTAAATATATGTTAAATATTTATGTTTTATTTATGTTAAGATAAGAATTTAGTCATGATACATTAAATATTCATCAAATTCGCTTTATAATGTTATTTATTTTATGGTGATATCTCAATTCGTTTTCGAGATACGATTTCTTAAAATTTATATTCTAAATTTATAACAACCTAACATACATAGTTGGGTTCAAAATATCATAACCGCGACGTTTATAGTAAATAAAAGTTTATTTATGACGCATTAAATATTCAGGAAATTTGCTTTAAAGGGCTTTTTATTACATGATGATATCTCAATCCTTTCTTGAGATACGACTTTTTAAAATTTGCATACCAAATTTATAACAATCAAACATGCATAGTTAGGTTCGAAATACCATAACTAAGAAGTGTATGGAAAGTAAGAATTTATTTATGGCATATTAAATATTCATAAAATAAGCTTTACAATGCTGTATATTTCATGATGATATCTCAATTCGTTCTTGAGATACGATTTCTTAAAACTTATTTTCCAAATTCATAACAATTAAACATACATAGGTGGATTTAAAATATCATAACCACGATGTTTACGGAAAGTAAGAATTTATTTATGGCACATTAAATACTTATAAAATGTGTTTTAAAATGTTTTCTATTTCATAATGATATCTCAATTCGTTCCTGAAATATGATTTTTTAAAACTTTTATTTCAAATTTATGACAATCAAATATGCACAGTTAGGTTCAAAATACTGTAACCACGATGTTTATGAAAACTAAGAATTTATTTATGGCATTAAATATTCATAAAATTTCATTTGAAACGCTATTAATTTCATGATGATATCTCAATTCGTTGTTGGAATACATTTTTTTTAAATTTTTATACTAAATTGTAACATGTAACAACATACATAGCTTGATTCAAAATATCATAACCACTATGTTTATAGAAAGTAAGGATTTATTTATGGTACATCAGTATTCATTAGTATTCATACAATCTTGTTCGTTTCATGGTGATATCCCAATTAGTTTCTGAGATATGATTGTTTAAAGCTTTTATTCCAAATTTATAAAAATCACATATACATAGTTGAGTTCAAAATGTCACAATCACGATGTTTATGAAAACGAAGAATTTCTTTATGGCACATTAAATATTCATAAAATTTTCTTTGAAATGCTGTTTATTTCATGATGATATCTCAATTCATTGTCGGGATACGAATTTTAAATTTTTTTATTCCAAATTTATAACAACCTGCATAGTTTGGTTCAATACATCCTTAGAATATTTATTCAATATATATTTATTTTTGGTACATTAAGAAGATTTTGTTTATCTTCACGTATTACATAAAAATAAATCTTCTGAGTTTATGTTTAACTTGCATACTTTGCATATTTTTCATACAAACGTCGCGTCGTTAATTATAATTTCTGGCTATTCAGAAATTGAGTTTTGAAATTGTTTTGTCTCTTATAATATTTTGATTATATAAGTTTGATTAGCATAAATTAAACCATAAAAAGGTTTTTAGCCTTACTGACGTCACTTTAACTACAAAATCTCAATTGGCGCTTAACTAAGGAATTAAATACTAGATATACTAGGTTTCTTCGTAATTCTTCTTCACTATCAATAATTATGGAAGCAAGGACTTTTGACTTCAATGTCCCCAGAGTCTAGAGAAATCAGTGTCAATTATGTTGAAATTTTCTAATTGTAATGATACAAACTGGGCAAATTCCCGATTCTAACTGGACAAAAGTAAATAATCATTGACCAAATTAATGGTTTTCAGCAACACGAAATTTTTTCAAGTTATTATTATTATAGTATTTCGTTATGAACAGAAAAACAGAAAAATTCTTTACATTTTCCAATTCTGGCTTCAAATTCTGAGAATTTCTTTATTCTAGTATAACTAATGATATATTCCAAGAAGGAGGACCATAGTGAACCATAATGTGAAATATAACAAAAAATCTTCAATAACACTTTGATAACAATTTTTCATTTGCTCTAGATTTGTTGGTAAAATATGGAAGTGCTGAAATCTTTTGCTGATTATTAATCTGGGGTTGAATTAAAGTTTTTCAGAATTCAATATAACGTAAAGATAAAGTATTTGATTTTTGAGTTATAAAAGAGTTTTACAATAAAAATCATCAATTCTAATATCTGAGAGATCTTCATAACGATTAGTTTTCATACATAAACCTTCTCCATGGATTTTAAATTTAGAGTTTTAATTAATTTAAATGAGGACATTTTGGAGATTTTTAACCATTCCCCCAAACCCTAGGTTATGATTAGTGTTTATGTTTCATTACAAACTATTGCGTTTGTGCAAAAAGTATCTCTTTGTTTGTTATAGTTTTCGAGATTTGTTTGATTTCTATATTGAAACTCTAAAATTGTGATATTTTGAAAATTTTTGCGGTATTCCTGCAATATTTTTAAATTTAGGCATGTTCTATGGTATTCTAGGTATTCATCAAATTTGCTTTAAAATGATATATCAATTCGTTCTTGATATACGATTTATTAAAAATTTTATATTCCAAATATATAACAATCAAACATACATTGGGTTTAAAACATCATAACCACGAAGTTTATAGGAAGTAAGGATTTATTTACGGCACATTTAGTATTCATAAAGTGTGCGTTAAAATGTTGTTTACTTCATGAGTAACAATCAAATGAATTGGCAAATTTTAGCTACCTCAGCAACTATAAGAGATTCGTGAAAAGTGGGTGCCATGTTCCGGTCACTTTTTCTGAGAGAAAACTAATCCCACAAAGATAAAACCTCTATCTTTGGTTTTTAAGATATAAAATATGATAAGATATATAAAATTTTATATTAATAAAAAACTAAATTAAAACAAAAAAACTAAAATTAAGAAATAACTTTTCACAACTAAGGTGAAAAATGTTCAGTGTTTTTAACAGCTATGTTTTACTAAACCATTTTAGTAATCAACCAGTTTTAGTGACCGAAAAGTTAATCACCATGTTGATTGCTGTTGATGCAGAATTGGATGTTATTTTTATATGAATTCTTATTATTAATCATAAATTCGTATTCTAATTTATTTAGGAAAATGTTAGACATGAGTCCACTTAATGGTGCGCCGATGGATAATGGTAGTACAGCTTAAACAATTTAAAGAAGTTGGTAACCACACTATCTTCAAGATTTTCTTTTATGATTTCTTCAATTATCTGTTATGATTCTTGAATTGGAACATTTGTACAGAGATTGGTTACATCGAATGAAATCTTTATGAAGTTTTCAGCTAGCTCTAATACATTGGTTTTGCTTATTTGATCTTGTCTTTTTAAACTGGTCTGTTCAGGATGATAATTTATAACGTTCTCAATGAAATTAGCAACATTGATTATCCATACGTACTGGAATTAACGCTAGATATAATATGGCGCATTGAATTGTTAGTTAACTTACATAAACATTTCCTAATACTTTTCGTTTGTGCTTTGTTTGTAGAATCGATTTCAAATTTAAATACTTGTTTCATTTTCAAAAATAAGACTTCCATGATCAAATTTTATCATTTTTTTATTGTGATTCTACTAAAACTTTTCTACAAATAAAGTCATAAAAAGGTTGTTACCTGCCTGAATATGCATTTTCCCTAGATTGTATAAAACTAACTATCATGTCCCATTTTTCATCATTTTCATGACATTGTTATGAAAGTTGATGACAACTGAGAAATACTCTACCAATTTTAAAAATGTTCTAATTGTATATTTTAAAGAACGGTTGAACGTTGTTCTTTGTGAACATGCAAACGTATATAGGGTATTCCATCGAATTTTACATAAAAAGTTGCATTGGAAATGTTTTCAAAGAAAAGATTTTTCAAGAGAAAAAAGTTTTGACTACTTTCCCAAAATGCATATTTTTAAAAAACATTCTGTTTCTTTGAAACCGTAAGAGATATTGAAATGCAATATTCGCTATTACGTTTTTTTATAAAAATTGAGCCTCATACACTGATATCATTTTCCAGTTATGCCATATAGAAAGAGAGGTTTTCTTTTAAAAATGTCCAATTTGGCCCCTGTACATCTGCTTAAACTTTTTTTAATTACACAAACTGTACCTTGTAGGACATTTTCTTTATTAATGCTTTCACTAAACAAAGCAAAATAGAAGCATAAATAAAATAGTTTGCCCAGTTCGTTGAATTTAATATGAAAAAAAAATAATTAATATTTCGCAAACCGTAATAGCACAAATCGTCGCGTTTGTGGCACAAACGAAGCACAAACAAAATCTGTAACAACATTTTTATGTCAGCACAACAGGGGCGACATAGGGAGTAATTTTGAATTCCATGTCCCCAGTTTCATTTACAATAAAATTAAAATATCTCACGAACGAAAGCATCACAAACGACCGCGTTTACGGCACAAACCAGCACAAGGTAGCACAAACGAAAGCCGTCAAAAGAATTTTAAATTTTAAAGTGAGATTACAAAAAACGTAAATATCTTACGAACGGAAGTAGCACAAAGACCAGGTTTTCGGCACAAAATAGCACAAATGTAGCACAAACAAATGACGTTTTCAAAATTCTGATATGCCGAGGCTCATACACTACTGAAAAATAAAATTTAAATATCAAGTATTATAAATGTTGTGCATAATACTGTATAAATATTGTGACTCAATTTGTATAATTTTAAAAATTTAATGAATTTATAAGCATATTTTCACAAGGTTTTGAGCTATTTTAAACCCACATTTTCATTTTTTGGTTTATAAATCGTCACTTTAGTTATAACGTATTTTTTAAAATGTTTAATTGTGTAATTCATGTCTCCAATTTATGAAGTCGAATAGTCAAATAAAGAGTATTCGGCTGATGATGAACTACTTAGGTTGAAACTGGTAACCCTCCCTTGGGCGCAACTGGCCTGACAGGCACAAGTAGAATGTTTTCGCTCCTCTCTTGAGTCTTAAAAAGTGTAGAAGTCTGTACTTCTTTATAGTCTACTTTTTTTACCTGCTGATTACAGTATATCTAGTCCGTTAGCTCGCGCGTTTTTTGAATGGATTTATTACCTTGATTTCATAAGCTCATTGCGCCCGGATGCGTCATAAATAGTTTTGCCAATCTTTGCCAATATTCTTTTCATCATGTAATTATTTTAGTTGTTTCTTCACATATCACGTAATATTCTATGATACTTTTATTTATTATTTTTTCTTCTATTGATATGTTCTTTGTGAGAATTAATATTTTTTCTGCAATACCTAGTTATAGTTATAAGTTGTGGCGACGTTTTATATTTCTCAAACCAAAAAAAAAAAGATTTCCCACAATTGCAAATGTTGTTGCTCTCAGTCAAAAAGGTATAAAGTAAGAACATTTACTGAATTAAAATGTTGTAAAATAAATATTTTTTTCTACTCAACGCTAAGACTTGTCCGTGATCCCTCAATCACCGATATCAAATAATGCAAACAAATTTGTTGAAATACAACTACATTGCTTGACATTGGAGATTGTAATTGAGGAGTTTTGAGAGAGTCCTCACCGTTCTTGAGAACAAATCTTATCTTCAAAATATATTATATATTTTTTATTCGAAATATATATTATATTTTTCAAACCAAATAAAGAATTTTCACAACTGCAAATGTTGCTGTTCCCAGTAGTAAAAGGTATAAAAGAAGGATATAATGTTGAAGTAAGATTAGTTCTAAAATAGCTGGTGGTTCCGACTGTCCTTTATTTCCGCTAAAATGTCCCAAAATTGTTCAAATCATTTTGATGATATAACAAATCTTCTCGATGACGACAAAGAAGATACCTCAGTGAACGAGGATTTTGGAGAAAAAAGTAATATTGATTCGGAAGATTTCGTTGAAAAACGTGAAGACGATTCAAAAACGGAGCAGGATAGTGAGGAATTTCAAGATGAATGCGAACCTGGTACTGAAGCCAATTGCTTTTTGAGAAAGGATAAAACAACCAAATAGTATAAAAATCCGCCACGAAGAAATATTCGTAGACAATGTGACAATGTTATAACTGAACGTTCTGGAGTCAAAGGAAACGTTAAAAATGCTCAAACTGCGGTTGATTGTTGACATAATTTGTTCACAGACGACACTTAGACACTATAGTTAGATATACAAACTAATATATTGAATCGATAAAGCATAAATTTTGCAGAGAAAGAGACGTAGCGCCCACAGACGTCATCGAACTAAAGGCTTTTATTGGTTTATTATACTTAGCAGGAGCACTGAGAGGAAATCGTCAAAGTTTGGAGGAACTTTGGGGAAAAGAAGGCGACGGTGTCGAGAATCTAAATTAGATTGGTAATGAATATCAAAAGGTTCAAAACTCTGATGCGTTGTCTTCAATTTGACGATTGTACTACCAGAGCAGAACGAAAAGAAATCGATCGTCTTGCTCCAATTCGGGATGTGTTCGAAAAATTTGTAGAAAATTGTCAAAAGAGTTATAACGTCGGAGAAAACGTGACAATCGATGAGATGCTACCAGGCTTCCGTGGAGGGTGTGCATTTCGGCAGTACATACCGTCCAAACCGAACAACTACGGCATAAAATGTTTTGCCCTTGCTGATGCCAAGACAACTTATATGTTGAATATGGAGATTTATGCTGAGAAATAGCCTGAAGGTGTTTTCGCTGTTAGTAATAAGCCGTGTGAGGTAGTAAAAAGAATGGCTAAACCGATATTTAGAAGCAGTCGTAACATTACAGCCGATAATTGGTTTACCAATATAGATCTCATCGATTTTTTGAAAAAGAAAAACTTATCATACGTTGGAACTGTGAGAAGAAATAAAAGACAGTTGCCCCCACCATTTGTCTTGGCCAAAGAAAGGAAACAATACACCAGCATGTTTGGTTTCAATAATGGAAAAACTTTAGCATCTTACATACCATGAGCAAATGAGAATGTAATTCTCGTATCTACACTACATGACTACAACACCATCGATCCTAAATCTGAAGAGAAACAAAAGCCAGAGATAATCACTTTTTATAATTCCACCAAGGGCGCTGTCGATACTGTAGATCAGATGTATGTTACCTACAGCGTGAACCGAAATGTGAAGCGGTGGCCCATGGTAATATTTTTCACAATGTTGAATGTGAGTGGTATTAACTCCCGGAATTTGCCTCGGCAATCGACTGGAACCATTAGAAGACGAGTTTTTCTATAAACATTGTCCCATCAGCTGACGATCGGGCAGCTTACTCGGAAAAGTATGAAGACTGTTGGAATCAATACCCAGCTCCAAATGCGTCTAAAACGGTTCCAACCCATCAATGAAGCTGATGACTTAGAAAATTCAACTTCTCCACCTCCAAAAAGACGTAGATGTTCAAAATGTATAGATGAAAGGAATTTCAGAAGGATGACAAATTATAAATGTAAAAAATGTCTGCAATCTGTATGTCTCACGTAAATATGATGTGCGGTACATGTTATGCTGCATGTCAATGTCGGCCTTCTGCCGAAGAAACTGACTCTGAATGAACAAGACAACAATAATTTTTTAATATATTGTTTACATATTATTTCGATAATAAATTCGTTTTTTCTAATATTCTTTCTTTTTCTTAGTTAAAGTTTTTTTATAATTTTTTATATGTATTATTTTCTTTAATAAATGCGTTTTCTTTTCAATATACTTCTTTTTCTTGGTTAAAACTACCATTGAACATCAATAGATGCTTTTAAAGTACTAGTTAAGAATATGTGTCGCGATTGTTACAAGTGTGCCTCTCAGGCATTGCGCCTGAATTTGTTTGCATTAATAATGCACCCGACGAAGGGTTAAATGTGTGGATATTGAAAGAAATGTGAAAAAAATGAAAATGCATTTAGACGCATAGATGATAGTTCAGAATAGACAATAAGAAATGTCTGTTATACTTCAACGACGAAAATTTTATTATTATTTTTTGGTTTCAATCGGTTTCGGCTACACAACCATCATCAGGAAGTCACGTTAAAAAAAATTAAAACTATTCCTTAATAACAACGAGATTCAGTTATTTTATTTTTTTAAGAAAATCAGTTAATTGTTTAATGGTAATAAATATGGCCAAATATTATAAAATAGATATTCGCATAAGATAAAATTAATTTTACCTTATGTGTATGTCCAATTTTATATTTGATTTTCTAAAAAAAAATAACTGAACCTCGATGTTATTAAGGAATAATTTTAAAATTTTTTAACGTGGTTCCCTGATGATGGCTGTGTAGCTGAACCCGGTCGAAACCAAAAAATAATAATAAAATTTTCATCGTTGAAGTACAACAGAGATTTCTTATCTTCTATTCTAAACTTAACATCGCGATGACAACAAAGAGAACAAATCTATCATAACATAGATAAAAGTTGATAAATTTTTTTGTTTTACAACCCGATAATGATAATGACCAAGAAATTGTATTACAAAAATAATATTGCACATTTTTAGACACATAAATCAACCATAAATCAAATTTATATTTGTATATTAAACCTAATATTATTCATAAAACATTTTAACTAAGTTAGAAACAACGAAATTTTACAAATTTAGACCGAGTCATCAGATATTATTGTGTACGAGCGATTAGAGTAAGTTATAATTCAGTCTGTTGGAAGATGAAAATAGAAAGTTTCCTGTTATCTATTCTAAGGACACGGCCTCTCAGTCCAATTCTTACTTGCATTATGCGTAATGTAGGACGAAAATCTATATATAAATAAAAAATATATATATAAATATATATTGATGTAAGTACTGGCTTGAATAAGTTGCTTTTTATAGTTAAAGGTTGTAATCACGAGACTGGGAGAGTCTTAAAGGGGGGAGAGTGTTATTGAGGTTAGTCTTCGCTTTCAATGAAGGTATAACGTTGTGAGGAGATAATGTAACATCTTTGTATCACTTTTACGCAACCTATTATACTTGATTAATGTGTTTTTAAGTTTTGCTTCATAAAGAGTGAATAAACGTTGTTATTATTTCCGTTCGGTGAGTGAATCTTGTTTGTGAAAACAAATTCTCTACACTACACAACAATAACAATTGGTAACACAATAACCTTCGTCTTGTTAGTTAAGAATGATAAGCGTTGATAATGCATTTAAAAAAAGAATGCAACGAGCTGGAATGTCAATATAAAAACGAATATGTTTTGAGTTTACGCAGTCTCGACACCACGTTAACTAATTAACAATGGAAATTCGTCATATTGAAGAATTATTACAATCAAAATTGCGAAGTGGTGAAAGATTAGTGAGTTTTACTCAAGATAAATTATTATCGACCGGAGAAAATTATGGCAGCACAATGTTAAAGGTCAACTTAACAATCGAAGATGATAATGGGAAAGAAAAAATCATCAAATGTGTCGCGAAATTAGTTCCCCCAAAAGGAATTTTATGGGACATATTTCAAACGAAATCAACGTTCAAGAAAGAAATCGCCGTTTATAACTCAATTGTACCAGCTTTGAATCAATTTGGAATTGAGCACAACATAAAATGTATTTTACCATTTTTCGCTGAACATTACAACTCAAGAGTTACATTAACTCCAAATGGTAACGACGTGGATGACGACGCAATCATATTAATGGAAAACTTACAAGAAAATGGGTATAAACTTGAAAATAGGTTCGTTGGATTCGACAAAAACGCCGTTATTATGATAATCAAAAGTTTAGCAACTCTTCACGCGACGACCATTGCGTATAAACGAGCTAAACCGGAAGAGTTCCAAAACAAAGTATTGGCTCATATTGGAAAATGTTTTATATCTAAAATCAACGAAGAAAGCATAAAAGTTCAAATTAATTGTTTTATGAAATTTCTTGAGAATTATCCTAAATTGCAACATTTAACCGAAAGAATAATCAACGGCTATCGGCGAGGAATCGGTAATTTATGTCAAAATCGGACACCAAACGAATTATTTGGTACTTTAATCCACGGCGATCTTTGGACTAACAACATGTTAACAAAAACCATAAATGAAAATTTAACTTCAATAAAATTACTCGACTTTCAAGTTGCCGAATATGGAAATCCTGGAAGAGATGTTGTTTTCTTTCTTTATACAAGCGCCCAAATGGAATTATTACAATTCGTCGATGATTTCTTATTGATTTATTACAACCACTTTATTGATATATTAAAATCATTAAATTGCGATTCAACTCCGTTTAAATTCGATATATTTTTGGAACAAGTTGCTGAAGCTGCGAAAGAAACTGAGTTTGGTCGTTGTTTGTTTTTTATTCTCCCGGTTTTTACTGAGAAAGGTAAAGCAGTCGAGTTAAAAGATGTCAAAGATCGTAGAGATATCGTACCTTCACTTGAACATATACATCCAAATGGAAAAATCAGATTTTCCCTTATAGTTGAAGATTTTGCTAAAAGAGGGTGGATATAGTATATTAAATGAATTGTGATTATAAGGTTAGAATTAATTTATCTAATTTGAGTTAATGTTAAAAATGATTTATTTGAAATAAATAATCAATAAAAACAATAATTAACGTTAAGTTGTTATAGAATCCATCCTTTCTTGGTTTAAATATAAAAATGAACTGATTAATGATTTTTTGAACTCAACTTTGCATGTTTGATTATTATAAATTTTAAATACAAATTAAAAAAACATCGTATCTAAAGAATGCATTGAGATATCATCCTGAAATAAACAAAATTTTAAAGTAAATTTGATAAATATTTAATATGCCATAAATAAATTGTTAATTTAACTGTTATTTTGATATTTTAAGCCTGCATGTTTGGTTTTGTGATATCACCATGAATTATGGAACCTTTTAAAGCAAATTTAATGAAGATACAACGTGTCATAAATAATTTCTTAATTTCCATAATCATCAATGTTATAACTTTTTAATTCTAACTCTGCATGTTTGATTATTACAGGTAAGAAGTGTAGATTTTAAAAAGTTGTATCTCAACAACGAATTGAGACATCCTGAACAAATAGCATTTTAAAACAAACTTGATAAATATTTAATATACCATAAATAAAGTATTTAACATCTGACAAAAAAACTAAATGAAATCAATATTATAAGTACGAATTTTTTCACGGCAGGTGTTAATTGAATAAAATTAGAACTAACACTAAGCACTAACACTATAACTATCACTAGGATTAATACTAGATCTAAAACTGAAAACTTTCGGGTTTTGCCGTTCGTTTTTTGAAAAAAGTTTAACGTTTCGGATACCATGTATCATGGTACCATGTATCACTATGTACCATGTATCCAACATATCATTAACACACTGAGTGGTGAAAGCAGTGCTTTTTTGATCTGGTCACTTTGGGTTAATGCCTGTGGCTTAGTTAGTGCCAACGAAAAGGGAGATGAGCCAGTACGAAAGGACAGCATCAATGCATTTGTGTAACATTTATAATGGCCAAATTCAAGATTAGAAAAAGTCTGCAGCCAATTGATTTATCTTTAAAGTGTTAGTAGTACACTTAACACAGTCTTGCTGTTTCACAGCTTCATATACGTCGGCTCTTTAAAATAAGTATAGTTACTGGGTATTGAAAAAATGGAATTGGAAAAAGGCTCAAGCGACGGTTCTTAAAGAAAAAGTGATGAAAAAAAGAGGAAATGCCTTCTGTAAACAGTGTTTACAATTTCACAAGCAGTGTTTAGTCTTCAATTGACTCTTATGTTTCGTTTTACTATAATTGTTTCCGTTCTTCTTTTTATTCTTTTTTGTTCAATTAAATCAGGTGATAGCAATATTTGTTTTATTATTATTTTCTGTAACAGCAGCCGAATTCAAGATTCCTATGTTCTAACTTTTCAAGTCACTTCGAACTAGAGCGCACGCGTGGGTCACGTCAACTCACGTGATTCACGCTCGATCAGGTGATATTAATTAATCGTGTTTGACAGAATGGCAGAATTAGCAGAGCGTTTATTTTTTTCTTAACTGATACTGCTCCAAGAAAACTTTAAAGGTTGTCGGAAAACTTCCATTAGATTTAGAAGACTTGATGCTGGTTATAGAAGCTTTGTAATGCTTCCAAAACACTTGGTATTGCCTCTGGAGAACTTGAAACGCTTCCAAAAAACTTTATACTGCCTCTGGAGACCTTGAACTGCTTCTGGAAGACTTGACACGCTTCCAAAGCACTTAATACTCCCTTTGGAAGACTTGACACTGCTTCAAGAAGACTTATATGGTTTTTAGAAAACTTTTAATACATTCAGAAGATTTGATGCTGGTTATGGAAGCTTTGAAATGCTTCCAAAACATTTAGTATTGCCTTTGGAAGGCTTGAAATGCTTCCAAAAGACTTAAAATGCTCCCACAAGACTTTATACTGGCCTTAGAAGACTTGATACTGTTTCTAGAACACTTGAATTGCTTGCCATAAAGTTGACACTGCTTCTGGAACACTTCACCTACTTCTAGAAAACTTGAAGTGCTTGCAAAACTCTTAATAATCCTCTGTAAAGCTTGATACTGTTTCTAGAAGACTTAAAAGCTTTTCAGAAGACCTTCAATACTTTCAAAAGATTTGACACTACTTCTAAACAACTTGAAATATTTCCAAAAGATTAGATATTGTTTCTAAAGGATTTAATAAAATGATTCCTAAAGACTTGATACTGCTTGTAAAAGTGCTGGCAGGAAACAATTTTAATACAAAATGCAAGAAGCTGTTAATAAAATTTGATTTTGCCTCCAAAATACCAAATACTATTGGCAAGATAATATCTTCTCAGCTCAAAACACTGCTGGCAGAAGACATTTCTTTTACAAACCAACCATAGGTGCTAGATACGTGGTTGTTCATACAGTTTTTTTCAAATTTAGTTGTTTTTATCATCAAATACCTATATTGTTTTCAAAAACCGGCGTCTGTGACCCTAACTCTTATTCCCACCACTCATATATTTGGTGTTTTTAACACTAATGGATTTTTAAATAATAAGGAATAACCATATATTGAATCTCATCTTTAAAGTATCTTGGCTCTATATCTTGGTTTTCTCAATATTTTTTTATGTAGAATCACCCTTATATATATATTGTAAATGCAATTTCCTGTATATAAAAAACAGTTTTCGATATTTCGACACATTCGATACTTCGATACTATCGATACTCCGATACTCCGATAGTTTCGATACTGATACCATCCTCGACATGTATCAAAGCTGTAGGGATGGACCAAGTATTAATATTTTGCCCTACACTACTTAAAACCTTTCTAAAGACTAAAAACTCATTCGTAAGATGCGATTCACGATCGATATTTACAAGGTCTCTTTAGCGCTTTGTTGTTATACTTTCACACAATATTTAAATTGTCAAATATTGTGCTTTTGTATTTTTCGTTAATGCGGACCTGAACAAGTTCAATATACTGGTCTGTCCGGCGTTCAGTAAAATATTATTATTAAAGAATTAAAAAATCGATCCAATCGGGTCACGCCGAGTACCGTTGAAAATAAGGTTACTCACAAAAATTGATGCCGGGACTCACGTAATCCGCACATCTCTACTTCGAACCAGTTTCCGAAGAAGGTTGCAACAAACCATCCGAAACGTCAAACATTTTTTCAAAAAATGCACGGCAAAACCCGAAAGTTTCTAGTATTAGATCTAGTATTAGTCCTAGTGACAATTCTAGTGTTAGTTCTAATTTTAGTTCAACGAAATCAATATTGTTAAGAATAACATTTCTTACATCTTCTATCCTTCTATCATCGAAAAAATTCATATGTTTGTATCAGTGTGTTTACTATTAATTTGAAACTTGGAATATTAAAATATCGCATCTCAAGAATGAATTAAGATATCACCACAATTAAAATTAATAGCAATCTGAAACATATTTACTTAGGACCGATTGTCCAATATACCGATAAATCCGTCTGACAGCTATCCTTAGTGGTTTAAATTTAAATATAAGTTATAAAAATATGTTGCAAAAAATTGTTTTTTGCTCTTTGAATTGAATAGTTATGAAGATGATTAGAAGTGTCGGTCGTAAATACTTCACGGGCACATTTGGTTAGTATGTTTTTTTTTACATTTAGACCATTCTCTATGGATTGTTCTCAAAAGTACCCTCTATGTCTATGAAAGCACATAGAGCTATTTCTTTAGTTGTAATTACCTTCTCTATCGTGCTTGTCAAAGTATGAAGAGAAGTAATTGTTGATTTTACTTTTTGGTAAGCATGTTGACTTGGATGGAGTGAATTTGTAACAAGCACTTTGTTAAGTTAGGCTACCGCCTTTAGGTATGAAGACAAGTTTTATACACTATATATAGGGATGCTATTGCTAGGAGCAGATCCTCTAAGAATAAGATCCTCTAAGAAAATCACAACATCTATTATGATTTCTTTTTTGTAATATAACTCGTTTCCCTCGTCATACCATTACCAGATTATAAAGCAACAACATTCATCTAATTTACATATTTATCTGGATACTGACGGATCTAAGAACAAGAGTGAAAAAGATCAACATTGTTAACAATAAAATTTGAAGAAGATTTGTTCCAAAACTTTTTTGTAATATGATCTGTTTTCTTCATCCTACCATTAACAGCTTAGAAAACTGCAGAGTTCATCAAATTCAAATTAAATTATTTTCTTATTTATCTCGATTTTGACTCATCTAGGAGCAACAATATAAACAATAATACTTGCCACTTTATTGTTAAGCAATAGTGTTAAGAATAAAATTTCCTACATCTTCTATTCTTTTATCATCAACAAAATTCATTAAGCTTTCACATTTTTGTGCTCATCTTGATATTGACACGTCTAATGATGAGAGTGCTTATTATAAATTTGAAATGTAGGATATTAAAAAATTGTACTCAAGAATGAATTAAGATATCATCATGAAATTTTAAACATTTATCTTCACATATCTTCTAAACTAATTGTGATATCATCCTGAAATAAAAAAACAGTTTAAGGTCAATTCATCAAAATTCACTGTGCTATAAATAATTTATCGCTTTTCATAAACATTATTGTTATGATTTTTTAAATCTAACTCAGTATGTTTGATTACTATGGATATAACACTTAAATTTAAAAAATCCTATCTCAAGAATTAAAATGAAAGAAGAATTGAGATATCACCATGAAATTAATATCAATCTCAAGCAAATTTACATAGTATTTAACATTTTGAAGATGATTATTTCAAATTATTAAATTGCTGAGTTTTGAATTTTTTAAAGCAACCTCGCGTAATCTTGAACATAAATATGCCTTAACATTTATCTTCATGTATCTCCTAAACTAATTGAGATATCATCATGAAACAAAAAATATTTTGAAGTAAATTTAATAAAGATTTAATGTACAATATATAATTACATGCTTTCCATAAACATCGTAGTTATGATTTCTTAAACCCATCTCTGCATATTTGATAATTATAGATATAAAACTTAAATTTAAAAAAATCCTATCTCAAGAACGAATTGAGATATCACCTTGAAACTAATATCAACCTCAAATAAATTTACATATTATTTAACATGTTCAACATGTTTATTTCAAATTATCAAATTTTTGATTTATGAATTTTTGAATACAACCTCGCGTAACCTTGAACATTTCAATGACAATTTCAACAATTCCTTAACATTTATCTTCATGTATCTCATAAACGAATTGAGAATTCAGAGAATTGATTTAATGTGCTATAACTAATTTCTTGCTTTCCATAAATATTGTAGTTATGATTTCTTAAACTCAACTCAATAGGTTTGATTATTATAGATATACAACATAAATTTTAAATAATCATATCTCAAGAATGAATTTAGATATCACCATGAAATTAATATCAATCTCAAGCAAATTTACTTAGTATTAAACATTTTCAATATGTTTATTTCAAATTATCAAATTACTGATTTATAAATTTGTGAACGCGCCTTCCGCAACCTTGAACATACATATTCCTTTAGATTTATCTTCAGGTATCTCAAAAACTAATTAAGATACCATCGTAAAACAAAAAACATTTTAAAGTAAATTTAATGAAGATTTAATGTGCTTTAAATAATTACTTGATTTCCGTAAACATCGTTGTTATGATTCTTTAAACCCATCTGTGTATGTTTGACTATTACAGATATAAAACGTTAATTTTAAGAAATCGTCTCTCAAGAACAAATTGAGATATCACCATAAAATTAATAACAATCTCAAGCAAATTTACTGAGTATATACCATTTTCAACATATTTATTTCAAATTATCAAATTTTTGATTTATGATTTTTAAAGAAACCTCGCGTAATCTTGAACATAAATATTCCTTAACATTTATCTTCACGTACCTCATAAAATAATTGAGATATTATCGTGAAACAAAAACAAATTTAATGAAGATTTAATGTGCTATAAATAATTTTTTGCTTTCCATAAACATCATTGTTATGAATTTTTAAACCCAACCCTATATTTTTGGTTATTATAGATATAAAACATAAATTTTAAAAAGTCGTATCTCAAGAACGAATTGAGATATCACCATGAAATTAATATAAATTTCAAGCAAATTTACTTGGTATTTAACATTTTCAACATGTTTATTTCAAAACATCAGATTTTTGATTTATGAATTTTTGAATGCAACCTCGCGTAACCTTGAACATAAATATTCCTTAATATTTACCTCCACGTATCTCAAAAATTAATTCAGATATTATCGTGAAATAAGAAACATTTTAAAGCAAATTTAATGAAGGTTTAATGTGCCACAAATAATTTCTTACTTCCCGTAAACATCTTTGTTATGATTTCCTAAACCTAACTTTGTATGTTTGGTTATTAAAGATATAAAACCTAAACTTTAAAAAATCCTATCTCAGGAACGAATTGAGATATCACTTTGAAATATCAATATCAATCTCAAGTAAATTTACTTAGTATTTAACCTTTTTAACGTATTTATTTTAAATTATTAAATTTCTTATTTATGAATTTTTGAATGCAACCTTACATAACCTTGAACATAAATATTCCTTAACATTTATCTTCACGTACCTCATAAAATAATTGAGATATCATCGTGAAATAAAAAACATTTTAAAACAAATTTAATGAAGATTTAATGTGTTATAACTAATTTTTTGCTTTCCATCAACGTCGTTGTTATGATTTTTTAAACCAAACTCTGTATGTTTGGTTATTAAAGATATAAAGCATAAATTTTAAAGAATCGTATCTCAAGGACGAATTGAGATATCACCATGAAATTAATATCAATCTCAAGCAAATTTATTGAGTATTTAATATTTTCAATATGTTTATTTCAAACTATCAAATTTCTTATTTATGAATTTTTGAATGCAATCTCACGTAACCTTGAACATAAATATTCCTTAACATTTATCTTCACGTACCTTATAAAATAATTGAGATATCATCGTGAAATAAAAAACATTTTAAAACAAATTTAATGAAGATTTAATGTGTTACAAATAATTTTTTGCTTTCCATAAACGTCGTTGTTATGATTTTTTAAACCCAACTCTGTATGTTTGGTTATTAAAGATATAAAACATAAATTTTAAAGAATCGTATCTCAAGGACGAATTGAGATATCACCCTGAAATTAATATCAATCTCAAGCAAATTTACTTAGTATTAAATATTTAATTTTCAACATGTTTATTTCAAATTTCTGATTTATGAATTTTTGAATGCAACTTCGCGTAATCTTTAACATAAATATTCCTTAACATTTATCTTCACGTATCTCAAAAACTAATTGAGATATTATCGTGAAATAAAAAACATTTTAAAACAAATTTAATGAAGATTTAATGTGTTATAAGTAATTTTTTGCTTTCCATAAAAGTCGTTGTTATGATTTTTTAAACCCAACTCTGTATGTTTGGTTATTAAAGATATAAAACATAAATTTTAAAGAATCCTATCTCAAGGACGAATTGAGATATCACCATGAAATTAATATCAATCCCAAGCAAGTTTATTGAGTATTTAATATTTTCAATATGTTTATTTCAAACTATCAAATTTCTTATTTATGAATTTTTGAATGCAATCTCACGTAACCTTGAACATAAATATTCCTTAACATTTATCTTCACGTACGTTATAAAATAATTGAGATATCATCGTGAAATAAAAAACATTTTAAAACAAATTTAATGAAGATTTAATGTGTTATAAATAATTTTTTGCTTTCCATAAACGTCGTTGTTATGATTTTTTAAACCCAATTCTGTATGTTTGGTTATTAAAGATATAAAACATAAATTTTAAAGAATCCTATCTCAAGAACGAATTGAGATATCACCATGAAATTAATATCAATCTCAAGCAAATTTACTTAGTATTTAACATTTTCAACATGTTTATTTCAAATTTCTGATTTATTATTGAATGCAACCTCGCGTAATCTTGAACATAAATATTCCTTAACATTTATCTTCACGTATCTCAAAAACTAATTGAGATATTATCGTGAAATAATAAACATTTTAAAACTCATGTAATGAAGATTGTGTTATATTTTTTTGGAATCCATAAACATCGTTGTTATGAATTTTTAAACCCAACTCTGTATGTTTGGTCATCATAAATATAAAACATAAACTTCAAAAAATCGCATCTCAAGAACGAATTGAGATATTACCTTGAAATTAATATCAATCTCAAGCAAATTTACTTACAATTAGTAATTAACACTTTCAAGATGATTATTTCAAATGATCAAATTTTAGATTTATAAATGTTTGAATGCAACCTTGCGTAATCTTAAACTGAAATATACTAAAATTTTTATCTCCACGTATCTCATAAACTAATTAAGATATCATCCTGAAATAAAAAACATTTTATAGCAAATTTCGTCAAGATTTAATACCACCATATATAATTATTTACTTATTCTCCAAAATCATCGTTATTTTGCTTATTTATATCCAACTTTGCATTCTTGATTATTATAGATTTAAAGCACATATTCTAAAAAATCATATCTCAAGAACAAATTGAGGTTATCATGAAATAAACAACATTTAAATGAAATTTATTCAATATTTAATATTTTTAAGATCGTATGGTTTAACATAATTTTTAAGATTTATCTGCACATATTTTATAAACTAAATGAGATATCATTATGTACCAAAAAGCAATTTAATTCAAATTTGTTTTAAATTAACGTTAGCTCAATAAAATATAATTGAAATATTCGCCATAACGTTCATGACCCAACGAGGTTAAACAATAAATTACGCAATTAGTTATTATACTGCAATAAGTGGTGTGATAGTGCATCTCTAGATTTCTCATAAATACCACTGTTAGATTGCAACAAGGTTTATTCGCTATTTAGTGTTCATTGTTCGCTACTAAATTGACCATATAATGGAGATAAAAGATTTTGAAAGTTTGGTGCGGCCTTTTTTAAGATCGAAAAAGTTTATTTCGTGTGATTGTAAAAATTTATTGGGATCTGGTGAGAATTATGGAAGTACTTTATTGGGGGTTGATATAAAAGTGATCGATGAATATGGTAAAGAAGAAGTGTTGAAATGTGTGGCAAAAACAACACCTCCCACCGAAATGTTGTGGTCGTTTTTTAACACGAAAGAAACGTTTAAAAAGGAGATCGCTTTATACGACGTGATTACTCCGATTTTAAACGATTTTGGAAAAGAAAAGGGGATCGAAAATATTTTTTCGTTCATCCCGAAATGTTTTGGAGCAAGATTAAGTATAAATCCTGATTCAAATGAAGTCGATCACGATGGTGTTCTTCTTTTAGAAAATTTGAAAGCTTCAGGTTACGATATTGACGATAGATTTAATGGATTTTCTAAAGAGTGTGCTGAGTTGATTTTAAAAGATTTGGCGATTTTCCACGCGACTCCTTTAGCGTATAAACTGGAGTATCCAAATGAATTCGAAAAAAAACTAAAACCCTATTTACAAAAAAGATTTTTCTACAGCCCAAGTGAAGCTCTTTTCGACGTCTTAAAACCGGTGGCTTCAAAAAATTTAAAATGCGCCTCACTTATAAATAAAATCGATCATCATTGGGATAATTACAACAAATGGGTTAAAGGTGAATTTGAAATAAGAGAGCTTTTCGCCACGATAACCCATCACGACTTTTGGGTTAATAACACCATGATTAAATTTAATAACAATAAAGAACCAATCGGAAACATGATGTTGGATTTTCAAATAATTGAATACGAATCGTTAGCTCATGATTTATTATTTTTTTTATACAGCAGTGTACGAATTGAAGTTTTAAAAGAACACGTCGATGATTTAATCGATTTTTATTTCGAGGAATTTATTAAATGTTTAAAACAATTGGGATGTGATACATCGAAATTTACCAAAAAAGCTTTCGATGAAGAAATCGAAATTTCTGCGAAGCAAGTTCAACTTACCCATATTCTATACATGCTCTTTCCTATGTTGAAATTGAAAGGGGAAGCTTTAGATTTAAAAGATGTAAATGGAGAAGGGGATATTTTCCAAAATAGCGAAATTTATCACGAAAATTTTGCAAAAAGATTACATTTTGTGCTATTAGATTTCGAAGAACGCGGTTGGTTATAATTAAATTTATTTATTATAAGTTTATTTTTCTCTTATCATTTTATAGTCATACGATTGTTTTATACCTAATCATTCTGAGTTTAGGCCGTTATATCAACTGTTTGAAAATTGTATTGTTAGAAAAAAACATTATCATCCTGAGTTGACCAGCTGCGGAACACATGATACATTATTCCTAAATGTAATCTATTTTTAAAACTAGTTTCTTATCACAAAACGCTTTAATTTCATGTTATGCAACTCAACCATAAATTTAATGTTTGTACGAATTCCAACAACTCCTTCGTGTTTCGTAGAACAATGAATTTTTAAACTCAAAGTATTGTTAAGGTTTTATCGCACATGAATGAGGTATTTTTAAAATGAGAAAAGAACAAAGATGTAAAAACGCCATTTCAGATATTATTGTGAAATAAAGAACATTTTAAAGTAAATTTGATGAAGATTAACGTGCTATAAATACTTTCTTACTTTCCATAATCATCGTTGTTTTGATGCTTTAAATTCAACTCTTCATGTTTTATTTATATAGATATAAATTATACACTTTAAAAGTCGTATCTTAAGAACGAATTGAGATATATAATAGATTTTGTACTATAAAAAGGGTTGTTAATTTTGTCATTTATATTAACTTTAAATTGTAACTTAATAATTATTAGTACTAAATAAATTCGAAATTAAAAAAGTACGTTCATTTTTTATGTTAAAATTGATTTGTTTAATCTTTTTTGTTGGCTATGTTTAAGATGATAGCAACTATATCATAATAAGTATTTAAATAAAATAAAATAAAAAATAATAAAAGCTTTAATTTAGGTTCAAAGTTATTTTTTTTAATTAATTGTGTTAGGGTATCGATATCGGGAAAATTTTCGTTCAAACTATATGCTGGTAATCGATCTATTATAGCTAACTGGTTATTTTAAATTATTTTTTAAGATTCTGAAGGTTTTTGAATAACGTTTAATTTATTCAATGTTGAAAGATCCTTTGGATCTAGAAAACAGAGATGGTTTTATGCGTTCAAGTCTGGCCAATACAAAATTTGACTTGTGAGAAGTGAGAAATTCATGTGATGATATAAAAAATTCATCTGAAAGATGCAATGATTGACCAAGAACAAATTCGGCTGAGGAACAACTTTAAGTCTGACCGGAACAACCGAGCAATTATTAATTAAAAGCTACACATTTAGGTTCCGTTTAAAAGGCGATGTCTCAAAAAGGAAGTGAGATATACAAGTATGGTTTTGTTGCTAGAAAAGTGCATGCTTTCCTTTATGTATTGCAACAAATTTCATCAAGACGTCTTAAGAAATCGATGTCTTACGATTCTTCATAAATGATTAGGGACATTTTTTAGTTTTATCAAAAACTGCAAGTTTGGGTTGAGTTCGAAAGTCGATATCTCAAAAACGAAGTGAAATACTCCAGTATGGCTATGCTCTGAAAAAAGTACATACTTTCTTTTAGAAATCATAAAAAATTTCATCAAGATATTTTAAGAATTCGATTTTTTACGATTTTTCATAAATGAGTAAGAACATTTCTAAATTTATCAAAAACAAGAGATTTAGGTTGGGTTTAAAAGTTGCTATCTCAAAAAATGAATTGAAATATTCAATTATGGTCATGTTCTTTTATAAATCATAAAAAATTTCATTAATATATCTTAAGAATTTGATTTTTTACGATTTTCCATGAATATTATATTTCATAAAATTATCTTTAAAATTCTATTTTCTGCGATTTTTTAAAAATAATCAAAGAAATTGTTAATTTTATGAAATGCTACAAATTTAGGTTTAAAAGTCAATATCTGAAAAACTAACGGAGATACACAAGTACAATTTTGTTGTTAGAAAAGTGCTTGCTTTCCTTTATGAATTGCAACAACTTCCATTAAAACGTCGTAAGAATTCGGTATTTTACGATTTTTCATAAATGATTAGGACATTTTTAATTTGATCAAAAACTACAAATTTAGGATGAGTTCAAAAGATGATATCTCAAAAACGAAGTGAAATATTCAAGTATGGTTTTATTCTGAGAAAAGAACATACCTTTCTTTAAAAATCGTAAAAAATTTCATCAAGGTATATTTACAATTCGATTTTTTGCGATTTTTTAAAAATAATCAAACAAATTGTTAATTTTATGAAATACCACAAATGTAAGTAGAGGTTAAAAGTTGATATCTCAAATACGAAGTGAGTTACACAAGTATGGTATTATTGTTAGATAAGTGCATGCTTTTCTTTATGAATTGCAATAAGCTTCATCGAAATGTCCTAAGAATTTGACTTTTTGCAATTTTTCTTAAATGATTAAGGACATTTATAAATATAGGTTGAGTTCGAAAGTTGATATCTCAAAGAGGAACTGAACTACTCAAGTATGAACTTGTTCTAAGAAAAGTGCATACTTTTTTTATAAATCATAAAAAATTTCATCAAGATGTCATGAATTAGATTTTCTGCGATTTAATTAAAAATAATCAAAGAAATTGTTAATTTTATGAAATGCCACAAATTTAGGTTGAGTTTAAAAGTTGATATCTGAGAAACAAACTGAGATACACAAACATGGTTTTATTGTTAGAAAAGTGGATACTTTCCTTTATGAATTGCAACAAATTTCATCATGACGTCTTAAGAATTCTATTTTTTACGATTTTTCATAAATGGTTAAGAATATTTTTAATTTGATCAAAAACTACAAATTTAGGTTGAGTTTAGATGTTGATATATCAAAAGCAAAGTGAAATACTCAAGTATGGTTTTGATCTGAGAAAAGTACATACTTTTCTTTATAAATCGTAAAAAAATTCATCAAGATATCTTAAGAATTCGACTATCTGCGATTTTTTAAATATAATCAAAGAAATTGTTAATTTTATGGAATGCCACAAATGTAAGTAGAGGTTAAAAGTTAATATCTCAAAAACGAAGTGAGTTACACAAGTATGGTTTTGTTGTTAGAAAAGTACACGCTTTTCTTTATGAATTGCAACAAACCTCATCGAAATGTCCTAAGAATTTGACTTTTTGTAATTTTTCTTAAATGATTAAGGACATTTACAAATTTAGGTTGAGTTCGAAAGTTGATATCTCAAAGAGGAACTGAAATACTCAAGTATGGGTTTGTTCTAAGATAAGTACATACTTTCTTTTGGAAATCATAAATAATTTCATCAAGATATTTTAAGAATTCGATTTTTTACGATTTTTCATAAATGAGTAAGAACATTACTAAATTTATCAAAAACAAGGGATTTAGGTTGGGTTTAAAAGTTGCTATCTCAAAAACTGAATTGAAATATTCAATTATGGTCATGTTCTTTTATAAATCATAAAAAAATTCATTAATATATCTTAAGAATTCGATTTTTTACATTTTCAAAAGTTGATATCTGAAAAACGAAATGAAATATTTAAGTATGATTTAGTTCTGAGAAAAGTACATACTTTTCTTTATAAATCATTAGAAATTGTTAATTTTATAAAATGCTACAAATTTAGGTTGAGTTTAAAAGTCAATATCTGAAAAACTAACGGAGATACAGAAGTACAATTTTGTTGTTAGAAAAGTGCTTGCTTTCCTTTATGAATTGCAACAACTTCCATTAAAACGTCGTAAGAATTCGGTATTTTACGATTTTTCATAAATGATTAAGGACATTTTTAATTTAATCAAAAACTACAAATTTAGGATGAGTTCAAAAGTTGATATCTCAAACACGAAGTGAAATATTCAAGTACGCTTTTGTTCTAAGAAAAGAACATATTTTTTTTTTAATCATAAAAAATTTCATCAAGATATATTTAAAATTCGAATTTCTGCGACTTTTTAAAAATAATCAAAGAAATTGTTAATTTTATGAAATGCTACAAATTTAGGTTGAGTTTAAAAGTCAATATCTGAAAAACTAACGGAGATACACAAGTCCAATTTTGTTATTAGAAAAGTGCTTGCTTTCCTTTATGAATTGCAACAACTTTCATTAAAACGTCGTAAGAATTCGGTATTTTACGATTTTTCGTAAATGATTAAGGACAAATTTCACTTATCGGTTGTGCAATTTTTAGGAAAGTATTTCTTATTATTAGGAATTTAACCAAGGAATCCTTGGTTGAATTCCCAATAATAAGAAATACTTTCCTATAATTAAAGACATTTTTAATTTGATCAAAAACTACAAATTTAGGATGAGTTCAAAAGCTGATATCTCAAACGAAGTGGAATATTCAAGTATGGTTTTGTTCTGAGAAAAGAACATACTTTTCTTTAAAAATCATAAATAATTTCATCAAGATATATACAAGATATATATATAGATAATTCGATTTTTTGCGATTTTTTAAAAATAATCAAAGAAATTGTTAATTTTATGAAATGCCACAAATGTAAGTAGAGGTTAAAAGTTGATATCTCAAAAACGAAGTGAGATACACAAGTACGGTTATGTTGCTAGAAAAATGCATGCTCTTCTTTATGAATTGCAACAAACTTCATCAAAATGTCCTAAGAATTCGACTTTTTGCAATTTTTCATAAATGATTAAGGACATTTTTAATATTATCAACAGCTACAAATTTAGGTTGAGTTCAAAAGTTGATATCTCAAAGAGGAACTGAAATACTCAAGTATGGTCTTGTTCTAAAAAAGAACATACTTTTCTTTAAAAATCGTAAAAAATTTCATCAAGATATATTTAAAATTCGATTTTCTGCGATTTCTTAAAAATAATCAAAGCAATTGTTAATTTTATGAAATGCCACAAATGTAAGTAGAGGTTAAAAGTTGATATCTCAAAAACGAAGTGAGATACACAAGTATGATTTTGTTATTAGAAATGTGCGTGCTTTTCTTTATGAATTGCAGCAAACTTCATCAAAATGTCTTAAGAATTCGACTTTTTGCAATTTTTCATAAATGATTAAGGACATTTTTAATATTATCAACAACTACAAATTTAGGTTGACTTAAAAAGTTGATATCTCAAAGAGAAACTGAAATACTCAAGTATGGTTTTGTTCTGAGAAAAGAACATACTTTTCTTTAAAAATCATAAATAATTTCATCAAGATATATATAAAATTCGATTTTCTGCGATTTTTTAAAAATAATCAAAGAAATTGTTAATTTTATGAAATGCCACAAATGTAAGTAGAGGTTAAAAGTTGATATCTCAAAAACGAAGTTTCAAAAAACGACTTTCCTTTATGAATTGCAATAAACTTCATCGAAATGTCCTAAGAATTCGACTTTTTGCAATTTTTCATAAATGAAGGACATTTACAAATTTAGGTTGAGTTCAAAAGTTGATATTTCAAAAATTAACTGAAATACTCAAGTATGGTCTTGTTCTAAGAATAGTACTTGTACTAGTAGAACAACTACACATTTAGGTTGAGATTAGATGTTGATATATCAAAATCGAAGTGAAATACTCAAGTATGGTTTCGTTCTGAGAGAAAAGTACATATTTTTCTTTATAAATCTTAAAAAATTTCATCAAGGTATCTTAAGAATTCGATTTTCTGCGATTTTTTTTAAATGACCCAGGAATTTGTAAATTTTATGAAATGCAACAAATTAAGCTCCAACGTTGATATCACAAAAACGAAGTGAGATACAGAAGTATGGTTTTATTGTTAGAAAAATTTTATAAAAAATGTACAAATTTAGATTAAGTTCAAAAGTTAATATCTCAAATATTAATCGAGATACTCAAGTATGGTGTTGTTCTGAGAAAAGTATATAGTCATAAGAATTCGAGAGACAAAGAGAAAAAGTAAAATTCATTTAGGCCACGAATATTTTTAAAAAATAATATCATTACCACAATAAGTAATGTATGCATTCATAGTTGGTCTTTCTACCCGGGATATTCCTGTGGATGTTCGTTTTTGACACTAGCCCCCAGATTGTTTGCGTAGAAGATGAAGAAAGTGATGATGGTAACGTAGAGGAGTTACAAATAATTTTTTAATAATTTAACCAGAGTAAGCAAACATTGATTGGAAGAATTTCGGCAATGTGATGAAGAAGTTAATTGCTAGGGTTGAAGAGGTTTAAGATTCTTGGGAAAGACCTTACTGAGAAGAGAGAAGTTTTTTAATCTGACAATAGAAGAGCGGTTGGAAAGGAATTCCTCAAGAAGATTAAGGAGATTTTTATTAAGTTTTAATACTAGCCTCGATACGGTAGAGTAGTGATTCTTCAGGCGTGCTATATAGAACTTGGAAGTTGAAAATCAATACAGCTAAGAGCATGGAACGTAGATCTACCAGATGGAAAGCCAAACTGGTAATCCGGTATTTCAACAGATACGTCTTTCAATAGCATGTTCTTGAGCTTACTAATAATGAGAAGGAAGGAAATAGGAAGAAAATTGGATGGATCTGGAAATTGGAAATTGTAATTGGTGAGGCAAAAATTTAATATTTTTATAATATAGGCATAAATAATGAATTATGAAGAATTTATGTTAATAATAGGGTTAGTATTAATGAATGTTGAGATGGCCAACTAGTTCACCACTTCCATATTGCAGAGGCTGTAGTTTTTGAACATGCTTTGAGTTTGTCTTGGGATGATAGTCGTCAACTGAAAATGGACCAAAATACTTAAGTGATCGGAGCATAGATTGGGAGTGGCCACAACGATTTTATATTTCCCGAGTAGAGTCACGGAGTCGTACTTTGATTGTTTTCCAAGATGAAAGTAGAAGCAGTTTTAATACGGACAAAATTAGATGAGGAGATGAGTTGGTTTATATGTTTGAGATGTTTCATTATAACATTTAACTGTCAAATTTTATATTTCTAAAGACAAACCATATTACAAATAATTAAGAAAATGTTTACACATTTCTTAACTTTCTAGATCCTTATCTTAGCTGTTGAAGTTTAGACCAAAAATAACTGGTCTTAATAAATTTGATTGTACTGATGTTAACTTTCTAATATTGCATGGAGATTTTTTACGAATGTTAGCACAAAATCTGCTTTTGTACAGGTCTACTCAAAAAGAACTATGATCTATGAGACAAAAGTGAAACAAAAAATATTTTACATGTATAATTGTTACCCATGTCTCATTATTACCTTGCCCTATACGAAGACCATTCTATACATAGGAGACAATTCATTCACCATACGTTTCAGCTCAGCCTCCACAGGATCTTTCAAATCATAGGACATCCTAATTTAGCAGTATGTCCTTGAACACTGTCTTCTACCATTCGAAAAGACGTTTGAGTATTTTTCTTTAAGTTCTTCTAGTTGGGATGACTTTTTTTGATACAATTTGGATACTTTAGGTAGATTGACTTTAGATAAGTGAGAATTGATCTCTAGTTTGGATATTGGACGTCTAACCAAGGCATCCAATGATACCTACACAATCCTTAAAATTTTCTAGTCTCTTTATTATTCTTTGTGGTCTTTCATTCCTTCCTTTTGCTCTTCATTTCCTTATAATTTTGTTCAGCTCCAGCATTTTAAATTAATTGAAATAAATACATATTCTCCATAAACATTGTTCCAAACAACTCCGCATGTTTGTTATAAATTTGAAATATAAATTTTAAAAACCCATATCTCAAGAACGAATTGAGATATCATCATAAAATAAATAACATTATAAAGCAAATTTGATCAATATTTAATTTGCTATAAATAAATTCTTAGTTTCCATAAATATAGTTGTTATGATTTTTTCAATTCAACTCTTCATATTCGATTGTTATAAATTTGAAATGCAAATTTTAAAAAACCATATCTCAAGAACGAATTGAGATATCATCATGAAATAAATAACATTATAAAGCAAATCTGATGAATATTTAATGTGCTATAAATAAATTCTTAGTTTACATATATATGGTTGTTATGATTTCTTCAATCCAACTCTTCATATTCGATTTTTATAAATTTGAAATGCAAATTTTAGAAAATCATATCTCAAGAACGAATTGAGATATCATCATGAAATAAATAACATTATAAAGTACATTTGATGAATATTTAAAGTGCCATGAATTAATTCTTACTTTCCATAAATATGGTTATTATGATTTTTTTAACCCAACTCTGTTATTTGATTGTTATAAATTTGAAATGTAAATTTTAAAAAACTATATCTCAAGAACGAATTGAGATATCATCATGAATAAATAACATTATAAAGTAAATTTGATGAATATTTAATGTGCCATGAATAAAAATCTTATTTTCCATAAATATGGTTGTTATGATTTTTTGAACCCAACTCTGCATATTTGATTGTTATAAATTTGAAATATTAAGTTTAAAAAATCAAATCTCAAAAATGACTTGACATATCATCATAAAATAAACAACATTTTAAAGCAAATTGAATGAAGATTTAATGTGCCACAAATAAATCCTTATTTTCCGTAAACATTGTTGTTATAATTATTTGAACCAAGCTCTATAATAAATTTGAAACATAAACTTTAAAAAATCTTATCTTAAGAAAGAATTGAGATATCATCGTGAAATAAAAAACATTTTAAAGCAAATTTACTCCATATTTAATATTCTTAAGACGATTTTCTCAAATTTTAAAACCATAAATTTATCAATTCATAAAATGTAGTCTTATTTTAATCTTCATATCTCATAAACTAATTGAGATATCATTATAAACTACAAAGCAATTTAATCTAAATTTGCTTTAAATTATCGTCGGCTCATTAATAAGAACTGCATTTTTTGCTGACTCAACAATAATTACCTAGCCGTTTTATCGATTACCATTGAATTAATACAACACAATTTAATTTCTCGGTACGATATTTGATCCCGAGATAGTTTCTCATTATCGATATCACTTAGCTTATTGAGTGATACAAGTGCTGTTTGAACGAGTTTTTAAATACTCTCGCCACGGCAATTTCAGTTTTAGTTTAGCTTTCTCCTCCGAGACTCAACATTACACCACACAATCATTCAACGTCGTGGTATTAACGTTATCTCGTTAATGAGTGGTTTCGAGTACGCTTTGTATTACGTAAAGAATTAAGTCAGACATTCATTCAAGTATCGTTCACCTTCATACAATCATGTTTGTGATGGATATCAAATGTATAGAACAAGTTATCGAGCCGGTTTTAAAAAATGGCGCAAAATATGTATCGCATCAATGCAAGAATTTATTGGCGGCTGGTGAAAATTATGGCAGTCTTATGTTGGATGTGAAAATTAAAGTTAATAAAGATGGGAAAGAAGAATTAATATCTTGCGTTGGAAAAACGACTCCTCAATCGGCGCTGATGTGGAAAATGTTCAACACTTCGGTTACGTTTAAAAAAGAAATTTCGTTTTATCACGACATCGTGCCAACATTAAACGAATTTGGAGAAGAAAAAGGTATAAAAGATATCATGCGTTTTACCGCGAAATGTGTCGGTGCTAGAATATCATTAGATCCGAACTCAAAAGAAGTTGATGCGGATGCTGTTTTATTGCTAGAAAACATAAAAATGAAAGGGTTTACTGAAGCTGATAGATTCATCGGTTTTAATATGGATGAAACTAAATTGATTTTGAGAGATTTAGCCGTTTTTCACGCGACACCTTTAGCATTGAGACTTCAAAAACCGGAAGTGTTTAATAAGAAAATCCGCCCCTATTTAAACAGGGATTTCAGTTTCAAACCCGAAAAGGAAGCGTTCCAGAAATTCATGAGTCTAGTAAAAGAAAAAACATCAAACAATCCCAAGTTAGTGGCTTTACATGAAAGAATCGAAGCTATGTCAAGAAAAAGTTTTGATTTAATCCTAGAAAAATTTGACCCCAACGAATTATACGCCACAATGGTCCATAACGATTACTGGGTTAATAACACCATGTTAAAATACGACGAAAATGGGAAAGTTATTGAAAATATTATGGTGGACTTCCAAGTTTTGGAATACAACTCTCCAGCGACAGATTTATTATTTTTGCTTTACTCAAGCGTTCAATTAGAAGTCATCGAAAACAACGTCGATTACTTCATCAGGTATTATTTTGACCATTTCTTGGAAACGTTAAAAAAGTTAGGTTGTAATATTAAAGAATTTACTTTTGAATCATTTTTGAATGATATCGATTTTATTGCTAAAAATTACCAAGTGAATCATGTGATAATTATGCTACAACCAATTTATACAAAAAAAGGAGAAGCTAAAGATTTATCTAACGTTACAACTGAAGAAGATATTTTAGCTGATGGTAGTTCAATGCATGATAATTATGCAAAGAAATTGGAATTTGTGCTGTTAGAGTTTGAAAAAAGGGGGTGGATATGAATTATTTTAAATTGTTTAAAAATGTTTTATTGATTCGTTTTAATAAATAAATTTTGATTATGTGATTAAATTGTATTATAATTGATTTAAATTTTAAGAAATAAAAAGCTATTTAATCTAAATTTGCTTCAAATTAACCTTGGCTTATTAAAATATAATTAAAAATTGCATTTTTTGTTGATTCAATAAAACTTATCTAGACGTTTTATCGATTGTTGTTGAGTATAAAACAATTAAATTTATCGGCACGTTATTATTTCATCTCGAGATAGTTTTTCATTATCAGGTATGTTTTACTGATTAGTTGTAGTAAATAAATTTTGACTATGTCGTTAAATTTTATTGTAATTTCTTTAAAATTATGACAATTAAATTGGTAAATGTAATAAACAATAAATGTAAAAACAATGAATATAATGCAACTTCCTACTTGCTTATAAATCATATTTATTCGGAACTAGTTTACGTGTATACACACCATCTTCAGCCGAGTCTACATTAAATATAATAGAAATAAAATAATTATTTATAATTATAAAAGATGATACAATCAAACGACTAAAAAACTCACCGTCAGTAAAATTTAATTCTACATAATTTAAATAACCGCATTAATAGAATCAAGTATCAGATAAATAATTACAACAAAATAAAACCAATACAGAGAAAAATAGGTCAAAATGACAATAAAAACGACTAACAAGCCGACGAGCACGTGAGGTCTATAATACGAAAGGACCGGTTACACAAAAACAAGAAACGAACTGAAATATCTAAAATAGATATTTATGTCTTAATAAAAGTAAACAAAGGTTTATAAACTATATCCAATTAATTGATCGTTTAACAAGTTAAACTTGCCCTATTTTTCACATTTATCGATTTCGTAGATGTAGTAAATCCATCCATTTATAGATTAATTAATTTTGCTTTAAAATGTTGTTTATTTTATGACGATATCTCAATCCGTTCTTGAGATATGGTTTTTTAAAATTTACATTTCAAATTTATAAGACTCCAACATACAGAGTTGGATTCAAAAAATCATAACTACCATATTTATGGAACGTAAAAATTTATTCATGGCACATTAAATATTCATTAAATTTGCTTTATAATGTTACTTATTTCATGATGATATCTCAATTCCTTTTTGATATATGAATTTTCAAAGTTAATATTTCAAATGTGTAACAATCAATTATGCAGAGTTAGGTTCAAAAAATCATAACAACCATATTTATGAAAGGTAAGAATTAATTAACAACAGATTAAATATTCATGGAATTTACTTTATAATATTATTTATTTCATGATAATATCCCAATTCGTTCTTGAGATATGGTTTTTTAAAATTTACATTTTAAATTTATAACAATCAAATATACAGAGTTGGGTTCAAGAAATCATAAAAACCATATTTATGAAAAGTAGGAATTTATTCGTGGCACATTCAATATTCATTAAATTTGCTTTACAATGTTATTTATTTCATGATATCTCAATTTATTCTTGAGATATGTTTTTTTCTTAATTTTACATTTCAAATTCATAGCAATCAAAAATGCAGCGTTGGATTGAAAAAATCATAACAATCAAATTTAGAGAAACAGTTTATTCATTAAATATTCATCAAATTTGCTATGAAATATTATTTATTTCATGATGATATCTCAAATCGTTCTTGAGATGTGATGTTTTTAGATTTACATTTCAAATTTATAACAATCAAATATGCAGAGTTGGGGTCAAAAAATCATAACAACCATATTTATGGAAAGTAAGAATTTATTCATGGCACATTAAACATTCATTAAATTTGCTTTATAATGTTATTTACTTCATGATGATATCTCATTTCGTTCTTAAGATATGGTTTTTTAAAATTTATATTTTAAAATTGTAACAATCTAATATGCAGAGTTGGGTTCAAAAAATCATAACAACCATATTTATGGAAAGTAAGAATTTATTCGTGGCACATTAAATATTCATTAAATTTGCTTTACAATGTTATTTATATCATGATGATATCACAATTTGTTCTTAAGATAAGTTTTTTTCTTAATTTTACATTTCAAATTCATAGCAATCAAGAATGCAGCGTTGGATTGAAAAAATCATAACAACCAAATTTATAGAAACAATTTATTCATTATTCATTAAATATTCATCAGATTTGCTTTGAAATGTTATTTATTTCATGATGATATCTCAAATCGTTCTTGAGATATGATTTTTTTAAAATTTACATTTCAAATTTATAACAATCAAATATGCAGAGTTGGGGTCAAGAAATCATAACAACCATATTTATGGAAAGTAAGAATTTATTCATGGCGCATTAAACATTCATTAAATTTGTTTTATAATGTTATTTATTTCATGATGATATCTCAATTCGTTCTTAAGATATGGTTTTTTAAAATTTATATTTCAAAATTGTAACAATCTAATATGCAGAGTTGGTTCAAAAAATCATAACAACCATATTTATGGAAAGTAAGAATTTATTCGTGGCACATTAAATATTCATTAAATTTGCTTTACAATGTTATTTATATCATGATGATATCACAATTTGTTCTTAAGATAAGTTTTTTTCTTAATTTTACATTTCAAATTCATAGCAATCAAGAATGCAGCGTTGGATTGAAAAAATCATAACAATCAAATTTAGAGAAACAGTTTATTCATTAAATATTCATCAAATTTGCTATGAAATATTATTTATTTCATGATGATATCTCAAATCGTTCTTGAGATGTGATGTTTTTAGATTTACATTTCAAATTTATAACAATCAAATATGCAGAGTTGGGGTCAAAAAATCATAACAACCATATTTATGGAAAGTAAGAATTTATTCATGGCACATTAAACATTCATTAAATTTGCTTTATAATGTTATTTACTTCATGATGATATCTCATTTCGTTCTTAAGATATGGTTTTTTAAAATTTATATTTTAAAATTGTAACAATCTAATATGCAGAGTTGGGTTCAAAAAATCATAACAACCATATTTATGGAAAGTAAGAATTTATTCGTGGCACATTAAATATTCATTAAATTTGCTTTACAATGTTATTTATATCATGATGATATCACAATTTGTTCTTAAGATAAGTTTTTTTCTTAATTTTACATTTCAAATTCATAGCAATCAAGAATGCAGCGTTGGATTGAAAAAATCATAACAACCAAATTTATAGAAACAATTTATTCATTATTCATTAAATATTCATCAGATTTGCTTTGAAATGTTATTTATTTCATGATGATATCTCAAATCGTTCTTGAGATATGATTTTTTTTAAATTTACATTTCAAATTTATAACAATCAAATATGCAGAGTTGGGGTCAAGAAATCATAACAACCATATTTATGGAAAGTAAGAATTTATTCATGGCGTATTAAACATTCATTAAATTTGTTTTATAATGTTATTTATTTCATGATGATATCTCAATTCGTTCTTAAGATATGGTTTTTTAAAATTTATATTTCAAAATTGTAACAATCTAATATGCAGAGTTGGTTCAAAAAATCATAACAACCATATTTATGGAAAGTAAGAATTTATTCGTGGCACATTAAATATTCATTAAATTTGCTTTACAATGTTATTTATATCATGATGATATCACAATTTGTTCTTAAGATAAGTTTTTTTCTTAATTTTACATTTCAAATTCATAGCAATCAAGAATGCAGCGTTGGATTGAAAAAATCATAACAACCAAATTTATAGAAACAATTTATTCATTATTCATTAAATATTCATCAAATTTGCTTTGAAATGTTATTTATTTCATGATGATATCTCAAATCGTTCTTGAGATATGATTTTTTTAAAATTTACATTTCAAATTTATAACAATCAAATATGCAGAGTTGGGGTCAAGAAATCATAACAACCATATTTATGGAAAGTAAGAATTTATTCATGGCGCATTAAACATTCATTAAATTTGTTTTATAATGTTATTTATTTCATGATGATATCTCAATTCGTTCTTAAGATATGGTTTTTAAAATTTATATTTCAAAATTGTAACAATCTAATATGCAGAGTTGGTTCAAAAAATCATAACAACCATATTTATGGAAAGTAAGAATTTATTCGTGGCACATTAAGTATTCATTAAATTTGCTTTACAATGTTATTTATATCATGATGATATCACAATTTGTTCTTAAGATAAGTTTTTTTCTTAATTTTACGTTTCAAATTCATAGCAATCAAGAATGCAGCGTTCGATTGAAAGAATCATAACAACCAAATTTATAGAAACAATTTATTCATTATTCATTAAATATTCATCAAATTTGCTTTGAAATGTTATTTATTTCATGATGATATCTCAAATCGTTCTTGAGATGTGATCTTTTTAGATTTACATTTCAAATTTATAACAATCAAATATGCAGAGTTGGGGTCAAAAAATCATAGCAACCATATTTATGGAAAGTAAGAACTTATTCATGGCACATTAATTATACATTAAATTTGCTTTATAATGTTATTTATTTCATGATGATATCTCAAATCGTTCTTGAGATGTGATCTTTTTAGATTTACATTTCAAATTTATAACAATCAAATATGCAGAGTTGGGGTCAAAAAATCATAGCAACCATATTTATGGAAAGTAAGAACTTATTCATGGCACATTAATTATACATTAAATTTGCTTTATAATGTTATTTATTTCATGATGATATCTCAAATCGTTCTTGAGATGTGATCTTTTTAGATTTACATTTCAAATTTATAACAATCAAATATGCAGAGTTGGGGTCAAAAAATCATAGCAACCATATTTATGGAAAGTAAAAACTTATTCATGGCACATTAATTATTCATTAAATTTGCTTTATAATGTTATTTATTTCATGATGATATCTCAATTCGTTCTTAAGATATGGTTTTTTAAAATTTATATTTCAAAATTGTAACAATCTAATATGCAGAGTTGGGTTCAAAAAATCATAACAACCATATTTATGGAAAGTAAGAATTTATTCGTGGCACATTAAATATTCATTAAATTTGCTTTGAAATGTTATTTATTTCATGATGATATCTGAAATCGTTCTTGAGATGTGATCTTTTTAGATTTACATTTCAAATTTATAACAATCAAATATGCAGAGTTGGGGTCAAAAAATCATAGCAACCATATTTATGGAAAGTAAGAACTTATTCATGGCACATTAATTACTCATTAAATTTGCTTTATAATGCTATTTATTTCATGATGATATCTCAATTCGTTCTTAAGATATGGTTTTTTAAAATTTATATTTCAAAATTGTAACAATCTAATATGCAGAGTTGGTTCAAAAAATCATAACAACCATATTTATGGAAAGTAAGAATTTATTCGTGGCACATTAAATATTCATTAAATTTGCTTTACAATGTTATTTATATCATGATGATATCACAATTTGTTCTTAAGATAAGTTTTTTTCTTAATTTTACATTTCAAATTCATAGCAATCAAGAATGCAGCGTTGGATTGAAAAAATCATAACAACCAAATTTATAGAAACAATTTATTCATTATTCATTAAATATTCATCAAATTTGCTTTGAAATGTTATTTATTTCATGATGATATCTCAAATCGTTCTTGAGATATGATTTTTTTAAAATTTACATTTCAAATTTATAACAATCAAATATGCAGAGTTGGGGTCAAGAAATCATAACAACCATATTTATGGAAAGTAAGAATTTATTCATGGCGCATTAAACATTCATTAAATTTGTTTTATAATGTTATTTATTTCATGATGATATCTCAATTCGTTCTTAAGATATGGTTTTTAAAATTTATATTTCAAAATTGTAACAATCTAATATGCAGAGTTGGTTCAAAAAATCATAACAACCATATTTATGGAAAGTAAGAATTTATTCGTGGCACATTAAATATTCATTAAATTTGCTTTACAATGTTATTTATATCATGATGATATCACAATTTGTTCTTAAGATAAGTTTTTTTCTTAATTTTACGTTTCAAATTCATAGCAATCAAGAATGCAGCGTTGGATTGAAAGAATCATAACAACCAAATTTATAGAAACAATTTATTCATTATTCATTAAATATTCATCAAATTTGCTTTGAAATGTTATTTATTTCATGATGATATCTCAAATCGTTCTTGAGATGTGATCTTTTTAGATTTACATTTCAAATTTATAACAATCAAATATGCAGAGTTGGGGTCAAAAAATCATAGCAACCATATTTATGGAAAGTAAGAACTTATTCATGGCACATTAATTATACATTAAATTTGCTTTATAATGTTATTTATTTCATGATGATATCTCAAATCGTTCTTGAGATGTGATCTTTTTAGATTTACATTTCAAATTTATAACAATCAAATATGCAGAGTTGGGGTCAAAAAATCATAGCAACCATATTTATGGAAAGTAAGAACTTATTCATGGCACATTAACTACTCATTAAATTTGCTTTATAATGCTATTTATTTCATGATGATATCTCAATTCGTTCTTAAGATATGGTTTTTTAAAATTTATATTTCAAAATTGTAACAATCTAATATGCAGAGTTGGTTCAAAAAATCATAACAACCATATTTATGGAAAGTAAGAATTTATTCGTGGCACATTAAATATTCATTAAATTTGCTTTACAATGTTATTTATATCATGATGATATCACAATTTGTTCTTAAGATAAGTTTTTTTCTTAATTTTACATTTCAAATTCATAGCAATCAAGAATGCAGCGTTGGATTGAAAAAATCATAACAACCAAATTTATAGAAACAATTTATTCATTATTCATTAAATATTCATCAAATTTGCTTTGAAATGTTATTTATTTCATGATGATATCTCAAATCGTTCTTGAGATATGATTTTTTTAAAATTTACATTTCAAATTTATAACAATCAAATATGCAGAGTTGGGGTCAAGAAATCATAACAACCATATTTATGGAAAGTAAGAATTTATTCATGGCGCATTAAACATTCATTAAATTTGTTTTATAATGTTATTTATTTCATGATGATATCTCAATTCGTTCTTAAGATATGGTTTTTAAAATTTATATTTCAAAATTGTAACAATCTAATATGCAGAGTTGGTTCAAAAAATCATATCAACCATATTTATGGAAAGTAAGAATTTATTCGTGGCACATTAAATATTCATTAAATTTGCTTTACAATGTTATTTATATCATGATGATATCACAATTTGTTCTTAAGATAAGTTTTTTTCTTAATTTTACGTTTCAAATTCATAGCAATCAAGAATGCAGCGTTGGATTGAAAGAATCATAACAACCAAATTTATAGAAACAATTTATTCATTATTCATTAAATATTCATCAAATTTGCTTTGAAATGTTATTTATTTCATGATGATATCTCAAATCGTTCTTGAGATGTGATCTTTTTAGATTTACATTTCAAATTTATAACAATCAAATATGCAGAGTTGGGGTCAAAAAATCATAGCAACCATATTTATGGAAAGTAAGAACTTATTCATGGCACATTAATTATACATTAAATTTGCTTTATAATGTTATTTATTTCATGATGATATCTCAAATCGTTCTTGAGATGTGATCTTTTTAGATTTACATTTCAAATTTATAACAATCAAATATGCAGAGTTGGGGTCAAAAAATCATAGCAACCATATTTATGGAAAGTAAAAACTTATTCATGGCACATTAATTATTCATTAAATTTGCTTTATAATGTTATTTATTTCATGATGATATCTCAATTCGTTCTTAAGATATGGTTTTTTAAAATTTATATTTCAAAATTGTAACAATCTAATATGCAGAGTTGGGTTCAAAAAATCATAACAACCATATTTATGGAAAGTAAGAATTTATTCGTGGCACATTAAATATTCATTAAATTTGCTTTGAAATGTTATTTATTTCATGATGATATCTGAAATCGTTCTTGAGATGTGATCTTTTTAGATTTACATTTCAAATTTATAACAATCAAATATGCAGAGTTGGGGTCAAAAAATCATAGCAACCATATTTATGGAAAGTAAGAACTTATTCATGGCACATTAATTACTCATTAAATTTGCTTTATAATGCTATTTATTTCATGATGATATCTCAATTCTTTCGTAAGATATGGTTTTTTAAAATTTATATTTCAAAATTCTAACAATCTAATATGCAGAGTTGGGTTCAAAAAATCCTAACAACCACATTTATGGAAAGTAAGAATTTATTCGATTTGTTCTTGAGACAAGTTTTTTTCTTAATTTTACATTTCAAATTCATAGCAATCAAGAATGCAGCGTTGGATTTATTCATTATTCATTAAATATTCATTAAATTTGCTTTGAAATGTTATTTATTTCATGATAATATCTCAATTCGTTTTTAAGATATGGTTTTCTAAAATTTATATTTCAAAATTGTAACAATCTAATATGCAGAGTTGGGTTCAAAAAATTATAACAACCATATTTATGGAAAGTAAGAATTTATTCATTATTCATTAAATATTCATTAAATTTGCTTTGAAATGTTATTTATTTCATAATGACACCTCAATTCGTTCTTGAGATGTGATCTTTTTAAATTTACATTTCAAATTTATAACAATCAAATATGCAGAGTTGGGTTCAAATTTAATATATTTAAACTTCTGTTAAATGTTGGTGTGGTGAATAAAGATTTTAGATGTTTGGTTATTATTTTTACTGAACATCGTGTTTGTTATCAAATTATTAATATTACTTTACTTTGTACGATGAACTTTATTTATTAAATTATATTTATTTAAATTATTTTATATTTATTAAATTTAATAAATAAAGTTCATCGTACAAAGTAAAGTAATATTACTCATTTGATAATAAAAATTTTGTTCCTCAACATTGTAAATAAATGAAAATGTTTAAAAATTATTTTAGTCTTAACACAAAGATCGTCGAAGATTATTTAATTAAATTTCAGGCAATTTTTACTAATCTTAAAGACCCAACACCCTTATTGTATTTCTTATGGTGGTTGTGATATTTGTGTGAGACAAACATCTTAATGCTTAAAGAAAAGACCTTATATGATGTTCTGAAGGTGTTAAATATCAAAGTTAAATACTAAGTAAACTTGCTTATAACTGCTGTTAATTTGATAGTGATATCGCAATTCGTTCTTGAGACACGATTTTTTAAAATTTACGTGTCACATCAAAAGAAATCTAAAGATGCATTATCAATCGACTTATTATCTGTAATAACTACTTGCGTAATTTGCTTAACCTCGTTAGGTCATGATCGTTATAATGAAGATGTTTATAAAATATGGGAAGATAAAATAACTTGATGACTTCCTAAACTTAAATTGAAATAAAAAAAATGTTTCAGTTTTGGTTTTGATATTATCTTAATTAATTATTGCGTCAATATTTTTACGTTAATTTATAAACAAGTTAGTAATTAAAAAATAATTTGCATGTATAAAAATTGTTTATACTTTTTTAATTGCTTAATTAATTTAAGTTGATAAATTCTCCTATTCTAACATCAAGAAGTACACACATATTAACAAGAGTAATGGAATGATAAAAAAAGAGATAGAATTAATTCTGCTAATCCAAGAAATATGGATACCATCGAACGCTATATGCTAATAAATCACCGATAGTACTTTGAAAAATTACCTATGTGGTCTAAATTTAAAAATGGTTATTAAATGATGAAAAAAGATTAAAAATAAACATATAAATAGAATTTATTTCGATTTTTAAAACGACATAAAAAAATACATATCGTTTCCATAGCAAAACCACAAACTTTCCCATAACTTCTGTCTGGTTCTTGTGACACTCCCCAAAGTTGGAACATCACGGCACATGCAAGTCACCGTAACCACGTCAAATCGATAAGTATAATTAATGGTATTATAATATCGTCGTCATGGCGATGTCGCAAATCGAATTTCAAATGTGTTCTATCTTTTCGGTATCCCATCAAAACAGTTTGTTGAAGAAGGTGTCAAAAGTGGAGTGTTAAAAAGATGGCATCCAAAATTGACGTGATCTACGATGGATCTCAAAGAAATCTTACCGAAGTGCCACGCGATTTATTGGATTTGTGCAATTTGCAGATGTTGTATTTGGAGAATAACGCCATTGAGCATCTCCCGGAGAATATTTTTCAAAAGTTACCCAGATTAACCTGGTTAGATTTGAGAAATAACCGATTAAAAGAGATACCGAGTGGAGTTGCCAATCATCAATGTTTAGATACGATATTATTAGAAGATAATATGTTGGAAAGGTTACCAAACGAATTGGGTAAATATAAAATATTTTTTTATTAATAAAAAGAATTTAATTGATTTTTTGTTAAATAGGTCTCTGTCCAAATTTATTAGTACTCCAAGTCCAAGGAAATCCTTTGGTTTATCCCGAAAAAGAAATCCTCGAAAAAGGCGCATTAGCGACTTGTGAATATTTAAAAACACAATTCGAGCAAAAAATGAATCAAAATACAACAAATTCTTCTCCGGAGTTATCACTTCCTTCAACAACCGCGATAACTCGTCCACAACCACTTCGCCGATTCGCCAACAGACGAACAATAACCATTCAAGAATTATTAAGAAAAGCAGCAACAGCTGCAAAAATGATGCGCAATGATAACCCGGTCATCACCGTAAAAGGTTTATCCCCAAAAAACAGCATTTCAACCCCAATCTCAACCAAACCCAACCCTCCCCCAATCGAAGAACCCCCAGAATTTCGAGTTAAAAAGAAACCGGTAAAATTTTGCCCGAAAGCCTCAGTTAGTAACCCCTATTATAACAGTAATAAATATTTAAATGTAAGGAAATCGAAACCGAATAAAGAAAGAGTAATCGATCAACAACTTAAGGAATTATGGATGGAAAAATTAAAACAACTTTTAGAACAACAGGAACAATTACTCCAACAAGAACGAAATTTAAAAGCTTTAAAATCGTGGAGATTCCACAAAAACATGGAGCCGATTAGAAATACGGAACGACCGAAAATGGAGGTTCCATACGATACCGATCCCGATTACGATAAGATGATCCAACGGGAAGATTTGTATAAACAGGTCGATACGATTGTGCGAAAGAGGAGGAGGTTTAGCAAAAAAGTTGATATGACGCAGATGATAAGCGAACTTGTGGCTCAATTGAATCAGTTAGAAGCTGAAAGTGAAGAGGCTAAGGAAAGGAGGGGGTTGGAAAGAAATAATGTTGTATTGGTAAATTTAATTTCTTTTTTATTATTAATGTAGTTTATAAAAATGTTTTTAATAGGAAGGTGAATCTATGGATAATAGCGCTGAAATGAGGGCTTATGAACTTGCAAGGGCGGAAAATGAGATAAGAAAGGTAAATAATTATTTCTGGATTTTGTCTATACTAAATTTAAAGACATAGAAGTAGAAATAGACGTGTGGCTAAATCCGGGAGTTTCTAATTCTAGATTTAATGTTAGTTGTATTTTTTGTCAAGAAAGATATTTAATTTAACAATCTAACATTGAATAAGAAATAAAATTAGAACTAGCACTATTATCCGTGTCAGAACTCAAGGCCCCTCTCTTTAGAGATCGATATCTTCATGAAATCGGGGAATGATCGCTCCATGAAAAAAATTGTTTTAAAATTTATTGTAACCAATGAACATTTCTGTATATCATAGGTTAATTTAAAAATTTTCGGATCTGCGGTTTTTCTTCTATCGTGAGTTAATTGAAAAAAGTACTCAATTTTTGAGAGTAGCGACAACTTTGTCTCTACTTTACGATTTTTTTCTCAAACTAAACTGTGTACAAATTAAACTGTGATACACAGAAATGTTCACTGATTCCAATAAACTTTACTGCAATTTTTTTCATCGAGCGTTTTCAAAGATTACGATCTCTAAAGTGAGGAGCCTTGACATCTGGCACGGATACTAGATTATAGAAGAGAAGTTTTGAGTTGAAAGGACGAATGTTTTTAGTTCTAGTCTTAGGTCTAGCTCAATAAGAATATACCACAATTTAAACTTGATTATCAAAAAGGTGTAGAAGACCTGCTCCTAGTAATAATAACCCGGAAATTTCACACAACTCGCAATATACGGGGAAAATTTAATTGATTTTTAGTTTAAACGCCATTACAAATATCCTAAAAATGTGAATCAAGAATATTAATTTTTGTAGTGTGGGAGAATTGTGTATTTCACGTTATTCGCCGTTGTTTTTATGTTCCGAGGAATGATCACGCTTCGTAGCAATTTTTATGGTTCTAACGTTAGAAATTATAAATATTATTGTTACGGAAACAAACGCTTCTTACTTTTATGAACGATGGAATGGACTAGCAACTCTCTGAAACAAAGAATGAAAGCTTGATTCCAACAAGTAATTGGACGTTTATTGGACTTTACTCATAATTGGTGCTGCCAAAAGCAGCAAGGAATCTATCGACATGTTATGGTGTAGCGATCCTGCCTACCGTAGAGCTATTAGTAGAGCGATTTCTTCGTTTTGATAATTTCGAAATTAGAGAAGAAAGAAGAGGAAACGACAAAGTAGGTGCAATTAGAAAGATATTTATACGAATTGTGTGCTCTTTTTTTAGAAAAGATTACTCAGCAACCAGAAAAGAACCAAGGAGAGAGAGAGTGGTACTAGACTTAGTAAACCACTTACCAGTACGACATGGAATAACTACTGATAATTTTTTTCACGAGTCTGTAATTATCGGATAAAGTTTGTTGCTGAAAGAAATGAATCTGCAGTACCCTTAGGAAAAGAACCTTTATACGAAACGAATTGTTTTCTAGACCATATAAACCTATAAATTTTTCTATGTTTGCATACAAAGACAATCGTACTTGGGTATCATACGTGTCAAGAAAATAAAGCAGTATTATTGCTATCGAGCCAACACATGGATGATAAGAGAGGAGGAGAAGATGAAGTTATATTATCATACAACAAAACCAAAAAAAGTTTTTGATGTCAAGCAGTTTGCTCAACAATATTCAACACAAAGGAAGACCAAGATAGCCCATGATAATATTTTATCATATTTTATACAGGGTGTTTCGGTGACTCCGGGCACAAATTAAACCACATGTTCTAGAGTAAAAATGATGACGATTCGTGTAAAAAATTTTGGTCCAAATCAATATGATCTATAGGTCATTAAAGTCAAGAATTTTTAACTAATTTTTCTAAATACTACCTTTAACAGTATTGAAAATACTGTTAAAGGTAGAGCGCTGAAATTTGGTACAATGTAAACCAGGAACAAACAGAACTATTAGTAAGGGTGTGAGTTAAATCGATCCATAGGAACCATACTACACAGGCTGTTCCCAAAATTTATATGCTCAGAACTTTTTTATTCGCTCATAAACCTACATTTATTTTTGCACTCCAATAGAAAATTTATTTTAGAAACTTTTATGACTTTTACGAAATTTAGGTAAAATTCACCTTAAATTAAATTTTAAATTCCTTTAAATTCCACTTAAATCCAAAAACGTTGGACCCCGACAATAACAACAGTAAAGAATCTAAGCCAGCCATGACAATTGACCGACGAATGGAGTTACCAACTCGCTAACAATCATTTAACAATTAATCGTTTGTATAAAAACTTAAAGGATTCAATGTATCATCGGCTTTTAGGAGCTCTTTTTACTGTGATTATTGCCCCGTCTAACATTTTTTGATTCAATTCAAAAACGGTGAATTTTAATGTTTTGTTCAATTGATTAATTGTTAAATGATTAATAGTGAGGAGTTGATGGCTTAATTTGTCGTACAATTGTCATGGTCGACTTAGAGTTTTTTTATTACCATTATTGCCGGGGTCCAACAATTTTGGATTTTACTCAAAAACGGTGTTGAAATATTAATTTATTTATAGACTTCAATACCAATCAAGGTAGCTGTTCATTTTTTGAATGTTGTTAAGGTAAACAAATATAATAATTTTTTTTTTTTTTTTAATTGATAATCTGTAAAAGGTAGACGTTAATAAAAGGTTTATTACTACTGCTTTAAATATATCACGCATAACTTTTAATAGGTTATGGGCCCAGATATAAAACAGTAATAGTAATAATAATAAACTTTTAAAAAGAAAAGATGTCTGCAAGTTTTAAAATTGATCCTCTTAAAAAGGATAATTGGGAAACATGGAAGTTGCAAATGGAAGCAATACTAATTAAAAATGACGCATGGGAGTATGTAAGTGGAACATTAAAAAAACCAAGTTTAATACCAGATAGCGATGAATCAATCAAAGAAATAAAGGCATGGGAAATAAAAGACAGTAAAGCACGATCAGACTTAATACTGTCAATAGACCCAACAGAATTAAAACAGATAAAATATTGTTTATCATCGCATGAAGTATGGAAAAAATTAGAAACAATACATCAATCAAGCGGACCTGCTAAAAAGGCATTTCTATTAAAAAAATTGATGTTGTCAAAAATGAAGGACGGAGAAAATATAATCGAATATTTAAATAATTTTTTTGAAACTGTAGATAAACTAAAAGAAATGAATTTAGAAATTAACGAAGACCTACTTACAATAATCATGTTATATAGTCTGCCAGAAAAATTCGAAAATTTCCGTATTGCTATTGAAACTAGAGACGATCTGCCAAAACCTGAAGTACTGCGAATTAAGATACTGGAAGAATATGAAGCAAGAGAAGAAAGAGAAAATAAACAAATCGAAGGAAATGTATTATATGTTAATAAACCGAAAACATTTAAGAAGGGATATTTTCAAATGCCAAATGAAAATAAATTTAAAAATGAAGCATTCAAGGTTAAATGTCATATTTGTGGAAAAATAGGACATAAATCAATTGATTGTTATTTTAATCAAAAGAAGAAAGTCTTCAAACAGTCTAATAATTCAACCTTATATATTAAAGAATCAGAAGCAATGATAAATGAAGAAGAAAAGAAAAAGCAAATTTGGTGTCTCGACAGCGGATGTACATCTCATATGACTGGTGAAAAAGAAAGTTTTGACAAGATATATAAAACGTCAAAAGAATTAAAATTAGCTAATAACCAAAAAACGTCCGTTGAAGGAATTGGCAAAATAAAAATAAATGTTAAGAATAATTTTTCAATAGACCAAGTTCGACTAGAAAACACATTATATGTACCCAATTTGCGCACGAATTTATTATCCGTAGCTAAAATTACAGATCATGGATATAATGTTAAATTTACAAAGAACAAAGCATTTATAATTAATAAAAGAAACAGAAAAGTACTTGGAATAGCAGACAGAAAAGGAGACTTATACTTTATTGAAAAGGAAGAAGAAACAAATTTAATAAAAGATGGAAGTAAAATTCCATCTTTTGGCATTATATTGGCATTATAAATTAGGACATTTAAATCAAAAATCCCTTCAAGAAGTCTTAAAGAAAACAAAAATCCTGAATTTTAACGAGAAGAGTAAGCTGGAACCCTGTGAATGGTGTATCGTTGGAAAACATGTGCAAACAAAATTTCCTTCATCTACAAAAGTAAGAACAAATCAACCTCTACAAATTATTCATACCGATGTATGTGGTCCAATGAGAACAGAATCAAACGGAGGTAAAAAGTATTTTGTCATTTTTGTAGATGATTACACGCGATATACTGAAGTTTATTTTATTCGAAATAAAAACGAAGTTATAGATATTTTCAAAATGTATAAAGCTCAAGTCGAAAATAATACAGGTTATAAAATTAAAAATTTACAATCTGATAACGGAACTGAGTATTGTAATAAAAAATTCGATGAATTCCTATGGAAACATGGTATAAAACGAAGATTCACAGTTCCGTATACTCCCCAACAAAACGGAATAGCAGAAAGAAAAATTAGATCGTTAGTAGAAACTGCCAGGTGTAATTTGCTTCAATCAAACTTACCACCATCATTTTGGGCAGAAGCAATCAATACAGCAAATTACATAAGAAATCGATGTCCTTCAAATGGAATTAATGGAGAAATTCCTTATGAAAAGTGGACTAATTCAAAACTAAATTTAAAACATTTAGAAATTTTTGGAAGTCCTGTGTATGTTCTAAACAAAACTCCAAATAAAAACAAGTTTGAACCTAGATCCATACGAGGAATATTTGTCGGATACTCCGATACAGCGAAAGCATATAGAATTTATATTCCAAATAAAAGGAACGTAATATTCAGTAGAGATGTAAAATTCCTAAAAAGAGAAAATGTAAATATTGAAGATTTTTTGTTAAAACAAGAAAAGAAACAAACACAAGAAATATTGGTAGAATTCCCAATCATTAGTGAAAATATGAATCAAGAGAAAATAGAAAATACTCCGTTACATTTGGAGTTAAACCCAGAAGATTCAATAAACTTAAATCAAAATGAAAAATGTGAAAAAGAAACTACAGAAAAAGAAGTTGAATTGAAAAGAGGCAGAGGCAGACCTAAATTAGAAAAAACAGGTAAAAAGGGTAGACCAAGAAAAATTTACAAAATGAAGATAGAAAATGAACCAGATGAAGACGACGATACAAATTTGGAAGCAAATATTGGAGAAATTTCTTTATAGGAAGCTTTAAAAGAAGATGAAAAAGATTGGAAAAAAGCAATAAGAAATGAAATAACAGCCCTGATCAAAAACAAGACGTGGGAATTGGTTGAAAAACCAAGAAATAAAAACATAATCGGATGCAAATTAATACTAAAAAAAAATTTAAACAAGACGGTTCTTTGGAAAAATGGAAAGCTAGAATAGTAGCAAAAGGCTTCACACAGAGGGAAGGAATTGATTTCCATGAAACCTATTCACCAGTAACAAGGTTAAGCTCTATAAGAAAATTAATTGCTATAGCTGTAGAACATAATATGCACATACATCAAATGGATGTTATCACAGCATATTTGAACGGTGAAATTAATGAAGAGATTTATATGAAAACACCAGATTTATTTAAAGAAACACTAGAAGAAATTATAAAAAATAAAGAAGTGAAAGAAGAAATTTTAAGAGAGAGTACCAAAATGTTAAAAGAAATGGAAAATGGAAATAAAGTATGTAAATTAAAAAAGGCGTTATATGGTTTAAAACAAGCCGGATTACAATGGTATAAAAAATTAGATAACAAATTAAAAGAAATTGGAATAAAACCAATCAATGCGGATCAATGTATTTACACATCAAATGAAGAGGAGCCACTTCTCGTTGCAATCTACGTGGACGATATAATAATAGCTTGTAAAAATTTAAAAAAAATAGAAAATTTTAAAAAGAAATTATTTCAAAACTTTGAAATGAAAGACTTGGGAAAAATACATTACTGTATTGGTTTAGAATTTTCACATGTCCAAATCGAGGGGGAGAATACGGTTAAAATTTCACAAAAAAAATATATAAAAGAAATTCTACAGCGATTTGGTATGGAAGACTCAAAACCAGTTAGTACACCAATGGACCCAAATTCAAATTTAGAAAAACCCAAAGTAAAAAATGAAGAAATAATGAAAAAGTATCCATATCAAAATTTAATCGGAAGTTTAATGTATGTATCAATTGGTACAAGACCGGATATTACTTTTAGCGTTAACTTCTTAAGCCAATTTAACACAAATTACAATGAAAGCCATTGGATTGCTGCAAAAAGAGTGTTAAGGTATTTAAAAGGAACAATAAATTTGGAATTAACATATAGAACTTCAGGAAAAGAAATAGAATGTTATACGTATGCTGATATAGATGATCGGCGTTCGTATACTGGATATCTTTTTAAAATGGCAAATGCAGCAACTTCGTGGGAAACCAAAAAACAAAGAACCGTTGCTTTATCAAGCACAGAAGCAGAATACATGAGCCTCACAGAAGCGGCCAAAGAGGCACTATATGAACAAAAATTCTTATCGGAATTAAAATTTGATTCAGAAAAACCAATTATCATATACAACGACAATCAAAGTTGTCAAAAGTTAGCAAAAAACAATGTCTATCATAGTAGAACTAAACACATAGACATAAAATATCATTTTATAAGAAAAGCTCTGGAAGACAATATTATAAATTTGAAATATTGTCAAACAGAAGAAATGATTGCGGACATGTTAACAAAACCATTAACAAAACCAAAATTACAAAAGTTTATAACCATGATTGGTCTTGAGGGGGAGTGTTGAAATATTAATTTATTTATAGACTTCAATACCAATCAAGGTAGCTGTTCATTTTTTGAATGTTGTTAAGGTAAACAAATATAATAATTTTTTTTTTTTTTTTAATTGATAATCTGTAAAAGGTAGACGTTAATAAAAGGTTTATTACTACTGCTTTAAATATATCACGCATAACTTTTAATAAACGGTAAATATTATCTAAATTTCGTAATAGTAATAAAAGTTTCTAAAATAAATTTTCTATTGGAAGGTGCAAAAATAACTGTAGGTTTACGAGCAAATAAAAAAGTTCTGAGCATATAAATTTTAGGAACACCTGTATAATATTGTTCCTGTGGATCGATTTAACTCACAAACTATCTAATGATTAATCATCATCATTTTCACTCTAGTATACGTGGTTGCGAGTATGTAGTATTACGTATTATTATTATTATTATTAAGTATACGAGTATGGATGCTCGTTAATCCCAGCTGAAAAGGTGATGATAAAGATGGACGGAGAAAATTTCTCCTGCATTTAACAAAAGAAAACATCATTAGTCGTTACAAGAATACACATATATAACGCCAGCTAAAAGAGCTGATGATACAACTTATACCAGAACTACTAAGTAACCAATCCATTGACAACAAGAACGCAACAGTAATTATGAAAGTACAAGACCTGATAACACCTAGTGGCTATTATAAGAAAAATAGGTTGGGAGGATGAGGGTTAAACATCTTAAAAGAAAGTTATTAACGTAAAAATATTTTAACAAAAATTGCATAATATAAAAGATTTTACTATATTTTTTTTTTTGGAGCACACTTTATACTAATCATTCCTAGTTACCTCCGTCTAGTTGAATGCAGATGAATTGCTCGACGTATCTATACAGACCTTGGTTTTCCTTTTTTATTGCCTGTACAGCTGCCTCAACTCGGTTACGAAGAATTAAATCAAGTATTTTGTTCGTGATACCAAGGTCTTCATAACATCTCATAGAAAGAAGTCATGGAGTTAACGTCAGGAGACCGAGGAGCTCATGATACAGGACCACCTCGACTGATCCACTTACTTCCAAGCACATGATGTAATGCCAACTTGCGCCATAATGAAGAAACCACATTTATCGACGAGTAAAGGAACTTCTTCCAATAGTTCTGTCAAGTTAGCAAAAAAAGATTATTATTTCAAACCAATCTATTTGGCAACACAAATATTTATCGAAAATATGTACTGACAGTGATTACCATAAACAGCATGTTGATACCATAAAGTTTTAAATTCATATACACTTTATATGTGAAATAAAGTTAGAAATTGTGCTTTTTGGTAAACAATATATTATATTGCAAGGATCTCCAGAGGCTAAAAATTTTAAAGTTAAACAAATTTGTTTACTTTTAAAGAACAAGCAAACATGGTTTTAATTTATGGCGAGGTACATAAAAATGGTGTCGCTGCTGTTCAAAAATATCATGGAACCTTTCCCATTAGGAGGATACCAAATCGGAAAACGTTTGAAGTTATTGAAAGACGTCTTAGGGAAACTGGCACGTTAGAAACACAACGCCAAACGTTGGTCGACAAAGATTTCGACGAACTGCTAACGCTGAAGAACGGATACTCAATGCTGTTCAGCTATACTACTAGTATCAGAAAATTGTCACATCGTGTCAATGCGAACATTGCGCAAGCAATAATTGTATCCATATCACGTTACGTGTTGCAACATTTGTTACCAGAGGATTATAACAAGCGCATAAATTTCTGCCAGTGGTTGATTCGACAATGCACACGAGATCCTAACTTCCTGATCTCCTTGCTAGTTACCGATGAATCTTGCTTTAACAGAAATGTTATTACTAATTTTCGAAACACTCATACTTGGAGCGACGAAAACTCTCATACGACTGCTATTACGCATTACCAACATACCTTTTCATTAAATGTCTGGTGTGGTCTTCTTGGTGATAATCTCATCGGCCCTTTCATATGGTAACCGATGGATTGGCCGAAACGGGCCTAAATGCCCACCACTATTCGTTGTACTGAATGCTGCATTCAACGAAATAGAGGGCACTTTGAACAGTTATTCTGAATGTTTTATTGTTAAATAAACTAACTTTTCAATATCTCGATAATAAGTTAATTTGAGACTTATGTTTATATAAACTTTCTTGTTCATTTTGTGCTGGAAAACATATCCCTGAAATAGTGTAATCCATTAATTTGCTTCTCAGTGTCGCCCTGAGATCTATTACCATCTCTTAACTATATTTGCAGCAGTCCATAGTACCTGAAATGCAGACTAGAATCTACCATAGTGCTTTATCGTGGAAAGCAAGTGTTTGAGATTGAGGAGAGCGCCTGTAAATTGACATATCCACGATATACCATCAGTTTCGAATAGCAGAAACATGCTCACATCGCTCCACAAGACCAGGGAGCTTTCATTGCTCAGACTGTAGATGCCATTCTCTTTCACTGAAACGAGTGGTTTCTGTACCGGACATTAACCAATAAATCTCGCAATCTTCAGCCTCTTCTTGATCATCCATTTAGACGGTTGGCACAGTTCAATTCTCTTCTAATGTTCCTCACCGTTAGCAGTCTACAAGATGAGCAAATTTTGGTGTTATTATAGAGTACATCAGGGTATCTCGGAAACTACAAGAGATACTAAAAAGTAGGTGCCATGTCCCGGTCCCTTTCTTCGAGCAATTTTCAATTCCGCAAAGACAAAACTTCTATCTTCTTTTGTTTTTAAGTTATAGCCAAAATGTCATATTTTCGCCATTTCAAAAAATGCTCCTATTCCGTTTATTTTTGAGATTGAAGAAAAACGGTGAACACATTCTTAAGACCCTTTTTTAAGTAGAATGTAATACCGTTGAATAATTTTAAATGAAGTTGATAATTTTCGAGATATAACACAAAGTTGTGTTTTTTTAAATACAACCAATTGTTGATTATGGTGTTACCAGAAAGAGCACATTTTTAGCTTTCAAATGATGTATGGTGTATGTGATTAAAATAAGCGTTATTTTTCAATTTTAAGATATTAAAATATATAACTTAAAAACAAAAGAAGATAGAGGTTTTGTCTTTGCGGAATTGAATATTTCTCGAAAAAAGATGTTGTCTCTTTTTAAAAGGGAAAAAAAGGACATGGTAGCTACTTTTTTAGTATATCTTATAGTTTTCGAGATACCCTATAATAACATCAAAATTTGCCCACCCTGTACATACTGGTGAATTTTTGTCCTCAAGTTGTGTTGTGATTCCAGATTTTCCACGCCATTTCTTCCTCTCGAAACTCTCGAGATTCGTCTACAAGATGAAGATCATCTCACAATCATACTAGACTTTGAACTAAATACATTGAAAATTACCAAGTTAATTAAAATTATTTTACCAAGCTAAAATATAAAATAATCTCGTATGAATACAAGTATCATTGTAAATTCTTGTAAGGTTCATTTTTGAAATACTTATAAAAAAATGCGTTAATATAGTAATAACAGTGTTTATAGAGTATTAGCAGTATTAGGTAATAATGTAGACAACTAATGTAAGTTTCATTTTACAGATATTAGATCTTCACAAAAAGGTAACCAACTTACAATCCATGAATGATACCGCACCATAAATAAACTTTTTTTATATATTTTTAACAAAAAATTACTGTAACCGTACCAACTACGTTTATGTAAATGAACAAATAAATAGGCGATTCAATTTATAGGAATTTTTATTATTCTTAAATAATTTTTTGATTTGATTTTTTCAATAGACATTATATTATATTAGCTATACTTTAAGAACCGTAACATAAACCTCCATTTGTTATCTGATAAAAAATTCAATCAATACATGTGATAAAATTGAAATAAAAACGGAGAAATTAATAAAATCCATATTATAATAATGTGGGTGGCGAAAAAGGAAAAAAAAGGAACGAAATAAAGGGGAAAACTAACAACAAACATTGAATAATTCGTTTAAAAAGTGCGCCCCATCACGATTTTTCCTTTTATAGTTTCGTGAGTGTTCTCCACATTCATTATTACGTGAACTCCAAAAGATGCTATAATAAAATGAAATTATTATAAAAACATTAAAAAATAATGAAATTTTGAATTATAGCTATTTTAATTCAAAATAAATATAATAATAATAAATATAATAATAAATAATAAATAAATAAATATAGATTTAAATTTACATAATTCTTACCATTTGCTCTTAGTGCTGCTAATAAACAAGTGACAAGTCTTTTACTAACAGATTGATCTAAAACGGATGGCAGTAAACTACAGATCATACTAGATGGATGTGTTGGGCTACTAACGTACACCTCATCCTTAGCAAGATCCACTTTTTTGTGGATAATGCGCTTAATTATATTAATATAAGTGGCTAGAAAAGGGACGATTATCGGTTCTTGCATGGTCTCCTATTGCACTATCCACTATTTGTGCAGAGGTTATTGTAACGCTACTTAAAGTCAAAACGAGTTGGTCTAGTATTTACAGGAATAGTAAAACATTTACCAAATTTAATAGCAGTCAATTCCGCTTGTATGACGATGTTATCTTTCCCTAAAGGATCTTTACAGTGTGAAAGTCTTTTGTAATTTTTCTTTCTATCGAAAATTTTTAACTATGTTAATGCAAAATGTTTCTCAAAAAAGATCTTGAAATGCATAGCTTGTTCTAGCAGTTTTAATATTGGTGATATACTATCCGGACACTACATTTTTAGGGTACCTGTACAAAATGCTATGTTTCATATTATGTGAAACAAACGTATGATAGTAGTGTAGCTATATCTGAAGGTGGACTATGAAATGCCTACCCTAAGGAATACCGACCAATCAGCCTAACATCCTTTCTCCTTAAAGCTATAAGGGATGGAAAAGGTAATTGATCAATACGTTAGGATCCCATTCCTAACGTATTGTCTATCAATAATTCATTCCATCCAAGTCAACATAGTTACTAAAAAGTAAAATCTACAATTACTGTTCTCCAAACTTTAACAAACACCTTTCAAAAGACAATTGCAACCAAAGAAATAGCCTTATGTGCTAAAAATATGCATCGGTTAACAACCAAATGGTGCTTAGCCATGCTGAGAGCCGGCATAAATAATCAATTTGGGAGGCGAGTCGTTAACTACAAAAGCATGAAAAGGATGTTCTCTCAAAAACGTTAAAAGGAAGGGAGTAACGGTCATTCTGATGGTGCATGGTAGTGGATGCCTTGAGCTTAGCTTGGCTAATCCTATTAAAATTGAAAGAAGTTCTTTTCATTTAGTGAAGCTGCAACTAAGAGTACCCTCAATTGAAGGAAAACCTATAAATATCAAAGGTAAATCATAGAATTTACCAAAAATAATCAATTCTTTTTATGTAAAAAATCATACTTAAAACATTATCTTGACAAAAAATAAAAGAAAAATGCAAATTTAACCAAAATTTTTATCTTCAACGCCGCTTTAGTTATTTCAAATATGAAGATTGGTTTGTTTAACAAACTCGAATTAACTCGGGCTTGTACATTAAGGAGTTAAGCAGGAACTATCACATAGACAAAGTAAAGAAAAAGGTCATCATCAAAAGGCTAACGAGATCTGCCGGAGCCTCCAGGGAAGGAACGGATGGTCTCAAACCATGAGTGGCTCATTGGGCCTACTTAGCAATAATCGAACCTAAAAAAACAAATCATAAGACAGTATAACAACAGCTGGCATATTTATACCTATAAAAGGAGTCAACTCTGAGTGCCTTATCAGTGAGAATATGGTTTTCACTCAACTTGTCTCAAGTCAAAATAACATGATTGAAATTAAGACGTAAAATAAAATTTTCGAGATGCCGTCTAAGGACATATTTTAAAAGCACGGATGATTGAATAAATGGTGGGTCTGAACTAAGAAGAGAAGCCGTTGTCTGAGACAAGATGATTCAAAGACAGTTTCAAAAGCTGGATCCGGAGTAGCCATGGGCATTAGTGCAACAAACAGCTACATTAAATTGTCGTTCAGCTTGAACACAACAAATTTTCAGACATAAATTACCGTACATAAACTTCCGCACCGCTTTGAACCAACAAAAAGGACATAAAGGTGCATTCATAAACATTTTCACAGACACTTTAACCATCCTGAAGGCAATTCATTCTTTCAATATTGTATGATACGGCACTAATCTCAGCTAAGGAAGAACTCGCTAAGAGCAATGATATTACTCCATGTCACAGTGGCAGTATGACGACGGACGAACTGGCTGATAATCAATAATTGGTTATCTGTTCTCAAAGCCACAGCTACCTGAAAGAACTTCCTAGTAACGAAGAAGACAATAATATGATAACTCCATAGCAAAACAAACACAAGAGGTTTTATGCTTCAGCAAAGGGGATCTAAAGACGTTATCAGGCTTCTTGACTGGCTATGTGCCTGTCAAATACCACATCTTTCAGGTTGGACAAGCTGAGAATCAAACTTGTCGGCTTTGTAACAAGTCAGAAGCAGCTGAACATATTGTGCAACTACGTTGCCAGAGGCCGCTTAAGACATAAAATTTTCGATAAAGCTCTTTTGATATGTACCAACATAATAGAACAAGATCTTATCGATCTTGGTCGATCTTCATCCACTATGCCTGCCGGGTGCTTGGAACTTCTTCATCGATGGAAGTTACACGAATGCCCTTCAATTTGCGTCTCAGTATAAAACAGAGGTTCAACGACCCGGGCTCTGGCTGCAGCAGTTCATTATCATCATTTGATTATACTTGGAGCGGTCCATGGTATCTGAAATACAGACCAGAAAGTCGGTGCCTGCAACGTTGAAGATTCCCGACATTATGAAGAATCTACCGTTGTATTTTACCATGAGAAATGATTGGAATTGCGGGGCGAATGTTTCGAATAGGAGGAAGCTACTCCCATCGCTCCACAAGACATTCTCTTATTGCTGTCGGATCCAATTAAGGTACACCTTCGCTCAAACTATAAGTACCTTTCTCTTTTTTGCTGAAACGGGCGGTTTCTGTACCGGATATCAACCAATAAGTCTTACACTCTTTAGCCTCTTCTTGATCATCCACTTAGATGGTGAGAAATGTCCTTCAACGTGTGCAGTGTACAGCCTCGTGAAGTTTCTGTCCTGCAGTTGTATTGTGGTTCCCAATCGACAACTCCATCTCTTCTTCACAAAGGTCTCAAGAATTGTTTTTGTCTTCAACTTAAATCAGACGACTATGCAAGACGTTCTGACACATCTCAAGCTCCTTTCTTTTTTCACATAGTTAATAACACTAGTTTACAAATTTTAATCAAATTGTTTCTCAAAGTCTTTTTTTTAATAACGTAGAATATTGTGCTGATTCTGAAACTATCTTCAATTTTTCTCCATCACGTCCAGTTTTCGAGATATACCCAAAAATGTGGAAAATCGTAAATTAAAAAACAGTAACGGTTTATGTTCAGTATATTTGTTATTTGGCGTAGTGTGCTTCTGTAGTTATATGGACATGAAAGTGGAGATGTAGACAGACATTTTGAGGTATTGAGGGCATAAATCGGACTCCGCTATTTTGCTACAGCCTAAAAAAGAATTGTATATGAATAAGAAAGTCAGCTATCCTATCCTGTAGAACATTTAATTCCCTAAATTTCGAAGCATTGAACATCATGGTCGAATGTGTATTACCAGAGACATCGTTAATTTACGACAATCGTGCAAAGTTTCATTTTTTGCCATTTTCGCTGTATTCTTGAAATGTTATTACGAACAATTTTTTTTTAATAGATGTATTTTAACTGTTCTAGGCACTAAGTATAAACATTAAATTCACTAAAATCAATATTATGTTACCTGCTCTAAATGTTGAACATTAAGCATAATTGGTGAGGAGGATTTGATTTTGGCAAGTTCCACTCTGTAAGATCTTAATACGATACTTTTCTTTGTCTTTTTATTTATATTGTCTAGGTTTATATTACAAATTATATTACAGAACTTTTATGGAATTAATTTTTATATTTAATGTATACTGCTTTACCTATTGTTAGTATATGGATATGATTACTTTTCGTCAATTTCTTGTCGAAAAGTAATCATATCTTCTTGTCTGCGTCCCAGTAACATTGACAACATATTTTCAATGTTATTAAATCTTGATGGAACCGCTCGCTGTTTTTGAAAATTTCCGGTCCAAGATTGCATGAAAAAAAAAATGTAAGTGCAAATGAAGAATATGGATTTTGAGCGACATATTTGCATTTATTTCGTGGTAATTGTGCCATAGATAGAAATTGCAGAAATTATTTTGCGAGAATTCACATCTTTATGGTTTTCTAAAAATCCATGGACGGTTTGTTTGAAGCTAATCCACGCCTTGCTTCTTTTATTATCAATGTTGAGATGAATCCGTTGCCATTTACTAATTTTCCTATTTGATGGCCAACAAATATGCCTTCCTTTAGTTAACGTACGATATTTGTGGAAAGAGCTAGGTGATGTATTTAAATAATGGGCTTTCTGGATTCAACGTTTTCGCAAAGTTTTTCATCAAACCCAGTTTGATATGTAGTGGAGGTAATATGACAGATGCTGGTCTCACCAGAGTTTTATTTAAGACATTGAAAGCACCAGCATCGTAATGTTCTCTAGAAGTTCTCTAGTGTTTTTAGTGCCACAATTACCTTTAAACCTACAAAAACTTTCCATTCAAATGCGATGTACTGAATTAGAGTTAAAATAATAATATTGATTTCAATGAATTTAATGTTTATACTTAGTGCTTGGAACAGTTAAAATACATCTTTATTTTAAAAAAATTGTTCGTAGTAATGTTTCAACAATACAATCAAAATAGCAAAAAAAAAATTAAATTTTGCACGATTGTCGTAAATTGACGATATCTCTGGTAAAATACATTCGATCATGATGGCCAACACATCGAAATTTAGAGAATTAAATGTTCTACAGGATAGAATAGCTATTTTTTTTATTCATATATAATTCTTTTTCGTTACGGTGCGATTAAGTGAAAAGAAAATGGGAAAAATGTTAAAAAAACTTGATTTTGTTGTTTTAAGCTGTAGCAAAATAACGGAGAGTCCGATTTATGCTATCAATATCTAAAAATGTTCGTCTAGATCTCCACTTTCATGTCCATATAGCACACTTTGCAAAATAACAAATATACTGAACATGAACCGTTACTATTTTTTAATTTACGATTTTCCACATTTTTGGGTATATCTCGAAAACAAACACAAGAGGTTTTATGCTTCAGCAAAGGGGATCTAAAGACGTTATCAGGCTTCTTGACTGGCTATGTGCCTGTCAAATACCACATCTTTCAGGTTGGACAAGCTGAGAATCAAACTTGTCGACTTTGTAACAAGTCAGAAACAGCTGAACATATTGTGTAACTATGTTGCCAGAGGCCGTTTAAGACATAAAATTTTCAATAAAGCTCTTTTGATACGTACCAACATAATAGAACAAGATCTTATCGATCTTGGTCGATCTTCATCCACTATGCCTGCCGGGTGCTTGGAACTTCTTCATCGATGGAAGTTACACGAATGCCCTTCAATTTGCGTCTCAGTATCCAACAGAGGTTCAACGACCCGGGCTCTGGCTGCAGCAGTTCATTATCATCATTTGATTATACTTGGAGCGGTCCATGGTATCTGAAATACAGACCAGAAAGTCGGTGCCTGCAACGTTGAAGATTCCCGACATTATGAAGAATCTACCGTTGTATTTTACCATGAGAAATGATTGGAATTGCGGGGCGAATGTTTCGAATAGGAGGAAGCTACTCCCATCGCTCCACAAGACCTTCTCTTATTGCTGTCGGGTCCAATTAAGGTACACCTTCGCTCAAACTATACGTACCTTTCTCTTTTTTGCTTAAACGGGCGGTTTCTGTACCGGATATCAACCAATAAGTCTTACACTCTTTAGCCTCTTCTTGATCATCCATTTAGATGGTGAGGAATGTCCTTCAACGTGTACAGTGTACAGCCTCGTGAAGTTTCTGTCCTGCAGTTGTATTGTGGTCCCCAATCGACAATTCCATCTCTTCTTCACAAAGCTCTCAAGAATTGTTTTTGTGCTCAACTTAAATCAGACGACTATGCAAGACGTCCTGACACATCTCAAGCTCCTTTCTTTTTTTCACATAGTTAATAACACTAGTTTACAAATTTTAATCAAATTGTTTCTCAAAGTCTTTTTTTTAATAACGTAGAATATTGTGCTGATTCTGAAACTATCTTCAATTTTTCTCCATCACGTCCAGTTTTCGAGATATACCCAAAAATGTGGAAAATCGTAAATTAAAAAACAGTAACGGTTTATGTTCAGTATATTTGTTATTTGGCGTAGTGTGCTTCTGTAGTTATATGGACATGAAAGTGGAGATGTAGACAGATATTTTGAGGTATTGAGGGCATAAATCGGACTCCGCTATTTTGCTACAGCCTAAAAAAGAATTGTATATGAATAGGAAAGTCAGCTATCCTATCCTGTAGAACATTTAATTCCCTAAATTTTGAAGCATTGAACATCATGGTCGAATGTGTATTACCAAAGACATCGTTAATTTACGACAATCGTAACAATTTTTTTTTAATAGATGTATTTTAACTGTTCTAGGCACTAAGTATAAACATTAAATTCACTAAAATCAATATTATGTTACCTGCTCTAAATGTTGAACATTAAGCATAATTGGTGAGGAGGATTTGATTTTGGCAAGTTCCACTCTGTAAGATCTTAATACGATACTTTTCTTTGTCTTTTTATTTATATTGTCTAGGTTTATATTACAAATTATATTACAGAACTTTTATGGAATTAATTTTTATATTTAATGTATACTACTTTACCTATTGTTAGTATATAGATATGATTACTTTTCGTCAATTTCTTGTCGAAAAGTAATCATATCTTCTTGTCTGCGTCCCAGTAACATTGACAACATATTTTCAATGTTATTAAATCTTGATGGAACCGCTCGCTGTTTTTGTAATTTTCCGGTCCAAGATTGCATGAAAAAAAAATGTAAGTGCAAATGAAGAATATGGATTTTGAGCGACATATTTGCATTTATTTCGTGGTAATTGTGCCATAGATAGAAATTGCAGAAATTATTTTGCGAGAATTCACATCTTTATGGTTTTCTAAAAATCCATGGACGGTTTGTTTGAAGCTAATCCACGCCTTGCTTCTTTTATTATCAATGTTGAGATGAATCCGTTGCCATTTACTAATTTTCCTATTTGATGGCCAACAAATATGCCTTCCTTTAGTTAACGTACGATATTTGTGGAAAGAGCTAGGTGATGTATTTAAATAATGGGCTTTCTGGATTCAACGTTTTCGCAAAGTTTTTCATCAAACCCAGTTTGATATGTAGTGGAGGTAATATGACAGATGCTGGTCTCACCAGAGTTTTATTTAAGACATTGAAAGCACCAGCATCGTAATGTTCTCTAGAAGTTCTCTAGTGTTTTTAGTGCCACAATTACCTTTAAACCTACAAAAACTTTCCATTCAAATGCGATGTACTGAATTAGAGTTAAAATAATAATATTGATTTCAATGAATTTAATGTTTATACTTAATGCTTGGAACAGTTAAAATACATCTTTATTTTAAAAAAATTGTTCGTAGTAATGTTTCAACAATACAATCAAAATAGCAAAAAGAAATAAATTTTGCACGATTGTCGTAAATTGACGATATCTCTGGTAAAATACATTCGATCATGATGGCCAACACATCGAAATTTAGAGAATTAAATGTTCTACAGGATAGAATAGCTAATTTTTTTATTCATATATAATTCTTTTTCGTTACGGTGCGATTAAGTGAAAAGAAAATGGGAAAAATGTTAAAAAAACTTGATTTTGTTGTTTTAAGCTGTAGCAAAATAACGGAGAGTCCGATTTATGCTATCAATACCTAAAAATGTTCGTCTAGATCTCCACTTTCATGTCCATATAGCTATAAATTACACTATGCAAAATAACAAATATACTGAACATGAACCGTTACTATTTTTTAATTTACGATTTTCCACATTTTTGGGTATATCTCGAAAACTGGACGTGATAGGGAAAAACTGGAGATCGTTTCAGAATCAGCACAACATTCTATAAAAAAAATCAGTCTTTGAGGTTTTTCTTGTAAACTAGTGTAATCAGAATGCGGCGATTTTAGCTTACACGTCCCCTACCACGAGAAGCAAGACAATATTTACATAAGTAAATAATAGTAATGTAGACTAATATAACTTTTATTTTACAGATATTAGATCTTCACAAAAAGGTAACCAACTTACAATCCATGAATGATACCGCACCATAAATAAACTTTTATATTTTTTTAACAAAAATTATTGTAACCGTACCAACTACGTTTATGTAAATGAACAAATAAATAAGCAATTCAATTTATAGGAATTTTTATTATTCTTAAATAATTTTTTGATTTTATTTTTTCAATAGACATTATATTAGATTAGCTACACTTTAAGAACCGTAACATAAACCTCCATTTGTTATCTGATAAAAAATTCAATCAATACATGTGATAAAATTGAAATAAAAACGGAGAAATTAATAAAATCCAGATTATAATAATGTGGGTGGCGAAAAAGGAAAAAAAGGAACGAAATAAAGGGGAAAACTAACAACAAACATTGAATAATTCGTTTAAAAAGTGCGCCCCATCACGATTTTTCCTTTTATAGCTTCGTGAGTGTTCTCCACAAAACCCAATTTACCATAAAACGCGTGTGTATAACTATCGTTTGTATTCATTATTACGTGAACTCCGAAAGATCCTATAATAAAATAAAATTATTATAAAAATTTTTAAAAATTTAAATTAAAATAGCATTTTTTATATTTAAATAATTCTTACCATTTGCTCTTAGTGCTGCTAATAAACAAGTGACAAGTCTTTTACTAACAGATTGATCCAAAACGGATGGCAGTAAACTACAGATCATACTAGATGGATGTGTTGGGCTACTAACATACACCTCATCCTTAAAATTATGAAAATACTCTACACTTTCTTTAGCGAATTTTGAGATATCGGTTCTATCATCGTTTATGGGGTACTTTAAGCACATCTCGGGTATCCAAGCTAACTCTACTTTCACCCTAAATTTCTTGTAATCCGGTGAAGCGCAAGCATACCCAACAATCCCGCTTTCATCTTCAACAACCATGCAGAATTCGGGGTGCATCGTTAAGTACGGCCCAACGATTTTATCGGCTTGGAGATCTTTAAGATCGTCCGGATATGGTAAACAGTCTTCTAAACCATCTTTGCAGGTTCTACTGCAAACTTGGTAAACTTGAGCCTCATCCGTCGGCAAATACGGACGGATCGTGTATACTCTGCAAGTCGGTACATCCGGTGCTTTATAAACGAAAAGATCGTTTCCGGAATCAACCGGAATTAATCTCTAAAAAATTAAAATAATAAAAAGATGATTTAAATAAATCATTTTTTGTGATTTACTTGTAAATCGGCGGTTAAACCCCCCCGAAACACCCAAGGTTCTTGCTCCCCGCTCATAAAAGTCTCCTTCCATCCTTTCGAGAACCCTAAATAAACCAAAACAAAGTTTAATTAAAAATGAAAAATAACCGATTTTCGCAAATGCTGCATATAAATACAATTTTCGCGCGCAATTTTTCGCCCTCAAAAAATATTATGCTGCGCTTAATAATTCGCTTACTGCTCAAAGTGTTAATAAAAATTAAGATGAAATGATTGTGATTTGACGCGCATGAATCGCGCGCTGCGGAAGCGCTGTTAATAACAAAATAATTTAATAGAGTAAAATCTCTAAATTCGCTTGCGAACCAAAAACGATTAACGTTACGCTAAGATGATAAGCCTTAAAATCTAGCTCCCCTGTCGATGCGTACATGTGTAGGTCCCTTGGGTGTACGAAGGCATTGAGGAAGGAAACTGGCCGCCAGCTTAAGAAAATAAATATTTTGGTTAAAAATTTAATTGCTCAACTAAGTTTATTTTAATCTTACTAAAATATAATTTTAATTTTTTTAAATTATTAATTTGTTTTTGAATCGGAAAGAATAAATTCTTCATTATCGAAGATGACGATTTATTGTTTTGATTAAGTTTTAATTTCGGAAATGAAGAATTTTTAGATTTTATTATTGGAAAATTTAATATTTTTTTGGGAATTTGACGCCCTAGTAGCAAATTTCGCAAAAGCGTCTGCTGGTAAGAAACCACCTGGAAGAAATCTCTGCAACAAAAATCGGTTGATGAACCTATAAAAAATAGCTTTGTAATGACGCATTTTGGCTTAAATTATGCTGGAATAATAATTCTTGTTTAATTGATTTCGGGTATCTCATCGAAATAAGACCAAAATTTTCTAAAAACATTACTTTGATAAGGTTGATAAGATTTGATATTTAAGTTATATGTTAAATAAAAAATGTAAATAACATACAAGGTGTTTTAAAACAACGTTGTTTTTAACTTATTGTATGCAAAGAAAAATACAAAAAACGGGGAGGGGAACGAAATCATCTTTATCATCAATGAACTTTTTTGGTCTAAGTCTAAATGGGACACCTGTATATTTGCATAATGTCTCGGTTTATTATGACATAAGCTTATATTATGGCATAAGATCGTGGATATCTTATTTTTGAAAATGAAGAAATGACTTGTATAGCAAATTAAAGGTTGAACCTTCTTCTTTAAAATGGTGTATAATTCGTTGTTTCAATTTGAAATCTATTCCGCTTAAGAAATGTTAAAGGAGCACGAGTTTTTGATAGTTTAATAGAATAAAGAAAAAAATTATAAAATTTTCAAGATCGTTTTGAAAATGAAGAAATGACTTGTATATCAAATTGAAAGCTGAACATTCCTCTTTGAAATGATTTATAAATCGTTGTTTCAATTTGAAATCAATTCCACTTAAGAAATGTTAGAAGATAATGTGTTTTTGATGTTTTAATAGAATCACGAAAAAAATTATAATATTTGAAAAATCGTTTTAAAAATGAAGAAATGACTTATATATCAAATTGAATGCTGAAGTTTTCTCTTTAAAATAATGTATAACTCGTTGTTTCAATTTGAAATCAATTCCACTTAAGAAATGTTAAAAGATGATGTGTTTGTGATGTTTTAATAGAATCACGAAAAAATTGATACAATTTGTAAGATGGTTTTGAAAATGAAGAAACGACTTGTATATCAAATTGAAGGCTGAAGCTTTCTCTTTAAAATGATCTATAACTCGCTGTTTCAATTTGAAATCGATTCCCCTTACAAAATATTAAAAGATGATGTGCTTTTGACCTTTTAATAGAATCACGAAAAAAATTATAATGTTTAAAAGATCGTTTTAAAAATGAAGAAATGACTTAAATATCAAATTGAATGCTGAACTTTTCTCTTTAAAATGATGCATAACTGGTTGTTTTAATTTAAAATCGATTCCACTTAAGAAATGTTAAAGGATTGTCTTTTTGACGTTTTAGTGAAATCACGAAATAATGATAAAATTTGAAAGATCGTTTCGAAAATGAAGAAATGACTTATATATCAAATTGAAGGGTGAAACTTTCTCTTTAAAATGATGTACAACTCGTTGTTTCAATTTGAAATCGATTCCACTTAAGAAATGTTAAAATATGTGTTTTTGATATTTTAATAGAATCACGAAAAAAATGATACAATTTGAAAAATCGTTTTGAAAATAAAGAAATGATTTGTATATCCAACTGAAGGCTGAACCATCCTCTTTAAAATGATGTATAATTCCTTGTTCCAATTTAAAATCTATTCCACTTAAATAATATTAAGATATGTTTTTGCCGTTTTAGTGAAATCACGAAAAAAATTATAATATTTGAAAGATCGTTTTAAAAATGAAGAAATGACTTAAATATCAAATTGAATGCTGAACTTTTCTCTTTAAAATGATGCATAACTCGTTGTTTTAATTTAAAATCGATTCCACTTAAGAAATGTTAAAGGATTGTCTTTTTGACGTTTTAGTGAAATCACGAAATAATGATAAAATTTGAAAGATAGTTTCGAAAATGAAGAAATGACTTATATATCAAATTGAAGGGTGAAACTTTCTCTTTAAAATGATGTACAACTCGTTGTTTCAATTTGAAATCGATTCCACTTAAGAAATGTTAAAATATGATGTGTTTTTGATATTTTAATAGAATCACGAAAAAAATGATACAATTTGAAAAATCGTTTTGAAAATAAAAAAATGATTTGTATATCCAACTGAAGGCTGAACCATCCTCTTTAAAATGATGTATAATTCCTTGTTCCAATTTAAAATCTATTCCACTTAAATAATATTAAGATATGTTTTTGCCGTTTTAGTAAAATCACGAATAAAATGATAAAATTTGAAAGATCGTGCAAGTTATATTTTTGAATATGAAGAAATGGCTTATACATCAAATTAAAGGTTGAACCTTTCTGTTTCAAATTTTGTATAACTCGTTGTTTCAATTTGAAATCGATTCCATTTAAGAAATGTTAAAGGATAATGTGCTTTTGACGTTTTAGTAGAATCACGGAAAAAAATGATAACATTTGAAAAATCGTGGAGGTGTTATTTTTGAAAATGAAGAAATGACTTACATAGCAAATTGAAAACTGAATTGTCCTTTTTAAAATAATTTGTCTTTGGCGTTTCAGTGGAATCAAGATGAAAATAATGAAATTTGAAATATCATAGAGATCTTATTTTTGAAAACGAAGAAACCTCCTTAAACCTTCCTCTTTCAAATCATGTACTCGATTCAAATGATGTAATCGGATTTGGACGTCTTGATCGATTATTGTCCGTGCCAGAGATCAAGACCCTGGTAACATAGATATTAATATTAATAACATTAGATATTGATATCTTCAAAATCACTCAATGAAAAAATTGCAGTAAAGTTTATGGTAATCAGTGAACATTTCTGTGTATCATATGTTATTTTGGAAAATTTTGGATCCGATTTTTGAGAGTGCGGACAACTCTGTCTACTTTGCAATTTTTTTCCAAAAAACTGTTCGAATTTTAAATAAAATTATTCTATTACAAATTCAGTAAGTATGTTTTTCGTCAATCAGTTTCCTTTGCGTAATTGATCCTATAATTTGAGTTACATTCTGTAATTTTTTATTATCAACTTTTATTATAATAATCATTATTATTATTCTTGATGTATATTAAAAACAAAAAACAGATCACTGATTACGTATTTATTGGAATGCTCTAAAATGTTTTATGGTGTAACTTCACTTAAATGTAGGATTTAAAATAAATCTAAAATCCAGATTCCTTTGATAAGGTATTAATAAGGTATTGGATATTTAAGTTATATGTTAAATAAAAAATACCAACATACAAAGTGTTTTAAAATAACGTTGTAATAACGTTAAGTTGTTTTGTTTTTAACAACTTTTTGTAGGTAAAACATAAAAACCAACCAGATCAAATCAAGATAATTTCTCTCAAAGAATCTGATTCTGAAACAAAAGCGAGTTTGTATTTTAAATTGTTTTCCATTCTATAGCCAGGGAATGAGAAATGAGATCATTTTCACTACCATTGAATGTCATGTTTTTTCAGGTTAAATGGGACACCCGTTTATTGGGTCAAATAAGTGGTTCGTTAGAACACTTTTAGGTTTCACTATCCAGAGAAGTTTGAAATTTTTGTAAGATACATTATAAACTTTTGATATAAAATATGTTTAAGACAGCCAAAACTAGTCTACCTACAACGTCGTTATTTTAAATGGAATGCAATTTTTTTTACACTATTTAATTTAACAAAAAAAAATATTTTGATAAAAGTTATTAGTACCTAGCGTTTTTTGTTTTCGAGTTATTTTGATTTTACGTGTTTTACGTCGAATTTTACCATGCTTTTTAAAAACCTATATCTCGGCTAATGTTCATTCAATAAAGCTCCACATTGGTACCATTTTTCTTAACTAAATCGGAATAAAGTGTGAATCGCAATTTTTTCAAGTATGATTATGCTCCATTACAAAGTGATGTTCTGTCAGCTATCAACCTTATTTATAAAGTGATGAGTAGGAGTTTGGAGATGTAATAGCTCATAGTGCCAAAAAGTTGGCAGATTTTATAAACATGTATAATGTTTGAAACAATAATAGCTCCAGTTACCAACAAATTTGGAGATTTTAGCATACTAAATAGTGTATGGAATGGTAATAACTCGTGCAGCAAACAAGTTGGCAGATATCAAACAGCTGAACAGAGGTTTGCGGACATAATAGACTCATGTTGACAAGATGTTGGCAGATTTAAAAAAATATTATGCGTTTGGAATAGCAATAGCTTATATTGCCAACAAGTTGGCAAACAATTATGCCTCATTTCTAAACAATATTTTGTCAGCTATTAAGCCTATTTATGAAGTGAAGAGTTTGGAGATGTAGCTCATACTGCCAACAAGTTGCAGATTAGTGGGCCAACCCAAACCAATCCATATCTCCGCTATCGTTCATTCAAAAAAGCTCTACATTGGCATGATTTTTCATTACTAAATCGGAGTAAAGTTTAAGAATATAGAGCCTTTGGATTATCCCATCATCAGACCAACCAAAAACCACTTATCCAGACAAGTAATTTTTTCAAACATTTCCAAGTGATGTTCTATCACCTAACAAGTCTCATAAATATGAAGTGATGAGCAGGAGTTTGCAGATGTAACAGATCATCAGTCAATTAATGGTAGATCATTCTATGCCGAAAGCTGATTATGTGAATAATTTTCTATTTCCCGAAACAATAGAATTAATTACTGGGCATGGAAATATCGAGGAGTATTTAAACAAAATTGATAAACGTGAGGCTTTGCTATGTCAGTGCGATAAAGCTGGGAATGCAGTTCATGTTTTGTTCAAGTGCAAGGATAAATTTGAAGTTAAATACCGTTTGAAACAAATTGATGAGTAAAGGTTTGTGTGCAAGTTGGCACATTTCAAACTACTCAGTAGAAGTTTGAAGACATAAAAGACTCATGCTGCCAACAACTTGGCAGATTTTAAAATAACATTACGAATTTGAAACAATAATAGCTTATGCTGCCAACCAGTTAGCAGATAATTATGCTCCATTGCGAAGTGATCTTCTATGAACTGTCAGGCCTAATATGAAGTGATGAGCAATAGTTTGGAGATGCAATAGCTCATAGTGCCAACAAGTTGGCAGATTTTAATAACTCGTGCTGCCAACAAGTTAGGATGTCTGCTTAGTAGTCAGATTTCCACTACTAAGCAGGAGTATTAAAACATAATAGACCCATGCTGCCAAGTTAGCAGATTCTAAATTATATTATGAGTTTGAAACAGCAATAGCTTACACTGCCAATAAGTTGACAGATCATTATGCTCCATTGTCAAGTACATCCTCCATCGTGAAGGATTCTTCTTCTTCTGACGCGAAAAGGATGATAATAGTACGATTTTCTAATAGTAAAAGAGCGGTTGAAAAAGGGAAGTTTGCTATGAATTTGCAGCAAAGGTAGAGACTAAGTTGCACGACGGATTTGAAGTGAATTTCTACATGCGACTACATCCGTCCAATTGGTATCAACCATAGACAAAGAAAAAAATATATATAACAATAGAATAATAATACTTTATATATAACAATAAAATTTATATATAATTGTGCTTGCCCCTGCGTGTACGAAATAAAATTTAAGAATTTTGGCTGCCGCCATTTTTAACCAATGTGACTGTAATAGGAATATATTAACATGTTGCTGTCTTTCTCAATTTACCTAAGCAGCTGGAACTGGTCCGTAACGGCAATTTGCGAATTAATTTCCAAGGTAAACTCAAACTATTTTAACGCTTAGGGATCGGAAGTATTATTTTCCATGTCTCAAAGTATTTTCGTTCCAGAATTATTTTGAATAATAAAACAAAAAAATGATTAGTTCTAGTAAGTAAAGTTCTGGTGATTCTTTTTGTACTCAATGGAATAAAGTATCTGCTAAGGATACTTGTTGCTTGGAAGTTTGTTAAAATAGAATTTGTGAAAACCTGTCATAAAAAGGCAAACAGTTCCTTGCAAGCAAATGACGAATGATTTTTTTGTAGATAGTGGTTCTTTTGAACTAATTAAAAACTTGGTAACATAGATATTAATATTAATAACATTAGATATTGATATCTTCAAAATCACTCAATGAAAAAAATTGTAGTAAAGTTTATGGTAATCAGTGAACATTTCTGTGTATCATATGTTATTTTGGAAAATTTTGGATCCGATTTTTGAAAGTGCGGACAACTCTGTCTACTTTGCAATTTTTTTCCAAAAAACTGTTCGAATTTTAAATAAAATTATTCTATTACAAATTCAGTAAGTATGTTTTTCGTCAATCAGTTTTCTTTGCATAATTGATCCTATAATTTGAGTTACATTCTGTAATTTTTTATTATCAACTTTTATTATAATAATCATTATTATTATTCTTGATGTATATTAAAAACAAAAAACAGATCACTGATTACGTATTTATTGGAATGCTCTAAAATGTTTTATGGTGTAACTCCACTTAAATGTAGGATTTAAAATAAATCTAAAATCCAGATTCCTTTGATAAGGTATTAATAAGGTATTGGATATTTACGTTATATGTTAAATAAAAAATACCAACATACAAAGTGTTTTAAAATAACGTTGTAATAACGTTAAGTTGTTTTGTTTTTAACAACTTTTTGTAGGTAAAACATAAAAACCAACCAGATCAAATCAAGATAATTTCTCTCAAAGAATCTGATTCTGAAACAAAAGCGAGTTTGTATTTTAAATTGTTTTCCATTCTATAGCCAGGGAATGAGAAATGAGATCATTTTCACTACCATTGAATGTCATGTTTTTTCAGGTTAAATGGGACACCCGTTTATTGGGTCAAATAAGTGGTTCGTTAGAACACTTTTAGGTTTCACTATCCAGAGAAGTTTGAAATTTTTGTAAGATACATTCTAAACTTTTGATATAAAATATGTTTAAGATAGCCAAAACTAGTCTACCTACAACTTCGTTATTTTAAATGGAATGCAATTTTTTTTACACTATTTAATTTAACGAAAAAAAATATTTTGATAAAAGTTATTAGTACCTAGCGTTTTTTGTTTTCGAATTATTTTGATTTTACGTGTTTTACGTCGAATTTTACCATGCTTTTTAAAAACCTATATCTCGGCTAATGTTCATTCAATAAAGCTCCACATTGGTACCATTTTTCTTAACTAAATCGGAATAAAGTGTGAATCGGTGATATAGAAGCTTTTGAAGTATCAAAACATCAGACGGACCAAGAGCCACTTATCCAGACAAGCAATTTTTTTTCAAGTATGATTATGCTCCATTACAAAGTGATGTTCTGTCAGCTATCAACCTTATTTATAAAGTGATGAGTAGGAGTTTGGAGATGTAATAGCTCATAGTGCCAAAAAGTTGGCAGATTTTATAAACATGTATAATGTTTGAAACAATAATAGCTCCAGTTACCAACAAATTTGGAGATTTTAGCATACTAAATAGTGTATGGAATGGTAATAACTCGTGCAGCAAACAAGTTGGCAGATATCAAACAGCTGAACAGAGGTTTGCGGACATAATAGACTCATGTTGACAAGATGTTGGCAGATTTAAAAAAATATTATGCGTTTGGAATAGCAATAGCTTATATTGCCAACAAGTTGGCAAACAATTATGCCTCATTTCTAAACAATATTTTGTCAGCTATTAAGCCTATTTATGAAGTGAAGAGCTTGGAGATGTAGCTCATACTGCCAACAAGTTGCAGATTAGTGGGCCAACCCAAACCAATCCATATCTCCGCTATCGTTCATTCAAAAAAGCTCTACATTGGCATGATTTTTCATTACTAAATCGGAGTAAAGTTTAAGAATATAGAGCCTTTGGATTATCCCATCATCAGACCAACCAAAAACCACTTATCCAGACAAGTAACTTTTTCAAACATTTCCAAGTGATGTTTTATCACCTAACAAGTCTCATAAATATGAAGTGATGAGCAGGAGTTTGCAGATGTAACAGATCATCAGTCAATTAATGGTAGATCATTCTATGCCAAAAGCTGATTATGTGAATAATTCTGTATTTCCCGAAACAATAGTATTAATTACTGGGCATGGAAATATCGAGGAGTATTTAAACAAAATTGATAAACGTGAGGCTTTGCTATGTCAGTGCGATAAAGCTGGGAATGCAGTTCATGTTTTGTTCAAGTGCAAGGATAAATTTGAAGTTAAATACCGTTTGAAACAAATTGATGAGTAAAGGCTTGTGTGCAAGTCGGCTTGCAACAAGTTGGCACATTTCAAACTACTCAGTAGAAGTTTGAAGACATAAAAGACTCATGCTGCCAACAACTTGGCAGATTTTAAAATAACATTACGAATTTGAAACAGTAATAGCTTATGCTGCCAACCAGTTAGCAGATAATTATGCTCCATTGCGAAGTGATCTTCTATGAACTGTCAGGCCTATTATGAAGTGATGAGCAATAATTTGGAGATACAATAGCTTATAGTGCCAACAAGTTGGCAGGTTTTAATAACTCGTGCTGCCAACAAGTTAGGATGTCTGCTTAGTAGTCAGATTTCCACTACTAAGCAGAAGTATTAAAACATAATAGACTCATGCTGCCAAGTTAGCAAATTCTAAATTATATTATGAGTTTGAAACAGCAATAGCTTACACTGCCAATAAGTTGACAGATCATTATGCTCCATTGTCAAGTACATCCTCCATCGTGAAGGATTCTTGTTCTTCTGACGCGAAAAGGATGATAATAGCACGATTTTCTAATAGTAAAAGAGCGGTTGAAAAAGGGAAGTTTGCTATGAATTTGCAGCAAAGGTAGAGACTAAGTTGCACGACGGATTTGAAGTGAATTTCTACATGCGACTACATCCGTCCAATTGGTATCAACCATAGACAAAGAAAAAAATATATATAACAATAGAATAATAATACTTTATATATAACAATAAAATTTATATATAATTGTGCTTGCCCCTGCGTGTACGAAATAAAATTTAAGAATTTTGGCTGCCGCCATTTTTAACCAATGTGACTGTAATAGGAATATATTAACATGTTGCTGTCTTTCTCAATTTACCTAAGCAGCTGGAACTGGTCCGTAACGGCAATTTGCGAATTAATTTCCAAGGTAAACTCAAACTATTTTAACGCTTAGGGATCGGAAGTATTATTTTCCATGTCTCAAAGTATTTTCGTTCCAGAATTATTTTGAATAATAAAACAAAAAAATGATTAGTTCTAGTAAGTAAAATTCTGGTGATTCTTTTTGTACTCAATGGAATAAAGTATCTGCTAAGGATACTTGTTGCTTGGAAGTTTGTTAAAATAGAATTTGTGAAAACCCGTCATAAAAAGGCAAACAGTTCCTTGCAAGCAAATGACGAATGATTTTTTTGTAGATAGTGGTTCTTTTGAACTACTTAAAAACTTGATTGGATGCGTCATTTGTTACTTCAAGCGAATCTCGTACATGCAATCTTACCAATGCTGTTTTTATAAAAGATTCTTTGTTGAAGAAATATGCACTTTCTTGAACGACATGTTTGTAGTTTATGTTCAGCAACACTGCGACTATAGTTTTGAAATTGATACTGGCGAAGTTGAATGCTTCACTGCCATTATTCGGTTGTGAATCGGTGCTGAGTCGCGTGTTTCTCAACCTCTCCAACTTTTGGTTGGTTTTTCCGTGTTTATTATCGTTTTTAATTGGATTTTCTGCTGTAGTGTGGTGCCTGTTGGTTCCCCGTGGGTGCCTATGGTATTGGAAAGGCCTTATATCGTGTTTATTTGAAGATATTTAATTTTATATTTGCTTTGTCTGTGCGAAATACCGAAAAGAACCAGTTTTTCTTCGCTTTCCAACGACCCGTTTTAAGGCTCGTTCAGAATCACCATGTCTCGTGACTGTACGAAGTGTAACAAGAGTATTTCTTCGAGATCTCCGGGTTTACAATGTTCGGGGGGATGCGACAAATTTTTTCATGCTAGTTGCGTTGGAATCCCTAAGTCAGATCTGGCTCATTATAAAACTGATGGGGTATTTTGGAAGTGCCGGGATTGTAGGGAAAGTGCAAATTGTTCAATTATTGTTGACAGTGATCCTGCTCCGCCGTCCTGCTCATCCGCTTCGTCAGTTACTGAATTGCATCAGGTTCTGAAATCGATTCAAACAGACATTAGGGATATGAATAAAAAATACGATGAATTGTTGAAGTCTATTACTTTTTATGGTGGAAAGATTGATGATTTTGAGACCACTTTGAAGGGCCTCGGGGATAAGATGAAGCGGCTCGAGTCAGTGGCTGCTGAGAACGTTAAATTGAAGAGCGTTGTATCCGATCTTACATCTCGCGTTGAGCACTTGGAGCAGTACTCTAGGCTGAATAATCTGATTTTATCGGGTATTCCAGAAAAAAAGGACGAAGATCTTAAGTTTGTTGTTTCTCAAATCGGTGTGGCTATCAACTGTCCTGTCACCGAAAATAATATTGACGCTATACACCGACTCCCTTCTCGGAATCCTTTGGGGGAGAACGGTGTCGACGGCAACAAAAGAAGTAGAGGTATCGTAATCAAGTTCCTATCTCGAAACTTGCGAGATCAATTTTTATCTGCTGCGAAGATGTATCGTAAACACAACAATATTGAGTCCCCGGGAATCAACATTAACGATCTGACGGAGAAGTTATTTATAAACGAACATCTTACACCTCTCAATGCAACACTCTTCAGAAATGCGAAGGAAAAATGTCGAGAGAAGGGATATAAGTATTGCTGGCTGAGGAACTGCGTAATTCACGTTCGTCGTGAGGACAGGGCGAGGGTAATGGTCATTAAGTCGGATGCTGATCTAAAGAAACTTTAGATCTGCCGTCTTTTCCTGTAATTTCAAATAGTTTCTGTTTGTTCTATGCTCTCTTTTACGATCTATTACCAGAATGTGCGAGGCTTACGAACGAAAACCGAAACTTGTTACATAAATTCTATGAACCTTGCGCATGACTTCATCTGCCTTACTGAAACAAATTTGAATGATTCGATCTTCGACACTGAGATCCTTTGTGACAACTACGTTATTTTTCGCCGTGATAGAAGTTCTTCTGATTGTGAAAAGTCTGATGGTGGTGGTGTTCTCGTGGCTGTTCGTAAGGATATTCCGGTTACCCCGATGCCAATGCTTGCGACGGGTGCTGAAGATTTGTGGCTATCTGTGCGCTGTGAAAATACGCGAGTGCTGGTTTGTTGCGTTTACCTGCCACCGAATGACCCGGCTCCTTTTAGTGTTTTTCTGTATAAACTTCAAGATGTGCGCGATCACTTTCCGGACACTTCGATATTGGTCGTCGGGGATTTCAACATTCCGTGTGTCTCCTGGACCGTCTCCTCTGGATGTGGTCTCATTCCTGTGGGTGACTTGGATGCCAGAGCGAAAGAGTTCCTTCTTATGATTTCCTATTGTGATTTTTTTCAGTTCAACAACATTGTAAATTGTAATGGTAGAACACTAGATTTAATCTTATGTAATTCAGATTTAATTAACTCTGTTTTTTCCTGCGATGACCCGCTAGTCAATTTGGATGCTCATCATCCTGCCGTAGAATTTATTTTTTGCTTAAGCCGGACTAGTTGTCTGAGAAGTTGTCACCAGATTGGTTGGCGGTTTGATCGCGCAGATTATGATGGTCTTAAAAGTGCATTATCGGCCGTGGATTGGTGTTCTGTCTTGAATAACTTGAATGTTGATCAATGCGTTATGGCATTTTATTCGGTTCTAAATCGGTGCATGGGCGACTTTATCCCGCGTAGTTCCACACATAGTGGTCATTTTCCTCATTGGTATTTCCAATCAACCATAAAGGCTATCAAAGAAAAACTGAAATTTCACAAAAAATGGAAGAAATGGGGCTATTCTGACGACTTTCTGTCTTTTAAATTATTGCGTAAACGAACTAAGGCGTTAATTGCATCTGACTACAGCTCCTACCTTAAACGCATACAAGATTTTCTAACCGATTCACCTTCTCATCTATGGTCGTTTGTCAAGAGCAAGAAGCGTGGTGGAGCTTGCATTCCGGCCGAGATGGAATATGCTGGCAATGTTGCTGATAACGGGCAACAAATCTGTGAACTATTCTCCGAGTACTTCTCTTCTGTATATATTGATGGGAAACTTGATAATCGTCATTTCTCTGATACCTTGGTTGGTGAAACTTGTCCCTGGTTTTCACAGCAAGATGTAGCATCCCTTTTAGGTCGTGTTAATCCCAAATTGGGTCCTGGTCCGGACGGTCTACCGGGTAAGCTTATCGTCCGCTGCGCGGAGGAACTTGCTGCACCTTTATTTCATATTTTTTCTCATTCTGTGAAACTTTCCATATTTCCAACGGAATGGAAAAAAGCGCATATAATACCGATCTTTAAATCCGGTAAGAAACACCTTGTCAATAACTACCGTCCTATTTCGCTTCTATCTATTATTTCAAAAGTTTTTGAAAAATTAATATACAATAAATTATACTTAAATCTTCAACCTCAACTTATCCATCAACAACATGGTTTTCTGCGTGGACGGTCAGTTGAAACGAATCTTGTTGAGTTTGTAAACTATATCCAGAGATCCATGAATGATGGTCTTCAGGTTGACACCATTTACACGGACTTTAGTAAGGCATTCGATAAGATACATCATCGTATTCTCTTGGAAAAACTCGCTAAGTTCAACTTGTCGAATGGCTTGATTTCATGGATTGCTTCTTACATTTCGAACAGACGTCAAGCAGTTAAGGTGGACAGTTTTGTTTCTAATTTTAAGTCCGTTACGTCAGGCGTACCGCAAGGCAGTCACCTTGGGCCGATTTTGTTTTTGGTTTATATTAATGATATTAACGAATGCTTTCGTCATTCCAATTTTTTGCTGTACGCCGATGATTGTAAGATCTTTTCCGGAATTGGATCCATGTCTGATTGTTTAACAGTGCAGCAGGATCTGGTACGTCTTGAAGAGTATTGCTTAAAAAATTACTTGTTTTTGAATTATGATAAGTGCTACAGTATCATATTCAGCAGAAAGAGATATCATATAAATTTTGATTATCATTTGGGAACACATCCAGTAAATGTTACATCCCAAATTAGGGACCTGGGCGTTGCTCTTGACTCAAAATTGCTTTTTTGTGGTCATGTTGATATGGTTATGTCTGAAGCCTCTAAAAGATTGGGATTTATTATTCGAGTATCACGTCATTTTACCAATATCCAGACCATCATGTCCTTGTATACAGCGTTTGTTGGTAGTATTTTGAATTTCGCTTCGGTGGTTTGGAACCCTTCATACGCTGTATATATTGATCGCATAGAGAGTCTACAAAAAAAGTTTGTTAGATTCTTGGCCCACAAATTTAACCTTCCGTATTGCTCTTATGCCCAGCGTTGTTTGGTTTTTGGAATCACATCTTTAAGGAGTCAGCGAGATGTTGCTGATATGATGTTTCTTTACAGATTGGTTCGTGGTTTGTTTGACTCTATAGAACTCGTGCGGGAGATTCGCTTTAATGCACCGTCTTATGTAACCCGAATACAGCCACTTTTCTATCTACCAGCCTCTAGGTCCTTAGCCTATGCATACTCACCATTACTACGTTTAATGCACTTTTTCAATACCCATTGTAACAATATTGATTTATTCATTGTCTCGCCTATTGTTTTCAAAACATTTTTACGGAATTTGAGCGTTTATTGTTGATTTTTGTTATTGTTTATTTTTGTAATTTGCTCTGATATGTCAATAACATTGTTTTGTTAGAGGATACTTAATTGGGGTTCCTCCCTGTATGTATCCCGAATAATAATAAATAATAAATAATAATAAATAATAATTTTATTCGTGGGAGGACATCTTCAAGTTCCTCCATAGCATATACTGTAGGACTGTCAGTGTCCTACAGTATACATACAATTCAATGGTCGCAAATGCAATGAGATGAGAAACAAAAAAACACAAATCTACCTAAAGGGGATACATTTTGAAAAATACGTTTAAAATGCGTTAGTGTTCACGAAAGCATGGCTCCTTTTAGTCGATATGGAGCCAAGTAGTTTATCAAAGGTAAACCGATTAGATAAGTACAAGATAGGAAGCTTCTGTGACCCATTAGGATAGCTGATTCAATTTGATGCATATCAGGGAAAGCAACAGAACAGACCTCAAATTGAACAACCGAAACACGTATCGTTTAAAATTTATGATGATATATATTTTTCATCTTTGAAACTGGTGAATTAGCTTCAAAGTTGCACCGAAATCATCAATTATACGGGGCACGTATATATAACTATGACAGCTTGGAATAATAACAGCACTGTTCTAACTGTAAGTTCTTGTGACAAAGTTAACCCAATCTAAAAAGTAAATAGATAGATACCGAGCGAAACAAAATGAATATGTTTCTCGATCTCATATTATTGATCAGTACTACAAAAATATAGGGGAGTTGATAGAATGGATCAAAACATTGAAAACTACAATATCAGTGTTTGGTCAAAAAATGATGGTGAATGTTTGCCTTATGTCTAGATACTTGCCTCCATAAATCCTGGCAAATTTATCGTATGCAATCAGGAAACGAAAAGTACATAGCTATCTCAGCCACATTGACTAAAAATGGCCACCATCAAAACTCTTAAGATTTTTTGGATGCGCAGTAAACCAAGCTTCATCTGTATTATTATCTTTGTCTATGATATCAACCTAATGCTGAAAAATCTTCAGCAGTAATTAAAAAGTTTGATAAAATATGTAGCATTTTTAAATAAAATATCGAAGTTGTGGTCCAAGTTGTGGACCGGAAGTGGCGGCCATCTTGAAAATATTTTAGATTGAAAGTTTAGAATGAACAACCTATATTACCAACATTTCGAATGGTCCAACCTAAAAAAGTTCCAACGAACGGAGACATCCTGTGTAGATAATATAAGTATTAATTATGCCTTTTTTATTAATAGTTCTATAGAAAAATTGTTAAATGCATGTCGATTAAAGAAAATAATATTTTATCTAAAATTTTTGAGAAAACAAGTAAAAAACTGATCGAAATCCTTTAAATATTCGCAGAACCTTCTATTATTGACATACAGTGGGTTTCGTAAGGAATCGGACATACGTTAATGTTATAGATTCGTCTATTAAAGCTTCTTAAAGCTATTAAAAGATATTCCTTTAGCTACCAGAGCCAATATGTTCTGCCAGTATGATGGAGCCCTTACTAAGTACGGCCGTCAACCGAGGGAATACCTGAACCAAACCTTTGCGGAACAGTGAATTGGTGGTGGACATCCTATCAGTTGGCCAACTCGATCATCGCACCTTAATCTGTTAAATTATGGAATGGCTGAAAAGCGATGATGAGCTGAGCGTGATGAGCTAATCGTTCGTACTGCGCCCGATGCTGCCCGAATCAAGACAAATCAAGATAAATTACGCAGCAGAGTGCATATGTTCAAGAGATCAGCAAAAAGCTCGATGCTTTTTGCCGATCTTTTTTGCTATCTTTTATTTTATCGATTCTTTTATTTTTTTACTTTTGCCGATGTTAGACAGTGGAATAACCTTCCTTAAAAAATCCGAATTTCGATATTTTGTGCACCCATTCAAATAAATCAATTTATGGAGTAATTGCCTTTATCTCAGTTACCTTTGAGAATGTAGCACGCTTTTAGGAACTTTTAAGAACTTTGTTTAAAATGACCAAATCTATAACATAGTAACGTATGTACATGAAACAGTCTGTATTAGGCTGGGAACACAGTATTGGGGTACAGCTTTCATTAGTTTCTCTGGAATTCAGTTTGCTATTATTTTTTAAAACAAAAGTAATACTAAGACTAAATATTTCTAGGAATATTCACGATTTCTGTTCATTTTATTAGTTATTGGCAAAAATCTCCTATCACTTTATTTTTAGAGATAGGGTAAAAATGCTATAACAAAAAAAAACATAATTTATCTAAACTTTAAAAAATATCTACTTTTGTGTTATGAAAGTAGAAAATCTACGTCTTTTGATTCAAGGTGGCGTTCACAACCTATCGTTCCTCTTAGAAATCAGAAAATAGTTTCTAACATTTTCTCTTATCCACTTTAATCATACAATTTTTAACGGCGTTTCAACTAAGACTATCACCCCATATTTTTCTTCTCAAAGTGTTCGATTCGTTTCCGACTAATTTTTCCAATAAATTTCAAAACGTTGTTTTTAAACAACCTGTATACTTTATCTCATGAAAATCAAGACTGATTATGTATCATCTCAAATTATTATGGAGAAATGATATATTTAAGCCTTATTTAGACAGATACCTTCGTATAAAAGCCTTAAATTACTAAAAATTAATCCGAATTATTTATTCCAAATAAAGAATGTTGGCTTCAACATTATTTACGATTTTAATTCATAAATTTAATCAATACCAAAAAAATATTAAGTTTTCCAATTTTTACCGTCAATTTTGTAAAACTTTAAAATCAACATCAACACTTAAAAGACCATAAAAAACCTACCAAGCCATTTAATATAAGAATTTAATAAAGATATCACTCCTCGTATATCCCAAACATAGGAATACAAGTCGTACAATAATTCCCTGTTGTTACACGTTGTGAGATGTTGAAATAATTTGTTAACAGCTTCGGTCATTTCGCCCATTTTTTCAGCCCTTAGAAACCATTCTTGTACCTAAAAATAATTCATTCAACGTAGTTAATTAATTTTAATAGATTTTAATAGATAACTTTTAAACAGAATTCTTTAGTAAACTTACTTCAGGATTCGATTTTTCTTTATTTAGTGACACAACCAAGTGAGCATTAGACTTTAACCAGTTGAATTCTTGCAATAATTGAAGCCCTTGACCACCATGTTCAAACGGCAAGTAAAACAGATCACAGAGAAGCGATAAATCATCAAATGTAAGTTGACATTCTTTCCTAAAAATTATTCATAATTTATTTTTACATTAATAATAATTATATACAAACCTTTTTTCTTCAACCGTTTCAACAACCATATTTGTATGCTCACTACTTTCGATTTGCATACTTCCACTAGATGCCTAAACGACAAATAATTCACCTTTAAAATTAATTAAATCAATTTAACTTACAGTTTCGCTCATAGCAACATCTTCGTTCGATCCGTTACATTTTGCAACATGCGCTGGTGAAATATTCGGGGTGCTGTTACAATCCATTGGTTCTGATGGACTCAAACTCGATTCATTACTCAAATCGTTACTGATATCCGTCGTCATACTTGTATCTTCTTTCGCGGCGGTATCCTCTTTATTAACATCACCATCTTTTCCAACATCCACTTTACCGTTATCCTTAATATCACAACTCGTTTTTTCTTTATCCCTGATAACCGTACCGTTTAAAACGGTTATACTTTGGACGTGATCATCGTTTGGCGGAACGATTTTGACCGGAATTGGGACTGGCGTAATCGGATTCGGGATGGATTCGTTACAGATAACTTTCGTTTCAGAAACTAGCGAGTTCATGACGGGCGTTGGAATCGGATTGATTATTGTATCGGTTGTTACGACGTTTACGGTACTGCAAACTTCCGCCAAAGCTTGAAGTTGGTTGCTATTTACAATTGGTGTGGGTATTGTTCCGGTTGATGTTGTTGTGGTGGTTGTTGTTAAACTCATACAGGTGTTTATTGATGGGATTATTGGTACTGGAACGACTAATGAAATAAGGTTAAGATAAATTTATAATGTATCCTAAATTAAGAGGTTAAACTATTCTGATTTTTTTTATTTGATAGTACAATATATCTAGATTTTATTTTGTTGGCAGACTTTAATACAGTATATGGAGATTGGAACAGTAACAGCTTATGCTGCCAACAAGTTGGCAGACTTTACAACTATAATGTATGTTTGGAGCAGGAATAGCTCATACTACTAACAAGTTGGCAGATTTTAATATAGTATATGGAGTTTGAAACACTAATAGCTAATACTGCCAACAAGTTGGCAGACTTTGTACCGGTATATAGACTTTGGAACAGTAATAGTTCATGCTGCCAACAAGTTGGCAGACTTTAATACAATATATGGAGATTGGAACAGTAATAGTTTATGCTGCCAACAAGTTGGTAAGCTTAACCCTTTCGTTACGAGCGCCGGATATAGCCGGCATCCACTCGATGACTTCTGTGTACGAGCGCCGGATCTAGCCGGCATCCACTCAATGACTTCTGTGTACGAGCGCCGGATATAGCCGGCATCCATTCGATGACCTGTGTGTACGAGCGCCGGCTGTAGCCGGCGCCAGCGTGATACAGCTCACCAAACGTCCCCGCGATACTTTTATTTCTTTCGTTCGTATGCACGTAGCACATCGATAGCACTTGTCATTCTTTAGTTCGTTTTCATTTGTTTTACTCCAAAAATAAGACATGCACTGGGTTCGAAACAATCGGGACAACAGTCACGCTCCACTCTTCTTCAAACTAACAGTGTTCGCGAAGCTTCAAAGCGCAAACCAGTCCGTTGAAATAAAAGTATATTTCAAACGCAAATAATATCTTCTGTACGTCCAAACAAATTTCTTCCGTGTGTTCTATTCGAGAGTGAAGTATTTGGTCCGAATTATATAGTAATATAAAAAGAAATCTTCCTTGAAGTATTACAAGAGACTGGACAACAGCTATTAATTTTTCAAGGTTCGTAATATTTATTTAAAAATTTTATTTGTAGCTTTGTTTAGTTTGTTTTATAAAATCTTTTTGTACCCCCCTGTCAGAATGTCACGACGAAAAATTCTATTCCATGACCGATCCACTGATTCAGAAAACGATTCAGATGATCAAAATCAAAATAATGTTACACTACAGAGAAAGAAAAGAAAAAGAACTATATGTAGTACTTCCGACTCAGAATCAGAGAAGATTGAAGCAAATGACAGTTGCCGTGATATATGGACGTCAAAAAGATTTCTCCCTAAAATACATAAATTTTCGTCAAAAGATTCAGGAATTAAAGAAAACATCAGTAGATCAGCCAAAATCTTAGATTACTTCCAGCTTTTTGTTTCTGAAGAGCTCGTAGAACTGATTGCGAGAGAAACAAATGAATATTGTTCACAAAGAATAATAATAATATAAACAATTCAGAAGGAACAGGGCTAGCAGAACTATACCGTTTCTTTGCTGTGTCATTTTTAATGACACGCAACAAAAAATTATCACTATTAGAGTACTGGAGTAAAGATAAACTCCTTCGTAGTGAGATTTTTGGAGAAATAATGACCAGAGACCGCTACCTCAAATTATTACAGATATTACACTTCGCCCATACGGTCAATCCTACGAATGATCGTTTACACAAAATACGGAACGTCATTGATATATTACGAACAAAATTTAGTCAAGCATTTCAACCTTATGAACGTCTGTGCATTGACGAAAGCTTGCTTTTATATAAAGGAAGGCTGTCTTTTAAACAGTACATCCCGTCTAAAAGAAATAGGTTTGGTGTAAAATCCTTTATTCTCAGCGATTGTCAGACAGGATTTATACTAGATTTACTTGTTTACGCTGGATCATCTACAATGGTACATAGTGAAAATCAGGATATTGGAATATCTGGCGCAATAGTTGAAACACTCATGAAACCGTATCTTGGAGTGGGTCATACCCTCTATGTAGACAATTGGTATTCAAGTCCTGCTTTATTCAATTTTCTACATAATAATTGCACGAATGCGTGCGGAACGGTTAGAAAACGGAGGAAGGGAATGCCGAAAATTGACGAACGGTTAAAAAGAGGAGAGGCCACATTTCGATCATGCACTAATTTATTAGTCACAAAGTGGATGGACAAAAAAGAAGTATATATGTTGTCTACCATGCATACGTCAGAATTTGGAACTATAATCAAGCACGGAGGAACGAAAGTTATAAAAAAACCTGTATGCGTATTGGATTATAATAACTCTATGGGCGCAGTAGATAAAGCAGACATGGTCATCAGCACAGTAAATTCCACACGCAAAACCTTAAAATGGTACCGCAAGTTTTTCTTCCACTTGTTAGACATTTGCGTGTGGAATGCCTATTGCCTTTACAAAGACAAAATGAAAGAACCGATATCCATGGCAAAATTCCAATTACAGTTAATCCGGGAAATATTGGGAAAATATCACCAAGCTACAAAGCGTCAACCTTTAACAGGCAATAATCATCCGGGAAGATTAACGGAAAGACATTTTCCTTCTGTTTACAAATCGGCAGGGAGAAATCGAAGTAGACGGTGCGTCGTTTGCAGTGCAAACGACAAAAGACATGAATCGAAGTATGAGTGCAAAGACTGTAATGTGGGTTTGTGCATAGATCCTTGTTTTAAAATTTATCATTGTGAAATAAATTACTAAGAATTTAATTTGATTCTTCATTTATCCTAAATTGTATTTTCTTTTATAATTGTTGACAAGATTATAAAATATTTAAACATTTATTTAGCAAAATGACGCCTTTAAAGCTTTTTAACGTCTTCAAGTAACCAATCGCAAGTAATATGATATATAAGGTAACAGGTGAGATTGCAAACTATTGTTAGAGGGTCAGCCAATTAGATTTGCTGATTAAGATAACCCTGGACAATATTAATTGCAAGACCTATAAACATGTCACTATGTAACACGTAAAGAAGAGTATGATCTGGAAAAAGACACGGTAACGTTGAAAGACGTAAGTCCAAAGACCAATTTCCCGACTCACAGTATGCACAGTTTGCGGAGAAGCTCTCCGTTCAGGGGCGCTACTCCGACGGCGCGGTGCCCCGTTTGGTGGCGTTATTCCAGCGGAGCGAAATGCCGTAACGAAAGGGTTAACAACTATAATGTGAGTTTGGACCAGATAGCTCATGCTACGAACAAGTTGGCAGATTTTAATACAGTATTTGGAGTTTGAAACACTAATAACTAATACTGCCAACAAGTTTATACCACTATATAGACTTTGGAACAGTAATAGTTCATGCTGCCAACAAGTTGGCAGACTTTATAATACTATATGGAATTTGGAACAATAATAGCTCATGCCGCCAACAAGGTGGCAGACCTTAATACGGTATATGAAGTTTGGAACAGTAATAGCTCTTGCTCCCAATAAGTTGGCAGATTTTAATACAGTATATGGACTTTGAAGCAGTAATAGATCATGCTGCCAACAAGTTGGCAGACTTTGTACCAATATATAGCCTTTGGAAGAGTAATAGCTCATGCTGCAACACGTTGTAGACTTTATAATACTATATGAAGTTTGGAACAATAATAGCTCATGCTGCCAACAAGTTGACAGACTTTAATACGGTATATGGAGTTTGGAACAGTAATAGCTCATGCTGCCAACAAGTTGGTAGACATTAATGCAGTATATGAAGTTTGGAGAAGCAATAGCTCATGCTGCCAACAAGTTGACAGACTTTAATACGGTATATGGAGTTTGGAACAGTAATAGCTCATGCTGCCAACAAGTTGGTAGACATTAATGCAGTATATGAAGTTTGGAGAAGCAATAGCTCATGCTGCCAACAAGTTGGCAGTCTTTATTATACTATACGGAGTTTGGGACAATAATAACTCATGCTGCCAACAAGTTGGTAGAGTTTAATACAGTATATGGAGTTTGGAGCAGTAATAGCTCATGCTGCCAACAAATTGGCAGACTTTAATATAGTATATGAAGTTTGAAGAAGCAATAGCTCATACTGCCAACAAGTTGACAGATTTTAATACAGTATATAAAGTTTAAAACACTAATAGATAATACTGCTAACAAGTTGGCAGACTTTAATATAGTATATGAAGTTTGGAGAAGCAATAGCTCATGCTGCCAACAAATTGACAGATTTTAATACAGTATATGAAGTTTGAAACACTAATAGATAATACTGCCAACAGGTTGGCAAACTTTATACCAATATACAGACTTTGGTACAGTAATACCTCATGCTGCCAAAAATTGACAGACTTTATAATACTATACGGAGTTTTGAACAATAATAGCTCATGCTGCCAACAAGTTGGCAGACTTTAATACAGTATATGAAGTTTGGAACAGTAGTAGCTCATGCTGCCAACAAGTTGGTAGCCATTAATGCAGTATATGAAGTTTGGAGAAGCAATAGCTCATGCTGCCAACAAGTTGGCAGTCTTTATTATACTACACGGAGTTTGGAACAATAATAACTCATGCTGCCAACAAGTTGGTAGACTTTAATACAGTATATGGAGTTTAAAGCAGTAATAGCTTATGCTGCCAACAAATTGGCAGACTTTAATATAGTATATGAAGTTTGAAGAAGCAATAGCTCATACTGCCAACAAGTTGACAGATTTTAATACAGTATATAAAGTTTAAAACACTAATAGATAATACTGCCAACAAGTTGGCAGACTTTATACCACTATACAGACTTTGGAACAGTGATACCTCATGCTGCCAACAAATTGACAGACTTTATAATACTATATGGAGTTTGGACAATAATAGCTCATGCTGCCAACAAATTGGCAGACTTTAATACAGTATATGAAGTTTGGAGAAGCAATAGCTCATGCTGCCAACAAGTTGACAGATTTTAATACAGTATATGAAGTATGAAACACTAATAAATAATACTGCCAACAAGTTGGCAGACTTTATACCAATATACAGACTTTGGAACAGTAATACCTCATGCTGCCAACAAATTTACAGACTTTATAATACTATATGAAGTTTGGAGAAGCAATAGCTCATGCTGGCAACAAGTTGGCAGACTTTAATACAGTATATGAAGTTTGGAGAAGCAATAGCTCATGCTGCCAACAAGTTGACAGATTTTAATACAGTATATAATGTTTGAAACACTAATAGATAATACTGCCAACAAGTTGGCAGACTTTATACCAATATACAGACTTTGGAACAGACTTTGGACTCCTGCTGCCAACAAGTTGGCAGACTTTAATACAGTATATGAAGTTTGGAGCAGTAATAGCTCATGCTGCCAACAAGTTGGTAGTCTTTATTGTACTATATGGAGTTTGGAACAATAATAACTCATGCTACCAACAAGTTGGCAGACTTTAATACAGTATATGGAGTTTGGAGCAGTAATAGCTCATGTTGCCAACAAGTTGGCAGATTTTAATATAGTATATAGAGTTTAAAACATTATCTTATGTGGGTTTCATAAGTAACCTCTTAAAGCTAAAAAGTCCGCGTTAAAAGTAAATTCACCCCATGCTAATTTAAAAACCGATGGACTGATAGCATATTTATTACTATGCCTTAACTTTCAGCAACTTCTGCTTCACTTCAAGTGGGAATCATCTTGAACATATTTTAATTTGCTTTCAAATTAGACTTTTAGAGAGAGATTACTTTTAACGCTGACAATGAGAATATTCTATTTACTTGCTACTGCTGGTTGTGGTTTCGCAATTGGTCCCCACGCCACTTTATGTTTTGAAAATTCCGGCAACCAATCGTTTATGGCATTTCTTAAAGCTTGTCTTGGGTGGTACATGTTAGGAGATAACGTTGCCGGAACGTCTTCGCCTGACATACCATCCTCCGTTTCGGTTTCTAATTTAATATCGGCGGATACCGTGTCATCTAAATTTACCAATAAATGAGTTAATTATTCTATGATATTTAATTATTCACACATTGTAATAGCCATTCTGGGGAATGAGAAATTTTAAGTTAAGGTGAAAGTACTGGGCCAGTATAGTAAAACCTCCAAAGTATTTGGCGTTTTCAGGCGAAACTTTTTTGTTATGGCCTTTTAATTTTACCTTATATTAATGTAGGTTTGCATAGTTTTCAAGAATTATTTATGGTTTCTCATTTAATTTTTCAGCAATTATTGCTAAAGCTTAAACAAATAATTTCTATTAATATGTGCATCATGTAAAAAAATTAGGTGGACTAATTTAAACCAATGAAATCTTCAAAAAATTGACAAAACTTATTGGTGGAACAGGCATTTGATCACCACCGTAAAAGTATAGAGTAATATTTATGAACAGGTAAACTTTATTCTTATTCAAACTTTGTTTTCCCTTAAATTTTGTTAATAACTTTCATAAAATCAATATTTCTTACACAGGGTTGGGCAGAATAATGGAAGGGCGCTTTTAAAATGAGTATAACTCAACAATTATTTAATTATACAAAAAAAGTTGTTTACAAAAAAAGTAAAGTTTAAATGTTGCTATGAATAAGTGAAATTATTTACATAAGTTCTGAAAATTCAGCTTGAGAATTAATACAAGAAATTTGGTTCGAACATTTTAAAACAAATGTTTGGAGTGGAATTTTTAATAGAATTTTTTGAAAATACAAATAGCAGAAATAAGAACACAGACAATGCATTCAATATCTGCCGTATTTCGTATGATTTTCATAAATTCTCTTATAAATTAATTACTGTAACAGATAGATGTACACACTTCTGGTAATAACTTGTAAAGAATTAAATTCTGTGTTTGAGAGCCTAGCAATTGAGTAACGTAATGTGATAACTCAATTTATGACCAGCCTGTGTAAGATACACTGATACAATTAAATACGTTTTATTTATGAATATCAATTCTGATTGTTTTCAGAATGGTAGTAAGGGACACAGATAAGTACAACAAGAGTACACACGTTTTGACGTTCCATCGCCAAACCAACAGCAAATAAAAACAATTTCTAATATTATATGTAATTAAATTTTTGGCCACCTGTATAAGATTGACCGGTACAACTAATTACCTTTCATTTGTGACCATTTGAAACGCAATTATACAACTTTTCAACCTTGTTAGTTGCACAGTGGCTGATAAATACAATTAAAAAAATACACATTGATAACTGCCAAAAAAAATCAAAATAAAAATTACTCGTCCCAATATACTTTATTTATAGGGGAAATAAAAACGGATGACATAAAATGATAATAAATTTTTAACATTTAAAAATTTGCTATCCATTTAAAATAACGAAGTTATGGTCTACTTCCGGTAAACCTGAAGTGGCGACCATCTTAAAAATATTTTAGATCAAAATTTCGGGATAAACTTAACTTCCTACAGAAACTACATTTCAGAAACGTAAATGCAACGGTACAAGAGAAAAACGAATGTTGCTGAGTTTTTTGCGGATACTTAAAAGAGATAATACGGGGATGTCCATTTTGTATAGAATATAGCATATATCTCTGTAAATATCGACTTTATAAAAAGCTTTTTACGTAAAAGTGATTTTATTAAGTGATAAATGATTTTATTTCGGAAAACTAATGAGCAATGCATGATACTTAATTTTTTTTTTTTAATACATTCGCTGCCGAACGACATTTCCAAAAATGGGTTAAAACGAGTTAATTCTTTAAGGTAATTTCATCAATAATATTAATCTACCATCCATGCAAAAAGTCAAGGCCTCTCACTTTAGAGACCGATATCTTCCTAACCACTCAATGAAAAAAAATTGCGGTAAAGTTTATTATAAGCAGTAAACATTTCTGAGTATGATGTCTTAATTTGGAATTTTTCAGGTCTTGGATTTTTTTATCGCAAGTTTAGTGAAAAAACTATCCGATCTTTGAGAGTGCAAACTTTATCTACCCTACGATTTTTTATCTCAAAAAGTACTTGATGAAAACAATTCAAATTTGAACTAGTGGGAACCCGATGTGTTCTTGATGTGTGGCATATTTTATTTTATCGATTTTCCATATAACGATATAAAATCGCGGTTTAGTGGTTTCCGATTATTTCAAAAACGTCCTGGCGGATTTCAATGTGATTTTCACTAAAATATGTCAAATAATGTCGTTTGTTGGCTACCGCTATAAGTTTTTAAAATTCAAAGACGAACATTAATATGTCATGCGGAGAGAGAGAAGTTCCGATACACATATCGATATCTAATGTAAGGGGCCTCGACTTTTTGCACGTGTGATAAACATTATTTTAATTAATTAACGAAAATTAACCCTAAAATGGTTTCCATTGGCAATAAATGTTTAAAATATTCGCTAAGATAGTAGTATAAAAAGCTTGCAAGTAGTTCTTAACGATTTGGGAACCATTTTTTTGGGAATTCTATGGAAATATTAATCTTTTTATCTTCATTTATTACAAATCTGTGCAAACCATCCTTTGATAGATCTTTAACATTGCCAGATTCATATTCTTATAATCGACTATAATTAAAATGTCTTTCTGAGTTCAATTTCTATTGAATGAACCATTTTTATTCTTCAATCTACGAACTTATTTAAATTAACAAATTTCTATCACATTTAGTATATAACACACATTCATTTGTTAAGACAAATTAAGACTCATGTATTAGTGAACTTAATTTCTTTTTTAATTTCTTAGTGTAAAATTGCTAACATATTACGTCGTCGTAAAAAGAAAAAATTATCTCTATCAAATGAGCTAAATGAAATGGTGTTGCTTATTTTTTTGTTGAAGTATTTTAATACAGTCTTAAAATGCTAATAAAATGTTAAACAACTTTTATATACAAATTTTATTGTAAAGTAGATATTTACTGTATATATCGAATGTTTAATTGTTACTCAATCAATTGTGTCGATTTATTACAAAATCGTCTTCAGGCACAACTGTAATTTACGAAAAACAAATATTAAAAGTGAACTATAAAATACTACTTCTGTTTAATAATAAGTGGGCAATTGCGTTTTTAGTAGTGAATACATTCGTGCAAATACGTATGGGTGTTTGATGCTGAAAAAATAACTGAATTGGGAAAAGATTAACAGTATATAATGAAGGACAGGCTCCAAAAAAAGTCTGAATTGGGTTTGAAGAAATTCAAGACATGTGCCCTAAAAAAGAGTTTGCTGCAGATGCTGGGACTGAATTGGGAAGAAAAAATCACTATTATGTTAAAATGAAATAATTAACTGAAAATGGCAATCCTTCAAAATCATTAGCAATTTTGTATGGGTGCCCTTTTGAATATATTTTAAGCTTTCTGGAAGCATTCAAAGTCTTCTAGAAGCAGCATTAAGTCTTCTGGAAGCAACATCAAGTATTCTAGAAGCAGTATCAAGTCTGCTAGAAGCATTTCATGTCTTTCAGAGGTAACAACAAGTTTTCTGGAAGCATTTTAAATCGTCCAGAGGTTATATCAAGTGTTCTGGAGACATTTTAGGTCTTTCAGTAGTAGAGTATTTCAAGTCTTCTAGAGGCAATATCAAATATCTTAGAAGCAATTTGAAGTGGTCTAGGGGCAGTAGCAAGACATCTGGCAGTAGTTGAAGCTTTTTGGAAGGGTATTAAGTTATCCAGAGGAAATATCAAGTCTTCTAGTAGTAATATCTTGTCTTCCAGAAGCAGTGGGAAGTCTTTAGGAAGTAGTTGAAGTGTTCTTGAAGCGTTTCAAGTCTTCTGGAAACGTTTCACTATTATAGAAGCATCAAGTCTTTTGAAAGTATTATTAGTATTATTATTATTGCTAGCGATAGCAAGCTTCTAGAACCTGTATCAAGTCTTCCATGGGGCAGTAACAAGTCTTCCATGGGGCAGTAACAAGTCTTCTGGGAGTAATTCAACTTTTCTGAAATCATTTTAAATCTTCTGGAAACATTTCCAGTCTTTTAGAAGTCGTATTAAGTCTTCTGGAAGCAATATCAAGTCTGCTGAAAGTATTTCAAGTCGTCCAGAATCAATATTAAGTTTTCTTGAAGCGATTCCAGAAATAATATCAAGTCTTCTTGAAACTTTTTAAGTTTTCTAGAAGTAATAACAACCCTTCTGAAAGTCTTCAGAAGCCGTATCCAGTCTTTTAGGAGTAGTAGCAAGTCTTCTGGAAATAGTTCAACTTTTCTTAAATCATTTCAAGTCTTCTGGAAATATTTCAAGTCTTCTAGAAACAGTAATAAGTCTTCTGGAAACAATATGCAGCCTTCTAGAAACAATATCAAGACTGCTGGAAGTATTTCAAGTCGGCCAGAGACAATATCAAGTTTTCTCGAAGCATTTCACGTCCAGAAGTTCTAGTTTTCTGCAATAATTTCAAGCCTTCAAGTGTTCTAGAAGCAGCATTAACTCTTCTGGAAGCAATATCAAGCTGCTATAAGACGTATCAAATCTTTCAGGGGTAGTAGCAAGTCTTCTGGCAGTATTTCAAGATTTCTGAAAGCATTTCAAGTCTTCTAAAAGCAGTATCAAGTCTTTTGGAAACATTTCAAGTCGTCCAGAAGCAATATTAAGTTTTCTGGAAGTCTTTGAAGTGCCTAAGTTTTCCAGGGGCAGTAGCAAGAAGTCTAGCAGTAGCTCAAGTTTTCTGGAAGCATTTCTGGTCGTCCAGAAGCAATATCAAGTCTTCTGGAAGTATTTCAAGTCTTCTAGAGGCAATATCAAATATCTTAGAAGCAATTTGAAGTGGTCTAGGGGCAGTAGCAAGACATCTGGCAGTAGTTGAAGCTTTTTGGAAGGGTATTAAGTTATCCAGAGGAAATATCAAGTCTTCTAGTAGTAATATCTTGTCTTCCAGAAGCAGTGGGAAGTCTTTAGGAAGTAGTTGAAGTGTTCTTGAAGCGTTTCAAGTCTTCTGGAAACGTTTCACTATTATAGAAGCATCAAGTCTTTTGAAAGTATTATTAGTATTATTATTATTGGTAGCGATAGCAAGCTTCTAGAACCTGTATCAAGTCTTCCATGGGACAGTAACAAGTCTTCTGGGAGTAATTCAACTTTTCTGAAATCATTTTAAATCTTCTGGAAACATTTCCAGTCTTTTAGAAGTCGTATTAAGTCTTCTGGAAGCAATATCAAGTCTGCTGAAAGTATTTCAAGTCGTCCAGAATCAATATTAAGTTTTCTTGAAGCGATTCCAGAAATAATATCAAGTCTTCTTGAAACTTTTTAAGTTTTCTAGAAGTAATAACAAGCCTTCTGAAAGTCTTCAGAAGCCGTATCCAGTCTTTTAGGAGTAGTAGCAAGTCTTCTGAAAGTAGTTCAACTTTTCTTAAATCATTTCAAGTCTTCTGGAAATATTACAAGTCTTCTAGAAACAGTAATAAGTCTTCTGGAAACAACATGGAAGTATTTCAAGTCGGCCAGAGACAATATCAAGTTTTCTGGAAGCATTTCACGTCCAGAAGTTCTAGTTTTTTGCAATAATTTCAAGCCTTCAAGTGTTCTAGAAGCAGCATTAACTCTTCTGGAAACAATATCAAGCTACTATAAGACGTATCAAATCTTTCAGGGGTAGTAGCAAGTCTTCTGGAAGTAGTTCAAGTTTTTTGGAAGCAGTAATAAACTTCAGAATTCAAGTTTTGCACTCCAACTTGATGAGACTACAGACATTTAGAAGCAGTATCAAGTCTTCTGGATGCAGATCAAGTTTTTTGGAAGCAGTTTAAGTCTTCTGGAAGCATTTCAAGTCTTAGGGAAGCATTTTAAGTTTTTTGTAAGCAGTATCAACTCTGCTGGAAGACTACTTCTAGAGAAAATATCAAGTCTCATTTCAAGTTTTCCAGAGGCAATATGAAGTATTCTGGAAGCATTTCAAGTCGTGTCGTGTATTGACATTTTATAACTTATTTTAAAGAATAGTTGTGGTATTTGCTGTTAAAATACAAAAATGCGCAACGAATTTGGAAAGATTAAAATCGGTACTGGTTCACTTATTATGAAAATTTAAATTATTTCTTAAAGCAACACTGAAAGGGATGTGAATCTAATATTTAAACAAATATAGCAAAATATTTTTTTATTAAAAAAATAAATAAGTCAGAAGGAAATTGATGATATTAAATTTTAAAAAATGAAAGAAGTTTGTAAAAAATTATTTTGAACTGAAAAGGGATTATAACATGTTCTGAAAATAAAAATAAAGAAAGAATTCTATTAAATTGAATAGATGAAATTGGGTTAAAGTTCCTAATAATAAATAAAATGGTCTTACCTTTTATTTCAAAAATTGTTTTTCAGAAATTAACTGTTATGCCTGAAGACGATTTTATAATAAATTAAAAAATTACAGCACTGAATTCTTCCAATGTAATGATTCTACATTACTTTAAGATAATCTTGGAGAAATCTCAAGCATGTATATTTAAGCCTTAGCTACAATTTTGCTTAAAAATTAAATGAGAAATCATTAATACTGATTTGTAATAATTTAAAAATAAACAAAAACTTAAAATTTCATATAAAATCTAAAAAAACAACTTTCATGCTGACTTGGAATTTCTCACCCAACAAACAATGACTTCAAAAAGTTCCATAATGAATTATTATTACTTACTTAATGTTAAATCTCTTTGCCCATCAACATTACACCTAGACCATTGCGCCAAAGTATGAATAGCAACAAAATTCGCCCCATATTCACAATTAGGGTTTGTTAAAACCCCCCTTAATTTCGGAATTAAATCAGGAGATCTTCCCGAATATGGCCCCAAAAACACTCTTTTCTGATCATAATCATTCGCGTGTAAATTATCCCAAATAACCGGAGCACGTCTCAAAATATCCGTAATTTCCTGAATACCTTCTTTAGTCAACAATCGCGAAATAACCTTCGGCCCAGTCCACATAATATCAATTTCTTGTGCTAATTTACTTCCTAATGTATTTAAATACTCGGAATTAGTAACATTTGGCACCGCCCTTGTGGCGCAATACTGCGTAGGGCATACAAAAAACTTGGGTTGCCCAAGGTGTTGATAAATCTCGTTTGTAACGGATACTTGGGCGTGAGCAAACGATTGGAACACTTCTTTATCGGCTTCAGACATTTCCGGTTCGATATCATCAAAGAGAAGTGCAAAAGCGATACATCCGAATTGGGCTACTTGTTCTAATTTTCTTTTTAGTACGGTCACTTCTTTTGAGCTACTGTATGTTATGTCTAAGCCGGGTGATAAAGCGTAATAAAATGTAATGTTTTGATCTCGAGCTGCTGTTATTAAACTTGTTAAATGTTCTGCTTCTTCTACTGTGTAAAGTTCTCTCCAATAAGCTCGGTGTTTGTAATCATCTTTTGGGGCATACACGTATGAGTCCATACCCCATTTTTTCATCCTTTATTAAAAAAGGGATGATTTTAATGAATTTGTTAGATATAGTTATAATGAGATCAGACTTACTTTTGAAATAAATCTTTTCTTTGCTCTGTGGTCCATGGTCTACCGTAAAATCCTACGAACCATACAAACTTAGTAACAAGATTTAAGAAGCAATCAAAGATTTTTTTTAGTACTAAACTTTTCCATTAACTCGTGTATTTATAAAATTAACATAAAGAATGATAAACAATTTTACCTTCAACAACTCCACATATAAAATTTCCGTTCTTGATATTTAAATTATCTGTGTTAGGTAGGTTATGTACTTCTGCCATCTTCTTTCCCACTGAAAAGTACCTTCACAACAACCTCCCCCCTTAGTCCCCTTTACGCGTAGCAAAACAACATGAGGAATTGCAAAAAGGAATGTTTAAGGCCGCATAATTGTCGGGTTTTTGTGGCGTTTAAGGTTAATACTTAAGCGTGGATGTTTAGTTGGTGGAAAAGTTTATAAATGAGCTATTTTTTTGCTTTAAATCTAAACTGTCATCCGTACATAATAAGCGGGTCAAGTGTAGGTAAATAAATCAGCTGTTTGTTATACACTGCTTTTCTGATTAATACACTACAGTTTCGTTTAATTACAAAGAATTTAATAATTTTTTTATTGTTAAATTGACCTATTTTTATGGTTTAACTCGGTTTATTTTGAACGCCGCGTGAATCACATGTAAGGTATTTTAAAGATAAATTTGATATATGAGCTATTTATGTGCAAATTGAATTGAACTTAACTGATGATTTAAATTAATTATTAGGTTTTTAAAATAGTTATTTTTTATAAAAATTAATCATTTAAATTCTTGTTTTGTGTACACGTCAACTTGGTTGCCTATACTTCAAATTATATTTCCAAATCATACATATGTCAATTGGTGCTAAAGTGGTTGCGGGTTTGAGTGTTAAAATATTTTAAACGTTTTGAAAAAATATTTTTTTTATTCAAGTATATTGCTACAATAATTTTAAAATAGATATAATTACTAAAGTTGGGCCGACTATGATTTTGGCTGACTAACGACTATCCGACTAATCGGCCTTCAGACGGCCGATTAATCAGCCATTGCCGATCATTCTAAAGTTCGGACGTGTTAGAATACTTTTGGAAGCGCTTAGGTCCATTACTACCATCTTTTCGTTAAATTTATCTTATAGATAAATCCATCCACTAGCCAATCAGAATGCGTAAAACAGCCGTAACTATGGCAACAATCCCTTAGATAGCTTAACCAGAAGATGGTAGGAACGAGCCTTAGGCTCGTTATTTCCATCTTTTAGTTAAATTTATCTTATAGATAAACCCATCCACTAGCCAATCAGAATGCGTAAAATAGCCGTAACTATGGTAACAATCTCTTAGATAGCTTAACCAGAAGATGGTAGTAACGAGCCTTATACACTTAGGCCCATTACTACCATCTTTTAGTTAAATTTATCTTATAGATAAACCCATCCATTAGTCAATCAGAATGCGTAAAATAGCCGTAACTATGGTAACAATCTCTTAGATAGCTTAACCAGAAGATGGTAGTAACGAGCCTAAGGCCTAATGCATCTTCTCATCATCACCCTTCACAGATCCAATCAGTGGCCAACTCACTAATCTCAAGATCCATTCGACTTACAGATAACGGTAACAGATCAGAAGAAATGACGAAAGTCACCTTGGCTCTTGCTCAAAACGGCTACTCCAAATACATAGTGAAGAAAGCCATCGATGGACAATTCAAGCCGAAGGACCCACATCCACAAGAAGAGACCAAAAGACCCAACGTCGTACTACCCTACATCAAAGGAACAACGGATCGCATAGGAAGACTACTACGGAAACACGACATTAGTACCACCTACAGACCCGGCAAGACTATAGGAGCTTCTCTCAGGAATCCAAAAGACCAAATAAAATTGGAAAATCTAGGAGTTTATTCCATCCCCTGCGGCTCATGCGACAAGAACTACGTGGGACAGACCAACAGAAGAATAGCTGCCAGAGTAGAAGAACACAAGCTGAGCATCCGAAACAAACAGCTCACTTCTGCTCTCTTCCGCCACCATCTGGACACAGGCCATACCATCAATTTCGAGGGTTGCAAGCAGGTAGCCAACGTTCCGCATTGGAGAACCAGATTGATCCGGGAATCCATTGAAATAGCGAAGAACGGCACCCTCAACAAGAGGGATGATGCCCTACACTTGTCAGCAGCGTGGAGAACGGTCCTAGAGCACTCCAGGCCCAAGGCTGCTTTCCTGAGGCAAGGACCATCCAATTCGGAACGGCAGGACGCCGAGCTGCCTATCATTCTTGAAGCGTCCAGTGGGAGCAGCCCAGGTCCAGCAATCACCGTACAGCGGGTCAGTGGCCTCTTCTCGCCCATGGATGACGTCACCAAAGCCATATCCGGTGGAAAATCCCCAGGACCGTTAATCGCCGTACGACAGGTCAATGACCTCCCCCCACCACCCACGACTCACGTCACGTCGGACATAAACACCCCCACCACCTCACCCCCGACCAATCGCTATCACCTACGACCAAGACGACCTACTATAAAAAAGGAGCCAAAGCACTGCAGTACCTCAGTGCCAAGTGAGATCTTGGCGAAACGTCTGGCCCTGTCCACAGGGAACAACCAAGAAGATGAACGGATGATACGTCGGATCAACCAAAACACATACTTTTCCATCCGTGAAGCATTACGAATTACCATATATATATATATATATAGGGTGTCACGGAAATGCGTGTACAACGTAATACCACAATTTCCTTAGCTAAAAATAGTAGAAGCATTACGAATTACCATTATATACAGGGTGTCACGTAACTGGTTCATTAGAACTTTTTTTAGGTTCCACTATTTGTAGAGGCTTGAAATTTTGGTATCATGGGTTGTTCATTCTGATCTTTTAACCTAAAATATTTTCAAGATATCCACCACTTCCTGTCTACCGGAAGTAGACCTCAACTTCGTTATTTTAAATGGAATGCTATAGTTTTTATTACACCATTCAATTATACGTAAAAAAAATATGTTGACTTTGATAACAATTGTTGGTACCTACCGTCTTTTGTTTTTGAGTTATTTTGATTCTAAGTGTTTTTTGTCAAATACCACCATGCTCTTTACAAGCCCATATCTCAGCCAACGTTAATTCAAAAACGTTTTGCATTGGTATGATAACTCTTCATATACTGTTAAACAGATTGTCACTTGTTGTATCAGTAAATCTTATACAGGCTGGTCAAAAATTGAGTTACCGTTTCTCTGTATTCAATTGCGTGAAAGTCGAAAATTTTAAATGGAACGCCCGATATCTCTTTAGCCTCTCACAAAGGCTAAAGAGTTATCTATAAACATTCCTATACCTATTCGTTATAGTTTTCTTGCTATTGAGGAATTTATCAAAATCATACGTAAAATGCTAGAAACCGTTTGTGTTTTTGTTAGAAGGCCATGACATTTTGACAGGTTTTTGTTTAATTTATTTAAATCATTATTAGTATTATTACAATGATCTGCGATTGGATAAACTTTAGATTGCTACCTGTTATTTACCAAAAATAACCAAAAGAAAACCGAATAAATGAAACAATGAAAAACAACAATTTAATGACAAAAATTAAAATCAATAACATAAAAGAATGAAAAACGTAAAATTACAAAAATAAATTATAGGAATTTAATTCTCTACAAACTGTTTAGATACTTTCCTGCGCCTATTTGTTGCAGTTGCCCTCATATTTGGAAATTAATGGCCGCATGCGATGCTGGAAGCTTCTTGTTTTTATGTTAGAAAGCCATGGAGTTTTGATAGCTTTTCAACCATATTTATGTTATTGTTGTCATTACTTAGTTGTGTCATCACTTACTGCTGTTAATGTCTTTGAATATCATGGCGAATTATTCCCACGCCAACATTTTAAATTCGTCTTATATTCATGGCGGGTGTAATAAAGTTTTGGATAGGATAAGATACGTATCTCTTAGTTTTGGAAAGATCAAAATAACAAGAAAACATAAATTTCTATCACCAGCAGCTTAAGATAATAGAATAAATGTTTTGTCATATTTTATTGCTGTACCAAATTCTTCGGTAAGAGGTGCTTCGGTCGATTTAGATGAATAATATTTTACAAAAAAGCACCGTAAATAAATAAACTGAACTCTCTAGGAACATCTCGTGTATCATTACGTGGAATATTACGCCATATTATTGTTTTTCATTGTTTCATTTATGCGTTCTTCTGCTGGTTATTTTTGGCAAATAAAAGCTAACAAACTAAAGTTTATTCAATCGCAGATCATTCTAGAAATAATACCAATGATAATTTAAATAAATTAAACGTTAAACTGTCAAAATATCATAGCCTTCTAATAAAAACACGAACGGCTTCCAGCATTTTGTGTAGGATTTTGATAAAATACTCAATATGAAGAAAACTATAATAAATAGGAAATAACAATGATTATAGATAATTTGTAGAGAATTAAATTCCCGTTTAGACAGGCTAAAAAGATATGGGGCGTTCCATTTAAAATTTTTGAACTTTCTCGCAATTGAATACAGCCAAACGGTAATTCAATTTTTGACCACGCTGTATAAGGTACACTGATATAACAAGTGACAATCTATTTAACAGCATATGACAAATTATTTTACCAATGCAAAACGTTTTTGAATTAACGTTGGCTGAGATATGGGCTTGTAAAGACCATGGTGATATTTGCCAAAAAACAATTAAAATCAAAATAACTCGAAAACAAAAAACGGTACGTACCAACAACTGTTATCAAAGTCAACATATTTTCTTACGTACAATTGAATGGTGTAATAAAAACTATAGCATTCCATTTAAAATAACGAAGTTGAGGTCTACTTCCGGTAGACCGGAAGTGGTGGCCATCTTGAAAATATTTTAGATTAATAGATCGGAATGAACAACCCATGTTACCAAAATTTCAAGCCTTTACGAATAGTGGAACCTAAAAAAGTTCTAATGAACCTGTTATGTGAGACACCCTGTATATTTAACGAAAGTCATATTTTATGTTTCACAAATATTGAAAAAAAGAAATTTATCATATATATTCCCCCAAAATAGATAGGACTTTAATTTGAAACCAATTTATTGGTTTTACCTTATGTAAGGTTAATGTTGCGAAGATTCTAAAATTGGTCAGTTTTGATCAAATCGAGTTTGATTATTTTTATTTAAAAAATCGTATCTCTTATATCACAAATATTGTGGAATGGAAGTATACTATAAATATTCTATAAGCATTGAGCTTTAAGCTAAACGTAACTTCATTCTTCAACATTAAGCACGACCAAAATCATCAATTTTTAAATATTGATTTACTTAGACATCATTTTGACAAGAATTGGATTGAACGCTATATATTTAAAGAAAGTCATATCCTATGTTTCACAAATATTGAAAGAATGAAATTTATCGCATATATTCCCCCAAAATAGATAGGACTTTAATTTGAAACCAACTTATTGGTTTTATCTTATGTAAGGTTAATGTTGTAAAGATTCTAAAATCGGTCAGTTTTGATCAAATCGAATTTGATTATTTTTATTTAAAAAATCGTGTTTCTTATATCACAAATATTGTGGAATGGAAGTATACTATAAATATTCTATAAGCATTGACCTTTAATTTAAACGTAACTTCATTCTTCAACATTAAGCACGACCAAAATCATCAATTTTTAAATATTGATTTACTTAGACATCATTTTGACAAGAATTGGATTGAACTCTATATATTTAAAGAAAGTCATATTTTATGTTTCACAAATATTGAAAGAATGAAATTTATCACATATATTCCCCCAAAATAGATAGGACTTTAATTTGAAACCAACTTATTGGTTTTACCTTATGTAAGGTTAATGTTGCGAAGATTCTAAAATCGGTCAGTTTTGATCAAATCGAGTTTGATTATTTTTATTTAAAAAATCGTATTTGTTATATCACAAATATTGTTGAATGGAAGTATAAAATAAATATTCTATAAGCATTGAGCTTTAATTTAAACGTAAGTTCATTCTTCAACATTAAACACGAACGAAATTATCAATTTTTAAATATTGGTTCGCTTAGACATCGTTTTGACAAAATTGGATTGAACTCTTTATATTTTAAGAAATTTATATCTTTTGTTTTATAAATATTGAAGAATGAAATTTATCATTATTTTTTCTCCAAATATTGAACTTTAATTTGAACCTAACTTGATGGTTTTATCTTAAGTAACGCCAGGCGCGCACATGCGATTTTCATGCGATTATTTGTCGCAGCGCCATAAAAGTAGTAGTCGCAAAAAATTTGTATGGTCGCGCATTTGCGACTGATTAATCGTGACTAGAGCCTAGTATCAACATGGACTTGATAGAAACCGGTTGTATAGTGGCTCTGTTATTACGAAAGAAATTAAGAAAGCAACGGAAAAGAAAATTTTGGGTGCATCCAATTTTATCTGACAGAGAACATCGGGGTCAACTTTACATTCTTCATGAAGATTTAAGAAAGCATCCTCGTAAATTCTTTAACTATTACAGAATGAGTGAAAAATCTTTTCTTGAATTATTAAAAATAATAGGACCGAAAATATCGTACCAAAATAGTAAATGGAGAAAATGTATGCCACCTGAGGAATGTCTTGCAGTAACAATAAGGTAAGAAGGTACTTACCAGCTTTTGTTTTGTGTCGTCGTTCTGCCAAATTAACTAGATATTTTCTGCAAACTACTATTAGACTAGATATATAGAAGTAGATATTAAAAATAAGGTTAAATAATAAATATATGTTCTATTTGTTTAATTTAATTAATTTATTGATTTGACAAGTCAAAATATGCATTGTCACCATCAGAAAAAATGGTTGCTGATGGTGTGGACTGTGCAGAGTTGACCGTTGATGTCGATGGCGCGGAGTAAATACTTTCATTGCCTCCTTGATGCTGTTGTTGAAAATTTGATCTTGGAAATTGCACTTGGTCTACCGGACGGTTAGGATAAAGATGAGAATAAGATTGTTGCATTGAACTGTAAAAAACTGGAGGATTTCCGACGTTTTTTGCTTTTTTTCATGATATTTAAGATTTCAATTTTCGCATAATGTTTTTGGTCATCAGTTAATTTTTTGAACATTGGAACAAGCATAAGTGAAAAATTTTTATCTTCGTCGATTGTTTCACATTGCTTATCCTCCAATATTTTCAGTAACTTTTCTTCATATGGAATTGTTTTAAGCACAGTTTTTCTTGCAGCCCTTCTTTTAGATATGGATGTACTTTCCGAATTTTCTGTATTGGTTGCTAAAGAAGGAGAAGATATCATTTCTTGATTTTCTTGATCAATCTCAATTGATTGAATTGCAATTGGTCGAAATAAATATATCTCCTTTTTTTTGCTGCTTGCCCAGACACTGCTTTACGCTGGGCTGCTAATTCCCTAGCGAAACAACTTTTAAATTTTTCCATTTTTTTTGAATAATTTTTCCTGCAATAAAAAACAGTTATTATTTATTTTTCAGATACCTTGCTACCGGCAATAGGTTCAATTCTTTACACTTTGAATTTTTACTTGGGGCTACCACGATAAGGGAAATTGTTGAAGACACGTGTAACCAATTATGGAACTATTTACAGCCTTTATACATGCCAGAAAAGTCTGAAGAAGATTGGATAAATATTGCCAAAGAGTTTTACGATAGGACAAATTTTTCGAACTGTATCGGTGCAGTCGACGGCAAGCACATTAGATTACAGAAACCAAATAATACTGGTTCCGAATTTTATAATTATAAAAACTTTTATTCGACTATTCTTTTGGGTATAGTAGACGCCGACTACTGTTTTACAGCAATAGATGTAGGTGCATATGGTGCTGGAAGCGATTCCAGTGTTTTTAAGAATTCGAATTTTGGTCAAAGATTACATAATAACCAATTAAATGTTCCTACTCCACAAAAATTACCAAACAACGAGATGGGAGAACCCATACCTTTCATGATAGTAGGAGACGAAGCATTCGCGTTATCACAAAATGTTTTACGGCCTTATCCTCGAAGAAACTTAACAATGAAACAAAGAGTCTTTAATTATAGACTGACTCGTGCACGGCGTATGGTAGAGTGTACCTTTGGTATTTTAGCGAACAAATGGCGTATTTTGCATCGATCATTAGACGTGCGAGTCGAATTTGCCGACCTTATCATTAAAACATGTTGCATTCTACATAACTTCGTGCGAAAGAAAGACGATGTGCAAATGGAGGACGAATTTTATGGGTGTTTATTACAGAGTTGGTCTTAATATAAGAGATTATATGGCAAATTACTTTACATCCCCCAAAGGTTCAGTTCCGTGGCAATATGATAAAATTTAAATACTTATCTGCACAACATTTATTACATAAGATTATTAAAAACTATTAAATAAAAGCAATATCACGTACCTCTCTTGTGTTTTTCTTCGGCCGATAACTTGTTCCAAGTGGATATAACTTTGCTATACACTTCTCCCCACAATTTTTCCTTTAAATTTCGATCACTATACTCTTTCAAATGTTTGTTGTAAAGAGCTGGTCTTTTTTCTACCTCGATAATAATAGTTTCTGTGTCTAAGACACTAGATGTCAAGTCATTGTCACTATTATCAGACATTTCTGAAGATTCAGCCATTTTTAATAAATTTGTTGTAATAATTATCCTATACACCAACTTCGACCTATGCTGCGACTACGACTGAACAGTCGCATGTGCGTGCATGTTCATTCTTGTTCATGTGATACATTTAAAGACGCGACAATCGCGTCGTTACAAAAATGGAGCAGGTTACATCTTTTTAATCGCTGCTATTATTTAGTCGCATATGCGCGCATTTGTATTTAATGCTATGTGTGTTATTTTTGCGAACAGTCGCGCGACAGAAAATCGCATTTGCGCGCCTGGCCTAAGACTGATGTTATAAAGATTCTAAAATCGGTTAGTTTTGATAAAATTGGATTGGAATAGTTTTATTTAAAAAATCATATTTCTTGTATAACATGAATGAAAATCCATTTAGAAAAGTATTATGCATGAAAATTCTTCGTTATGGTCTAAAGAATCATAATCGTTAACTCAATAGAATTTGGCTATTACACTTTTGCAGTAATAACGCCAAAATCTCCCAAATATAACTAACTTAATGATTATCATAACTCAAAACTCATTATGGATAGTCAAAGTCCGTATTCACTAAGTTTGTTCATAATAATTTAGAAAAGTATAATAATGGCATAATCCATAATAAGTTACAACCTGAACATAAAGAATTCGCAGGAAGACTTGCAAAATTTCTTAATTTTGTGATTTTTTACACAAAAATCAACCACAATTCAGAAACTGAAACAGATAGAAAGGTACTTTTTGAATGAACATTGTTGAAATATATATATTTTTTCGTTTATTATTAATAAAGTAAATAACAATTAAAGAGTGGGCCGAACAATGAAAAAGTAATGTATGGAAGAAAGCAATAAAACTTAATATATTTCTTATCTTTTTGTGATTTTATTTATTCTATTTCTATCGCATAATTAAAGTTAATTTATAAAGTTATTTCATAAAGATTAAAGTTTTAAATAAAATTAATGCTCCATCTAGTAGGAAATAGTAAAGCTAATAATAACCCATAGAATATACAAGGTTTAAGAGATATACATAAATAATCCTCCTTCCCACACATTTTTTATAAACATACAATTCAGATCGAGTATATACAATAATTTGTTTGTTATTTTCCTACCTTTATCAACCATACATATAATAATTTATACAGCCATCCGGTTTTTGTCCTTGACGTTTCTTTTTAAACTCCATATCAAATCTTAAAACAGGTACTCGTTGATGTACAATACATAAGTTGTCAACTTGACAGCAGTAATTCAGTGGCTGTTCAAAAGTCAGTGTATAGGTTAAGCCCAAACGAGCAATATGTTCAGTGCGTGTTATTTTACTATAAATAGGGGTATTTTGAGTGTTGTTAATCAATCAGGAACGTCGCATTATACAAGAGATTTATATAAGGTACTTTTAAGTTGATAAAGAAATATTTTTAGGCCATATCTCCGCATAAAATTTTGAGGTTATCTCGTTTAAACAGCTTTAATTCATTGAATGATCTTAAAATACTCTCAATTGTAAACCGGTTGTGTTTCATTTAATATTTGTTTTTTCTTTCGTACATAATGATGTTATATTGGTAATCGTATCTTGTATTTAAAAAAAAATAAATTTAATGCAGTGTTAAAGAACGAAAGGAAAGCAAAAAATACAGTTTTAATATTAATTTTATAAACAGAGATACTTACAAAATATAAAAAAATGTTGGTTCAATTTTGTTTATATCAATGTGAAGTTGAGTTCTAATTAATTTGACATATAATGACAACCTGTCAATCAAAAATGTCAAACAATAACTTCAAACAAAGTCAAACAATAACTTTCAACAAAGTTCTTTTTTGTTGATATTGTTCTTAATGATATTATGAATTCACTCTTCCAAGAGGTGGCCAAATTTCATACAACAAATAGAATAAGATGTTTTTCATAGATAAACATTAATTTTTTTGTTGCACAATTTCATTTAAAAAATATAAGCATTAATTTATATAAGAGGCTTGATAAGTCTTGTTTGTACAATAAGTCGGTATAATAACGTTTTCTGCTTGACAAAATGGTATTCATAAAAGAGAAAATTCTATTTTTAAATTTCAGGCGGGGCGTTAAAATTAAACTTCGAACTTCGTTCTGTAAAATGTTGCAGTGGTATTTTTAACATACACAAAATTTAAATGACTCCTTTATTGTTACATTAGATATTATTATGTTATCTCAATCTTGTTTTAAAATAAATCGATGTACAAAATTAAAGAAAAAAAATCTACGTCTCATTACTATTAAAATATTCCATCAGGCGATTTAAAAACAAGATATTCAAGTTTGCGTTTTTTCCAATTCAATGTCCATTCTTTATTAGAAAGTATGATAAAGAAGAATGATAAAAAAAGATTTATAGAAAGACTTAGGCCCAGTTTATTCATCTTTAGTTAAATATAACTATTAGATATTTACCATAGTTAGGCTCCTTACTACCATCTTCTAGTTAAGCTATCTAAGAGATTATTACCATGGTTATTTTACGCGCTCTGATTGGCTAGTAGATGTAATGAAGTAATGGACCTTAGGCTCGTTACTACCATCTTCTAGTTAAACTATCTAAGAGATTACTACCATGGTTACGGCTATTTTACGCGCTCTGATTGGCTAGTAGATGGGTTTATCTATATGATAACTTTAACTAAAAGAAAAAATGGGCCTTAGACCCATTACTACCATCTTTTAGTTAAAGTTATCTTATAGATAAACCCATCCACTAGCCAATCAGAATGCGTAAAATAGCCGTAACCGTGGTAATAATCCCTTAGATAGTTTAACCAAAAGATGGTAGTGCCTTACTGGTCATATCCAGGAGTTAAATTTAACCAAAGATGAATAAACCGGCCCTTAATGGTAAAAACCATATATCGATATCACTTACGGTTTCAGAGATATAGGGTGTTTTTGAAAAAAGTGCAATTTCGAAAAGTCATCATAATTTTAGTTTATTGAAAAATCTTTCTGTGAAACATTTCCAAAGCAACTTTTTATGTAGAATTCGTTGGAATAAATCAGTTTCCTTCATTTTCAAAAATAAGTTCCCCATAATTTTAAAAATTTTATCATTTTATTTGTGATTCTACTAAAATGTCAAAAACACATCCTTTAACATTTCTTACGTAGAATTGACTTCATATTGAAACAATGAATTATACATCATTTTAAAGAGCAAACTTCAACCTTCAATTTGATGTACAAGTCGTTTCTTCATTTTCAAAAATAAAACCTCCACGATTTTTCAAATTTTATATTTTTTTCGTGATTCCACAAGAACGTCAAAAACACAACAAAAAACATAATCCTTTAACATTTCTTAGGTGGAATTGACTTCAAATTAAAGCAACGAGTTATACATCATTTGAAAGACGAAGGTTCAAACTTCAATTAGATATACAAGTCATTTCTTCATTTTCAAAAATTAAGACTTCCACGATCTTAAAATTTTTTTTACGTGATTCTACTAAAATATCAAAAATACATTATCATTTAACATTTTTTTGATGAAATCGATTTCAAATTGAAACAACGAGTCACATATTATTTTAAAGACGACGATTTAACTTTCAATTTGATATACAAGTATTTTCAACATTTTCAAAAATAAGTGATTTCACTAGAATGTCAAAATCACATCATCCTTTAACATTTCTTAGGTGAGATAGCTTGAAGTTTGAAAGCTTGAATTGAAGCAACGTTTTATACATCATTTGAAAGATGAAGGTTCAACCTTCAATTTGATATACAAGTTATTTATTCACTTTCAAAAATTAAGATCTTTGCGATCTTTCAAATTTTATCACTTTTTTCGTAATTCCACTAGAATGTCAAAAACACATCATCCTTTAACATTTCTTAGGTGGGATTGCTTTTAAATTGAAGCAACGAGTTATACATCATTAAAGATGAAGGTTCAACCTTCAATTTGATATACAAGTTATTTGTTCACTTTCAAAAATTAAGACTTCCACGATCTTTCAAATTTTATCATATTTTTCGTGATTCCACTAGATCGTCAATATCATCCTTTAACATTTCTTAGGTGGAATTGAGTTCAAATTGAAGCATCGAGTTACACATCATTTGAAAGAAGACGATTCAACCTTTAATTTGATATACAAATGATTTCTTCATTTTAAAAAATAAAACCTCCACGATCTTTAAAATTTTTTTTTCGTGATCTACTAAAATATCAAAAACACATTATCCTTTAACATTTCTTAGGTGGAATTGAGTTCAAATTGAAGCATCAAGTTACACATCATTTGAAAGAAGACGATTCAACCTTTAATTTGATATACAAATGATTTCTTCATTTTAAAAAATAAAACCTCCACGATCTTTAAAATTTTTTTTTCGTGATCTACTAAAATATCAAAAACACATTATTCTTTAACATTTCTTAGGTGGAATTGAGTTCAAATTGAAGCATCGAGTTACACATCATTTGAAAGAAGACGATTCAACCTTTAATTTGATAAATGATTTCTTCATTGTAAAAAATTAAACCTCCACGATCTTTAAAATTTTTTTTTCGTGATCTACTAAAATATCAAAAACACATTATTCTTTAACATTTCTTAGGTGGAATTGAGTTCAAATTGAAGCATCGAGTTACACATCATTTGAAAGAAGACGATTCAACCTTTAATTTGATAAATGATTTCTTCATTGTAAAAATAAAACCTCCACGATCTTTCAAATTTTTTTTTCGTGATCTACTAAAATATCGAAAACACATTATCCTTTAACATTTCTTGGGTGGAATCGATTTCAAATTGGAGAACGAGTTATACATCATTTGAAAGAGGGCGGATTCAACTAATTTGATGTATAAGCCATTTCTTCATTTTCAAAAATAATACTTCCATGATCATAAAAGATATCATAAAAGAGATAAAACTCTTTTTCGTGATTCCACTGGAACGCCAAAAATACATCATCTTTTAACATTTCTTAGGTGGAATTGACTTCAAATTGAAGCAACAAGTTACACATCAATTTAAACGGCAAGGTGTAGCCTTTAGGCCTTTGGTAAGCAAGTCATTTCTTAACTCGAATCGATTTCGAACTGAAACAACGAGTTATACATCATTTGAAAGAAGAAGCTTAAAATAAAACACAAGATAGTGTTATTTCTGAAGATTTTTTATTATTCTGTTCTCAACTACCGCTTACATCATTTGAAAGACGAAGGTTCAACCTTCAATTTGATATACAAGTCATTTCTTCATTATCAAAAATTAAGACATCCGCGATGATTCAAATTTTATCATTTTTTTCGTGATTTCACTAGAACGTCAAAAACACATCATCCTTTAACATTTCGTAGGTGGAATTGAGTTCAAATTGAAATAACGATTTGCATATTATTTTAAAGAAAACAATTCAATCTTCAATTTGATATACAAATGATTTCTTCATTTTCAAAAATGAAACCTCCACGATCTTTCAATTTTTTTTTCGTGATCTACTAAAATATCAAAAACAGATTATCCTTTAACATTTCTTACGTAGAATTGACTTCAAATTGAAACAACGAATTATATACATCATTTAAAAGAGGAAAATTCAACCTTCAATTTGATGTACAAGTCGTTTCTTCATTTTCAAAAATAAAACCTCCACGATCTTTCAAATTTTATAATTTTTTCGTGATTCTACAAGAGCGTCAAAAACACATCATCCTTTAACATTACTTAGGTGGAATTTACTTCAAATTAAAGCAACGAGTAATACATCATTTGAAAGACGATGGTTCAAACTTCAATTTGATATACAATTCATTTTCAAAAATTAAGACTTCCACGATCTTAAAATTTTTTTTCGTGATTCTACTAAAATATCAAAAACGTATTATCATTTAAAATTTTTTTGATGAAATCGATTTCAAATTGAAACAACGAGTTACACATTATTTTAAAGACGACGATTTAACCTTCAATTTGATATATCAAATTGATGAAATTACTTGTATACAAGTAATTTCAACATTTTCAAAAATAAGTGATTCCACTAGAATGTCAAAATCACATCATCCTTTAACATTTCTTAGGTGGAATTGGGTTCAAATTGAAGCAACGAGTTACACATCATTTTGAAGTAGACGATTCAACTTTCAAACTGATATAGAAATGATTTCTTTATTTTCTAAAATAATACCTCCACGATCTTTCAATTTTTTTTTCGTGATCTACTAAATTATCAAAAACACATTATCCTTTAGCATTTCTTACGTAGAATTGACTTCAAACTGAAACAACGAATTATACATCATTTTAAAGAGGAAAATTCAACCTTCAATTTGATATATAAATCGTTTCTTCATTTTCAAAAATAAAACCTTCACGATCTTTCAAATTTTATATTTTTTTCGTGATTCCACAAGAACGTCAAGAACACATCAAAAATCTTCATCCTTTAACATTTCTTAGGTGGAATTGACTTCAAATTAAAGCAACGAGTTATACATCATTTGAAAGACGATGGTTCAAACTTCAATTTGATATACAAGCCATTTCTTCATTTTTAAAAATTAAGACCTCCACGATCTTAAAATTTTGTTTTCATGATTCTCCTAAAATATTAAAAACACATTATCATTTAACATTTTTTTGATGAAATTGATTTCAAATTGAAACGAGTCACACATTATTTTAAAGATGACAATTTAACTTTCAATTTGATATACAAGTACTTTCAACATTTTCAAAAATAAGGGATTCAACTAGAATGTCAAAATCACATCATCCTTTAACATTTCTTAGGTGGGATTGCTTTTAAATTGAAGCAACGAGTTATACATCATTTGAAAGATGAAGGTTCAACCTTCAATTTGATATACAAGTTATTTATTCACTTTCAAAAATTAAGACCTCCTCAATCTTTCAAATTTTATCATTTTTTTCGTGATTCCACTAGAACGTCAAAAACACATCATCCTTTAACATTTCTTAGGTGGAATTGCTTTTAAATTGAAGCAACGAGTTATACATCATTTGAAAGATGAAGGTTCAACCTTCAATTTGATATACAAGTTAATTATTCACTTTCAAAAATTAAGACATCCGCGATCTTTCAAATTTTATCATTTTTTCGTGCTTCTACTAAAACGTCAAAAACTCATCATACTTTAACATTTCTTAGGTGGAATTGAGTTCAAATTGAAACAACGAGTTACACAACATTTGAAACAGGAAGGTTCAATATTCATTATGATGTATAAACCATTTCTTCATTTTCAAAAATAAGATCTCAACGATCTTTCAAACTTTATCATTTTTTTTTCGTGATTTTATTAAAACATATCATCCTTCAACATTTCTTAAGTGGAATCAGTTTCAAATTGAGACAACGAGTTATACATCATTTAAAGAGGAAGGTTCAACCTTCAATTTGATGTATAAGTCATTTATTCATTTTCAAATATAAGATACCCATGATCTTTTTCAAATTTTATCACTTTTTCGTGCTTCTACTAAAACATCAAAAACTCATCATACTTTAACATTTCTTAGGTGGAACTGAGTTCAAATTAAAACAACGAGTTACACAACATTTGAAACAGGAAGGTTCGATATTCATTATGATGTATAAACCATTTCTTCATTTTCAAAAATAAGATCTCAACGATATTTCAAACTTTATCATTTTTTTTTCGTGATTTTATTAAAACATATCATCCTTCAACATTTCTTAAGTGGAATCAGTTTCAAATTGAGACAACGAGTTATACATCATTTAAAGAGGAAGGTTCAACCTTCAATTTGATGTATAAGTCATTTATTCATTTTCAAATATAAGATACCCATGATCTTTTTCAAATTTTATCACTTTTTCGTGCTTCTACTAAAACATCAAAAACTCATCATACTTTAACATTTCTTAGGTGGAACTGAGTTCAAATTAAAACAACGAGTTACACAACATTTGAAACAGGAAGGTTCGATATTCATTATGATGTATAAACCATTTCTTCATTTTCAAAAACAAGACCTCAACGATCTTTCAAACTTTATCATTTTTTTTTCGTGATTTTATTAAAACATATCATCCTTCAACATTTCTTAAGTGGAATCAGTTTCAAATTGAGACAACGAGTTATACATCATTTTAAAGAGGAAGGTTCAACCTTCAATTTGATATACAAGCCATTTCTTCTTTTTCAAAAATAAGACCTTCATTATCTTTCAAATTTTACTTTCTTTTTCGTGATTCTACTAAAACGTCAAAAACACATCATCCTTTAACAGATCTTAGGTGGAATCGATTACAAATTGAAACAACGAGTTCTAGTCATTTGAAAAAGAAATATTCAACCTTCAATTTGATGCATAAGTCATTTCTTCATTTTCAAATATAAGATACCCATGATCTTTTTCAAATTTTATCACTTTTTCGTGCTTCTACTAAAACGTCAAAAACTCATCATACTTTAACATTTCTTAGGTGGAATTGAGTTCAAATTGAAGCAACGAGTTACACAACATTTGAAACAGGAAGGTTCAATATTCAATTTGATGTATAAACCATTTCTTCATTTTCAAAAATAAGATCTCAACGATCTTTCAAACTTTATCATTTTTTTTCGTGATTTTATTAAAACATCTCATGCTTCAACATTTCTTAAGTGGAATCAGTTTCAAATTGAGACAACGGGTTATACATCATTTTAAAGAGGAAGGTTCAACCTTCAATTGTATATACAAGCCATTTCTTTATTTTCAAAAATAAGACCTTCATTATCTTTCAAATTTTACTTTCTTTTTCGTGATTCTACTAAAACGTCAAAAACACATCATCCTTTAGCAGATCTTAGGTGGAATCGATTACAAATTGAAACAACGAGTTGTACATCATTTGAAAAAGAAAGGTTCCACCTTCAATTGGATGTATAAGTCATTTCTTCATTTTCAAATATAAGATACCCATGATCTTTTTCAAATTTTATCACTTTTTCGTGCTCTACTAAAACGTCAAAAACTCATCATACTTTAACATTTCTTAGGTGGAATTGAGTTCAAATTGAAACAACGAGTTACACAACATTTGAAACAGGAAGGTTCAATATTCAATTTGATATATAAACCATTTCTTCATTTTCAAAAATAAGATCTCAACGATCTTTCAAACTTTATCATTTTTTTTTTCGTGATTTTATTAAAACATATCATCCTTCAACATTTCTTAAGTGGAATCAGTTTCAAATTGAGACAACGAGTTATACATCATTTTAAAGAGGAAGGTTCAACCTTCAATTTGATATACAAGCCATTTCTTCATTTTCAAAAATAAGACCTTCATTATCTTTCAAATTTTACTTTCTTTTTCGTGATTCTACTAAAACGTCAAAAACACATCATCCTTTAACAGATCTTAGGTGGAATCGGTTACAAATTGAAACAACGAGTTGTAATCATTTGAAAAAGAAAGGTTCTACCTTCAATTGGATGTATAAGTCATTTCTTCATTTTCAAATACAAGATAACCATGATCTTTTTCAAATTTTATCACTTTTTCGTGATTCTACTAAAACGTCAAAAACTCATCATACTTTAACATTTCTTAGGTGGAATTGAGTTCAAATTGAAACAACGAGTTACACAACATTTGAAACAGGAAGGTTCAATATTCAATTTGATATATAAACCATTTCTTCATTTTCAAAAATAAGATCTCAACGATCTTTCAAACTTTATCATTTTTTTTTTCGTGATTTTATTAAAACATATCATCCTTCAACATTTCTTAAGTGGAATCAGTTTCAAATTGAGACAACGAGTTATACATCATTTTAAAGAGGAAGGTTCAACCTTCAATTTGATATACAAGCCATTTCTTCATTTTCAAAAATAAGACCTTCATTATCTTTCAAATTTTACTTTCTTTTTCGTGATTCTACTAAAACGTCAAAAACACATCATCCTTTAACAGATCTTAGGTGGAATCGGTTACAAATTGAAACAACGAGTTGTAATCATTTGAAAAAGAAAGGTTCTACCTTCAATTGGATGTATAAGTCATTTCTTCATTTTCAAATACAAGATAACCATGATCTTTTTCAAATTTTATCACTTTTTCGTGATTCTACTAAAACGTCAAAAACTCATCATACTTTAACATTTCTTAGGTGGAATTGAGTTCAAATTGAAACAACGAGTTACACAACATTTGAAACAGGAAGGTTCAATATTCAATTTGATGTATAAACCATTTCTTCATTTTCAAAAACAAGACCTCAACGATTTTTCAAACTTTATCATTTTTTTTTTCGTGATTTTATTAAAATATATCATCCTTCAACATTTCTTAAGTGGAATCAGTTTCAAATTGAGACAACGGGTTATACATCATTTTAAAGAGGAAGGTTCAACCTTCAATTTGATATACAAGCCATTTCTTCATTTTCAAAAATAAGACCTTCATTATCTTTCAAATTTTATTTTCTTTTTTGTGATTCTACTAAAATATCAAAAGTTATACTTTAACATTGCTTTGGTGGAATCGATTTCGAATTGGAACAAGGAGTTATACATCATTTGAAAAAGAAAGACTCAACCTTCAATTTGATGTATAAGTCATTTCTTCATTTTCAAATATAAGATACCCATGATCTTTTTCAAATTTTATCACTTTTTCGTGATTCTACTAAAACGTCAAAAACACATCATCCTTTAACATTTCTTAGGTGGAATTGAGTTCAAATTGAAACAACGAGTTACACAACATTTGAAACAGGAAAGTTCAATATTCAATTTGATGTATAAACCATTTCTTCATTTTCAAAAATAAGACCTTCATTATCTTTCAAATTTTATTTTCTTTTTTGTGATTCTACTAAAATATCAAAAGTTGTTCTTTAACATTGCTTTGGTGGAATCGATTTCGAATTGGAACAAGGAGTTATACATCATTTGAAAGAGGAAGGTTGAAGCTTCAATTTGATATATAAGTCATTTCTTCATTTTCAAAATCATGATAGTGAAAATGTTATCAGACATTGATATCATTTTTCTCTGCCTCTTTTAAAAAGAGCGTTACAAAGTTTAAAACAATCTACATCTTCATTATTATTAAAACATTCAAGTAGTTTCTTAATCTCAATGTCATTTCTTCATTTTCAAAATCATGACAATGAAAATGTTATCAGATGTTGATATCATTTTTTTTCTGCCTTTTATAAAAAGAGATTATAAAAAGAGCATTACAAAGTTAAAAAAAATCTACATCTTCATTATTATTGAAATATTCATGTATAGTTGCCTTTTCTTAATCTCAAAGTCCATTCTTCCTTACAGATTATATCATGTAAATTTTCAAGTGAGTCTTGCTCAGTTACGCAATCAAAAGTCTATGAGAATCCTTTAGAAGCGGTTAAAGATATTAAAGATGGGAGCAAATTATTGGTGGGAGGTAAAAAGATAAATATTAAGAAACTTTTTATTTACTTAAAATAAAACTTTAGGTTTTGGTTTATGCGGGATTCCAGAAAATTTAATAGCCGCCTTAAGAAAACACCCAGCGGGGAATTACACCGTCGTTTCAAACAATGCCGGAGTTGATGACTTCGGTTTAGGACTACTTTTAAAAGATAAAAAAGTAAAACGAATGATAAGTTCTTATGTAGGCGAAAACGCCGAATTTGAACGTCAATATTTATGTGGAGAATTAGAGGTTGAATTAACACCTCAAGGGACGTTAGCTGAAAGGATAAGAGCCGGTGGTGCTGGAATTCCGGCTTTTTTTACACCCACCGCTTTTGGTACTTTAATTCACGAAGGGGGGGCTCCCATCAAATACGATAAAAATGGGAATGTTGAATTAGCGAGTGAAAGGCGATTACATCAAATGTTTAATGGGAAAAATTATATTATGGAAGAAGCGATTACCGGGGATTACGCGTTAATTAAAGCATGGAAAGCCGATAAAGCCGGAAATTTAATTTTTGCGAAATCCGCGCGAAATTTTAACCCCCCAATGGCGCGTGCGGCTAAAATCACAATTGCAGAAGTCGAAGAAATCGTAGAAATTGGTGAAATTTCCCCGGATGATGTTCATTTACCTGGAATTTATGTCCAACGAATTATTAAGGGGGAAAAATTCGAAAAAAGAATCGAAGTTTGTTAAAAAAATTTTTTGTAAATTTACTTAGTTAACTAAATTAATTATTTTTAGAAAGTTACAGTTCAAAAAGTTCAAGATAGCGTCACTTCTGTTGTGAAGAAAAATCCCGCGGCTATAATCCGGGAAAGAATTTCAAAGAGAGTTGCCCTCGAGTTTAAACATGGAATGTATGGTATCCTTATCGGAGATAGATATAAATTAAATCATTTTTTAACAAAACTTTTATGTGAATTAGGACCCTTAACTTATCTCAAGCTAATTTGGGAATTGGCATCCCCATGCTATCCGCCAATTATATCCCAGACGACGTTAAAGTTTACCTTCAATCCGAAAATGGCATCCTTGGCCTTGGTCCTTTCCCTTATCCCAAAGATGTCGATCCCGATCTTATTAACGCAGGAAAACAAACTGTAACCGTTTTACCTGGTGCTTCTTATTTTTCTAGCGATGACAGTTTTGCTATGATTCGAGGGTAATACTCAAATAATAAATTAAGAACATTTTTAAGAATGTTTGTTTACAGTGGTCATGTTGACTTGACGGTTTTAGGTGCAATGGAGGTGTCTCAGTATGGAGATTTGGCAAATTGGATGATTCCGGTAAGTTAAAGTGTGCAATAGCCATTATAGAGGTGAGAAATTCCAAGTAAGGATAACAGTACTTGGCTAGTATAGTACGACTTTTTATATATTTTTTTGTTTTGAATCAAGAACCATTGAAATTCTCATTTTACTCTTCAACAAAATTGTAGCTAAGGCTTAAATAAATAATTTCTAATAACATATAAATGTAAAAATTTTAATTGGATTAATTTTATGGAATGAAATCTTCAACAGATAGTCAGATTATTAAAATAAATAAATTGAGCAAATTTGCTGGAGAAGTATGCATTCAAAATTGCGTAAATGCAAAAATTTTCATGTCTAGAGAAATGTTTAGGCTAACAAGCTGAACTCAATAATACTGTACTATAAATAAAAATGTTTACAAATACAAAATAAAAGCTACAGTTCATAACAATTCTAGCAAATTAATAACAATGGTTCAAAAATGAAATAAGAAAATGTAAGATCTTTTAAGGGAGCCTTCGGTTGGGCCGAATAATAAATCTCTTCTCACTCTTCTCAAAATATATTGTTTATTAACGTTTAAATGAAGCACATAAGGCGTAATAACACATAACATAATACATAAGCGACATAAACATAAAATGTTATCTTGCGTAATTCTCTCGGAAGTCGTTCTTCCCTCCAACGCTACTAAAAACCGTCAAAAACCACTACAACGCCACCAGCGGCTGTAATCGTACTAACTCTAAAATTTAAATATTAAATTAACGCTTACAAAAAAAAACTTAATACAGGCAACCCTCCTATAACACGGTAGTTAGGTTCCTAGAAAATGCCGTGTTGTGTGAAACCGTGTTGCATGAGACTCAGAGCTAGTGCAAAAAGGGGGGTTACGTTCCAAAAACTTATTAAAAACAAATATTTTTCTTAATTCGACATAAACAACGTGATTTTTATTAAAAATATAAATGTATGTACAACACAAAGTATAAAAAAAATATTTTAATCTAACGCAACCATAATTTAATGAATTTACTCGTCGTCACTGCTCAGTATAATCAACCGAGAACGTTTTTTCGGTGGAACGACATCGCCTTCACTTTCTGAACTTTTTTCGTTATTTAAAGTTTTTGTATGTTTTCCCCTCTTAAAAAAATCTGTAATGGAACTTTGCTTGCTGGTTCTTATTAGATCATTGTAAATTTCCAGGTATGGAGCTAAACAGTTTTGCAGCTCCCTTTTGAATTTTCGACTTCTTTCCGTCGAAGGGTCTTCATTCAAGAAAAATGATTCCAGATTTTCCGCTAAGCATAGGCCTTCTTGTAATTTTTTTAATGTTAAATTCTTGACTGCACAATCTTCGTCAGAGCTAGCGTCCTCAAAATCGATTTGATTTGCATCTAGGGATGCCATTTCGATTAATTCCGCTTCGTCAACTTCTTCTTCCACTAATAAATCTTCAATGTCTTTGGAAGCCATATCCACAAAACCTTCGCCTCCGATTGATTTAGCGACTTCTAATATCGCACCAATTTCATTTTCTAATGTTTCACGTATGTTTTCCGTTTCAATTGCAGAGGGCCATATCTTCTTCCAACACGCATTTAATGTTGATGTTTTTATTTCATTCAGTGACAAAGATATGATATCGATGCAGTGCTTGATGGAAAATTTCTTCCATGCTTCCATTACGCTAATTGATTGCGAATCGGTTGCGTCTAAAATCCACTGTAACGATCTTCTTATGTAATATGTTTTAAAGGTGTAAATAATACCTTGATCCAGTGGTTGGAGCAACGAAGTAGTGTTCGGTGGTAAGAACATTATTTTGATGTTGGGATGTGTTAAATCTTGTGGGTGGCATGGAGCATTATCTAATAGCAACAGCGCCTTGCAGCTCAAATTTTTTCGCTTTAAATACCGCTCAACGCTTGGCACAAAACAATTCAAAAACCAATCTCTAAATAAATGTCCTGTTACCCAAGCTCTCGAATTTGCTGTCCAGTATACCGGCAAGGTGTTTTTATTCACGTTTTTTAGTGCACGAGGATTCAAAGATCTGTACACTAGCATCGGTTTTGTCATGAAGTCCCCCGATGCATTACTGCACAAAAGGAGCGTTAAACGATCTTTGGACACCTTAAATCCGGGTGCAGTTTTTTCTGTCTTCGATATGAAAGTTTTACTGGGCATTTTTTTTCCACCAAAGCCCAGTTTCGTCGGCATTGAAAACTTGATCTGCTGTGTATCCTTGCTCGGCTATAATGTTTTGAATTTTTTCTGGATACGTCCTAGCAGCTTCATGATCAGCCGACGCAGACTCTCCTTGGATTCTTATGCTATGAATCGCAAAACGCTTTTTGAATTTCTCGAACCAACCTTTACTCGCCACAAAATCTGGATTGACAGAGGATTCTCCTTGTTGTTTGAGATGGTTGTAAATTTTTAATCCTTTTTGTTTTATAATATTGCCATCTAATGGAATTTTTTTTTGACAGCAATCGTCAATCCAAATGCTGAGGGCCTTTTCCATTTTCTCAATTATTGCTGGTCTGGGGCGGGCTGAACGTTTTGCGGATGTCGAAGATCCTGCGGCAACTGCACTTCTGATTTCTTTTTCATTTTTCTTGATTGTTCTAATTGTTGCTTCGTTCAAATTAAGGTTTTTCCCAATGTGGGATGCTTTTTCTCCTTTCGATAGACGATCCAAGATTTGAATCTTTACTTCCAAAGAAATGAATTTTCTCTTGAACGTTGTTTTATCTTTACCTGACATTGCTTGGGGCTGAAGCTTAATGTCTTAAAGATAAAAAAATTGTTCTTTAACACACCGTGGCGCGACGTAGACTACCGAGTAGCAGCGTGAGACACTTTTGTTTTCAGGCCACGGAGATGAAAGTAAAGAACGTACGAAAACCACACGGAAAACTGACTGACTGACTCTTCGAGGAAAAAACACACGCATTTTAAACCAGAACTATCGTAGGCGTTGCCTAATTATTAAGCAGCAATCGTGTGTTCCCACCCTAACTGGGCGTACCCCAATGTCCTACGGGGGACATAGGGCCCGATAAGAGGAACAACCGTCTTGCTCTTCCAGCAATTTGGAAGTGACATCGTGCACGTGGCTCGCAGAGCCGCGTCGGGCACTTTACCCGGTCTGTATAAGTACATACAGTGTTGTATGTACAAAGGATTTGCAGTTTTCTCATCGCGTTATAGCGAAAACGTGTTGTAGGAGGTTTCCCGCAATTTACGAATCGTGTTATAGCGAAACCGTGTTATAAGATACCGTGTTAGAGGAGGGCTACCTGTACATGTGATATGAAGTATCAAATGACCACTTAAAGTAACAACCAACTGTAGCAAAGAACACTTTTTTAAATGAATACAAAAATGCTGAAACAAATCTATATTGACATGTTTCGTGGATTGCCATTCTCAATAAAGGAGAATTAATAAAGGACAAGAATAATCAATAAAGAACAAAGCGCAGTAATTTTGAAGGAACATGGATACTTGTAGAACAGACGAGCACTAGATAATCACTGTTGTTTAAAAGATGAGGGTTAACATACGAAAAGATGCGCAAGTTGATCAGAATGATTGACCATGCTTAATTTTAGATTTGTGCTGTATACAGGGTCCTTCCCCTCAGCTCCCGTGGTTTCTGTAGCTCAGTTATTAATTAAGTTAGGAGTTTAATATTTTGCACAGTTAACTGTATCTCAGACCACATATCATGAAATTATTTTTGATTATGTCATGATGATATATCTTTTTAAATTTCTAACGTCAAAATAGGTTTTTCTTAGTCAATTGTTTATTATAGCCACGAAGGATTTTTATAAAATTTGCCGTTGGAATAGATGCCATACGAGTTTTCAGCAAATAACCTTTTATATATAAGTACGAAGGCTTTCACGACCGGTGTTAATTGAACTAAAATTAGAACTAACACTAGAACTATCACTAGGACTAACACTAGATCTAAAACTAGAAACTTTCGGGTTTCGCCGTGCGTTTTTTGAAAAAAATGTTTGACGTTTCGGATGCCATGTTGCAACCTTCTTCAGAAACTGGTTCTAACTGACAAAATCGGGGATCGTAGAACAATATATAGGTCGAAAAACTAATTAATAATTAATTTATATTAATTACAAGCTAATTACTAACTAATTACTGCGTCGCGTCCGGTTTGGGAATCGTGTTCGTCTTCACCACCATCTTCCATGTTCTGCTGAGTTCCCAGCCATCCTCTCTGTTGACGTTGTTTTTATGTCGGTGGATTTCTATGGCTTCTCTTGTCAGCCGTTGATGATATTTATTATTCCTAGCCAGAACCTTTGTTTTGTCGAAGTTTATTTGGTGTCCCTCCGAATGGCAATGTTCCGCAACCGCCGACTGTTGAATCTTCCTCAGCCTCACATCCCTCTCGTGTTCCTTGATGCGGCATTCGATGTTTCGTCCGGTTTGGCCAACGTAAAACTTCCTACAACTGCATGACAGCCGATAGACACCCGCTCCTTTTAATAGAGGTAGCTTGTCCTTGGCTACCGGGAGTGTATTCCGAATTTTGGTGACCGTTCCATATCGTACCATGATGTCGTTTTTCTTGAGGTGTCTTGCAATTCGTTCCGTTACACCGGAAACGTAAGGAAGACAGATGAAACCAGCTGGTTCTGTACTTGCTGCAGCTTCTTCTCCCTGCTTCCGCTGCTTGGTGGCTCGGTTGATGTCCTTTAAACTATATCCATTTTTCTGTAGTACGTTCCGTAGAAACCGTTCTTCCTTCTTTAGGTTATCTCCTTTACATATTCTTGCTGCTCTCTGAAACAAAGTGCGAATTACGGACCTCTTCTGTTGGGGATGATGGTGCGATGTTGCCTCTAAGTACCTATTGGTGTGGGTTTTCTTTCGATACACCTCCAGTTCCATTTGTCGTTCTAGTGACCAATACATCTAAGAGGGCAACTGCTTGGCGGATTCTGTTTCCATGGTAAATTTGATCATGGGATGTTGAGTGTTTAGATGACCTAGAAATTCGTTCCCTACCATGTTGCCATACCACAAACGTGTCGTCCACATATCGGAGCCATAGCTTTGGTTTCCATTGGCTCTTTTTCAGAGCATTTTCTTCGAACAATTCCATGTAAAAGTTAGCTATCACCGGCGACAAAGGAGATCCCATGGCTGCCCCCTCAAACTGTTCGTAAAACTCTCCTTTCCAACTGAAATACGTCGACGATAAACAAAATTCCACTAAATCTGGCACGTACTCTGGCAAACCCTCCGGAATGACTTTTTGGCGAAGACCCTCTATCGCATCCTTAATTGATACCCTAGTAAAAAGAGATTCTACATCGAAACTAACCAAAATATCCTCAGCATCTAACTTTACATTTTTCACTGATTCTACGAAATGTGTCGAGTCCCTAACATATGATTCCGTGTGGCCTATAAAAGGGGAGAGAATTTTAGCGAGATGTATGGCTAGTAGGTACGTTGGGGAATTGATGGCACTGACGATAGGACGAAGGGGGACGTCTGGTTTATGGATCTTCGGTAATCCATAAATTCTTTCTGGTAGCGGAGCCTGCACAAACAAGCCTTTCTGATGTTCTGGTGGAATAGCTGTGGATTTTACAAGGCTCTTCATATTTCTTACGATCTTGTCTGTAGGGTCCTTCTTGATCTTCCTGTAAGTGGCCGGGTCCAGTAGGTCTATCATTTTGGCGTCATATTCTTCCTTGTCCATCACAACGGTGGCATTCCCCTTGTCTGCTGGTAACACGACGATTTCTGACTTTTCTTTAATAGATCGGAGTACCTTCTTCTCACTAACTGTCAAGTTGGATTTTGGTGGTTTTGCTGATTTCAATACCCTGGCATCTCTTCGGCTTTCAGTGTGGGCATCCCTGGAACTGCTGCTTCCACTTCGCAAATTATTTCTTCCTTCGGGACCTTCTTTGGGGCGATTGCGTAATTTAGTCCTTTTGCCAATACCATGGTTTTTTCCTTCGTTAGTGGGTTACTCGATCTGTTGATGACGATTGTTTCTACTGGTAGACTGTTGTTGTTTCTCTTCTACTGCACCCGGCGTTCCAATGTTCAAATTTCTTGATATGTGTGTCGCGGGTCTTCTTGAATTCACGATCGGCTTTCTCCATTGTTAGTCTGTCCACTTTATCCCAGTCTTCTCCGGACATACTATTGGAAAGTGAGAGGTGGAGTCGTAGTAACCTCTCACTTACCTTCTGTAAATCACTGTAGGTCTTATATATCCTTTCTTGTAGTAATGCCTGTTCTGTCCTAATCAAGATTCTACGAGCTGCAGCGGAGTTGATGTGGTGCTTCACCTTCAAGAACGTTGGCGTAACTTTCTTCTCTCTGCATCTGCATGTTAAGAATTGTGAACGGGTTGTAATTAGAAAGTATTTTTGTTTTTTAATTCTGCAGCGATTAACATAAAAATATGTAGGGGGTACAATTAGAAATAAGAAAGATAAGATGCTTTGAAGTTTGAAAGATTTTACACTAGATTATAGCCATCCTGTATGAATTTGAACCAATAGAACTTGGTTAACGAAATCACTAAACCTTACTTAATAAGTTTGTCATAAAATTTTATTCATGAAACACTCTTTGTAGTTTTGATTAATTTTTAAAATCAGCGATGCAAATACGATTACCTTACTAGAAAAGGAAATAACATAACGCTTTGATACATACCTATGCGACAATTTTTAAAAATACGTGTAGGTACTGGGTGCTGAAAAAAAAACTAAATTGATAATAGACTTAAACGACAAATCGACAAATAGTAGAAGCCTAAATTGTGAAAGAAGAAATTGTTCTAGAAGCAGTCTCGAGTCTTCTGAAAGCATTTCAAGTCTTCTAGAAGCAATATCAAGCCTATTGAAAGCATTTAAAATCTTTTAGAAGCAGTATCAAGTCTTTTAGAAACATTTCAAGGCGTTTGGAAGCAATATCACGTCTTCTAGAAGCAGTATCAAGTCTTCCAGGAACACTAGTAAATCTTCTGGAAGTATTCCAGATGCATTATCAATCTTTTGGAAGCATTTCAAATTTTATGGAAGCATATCAAATCGTCTGGAAGTAATATCAAGTCTTCTAGAAGCAGTAGCAAGTCTTCTGGAAGCGATTCAAATCTTCTGCAAGGTATATCAAATTTTCTAGAAGCAGTATAAACTCTTCTGGAACCAATTCAAGTTTTCTGGAAACATTTCAAGTCTTCTGGAAGCTTTGCAAGTCTACTGGAAGCATTTCAAGTCTTCTACAAGTTATATCAAATTTCTTAGAAGCAGTATTAGGTCTTCCAGAGGCAATAGTAAATCGTTTAGGAGCAATTGAGGTGTTCTGGAAGCATTTCAAGCCTTCTTTAAGTTATGTCAAGTTTTCTAGAAGCGGTGTTAAGCATTTTAGGGACAGTAGCAAAACTTCTAAGAGTAGTTTAAATCTGCTAGAAACATTGCAAGTTTTTTGGAAGCAGTGTCAAGTCTTTCAGAGGCAGTATCGATTCTTCTGGAAGTATTACAAGTTTTCTAAGAGTATTTCAAGTCTTCTACAAGTTGTATCTAGTTTTCTAAAAGCGGTGTTACGCATTCCAGGGACAGTAGTAAATCTTCTAGGAGTAGTTTAAGTCTGCTGGAAACATTTCAAATATTTTAGAGAAGTATCAAGTCTTGCAGAGGTAATATCATAATATTAAGGAGTTATGTCAAATCTTGTAGAAGCAGTATCACGTGTTTTGGAAACAATTTAGGAAGTCTGGAAGCAATATCAAATCTTCTAGAAGAAATATCAAGTCTTCTGGAAGTATTTCAGATGTTGCAGAAGTAATATCAAGTTTTTTGGAAGCATTTCAAGTTTTTTGGAAGCATTTCAAGTCTTCAGCAAGCACAGTCAGGTGTTCTAGAAGCAGTATCAAGTCTTCTGAAAGCATTTCAGGTCTACTGCATGTTATATCAAGTTTTCTTAAACCTTCCAGAGGCAGTAGTAAATCTTCTAGGAACAGTTGAAGTCTTCTGGAAGCATTTCAAGTCTTTTTGAAACAGTATCAAGGCTTCCAGAGGCCTCAAGTATCGAGTCCTCTGGAAACAGTTCAAGTCTTCTGGAAGCATTTCAGGTTTTCTGGAAGCATTGCAAGTTTTTGGAAGAATTTAGGTATTTTGCAAGTTTTACCAAGTTTTCTAGAAGCAGCATTAAGCCTTCTAGAGGCAATAGTATATCTTCTAGGAGAAGTTGCAGTCTTCTGGAAGTATTGCAAGTTTTCTGGAAGTTGTATCAATTCAAAAATTTTCAATTTCTAGAAGCAGTGCTAAGCATTCTAGGGAAAGTAATAAATCTTCTACGAGTAGTTTAAGTTTACTGGAATCATTTCAAATCTTTTGGAGGAGTATCCGGTTTTTCAGAGGCAATATCAACTCTTTTGGATGGGTACTTTGCACCCATTAACAATTTTGTATGGATGCTTGCACACCCAAAGTATCCACGTATTCTCCACCTATGCTTTGATAAGTTTAATAAAAGCTGGTAATTAAGTAAAAAGTGTGGAGTAAAGGGCTTAGACTACCTTGGGAAACACCAGAAGAAACCAACACCAGATTAGAGATAAAATCATTAATCGAAACAACTTCTTTAGATTGAAAGCATCCCATTGTTTAAGTTTGGTATACAAGTATCCCTGTATACCAAACTTCGTTACTTGAAGCAGTAGAATGATGTAATCCACCCATTCTAAAGCTTTACAAAAGTCTCTATAAATCGAATCAACTAGACAAGTATCATTCACGAGACTTATTAAAATTTTAAAAGTCCTGAATTAGAAGTAGCCCTCTTTTTCTCCTGAATTAGTACAATTGTTTTATCTGTTATGGTATTAGTGCGTTTTAAAAGGACAAATTTGCGTATAGCTAACTATTTACATAGTTGTAAAAGATTTGAGTAGCTACATTGATTTCGTGACTACCAAGTCCAGATTTTCAATTGCGTCCATTTATTTCAAAAAAACCGGCTTGAACGACTAAAACGAGATGAGTAGGAAAATTCAAACTGGATTTACTTGGGTTGTAACCAAAGAAATGGTTAGGAAGGGTCGAAAAATGGGTGGCGTCAATATTTATAATAACAAAAGTAACTGAACTAAAATTAGAACTAGCACTAACACTAGAACTATTACTAGTAAGTGTCACTTCGAACCAGTTTCTGAAGAAGATTGCAACATGGCATCAGAAACGTCAAACATTTTTTCAAAAAGCGCACGGCAAAACCCGAAAGTTTCTAGTTTTAGATCTAGTGTTAGTCCGAGTGATAGTTCTAGTATTAGTACTAGTGTAAGTTCTAATTTTAGTTCAATTAACACCGGTCGTGAAAGCCTTCGTACTTATATAATGAAAGTAACTGTTAAAACTAAGACTTTTTACCTGAAAGAAAATTTAACAAATAAGTTGAATTTAGATCTGTGCTACACGTGTTTCGATTTCACAATGAAACCATCTTCAGGCACGACTAAAATAAAATTATACATAAAATTATGTGTAGTAAATTGAAACTGAAATTTACCGTCATAATAAGGGTTAATATAAAGGTGTCTCAATAAGAACGCTCGATTTAATTTAACAATAAAACGGGAAAATTTTGAGCGAGAGGTGTTATTGTTACTACTTTATAAGCAAACAAGTTCCGATTAAATATGAAATAAAATATTTGGCAAATGGACCGTTACTCTGAACACAGTCTTGCTCTTCATCGCATTTTCAATGTCGTTGGGTTTCGTCCTTGAACTCGAAAATAGTCCGTGGCGTAGTGGTATAGTCGTGATATTTCACAAAACCTTACAGAAAGAAGTCCGTCAAGACCAGTAGACATCGGAATTTCACGGGAAGGTTCAATCTGGAAAGTGTTTCTCCAATAAATGGATGGAAGGGATGGTCTTACACGCTGTGTGGCAGGTCACGCCATTCTGCTGGAACCACATGTGTTCCAGAACCACACGATCTAAATGAAGCCACAAGAAGCACAAAATATCGCAAAGTTTGCGAGCAGATTCAGCATAACACTCTCCGTATTTGTAATGGGTTTCCGTAATGATATTGCGTTGTTCTTTTTTGTAACGCTTTGTAATTAGTCTGTCAAATTTCAGGCCTGTCACTTGCATATAAGACAAAATGGTGCTGAAATTAAATCGGGCGTTATTATTGAGACACCTTTATAAAATCGGATTTTAGAAATCGATCATCTAGCGGTACCTTTAGTACTACGGAGATCACCAAATTTTGGAATTTGTTTGGATTGGCTAATAGCGAACGTACTGGCATCATGTGACTATCATCAGCCAATCCGAACGAATCCCCAAACTCTAAAATCTCCGCATCTCCTCATGTTTTAGACCAATCAATAAACAAATTAAAAAGCAGTTGACAAGGACTTAGGCCCAGTTTATTTGCCATTGGTTACTGTAATTTCACTTTCCATGATTGACCAGTAACTACGGTAAATATTCGATGGTCAAATTTAACCAAAGATAAATAAACTGGGCCTAAGTCAAATAAATTTACAACCATACGAGTTATTAAAATAAAATAATACGTTAGAATATACTTAGGAATTACACATTCGGTTGTGATTTCAGATGGCTTATGTTGTTAAAGATGTTTCTGAGAGCACTGAGTTCTGCTGAATTACCTGAATTAATTAATAAATAAAAGGTATTTATCAGAGAACAGAATATTTTCAAAAAAGTTGACAAAGATATGCCTGATATAGGAGACATGGTTTGCCCATCATGAAAGATGGGCAAATTCAAATTTATGACCATCATAAAAGATGGGCAAACTATCTTTCATGATATAGTATTTTTCATTAGATATAAAGAAATTTTGTTTCCAAACATGAGTAATAATTTCAATGTAATTATGAATGTCCTGATGAGTTTTAATAATGTATATGGTTTCAATGATATAATGTTAGTATATAAATTTTTAATATTGAAAAATTTGGGTTGGGACTGAGCCTGACACCTATACATTTCAGTTTTAATTCATAGATCTCTAGGCTTTTTTCAGATACATCCTTCGAATTGATTCCATACATTATGTAGGCACTGTATGTAGTAATCTTGAATTATCCATTATGCAGTATGTTAATGCATTGTATATTGTTTTGGATTGAAGAAACCTAGAGTTTTATTGATATAACAATTTTTGTTCAGTATTACCAGAGCTGCATTTTTATCTCCTTGTGTAACAATCAAGTTATTGTCCTTCATCTTTTGTTTGAGTTTGTTAACACTATGATAAACTAAAAAGTTTTATGGCCAATTCTATGGGTTTTCTTGCATGATGACGGTATGCTCCCGTCATCATGAAAGAGCATCATATTGTATAATTTCCAGTATTGTCAAAATTTATTATACGTTTATCATTCCAAACTCTATATGAGACGTTGAGAATAGAAAGGGCGAATTCAACAAAATAAATCTTTTTTTATAATCATTTTTTTTAGTTGTAATGTGATATCTATATGTTGTTTGTAAGCTACCAGTCAACTAAATGAAAATAAAATAAAAAATAAAAATATGGCCTATGTGCAGAAAGTGAATAGGCATTTGTTGAGGAGTTTACCGTGCATCCCTGAATCCTAGAAACACCGATGATTAGGCATGTTGAGTTCGCCGTTTGTACTCTCACCCGTATTGCTTAATATTCGAGTTTTGAACGGAAGAAAGGGCAAACTTAACATAACTGTTAGATAGAACAAAATCTAATAAAATAAAAAAAAATTTGTCCGATGTTGAGTTCGCCCTTTCTATTCTCAGCGCCTCATATGATGTTTTATAGCATGTTGTTTTTCTTGATTAATTTTATCTTTTAGCAGTCTTGAAATCTGGTTCATTCTTATAGTCTTACTTCTTAAAGTGTTGCAATAAATTTCTTTGCAGAATTTTTCTAAATGTCCTCTATACCTAGAAGTTCTTTTGGGACAGCTAATTCCCGCTTCCGGTTTACGAAAGAAGAAAAGATAAAGAAGTGTACAGATCTCATATTTTTTTCTCGATTTTGCAAATGATGTTAATAACAAACCGGGCCTTACATTGGTTTCAAACTTAGTATTTATGGCTGCTTCTATATACAGGTGTCCAGTATGTTTCCGTAATGATATTGCGTTGTTCTTTTTTGTAACGCTTTGTAATTAGTAATCGAAACGATCCTAGATGATATCTGTCAAATTTCAGGCCTGTCACTTGCATATAAGACCAAACGGTGCTGAAATTAAATTGGGCGTTGTTATTGAGACAACTTTATAAAATCGGATTTTAGAAATCGATCATCTAACGGTACCTTTAGTACTACGGAGATCACCAAATTTTGGAATTTGTTTGGATTGGCTAATAGCGAACGTACTGGCATCACGTAACTATCATCAGCCAATCCGAACGAATCCCGAAACTCTAAAATCTCCGCATCTCCGTCGCATAAAAGCCAGCTTAAAGGTTGTGCGGCCTCAGGTTTTAGACCAATCAATAAAGAAATTAAAAAGCAGTTGACAATGACTTAGGCCCAGTTTATTTGCCATTGGTTACTGTAATTTCACTTTCCATGATTGACCAGTAACTACGGTAAATATTCGATAGTCAAATTTAACCAAAGATAAATAAACTGGGCCTAAGTCAAATAAATTTACAACCATATGAGTTATTAAAATAAAAAAACACGTTAGAATATACTTAGCAATTACACATTCGGGTGTGATTTCAGATGGCTTATGTTGTTAAAGATGTTTCTGAGAGCGCTGAGTTCTGCTGAATTACCTGAATTAATTAATAAATAAAAGGTATTTATCAGAGAACAGAATATTTTCAAAAAAGTTGACAAAGATATGCCTGATATAGGAGACATGGTTTGCCCATCATGAAAGATGGGCAAACTATCTTTCATGATATAGTATTTTTCATTAGATATAAAGAAATTTTATTTCCAAACATGAGTAATAATTTCAATGTAATTATGAATATCCTGATGAGTTTTAATAATGTATATGGTTTCAATGATATAATGTTAGTATATAAATCTTTAATATTGAAAAATTTGGGTTGAGACTGAGTCTGACACCTATACATTTCTATTTTAATTCATAGATCTCTAGGCTTTTTTTCAGAAACATCCTTCGAATTGATTCCATACATTATGTAGGCACTGTATGTAGTAATCTTGAATTATCTATTATGCAATATTGTTAATGCATTGTATATTGTTTTGGATTGAAGAAACCTAGAGTTTTATTGATATAACAATTTTTGTTCAGTATTACCAGACCTGCATTTTTGTCTCCTTGTGTAACAATCAAGTTATTGTCCTTCATCTTTTCTTTGAGTTTGTTAACACTATGATAAACTAAAAAGTTTTATGGCCAATTCTATGGGTTTTCTTGCATGATGACGGTATGCTCCCGTCATCATGAAAGAGCATCATATTGTATAATTTCCAGTATTGTCAAAATTTATTATACGTTTATCATTCCAAACTCTATATGAGACGTTGAGAATAGAAAGGGCGAATTCAACAAAATATGATTTTGAGAAAACCGTGTTTATAATAATTTCCATAAGGGCGAACTCAACAAAATAAATCTTTTTTGATAATCATTTTTTTTAGTTGTAATGTGATATCTAAATGTTGTTTGTAAGCTACCAGTCAACTAAATGAAAATAAAAAACAAATAAAAATATGGCCTATGTGCAGAAAGTGAATAGGCATTTGTTGAGGAGTTTGCCGTGCATCCCTGAATCCTAGAAACACCGATGATTAGGCATGTTGAGTTCGCCGTTTGTACTCTCACCCGTATTGCTTAATATTCGAGTTTTGAACGGAAGAAAGGGCAAACTTAACATAACTGTTAGATAGAACAAAATCTAATAAAATAAAAAAAATTTTGGTCCGATGTTGAGTTCGCCCTTTCTATTCTCAGCGCCTCATATGATGTTTTATAGCATGTTGTTTTTCTTGATTAATTTTATCTTTTAGCAGTCTTGAAATCTGGTTCATTTTTATAGTCTTACTTCTTAAAGTGTTGCAATAAATTTCTTTGCAGAATTTTTCTAAATGTCCTCTATACCTAGAAGTTCTTTTGGGACAGCTAATTATTAACAAATGATGTTAATAACAAACCGGGTCTTACATTGGTTTCAAACTTAGTATTTATGGCTGCTTCTATATACAGATGTCCAGTATGTTTCCGTAATGATATTGCGTTGTTCTTTTTTGTAACGCTTTGTAATTAGTAATCGAAACGATCCTAGATGATATCTGTCAAATTTCAGGCCTGTCACTTGCATATAAGACCAAATGGTGCTGAAATTAAATTGGGCGTTGTTATTGAGACACCTTTATAAAATCGGATTTTAGAAATCGATCATCTAACGGTACCTTTAGTACGACGGAGATCACCAAATTTTGGAATTTGTTTGGAGTGGCTAATAGCGAACGTACTGGCATCACGTGACTATCATCAGCCAATCCGAACAAATCCCCAAACTCTAAAATCTCCGCATCTCCGTCGCATAAAAGCCAGCTTAAAGGTTGTGCGGCCTCAGGTTTTAGACCAATCAATAAACAAATTAAAAAGCAGTTGACAATGACTTAGGCCCAGTTTATTTGCCATTGGTTACTGTAATTTCACTTTCCATGATTGATCAGTAACTACGGTAAATCTTCAATAGTGAAATTTAACCAAAGATAAATAAACTGGGCCTAAGTCAAATAAATTTACAACCATATGAGTTATTAAAATAAAATAACACGTTAGAATATACTTAGGAATTACACATTCGGGTATGATTTCAGATGACTTATGTTGTTAAAGATGTTTCTGAGAGCGCTGAGTTCTGCTGAATTACCTGAATTAATTAATAAATAAAAGGTATTTATCAGAGAACAGAATATTTTCAAAAAAGTTGACAAAGATATGCCTGATATAGGAGACATGGTTTGCCCATCATGAAAGATGGGCGAATTCAAATTTATGTCCATCATAAAAGATGGGCAAACTATCTTTCATGATATAGTATTTTTCATTAGATATAAAGAAATTTTGTTTCCAAACATGAGTAATAATTTCAATGTAATTATGAATGTCCTGATGAGTTTTAATAATGTAATGGTTTCAATGATATAATGTTAGTACATACATTTTTAATATTGAAAAATTTGGGTTGGGACTGAACCTGACACCTATACATTTCAATTTTAATTCATAGATCTCTAGGCTTTTTTTTTTAGAAACATCCTTCGAATTGATTCCATACATTATGTAGGCACTGTATGTAGTAATCTTGAATTATCCATTATGCAATATGTTAATGCATTGTATACTGTTTTGGATTGAAGAAACCTAGAGTTTTATTGATATAACAATTTTTGTTCAATATTACCAGACCTGCATTTTTGTCTCCTTGTATAACAACTAAGTTATTGCCCTTCATCTTTTGTTTGAGTTTGTTAACACTATGATAAAATAAAAAGTTTTATGGCCAATTCTATGGGTTTTCTTGCATGATGACGGTATGCTCCCGTCATCATGATAAAGCCACATATTATATAATTTCCAGTATTGTCAAAATTTATTATACGTTTATCATTCCAAACTCTATATGAGACGTTGAGAATAGAAAGGGCGAATTCAACAAAATATGATTTTGAGAAAACCGTGTTTTTAATAATTTCCATAAGGGTGAACTCCTCAAAATAAATCTTTTTTTATAATCATTTTTTTTAGTTGTAATGTGATATCTATATGTTGTTTGTAAGCTACCAGTCAACTAAATGAAAATAAAAAAACAAATAAAAATATGGCCTATGTGCAGAAAGTGAATAGGCATTTGTTGAGGAGTTTGCCGTGCATCCCTGAATCCTAGAAACACCGATGATTAGGCACGTTGAGTTCGCCGTTTGTACTCACTCGTATTGCTTAATATTCGAGTTTTGAACGGAAGAAAGGGCAAACTTAACATAACTGTTAGATAGAACAAAATCTAATAAAATAAAAAAAATTTTGGTCCGATGTTGAGTTCGCCCTTTCTATTCTCAGCGCCTCATATGATGTTTTATAGCATGTTGTTTTTCTTGATTAATTTTATCTTTTAGCAATCTTGAAATCTGGTTCATTTTTGTAGTCTTACTTCTTAAAGTGTTGCAATAAATTTCTTTGCAGAATTTTTCTAAATGTCCTCTATACCTAGAAGTTCTTTTGGGACAGCTAATTCCCGGTTCCGGTTTTCGAAAGAAGAAAAGATAAAGAAGTGTACAGCTCTCATATTTTTTTCTCGATTTTGCAAATGATGTTAATAACAAACCGGGTCTTACATTGGTTTCAAGCTTAGTATTTATGGCTGCTTCTATATACAGGTGTCCAGTATGTTTCCGTAATGATATTGCGTTGTTTTTTTTTGTAACGCTTTGTAATTAGTAATCGAAACGATCCTAGATGATATCTGTCAAATTTCAGGCCTGTCACTTGCATATAAGACAAAATGGTGCTGAAATTAAATCGGGCGTTATTATTGAGACACCTTTATAAAATCGGATTTTAGAAATCGATCATCTAACGGTACCTTTAGTACGACGGAGATCACCAAATTTTGGAATTTGTTTGGAGTGGCTAATAGCGAACGTACTGGCATCACGTGACTATCATCAGCCAATCCGAACGAATCCCCAAACTCTAAAATCTCCGCATCTCCGTCGCATAAAAGCCAGCTTAAAGGTTGTGCGGCCTCAGGTTTTAGACCAATCAATAAACAAATTAAAAAGCAGTTGACAATGACTTAGGCCCAGTTTATTTGCCATTGGTTACTGTAATTTCACTTTCCATGATTGACCAGTAACTACGGTAAATATTCGATAGTGAAATTTAACCAAAGATAAATAAACTGGGCCTAAGTCAAATAAATTTACAACTATAGGAGTTATTAAAATAAAATAACACGTTAGAATATACTTAGGAATTACACATTCGGGTGTGATTTCAGATGGCTTATGTTGTTAAAGATGTTTCTGAGAGCACTGAGTGCTGCTGAATTACCTGAGTTAATTAATAAATAAAAGGTATTTATCAGAGAACAGAATATTTTCAAAAAAGTTGACAAAGATATGCCTCATATAGGAGACATGGTTTGCCCATCATGAAAGATGGGCAAATTCAAATTTATGTCCATCATAAAAGATGGGCAAACTATCTTTCATGATATAGTATTTATCATTAGATATAAAGAAATTTTGTTTCCAAACATGAGTAATAATTTCAATGTAATTATGAATGTCCTGATGAGTTTTAATAATGTATATGGTTTCAATGATATAATGTTAGTACATACATTTTTAATATTGAAAAATTTGGGTTGGGACTGAGCCTGACACCTATACATTTCAATTTTAATTCATAGATCTCTAGGCTTTTTTCAGATGCATCCTTCGAATTGATTCCATACATTATGTAGGCACTGTATGTAGTAAACTTGAATTATCTATTATGCAATATTGTTAATGCATTGTATATTGTTTTGGATTGAAGAAACCTAGAGTTTTATTGACATAACAATTTTTGTTCAATATTACCAGACCTGCATTTTTGTCTCCTTGTGTAACAATTAAGTTGTTGTCCTTCATCTTTTGTTTGAGTTTGTTAACACTGTGATAAACTAAAAAGTTTTATGACCAATTCTATGGGTTTTCTTGCATGATGACGGTATGCTCCCGTCATCATGAAAGAGCAACATATTGTATAATTTCCAGTATTGCCAAATTTATTATACGTTTATCATTCAAAACTCTATATGAGACGTTGAGAATAGAAAGGGCGAATTCAACAAAATATGATTTTGAGAAAACCGTGTTTATAATATTTTGCATAAGGGCGAACTCAACAAAATAAATCGTTTTTGATAATCATTTTTTTAGTTGTAATGTGATATCTAAATGTTTGTAAGCTACCAGTCAACTAAATAAAAATAAAAAAACAAATAAAAATATGGCCTGTGTGCAGAAAGTGAATAGGCATTTGTTGAGGAGTTTGCCGTGCATCCCTGAATCCTAGAAACACCGATGATTAGGCATGTTGAGTTCGCCGTTTGTACTCTCACCCGTATTGCTTAATATTCGAGTTTTGAACGGAAGAAAGGGCAAACTTAACATAACTGTTAGATATGATGTTGAGTTCGCCCTTTCTATTCTCAGCGCCTCATATGATGTTTTATAGCATGTAGTTTTTCTTGATTAATTTTATCTTTAAGCAATCTTAAAATCTGGTTCATTTTTTTTGGTCTACTTCTTAAAGTGTTGCAATAAATTTCTTTGCAGAATTTTTCTAAATGTCCTCTATACCTAGAAGTTCTTTTGGGACAGCTAATTTCCGGTTCCGGTTTTCGAAAGAAGAAAAGATAAAGAAGTGTACAGATCTCATATTTTTTTCTCGATTTTGCAAATGATGTTAATAACAAACCGGGTCTTACATTGGTTTCAAGCTTAGTATTTATGGCTGCTTCTATATACAGGTGTCCAGCATGTTCTGGATTAGATGTATTACCTCTGATATTACTGTTTAGATAACAGACACAATTTCTTTGGTTATAACTGGAAAACTAAGCAAACATACATCAAGATAAAGAAACAATTTAAAAGATCAAAAAAAGTTTGGCCTGAGAACGCTTAGTACTTTCATCCTGACTTAGAATTTCTCCAAATAATGTCCCACACTGTTATCAAAATGTGTCACAAAAAGTCCACTAACACATAGAGATATGAAACTTTAATTGCACCCCAAAAAGCTTATTAGTGTATTCACAAAACCTTACAGAAAGAAGTCCGTCAAGACCAGTAGACATCGGAATTTCACGGGAAGGTTCAATCTGAAAAGTGTTTCTCCAATAAATGGATGGTCTCACACGCTGTGTGGCAGGTCGCGCCATTCTGCTGGAACCACATGTGTTCCAGAACCACACGATCTAAATGAAGCCACAAGAAGCACAAAATATCGCAAAGTTTGCGAGCAGATTCAGCGTAACACTCTCCGTATTTGTAATGGGTTTCCGTAATGATATTGCGTTGTTCTTTTTTGTAACGCTTTGTAATTAGTAATCGAAACGATCCTAGATGATATCTGTCAAATTTCAGGCCTGTCACTTGCATATAAGACAAAATGGTGCTGAAATTAAATTGGGCGTTGTTATTGAGACACCTTTATAAAATCGGATTTTAGAGATCGATCATCTAACGGTACCTTTAGTACGACAGAGATCACAAAATTTTGGAATTTGTTTGGAGTGGCTAATAGCTAACGTACTGGCATCACGTGACTATCATCAGCCAATCCGAACGAATCCCCAAACTCTAAAATCTCCGCATCTCCGTCGCATAAAAGCCAGCTTAAAGGTTGTGCGGCCTCAGGTTTTAGACCAATCAATAAACAAATTAAAAAGCAGTTGACAATGACTTAGGCCCAGTTTATTTGCCATTGGTTACTGTAATTTCACTTTCCATGATTGACCAGTAACTACGGTAAATATTCGATAGTGAAATTTAACCAAAGATAAATAAACTGGGCCTAAGTCAAATAAATTTACAACCATAGGAGTTATTAAAATAAAATAACACGTTAGAATATACTTAGGAATTACACATTCGGGTGTGATTTCAGATGGCTTATGTTGTTAAAGATGTTTCTGAGAGCACTGAGTGCTGCTGAATTACCTGAGTTAATTAATAAATAAAAGGTATTTATCAGAGAACAGAATATTTTCAAAAAAGTTGACAAAGATATGCCTCATATAGGAGACATGGTTTGCCCATCATGAAAGATGGGCAAATTCAAATTTATGTCCATCATAAAAGATGGGCAAACTATCTTTCATGATATAGTATTTATCATTAGATATAAAGAAATTTTGTTTCCAAACATGAGTAATAATTTCAATGTAATTATGAATGTCCTGATGAGTTTTAATAATGTATATGGTTTCAATGATATAATGTTAGTACATACATTTTTAATATTGAAAAATTTGGGTTGGGACTGAGCCTGACACCTATACATTTCAATTTTAATTCATAGATCTCTAGGCTTTTTTCAGATACATCCTTCGAATTGATTCCATACATTATGTAGGCACTGTATGTAGTAAACTTGAATTATCTATTATGCAATATTGTTAATGCATTGTATATTGTTTTGGATTGAAGAAACCTAGAGTTTTATTGACATAACAATTTTTGTTCAATATTACCAGACCTGCATTTTTGTCTCCTTGTGTAACAATTAAGTTGTTGTCCTTCATCTTTTGTTTGAGTTTGTTAACACTGTGATAAACTAAAAAGTTTTATGACCAATTCTATGGGTTTTCTTGCATGATGACGGTATGCTCCCGTCATCATGAAAGAGCAACATATTGTATAATTTCCAGTATTGCCAAATTTATTATACGTTTATCATTCAAAACTCTATATGAGACGTTGAGAATAGAAAGGGCGAATTCAACAAAATAAATCTTTTTTTATAATCATTTTTTTTAGTTGTAATGTGATATCTAAATGTTGTTTGTAAGCTACCAGTCAACTAAATGAAAATAAAAAAACAAATAAAAATATGGCCTATGTGCAGAAAGTGAATAGGCATTTGTTGAGGAGTTTGCCGTGCATCCCTGAATCCTAGAAACACCGATGATTAGGCATGTTGAGTTCGCCGTTTGTACTCTCTCCCGTATTGCTTAATATTCGAGTTTTGAACGGAAGAAAGGGCAAACTTAACATAACTGTTAGATAGAACAAAATCTAATAAAATAAAAAAAATTTTGGTCCGATGTTGAGTTCGCCCTTTCTATTCTCAGCGCCTCATATGATGTTTTATAGCATGTTGTTTTTCTTGATTAATTTTATCTTTTAGCAGTCTTGAAATCTGGTTCATTTTTATAGTCTTACTTCTTAAAGTGTTGCAATAAATTTCTTTGCAGAATTTTTCTAAATGTCCTCTATACCTAGAAGTTCTTTTGGGACAGCTAATTCCCGGTTCCGGTTTTCGAAAGAAGAAAAGATAAAGAAGTGTACAGATCTCATATTTTTTTCTCGATTTTGCAAATGATGTTAATAACAAACCGGGTCTTACATTGGTTTCAAGCTTAGTATTTATGGCTGCTTCTGTATACAGGTGTCCAGTATGTTCTGGATCAGATGTATTACCTCTGATATTACTGTTTAGATAACAGATACAATTTCTTTGGTTATAATTGGAAAACTAAGCAAACATACATCAAGATAAAGAAACAATTTAAAAGATCAAAAAAAGTTTGGCCTGAGAACGCTTAGTACTTTCACCCTGACTTAGAATTTCTCCAAATAATGTCCCACACTGTTATCAAAATGTGTCACAAAAAGTCCACTAACACATAGAGACATGAAACTTTAATTACACCCCAAAAAGCTTATTAGTGTATTCTTATATTCTTATTTAGGGAAAAATGGTTAAAGGAATGGGGGGAGCAATGGATTTAGTTTCATCTCCAGGCACAAAAGTCGTAGTCTGCATGGAACATTCAGCAAAGGATGGAGGCCACAAAATCTTAGAAAGCTGCACCTTACCATTAACAGGAAAAAATTGTGTTAACACAATAATCACAGAAAAAGTACTATAATTTTACGATCCATCCTTAATCTAACCATAAATTTTTTTAGGCCGTTTTCAACGTTGACCCAGAAAATGGTTTAACTCTCCTCGAAGTAGCCGAAGGTGTACAAGTTGAAGATATCGTCGCGTCAACCGGTTGCGCTTTCCAAGTTGCCCCCGATTTGAAGCCAATGGGTCAAGTGCCGGTTTAAGGCGTTTTTATTAATTAAGCTCAAAATTGATTTATCTTTTTATTACAAATAAATCTAAAAAAAATCATTGCACTTCTACTTTCTAAACTTAATATAATCTTATTCCCTAAATTTAGCTTTAACGAACGCTGGGAGAGGAATTAAACACAAAAATAAATTAAAAACAATAAAACCGACGGCGAACGCGTATGTAATTCCAATATTCATCTTTTCATCTAAAATTTCGTTAAAAATCAAATCAGTCGCGGTCCTTGTATATCTTTCTGTCAAGAAAGATTCCCCAAACGCGTATCTACAATATGGATCAGAAAGGCTATTTCCCATTTCGATTAAGTTAATGTTTGTGCAATTTATTTTTGAGTCGTACGGTAAAGTTCCTTGCATTATGGGTGATAAAAATATTTTTTTATTTAGAAACGCCGATGCGTAGCGAACTTGGGTTCCGTAAGTTAAATAGTAAAGCCAATCTTGTAGTCCTTTAATCGACCTAGAAAAATAACAATTAAAATGGGTTAATATAAATCAGTAAGGAATAACAAACCGTAAAATCCCACTTGCTAAAGTGATACAAACGCATGTTATGTAAATGCTAAATATTGCAGCCGATAAGTGATTTTTGACGATGAGGAGAATCGCCATCGTTTGCTGTTCGCTGAAGAGATAACAAGCCCAAAGAATGAGACCGAAATAAAGGTATTCTAAAGGTTCTTGAAATGAACCTATAAGCCTAAAATGATTTATTAAATTTTAATCAATTTGGATATTACACTGTGTTGTAAGAAAATTTAACAGTTAATCAGATAAGTGATTTTAGGTTGCTGATTTCAAATATGACCCATATTTTTTTTAACATGACGATTTTAAGGCAACTGAAGATGCAATAAATTTGATATTCATTGCATCTTCACTATGGATTGTTATGGACCACCGCGAGCCACCGTCATTATGTAAAGGGTTGATGACCTGAAGTAGTCATAAGTGGTGGTTAACTTTGATGATAATAGTGAAGGATGGTTTTGGGAGACCACACATCAAACGGTGCCATCATGGGGAGCTAAGTGTAAAGTGACATATGCACACAGTGGGCCGTCATTGATTAACCATTTCAACAGGCTTCAAGCTAAATTTGAGTGGTTCTTTAGGTGGACTATCTCGACTGTACTACTAATGCTTACATCGTTTGATTGGAATATTCTGCCATATTATCTTTACATTTTTAGACAATTCATCAGCATTTTCGTTTGTTTTCTTTTCCAGAGCCCTTTCAACATGTACAAATGGTTTTCAATTGATAACGTTAGATCGTTATTCTGCATAAAATGAATGGCACAGACATATATTCGTCTGCAAATGGTTTTTTTTAAATTCCTCATGATGTCTTTGTGTAAACATTGGTCAATTGGATGAGTTATATAATAGAACGCAGATCAAATCACCAAAATGCAGTCTAAATCATAATATTGTTGTCCACCATGCTTTACGGTCTTTAAAGTATAGCGAGAGTGCAATACGCTTCTTAGGGACGTCGTACATATTTTTTTGCCATCTGAACCAAACAAGCTGGGTTTTGATTTATCGTTGATTTATAATATATTCTTTGAAAACTGCAATGGTTTTTTTGATACATATGGCTTTTTCCTTGCAACGCATCTATATAATCTGGCTTCCAATAGTCGACGTCGTGTGAGTCGCAATAATATTTCAATACAAATACGCAATATTTGTGTCGTTATTTCACCGCAAATTTACTGAGAAATCAAAAAAGGATGGGCTGTGCTTGTTTTGCACATTAAGCGATCTTCTTCTGGAGTAGTTTTTTTGAAATGCTATCAGAAGACTTGATACTGCCACAGAGAAGTTGATACTGCTTCTAGAAGACTTGAATTGCTTCCAGAAGACTTGACATTCTTACAAAAGACTTGAAATGACTTCAACAAGACTTGAAATGCTTCCAGAAAGCTTGATACTGTTTCTCAAAGACATGAAATGCATCCAGATGCCTTGATACTGCTTCCAGGAAATTTGAAGAACTTCCAGAAGACTTAATGCTGCCTCTACAAGACTTGATATTACTTCTAGAAAACTTGAGATGCCACCAGTAGATTACAGCTGCTATTAAAGTGCTTCTAGAAGACTTGATACTGCTTCCGGAAGTCTGAAATTGGTTCTAGAAGGCTTCAACTGCTATCAGAAGGCTGTAACTTGTATCAGAAGACTTGATACTGCCCTTGGAAAAATTAATACTGCCAGAAGGCTTCAACTTCTATCAGAAGATTTCATACTACCCCTAGAAAACTTAATACTGTTTCTTTTATTTGAACTGCTTTACAAATACTTCAAATGCTTCCAGAAGACTTGATACTGCTTGTAGAAAACTTGAATTGCTTCCAGAAGACTTGAGAGCGCTTCTAGAAGACTTGAACTGCTTCCAGAAGACTTGATACTGGTTATAGAAGACTTGATATTGCTATTAGAAAACTAGAAATGCTGCCAAAATACTTCAACTGCTATCAGAATACTTGATGCTGCGCCTCGAAGACTTAATACTGCTTCTAGAAGTCTTGATATTATCTCCAAAATACTTGCAATGCTTCTAGACGACTTGCATTGCTTTCAGAAGACTTAATACTGGTCCTGGATGACTTGATGCTGGTTCTAGAAGATTTGATACTGCTTTAAAACGACTTTAAATGCTTCTAGAAGACTTAAAATTGTTCCTGGTAGACTTGATACTGCTTCTAGAAGACTTAACATTGCTTCCAGAAGACTTGATATCTCTTGTAAAACAAATGGCAGAAAGCATATTTTATAGCAAATAACAAGATACTTTTGATAAGCTTTTTGAGCTTGTTTCGAAAGTATTAAATACTATTGGATAAACTGCAAAGTTTTGACGCAAGTAGTCCAAAAACTGTTAATTAAAGACCAAATACTACTGGCAGAAAACATTTCTATTGCAAAAACTTGAGAAACTGTTAATAAAATTTGATTTTGCTTCAATAATACCAAATAATATTAGTAAAATACAAAATCTTCCTGAAAATGTCCTAATTATACACTAAGAAAAATTATTCAATTCTTCGTAGTGTATAATTAGGACATTCATCATAGTATATTCAGAAAAAACTAGATAAATTTTAAAATATAGATAAATGAAAAATCTATTAGTATTAAATTGAGTGCGGTGCGTTGGGTTGGGTTGGTAATAGACGAGTTATAAGCTAACAAACAGAATTTTTTTTTAGCAAATAAATCTAATATTTTAATAAAAAGAACGTAAAGATATAAACTGAAAAATGCCTTAATTATATGACCATCACCATTAAAAGCACGAAAAAGGAAAATTACGCTGCATATTGCAAATTTTCACTAGCAATATTTTAATATACGCGTGGTTTATGTGAAAATGCTTATGTCATGTCAATTTACCTCCAATACATTCAAGTTTAAGAGTTACCAACATTCCCAAAAAAAAAATGCCATATAATTTGCTTTAGCCTCGTGTATAAACATTTTAAACTATTAAAAGCTCTTTTTAATAAAATATAATAAAAAACAAAAATAAAACAAGCATTGGTATAACCCAAAACGAAGAACGACAGAAATCCTAAATTCCAAAATTAATTGTATTAACTTTCTAAAGTGATTTAGAAAGTTAAAGAAGAATTCTTTGTCATTTTGTGAATTTTTCATAACTTGGTTTTGGTCTGGAAATTTATATATTGATAAAATTTGTCATAATCCCTATTCAAGCTTGCATTTTATTTCCACCAGGTTTCCAAACCAATTTCATTACTGAAAATCTCGGTTCAACAACAATCTGTTTTATTTCTATTACATCGATTATTTCATCAATTACTAAATCCTCATTAACATTTACGGTTAAGCCATTTTTCGAAATGTTTTCGAAATCTAGAGAAAAGTAGAGTTTTCCAAGTATATAGTGTTTTTAATATATTCAAAGTGCGATCATAAACCTCTCTAAACTCAAAATCAATTTTTTTGCTTGAAACGATTTAACTACAATCGAACCTGACTATCAAAAAAAAAAAGTCGTGTAATCAAGTTTTCAACTTATTTGTAATTATTATTCTGTGTACTTTTCGCAGAACAAATCCATACATATATGCCTTAAATAGTATTTGAGATATCTTTTGAGATAATCTTGTGGAAAAATGTAGCACAATATTTGAAAAATCGTAGAAAATCGAATTCTTAACATATTTTGAAGAATATTTTATACTTTACAAAAAGAAATATGTAAATCTATACACACAAAGGCATATTTGAATATCTCCCTTACTTTTTGAGATGTTAAGTTTTGAATTCAATCTAAATTTGTAGTATTTCATAAAAGTAATTCAAATAAAAAATCGTCTAAAATCGAAATCTTAAGATATCTTGATGGAGTGTTTCGCCTTTTATAAAGAAAAGTATGTACTTTTCAAGAATAAACCCATATTTAAATATCTCTATATAAAAAAATCTCTATATAAAAAATCGCATTTTTAAAATATCATAATGGAATTTTTTGTCTTTTATATAGAAAACTCTGTACTTTTGGGAGAATAAAATAATCCTTGAATATCTGAATTAGTTTTTGAGATATCAAATTTTAAACTCAACCTACATCTGCATAAAAATAACAATTTTTTTAATCGTTTTTGAAAAATCATAAAAAGTCGAATTCTTAAGATATCTTGATGAATTTTTTTGTATTTTATAGAGAAAAGTATGGACTTTTCCGAGAATAAAACTGTCTTTGAATTTTTCAATTACTTTTTGAGATATCAAGATTTGAACTCACCTAAATCTGTAGAATTTCGTAAAAATAACAATTTCCTTAATAATTTTTGAAAAATCGTCAAAAATGAAATTCTTGAGATATCTTGATGGAGTGTTTCGCCTTTTATAAAGAAAAGTATGTACTTTTCATGGATAAACCCATATTTAAATATCTCAATTAATTTTTGTGATATCAAGTTTTGAATTCAGCTTAAATTTATAGCGTTTCATAAAAACAATAATTTTTTAAATTGAAGGAAAGATCCATGTTGCAAGATTAATGATCAAATAAAAATCATAAAAACTTCTAACTTGCGTTTATTTTAAATATCAAGTTTAGAACTCAACCTAAATTTGTAGCATTTTGTAAAAATTATTTTTTAATCATTTTTGAAAAATCGTAAATCATGGAATTTTTAAGATATTATAATGGAATTTTTTGACTTTTATAAAAAAAATATATACTTTTCGGAGAATAAAGCAATCTTTGAATATCTTAATTAGTTTTTGAGATATCGAGTTCTGAATTCAACCTAAACTTATAGCTTTTCGTAAAAATAGTACGTTTTTTAATCATTTTTGAAAAATTGTAAAAAATCGCATTTTTAAAAGTATCATAATGGAATTTTTTGTCTTTTATATAGAAAACTCTGTACTTTTCGGAGAATAAAATAATCCTTGAATATCTGAATTAGTTTTTGAGATATCAAATTTTAAACTCAACCTACATCTGCATAAAAATAACAATTTTTTTAATCGTTTTTGAAAAATCATAAAAAATCGAATTCTTAAGATATCTTGATGAATTTTTTTTTTGTATTTTATAGAGAAAACTATGGACTTTTCCGAGAATAAAACTATCTTTGAATTTTTCAGTTACTTTTTGAGATATCAAGATTTGAACTCACCTAAATCTGTAGCATTTCGTAAAAATAACAATTTCCTTAATAATTTTTGAAAAATCGTCAAAAATGAAATTCTTGAGATATCTTGATGGAGTGTTTCGCCTTTTATAAAGAAAAGTATGTACTTTTCATGGATAAACCCATATTTAAATATCTCAATTAATATTTGTGATATCAAGTTTTGAATTCAGCTTAAATTTATAGCGTTTCATAAAAACAATAATTTTTTAAATTGAAGGAAAGATCCATGTTGCAAGATTAATGATCAAATAAAAATCATAAAAGCTTCTAACTTGCGTTTATTTTAAATATCAAGTTTAGAACTCAACCAAAATTTATAGCATTTCATAAAAATTATTTTTTAATCATTTTTGAAAAATCGTAAATTATCGAATTTTTAAGATATTATAATGGAATTTTTTGACTTTTATAAAAAAAATATATACTTTTCGGAGAATAAAGCAATCTTTGAATATCTCAATTAGTTTTTGAGATATCGAGTTTTGAATTCAACCTAAACTTATAGCTTTTCGTAAAATAGTACGTTTTTTAATTATTTTTGAAAAATTGTAAAAAATCGCATTTTTAAAATATCATAATGGAATTTTTTGTCTTTTATATAGAAAACTCTGTACTTTTGGGAGAATAAAATAATCCTTGAATATCTGAATTAGTTTTTGAGATATCAAATTTTAAACTCAACCTACATCTGCATAAAAATAACAATTTTTTTAATCGTTTTTGAAAAATCATAAAAAATCGAATTCTTAAGATATCTTGATGAATTTTTTTGTATTTTATAGAGAAAAGTATGGACTTTTCCGAGAATAAAACTATCTTTGAATTTTTCAATTACTTTTTGAGATATCATGATTTGAACTCACCTAAATCTGTAGCATTTCGTAAAAATAACAATTTCCTTAATAATTTTTGAAAAATCATCAAAAATGAAATTCTTGAGATATCTTGATGGAGTGTTTCGCCTTTTATAAAGAAAAGTATGTACTTTTCATGGATAAACCCATATTTAAATATCTCAATTAATTTTTGTGATATCAAGTTTTGAATTCAGCTTAAATTTATAGCGTTTCATAAAAACAATAATTTTTAAGTTGAAGGAAAGATCCATGTTGCAAGATTAATGTTCAAATAAAAATCATAAAAACTTCTAACTTGCGTTTATTTTAAATATCAAGTTTAGAACTCATCCAAAATTTATAGCATTTCGTAAAAATTATTTTTTAATCATTTTTGAAAAATCGTAAATTATCGAATTTTTAAGATATTATGATGGAATTTTTTGACTTTTATAAAAAAAATATATACTTTTCGGAGAATAAAGCAATCTTTGAATATCTCAATTAGTTTTTGAGATATCGAGTTTTGAATTCAACCTAAACTTGTAGCTTTTCGTAAAATAGTACGTTTTTTAATCATTTTTGAAAAATTGTAAAAAATCGCATTTTTAAAATATCATAATGGAATTTTTTGTCTTTTATATAGAAAACTCTGTACTTTTGGGAGAATAAAAAAATCCTTGAATATCTGAATTAGTTTTTGAGATATCAAATTTTAAACTCAACCTACATCTGCATAAAAATAACAATTTTTAATCGTTTTTGAAAAATCATAAAAAATCGAATTCTTAAGATATCTTGATGAATTTTTTTTGTATTTTATAGAGAAAAGTATGGACTTTCCGAGAATAAAACTATCTTTGAATTTTTTAATTACTTTTTGAGATATCAAGATTTGAACTCACCTAAATCTGTAGCATTTCGTAAAAATAACAATTTCCTTAATAATTTTTGAAAAATCGTCAAAAATGAAATTCTTGAGATACCTTGATGGAGTGTTTCGCCTTTTATAAAGAAAAGTAAGTAGGAATTTTTGCAAGAATAAACCCATATTTAAATATTTCAATTAATTTTTGTGATATCAAGTTTTGAATTCAACTTAAATTTATAGCGTTTCATAAAAACAATAATTTTTTAAATTGAAGGAAAGATCCATGTTGCAAGATTAATGATCAAACAAAAATCATAAAAACTTCTAATTTGCGTTTATTTTAAATATCAAGTTTAGAACTCAACCTAAACTTGTAGCATTTCGTAAAAATTATTTTTTAATCATTTTTGAAAAATCGTATATCATAGAATTTTTAAAATATTATAATGGAATTTTTTGCTTTTTATATAGAAAACTCTGTACTTTTCGGAGAATAAAATAATCCTTGAATATCCGAATTAATTTTCGAGATATCAAATTTTAAACTTAACCCACATTTGCATAAAATGAACAGTTTTTTTAATCATTTTTGAAAAATCATAAAAAATCGAATTCTTAGAGTTCGTGTTCATTCGCAGTCCGATGCGCACGTGTTTCGTACTGACCTCAAGAAACGAATATAATTTAATAATTTACTACAAATTACTTAACTTAATTACTTAGTGAGTGTAATAAAAGCCAATAGAAGAAATGAGTACACAGTGTTCGGAGGCTTCGGCTTCCGAATCGGACATAGATGGCGAGTTTCAGTCCCAGAACAAAAAGAGGGGTCGCCCGAAAAAATCTACCCAACATGCAGAACGACCACACAAAAAACCAAACACCAGCGGAATCGATACCGCATTTAAGGTACCAAATACTCCTAGAAACATTAATTCTCCACGCAATTCACCAACACCTGTTAACCAGCAACGTGCACCGAACGTAAACCAGTTTCCTCGCACGCACCAACAACAAATAAAAACATTCAACTCCGTTTTCTTTGTGAAACCTGCTCTTCCACTTAGTAGAATTAAATTATCCGAAATCTGGTCCAAAAACTCTTTCAACCCCCTCGACGTAATTATCAAAACTGAACAGGGATTTATAATCAAATCCGCTAACAACAATAAAGAGCAAATTACAAACCTCACCAAATTAAAAGAACAACACATAATTACCGATTTTTCTGAAAAGAAAAATACTACCCCTACTACAAAAAAAACACTCTCTGTCTCATACTCGGCGGTAATTACGTCAGTGGATCTAGAAATTGGTGACCAAGAAATAAGTGACCACTTAAGCGCCGATAACATATCGCACAGATTCTGCAAACGTATCATCTCGAGGGCTACCAACAACCCCACCTACAAAATACGTATTATCTCAGGGTGCGTTGATTCCTATCAAAGATTGCTGCAGGCAGGTGTTTTTTACAAAAACTGCCATTTTCCTGTCTACGAGAGTCGACCTCCTCCGCCACTGCCTATTCCCTGCAATAAATGTAATGAATTTTCCCACTCCTCGGACAAATGCACATCTAAAATCCAATGCACAAAATGCTTGGGACCCCACAATACCTCCAAGTGTACATCACAACTGCCCGAAAAGTGCAAATCATGTGGCCAAGAAGGCCATAGTGCATGGTCACTTAAATGCAAAAACAGACCATCTGCACCTATAAAAGGAGTGCCTAATGTACGGATTAAGTCAGCAAATAAGAAATCAGATCAGCTAAACGATGTTATTAAGTAAGATACACGCATTCACAATCCTATTACCATCCACGACCATATTATCGATACTTATGTCTCCAAGATCAACTCTCCTAAGTGCTTAGATCGACAAGAACTTATTAACTCCTTGAAGCGGCGTTTTATTGAACAACATCAAATCGACACCATTGTTGCTTTTTCCGGTAACTTGATGTATATTATCATGATCGATCTTCAAGATGTTTCCAAGCCATCACCCACTGAGCCGAACCATGGCTCTCAATCCACGATCATGCAGAAGCAGTAATGGCTGAGCTACGATTGCTGTATGCAAACATTAATAGTTTCCACCCTAAAGTCCAATTAATTGGAAACTTTATAAATTCCAAACACATCAACTGCGCAATGTTTGTCGAAACAAAATCTAAAAGAGCAATCAATTTCATGAACTGGACAGTGATCGAAAAAGCAGGTAACGTCGTTAATAGAAGCGTGAGAGGTGGAGCAGCAGTTATTTGCGACCCTGTATTACAAATGGGAAAGTGCAACCCCCCACGAATCAACTGTGACCTAAATAACGCTCTTCATTTTACCATCAAGCTGGGCTCGGAAGCACTTCACATATTCCTGGTTTACGTACATCCAAACAGTCAAATCGAAGAATCTATTTTCACCATGGCGTCTCTGTACGATAATTGCCTGATCATTGGAGATTTCAATCCAAACCTTTCAAAAACCAAGCACATTAACCGATTCGTCGCTTCGTCTAATTTTGTCCGCATTAGAACTGCTCCAACGTTCATCATGGTAAACAACCAAAGCACGAATCCGGATATGATTTTCTGCTCGTTAAATATAAGACCGCTTATTACGCACGTTGCAGTCACCTCCGATCTATGCTCCGACCATTTGGGTATTCTGGTCCATCTTCAGTTAACGTCGCCCATCCCTAGATCGACCCCAAACATCTTCAAAAATTACAATCTCTGCAATATGGAAGCGGTGAACTTGGCCGTCTCAACATTCGTCAACGCTAACCCTATTATTACTGCCGACACCATAACTCAATTTAACGAACATATCAAAACATCGATTGACCAAGCCAGTCCAAATAAGGCAGAAAAATACTATAATTTCCCACTACCTAGGTTTATCGTAAGGTTAATTAAGGAAAAGAGACGCCTTTACCGAGACTTTAGAATATCTGAGATTCCGGACTTAAAAAGAAAATTCAATCAACTAAACAAACACATCCAAACCTTAATTAGACAATTTAAAAACGAAAAGTACATTGAAGCCTGCAATAACATCAATAAGACCAAAGGGAAAACATACTGGCAAGAAATCCAGAAATTAACACGATATCAGAAGTCTTCAGAAACTCCCCAACTTATTAACCCATTGGATGGCACATCACACAGTGACCCCGAAAGTATCGTCAACATCCACTGCGATTACCTTCAGCGGGTGTTCTCATTCTCGGAGGATGCCTCTTTCTGCACCACCAACAGGGCTAGAGTAGACGACTGGTACAAATCCGCCTTTATCACCCAGGCTGACACTCCCGAAGATGCCCTAATTGAAGAGGACGAATACTTCTCAATCTTAGGCAAGGGTTCAAGCACCGCTCCTGGGCATGACCATCTTACCAAAAATATCCTCAGAAAATTACATCCTCTCATCCATGCCTACATCATAAAAATCTTAAATTTCTGCCTAGTTAAACAACATTTTCCTGATGTTTGGAAGTCCTCTATTATTATTTGTGTGGCCAAAAAAGAATCTACTCTATCAGACCCATCCAACTATCGACCTATTTCGCTCCTTCCCGTTATTGGCAAGATCCTGGAAAGCCACATAAAGAACAAACTATTAGAAGCAGCTTCCAATAAAATACCTAATTACCAATTTGGCTTTCAACCTGGTAGATCTACGTCACACGCTCTGGCAGTATTAATATCGAACTTCCAAGCGACACGCATTCAGAAACATCACTCTGCGGCTATATTTCTGGATATCCGCAAAGCATTCGATTCGGTATGGCATCGAGGACTATTATTCAAGCTCAAAAAATTGGATGTGCCGCCCTACCTCCTTAACCTTCTTAAGGATTTCCTGTCCAACCGCTCCTCTATCGTCAGGCTGAAAACCTGCTTTTCTCGTAAATTCTCCCCTGAACAAGGTCTCCCCCAAGGATCACCTCTTTCGCCAACGCTGTATAGCTTATTCTGCGGCGATATTTATCACCCCAATCCGAATATATTCGACTTGGATGCTTATGCTCTACTGTACGCAGACGACACCGCCTTGGTAACACACGGCACAACAATCATATCCGCAGTAGAAAGGCTGCAGGCGTTGGTCCAATCTATTGAGCGTTGGCTGATGAAATGGAGAATTCAAGTCAACCCCAGTAAAACACAATTTTTTGTCCCGCATCTTCCCATACATGCTCCTGTTCCTACGGTAACCATTCAATCCACGGCCTTATCACCGATCACAACTTGCAAATACCTAGGAATATGGATGGACAGAAGACTGAAATTTTCCGATCACGCCATCAAGGTAAAAATGAAAGCGGCGAACCGAGCGAAGCACTTCCGATCCTTAACATTCCAGGGCCGTGGCATATCAACAAAATGCGCCTCACATATCTACAAATCCATCTGTAGACCAATGATCGAATATGCCCCCTTGATCTTAGCTGACGTGCCTAAAGGAACAAAACACCATCTAGAAGTTGCTGAAAGATCCGCTCTGAGGTCCATCACACACATTCGCCATCCGCAAAACCCGCTCTTCAACCCGAGCAACCAGCTCCTGTACAGCCACACCGGCATAGAGCCAATCCTTCTTCGGATAGATTCTCTAGCGCATGCTACCGCCACCAACTTCCCCTATAAGCAAATGAAAAACCTGTTTATCTCTATTCAACTCCCCCCTGACTCTCTACCTATCTTACGCAGACTACAGCAGAAGTAGAAACAAAGAAGCACGAACTTTTGAACATCTGAAAGAATATCCCGGGCAGAAAGACTAAGGTCGATAGCCCTTTTAGGCCAATTATTCATTATGTATTATATGTATTTATTTCATTTACTTATTTTTTTTTTTTCTGTTGTATTGTTCTGTTTGGCTTGAATAAATTTTGTTTTCTCTCTCTCTCGAATTCTTAAAATATCTTAATGAAATTATTTGTGTTTTATAGAGAAAAGTATGGACTTTTCCGAAAATAAAACTATCTTTGAATATCTCAATTACCTTTTGAGGTATCAAGATTTGAACTCACCTAAATCTGCAGCATTTCGTAAAAGTAACAATTTCCTTAGTAATTTTTGAAAAATCGTCAAAAATGAAATTCTCAAGATATCTTGATGGAGTGTTTCGCCTTTTATAAAGAAAAGTATGTACTTTTCAAGAATAAACCCATATTTAAATATTTCAATTAATTTTTGTGATATTAAGTTTTGAATTCAACTTAAATTTATAGCGTTTCATAAAAACAATAATTTTTTGAATTGAAGGAAAGATCCATGTTGCAAGATTAATGATCATATAAAAATCATAAAAACTTTTAACTTGCGTTTATTTTAAATATCAAGTTTAGAACTCAACCTAAATTTGTAGCATTTCGTAAAAATTATTTTTTAATAATTTTTGAAAAATCGTAAATCATGGAATTTTTAAGATATTATAATGGAATTTTTTGATTTTTATTAAAAAAATATATACTTTTCCGAGAATAAAGCAATCTTTGAATATCTCAATTAGTTTTTGAGATATCGAGTTTTGAATTCAACCTAAACTTATAGTTTTTCGTAAAATAGTACGTTTTTTAATCATTTTTGAAAAATTGTAAAAAATCGCGTTTTTAAAATATCATAATGGAATTTTTTGTCTTTTATATAGAAAACTCTGTACTTTTGGGAGAATAAAATAATCCTTGAATATCTGAATTAGTTTTTGAGATATCAAATTTTAAACTCAACCTACATCTGCATAAAAATGACAATTTTTTTAATAATTTTTGGAAAATCATAAAAAATCGAATTCTTAAGATATCTTGATGAATTTTTTTGTATTTTATAGAGATAAGTATGGACTTTTCCGAGAATAAAACTATCTTTGAATTTTTCAATTACTTTTTGAGATATCAAGATTTGAACTCACCTAAATCTGTAGTATTTCGTAAAAATAACAATTTCCTTAATAATTTTTGAAAAATCGTCAAAAATGAAATTCTTAAGATATCTTGATGGAGTGTTTCGCCTTTTATAAAGAAAAGTATGTACTTTTCATGGATAAACCCATATTTAAATATCTCAATTAATTTTTGTGATATCAAGTTTTGAATTCAGCTTAAATTTATAGCGTTTCATAAAAACAATAATTTTTTAAATTGAAGGAAAGATCCATGTTGCAAGATTAATGATCAAATAAAAATCATAAAAACTTCTAACTTTCGTTTATTTTAAATATCAAGTTTAAAACTCAACCTAAACTTATAGGTTTTCGTAAAATAGTACGTTTTTTAATCATTTTTGAAAAATTGTAAAAAATCGCATTTTTAAAATATCATAATGGAATTTTTTGTGTTTTATATAGAAAACTCTGTACTTTTGGGAGAATAAAATAATCCTTGAATATCTGAATTAGTTTTTGAGATATCAAATTTTAAACTCAACCTACATCTGCATAAAAATAACAATATTTTTAATCGTTTTTGAAAAATCATAAAAAATCGAATTCTTAAGATATCTTGTTGAATTTTTTTATATTTTATAGAGAAAAGTATGGACTTTTCCGTGAATAAAACTATCTTTGAATTTCTCAATTACCTTTTGAGATATCAAGATTTGAACTAACCTAAATCTGTAGCATTTCATAAAAATAACAATTTTCTTAATCATTTTTGAAAAAACCAAGTTACCGTTGGATCTTAAAACCCTGATAGCAAAACAGCTGAAAATGTTATTAATAAAAGATTTTGTCTAGTCAAATTCACATTTCAAGTTTTATATTGATTCGACAGCTCCTTTTGATATATTCAGCCGGACATATTAAACTACCATCCAGTATCCGACCGGTTAAAAAAAAACTGGTATAAGCCGAATGTAGGGTAAGTGCTGGATATCCATTTCACCCCTATTTTTGGCCATCACCATCATTACATGATGTTCTATTACTATGTCTTGCTCCTGTAGTAATAGAATTGATTCCATCATAAAAGTAAAATGAAATAGGGGTAAAGTTCGAATAAAGATAGTGATGTTGAATCGTTTTCTAGTTTATTATCCTGAGACTTGATAAATTTCCAAACAAAAACATCGTCATTATGTTGCCCTTAATTTAGAAAATTCTGCTCGATTTCAGGCCTTGAGGATAATACTGTGTTAACGTGTTCAGATGAAAACAACAATCTAGTGAGAAACCATTCCTCATTGAATGAAACAAAATACTTGTAATTTTTTTTTGGAGTTTTTGATATTAAAATACGCAGTTTGAGGAAGCTTTTTGGTCAAATTGATAAATTACTTGGGACAACCTTGAAACTATATCGATTTGCAAATTGGATATTTCTCATTTCTGATATGTTGATAGCTTTTGTCAAGTGTGATGTGCGAATACCATTAAAATCCATTTTCTTCACCATCGTTTGGATCGCTTTTAAAGACAAATTCTAATGGGATCCGATAAATGGTGAATAATTTCATCAAATAATAGCACCACTTCAAATTTGATTCAGCAGAAAAAAAAATAGATTCTCTGTTAGCAGATGTTTATTGAAATTTAAGTGAAGAAGCTGGTGATGATAACAAGATGCACCTTAATCAAGATGCCAAATATCAAAATCATTCAAGACATGAAGTGTTACAGAAAAATTGAAGCCATATTTGAAATCAGTAACCAAAAATACTCAACTGATCTACTGTGTATAAAAGCAAGTTAAATTTAGTAATATTATCAACTTACCTATAAATAATTGCACTTGCTCCCATTACTGAGAAGAATGAAAACGGGATAGAAACTAAATTATAGGTTATTAGAAATAATGGACCGCCGTAAGTTCCTTCTTGGGATTCTTGATAATATCGCGTTCGATATATAGGATCTGAAATTAATTCAATATTTAATTCAAAATAATTATTTCGAGTCAAAACGAAAAATTTACAAATAAAGATGGTGTTGACGATTCCTAAGAAATAAACTCCAGCTAAACAATTCAATATTAATCCACTTCTCGTGATAAAAGTATGTTGAAAATTTCCCATATTATAATAAAACGCATACAATAACAAAAAGTATAAGGGAACCAAAAATAATCGAAGAAATAATTGTTTAAATCCAGCTTTTCTAAAGCTGAAAGTAGCCACTAATAATCTCCTAAAATAATATAAAGAATTTAATTAAATCCTTATTTAATAAGTTATTAAGTTACGTGTATAAAGTCCATCCAACATGAAACGACGACGGTTTTCCGTGAAGTAACGGAATTTTATTACCATGTCCCAATATCGTACTATGATCCATAGTGTGATTCCCAGAAATCGAGCTTTTCCGGTAAGATCCCCCTTCGATTTTAAACTTTTCGACCAAAGCCGCTATTTGATGATTGCTTTCGACGAATCGTTCCCGAGATCTCCTATCAACCGTTGATAAACACACTAAAAATAAATTAATTAAAACCATCTAATAATAATTTAAGAAATATCTCACAATAATACATCAATGGATTTTCTAATTGCGGACAAGGAAATCCAATCGCATTAAAATACTCCAACATCTGCCTCGTTCCTCCGGTGTAAACGACATCTCCAAGACACAAATATAAAACGCGCTCCAAAAATGGAAAAACGTCGGATCTCGGTTTTTCCATCGTGAGGATTATGGCAGTTCCGTATTTTTTTGAGGCGTTCGATAGAATTGAGACAACTAAATAGGTGTTTAATGGATCTAAGTCCCAAGTTGGCTCATCTAATAATAAGATGACCGGATCTTTAATAAGTTGAATTCCGATCATTAATCTCCTATATTCGCTTTGCGTTAAATATTCCGTGCATCGATTGGCAACTTGGGATAGCGCCAAATCGGCCATAACTTGCTTTACTTTACTTTTTTTTAAATATCCTGAAATCTATATAAAAAATTCAAATTAATTTCTTTCACAAGCTGTGTTAATTGAATTAAAATTAGAAGTAATACTAGAATTATAATTATTATCTTGGGTTCCAAAGGCTGTTAACATACTCGAGATTTGAACCAATAAAATAATCATTTAGAAGTTGTAAACTGGTTTTTGCTACACTCGGAGGTGAAAGAAGATGGTATATTTTTGATCTTCGCCGCTTTTGAAAAATCGACTGATTGGCTTACTACGCACGAAGGAAGAATGAATTTTCTGCTTATCACTGTCATCACGCAGGTGTCACGTGGGGACATACAAAAGGATGAAAAAACGAACAAGATTGGGTCTGAGCCTGTGCAGTCTAGCTCAGTTTTAATTTGGTTAGAATGGAGGCAACTTCTGCATCCATGACCATTAAGTGGGTTGGTGAAACCACTGGCTCAAAAATGGTGAAACCGATGGGTACATCGTTCAGGTCCTCTTCGGATCTGTCCGATTCAATAATGACGTCTCCTACTTGCTCCTCAAATCCAAATGTCTGGTGAGGAGTTTAAAGAAGACCCGACGATTTTAAGGGATTTTAAGTAGTCTTAACATTATGCAAAACAACATTGCTCTGATTAAAGAACCATGGACTATCAACTCGAATGTTTCTAGTTTCGGATCGTTTTTTTACTTGAGCACGCAGGATCGACTGAGAGCCATAATCTATGTTCTAGGACATTTTTTCGCGTATCTTATGTTGGAAGCATCATATCCAGATTGCGTTGTAGTTTGTAGTCAAGATTCATTGCTTCCTAGCAAAGAAGAAAAGCTAACTCTAGTATCTGTCTAGCTGCCTATAAAAAATCCTCCTACTGCGGCCTTGGCAATATTAGTCAATACTACTAAGGTAAATAAATGGCTACTTATTGTAGGTTGCGACTCCAATGCCCATTCTGTTGCTTGAGGATATGACGAAAAAATATTTGAGGTGAAACTTTGCTTGAAATTATTACCAGTAATGATTTGGAAATAAGGACTGACTGGATTTTGGAAAATAAGGTCTGAAGCGGATTAAGTTGAGCATATTTGCAAGTTACCTAGATGAGCAAATGCGAGATTTTCCGGATGCACTCCTTGGAAAAATTGATAAATTGCAGAAGTAGGAGAAGGGAAGGGAATAGATGTATATTGTAATGTTCTTGGAACTTAAAAATTTTTTATAAAAAAATTATTTGTCTGAGCAGTTTGGACTTGGTCATTAAGACAATGGAGATCAGTATTTATAATTTTGAATTTATCATTTTCGTAGACTCAGTCTGGTATCATGGTATCAAGTTGGGTTGGTAAAGCTAAACTCAATTCCCTTTACAGTGGAGGAACTCTCAGTGGCGGTAAGTAATTTAAGGAAAAAGAAAGCCCCAGGACCGGATGCCATTCCATCTGAAATAGTTGGATTGTTGGCATCGAAGTATTCAAAGGATTTTTTAGAGGTATACAATGACTGTGTGTCTAAAGGTATATTTCCGAAGATCTGGAAAAGTGCAAGACTTGTACTTATTGAGAAGCCGAAGAAAGCAGGACAACCTTTGGCGTATAGACCTCTATGTCCATTGGATATAACGGGAAAACTTTTGGAAGGATTACTGAGAATGCGATTGGTTGTAGAAGCGGAGGAGAATAACCTTCTACATGAAAACCAATATGGATTTAGGAAGGGAAGATCCACTGTACAAGCGATTGAAAAAGTGCAGAAAAGCATTGATAAGATAAAGGAAAAGGCATTAAAGAATAGAAAATTCTGTGCCTTAGTACTTTTGGACATCAAAAATGCTTTTAATTCTGCACCGTGGAAGGAAATAATCGGATCCTTAGTTAGTGGAAATATAAGTCCCTATCTGGTAGAAATGATAAGAAGTTACTTGTCGGAGAGAAACATCATAGCTCCGAATGGGAAAGTTTACGACATGTCTTGTGGAGTGCCTCAAGGATCTCTATTAGGTCCACTTTTATGGAATCTATATTATGATAGAATTCTAAGAGTGGAATTGGAGGCCGAAGCAGAGATCATTGGTTATGCTGATGATCTGGCATTGTTGGTCATTGGTCGGGATGGTCGGGATGAGAGTGAACTGCAAGAGAAGGCGTCGTATGCGGTTAAACAGATTATTGATAAACTGGAGGAGATGGGTCTTGACATAGCTGCACAGAAAACAAAAATGGTTTTACTTCAAGGGAGAAGAAAGATAAGATCTCTTAACCTTGAAGTAAATGGGTCTGTAATTCAAAGTGCTGAAAGAGTTAAGTATCTCGGAGTGTTTATCAATAAAGACATGACCATGATGAAACATATTGAAGAGGTATCAAGTAAGGCAACATTCATGAGTAATTTACTTTTAAGGTTGATGCCGAACTTAGGTGGACCAAGATCAAGAAGTAGGAAACTTCTTGCATCGACGGTGAAGTTAGTTGTACTTTACGCCGCACCTATTTGGCAAAAAGCCCTTAAATTTAAAGGTATCGTGATATGTTGACTAGAGTGAATCGAAAACTTGCAATAGGAATTTGTTCCGCATATCGAACGGTTTCTGCTGAAGGGATTCAGGTTATTGCTGGTATGCCTCCGCTGGACTTACTTGCTGAAGAAAAAACAGCGTTATATAGGAGATGTAAAGAAGCAAAACGTAAATGTAGAGTAAGTTTATTGAAGGCCTGGCAGGAAAGATGGGATCTATATGAGGGATGGAGAAGAATCCTTATCCCGGAAATAGAACCATGGTTTGATAGGAAGTGCGGCGAGGTAGATTTCTACTTATCTCAGGTTTTGTCAGGTCATGGAGTTTTTAAAAAGTATCTTTTTAAAATAAAAAAGTCAGAAAGTGAGGTGTGTTGGTTTTGTGATAGTATAGATACAGTGGAACATACATTATTTGTTTGTGAAAAGTTTAGTGGTGAAAGGCATATTTGTGAAAGGAAATGTGGTCGATTATTAAATCGAGAAAACATAGTGAAAGTGATGTTAGAAACTGAAGAATTGTGGAACATAGTGCAAGAAATGGTAATGAAAATAATGAAAGTAAAGGAAAGCCATGAAAGACTCCTAGAAGGAGTTGGAAATGGTGAAGATGAGAACTTGTAGAATGTTGTGGAAAATAACATTGAAGAATAATAAATTGTTTATTATTAATATTCCCTGAAGCTAGTACCTTGGCGGGTGGTTCCGGGAATAGAGGGGGAAGGGTTTTAGACGGTCGAAGTTTACTTGATATTTGCTTCAACCCGTCACTATCTGGCCACATGATATCTTCGGTCAGGTGTCTGTTTACAGATTTCCTAATCCCCTCTATAATAAAAGAAAAAAAAAAGGGTTGGTAAAGCTTCAACTGCATCCCTCATATTGAATTGAACTTAGAAGGTTAGTCGTTTTGGATTTGATTATTTGTTGTATGAGGGATGGTATGAAGTTGAAGCTTGCATAGCAACCCTCATACTTAATCATTTGAAGTTGGAGCCCAACTCAACCATAGAGGAAAATCTTCTAACCAACAATCATATTGATCAGTATGAGGTTGGAGCTCAACCCAATCCAACTATAGAAGAAAAAATCATGACAAATTTCCAAAATAACTAAGCTAAATTGGGATCGGTTTAGTTGGGTTAAGATCCAAATTCATGGATTACTGGTACTGATAGAAAAACCACAACCAACAGATAAGAAAATCTACAGGCCAAGGAAAGAATATAGAGGAATTAGAAAGGCACAACTGACGCTATAGAGAAGCTAATAACTGGAGCTAACAGATAGGGCAAATCTGAAAGAGAATAAGAGGAATAAGAAGAAGAAGAGGAGTGGAAAGAGGAAAAAGTGTCTGCTAATAACGGTGGTCGTTAAAAACGCTTTTTGATTAGCACCATTCGTAATATGAACTGACGAAAGGGATGCCACAGGGGTCGATAAAAAAGCATCTAACAACGCTTCAAAGACAAATGTTAATCCCCATAGTTAGCCGATATAGAACCATATCGACAGAGGCTCTACAGGTACTGGGGGACTTACTGGTGGTGGGCCTCATGGTCAAGAGAAGGTTGGCTTACAAAGAAGACAGGGAAGAGGTGGACGAGCGGATTGCAGATGAATGGAGACGAGGATGGAGAATGGACTGGGGAAAGGCAGCCTGAACTAAGGTATTGATACGAAACCTTAAACCATGGCTAGGAAGAAAATGGGTAGACATAAACTACCATACGGCACAATTTCGAACATAAATGTTTTAAAGCCTCTCTGCGCATCCACAAGAAAGAAGAAGAAGATAATTTTTTTCCAAGGTGGACAAAAAGAGCAATAGAAACGAGAGAGAAGAGGAGCACAGAGGGGGAGCAACTCCCCCTCATCCGAGGATGTATTAACAAAACCGGATGTCAGCGAAAACAGGAGAAACGAGGGGAGGATGGTCAATTTCAAAAAAAATAACAAATTAGGGGAAATAGGTGAAGAGAAGCAGCGGAGAAAACGACAGGTGAATGGTGTCCAACGGTAAATGAAGCGAACATAAAGAAGGAGGGGGAGAAAGAAGGCAGGGAATGAAAGGGATATCTCGGAAGTATCATAAAATAGGAGGAGTGAGGGGGTTACACCCCTTGACCAGGTATATATAATAAGTAACATATTTATGAATGTAATGGGATTATATTTCGACCTGCCAGATCACGGATCACAGAGGGTCGAACGAACCGATGAGATAGGCGTTGGAAACCGCGATTAGAAGAAGGATGATGGAGGAATAATTATGAATGTGTTGAATTTGTGTTTCTGTTAAACGTAATTTTTAATTTCAAAATATAACTATAGAATTGGGCTGGCTTTTTCACCCTTGAATGAACGGTCAATTGTGCGGATCTACAAAGAACCCTTTAGGGTTTAAGTGATGGATAGTGTTTACCCCCATGTGAAACTACATACATACAAGTATGTACTTTTTTGAGAATAAAATCATATTTGAAAATCTTAATTAGTTCTTGAGACATCAAGTATTGAACTCAATCTAAATTAATTTCATAAAAATAACAATTTCTTTAATTATTTTTGAAAAATCGAAATCTTAAGATATCTTGATAACATTTTTTGTCTATTATAAAGGAAAGTATGTGCTTTTTCAAGAATAGAATCATACTTGTATATCTCAATTGGTTTTTGAGATATCAAGATTTCAACTCAACCTAAATTTGTAGCATTTCGTAAAAATAGTAATTTCCATAATTATATTTGAAAAATCGAATTCTTAAGTTTCTTTATGAAATTTTTTGTTTATTATGAAGGAACGTATGTGTTTTTTTGGAGAATAAAACCATATTTTGAATATTTCAATTGCTTCTGAGATATCAAGTTTTGAACTCAACCTAAATTTGTAATATTTTATAAAAATTATAATTTCTTTCATCATTTTTGAAAAATCCTAACAAATTTAATTCTTAAGATATCTTGATGAGATATGTTATTTTTTATAAAGGAAAGTATGTAGTTTTCCGAAAATAAAACTACATTTTAATATCTCAATTAGTTTTTGAGATATCAAATTTTTAACTCAACCTAAATTTATAGCACTTCGAACAAAATAGTAATTTCCATAATCATATTTGCAAAATCGTAAAAAATCGAATTTTTAAGATATTTTGATAAAATTTATTGTCGCTAACAAAGGAAAGTAGATGTTTTTCAGATAATAAAACCAGATTTGAATATCTCAATTAGCTCTTGAATTTTTTTAATCATTTTTGAAAAATCGTAAAAAATTGAATTTTGAAGATATTTTGATGGAAGTTTTTGTTCTTTGTAAAGTAAAGTATCTATTTTTCTCAAGCTAAAACTAAGTGTGAATATCTCAATTCATTTTTGAGATATCAAGATTTGAACTCAACCTAAATTTATAGCATTTCATCAAAGTAACAATTTTCTTTAATCATTTTTGAAAAATCGTGAAAAATTGAAATCTTAAGATATCTTGATAATTTTTTTTTGTCTGTTATAAAGGAAAGTATGTGCTTTTTCGAGAATAAAACCATATTTAAATATCTCAATTAGTTTTTGAGATATCAAGATTTCAACTCAACCTAAATTTGTTACATTTTGTAAAAATAGTAATTTCCATAATTATTTTTGAAAAATCGTAAAATATCGAATCCTTAAGACATTTTGATAAAATTTTTTGTTTATTATGAATGGACATATGTGTTTTTCGAGAATAAAACCATATTTGAATACTTCAATTAGTTCTTGAGATATCAGGTTTTGAATTCAACCAAAATTTGTAACATTTCATAAAAATTATAATTCGTTTCATCATTTTTTAAAAATCCTAACAAATTTAATTCTTAAGATATCTTGATGAGATATATTATTTTTTATAAAGGAAAGTACGTAGTTTTCCGAAAATAAAACCACATTTGAATATCTCAATTAGTTTTTGAGATATCAAAGTTTTAACTCAACTTAAATTTATAGCATTTCGTAAAAATAGTAATTTGCATAATCATATTTGCAAAATTGTAAACAATCGAATTTTTGAGATATTTTGAAAAATTTCTTGTCACTAACAAAGGAAAGTGGACATTTTTCAGATAATAAAGCCAGATTTGAATATCTCAATTAGCTCTTGAATTTTTTTAATCATTTTTGAAAAATCGTAAAAAAATTGAATTTTGAAGATATTTTGATGGAAGTTTTTGTTCTTTGTAAAGTAAAGTATCTATTTTTCTCAAGCTAAAACTAAGTGTGAATATCTCAATTCATTTTTGAGATATCAAGATTTGAACTCAACCTAAATTTATAGCATTTCATCAAAATAACAGTTTTCTTTAATCATTTTTGAAAAATCGTGAATAATCGAAATCTTAAGATATCTTGATTAATTTTTTTTGTCTATTATAAAGGAAAGTATGTGCTTTTTCGAGAATAAAATCATATTTAAATATCTCAATTAGTTTTTGAGATATCAAGATTTCAACTCAACCTAAATTTGTAACATTTTGTAAAAATAGTAATTTTCATAATTATTTTTGAAAAATCGTAAAATATCGAATCCTTAAGATATTTTGATAAAATTTTTTGTTTATTATGAAGGGACATATGTGTTTTTCGAGAATAAAACCATATTTGAATACATACTTCAATTAGTTCTTGAGATATCAGGTTTTGAATTCAACCAAAATGTGTAACATTTCATAAAAATTATAATTTCTTTCATCATTTTTGAAAATCGTAAAAAATTGAATTCTTAAAATTATTTAATGAGATATGTTACTTTTTATAAAGGAAAGTATGTAGTTTTCCGAAAATAAAACCACATTTTATTATCTCAATTAGTTTTTGAGATATCAAATTTTTAACTCAACCTAAATTTATAGCATTTCGTAAAAATAGTAATTTGCATAATCATATTTGCAAAATTGTAAACAATCGAATTTTTGAGATATTTTGAAAAATTTCTTGTCACTAACAAAGGAAAGTAGATATTTTTCGGATAATAAAGCCAGATTTGAATATCTCAATTAGTTCTTGAATTTTTTTAATCATTTTTGAAAAATCGTAAATAATTGAATTTTGAAGATATTTTGATGGAAGTTTTTGTTCTTTGTAAAGTAAAGTATCTATTTTTCTCAAGCTAAAACTAAGTGTGAATATCTCAATTCATTTTTGAGATATCAAGATTTGAACTCAACCTAAATTTATAGCATTTCATCAAAGTAACAATTTTCTTTAATCATTTTTGAAAAATCGTGAAAAATCGAAATCTTAAGATATCTTGATAAATTTTTTTGCTATTATAAAGGAAAGTATGTGCTTTTTCGAGAATAAAATCATATTTAAATATCTCAATTAGTTTTTGAGATATCAAGATTTCAACTCAACCTAAATTTGTTACATTTTGTAAAAATAGTAATTTCCATAATTATTTTTGAAAAACCGTAAAAAAATCGAATCCTTAAGACATTTTGATAAAAATTTTTGTTTATTATGAAGGGACATATGTGTTTTTCGAGAATAAAACCATATTTGAATACTTCAATTAGTTCTTGAGATATCAGGTTTTGAATTCAACCAAAATTTGTAACATTTCATAAAAATTATAATTTCTTTCATCATTTTTGAAAAATCCTAACAAATTTAATTCTTAAGATATCTTGACGAGATATGTTATTTTTTATAAAGGAAAGTATGTAGTTTTCCGAAAATAAAGCCACATTTGAATATCTCAATTAGTTTTTGAGATATCAAATTTTTAACTCAACCTAAATTTATAGCATTTCGTAAAAATAGTAATTTCCATAATCATATTTGCAAAATTGTAAACAATCGAATTTTTAAGATATTTTGAAAAATTTATTGTCACTAACAAAGGAAAGTAGATATTTTTCTGATAATAAAGCCAGATTTGAATATTTCAATTAACTCTTGAATTTTTTAAATCATTTTTGAAAAATCGTAAAAAATTGAATTTTGAAGATATTTTGATGGAAGTTTTTGTTCTTTGTAAAGTAAAGTATCTATTTTTCTTAAGCTAAAACTAAGTGTGAATATCTCAATTCATTTTTGAGATATCAAGATTTGAACTCAACCTAAATTTATAGCAATTCATCAAAATAACAATTTTCTTTAATCATTTTTGAAAAATCTATGCTAATATTTGTAGCATTTCAGAAAATAACAACTTTTAAAAATAACAACTTCCATAATTAATTATAATTAACATCAATTTGTCATCATTGATTAACAACAATGTTACTAGTTGTTAATTTAGATTAGATAAATAAGTCGGAATTTTGATAATGTACTTTTAAACTGGTTTTACTAGTTTCGATGTCTTGCCATCTTCACAGATTATATCTTTTCTTCCCTTAGACTAAAAATAGATAACATGTTAATTAACACCTAAATATATTAAAATGTAAACATTATAAAATAAGTCGAAATTTTACAAGTTGAAATATTGAAATTTATGAACGTTCTTTTAATAATAGATATAGTATTTGAAGATGGCCAAGGGCCGAAACTAGTAAGGCTTAGTTATTGAGAAATAAAATCCGTTTAAAAGTAAATTATCTAAATTGTTTTTTTTTATTTTGTGTAAGAATCATATTCTACAAGAATATGTTAAAGCCTGATGATGCGAATATTTCTGGAAACGTAGTTTTAAATGTAATGGTTTAGAAATAAAAGCATTAAAAAGAGGAAAATGATGTCATAACAATAAAGCCTCCATATACAAGAAATTAGAGAAAGTATGTACTTCGTCAACAATAAAAGCCTATTTGAGTATCTCAATTCGTATATGAGATATCGAGCTTTGAACTCAACCAAAATTAGTAGTATTTCATAAATAAAAGTATTATTTTAGAAAAATCGTAAAAAATCCAATTCTTAAGATATTTTGATTAAATTTATTGACATTTATAAAGAAAAGTGATCTTAAAATCTTAAAATAAAACCATACTTGAATATTTTCTGATATCAAGTTTTAAACTCAACCTAAATTTATAGCATTTCATAAAAAAAAATTTTGAAAAATAGTAAATAATAAAATTTTAAGATATACTGTAACAAAAAGGGTCGCTCTCCTCATCCCAGCAATAATAATAAATATCAATAATTCTAGTTTCAGTCTTAGTGATAGTTCTAATTTTAGTGTATTCAAATTAATTCAATTCCATTTGCATGGCTTAAAACGAAATTTTTTTAATTCAACTTACCTTTGTTGGTGTATAAAATAAAGTTTGTTCCACTGTGAGTCCAGGAATTAGGTCGCATTTGTGTGTTACATACCCACATCTTTGTTGAAATAAAGACAAACTCATTGGTTGATTATTAAGAAGAATTTGTCCCCGTGTGGGACCTTGAACGCGTCTTGATATAACATCGAGTAAAGCTTTTTTACCACTCCCTAAATCATCAAAAATCAAAATTAATTTAAAACTTTTTAATTAACAATTTAAAGTAATTTTAAATCTATTTGAGAAAATGTTACCCTTCGATCCTAAAACTGCCAGAACTTCACCCGAATGAACCGTTAGCGATACATCCTTCAAAATAACTCCCGTTTTGATGCTACCGAAAACTCTTTGCATGCAAGATCCCGGTTCAACCTAATAAATTGCAAATTTACACTTTCTTTGGGATTTAATTGCGGTGTGATCTAGTTTTTCTTATTGAGTGATCACAAGAAAAGTATAGAAATAAATTAACGTTTAAGATCAATTGAAACGGAAAAATTTCAATTGTGAAAGTTTAGGCTATTAAAAAAGAGTGATTTCTAATAAAATTGATGGGGTTTTACCTGTCCGGTGTGGAACACATTGCACAATTCCAATACATAATCGCTCGCAATCATTTTTGGACCACTTTTGATATAAATTGGGGGTATTAATAATTTTTTTTAGACATAAAAAAACATTTTGTCCGGTTGAAATACGGACGGAACAGGTAAAAAATACGCTGCTTTCACGTACGGTTTGCTCAGGTAGCTGGTCAACAAACTACTGAGCTCAGGAGTTGAGGTTTTCTGTGCGACCGCGGAAATAAGTTTTGGTAGAATGCCCGGAGTGTTTTATTCTTGCTATGTTCGCTTTGGCTCATACAATCGCTTTCCATAACTGTTTGGTACACTCTGAAGAGAAAATTGCTGTTAAAAACTTTAAAATTAGGTAAATGAAGAAATAATATTCTGACTTGTATTAGAAATTTACATTTTGTTAGCTCTAATCATTATTGATCATATTATGAGTTATTAAAGTAGTGGATAGATTACGCATCACTCTTGGGTGATGGGAGATAAGACGTTCGGTTTTAGGAAAATCCAAAAATTCCAAAAACGTATTCAAAAATTTATTTAATGCGTCTTCAATGTTATCTAGTGAGGTATTTTTCTTTTTATAGGCAGATAGAATCATCATTATATCATATTTGATAAATAAGATCTTGCATGTTGAAGGACTCATAAATTGCCCGAAACAGCTTTTTTGCAAACAGAAAACACTTTGAGCATGAGAGGAGTTATTCCAGACAGCAATTCTATAGAATATGGAATCATCAAATAAGGCAATGTGAATTATCTTCCTAGGTGCCAATTGATGGTTGCAGCCTTCAATATTTAACGACTGAGTCTGTTACAAAATCATTCTACTGGTCATACCAAGTAAAAAGACAAACTGTGTAGAAGACTGTGTAGAACAAGACCCAAATATTGCATATTTTCTCCCTCGAACTCGTGATCAATTTGACTGGTTCGTAACTAAAATAGTGGATATAGATGACAAATTAGCACCTAAGTGTAATAATGAATAATTTAAATACCAATATAAGCAAGAAAATGAAGGAATGTTTGAAACCTATGAACTCCAATCGCAGGTTTAGTCTGATTCTATCAGATGTTGGTTCATTACTGGTGAAGAAGCACAATTTATAATAATAACAATCTTTATTAGAAGCAGAATAATTGAGTCTAACAGAAAAGCAAAAGGTAAACAAATTGAAGTAGTGGATAAACCTAATGAATTAGTTAAATAAAATGGGGTCCACATAATTCAACATCAACCGATATTCTGTCGATATGTTCATTGAAAGACAAACTACCATCAAACCACCCTCCAAGATTTTTCACTATTGAGATACGTTTTCACTATTGCGATCTGACTCCATATCATTGTCTGGAATTTAAAAGTATTTAAAGTTAATTTGTTCTATCAGAATCCCACATATAAACTTTGTCTAAATCAAAATGGAATGATTCATAATGGTGCTCACAACTAACTGATTAATTCAGGCTGGAATCATAGGAAACTTATTTACATAGATGTTGAATAGCAAAAGACCACCATCGTTTGGATATGCCTTTAGTAACATGTATTTGCCTTGACTCTATACCACTTTACACGACGTATTGTCTGCGATCGATGTATACTATACCAAAAGTCGTGTGAGGAAGTGATCACATCGAAATATCTCCAATTTTTCAACCAACTAACCATGGTCTAAGCCGGTATTCTTCAACCTTTCTAATCGCGTGGAACCCTTCTATGGTCATCATTCACCCATAAACGAAACTTTGATTCATCACTAAAGACGATGCCAGTTCAATGACGAACATACCCTTGACTATATAAACATGCATAGGTTATTTCTCGAGAACCAAAATAGATAGGGATAAATGTTATTAACAAAAATTGTTCATAATGATCTCAAAATACATAATTCATTACTACATAAAATTTAACGATGACAGTTTTTTACGTAGATATTAGCCAAAATCGACAATTTTGCTTATTAAGACTTGAGTACTAAAATGTATAGAAATAAATGTAATTAAACAAAAATTTCATAATTATCCTAAAACATATTCCTTCATCAGATAAAGTCTAACGATCACAATTCCTTATGTATGCAGCAGGAAATATTAAAATGTGAAAATCGACAATTTTGATTATAAACAATGCAGGCACTAAGCAAATTTCGCTACTTTATGGGGAGGTGTTAATGGAATATAAAGTGAAGGACGGTATGAAAGAAGCCTAAAGGAACAAATTTTTCTTCGTTTTTGTAGCGAAGTATGTCGGAGAGGTATCTTATAGAGATAGGTTACTACGAATGTCATCGATTCTTTTATGGCGTCTTTGGAAATTTCTGCATGTTCATCCGTTAATTTGATCCAAAATGGACTAATGTCATCTACATATGTAGACTTTAATATGGTATTGTAAACGAATAACTAGTTCCGCTTCACAGAAACCTGACGTGTCTCCATTTCGTTATAAAGTCTACGTTGCGTTATTTTACGATTTGTAGCATTGATTCGTGGAGCCTCTAAAAGGTATAAGTAGAACCCTAGAACTCCGCGAAACACTGATTGAAGAACACATATCTAAGCAATCAAAATCATCTGAAAAATCTGTATATATCACATCCAATTACCCTCGACAGTGTGGTTCATTTACCTTTGCAAAATTTATATTGCTAGTATTTATTACCTTTCTTAAAGATAGGACAATCTCTTCTTAATTTTCAAATTTTTCGGAGCTCAGCACATTCAATTATTAAATGGCAGATATGTTGCAAAAGCTGTAATAACACAGTCTTTGACTATTTGTGCTAGGATACCATCTAGACATGTAGTTTTTCCTTAAATTGCTTCAAAACATCATATCATGGTTCACTTTTGAGATGCCGAAAGAAACGTTCCAGTCATTACCAATTTAGGTGAAAAATGACGTCACAGTCTGTATTTCAGAAAAGAATTCGTCATCGTGTTTGAGAATATTTGGTAATACATCACTGTTTCTGGTCATATAAACAAATCTCCAGAAACTCTTTGAGTCTTCGTTTATGTTCTGCTCTAAGAACCTGAGTTACTTCCTGCGATCATCTCGGTTTACAGTCTAAGCGGAGATCAACATAACTTGTTCGATAAAAGAAATTATTGGTTCCTGTAGATAATTTGTAATTGTTTTTCTTTAGTTTAAGGATTCGTTTTAGATTAGAGAAGTACCATAGAGGTTATTTAGTCTTTATGTGTTGTCTGATCGTTTTTGGCAAATATGTGTTCAGGACACTATTGAACGACATCCAAACCGCTTTAACTTTTCAACTAACAAACCATAGTTCCAGCAATCAAATACCGAAGAAACAGCATTTAATTAAAAGGTATTGAGTAACGTTGAATGATTGTGGCTTTATCTTTGCTTACCACTTACATTACTAAATTTAATTTTGCGTATCACGATTTACTCAAAAAGTTTGGAAACATTTTTTATAATGGGTCTTCTTTTATGTTCTTTTCCAAGAACTTGACGTGTTCCCAGCAATCTAATCGTATACGTGTTTTACAGTCCAGGCAGATACAAATATTAATACCTTGCCCGGTAAACATGTTTTCAAATCTTTAGGGGACAAAACTGCAACCCAAAAATTGTGAATTTGATACTATTGACAAACGGCAGATCAATAGCATAATACATGGTCAATTACACATCGTCGGCTATACCCAACAAGTTGAGATGTGTGTTTAATCGACATTGCCCAGAAGAGACATCCATTAAAACTATAATAGTGTTGCACACAAATCCTAATATATTGCATGTCTCATTCCAAGAGAACTGGTCCATACTAGGCGAAGTCTTTCGTCAGCCCACAGCCCAATCCTGTGTTTGGCCATCGTAATTACTAGTTCTGTTCCCACAAAGGTATTAATCATACCTTCTCGTGCTAGTTCATCTGCGACTTCTTTACCAGTAGCTCCAGGGTAACCTGGGATGAAGATCAATGAGAGTCTATTATCACAACTAAGTGTATTTAAAGTTGTATTGAAGGTCTTAAACCTACTAACTCCTCAATATTCCGCTTATCTACATCTCCTAGTCTTATATGTGCTTTGACTAGATTGATAATTTGTCCAACAATAGACTCTTCTCGTTGATAATTAGCCAAAATTGCAAAATTGTTTCTTTGTCCCTACCTATTGTTTTATCAATATGTTGTTGAAATTCCTCGGTCCATGGGCTGAAATAACGATGTAGTATTGTGTGGTAGGAAAACTATTTCCACTAGAACGTAAGTATTTGCTAGCGTTCTGTTCTAGCAGTAATGGAGTTTTTGGTTGAAAGTTATTTACTACAAATGGATAAAAATGTCTCATAAACCAATTTTGAAAATTCTCTTGTGATCAAAGATAGGTATACTACATTTTAGAACTTTTCATGTCCTTTGGAGTTAGTTTTGGCATGTCACACAAGTAGAGGTTTCAATTTTAAGTCGTCATTGGTATTGTCACCCAGAAGAAGGGTGAAATGGTAATAACGGCAAGTAATTCCAATCAATACTTAACATTATATTGCATAAGTTGGACATATTAGTTCTTTTGAAGCAATACTGGGCATCTTGGTATATATTTCATAAGTCGAAAATTGAGATGCAAATATATTTAAAGTTCCTAACAATGCTGTATGATTATTGTCTTCGTGAACCAAAGCCAAATCGGAGAATATTACATTAAAATTTATGTGTGAAAAAGCAAGAAATAGATCGAGTGTTCTATCTACATTATCCAGGTTATTTAAATGGCTGGCAGTTCGTTCATCGATTATGAAGCAAATGATGCACTATTAAAATCACCGATTATCAAAGTATCCAATGAAGTATTTAATAACGCTTCAATACAACTAAACGTACCATACATTTCTCCAAGCGTATCTACAAAATCAATTAATTCGACTGAGCAAGAAGTCAACACAATTTTTGAAACTGCAGTATCGGACTTGATGGTCCGCAGTACTTTGTCACATCTACGGTGAACAGCTTTCAGAAATTTTGGTACAGCTTCTAAATGATTTGATATTGCTTCCAGAAAAGCCTTGAAATGCTTATAAAAGGCTTAGAATGTTTGCAGATGACTTGATACTGCTTTTAGAAGACTTGAAATGCTTCCAGAAGACATGATGCCGTCCCTGGAAGTTTTAATACTGCTCCTAGCAAACTTGGCACTGCTTGCAGTAGATTTAAAATACTTAAAAAAACTTGATATTGATTCCCGAAATCTTGAAATGCTTCCATAGGACCTAAATTCCTTTAAGAAGACTTAATACTGCCCTTGGAAAACTTGCTCTTGTTTCTAAAGACGTCAAATACTTCTAAAAGATATGAATTATTTCCAGAAACCTTGAACTGCTTTCAGAAGATTTGATATTACTTCCACAAGCCTTGAAATTTTTCCAGAAGGCTTATCAAGTTTTCAGATAACTTAATATAGTTTTTACAAGACATGAAATGCTGCTAGAAGATTTAATACTGCTTCTAGATGATTTGATAATGCTAAAAGAGTTGACACTGCTGCCAGGAGATTTGAAAAACTTCCAGAAGACTTGAACTGCTTCAAGAAGACTTGATGCTGTCTCTGGAAGACTTGACACTGTTTCCCATAGACTTGAAATGCTTCCAGAAGAGATGATACTGCCTCTGAAAATCTTAATGCTGTTTCTGGGAGACTTGACACTGCTTGCAGTAGAATTAAAATCCTTCTAAAAAGCTTGATATTGATTCCCGAAAACTTGAAATGCTTCCATGAGATCTAAACCTCTAAGAATACTCAATACTGCCCCTGGAAGACTTGCCTTTATTTCCAAAGACACCAAATACTTCCAAAAGACAGATAACTTAACATAGCTTTTACAAGACATGAAATGCTTCTAGAAGACTTAATACTGCTTCTAGATGATTTGATAATGCTAAGGGAGTTGACACTGCTGCCAGAAGATTTGAAAAACTTCCAGAAGACTTGAACTGGTTCAAGAAGGCTTGATGCTGTCTCTGGAAGTCTTAATACTGTTTCTGCGAGACTTGATACTGCTTGCAGTAGATTTAAAATATTTCTAAAAGACATGATATTGATTTCGAGTAAACTTGAAATGCTTCTAGAGGTCTGAACTGTTTCCAGAAGACACGTTGCTGCTTCTGAAACACTTGTTATTGCTTCCAAAGATTTCAAATGATTTCAATGTTGACTTTCACTTGCAAAACTCATGAATTGCTTCCAGAAGCCTTGAACTGCTTTCATATGATTTGATATTACTTCCAGAAGCCTTGAAATTGTTCTAAACGGCTTACAATGTATCCAGATGACTTGATATTACTTTTAGAAGAAATGAAATGCTTCCAGAACACTTGGTATTGCTTCTGCAAGATTTGAAATGTTTCCAGAATAGTTGATATCGGTGCTATATGATTTAATAGTGCTTCAAGGAATCTTGATACTGCTACCAGAAGAATTAAAATACTTCCAAATGACTTGATACTGTTTCTAGAAATTGATGATTGATAATTGATGATGAAACTGCTTCCAAAAGACATGATACTGCCCGTGGAAGACTTAATACTGCTTCTAGGAGCACTGCATCCAGAAGATTTGAAATGCTTCCAGAAGACTTGACACTGTCTCTACAAGTCTTGATGCTGCCTCTAAGAGCCTTAATATTGATTCCACAAAACTTGAAATGCTTTCAGAGGAAGTGAACAGCTACCAGAAGATTTAATACTGCCCTTGGAAGACATATTAGTGATTCCAAATATTTCCAAAAGACATGAATTGCTTCCAGAAGCCTTGAAATGCTTTCAGAAAATTTGATATTACTTCCAAAAGCCTCCTCTTGATACTGCTTCTATATGATTTGATAGTGTTTCAAGAAATCTTGATACTGCTTCCAGAAGAATTGAAATGCTTCCAGTAGTCTTAAAATGCTTCTAGAAGACTTGATACTGCTTCCAGAAGATTTGAATTGCATCCAGAACATTTATTACTGCCTCTGAAAGATTTGAAATGTTTCAAAAAGGCTTGATATTGCTTTTAGATGGTTTGATATTTTTTCTAGAGATTTTGATACTGTTTCAAAAAGGCTTGAAAAGCTTCTAGAAGACATGATATTGCTCGTGGAAGACTTGATACTGCTTCTAGAGTAGAAATTGCTTCCAGTAGGCTTGAAATGCTTTCAGAAGATTCAATACTGTCACAGAAGGCTTAAATTGTTTCCAGAAGGATCAGAAGTCTAGAAATGTTTCTTTACAATGCTTTCAGAAGACTTAATACTGCTTGCAGGAAACTAAAAATGCTTCTAGAAGAATTGATATTGCCTCTGAAATACTTGAAACGTTTCTAAAAGAATTGATACTGATTTTAGAAGAGTTTAAATGTTGCCAAAAGACTTGATATTGCTTGCAAAGGTGGTAGCAGAAAATATTTCCATAACAAACAAACAAGATACTGTTAATAATATTAAATCCTATTGGACAAAATGCAAAATCTTGATGTAAGTAGTCCAAAAACTCTTAATTAAGGACTAAATGCTGCTGGCAGAACTACATTTTTATTGCAAAAGGCAAAAACTTCAATTTTAATGTACTTATTTGTTGCAAACGTTTCTTTCACACCTTTCTTTTGAGAACCGTCATTAGTTGTTTGAGTCTTTTTCCAAATCAGTTTTTTTCAGCTCTCAGTACATAAATATATCTTCAAAATCTGACGCCTATGGAGAGGTCTGTATCTATTTGAAGATTAAGTGCAATATTGTGGAAATCCGAAGCACGCACTTATTTGAAAAGTTTTTAATCTAAGTGTGATAATACCATCAACGAAAGAGAGAGTGCTACTCGTGCAGATAAGCTTAAATTCAAAATTCAAGTTTCTCTTTCGCAAATATGCAATTATACAAATAACAAGTGTATTCAACTTCAACGTTTGAATAGACCACACATTGCTTATTATGTCGGTACGCTGACGATACAGTTATTATAAGAGACAATTTGATATGATTACGTATGACGTCTTGGATTATTATGCATAAATCATTAATATGTCAGAAGTTTAGAATACGCAAGAAAATTATGAAACAAATTTTTTCTTAAGAAATGATTGATACATTGTTTTGTAAAATATGACCAGCTTATGAATAGCTTATCTAAATGTCAAGATAAATTAATTTCAAATTCCCATTATTAATTTATACAGTACTCAATACAGAAGTATAAAGCAACGATCGTATAAATTGGGTGATTTGTAAATCGTGGCGACAAGTTTGTTCCGATCCCACGGGACCATGTTTTATTCAACAATGAGCGATCACGTAAATTACATCATCATTGTTTGCCGCGCATCCTACTGATTTACGCGTCTATAAACAAACGACATCGTCCTTGGTCGCGAAAAATGCAATAACTGATCAGAATTACAAAACAATGCTATAGTATGAAGCAAACTTTTGCACCTGATTGTACTCGAGGTCGATTCGAACGTTCAATAATTACCAACACAAAATATGGATCTCGATTTAATAATATTTATACTTAAAATGTTATTTAAATTTAATTTGATTTACAAGAATCTTGTTTAAATACTTTTTGAAATGAGTTAAAAATGTTTTATTTTGATTTTGATAGAAATAAAGGTATGTTTATGCCGGGTTAGTGCGTTTTAAGTTTTAACGTTGGTAGGGGAATCTTTTTTCACGTCAAATGCGCGATACACAACAGTTGCTATCGGGAAGCAGTGTACAACGCCACCTAAGTTGGAGGTGGTTAAATTTTTTCCAAAATTTTGCCAATTTTGACTAAAAACTTTGAAGTTTTTTATTATTTTTGAATCATTATAGTGAGATTATTTTAATTTTCATTTAATTTTATCAAATTTTTGAAGTGCACGCAATTTGAGACTGACAAAATCACAAAATTAAAGTGCACCGCCGAAGAGATAACTAATTAGATAATTTTCGCCGGTTATGATGATTTGGTGAGTAAATTTTTTTTTTTTTAATTTTTGTGTCTTGATCTACCGTTAACATCTCTACATTTTAAACGGTGTTGGTAGGTGAGAGGAGGTAGCCTCTCGCCGGGTTTTGCGTACTTCTGGGAACTTAAAGTCACCGAATTTATTCCTGTTATTTGACCCAGAATTCTTTGCCCTCTTAAAAGATTACTTATTATATTTATTTCACACCATTCTGCTTGCAAAAAAGACCCTGATTTTTTGATATTTATATTTCTTTTATTTTTAACTCTTTTAGTCCCGCAATAAACCTAAATTTAAATAAATACCCGCACGTTGATTATACCCATATACTAGATTACCAATGTCATGGGCAACAAATAAGTAAACAAAATCAAATCGAGGTCAAATTTGTTATACTAAAATTATTTAAGCCATTCCAACTTTAAACGGGACTCTTAATTTCTTTTTCATTTAAGACCAAAAACACGATTATTGGAAAAACTAGTTTATGCGTGAGGAAAACTTGAATCGGTTTGGCGTTATCAGAGAGGAGCTTTCTCTTCGTTTCGCAACTTGGTCATTGCGAACGGGCTGCTGCTGCTTCAATTAAAATTCCTCCACTTCGTAATAACGCATTGTGCGATTTGACGGCGGCAATACGTAACCACTCTTTTTTTTTGTTGTCCACTTTTGGAAAATTAGCGGCAATTAAATTTGTAACGTCTTTCTCGTTAACCCGTTTACTTCTATAAACGGGCTACGTCCGCAATTACGCAAGAATCGAGATGAAGAAACAATAATTACGGTTGCTAAAGTGTTCTTATTCAGGCATATTGCAGTATTTATTATACGAACTGTCAATTTAAACTTAAGTAATCTTTTATTTTTGCCATTTCCAACTTGAAACCATCTAACTCTTAGTTTCAATCATTGATATAAAACATCTTTGTTGAATATCTTACAATTAGTTTGTATGATTAAAATAAGATCTGCATTTTGCGCCATTTTGTCTTGATTTTATCATCGACATGGCAATTACAAATAACATACAAGTTCCATATATTCGAAAAAAATCCTGATGATTTAGGTACCTAAACGCAGAATATTATACATCATCTCTTTCTAAAAAGTCTTAGAAAACTTATGTATTCTTTAGCATCGTCAGAATAAGTTAAAGTTGCTTCAAAATTATTTGAAAAATCATTTTAAATATGTCAGAAACGATGAGGATCAATGTATAGGATCATCTAAAATTAATATTTCAATGATTAAAAATTGTTGAATTGAAACGGTGTTTTGTTCTTTTAGAAGCAAAATGACTCAAAATTGATTTAGACATGCTTAAAGTGATGCCATATTAATTAACATTGATTCTGGAACATCTAAAATTACTTCAAAATGATTAAAAACTTTCTTTAAAAACTGTCGGCAATGACAAAGAGACAAAAAATCGATTTAGACATGCTTAAATTGATCACAAATGAAGTCAAGTCATTTTGAGCCATCTAAAATTCCTTTAAAAGTATGAAAAAATGACAAAGAGGTTCCTAAAATTGTCGAAACTTAACTTTACATCATAGCAAATAATTTTGAACATGTCACAAATGATTAAAAGTTGTCTAAACCATTTTGTTTTTAAAATGATTTTATGTTTCTATATCATGATTGGTTTTAATCAGAAGAAAAACCGCTCAAAATCGATTTAGGCATGCTCAAAGTGATACCAAATTAATTAACATCGATTTTGGACAATCTAAAAATGCTTTAAAAGTTCAAAAAGCATTTAAAATCTACTAAACTTGTTTAAATGATTTTGGAGCTCTTAACATGGTTAAATTGATTTTAGACAAAAATTACTTTAAGAGTATTCGTATAATCATTCAAAATCTGTGTTTATAAAATTATCTAAACCTAATTTTAAATCATGATAAGCAATTTTGAAGATGTCACGAATGATATAAAGTTATCTAACTGATTTTAGGGGTTTCAAAATGATTATATGTTTCTATAACAAGATTTGATTTGAGTTGTCTTAGAAGTTAAATCACTCAAAATCGATTTAGACATGCCTAAAGTGATCTCAAAATAGATACAAATTCTGAACAATCTAAAATTCCTTCAAAAGTATTGAAAACATCATTTAAAATCTGTCAGAAAAGACAAAGAATTCCCTCAAATTGTCGAAACTTAATTTCACATCATACAGACAACAAAGAGTTGCCTAAAGTTGACTCAACTTCATTTTACAACATGTCAATCAATTTTGAATATATCACATGTGATTAAAGGTTGTCTAAATGATTTTAGAGCTTATAAAATTGCTTCGAAATGGTTAGAAAGATCATTGAAAATTTGCTGGAAATGATAAACATGTGCTTAAGCTTGTCGAAACATAACTTTACATCATAGCAAATAATTTTGGACATGTCACAAATGATTAAAAGTTGTCTAAACCATTTTGTTTTTAAAATGATTTTATGTTTCTATAACATGATTGGTTTCAATCAGAAGAAAAACCGCTCAAAATCGATTTGGGCATACTCAAAGTGATACCAAATTAATTAACATCGATTTTGGACCATCTAAAATTGCTTTAAAAGTACAAGAAACATTTAAAATCTGCTAAATTTGTTTAAATGATTTTGGAACATTTAACATGCTTAAATTGATTTTAAACAAAAGTTACTTCAAAAATATTCGTATAATCATTCAAAATCTGTGTTTTCAAATTTATCTAAACCTAATTTTAAATCATGATAAGCAATTTTGAAGATGTCACAAATGATATAAAGTTATCTAACTGATTTTAGGGGTTTCAAAATGATTTTATGTGTCTATAACAAGATTTGTTTTGAGTTGTTTTAGAAGTTAAATCACTCAAAAACGATTTAGACATGCCTAAAGTGATCTCAAAATAGATACAAATTCTGAACCACCTAAAATTGCTTCAAAGGTATTGAAAACATCATTTAAAATCTGTCAGAAAAGACAAAGAATTCCCTCAAATTGTCGAAACTTAATTTCACATCATACAGACAACAAAGGGTTGCCTAAAGTTGACTCAACTTCATTTTACAACGTATCAATCAATTTTGAACATATCACAAGTGACTAAAGGTTGTCTAAATGATTTTGGACTTTATAGAATTGCTTCAAAATGGTTAGACAGATCACTTAAAATCTGCTAGAAATGACAAAGATATGCTTAAGCTTCTCTAAACTTAATTTTACGTCATTAGAGGTAATTTTGAACATGTCACAAGTGATCAAAAGTTGCCTAAATAAAATGCCTTTAAAATGACTTTATATTTTTATAACAAGATTAGGTTTGACTTGTATTCGAAGCAAAATCGTTTAAAATCGATTTAGACATGCTTAAAGTGATCCCAAATAAAATAAAATTGATTTTGGATTAGGAGTTGGTTAAAGGTCTCTATACTTATTTTTGCATCATAAGGAGCAATTTTAAAAATATCACAAATGATTAAAAGTTGTCTACATAATTTGGGAGCTTTTAAAAGGATTTTATATCCTCAGAACATTATTTTAAATCTGTCAGAAGCGATTAAGAGTTGCCGAAAGTTGTCTGTACTTAATTTTACATCATAAGAAGCAATTTTGAAAATGTCACAAATAATTAAAAGTTGTCTAAAAGATTTAGGAGCTTTTAAAATCATTTAATATCTCTATAAAACAATTAGTTTTGAGTTATTGATGAAGGAAAATCGATTTAGACATACTTATAGTGATCTTAAATTAGATAAAAGTTCTGGACCATTCACAATTGCTTCGAAAGTATTATAAAAATCATTTAAAATCTGTCAGAAGCGACAAAAAGTTTCCTCAAATTGTCTAAACTTAACTTCACATCATAGAAACGACAAAGGATTGCCTAAAGTATAAAGTATAACATATCACAAGTGATTAAAAGTTGTCTAAATGATTTTGGTGCTTTTAAAAGGAGTTTATATTTCTATAAAACCATTAATTTGAATTATTGATGAAGCAAAATCGATTTAAACATGCTTAGCTACTAAGCACTACTAAGTTTATTGCTATAAACTTATTAGAAATATCATTTTATATCAGTCATAAACAATGAGGAGTTGTATAAAGTTATCTAAACTTAATATATCATCATAAGAAGCAATTTTGAAAAAAAAATTGAGCAAAATGGCTCAAAATCAATTTAGACATGCTTAAAGTGATCATAAATGAAGTAAAATTGATTTTGGACCATCTAAAATCGCATCTAAAGTGTCAGAAACGTCATTTAAAATCTGTCAGAAATGACAAAGAGTTTGATAAAATTGTCTACACTTATTTTTACATCATAGTAAGTAATTTTGAACATATTACAAATGTTTAAAATTTGGCTAAATTATTTCGGAGCGTTAAAGTTGCTTCAATGTTATTTGAAACACCATTTTAAATCAATCAGAAACGATGAGGAGTTGTGTAAAGTTACCTAAACTTAATATATCATAAGAAGCAATTTTAATCATGTCACAAATGATTAAAAGGTTTGAAAATGATTTTGAAGCTTTTAAAATATTGTTGTACTTCTGTAAAAAGATTAATGTTTAGTTATTCTATAAGCAAAATGGCTCAATATCAATTTAGACATGCTTAAAGTGATCATAAATAAATTAAAATTGATTTTGGACCATCTAAAATCGCTTCAAAAGTGTTAGAAGCATCATTTAAAATCTGTCAGAAATGACAAAGAGTTTCCTAAAATTGTTTAAACTTAATTTTACATCATAGTAAGCAATTTTGAACATATTACAAATGATTAAAATTTGTCTAAATTATTTCGGAGCGCTAAAGTTGCTTCAAGGTTATTTGAACTAAAGCTGTATAAAGTCATTTTGGAGATTTTAAAATGATTTTATGTTTCTATAAGACGATTGGTTTTGAGTTGTTTCAGAAGGAAAATCGCTCAAAATCGATTTAGTGATCCTAGATTAATTAAACTAAAATTGCTTTAAATGAATTAGAAACATCATTTAAAAATGATAGAGTTCCCTGAAATTGTCTAAACTTAATTTTACATTATAGCAAGAGATTTTGAACATGTTACAAATGATTAAAGGTTGTCTAAACCGTTTTGGAGCTTTTAAAATGATTTTATGTTTCAATAACACGATTGGTTTTCAGTTGTTTCAGGAGGAAAATCAGTCAAAATCCATTTAGACATAATCAAAGTGATCCTAAATTAATTAAACTAAATTTATTTTAAAGGTATTAAAATCAGTCAGAAATTACTAAGAGTTCCCTAAAATTGTCTAAACTTAATTCCACATCATAGGAAGCTATTTTGAACTGGCACAAATGATTACAAATTGTCTAAATGATCTTTAACAAAATTAGTTTAGAGTTGTTTTGAAGTGAAATCACTCGAAGTCAATTTAGACATGCTTAAAGTCATTCCAAAATAGATAACATTTTGAACCATCTAAAATTGTTTCAAAAGTATTAGAAACATCATTTAAAATCTGTCAGAAACGAAATTCATCATAGGAAGCCAATTTGGGTATGTCACGAATGATTAAAAGTTATCTAAATGATTTTGAAGAATTTATAATGATTTTATATGTTCATAATAAGATCAGATTTAAGTTTTTTATTAAGCAAAATCGATTTAGACATGCTTAGAATGATCCTAAATTAATAGCAATTGACTTTGGATAATTTAAAATTGCTTCAAAAATATGAGAAACATTATTTTGACATTATCAGAAACGATTAGTAGTTATCTAAAGTTGTTTATAAAACATTTGACATCTTGGGAAGCAAAAGTCTGTCAGAATCGAAGAGGAGTTGTCTAAAGTTGTCTATACTTAACTTTACATAGTAGCAAACAATTTTGAACATGTTTCTATAACATGATTGGTTTTAATCAGAAGAAAAATCTCAAAATTGATTTAGACATGCTCAAAGTGATACCAAATTAATTAACATCGATTTTGGACAATCTAAAATTGCTTTAAAAGTTCAAAAAGCATTTAAAATCTGCTAAACTTGTTTAAATGATTTTGGAGCTTTTAACATGGTTAAATTGATTTTAGACCAAAATTACTTCAAGAGTATTCGTATAATCATTCAAAATCTGTGTTTTTAAAATTACCTAAACCTAATTTAAATCATGATAAGCAATTTTGAAGATGTCACAAATGATATAAAGTTATTTAACTGATTTTAGGGGTTTCAAAATGATTTTATGTTTCTATAACAAGATTTGTTTTGAGTTGTTTTAGAAGTTAAATCACTCCAAAACGATTTAGACATGCCTAAAGTGATCTCAAAATAGATACAAATTCTGAACAATCTAAAATTCCTTCAAAGGTATTGAAAACATCATTTAAAATCTGTCAGAAAAGACAAAGAATTCCCTCAAATTGTCGAAACTTAATTTCACATCATACAGACAACAAAGGGTTGCCTAAAGTTGACTCAACTTCATTTTACAACATGTCAATCAATTTTAAACATATCACATGTGATTAAAGGTTGTCTAAATGATTTTAGAGCTTATAAAATTGCTTCATAATGGTTAGAAAGATCATTGAAAATTTGCTGGAAATGATAAACATATGCTTAAGCTTGTCAAAACTTAACTTTACATCATAGCAAATAATTTTGGACATGTCACAAATGATTAAAAGTTGTCTAAACCATTTTGTTTTTAAAATGATTTTATGTTCTATAACATGATTGGTTTTAATCAGAAGAAAAACCGCTCAAAATCGATTTAGGCATGCTCAAAGTGACACCAAATTAATTAACATCGATTAAATCTGTCAGAAAAGAAAAAGAATTCCCTCAAATTGTCGAAACTTAATTTTACATCATACAGACAACAAAGGGTTGCCTAAAGTTGACTCAACTTCATTTTACAACATGTCAATCAATTTTGAACATATCACATGTGATTAAAGGTTGTCTAAATGATTTTAGAGCTTATAGAATTTCTTCAAAATGGTTATTCATTTAAAATCGATTTAGAGATGCTTAAAGTGATCCCAAATAAAATAGAATTGATTTTGGATTACTTAAAATTGCTTCAAAATTATTAAAAACATTATTTTGAACTTGTCAGAAATGATTAGGAGTTATTTAAAGTACTCTATACATATTTTTTATCATGAGAAGCAATTTTGAACATATCACAAATGATTAAAATTTGTCTAAATTATTTCGGAGCGTTAAAGTTGCTTCAAGGTTAGTTGAAACATCATTTTAAATCAGTCAGAAACGATGAGGAGTTGTATAAAGTTGTCTAAACTTAATATATCATTATAAGAAGCAATTTTGAGCATGTCACAAATGATTAAAAGTTGTCTAAATGATTTTGGAGAATTTAAAATGATTTTATATCTCCATAACAAGATCAGTTTTAAGTTTGTTATGAAGCAAAATCGATTTAGACATGCTTAGACTGACCCCAAATTAATACCAATTGATTTTGGATCATTTAAAATTGCTTCAAAATTATGAGAAACATTATTTTGACTTTATCAGAAACGAGTTGGAATTAACTTTGGAGAAGCAATTGAGCATGTTTGAATGTGTTTGAACAAGCAACATTTGAACATGTCACAAATGATTAAAAATTGTCTAAATAATTTTGAGGCTTTTCAAAGAATATTGTATCTCTATAAAAAGATTAGTTTTAAGTTATTTAAAATCGCTTCAAAATTAATTGGAACATTGCTTTGAATTTGTCAGAAGCGAAGAGGAGTTGTCTAAACTTGTCTATACTTCATTTTTCGTCATAATAAGCTATTTTAGACATAATCCCCAAAATCATTTAATTAAAAGCTTCCAAAAGGATTTTGTATCTCCATAAAACGATAAATTATGAATTATTGACGAAGCAAAATCGATTTAGACAAGTTTAAAGCAATTTCAAATTGGCTAAAATAGATTTTGCATAATTTAAAATTCTATTAACTTTAAAAAATTAATAGAAACATTGTTTTGAATCTGTCAAAAGCGATTAGGACTTGTCTGTGGCCTATACTCAATTTTACATAATGAGAGGCAATTTTGAACACATCACAAATGATTAAAAGTTGTCTAAATGATTTCGGAGCTTTCAGAAGGATTTTGTATCTCTATAAAACGGTTAGTTATAAAATCACTTCAAAATTATTAGAAACATCATTTAAAATCTGTTAAAAACGACAAAGGGTTGACTCAAGTACCGAAACTTAATTTTACATCATGAGACGTAATATTGAATATGTTACAAATGATTAAAAGTTGTCTAAATGATTTTGAAGCTCTTGAATTGCTTCAAAATTGTTACAAACATCATTTACAATTTCTCACAAATGACATAGTTACCTAAACTTGTCTAAACTTAATTTTATATGATGAGAAGCAATTTTGAGTATGTCACATATCATTAAAGGATGTCTAAATGATTTTGGAGCTTTAGAGCAAAATCCATTTAGATGTCTTAATGTGATCCAAAGTTATTTTTTATCAAATCTGTCGAAACTTAATTTTGTGTCATGGAAGAAAATTTTGAAGTTGAAATAAATGGTTAAAAGTTTATTATAATATCTCATAATCAATTTAGACATGGTTAAACTTAATCCAAATTAAATAAAATTGATTTTGGATTATTTAAAATAATTCTCCAGTTTTGGGACATCTTTTTTAATATGTCAGAAACAATTGGAAGCTGTCAAAAGTTGCCTAACATAATTTTGTATAAAAATGTAATTTTGAACAATTTTGAACTTGTCGCAAATGATTAAAAGATGTCCAAATGGTTCCATAACTGTCAGAAATGATTAGGATTTGTCTAAACTTAATTTTATATAATTTTGATCAATTTTTGAATTTGTTGTAAGTGATTAAAAGTTGTCTAAAAGATTTTAAAACTTTCAAAACCGATTAGAAGCTGCCTAAAGTCAATTTTCTGTCATTTTTATCAATTTTGAATTTATCGCAAATGATTAAATCTTATGTACATGAGTCAAATCTATCAGAAACGATTACAAAGTGTCTGATTCTGATTTTATGTCATTTTGAACAATTTTGAACTTGTCGCAAGATGTCCAAATGGTTTTGTAACTGTCAGAAACGATTAGGATTTGTCTAAACTTAATTTTCCACCATTTTGATCAATTTTGAACTTGCAGCAAATGATTAAAACTTATCTAAAAGATATTAAATCCCTCAAAACCATTTAGGAGTTATTGAAACATAATTTTATGTCAGTTTGAAGAAATGATTAGGAGTTGACTAAACTTAATTTTCTATCATCTTAGTCAATTCTGAATTTGCCGAAAATGATTAAAAGTTGTCTAAATTATTTTGAATCCATCAGAAACGATAAGACGTTTTTTAAACAGAATTTTATATCGTTTTGAACTTCTCGCAAATGATTAAAAAGTGTCTAAATGATGTCAAATCTATCAAAAATGATCACAAAATATCTAAACCTAATTTTATATTATTTTGAACAATTTTGAATTTGCTGCAAATGATTATCAGATATCCACATTATTCTATAACTATCAGAAACGATTAGGAGTTCTTTAAACTTAATTTTATATCAGTTTTAACCTGTACCAAATGTTTAAAAGATGTCCAAATGATTCTATAACTGTCAGAAATGATTAGGATTTGCTTTTAAGTTAATTTTATATCATTTTGATTAATTTTGAAGTTGTTGCAAATGATTAAACGTTTTCTAATTAATTTTAAGTCTATCAGAAATGATTAGGAGATGTCGAAACATAATTTGAACTTCTCGTAAATGATTAAAAAGTGTCTAAATGATGTCAAGTCTATCAAAAGTGATTACAAAGTGTCTAAACCTAATTTTATATCATTTTGAACAATCTTGAATTTGCTGCAAATGATTAACAGATATCCACATTATTTTATAACTGTCAGAAATGATTAGGAGTTCTTTAAGCTTAATTTTATATCAGTTTTAACCTGTACCAAATGTTTAAAAGATGTCCAAATGATTCTATAACTGTCAGAAATGATTAGGATTTGATTTTAAGTTAATTTTATATCATTCTGATCAATTTTGAAGTTGTTGCAAATGATTAAACGTTTTCTAATTAATTTTAAGTCTATCAGAAATGATTAGGAGATGTCGAAACATAATTTGAACTTCTCGTAAATGATTAAAAAGTGTCTAAATGATGTCAAGTCTATCAAAAGTGATTACAAAGTGTCTAAACCTAATTTTATATCATTTTGAACAATCTTGAATTTGCTGCAAATGATTAACAGATATCCACATTATTTTATAACTGTCAGAAACGATTAGGAGTTCTTTAAACTTAATTTTGTATCAGTTCTAACCTGTACCAAATGTTTAAAAGATGTCCAAATGATTCTATAACTGTCAGAAATGATTTGGATTTGCTTTTAAGTTAATTTTATATCATTTTGATTAATTTTGAAGTTGTTGCAAATGATTAAACGTTTTCTAATTAATTTTAAGTCTATCAGAAATGGTTAGGAGATGACGAAATTTAATTTGAACTTCTCGTAAATGATTAAAAAGTGTCTAAATGATGTCAAGTCTATCAAAAGTGATTACAAAGTGTCTAAACCTAATTTTATATCATTTTGAACAATCTTGAATTTGCTACAAATGATTAACAGATATCCACATTATTTTATAACTGTCAGAAACGATTAGGAGTTCTTTAAACTTAATTTTATATCAGTTTTAACCTCTACCAAATGATTCTATAGCAGTCAGAAATGATTAGAATTTGTCTAAAGTTAATCTTATATCATTTTGATCAATTTTGAAGATGTCGCAAATGAATAAACGTTTTCTAATTAATTTTAAGTCTATCAAAAATGATTTGGAGATGTCGAAAGATAATTTGAACTACTCGCAAATGATTTAAAAGTGTCTAAATGATGTCAAATTCATCAGAAACGATTACAAAGTGTCTAAACCTAATTTATATCATTTTGGACAATCTTGAATTTGTTGCAAATGATTAACAGATATCCACATTGTTCTATAACTGTCAGAAACGATTAAGAGTTCTTTAAACTTAATTTTATTTCAGTTTTAACCTGTACCAAATGATTAAAAGATGTCCAAATGATTCGATAACTGTCAGAAATGATTGAGATTTGTTTAAAGTTAATTTTATACCATTTTAATTAATTTTGAAGTTGTCACAAATGAATAAAGGTCTCCTAATAAATTTTAGGTCTATTAGAAATGATTAGGAGATGTCAAAGCATAATTTGAACTTCTCGCAAATGATTCAAAGGTATCTAAATGATGTCAAATCCATCAAAAACGATCACAAAGTGTCTAAACCTAATTTTATATCATTTTGAACAATCTTGAATTTGCTGCAAATGATTAACAGATATCCACATTATTTTATAACTGTAAGAAACGATTAGGAGTTCTTTAAACTTAATTTTATTTCAGTTTTAACCTGTACCAAATGATTAAAAGATGTCCAAATGATTCGATAACTGTCAGAAATGATTGAGATTTGTTTAAAGTTAATTTTATACCATTTTAATTAATTTTGAAGTTGTCACAAATGAATAAAGGTCTCCTAATAAATTTTAGGTCTATTAGAAATGATTAGGAGATGTCAAAGCATAATTTGAACTTCTCGCAAATGATTCAAAGGTATCTAAATGATGTCAAATCCATCAAAAACGATCACAAAGTGTCTAAACCTAATTTTATATCATTTTGAACAATCTTGAATTAGTCGCAAATAATTAAAAGATGTCCAAATGAATCTATAATTGTCAGAAATGATTAGGATTTGGCTAAAGTTAATTGTATATCATTTTGATCAATTTTGAATTTGTCGCAAATGATTAAAAGTTGTCTAAAAGATTTTAATTCTTTCAAAAACGGTTAGATCTTGTCAAAACATTTTATATCAGTTCGAACTTGTCTCAAAAATTGTCTAAATTTGTCCAAGTGATTTTAAATCTGCCAGAAAATGTTGTCTAAATAATTTTAAGTCATTCTCTTCGTATAGAGTTCATAGTATCGAACAAAAATGAATTTTGGTGTCTAAGTTTAACAAACAAAAATCGTGCTAAATGATACTACAACAAAAAATTAGGTTTTCCCCTAATAGTCGGACAATGTTTGGTGTTAAAAACTACAAGCGGGTCTTTAAATTAACACCAACAGGTTCTTATTCTAAAGGAAGACGTATAACGGTCATCGTTTTATTTTTTCTGTTCACCTGGTGCTAACCGTTGTTGGCCGGTGAGTTATTATAACGACGACACAGCGTAATAGTTTTTCTGAACGCGTGTAATAGAGATATAAACGTTAGAAAAGACGATAAAACCTATTATTCCCTAGTTAAGTACGCGCAAACAGATTACTTAAATACCTATAAGTATTTCATCACGATATTCATTTAATTTACTATTAAACATTCTGCAAATACTCGAGATGAATTTACGGTTATAGTTAAGCTACGGTTTCGGTTCCTTTCACCGAGTTACATTGGACACAGAGGTCGTTAAAAGCCAAAACGCAAATAATTTCGTTCGGGGTAACGGTAATCCCATAAAATTATTTCATTACATCATAACTTTTCGTTTAAAGCATTAATAATCGTATTCACTTTACATAATAAATATAATCACCTTTTACTTGGTTATAAATAATTAGCTATTTTTTATTCCGCTCGAGAAGTTGTTGACCCGATCTCGTTGTGAGAAAATTATTACAATAATGGTGCATTCTCTCACTAATCAAATGTGAGTTTATTTCAGTTTGCGTGCAAATTTTTCTAAGTTTAAATGAAACGTTAAGTCATTCTTTTTATTGTAGAAATCGCGTAATTATAGTTTCGAAGTATACGAAATTCTGGTACAATGAAGTTATTAAGCCATAAAAAACATTAAGGTCATTTTGATGTGAAAGCGGTCATTATTATAATATTGTTTTGAACGATTCAAAAAAAAATGTTAAGATGGTTTAGAAAAGATGTTTTGCAAAGTTGTTTCTTATTCAATATTCAACACTCACTTTCCACTCTCATAAATCATACCATAATCGCGTTTGACTTGGAGGTTTTGCAAGTCGTCCATAAATGCATAATGCATGAGACCTTCTTCGTGCTCCTATTCAACCTGAGTCTGTCTACTTACGACCCATTATCGCCGGTGCACTGGACGAAACAAACCTAATATCCATGACACAACTTCCATGTCGTAAATTCACCGGATAGTTTAAACGCCCAGATTTATCGCTTTTGGTCGGGGCTGCTTTTTCTCATTTTACATTCCACGCACCTCTTGCAATATGGATAAGCATAAATCCTCGTCTTTCCTTGGCAGATAAGAGAGTCGGCGGACATTGCAGAATGCGCGTATTGTCGCAACTTTAACCAAAAAAAAAAAAAAATAACATAATAAATAAACAAAAATAAAAAATTTTCAACAACGGTGGAGTAAGAACTAAAAATATATCTGACAAGCTGCTATACACGTAGTATTTCTGGTATTTCAACTTGTAGATATTCAAGTCATGAAGTTAACTCGGCCTAAGGCGATCAGGTGTTTCTTCTAACTCCAGATACAAAGAAATTGCGGAAGTATTCAGCCCAACATTAATTGCATATCCATGTCGACATTGTACTTCTAAACTAGATACTCTCAATCATTTAAGCAGATACTTTTGAAAATTAATTAGAACTCGAGCGAGATGCATTTTTATTCGATCAGATGGCAGATGAGGTTGAAGGTAAATCAATTCGCCATATGGTGGATGATAAAAAAATAAAAGCTTTTAATACTATTGCTATGTATTCGTGTTTTATGTACCACGATAACCTTGAAGAATCAGGCGTTGTCTAGAAATAAAAATTCTTTGTGAATGCACAATACTATCAAACAATGGCATTCACTCATCATCTTTATTGTTATTGTTTCATTTTTTAAAATTGAATAGCTTCTTTTGTGTCAATTCAATTTTAAACCTATTCTAAAGTATGTGTCTAAAATAAACCGTTTTATGTAGCAAAACAAAATCTGCATAAATTAATACGAAATTGCGTAATCACGATCAGATTTCGGAATTATAATGACGTTAAGTAATTGAATACATATTAATTAATTAATTGCGTGTGTTATTTTATTTCTTTAAATGTATACTTTCAATTTTATCTGTGTACAATGAATGTAGTGAAAAGAAGGGGTTCTACACAAGAACAGGATGTTTGTTTGCCTCCAATGAGATTAATGAGAGACAAATTCCTCATTGCTAAAAATAAACATTTAAACGTTACATATAACAAGAGAAAAATGAGAAGTCAGGATGGGAGAGGATTAGAAATCAATATCAAAGTCAGAATCTGATTAATTGGTGACTTTTAGTGTGCAAATAATTAATATGCTATGATATTGTTGTTGAAATTGTTGTTGTTCGTCAGGGTTCTACCCTGACGAACAATTTCTAAAGATACAGCATTCATCCAATACAAGTATACCGTTTGCAAATTCTTCTGCTCTGTTGGTACGATTTAGTACCCACTCGCAAAATTATAATATGACGAGTAGTAGCACTTGAATCATTAAGATTTCTAGAATTTCTTCTTCCACATTCACTCCATGTCTGTATGTTCTAACGCCACCAAAACCTTTTTTAGATTGTAAATTTCCTGTCTCTCTTCCCCGTTGGACTAATCGAAGAAATGTCGTTTTCGAAAATATCTGGTATCGTTTTGAAAATCCTTCCAAATACAAATTTCTTGCGTTTGTAGCACTTTCTCCAGTAGCTGCTTAAACAATAAGCATATCAACGCATTCACCGTTGATGTAAATTGCCATTATGCTTTTTAACTTGTAATAACGATTTTATTATTTTTCTTAATTATACATAGTTTAAGAAACTTTGAAATTTTGCAGTTTGACACTTTCGATATTTCGATGCTTTTGATATTTTGATACTTTTAGTACTTCGATACTGATACTGCTGGTATCGAATATCGATAGGTGACGGTACGTGACGATACCATCGAGAAATATCGATACTTTAACCAGAACTACTTAATATCATTTTGACACACTCTAAGAGGCCTTTTAGCTTTTGACACCTTAACAGCTTTTTCAAAAATCTCAAGATCAATTGTTTTAAGTTTTTCAACACTGATTAAGTATCTCAGAAGTGCATTTAGGGTATTAGAACCATTTTAGTCAAGACCAATCAATATATTTCTGAACTAAAAATTGTTGTATTTTCTGGAAAACATCCCATTTGGGATGCTTTTGATATTTTGATACTTTCAGTACTTGGATACTGATACTGCTGGTATTGAATATCGATAGGTGACGGTATGTGACGATACCATCGAGAAATATCGATACTTTAACCAGAACTACTTACTATTATTTTGACACACTCTAAGAGGCCTTTTAGCTTTTGACACCTTAACAGATTTTTCAAAAATCTCAAGATCAATTGTTTTAAGTTTTTCAATACTGATTAAGTATCTCAGAAGTGTATTTAGGGTATTAGAACCATTTTAGTCAAAACCAATCAATATATTTCTGAACTAAAAATTGTTGTATTTTCTGGAAAACATCCCATTTGGGATGCTTTTGATATTTTGATACTTTCACTTGGATACTGATACTGCTGGTATCGAATATCGATAGGTGACGGTACGTGACGATACCATCGAGAAATATCGATACTTTAACCAGAACTACTTACTATCATTTTGAAACACTCTAGGAGGCCTTTTAGGCCTTTTGACACCTTAACAGCTTTTTCAAAAATCTCGAGATCAATTGTTTTAAGTTTTTCAACACTGATTAAGTATCTCAGAAGTGCATTTAGTGCATTAGAACCATTTTAGTCAAGACCAGTCAATATATTTCTGAACTAAAAATTGTTGTATTTTCTGGAAAACATCCCATTTGGGATGCTTTTGATATTTTGATACTTTCAGTACTTGGATACTGATACTGCTGGTATCGAATATCGATAGGTGACGGTACGTGACGATACCATCGAGAAATATCGACACTTTAACCAGAACTACTTACTATCATTTTGACACACTCTAAGAGGCCTTTTAGCTTTTGACACCTTAACAGCTTTTTCAAAAATCTCAAGATCAATTGTTTTAAGTTTTTCAACACTGTTTAAGTATCTCAAAAGTGCATTTAGTGCATTAGAACCATTTAAGTCAAGACCAATCAATATATTTCTGAACTAAAAATTGTTGTATTTTCTGGAAAACATCCCATTTGGGATGCTTTTGATATTTTGATACTTTCACTTGGATACTGATACTGCTGGTATCGAATATCGATAGGTGACGGTACGTGACGATACCATCGAGAAATATCGATACTTTAACCAGAACTACTTACTATCATTTTGAAACACTCTAGGAGGCCTTTTAGGCCTTTTGACACCTTAACAGCTTTTTCAAAAATCTCGAGATCAATTGTTTTAAGTTTTTCAACACTGATTAAGTATCTCAGAAGTGCATTTAGTGCATTAGAACCATTTTAGTCAAGACCAGTCAATATATTTCTGAACTAAAAATTGTTGTATTTTCTGGAAAACATCCCATTTGGGATGCTTTTGATATTTTGATACTTTCAGTACTTGGATACTGATACTGCTGGTATCGAATATCGATAGGTGACGGTACGTGACGATACCATCGAGAAATATCGACACTTTAACCAGAACTACTTACTATCATTTTGACACACTCTAAGAGGCCTTTTAGCTTTTGACACCTTAACAGCTTTTTCAAAAATCTCAAGATCAATTGTTTTAAGTTTTTCAACACTGTTTAAGTATCTCAAAAGTGCATTTAGTGCATTAGAACAATTTAAGTCAAGACCAATCAATATATTTCTGAACTAAAAATTGTTGTATTTTCTGGAAAACATCCCATTTGGGATGCTTTTGATATTTTGATACTTTCAGTACTTGGATACTGATACTGCTGGTATCGAATATCGATAGGTGACGGTACGTGACGATACCATCGAGAAATATCGATACTTTAACCAGAACTACTTACTATCATTTTGAAACACTCTAGGAGGCCTTTTAGGCCTTTTGACACCTTAACAGCTTTTTCAAAAATCTCGAGATCAATTGTTTTAAGTTTTTCAACACTGATTAAGTATCTCAGAAGTGCATTTAGTGCATTAGAACCATTTTAGTCAAGACCAGTCAATATATTTCTGAACTAAAAATTGTTGTATTTTCTGGAAAACATCCCATTTGAGATGCTTTTGATATTTTGATACTTTCAGTACTTGGATACTGATACTGCTGGTATCGAATATCGATAGGTGACGGTACGTGACGATACCATCGAGAAATATCGATACTTTAACCAGAACTACTTACTATCATTTTGACACACTCTAAGAGGACTTTTAGCTTTTGACACCTTAACAGCTTTTTCAAAAATCTCAAGATCAATTGTTTTAAGTTTTTCAACACTGATTAAGTATCTCAGAAGTGCATTTTGTGCATTAGAACCATTTAAGGCAAGACCAATCAATATATTTCTGAACTAAAAATTGTTGTATTTTCTGGAAAACATCCCATTTGGGATGCTTTTGATATTTTGATACTTTCTGTACTTGGATACTGATACTGCTGGTATCGAATATCGATAGGTGACGGTACGTGACGATACCATCGAGAAATATCGATACTTTAACCAGAACTACTTACTATCATTTTGAAACACTCTAGGAGGCCTTTTAGGCCTTTTGACACCTTAACAGCTTTTTCAAAAATCTCGAGATCAATTGTTTTAAGTTTTTCAACACTGATTAAGTATCTCAGAAGTGCATTTAGTGCATTAGAACCATTTTAGTCAAGACCAGTCAATATATTTCTGAACTAAAAATTGTTGTATTTTCTGGAAAACATCCCATTTGGGATGCTTTTGATATTTTGATACTTTCAGTACTTGGATACTGATACTGCTGGTATCGAATATCGATAGGTGACGGTACGTGACGATACCATCGAGAAATATCGATACTTTAACCAGAACTACTTACTATCATTTTGACACACTCTAAGAGGACTTTTAGCTTTTGACACCTTAACAGCTTTTTCAAAAATCTCAAGATCAATTGTTTTAAGTTTTTCAACACTGATTAAGTATCTCAGAAGTGCATTTTGTGCATTAGAACCATTTAAGGCAAGACCAATCAATATATTTCTGAACTAAAAATTGTTGTATTTTCTGGAAAACATCCCATTTGGGATGCTTTTGATATTTTGATACTTTCAGTACTTGGATACTGATACTGCTGGTATCGAATATCGATAGGTGACGGTACGTGACGATACCATTGAGAAATATCGATACTTTAACCAGAACTACTTACTATCATTTTGACATACTCTAGGAGGCCTTTTAGGCCTTTTGACACCTTAACAGCTTTTTCAAAAATCTCAAGATCAATTGTTTTAAGTTTTTCAACACTGATTAAGTATCTCAGAAGTGCATTTAGGGTATTAGAACCATTTTAGTCAAGACCAATCAATATATTTCTGAACTAAAAATTGTAGTATTTTCTGGAAAACATCCCATTTGGGATGCTTTTGATATTTTGATACTTTCAGTACTTGGATACTGATACTGCTGGTATCGAATATCGATAGGTGACGGTACGTGACGATACCATCGAGAAATATCGATACTTTAACCAGAACTACTTACTATCATTTTGACACACTCTAAGAGGCCTTTTAGCTTTTGACACCTTAACAGCTTTTTCAAAAATCTCAAGATCAATTGTTTTAAGTTTTTCAACACTGATTAAGTATCTCAGAAGTGCATTTAGTGCATTAGAACCATTTTAGTCAAGTCCAATCAATATATTTCTGAACTAAAAATTGTTGTATTTTCTGGAAAACATCCCATTTGGGATGCTTTTGATATTTTGATACTTTCAGTACTTGGATACTGATACTGCTGGTATCGAATATCGATAGGTGACGGTACGTGACGATACCATCGAGAAATATCGATACTTTAACCTCAACTACTTACTATCATTTTGACACACTCTAAGAGGCCTTTTCGCTTTTGACACCTTAACAGCTTTTTCAAAAATCGCAAGATCAATTGTTTTAAGTTTTTCAACACCGATTAAGTATCTCAGAAGTGCATTTAGTGCATTAGAACCATTTAAGTCAAGACCAATCAATATATTTCTGAACTAAAAATTGTTGTATTTTCTAGAAAACATCCCATTTGGGATGCTTTTGATATTTTGATACTTTCAGTACTTGGATACTGATACTGCTGGTATCGAATATCGATAGGTGACGGTACGTGACGATACCATCGAGAAATATCGATACTTTAACCAGAACTACTTACTATCATTTTGACACACTCTAGGAGGCCTTTTAGGCCTTTTGAGACCTTAACAGCTTTTTCAAAAATCTCAAGATTAATTGTTTTAAGTTTTTCAACACTGATTAAGTATCTCAGAAGTGCATTTAGGGTATTAGAACCATTTTAATCAAGACCAATCAATATATTTCTGAACTAAAAATTGTAGTATTTTCTGGAAAACATCCCATTTGGGATGCTTTTGATATTTTGATACTTTCAGTACTTGGATACTGATACTGCTGGTATCGAATATCGATAGGTGACGGTACGTGACGATACCATTGAGAAATATCGATACTTTAACCAGAACTACTTACTATCATTTTGACACACTCTAAGAGGCCTTTTAGCTTTTGACACCTTAACAGTTTTTTCAAAAATCTCAAGATCAATTGTTTTAAGTTTTTCAACACTGATTAAGTATCTCAGAAGTGCATTTAGTGCATTAGAACCATTTAAGTCAAGACCAATCAATATATTTCTGAACTAAAAATTGTAGTATTTTCTGGAAAACATCCCATTTGGGATGCTTTTGATATTTTGATACTTTCAGTACTTGGATACTGATACTGCTGGTATCGAATATCGATAGGTGACGGTACGTGACGATACCATTGAGAAATATCGATACTTTAACCAGAACTACTTACTATCATTTTGACATACTCTAGGAGGCCTTTTAGGCCTTTTGACACCTTAACAGCTTTTTCAAAAATCTCAAGATCAATTGTTTTAAGTTTTTCAACACTGATTAAGTATCTCAGAAGTGCATTTAGTGCATTAGAACCATTTAAGTCAAGACCAATCAATATATTTCTGAACTAAAAATTGTTGTATTTTCTGGAAAACATCCCATTTGGGATGCTTTTGATATTTTGATACTTTCTGTACTTGGATACTGATACTGCTGGTATCGAATATCGATAGGTGACGGTACGTGACGATACCATCGAGAAATATCGATACTTTAACCAGAACTACTTACTATCATTTTGACACACTCTAAGAGGACTTTTAGCTTTTGACACCTTAACAGCTTTTTCAAAAATCTCAAGATCAATTGTTTTAAGTTTTTCAACACTGATTAAGTATCTCAGAAGTGCATTTTGTGCATTAGAACCATTTAAGGCAAGACCAATCAATATATTTCTGAACTAAAAATTGTTGTATTTTCTGGAAAACATCCCATTTGGGATGCTTTTGATATTTTGATACTTTCTGTACTTGGATACTGATACTGCTGGTATCGAATATCGATAGGTGACGGTACGTGACGATACCATCGAGAAATATCGATACTTTAACCAGAACTACTTACTATCATTTTGACACACTCTAGGAGGCCTTTTAGGCCTTTTGAGACCTTAACAGCTTTTTCAAAAATCTCAAGATTAATTGTTTTAAGTTTTTCAACACTGATTAAGTATCTCAGAAGTGCATTTAGGGTATTAGAACCATTTTAATCAAGACCAATCAATATATTTCTGAACTAAAAATTGTTGTATTTTCTGGAAAACATCCCATTTGGGATGCTTTTGATATTTTGATACTTTCAGTACTTGGATACTGATACTGCTGGTATCGAATATCGATAGGTGACGGTACGTGACGATACCATTGAGAAATATCGATACTTTAACCAGAACTACTTACTATCATTTTGACACACTCTAAGAGGCCTTTTAGCTTTTGACACCTTAACAGTTTTTTCAAAAATCTCAAGATCAATTGTTTTAAGTTTTTCAACACTGATTAAGTATCTCAGAAGTGCATTTAGTGCATTAGAACCATTTAAGTCAAGACCAATCAATATATTTCTGAACTAAAAATTGTAGTATTTTCTGGAAAACATCCCATTTGGGATGCTTTTGATATTTTGATACTTTCAGTACTTGGATACTGATACTGCTGGTATCGAATATCGATAGGTGACGGTACGTGACGATACCATTGAGAAATATCGATACTTTAACCAGAACTACTTACTATCATTTTGACATACTCTAGGAGGCCTTTTAGGCCTTTTGACACCTTAACAGCTTTTTCAAAAATCTCAAGATCAATTGTTTTAAGTTTTTCAACACTGATTAAGTATCTCAGAAGTGCATTTAGTGCATTAGAACCATTTAAGTCAAGACCAATCAATATATTTCTGAACTAAAAATTGTTGTATTTTCTGGAAAACATCCCATTTGGGATGCTTTTGATATTTTGATACTTTCTGTACTTGGATACTGATACTGCTGGTATCGAATATCGATAGGTGACGGTACGTGACGATACCATCGAGAAATATCGATACTTTAACCAGAACTACTTACTATCATTTTGACACACTCTAAGAGGACTTTTAGCTTTTGACACCTTAACAGCTTTTTCAAAAATCTCAAGATCAATTGTTTTAAGTTTTTCAACACTGATTAAGTATCTCAGAAGTGCATTTAGTGCATTAGATCCATTTAAGTCAAGACCAATCAATATATTTCTGAACTAAAAATTGTTGTATTTTCTAGAAAACATCCCATTTGGGATGATTTTGATATTTTGATACTTTCAGTACTTGGATACTGATACTGCTGGTATCGAATATCGATAGGTGACGGTACGTGACGATACCATCGAGAAATATCGATACTTTAACCAGAACTACTTACTATCATTTTGACACACTCTAAGAGGCCTTTTAGCTTTTGACACCTTAACAGCTTTTTCAAAAATCTCAAGATCAATTGTATTAAGTTTTTCAACACTGATTAAGTATCTCAGAAGTGCATTTAGTGCATTAGAACCATTTAAGTCAAGACCAATCAATATATTTCTGAACTAAAAATTGTTGTATTTTCTAGAAAACATCCCATTTGGGATGATTTTGATATTTTGATACTTTCAGTACTTGGATACTGATACTGCTGGTATCGAATATCGATAGGTGACGGTACGTGACGATACCATCGAGAAATATCGATACTTTAACCAGAACTACTTACTATCATTTTGACACACTCTAAGAGGCCTGTTAGCTTTTGACACCTTAACAGCTTTTTCAAAAATCTCAAGATCAATTGTATTAAGTTTTTCAACACTGATTAAGTATCTCAGAAGTGCATTTAGTGCATTAGAACCATTTAAGTCAAGACCAATCAATATATTTCTGAACTAAAAATTGTTGTATTTTCTAGAAAACATCCCATTTGGGATGATTTTGATATTTTGATACTTTCAGTACTTGGATACTGATACTGCTGGTATCGAATATCGATAGGTGACGGTACGTGACGATACCATCGAGAAATATCGATACTTTAACCAGAACTACTTACTATCATTTTGACACACTCTAAGAGGCCTTTTAGCTTTTGACACCTTAACAGCTTTTTCAAAAATTTCAAGATCAGTTGTTTTAAGTTTTTTAACACTGATTAAGTATCTCAGAAGTGCATTTAGGGCATTAGAACCATTTTAGTCAAGACCAATCAATATATTTCCGAACTAAAAATTGTTGTATTTTCTGGAAAACATCCCATTTCGTATTTTTTAATTGATTTACATTGATTAAGTAAATTGAAGATGTATAGAATCAATTGCTATCATTTTGATACATCCTGAATTATATGTCACTTATATACAGGGTTTACTTATTCTCAGAATTAAGTATCAAAAATATATTTACTTATTCTTACATGAACTACACTGTAAGCCGATTATGACTTACCCGGTTATAACGAACTCTCGACATGACATTTACAGAGATTATTTTTAAAAGCTGTATTGGTTAATAATGTTTGAAGAATGTTATGGACTGGGTTGGGTTCAGCTCCAACTTCATACTATCCTTTATATTGAGTAATATGAAGTTGGAGCTTAACCTAACTAAACCCTACCTAATCAAACGAATCTTCTAAGTTTTGGAAATATTTTGTAATTTTTTGTTCTATAGCTGGATTGGGTTGAGCACCAACTTCAAATTAAAATTCAATATGAGGGATGATATGAATGTTTTCTTCTATGGTTGGGTTGGGTTGAGCTCCAACTTCATACTATTCATAGCATACCATAGCCAAAATTTCGAATAATTTTTTATTTTTGTAAATATTCCGTGATTTTTTTTCATACTTTAAGTTTGATTTTCTGTTTTATAGTTGGGTTGAATCAAGATTCAACTTCATGCCACCCCTCATATAACAACAAATTAAAATCAAAACAACAAAATTTCCAAATTTAATTCAATAAACCAAATTGTAAATAAATAAATAAATATGAGAGTTGGTATGTAAGTTGAAACTCTACCCAACCCAACTTGATACCATGATAATACCACACTGATTTCTTTCAATTTCTTCACAAATTGTTTACTTTCATTCAATTTAATAATTATTAAAATGGTCAAGTTAATTTAAATACATTCTATTCATGATTTTTTTTTAAATTTTTGGTTATAATAAATCAACTTTCAGGTTCCTTGAGAGTTCGCTATATTCGGGATCTTTATAGAATATCTAGCGAAAGTAAAACATTAATTCTTTAAATTATTTAAGTATTGTATAGAAACAGGATTATATAGATATTACCGATAACATATAGATATAAAATAGATAAATTGCAATAGAAATATTATTTTATTAAAATGTTAGTATGTAACTTTTTTTATAACGGAATTGAAGAAACAAATCTCCTGCTTAAGTTCTGTTTATAATTCCGCATCCGCTAACTTAGAATTAAAAAATCCGGTTCCGCATCCGTATCCGCTAAACCCACATCCGTAACATCATTTCTAAAGCAAACATCTTCATCTTCAATGTGATTCTTCAAAGAGTTTTTGGAGTTTAATTAATTTAAAACACAATCTTACACATTATCATGTTTATCTCAATAATTTCTGGTTAAAAGAAAATTTCTGGTTGAAGAAGGCATCTTCATCTTCAATTTAAGCCATAATTCATTCATTTATCTCCATTATTAAAGCCATAATAAAGCCATGCTTTCCATCATTAAAACCAAGACAATGTTTATAATTTTAAATAATTTGGAACGTATTCTTACATATTTTCATTTTTATCTCAGCAATTTCTAATTACAACTAATATCATATCATTTTAAAGAAGGCATCTCCATCTTCAATTTAAGCCATGATTCATTTTTGTACCTTAATTTTTTGAATTCTTCTATTTCTAATCCGCTTGATGTTATCAAGGCTAGAACGTAATCTTACACATTTGAATTTCTACCTCAATAATTTTTGAATAAAACAGTGGTTATCATACATCATTTTAAAGAAGATTAATACACTCCAATAACATACAACCAATCAGAGTAACGATTGTTCAAAATTCTGACCAATCACGTGATTTTATAAGTGGATAAAGCTACCTAGGTTTTATAACTGAATAAACCACATGTGATATTTTATAACTGATTAAAACGCGACTACCATATATATATACTTTTGTTTACTTGTCAAATTTTTGACAACTGTCATTGTCGTGCATTGTCGCGTTTTTGAATTTGAAAATGTGTTTTAATCGTTTTGGGGAGTATTCTTTACATGAAATACAGATGGCAATTGATGAAAATGTCCCGAAAAATACCATCAACACGAAAAAATCGGTATGGAATCAATTCACCAAATTTTGTAAGTCGCGAAATTATTCTATTAATGCAGCGACTACAAATGAAGAGTTGAATAACATATTAAAAGACTGGGGGTTCAACATGCGCAAAAACAATGGTGAGGATTATAAAGAAACTGCGGTGAAGACTTTTTTTTAATATAACGGCGAAATTGTTACAAGAAAAGTTTTTTAATGAGTATAATCGGAAAATTGACCCGTTTACGCAAATTGAATTTAAAGGAGCACGGGACGCCAAAAATACCAAAAGGAAGGAGCTTCAAAAAGATCCCGACAAACGTAAAATAAGTTCTTCAGCACTAAGCATAGACGATATTGAAAAAATAGTTAAATTATGGAACGAAGAAACACCCGAAGGTTTACAACGAAAATTTTATCACATAGCGGCTTATGAATTGGCCTGGAGAGGTGGTGAAGCAACAAGATGTAAGATTCATTTTTTCAAAGAAGAAAAAAATTGCTATGGAATCTTAACAAACAGAATAGAATATAATCCAATCTTCTCTAAAACATGTCAAGGAGGATCGCAGAAGTGTACTGACAGTAAATGGCTTACTTTAAATAGCAAAAATCCTGAAATATGTCCTGTTGGCTTATATCGAAAGTTACTATCCAAGCGTTCAGAAAATGTTACATCAGATCGGTTATTTTTAACTGTAAATTCTTTCTGGAAGGAAGAAAATTCAAAGGGATGGTTTAAAAATTCGCCAATTGGATCGAATACAATTGGAAAGTGGACAAAAGAAGGAGCTTCAAAGATTGGGTAAAATGTTTTTTCTAATAAAATTACAAATCACTCCAATAGATCCAGCGCCATTTCAAATTATGCTAAAGCGGGAATCGGGGAGCAACAACTTTGCAAAATGACGGGACACGAATACTAAATCACTCACCCCATATTTGCAACTAGATCAACAGCATCATGCAACTCTCGTATCGAGTCTGCGAAATGATCAAAAATCACCGCCAAAAGTAAATCAAGAAGTAATTTCTACTGAAATCATTCATCAAATTGAGAAAAATGAATCAACTAACAATAAAATTGTTTATAATAATTGCACTTTCAATGTAAAAAATATGACTGTAAAGTAATAATTTGAATATTATTAGAAATTGTTAAATGTTAGTTAAAAATACGAATATTAGTCAAAAACAATTAAAAATAAATTGTACATTTGTCGTGTATTAATCTCCCTAAAATACACTCGAGCTTGACTTTAAATCAGGATAATTTTATTTTAAATTCACTCAAGTTTTGTTGCCCTTTGGAAAAAATTCTCAATCAAAATCAATAGATAAAATCGCTCCAGCTAAAGCTGTCGCGATTTTATCATGATTTTGATTTCGAATTTTTTCCATGGCAACAAAACGTTCGTGTCAAAATAAAATTATCCGATTAAAAGTCAAGCTCTTGTGTATTTACCCCCGACAATTATATCTTCAGTTTGAGTCATGATTCATTCCTGTATCTCCATTATTAAAGCCAACACGCTTTTATAAATTTCAATTAATTTGAAACGCAATCGTACACACTTTAATTTTTATCTCAATAATTTGTCGTTAAAACATTAATTAACTCATACCGTTTTAAAAAGGACAAGTTTTTGTTCAATTTGATCTCCATGATTTTAGCAATGGCCATGTTTTTTAATTATTCCATTTTTAATACTTAAATGTTATCAAGATTGGAACGTAATCTTACACATTTTAACTTTGATCCCAACAATTTTTGAATAAAACAGCGGTTATCATAGAGCATTTTAAAGAAGAAATCTTCATCTTCAGTTTGAGCCATGATTCATTGCTTTATCTCTATTATTAGAGCCAAGGTGATTTTTTGAATCATAATTAATTTAAAACACAATAATTTCTCAATAATTTCTAATTAAAACTTCGGTTATCTGATATCATTTTGAAGATGACTTCTTCATCTTCCATTTAAGCCTTGATTCAGCCTCATCTTCATTATTAAAACCATCCTTTGCCATGATAAAGTCATACTCTCTATCATTGTAATCCCAATTCAACCCAATTTTAATAAAAATTTAATAATTTGAAAATCTTACACATTTTAATTTTTATCTCAACAATTTTTCATTGAAACATTAGTTATCTCATATCATCTTAAAGAGGAGATTTTTTTTCAATTTGATCCATAAGTCATCTCATTATCTCCATTACTTTAGCCATGACCATGTTAATAATTATTCCATTTTTATTACTTAAATGTTATCAAAGTTGGAACGTAATCTTACACATTTTAAATTTGATCTCAATAATTTTTGAATAAAACAGCGGTTATCATATAGCATTATAAAGAAGAAATCTTCATCTTCAGTTTAAGACATAATTCGTTCCTTTATTTTATCATTAAAGCCAAACCATTTTTACAGAGTTCAATTAATTTGAAACGCTCTTTCACACACTTTATTTTTTTATCTCAATAATATTTCGTTAAAACATCAGTTATCTCATAGTAGTCTTAAAGAGGGAAGTTTTTGCTTCAATTTTTCGATATTTTAAAGAAGACATCTTCATATGTAGTTTGAGCCGTGATTCATTCCTATATCTCTATTATTAAATTCAAGGTATTTTTGAAATTTAATTAATTTGAAACGTCATCCTACAAATTTTAATTTCTATCTCAATATATCTTAAAGAAGGAAGTTTCTTCTTCAATTTGATCCATAAGTCATCTCATTATCTCCATTATTTTAGCCAAGGCCATATTTTCAATTAATCAATTTTTATTACTTTAATGTTAGCAGAGTTGAAACGTAATCTTACACATTTTAAAATTTATAAATAAAACAGCGATTAGCATACGTCATTTCAAAGAAGACATCTTCGTCTTCAATCTAAGCTATGATTCATCCCTTTATCTCCATTATTAAAGCCAAGGCGATTTTTTTTTATTTAATTAATTTAAAACACAATCCTTCACACTTTAATTTTTATCTCAATAATTTCTTGTTAAAACGTCAATTATCTTATATAATTTTAAAGAAAGAATTTTCATTTTCGATTTGATCCATGAATTATCCATTATCTCCGTTACTTTAACCATGGTCATGTTTTTAATTATTTCATTTTAATTTCTTTAATGCTATCAAGGCAAGGAACGTAATCTTACACATTTTTATTTTGATCTGAATACTCTTTGAATAAAACAGTGGTTATCAAACATCATCTTAAAGAAGACATCTTTATCTTCAATTTGAACAGTTGTTCATTTTTTTATCTCCAACATTATAGCCAAGACGATTTTTTTAAGATTAATTAATTTGAAATGCAATCCTATACACCTAAATTTTTATCTCAATAATTTCTCATTGCAACATCAGTTATTTCATATCACCTTAAAAAGGACAGTTTCTTCTTCAATTTCATCCATAAGTCATCTCATAATCTCCGTTATTTTCGCCATGGCCATATTTTTAATTATTCCATTTTTTAACTTTAATATTATAACAATTTAATCTTAATAATTTGGACTTCCATCTCAATAATTTTTGAAGAAAATAACCGTTATCATATATCATTTTAAACAAGACATCGTCATCTTCAATTTTAGCCATAATTCATTCCTATATCTCCATTTTTAACACCAATAACATCCAATTAAACTAATAAATCAATGTGTGCGATATGAGCAATACAACAACTGTACTCACCAACAGTTGGAGCAACATTGTTGGTGAGTATTTTTACAATCGTTTAATTGGAACAAATTACTCGAGGCCCAAAGTGTCCCAATTAACTGGAGTGCACTGTATTAGGAAGAACAGCAATAAATATTACATGTGTGCTACACAGATGACGGCATCATTATCGCAGAATCTTAGGATGGACTACAACGGCTTCTAAATACATTCCACGAAGCGTGTAATCAATAAAATGGAATGTGTGGTTATCGAAAATCATCCATTTGATGCAAAATTATAGTATAAAAGCAGCTCTTTGAGGAATGTTCCAATTTGGTAATCTTAGATAAGAATAAGAACAACATTTCGTTTATAAGTCAATATCATGGAATGCAAAAATGAATGGAATATCATGACATGGAACGCAAAAAATACACAAAGAAGGAAAGAATACTAGGAAAGATAAAATATCATAACAATTTTTAAGGTTTTGGATAAGAAGTTATCTTGAGATATTCATGTCCGTAATTCTATCGAATGCATTGGAGGTTTTCTCAGATATTGTCTCTGAGATCTATAATCTCGGATTTTTACTAATCTCTCTCCGAATATCTAGAAAGTGCTATTTCGAGGTTGATTGTTGAATCAACATGAAAGCAATAACTTTATCTGAAAATCTTCCACTTTTTTCCGAGAGTGTCCGATTGGTGTCAACTTCGTTTGATTCTTCAATGTCTAAGTAAAAACAATCACAAAGAAATTTTAAGATTAGAAATCATTCTCAAAGAAAGTAGAAATTATACTCAATCACTTCACTAGAACTGAAGAAAATGATAGTTAACTTTAAACAGTTAATTATCCAAAAAAAGTAGATTTCTTATTTTTTCTTCTCTTGAAGTGTTTTTATCTAGCGATCTGATTTCTTCCTATTCGTCGTTCCCGTTTTCCATAAAAGTACAAAACGATTCCACAAAACGATCAATCGGATAATGTTATTTGGCGCGACCAGGATTGCGGATTTAGAAAGTTGACTGACTAACGATAACGTAAAACTGTCCAGCTCCTCTTTAGTTTGTGGTATTGTTTTTATCAATACATTTTATGGCTTGACCTCTACTTGCCCGGAATGTATTTTGTACAAAAAAATCCTTTCTCCGCTTACTTTAAACGTCTTAAATTTGTGTAGATGTTGGCGCGATTGTTTCGTGCTCGCACTTACTCATACTTAATTGACAGCACTTTATTCATGTATTGACGGTAATCATAAGGTGCTGGCGAAACTATCTACGGCAAGAATCTTCGTGTGGACCTTGACGGCACACACGGAATCTACCCACAAACCCAGCTTTTAATGGTATTTTGACGAGAAATCGGGACACGGTGTATCCGTGAAGAATGATTTGCATATAGACTATACAAGGAATCACTCGCATAGCTGAATATATTAACCGAGACAACACAGGTGTTTATTAACGATTGTATTCAACTGCCAGATTTGGGATTTAATTTTAAACTATTTAATTTATGTGGTGAAACTTTGTGCTCATCATTTATAAATGAGTAACGAAATGTGTTTTTATTACTGATTCACCAATTGTCGGTCAAATGTGAATTGAAAGTACAATCAGGCGTCATAACGTTGGCACGTGAGCTCACGTTCGATGGACAGTTCGATCAGGTTTGACCAGGTTAAGCCGCACCTCTCGTGAAATCTTGCACGTAATTAAAGTCTCAAAGAATGGTTTTTGAGTAGGCCACAGATAGTGCAATTTCAACCAACACTCCCGCCAGTCGAGCTTCATTACTATTCAGGAATTTGAACGCTCTAAATTCGACACTTTATTTACCATTTAAAAAAAATTATTTTGAACTAAAATTAGAACTAATACTAGAACTATTACTAGAACTAGTAATCAAATGATCAATTTTGAAAAGATCCTAGGGCCTCACCCACACGTGACCTTGACAATTTAAATGTAAATGTCTGAAGCTTAAATGATACAAAGATGTAGAGATGAGCAATATTTTAGTAACAGTGATTTTTCACCGTTACTAAAATTCACGATTAGCAACGGTGACGTAAAATGAAAAACAACGGTGACCATGATTTCCCGGTATTATTACAGTGGATATATGGGTGTTTGAATAACCTTGAAATTGACAAAATCGACTTGAATCCTTTATGTTCCATAACTTTAAATAAAGATATCTTGGTAGTTAATATCTTAAAAGATTCCCCAATTCACATCCATTTAAAGCCGACATTACAAGTATTAATCAAATTTCTAGAATCTTTCAAATCTGCTTCTTAGTGCAGGATCCTTTTGTTACAACCAAAACCTACCTTTCTCTTTGATATCATTTGAGCGAATAAAGATGTTTTTATGGTTAATATCTTAAAATAAAGCTTGATTAAGAAGAATTTCACTCCAAATTAGTAGACTAACTAACAACATCTAGAATTTTTGGAATACGGGTATTTGGATGACCTTGGAGTTGACAAAATCGACTTGAATTCTTTACGTTCCGTAACTTCTGAGTAAATAAAGATATTTTGGTGATTAATATCTCAAAAGAGTCCCCAATTTATATCAATTTAAAGCGGATATTATACGTATTAATCAAACTTTCAGAATCTCTAAAATCTATTTCTAAGCGCAAGAGTCATTTGTTACAACCAAAATCTACCTTTTTTTGATATCTTTTGAGTGAATAAAGGTATGTTCATGGTTAATATCATAAAATAAAGCTTGATTAAGAAGAATTTCATCCCAAATTAGTAGACTAACTAGCAACGTTTAGAATTTTTGGAGTATGGGTGTATGGATGACCTTGAAATTGATAAAATCGACTTGAATTCTTTACCTTCCGTAACTTCTGAGTAAATAATGATATTTTGGTGATTAATATCTCAAAAGAATCCCCAATTTATATCAATTTCAAGTCGATATTACACGCATTAATCAAACTTTCAGAATCTCTCAAATCTGCTTCTCAGTGCAAGAGTCATTTGTTACAACCAAAATCTACATTTTTTTTGATATCTTTTGAGCGAATAAAGATATTTTCATGGTTAATATCATAAAATAAAGTTTGATTAAGAAGAATTGCATCCCAAATTAGTAGACTAACTAGCAACGTTTAGAATTTTTGGAGTATGGGTGTTTGGATAACCTTGAAATTGACAAAATCGACTTGAGAATTCTTTACCTTCTATAACTGTTGAGTAAATAAAGATATTTTGGTGATTAATATCTCAAAAGAGTCCCCAATTCATATCAATTTAAAGCCGATATTACACGCATTAATCAAACTTTCAGAATCTCTCAAATCTGCTTCTCAGTGCAAGAGTCATTTGTTACAACCAAAATCTACATTTTTTTTTGATATCTTTTGAGCGAATAAAGATTTTTGGAGGGCAAGAGTCATTTGTTACAACCAAAATCTACATTTTTTTGATATCTTTTGAGCGAATAAAGATATTTCATGGTTAATATCATAAAATAAAGCTTGATTAAGAAGAATTTCATCCCAAATTAGTAGACTAACTAGCAACGTTTAGAATTTTTGGAGTATGGGTGTTTGGATGACCTTGAAATTGACAAAATCGACTTGAGAATTCTTTACCTTCTATAACTGTTGAGTAAATAAATATATTTTGGTGATTAATATCTCAAAAGAGTCCCCAATTCATATCAATTTAAAGCCGATATTACACGCATTAATCAAACTTTCAGAATCTCTCAAATCTGTTTCTCAGGGCAAGAGTCATTTGTTACAACCAAAATCTACATTTTTTTGATATCTTTTGAGCGAATAAAGATATTTCATGGTTAATATCATAAAATAAAGCTTGATTAGGAAGAATTTCATCCCAAATTAGTAGACTAACTAGCAACGTTTAGAATTTTTGGAGTATGGGTGTTTGGATGACCTTGAAATTGACAAAATCGACTTGAGAATTCTTTACCTTCTATAACTGTTGAGTAAATAAATATATTTTGGTGATTAATATCTCAAAAGAGTCCCCAATTCATATCAATTTAAAGCCGATATTACACGCATTAATCAAACTTTCAGAATCTCTCAAATCTGCTTCTCAGTGCAAGATCATTTGTTACAACCAAAATCTACATTTTTTTTGATATCATTTGAGTGAATAAAGATATTTTCATGGTTAACATCATAAAATAAAGCTTGATTAAGAAGAATTTCATCCCAAATTAGTAGACTAACTAGCAACGTTTAGAATTTTTTGGAGTATGGGTGTATGGATGACCTTGAAATTGATAAATTCGACTTGAATTCTTTACCTTCCGTAACTTCTGAGTAAATAATGATATTTTGGTGATTAATATCTCAAAAGAATTCCCAATTTATATCAATTTAAAGCCGATTTTACACGCATTAATCAAACTTTCAGAATCTCTCAAATCTGCTTCTCAGTGCAAGAGTCATTTGTTACAACCAAAATCTACCTTTTTTGATATCTTTAAGCGAATAAAGATATTTTCATGGTTAATATCATAAAATAAAGCTTGATTAAGAAGAATTTCATCCCAAATTAGTAGACTAACTAGCAACGTTTAGAATTTTTGGAGTATGGGTGTATGGATGACCTTGAAATTGACAAAATCGACTTGAATTCTTTACGTTCCGTAACTTCTGAGTAGATAATGGTATTTTGGTGATTAATATCTCAAAAGAATCCCCAATTTATATCAATTTAAAGCCGATATTACACGCATTAATCAAACTTTCAGAATCTCTCAAATCTGCTTCTCAGTGCAAGAGTCATTTGTTACAACCAAAATCTACCTTTTTTTTGATATCTTTTGAGTGAATAAAGATATTTTCATGGTTAACATCATAAAATAAAGCTTGATTAAGAAGAATTTCATCCCAAATTAGTAGACTAACTAGCAACGTTTAGAATTTTTGGAGTATGGGTGCTTGGATGACCTTGAAATTGACAAAATCGACTTGAATTCTTTACCTTCCGTAACTTCTGAGTAAATAAAGATATTTTGGTGATTTATATCTCAAAAGAATCCCAAATTTATATCAATTTAAAGCCGATATTACACGCATTAATCAAACTTTCAGAATCTCTCAAATCTGCTTCTCAGTGCAAGAGTCATTTGTTACAACCAAAATCTACCTTTTTTTTGATATCTTTTGAGTGAATAAAGATATTTTCATGGTTAACATCATAAAATAAAGCTTGATTAAGAAGAATTTCATTCCAAATTAGTAGACTAACTAGCAACGTTTAGAATTTTTGGAGTATGGGTGCTTGGATGACCTTGAAATTGACAAAATCGACTTGAATTCTTTACGTTCCGTAACTTCTGAGTAAATAATGGTATTTTGGTGATTAATATCTCAAAAGAATCCCCAATTTATATCAATTTAAAGCCGATATTACACGCATTAATCAAACTTTCAGAATCTCTCAAATCTGCTTCTCAGTGCTAGAGTCATTTGTTACAACCAAAATCTACCTTTTTTTTGATATCTTTTGAGTGAATAAAGATATTTTCATGGTTAATATCATAAAATAAAGCTTGATTAAGAAGAATTGCATCCCAAATTAGTAGACTAACTAGCAACGTTTAGAATTTTTGGAGTATGGGTGTATGGATGACCTTGAAATTGACAAAATCGACTTGAATCCTTTACGTTCCGTAACTTCTGAGTAAATAATGGTATTTTGGTGATTAATATCTCAAAAGAATCCCCAATTTATATCAATTTAAAGCCGATATTACACGCATTAATCAAACTTTCAGAATCTTTCAAATCTGCTTCTCAGTGCAAGAGTCATTTGTTACAACCAAAATCTACCTTTTTTTGATATCTTTAAGCGAATAAAGATATTTTCATGGTTAACATCATAAAATAAAGCTTGATTAAGAAGAATTGCATCCCAAATTAGTAGACTAACTAGCAACGTTTAGAATTTTTGGAGTATGGGTGTTTGGATTACCCTGAAATTGACAAAATCGATTTGAATCCTTTACGTTCCGTAACTTCTGAGTAAATAATGGTATTTTGGTGATTAATATCTCAAAAGAATCCCCAATTATATCAATTTAAAGCCGATATTACACGCATTAATCAAATTTATAAAATCTCTCAAATCTGCTTCTTAGTGCAGGATCCATTTGTCACAATCAAAACCTACCTTTTTTGATATCTTTTGAGCGAATAAAGATATTATCATGATTGATAACTCAAAATAAAGCTTAATTAAGAAGAATTTCTAGAATTTTTGGAATATGGGTGTTTGGAATATCGGCTTGAATTCTTTATATTCCATAACTTTTAGAAAAATAAAGATATTTTGGTGATGAATATCTTAAAGGAATCTCCAATTCATATCAATTTAAAGCCGGTATTGCACACATTGACCAAATTTCTTGAATCTCTTAAATCTGCTTCTTATTGCAGGATCCATTTATTATCATCAAAACCTACAATTTTTTTGATATCTTTTGAGCAAATAAGGATATTTTCATGATTGATAACTTAAAGTAAAGCTTGATTAAGAACAATTTCAGTCTTCAGTCTTTAGTAGACTTCATAGCAACGACTAGAATTTTTGGAATATGGGTGTTTGGATCACCTTGAAATTGACAAAATCGACTTGAATCCTTCACATTCCATGACTTTTGAATAAATAAAGATATTTTGGTGATTAATATCTCAAAAGAATCCCAAATTCATAGCAACTTAGAGCCAATATAGCACGCATTAATCAAATTTCTGAAATCCCTCAAATCTGTTTCTTAGTGCAGAATCCATCTATTACAATCAAAACCTACTCCTTTTTTGATATCTTTTGAACGAATAAAGATATTTTCACGATTGATATTTTAAAATAAAGCTTGATTATGAAGAATTTCATTCCAAATTAGTAGATTTCATAGCAACGGCTAGAATTTTTGGAACGTGGGAGTTTGGATAACCTTGAAATTAACAAAATCGACTTGATTTCTTTACATTCCATAACTTTTGAAAAAATAAAGATATTTTGATGATTAAGATCTCAACAGAATCCTCAATTCATATCAATTTAAAGCCAATATTGCACGCATTAATCAAATTTTTAAAATCTCTCCTGCTTCGTAGTGCAGGATCTATTTATTACAATCAAAATCTACATTTTTCTTTGATATCTTTTTAGCGAATAAAGATATTTTCATGGTTAATATTATAAAATAAAGCGTGATTGAGAATAATTTCACTCCAAATTAGTAGACTAACTAGCAACGTCTAGAATTTTTTTGAATATGGATGTTTGAATGACCTTGAAATTGACAAAATCGACTTTAATCCTTTATAATCGATAGCTTTTGAGTAAATAAAGATATTTTGGAGATTAATATCCTTAAAGAATTCCCAATTCATATCAATTTAAAGCCGATATTACATGCACTAATCAAATTTCTAGAATCTCTCAAATCTGCTTCTTAGTGCAGGATCCATTTGTTACAACGAAAACCTACTTTTCTCGTTGATATATTTTGAGCGAATAAAGATATTTTCATGATTAATATCTTAAAATAAAACTTGATTAAGAAGAATTCCACATCAAATTAGTAGACTAACTAGCAACGTCTAGAATTTTTGGAATATAGATTTTTGAATGACCTTGAAATTAGCAAAATCGACTTGAATTCTTTACATTCTATAATTTTAGAGTAAATTAAGACATTTTGATGATTAATACAATAAACACGCCATAGTGTGAACATCGCATAACGGATACTTGGCATAATGTGAACAAACTGTAAAGTGCATTAGCCAATTTAGTAACTTGTAAAATCGACACCGGGCCGTTACTTTGAGTGTAAATATCTGTTAAATATGGTACTTCCTCGATGAAGTCGTTGCATTCACAATGAATTCACAGTAGGTTGGGTTGGGTTGTATGGGCAGTTAGTTGTTCTGTTTGTATGATTTCACTACAGAGATATCAATAAAATGTCATTAAAGAAACCAAAGTGTCTTACTCTTTATGAGATCGCTTGTAATTCTAGAGTTGAAAGATGGAAAAGGTGTTTCGCATGTATCTAAAAAATACATTATTTTAAAATATAATAAAAGAGTTTTGAATTCCCAAGAATGGAAAAAATTGTAAAGTGCTAAAAATTGTAAAATTTCTTAATCAACGAAATAAAAATGTTATTGTGAGTGGTGCAATATTTACGCAAAAAGCGAAATTACTGCATTTACATATTAGAACACAAAGTGACACAAATTAAACAAAATGATAAAAAAGTGGGCAGATGAGACCGATGTTGACTATACCTACCTTGTAGTTATAAAAAAGCTAAGAGAAAAAGTAGTAATGCAAAAAATAAAAAAGGACAGAAATAAACAAATATTTTAGATTTCTTTGGCAAAAGATAATTATTTATTAATCATTTTGTTTCAAAAAAATGCATACTTGTAACATGGAATAGTGTTAGTTCGTGTTCTGATTAGCAAAAAAAAGCTGACCTCCAGGATCTGTGGAGGTGTGATTTTAGCTTGACATATTCATGTGACCTATTTTTTGTCTTGACATTAACTATTACAAAACTTCACATCTTCAGATAAACTATAAAAATCCGGACTACTGTTCATACAATGTATATTAAGATCCACTATCGTAAAACCCCATTTTTATCTCATAGACCACCAAAACTTTTTTTTCGCTGACGTAGACCCCTAAGGGTCAATATACTTAGATCACTTTAGACATCACTGTCTTAAACTTGGGTTGGGTTGGACTGCAACCCAATGTTAGGTGATAAAGTGACACATCACTTTATCAGCTCTGTTATCATATTTCAAATAGGTAAGTCTTGATCAATATATTCATTCAAAACTCTTAAATTACTACTGTATTTAAATACTGCATTTGACTAAGAATGGTATGAACATCTGTGGAATATTTTAAGTTCATAGTTAGATTACTAACAAAAGCGGGTGTTTATCTGTATCTCTGAAGAAAAAACAACTCTAGAAAAATGTTCAATCATTCTTTTACCACTGATTCGTATATAAGATTTGGGAAAACGTGGACACCTTTGCATGTAAAAGTGATTAAGAAAGAGCGATTTAACTCGAATCGATTTGACGATACCAACAAGCGATTTGAGTTATAGGAGATTTAGATGATGCAAAGATATAAAAGGAACGATTTTGGCATAAATTGTCGAGATCATTTGCAGCCGAGACGCTGGTTTTGATACATCAATATGAAATTGTCGGTTTTAAAAGATCCTGCGACCTCGCACGCAAGTGACCTTGGCAATTTGAAGGTAAATGTTTTTCTTTAGGAAGTTTAGATGATTCAAAGATGTGAAAGGTACAATTTCGCCTCAAATTATCGAGGTCGCTTGCGGGCGAGACGCTGGGTTTAATATATTAATACGAAATTGTCACTTCTGGAAGATCCTAGGGCCTCGCCCACAAGCGACTTCGGCAATTTGATGGTAAATGTGTTCCTACAGGAAGCTTACATAATACAAAGATGTCAAAGGAACGATTTCCCCTCACATCGTCGAGGTCGCTTGTAGGCGAGACGCTGGGTTTAATATATCAATACGAAATTGTTAGTTCTGGAAGATCCTAGGGCTTCGCCCGTCAGCGACCTCGGCAATTTGATGGTAAATGCGTTTCTATAGGAAGCTTAGATAATACAAAGTTATCAAAGGAACGATTTCCCCTCACATCGTCGATATCGCTTGCGGGCGAGACGCTGGGTTTAACATATCAACATGAAATTGTCAATTCTGGAGGATCCTAGGGCCTCGCCCGCTAGCGACCTCGCCAATATGATGGTAAATGTGTTCCTACAGGAAGCTTTGATAATACAAAGATGTCGAAGGAACGATCTCCCCTCACATCGTCGAGATCGCTTGCGGGCAAGACGCTGGGTTTAATATATCAACACGAAATTGTCAATTCTGTGGGATCCTAGGGCCTCGCACGCAAGCGACCTCGCCAATTTGATGGTAAATGTGTTCCTACAGGAAGCTTAGATAATACAAAGATGTCAAAGGAATGATTTCCCCTCACATCGTCGAGGTCGCTTGCGGGCGAGACGCTGGGTTTAATATATCAATACGAAATTGTCAGTTCTGGTGGATCCTAGGGCCTCGCCCGCCAGCGACCTCAGCAATTTGATGGTAAATGTGTTCTTACAGGAAACTTAGATAATACAAAGATGTCAAAGGAACGATTTCCCCTCACATCGTCGAGGTCGCTTGCGGGCGAGACGCTGGGTTTAATATATCAATACGAAATTGTCAGTTCCGGAAGATCCTAGGGCTTTGACCGTCAGCGACCTCGGCAATTTGATGGTAAATGTATTTCTATAGGAAGCTTAGATAATACAAAATTGTCAAAGGAACGATTTCCCCTCACATCGTCGAGATCGCTTGCGGGCGAGACGCTGGGTTTAATATATCAACACGAAATTGTCAATTCTGTGGGATCCTCGGGCTTCGCCCGCAAGCGACCTCGCCAATTTGATGGTAAATGTGTTCCTACAGGAAGCTTAGATAATACAAAGATGTCAAAGGAACGATTTCCCCTCACGTCGTCGAGATCGCTTGCGGGCGAGACGCTGGGTTTAATATATCAACACGAAATTGTCAATTCTGTGGGATCCTAGGGCCTCGCCCGCAAGCTACCTCGTTAATTTGATGGTAAATGTGTTCCTACAGGAAGCTTAGATAATACAAAGATGTCAAAGGAACGATTTCCCCTCACATCGTCGAGGTCGCTTGCGGGCGAGACGCTGGGTTTAATATATCAATACGAAATTGTCAGTTCCGGAAGATCCTAGGGCCTCGACCGCAAGCGACCTCGGCAATTTAATGGTGAATGTGTTCTTACAGGAAACTTAGATAATACAAAGATGTAAAAGGAACGATTTCCCCTCACATCGTCGAGGTCGCTTGCGGGCTAGACGCTGGTTTTAATATATCTATACGAAATTGTCAGTTCTAGTGGATCATCCTAGGGCCTCGTCCGCCAGCGACCTCGGCAATTTGATGATAAATGTGTTCCTATAGGAAGCTTAGATAATACAAAGATGTCAAAGAAACGATTTCCCCTCACATCGTCGAGGTCGCTTGCGGGCGAGACGCTGGGTTTAATATATCAATACGAAATTATCAGTTCCGGAAGATCCGGGCCTCGCCCGCAAGCGACCTCGGCAATTTAATGGTAAATGTGTTCTTACAGGAAACTTAGATAATACAAAGATGTCAAAGGAACGATTTCCCCTCATATCGTCGAGGTCGCTTGCGGGCGAGACGCTGAGTTTAATATACCAATACGAAATTGTCAGTTCTGGTGGATCCCAGGGCCTCGCCCGCAAGCGACCTTGGCAATTTGATGGTAAATGTGTTCCTATAGGAAGCTTAGATAATACAAAGATGTCAAAGGAACGATTTCCCCTCACATCGTCGAGGTCGCTTGCGGGCTAGACGCTGGTTTTAATATATCTATACGAAATTGTCAGTTCTAGTGGATCATCCTAGGGCCTCGCCCGCCAGCGACCTCGGCAATTTGATGATAAATGTGTTCCTATAGGAAGCTTAGATAATACAAAGATGTCAAAGAAACGATTTCCCCTCACATCGTCGAGGTCGCTTGCGGGCGAGACGCTGGGTTTAATATATCAATACGAAATTATCAGTTCCGGAAGATCCGGGCCTCGCCCGCAAGCGACCTCGGCAATTTAATGGTAAATGTGTTCTTACAGGAAACTTAGATAATACAAAGATGTCAAAGGAACGATTTCCCCTCATATCGTCGAGGTCGCTTGCGGGCGAGACGCTGAGTTTAATATACCAATACGAAATTGTCAGTTCTGGTGGATCCCAGGGCCTCGCCCGCAAGCGACCTTGGCAATTTGATGGTAAATGTGTTCCTATAGGAAGCTTAGATAATACAAAGATGTCAAAGGAACGATTTCCCCTCACATCGTCGAGGTCGCTTGCGGGCTAGACGCTGGTTTTAATATATCTATACGAAATTGTCAGTTCTAGTGGATCATCCTAGGGCCTCGCCCGCCAGCGACCTCGGCAATTTGATGATAAATGTGTTCCTATAGGAAGCTTAGATAATACAAAGATGTCAAAGAAACGATTTCCCCTCACATCGTCGAGGTCGCTTGCGGGCGAGACGCTGGGTTTAATATATCAATACGAAATTATCAGTTCCGGAAGATCCGGGCCTCGCCCGCAAGCGACCTCGGCAATTTAATGGTAAATGTGTTCTTACAGGAAACTTAGATAATACAAAGATGTCAAAGGAACGATTTCCCCTCATATCGTCGAGGTCGCTTGCGGGCGAGACGCTGAGTTTAATATACCAATACGAAATTGTCAGTTCTGGTGGATCCCAGGGCCTCGCCCGCAAGCGACCTTGGCAATTTGATGGTAAATGTGTTCCTATAGGAAGCTTAGATAATACAAAGATGTCAAAGGAACGATTTCCCCTCACATCGTCGAGGTCGCTTGCGGGCGAGACGCTGGGTTTAATATATCAACACGAAATTGTCAGTTCTGGAAGATCCTAGGGCCTCGCCCGCAAGCGACCTTGGCAATTTGATGGTAAATGTGTTCCTATAGGAAGCTTAGATAATACAAAGATGTCAAAGGAACGATTTCCCCTCACATCGTCGAGGTCGCTTGCGGGCGAGACGCTGGGTTTAATATATCAATACGAAATTGTCAGTTCCGGAAGATCCGGGCCTCGCCCGTAAGCGACCTCGGCAATTTAATGGTAAATGTGTTCTTACAGGAAACTTAGATAATATAAAGATGTCAAAGGAACGATTTCCCCTCATATCGTCGAGGTCGCTTGCGGGCGAGACGCTGAGTTTAATATACCAATACGAAATTATCAGTTCTGGTGGATCCTAGGGCTTCGCCCGTCAGCGACCTCGGCAATTTGATGGTAAATGTGTTCCTACAAGAAGCTTAGATAATACAAAGATGTCAAAGGAACGATTTCCCCTCACATCGTCGAGGTCGCTTGCGGGCGGGACGCTGGGTTGAATATATCAATACGAAATTGTCAGTTCCGGAAGATCTTAGGGCTTCGCCCGCAAGCGACCTCGGCAATTTAATGGTAAATGTGTTCTTACAGGAAACTTAGATAATACAAAGATGTCAAAGGAACGATTTCCCCTCATATCGTCGAGGTCGCTTGCGGGCGAGACGCTGAGTTTAATATATCAATACGAAATTGTCAGTTCTGGAAGATCCTAGGGCCTCGCCCGTAAGCGACCTCGGCAATTTGATGGTAAATGTGTTCCTATAGGAAGCTTAGATAATACAAAGATGTCAAAGGAACGATTTCCCCTCACATCGTCGAGGTCGCTTGCGGGCGAGACGATGGGTTTAATATATCAAGACGAAATTGTCAGTTCTGGTGGATCCTAGGGTTTCGCCCGCCAGCGACCTCGGCAATTTGATGGTAAATGTGTTCTTACAGGAAACTTAGATAATACAAAGATATCAAAGGAACGATTTCCCCTCATATCGTCGAGGTCGCTTGCGGGCGAGACGCTGAGTTTAATATATCAATACGAAATTATCAGTTCTGGAAGATCCTAGGGCCTCGCCCGTAAGCGACCTCGGCAATTTGATGGTAAATGTGTTCCTATAGGAGGCTTAGATAATACAAAGATGTCAAAGGAACGATTTCCCCTCACATCGTCGAGGTCGCTTGCGAACGAGACGCTGGGTTTAATATATCAATACGAACCTGTCAGTTTTGGAAGATCCTACGGCCTCGCCCGCAAGCGACCTTGGTAATTTGAACGTAAATGTCTTCCTATAAGTAGCTTAGATGATGCAAAGATGTAAAAGGTCACTTATATAGAATCTTTTAAAAATGAATCTCCTGCAAGCAATCTAGGCGATTCGAGATAAATATCTTCTTTTAGAAAACTTAGATGATACAAAGACGAGTTTCTTATTGATAAAACAAATTTAAAATAAATAGCTCGCCCGAGTTCTGCGATTTCGTCGTCGAAAAATATACTCACTTATTAAATAAAAAATTAGGGTGGGAGCTTGGTTTTGGTTAAAGGAGGTTTTTGATTCTTCCCCGTTCTGGTTGAATTCCCAATATTTCACATTTAATAAATAAAAAATGTACATTATGATTAATTTTTTGACCGATACATATAGTACCAAATTAACTTGTGATTAAAGATATTTTAAATCGTTTTTTCTTACTTCAACCAACATTTCTTATTCAACATATAGTATTGATTCCTTTGCTAGAGTAAGTTCTAATTTTTTAAACTAAATTCTACCTAAATAAATTATAGACCCATCTGAGTTTATGATGCAAATGTATTAACGGTTATATTGCAGCAAAGGACATTACATCCTGCTTAGAATTAGTGTATTACCAAGTTATTTCCTGCAGACAATACACCTTTTCCTGCAAATCGCACTTCCTGCAATCGCCAAAGTAAAAGAAAGAACAGGTGAAAATTACATCTTTAAATGAAAATTTGATGTTCGTTAGATCCGAATCATTTTAGTTACAAAATTCTCTTTTCAACGATAAACTTTGACTAATTTTAGTGATTGTTCATAGCCAACGACTTACTCATTTAACTTCCCGTTAAATAAATCCTAAATCCTTGACTTAAATACCGTTGCAGAACCAAAAGCAATTTGAGTAGAATTCCTGACGTGATTATCAATCGAAAATCTAAAATTCCTGTTGCTTCACTTTCTCGGCCACAAAACAACATCTTTAAAAGTGAAACTTTTATGTACTATTTGGCGATTACAAAGCAAACAAGACAATTACGTGTACTTTCGGTTTCGGGTTCACGCTTACTGATCGCATTAGAATTTAGCTTCTTCAATCTATTTCCAACAAACATGATTTTCAAAGACGATATGGCACTGAGGCATTGTTCAACCATTAGTGATTAATCACAGCCGTTTCCTGGAGGACCAACAAAGAAACTTAATGGTCTCAATAAACGCAACCTTGAATATATTTTGTACATTTTAACAATACTATGACTAAAAGGAATTATCGTTGCTATAAAAATGTCGTTACGACGAAGGTAATAAAAAAAGCCTTTATTTAACGTAAAATTGGGACGAATAACAAGTTTCCTACATACATTCATAGTAAATAATCTTTTTTTAGTAATTTCACGGAAGAAATTGGCTTTATAGGTGCCGTAATCAGCTTTCTACGGCCATGATCATAAGAAAAATTATGATAATTAATTTCTGAAAAGCGTTTTATGGTTCGAAAGGTGTGTGGAATCTGTATGGATGGAAAGACATGAAAGAAACGAAGAGGCATTTAAAAAAACAGAAAGCGAAAAATGCGAGATCAATTAACACGGTTCGATATGAACGCAAAAGAAAGCGTGAACACCTCTTTTACTATTTTCATCGTTTAGTATTTTAATCAAGTGGTTAATAAAATGATTGATGAACGAGTTTGGACTGACCGATATTTATTGGGGTAATTGTTACTGATTGTATCGGTAAATGTCTTAATAACCGCGATAAACACAATTTCCATTTTAATAAAATCGTTCTCTTTAAAACTTTGTACCATTTAAGTCTCCTATAAGAAGAGATTTACCTTCAATTGCCGAGGTCGCTTGCGAGCGAGGCACAGGGTTTGATGAATCTACACGAAAATGTCAACTTATAAAGATTCTAGGGCCTCGCCCGCAAGTTATCTCGACGATTTGAGACGTAATCGTTTCTTTCACATCGACGAAATTGTCAAATTTAATAATATATCAATCCCGGAGTTTAAGCTGCAAGTGACCTTGACGATTTGAGGCGAAACCTTTCCTTTTATTTCCTTGTATTCTCTAAGTCTCCTATAAGACATCTACCTTCGAATTGCCGAGATCGCTTGAGGGCGAGGTAAGGGATTTGATTTATCAATTCGAAAATATCAGTTTTAGAAAATCTTGGGGCCTCACACGCAAAAAATCTGGGTAATTTGAGACGAAATCGTACCTTGTGCATCTTTGTATCACCTAAATCTCCTATAGGACGACATTTACCTTCAAATCGCCGAGGTCGCTTGAGGGCAAGGCACTTGATTTGATGTACCAACACGAAAGCATCAGTTTTGGAAAATTCTAAGCCTAGCCCGCAAACGATCTCGGTGATTTGAGACAAAATCGTTCCTTTTACATCTTTGTAACATCCAAGTCTCCTATAGGACGACATATACTTTCAAATCGCCGAGGTCGTTTGCGGGCGAGGCGCTTGATTTGATGTATCAACACGAAAATGTCAGTTTTGGAAAATCCTAAGCCTATCCCGCAAACGATCTCGGTGATTTGAGACAAAATCGTTCCTTTTACATCTTTGTAACATCCAGGTCTCCTATCGGACGACATTTACTTCCAAATCGCTTGCGGGCGAGGCACTTAGTTTAATGTATCAACACGAAAATGTCAGTTTTGGAAAATCCTAAGGCCTCGCCCACAAACGATCTCGGTGATTTGAGACAAAATCGTATTATATCTTTGTAACATCCAAGTCTCCTATCGGACGACATTTACCTCTACATCGCTTGCGGGCGAGGCACATAGTTTAATGTATCAACACGAAAATGTCAGTTTTGGAAAATCCTAAGGCCTCGCTCACAAAGGATCTCGGTGATTTGAGACAAAATCGTTCCTTTTACTTCTTTGTAACATCCAAGTCTCCTATCGGACGACATTTACGTCCAAATCGCTTGCGACCGAGGCACTTAGTTTAATGTATCAACATGAAAATGTCAGTTTTGGAAAATCCTAAGGCCTCGCCCACAAACGATCTCAGTGATTTGAGACAAAATCGTTCCTTTTACATCTTTGTAACATCCAAGTCTCCTATCGCACGACATTTACCTCCAAATCGCTTGCGGGCGAGGCTCTTAGTTTACTGTATCAACACGAAAATGTCAGTTTTGGAAAATCTAAGGCCTCGCCCACAAGCGATCTCGGTGATTTGAGACAAAATCGTTCCTTTTACATCTTTGTAACATCCAAGTCTCCTATCGGACGACATTTACCTCCAAATCGCTTGCGGGCGAGGCTCTTAGTTTAATGTATCAACACGAAAATGTTCGTTTTGGAAAATCCTAAGGCCTCGCCCACAAACGATCTTGGTGATTTAAGACAAAATCGTTCCTTTTACATCTTTGTAACGTCCAAGTCTCCTATCGGACGACAATTACCTCTAAATCGCTTGCGAGCGAGGCACTTAGTTTAATGCATCAACACGAAAATGTCAGTTTTGGAAAATCCTAAGGCCCCGCCCACAAACGATCTCGATGATTTGAGACAAAATCGTTCCTTTTACATCTTTGTATCATCTGAGGATATCTATAGGAACATATTTACCTTCAGATGCCTTACATTTACCTCCTAAAACTGATTTCGACAATTTATGACGTAATCGCTCCTTTTATATCTTTATATCATTGAATTGCGAACTTGCGAACTAGATGATATAGCAACAGGAAATTGCCAACTTTGGGGGATATAACGTCTCGCCTTCAAATAACTTCGTTGATTTCAGGAGGAATCGTTCCTTATATGTATATTCTCAATGAGTTACTCAGCTGAAATTACAACTAAAAGCTGAATGAGGGTTAAAGTAGCTAAACGAATTTCATTAATGCAGTAAAAACTTCTTGTTGAAAAGATTAAATTTCCGTTTTTACCTGGACAAAATTTTTATCTAATTTGTAGAAAATTAAATAGCAAATCAGTAACAAAAAGTTTCTTTTTTTTTATTATAATATGTTTCAAATGATATCCTTCTTGATTAATACTCAATTTAACTGGTATCTAAATAAATGTTGGACTTTATCTCCTAGGTGTCGTTGATAGATGTCTTGAAAGGCTGCAATGAAACGTAATTGCAAATCTTTTAGCGTTATATCGTATCCATCTTTTGGAAAATTTTTGCTAGACAGCATTTATCACATTTCTAAAATAGATTCTCCTTGCTGCATACACAGACCAATATACACCTATTTAGTAACAGAATATCTCATTTCAAATTTCATTAAAAAACTGAGTCCCTGTTGCATGGTTATTGATAATACTTTTCCACACATTTAGTACCAATCAGTCTAATATGGATTGGTTATCACCCATAGTGTAATTGGTAAATATGGCGTTTTTACATACACTTTGAAAGAAGTTTTCATTAATTTTCAAATCAAATTCTAACGTAAATAGAAATACACTGCATATGCATAAATACATAAAATGAACTATCATAAAAAGACCACATGTCACAAAACAACGAAATATGTAGATGCTTAGGATAATTAAGACATAACATAAGACATTACTCTTATAGAATAATCGTGTATTTTGTTATGATATCTGAAAATTAAAAAAATAACATTAATTCCATAATATGTGTATATGTTGTACACAGTTTGCAAATTATTTGTTTTAAAGTGCTCACTACACGATTCTAAATTTAGTATGTATAATTAACATTAGGTGCTCTAATTGCATTTTTGAATTACTCAAATCTTACATTTAAGGTTTTCGTCTACGGGCATTCCTATGATTCTTATGATATTCTTGATTGGATACTTAACCCCGCTTTTTATTTTAAATAATATAACTTTTAATATAAAATATAAAAGTTATGTCATTATTTAAAACACACTCATTATTCTGCAAGCATGCTTCCAGTTCCATAACTATATTGTCCAATATCACATAGTTCAAATTTTATTTGGAATTGGTATGGTATAATATAATAAAGCAAATTATATAATGCTTAGTTTATAGTTAGTACTTTATTATTAATATTATTCAGCACAGCTAAGTTACAAATATTGATGTATAATTCCTTTTATGTCTAATGCTACCCTCTGGTATTTTCGATGCTATATCAAGTATATCCCATTCACAGAAATTTTCTCAATAAAAAAAGATTAGAGAAAATGTCATCGTCGTGTAACACTTGATGCAGGTTGGTATGATTTGGGTCATATCACCGTATATCTATGGGCATATCTATGAATAGAGATCGGCACCCTTTCAACCAACGTCTTTGTAACTTTTCTTTGTAACGTTATCAATTTTTGAACATGGAATGGTTTGCACAATGTTATTAAGTCTAAGAAAATCACAACTGAACCAAAAAAACCTTCCCAAAAAAGTTTATAAACTGAAGCATCTTGACAGGCGTGCAAATGTCAAATGAAAATGATTAGTATGATATTTTAGTGTCAGTTTCATAGAAAGTTGTGATAAAATATGCAATAGTAGTGAAGAAGAAGATAAGAAAAAGAGATTAAAATGATTGAAATGGAAACAAAAATAATAATATAAATAAATATAAATAGTCTCCAATGATTTGCAGAATACTATTTCATTTTGATTTTTTTGCCTACGTAAATTGTAGATTATTTTGATAATATAAAGTTACCTGATGAAGGTATTGATGGCATATCTGACGTTGGAGGATGTGGACTATCTGTTTCAATATCATTGCCAATATCATTTACTTACATCATTTATTAATGGGAGTATAGATGTTTTCGCTGCTTGCATCAGATTTTTTGGAGTCTAAGAGCCTTTATATTCTTTTTACAACTCCTCATTGAATTAATTTTGTTCTTTTCTAAACCACTAATAATACAAATTACAAAATTTAAGGCGTATCCGTGATTTCATGTATGGGATAGTACTAATTCATCATACTCTGGAAATTGGAGTTATATGATACCATCAATGTTTGGAGGCTTAAAGTGATCTATTACGTTCAATTTTTTTTCCTATTACGTCCGCTTATAGATTCAATTTCAAAGAGTTTTCAAATTGCAGCACCAGAAACTTAACTACCAAGATTAATGGCAAAGATTTTATTTTAAGTTTAAGTTTGTTTATTTTAAACCAATCTGATGCAGCCTTTTGACTGTAACCTTCATATTCGTGTATTTCTTCAACTGTATTAGATATATTTATCAATGACGTATCATCTGCATACATTGTCATCTTACACATATTCAGAGTTTTCGATCTTTTAGAGGAGAAGCAAAAACAGCTACACTTAGCAGCAGAAGTCTGCGTACAAAAAGCTTCTAACACTTTAAGTGAAAAAATAAGGGTCATGATCTAATGTGATAAACTTCAATTTTTTTTTATTTTGTGTATTAACTACATATAATTCTATTAACAAAATATGCATCAATAAAACAGAAATATTAGTTACAAAAAAAATTAAAATTAAAAATTCTCCAAATAATGCGTATGCAAAAATCTGCATACAAATAAAGACGCCTTCTCCAAAATATACTTATTTACTTAAATACGTAGTTGGCGATGTACGCTTTCCGATTTAAACAAAAGATAATCAGTGTCAATTATATTAGCAGAGGCTTAGAAGCTAAAAGTTAGAATGGACACGAAAGGAAATGAAATTGAATTGGGAGAGAGAAAAATTATTGTAAAGTTATGGAAAGAGGGAAAATCTTTTCGAAAAATAGGAGAAACTGTCGGCAGGTCACACTCTTCCATTCAAAGAGTAATTAATAATTATAAAGACACTGAAGATTACCTCTCACGTCCGCGATCTGACTGAGAGAAGCAACCCCTTTTAACAAACCGAGAAAAGCGAAAAATTGTACAGCAGGTTAGAAAAGAACCTAGGCTGACGGCAAAAAAAATTGTAGAAAATGTACAAGAAGAATTTCATAAAACTATCAGCAAAGATACGGTGAGAAGGACGTTAAAAAAAGCTATCACAGTCGCGTTGCACGAAGAAAGCCATTTGTGTCAGAGGTCAATCGTCAGAAGCGGATCGCCTTTGCAAAAAAACTCTTAGACAAGCCCATTGAATTCTGGGAGAAAGTTCTCTTTACAGATGAGAGCAAATTTTGCATTTTCGGCATTAAGAGTAAACAACTTGTATGGAGAAAACCTAATACTGCCCTTAATCCCGAAAATTTGAAAGCGACTGTAAAACACGGAGGTGGTGGAGTTATGGTTTGGGGGTGTATGTGCACCAAAGGGGTGGGAAGGTTGGTTTTCATAACATCGACAATGGACCATAAAATGTATATAAACATTTTAAAAGAAAATTTGAAGCCTAGCATCGAAAACTTGGGCTTGGGGCCCGAATACTTTTTTCAGTAAGATAATGACCCCAAATATTGCGCCCACAACACTAAGCTTTGGCTACTATACAATACCCCAAAGCAACTTAAAACACCTCCACAATCGCCGGACTTGAATCCCATCGAACACCTTTGGAATTAACTGGAATGCAGGATTCGGCAACACAACATAACGTCGAAGGAAACGTTAAAAAATGTTATGATTGAGGAATGGGCCAAAATCAGTTCGGACGAAACGAAGAAATTAGTGCACTCCATGCCTAAACGTTTAAGGGAGGTAATTAAACGTAAAGGTTATCCGATCTCATATTAATATAGAAACAATGATCTCATTTATGAATTTTTTATAAATACTGTCCTGACTTGTACGCAGATTTTTGCATACCCGTTATTTGTAGAATTTTTAGTTTTGATTTTTTTCTCTAACTACTGTTTCTGTTTTGTTGAAGCATATTTTGTTAATAGAATTATATGTAGTTAATATACAAAATAAAAAAAAATCAACTTTATCACATTAGATTATGACTCTTATTTTTTCAATTAAAGTATTACAAGTTTTTTGTACGCAGACTTCTGCTGCTGAGTGTATGTATTTATAATTGTGAATGTAGATTTTCATGTATCATTGTCATAATTACTTATAACACAAAGGTTCAATAAGGATACCACAATTTTTAATATATTTTACCCTTTTCTCCTGACAATTTAGCTTTTTTAACAGCAAATATATTTTGCCATAAAATAATGTAACTCTTGATAAATTTATCTAACACTTAAAAACCGGCTCATAGCCAATGGGAGTGTTTAAAATCGATATAACCACCGCTTGTTAGCTTAACTGAAAGTTGGTAAAAGTGGGCCTTAGTGAAAACATAAGTAGTACTACTAAACACATATTAAATAAATGCAAAGCTGAAGAACAAATCACAAATTAAAAATTAATCATCTACCGAATCACTCAATAAATTTATATAAATGTCTGAAAGTCCTCAAGAACATATTGTAATAAGGAATTGAATAATGATTTTTTTTAAATATGATTTTTTCAAGTATTGAGGACTTGCGAGTAATGTTTAATGTATTTGAATCAATTAATTTAATGGATTTTGATAACTCAATAAGTAATTTCCGCAATTGATGTGCAAATAAATAACTACTACTTACAAAAATTTACAACTTGTAGCAAACCTTCTGTATTTTAAAAAGGAAATGAACCGAAACCGGTGTAGTGTTCTGGTTTTACTTACATCATTTATTAATGGGAGTATAGATGTTTTCGCTGCTTGCATCAGATTTTTTGGAGTCTAAGAGCCTTTATATTCTTTTTACAACTCCTCATTGAATTAATTTTGTTCTTTTCTAAACCACTAATAATACAAATTACAAAATTTAAGGCGTATCCGTGATTTCATGTATGGGATAGTACTAATTCATCATACTCTGGAAATTGGAGTAATATGATACCATCAATGTTTGGAGGCTTAAAGTGATCTATTACGTTCAATTTTTTTTCCTATTACGTCCGCGTATAGATTCAATTTCAAAGAGTTTTCAAATTGCAGCACCAGAAACTTAACTGCCAAGATTAATTGGCAAAGATTTTATTTTAAGTTTAAGTTTGTTTATTTTAAACCAATCTGATGCAGCCTTTTGACTGTAACCTTCATATTCGTGTATTTCTTCAACTGTATTAGATATATTTATCAATGACGTATCATCTGCATACATTGTCATCTTACACATGTTCAGAGTTTTCGATCTTTTAGAGGAGAAGCAAAAACAGCTATGTATTTATAATTGTGAATGTAGATTTTCATGTATCATTGTCATAATTACTTATAATACAAAGGTTCAATAAGGATACCACAATTTTTAATATATTTTACCCTTTTCTCCTGACAATTTAGCTTTTTTAACAGCAAATATATTTTGCCATAAAATAATGTAACTCTTGATAAATTTATCTAACACTTAAAAACCGGCTCATAGCCAATGGGAGTGTTTAAAATCGATATAACCACCGCTTGTTAGCATAACTGAAAGTTGGTAAAAGTGGGCCTTAGTGAAAACATAAGTAGTACTACTAAACACATATTAAATAAATGCAAAGCTGAAGAACAAATCACAAATTAAAAATTAGTCATCTGCTGAATCACTCAATAAATTTATATAATGTCTGAAAGTCCTCAAGAACATATTGTAATAAGGAATTGAATAATTATTTTTTTTAAATATGATTTTTTCAAGTATTGAGGACTTGCGAGTAATGTTTAATGTATTTGAATCAATTAATTTAATGGATTTTGATAACTCAATAAGTAATCTCCACAATTGATGTGCAAGTAAATAACTTCTACTTACAAAAATTTACAACTTGTAGCAAACCTTCTGTATTTTAAAAAGGAAATGAACCGAAACCGGTGTAGTGTTCTGGTTTTACTTACATCATTTATTAATGGGAGTATAGATGTTTTCGCTGCTTGCATCAGATTTTTTGGAGTCTAAGAGCCTTTATATTCTTTTTACAACTCCTCATTGAATTAATGTTGTTCTTTTCTAAACCACTAATAATACAAATTACAAAATTTAAGGCGTATCCGTGATTTCATGTATGGGATAGTACTAATTCATCATACTCTGGAAATTGGAGTTATATGATACCATCAATGTTTGGAGGCTTAAAGTGATCTATTACGTTCAATTTTTTTTTCCTATTACTTCCGCGTATAGATTCAATTTCAAAGAGTTTTCAAATTGCAGCACCAGAAACTTAACTGCCATGATTAATTGGCAAAGATTTTATTTTAAGTTTAAGTTTGTTTATTTTAAACCAATCTGATGCAGCCTTTTGACTGTAACCTTCATATTCGTGTATTTCTTCAACTGTGTTAGATATATTTATCAATGACGTATCATCTGCATACATTGTCATCTTACACATGTTCAGAGTTTTCGATCTTTTAGAGGAGAAGCAAAAACAGCTATGTATTTATAATTGTGAATGTAGATTTTCATGTATCATTGTCATAATTACTTATAATACAAAGGTTCAATAAGGATACCACAATTTTTAATATATTTTACCCTTTTCTCCTGACAATTTAGCTTTTTTAACAGCAAATATATTTTGCCATAAAATAATGTAACTCTTGATAAATTTATCTAACACTTAAAAACCGGCTCATAGCCAATGGGAGTGTTTAAAATCGATATAACCACCGCTTGTTAGCTTAACTGAAAGTTGGTAAAAATGGGCCTTAGTGAAAACATAAGTAGTACTACTAAACACATATTAAATAAATGCAAAGCTGAAGAACAAATCACAAATTAAAAATTAGTTATCTACCGAATCACTCAATAAATTTATATAAATGTCTGAAAGTCCTCAAGAACATATTGTAATAAGGAATTGAATAATGATTTTTTTTAAATATGATTTTTTCAAGTATTGAGGACTTGCGAGTAATGTTTAATGTATTTGAATCAATTAATTTAATGGATTTTGATAACTCAATAAGTAATCTCCACAATTGATGTGCAAATAAATAACTTCTACTTACAAAAATTTACAACTTGTAGCAAACCTTCTGTATTTTAAAAAAGAAATGAACCGAAACCGGTCTAGTGTTCTGGTTTTACCTCAAGTGCTAGCATTCACAGGTGAATATTAAACTTGGAACTAGAAACATTTAGGTTCCATCCTAAGAGACGTGCTGGAAAACCCAAGTATTTCTAGTTCTATAGTCGAGTCGTCGAATCTGTGCAGTGATAAATCACTGCAATCATACACGGTTGTCAAATCAGTTTGTAAAGTACTCTATTTCACAAACTATCCATTATAGAAACCTAATAGAAGTGTGTATATTTTAATTGAAATTAAACTAGAACTGACACTAGATCTAGAACCAAAATCATTCGGGTTTAGCCATCTTAAGAGATGTATGGCTAAACCCGAATGTTTCTATTTCTAAATCTAGAGTTAGATCTAATAATATAAAAGAAGAATTATTACTACACCTACAATCTTTTCACTTCTAGGCCTAGTGTTAGTTCTGCTTTTCCATCCTTTCAAATATGCAGTGTTGTCTGATTAGTTTGTAAAGTAGTCTATTTCAGAAATTATTCATTGTAGACGTCTTCATTGTAAAAATGTTTTCAGATGCAGGGTTAAACTCAACTCAACCAAATTCTGTATATTTACTAGAACTGTCCTAAGATATTTAGCGCTTCAGGGCTGGGTTGGACGAACGAAAGGGGTACGCCCCTTCTCATATAAAATTTAATGCCAAAAAAGTTTGCACCTTAGAGGGGACGTTGGGTACATGTATGTTGTGGACACCATTCATTTCATGGAAAACGAAGCACCCCCAGGAGACGGCGTATGACGACTATAAAGGATTACTATGTGAATTGTCATTAATCTCTCATAATCAGCTTATTAGATTAAAATGAATAAAAAAATACATGTCACTTGCAGTCTTCGTTTCTATTCAGCTTTGACATTGCATATTAATTGCAAGAGACATCGCGTGTTCAAAATGACATTATCAATATTTTGCAAACAGCATATTTTATTTCTTAATGGGCATATAGCTTATTTTGCAATATTAGATTAAACGGTCATTTGCAAATAGCACATAACTATTTTCAAAAGTTATTTTTTACAGCTAAACTCTTTCATCTACTTAAAGTATACTTTATTTATGGTCATTTAATGCCAAAATGAGCATTTAGAAAAAAAAGCAAATAGCGTATTTTGCCATAATACTACTGAGTTAATAACAAACAAGTACAGGGCAACATTCAATAGATACAAAATCACTTCTTCACATTAAAACAAGATATCGTTCACAAATCGTTGACGTCTTATTTTGACGGATCTTTGATAAATCTTTCACGATGATTTATCACTGCACAGATTCGGCGGTTCCACTATAGGTACGATTGAAAACATTGTTATCGTGTTGTGTCTAATGCCATAACATTCCAGTTTCTCCAACAATATCTTATGATTAATACAATCAAATACCTTTGTAAAGTCTAATATTAGCGCAAACATTTTTTTGACTCATTAAAATCATCAATGATTTGCTCATGTAGATCAATTAGAGCTTCAATTGCGGAGGATTTCCTTAGATAGCCATATTGATGCTTACTGATAACACCTTCTTTGTACAGATAGTGAAGAAGATGCGATTTTAATAGCAGCTCAAAAAGTTTTGAGATTATTGGTAAAACGATGTATTTTATTTCGGTGTACGCATGAAACAAATGCTCAATTCTTCTGCGTTTAAGAAATATATTTTAAATCGTTGTAAACATATATTGCGACCCCACCCCTCTCAAAGACGGATGTACAAAATGATGTTGCAAGGGCGTAATTATTGAATGCTAGTAGATTAAGTTAGTAAATCATATTGCTTTAATATAATTTCTAAGCTATCTATCATTCCTTCAATACCTTGTATGTTTAGACAAAAAAAGATTGTGACAACTTATAACACTTGTCTTGATTCTGATTTCTTGAATCTGCTTAAAAGCAGCTGATAACCCTCATCTTTCCTATCATCCCCTTCTATCCATAACTTCATACTTTCCAAAAACAAGTATTTCCTTGGTGTAACCTTATAAATTCACATATAACGTCTTCCTGCTTTAAAACAGTCATTTTTTAAGAACACATATAAACATGCACACGACACGTCGCAATGGGTCATGCAAAGTCAAGCTCAACCAGATCTTATCGTGCCAAGTCTACAACTTAGAACTTTACATTTGCTCGAGTGCATTAGCAAATTTGCAGTTTCTATCTCGAAATTTAATCAAAAAAGCCAATACCACAACCATGTATAATGAAAAAAAGTTTGATCACATTGTCATTTCTTCTAAATAATGGAAATGGGTTAACATACGAATGAAACAGAAAGGTAGACAGCGAAAGGAAACGATTAAGAAAACTACTTTCATTTATTTGCGTTAACTAAAGCGGATGAAAATAATAGAACCAAGATCCTGTATAATACGATTTCTAATCATCTTATAACAATCTCTCGTAATAGCTTGTTATCCTGTTTGTAAGATGTAAATTCACAACCTCCTAGTATATTGGATCTTCACAGCTGCTCCGATAATAAATAATAACACACCTTCATAAATTAATCTGGAATTCATCTTTAACTCCTTAAGCGCTAATGATTTAACGCACGATCATTATTGATTGATGTCGTGAATTTCTCCCTTTTATATCGGCTATGCAATTTATCGTCTCAATAAAATATTTAGTTACGTAGAAAGTTGGTCAAATACTATTCGGATATCTTCAAACATGGTAAAAGGTGAACAGGTGTTGGTTCAATGGACTTCGTAGAGCACGAGCATGAACAACCTTTCTCCGTATTTATTTATTTATTTTTGTGCTGGATGTAAGTGGTAAGGAGCCCAAAAAAAATCGACAACCGGATTTTCTGCAACTCTACTCAACGGAATACGAAAGAAGCAGATGCTCAAGTGGGACAGTTCGTTCTACATTCAAATAAACGTGAAGTTTGCGTCATTGTAATCGGATCCATTCCGTTCGAGTTGAATTGTATGCGAAATATACAAAAACTGGGGTAATTTATTCAAACACTTAACTCTAATCTTAAGAGGCAGCATCCGTGGCGTTTTAATTATCCTCGTAAAGTGCGGACCTCCAAGAGAAGCCATTAGGGATGTTCTCAGAAAAGATTCGTTACAATGTTAAAAATGTTGCCGTATTCCGTATGCGAACGTGAGATTCGTCTAATTAATATCAATCAAACGTGAATAACAGGCTTGAAGATGAGCAGTTTGATTACTACGGTGTCATTACGTACCTTATTAGGATGATACCACCCTCAACCTACGTAATGGGCAATTGCAAAAATAGAACCGAGACAGACTGTAATCAGAGACTCAATAAACGCCTGATTGCAACGTAGCAACTCCATGATTTAGCTCTAGATCGATCGGGTTCGGATTCTTTTTATTAATCATGATGATAACATCAAAGTAAGATTAGACTAAATTTATTGCTGTCGACTTGGCGCCGTAAGTTAAGGTGATTGAACTGGGTTGAAGTGAAATCAATTTAACCTAGAAGACATAAATTAGCATTTAACAGTTCCTGGTTTAAGAGGATTTCTCCGATGGTTCCGATGATAACACGTGATTAAATGTTATATTTTGAAAAATATTTTAATCCTTCGTGTATGCGGGTCGTAGACCATAAGATTACCACGATATATCGAGGCCAACAATGACTCGGGAGAGTCCCAATCAAAAATCCAATTGGTGCTGCTCTCCCTCGGGCGTATCGTTTTTCTTTATTCCATTCAGGCTAGTACATAAAACGTTCACCGCGGTAATTCCACTTCCAATTTTGGAACGTTGGTTGCCTCCATGCGAGTTCGAGCAACCACCTACTACTTCGTGAACATTTTATTGCCGAATGGCAACCGCTGGCTGCCGCCGTTGCTGCTGCCGTTCTTGAGTCAGTAACCAGTCATCAACCTCCTCAAGGTCTTCTTCTTACCTTTTCTTTCGTTTACGCCATTGCGGCGACACTCAATGACTAATCTATGACGTCTATCTCTGACCTTTCCGCAAGCCGCGTACCATCATCCGCGTTAATTATTCAGCAAGCGTTCCAAGACAAAGGAAGAAGGAGATGTACTTCCGGGCAAACAATAAAACCCACGTCAATATGATTTGTTTAGAAATGATCAAACGTCAATAAACTAAGCATTAAATTTTTAAATAATATTTATGTTCAAAGGTTCATTCATTCAAAGTAGGCTAACCGTTAAAAAGTTCCGCTAAAGATATAACAAGTTAAAATTATTAGTAATAAATAATCTAAGTAATTATTTATTATATGGGTACCATCATAACATTCAGTACAATTTTCTTTAAAAATCTTAATTTACCTTAAAGTTATGTCAACTTAAGTCATTCACATCTTAATATTCAACATAGTTTTATAATACGCGCAAATTTTCGAGGTTTTGGAATGTATAATCAACAAATATTTGTTTATGACATCACCTAGAAACCCGTTTAATACGCATTATTTTAAAGAGGCGTTAATAGATATGTACAGTTAAAAGAGGTCAAAATGAAAATTTAAAATATTTATTTATTCAGGATAATGTGGCTGTAGTATTTTCATAAGTTAAAAAACAGATATCTTGCAATTTGGAGTTTATCCAATGTAATCCCAAACATTTTTTTCGTAATTCGGAGTTATTCCGGTTCAATTCTAAGCTTATCCTTACGATTTAGGCTGCCTTTTGTGCAAGAGAGGATATTTGGAGATTCATTCAAATTGACTAAAGGCGAAAGATTGAGACAATATTTAAATATTATAAATTCAGACATTTTCTTGTAGTTTAGAGTTTGGCCAATACAATTCTTTGCTTTGAACTGCAGTTTTGTCATTCAACAATGTATATTTGACATTTTCTTATAATTTAGAATTTAACCAGCGTAGTTTCATATTTTCTTGCAATTAAAAGTTTTCCAGTGCAATTTCAAACACTGATTGCAGACTGACTTTTACCAATGTATGTATATCTCGACATTTCTTTGCAAATTCGAGTTTCGGCATTGTAGTATCAGCCATTTTCGTCAAGTCTAAACTTTCTCTAATGTAGTTGCAAACATTATCATGAAGATTAGAGCTTGGCCAACATAATTTCAGACATTTTCTTGAAATTTAGACTTTTCTAGTGCAATTCCACACACTTCATTGCAGTTTAGACCTTTTCCATTGTATATGTTGACATTTGCTTGTAATTTAAATTTTGGTCAACAAAATTTCGGACATATTCTTGAAGATTAGAATTTGGTTAGTAAAATTCTAGCCATTTTGTTGAAGATGAAAATTTTGCCAATATAGCTTCAAACATTTTCTTGAAGATTAGTGTGTTTCGTTAAAAACCACTGATTATAAGTAGCTGGTCCTATTCTATCCATATATTAGTACTGCCTAAAACCAGCCATTTATTCAACAACATGGTCAAACTTGCATATGTCACCACGGGTCTTGCAAAATAAAGCTCATCCAGATTCTATCGTGATAAGTCTTACGTTACAACTTACATTTGTTCGTGTGCATTAGCTCTGCCTGCCGTTATGATAGTTTTGCTTCACAGTCTATGGGCTGCTTAAGAACGCTTGAGGCTCCTGGCCAAGTAGGATGACTTAATACATGCCGCATTTGGAGATTCTAAATTTAGACATCAAAAATAAATAATAGTACAACTCTGCCTTGAGGTTTTCTTGTAACTTAGAATTTGGTCAATAAAACTCCAGACATATTCTTGAAGATTAGAATTTTGGCCACTAAAATTCTAGCCATTCTCTTGAAGATGAAAATTTTGCCAATGTAGCTTCAAACATTTTCTTGAAGATTGGTGTGTTTCGTTAAAAGCCACTGATTATAAGTAGCTACTCATCTTCTATCCATATATTAGTACTGTTTAAAACCAGCCATTTATTCAACAACATGGTCAAACTTGCACATGTCACCACGGGTCTTGCAAAATAAAGCTCATCCAGATTCTATCGTGATAAGTCTTACGCTACAACTTACATTTGTTCGTGTGCATTAGCTCTGCCTGCCGTTATGATAGTTTTGCTTCACAGTCTATGGGCTGCTTAAGAACGCTTGAGGCTCCTGGCCAAGTAGGATGGCTTAATACATGCCGCATTTGGAGATTCTAAATTTAGACATCAAAAATAAATAATAGTACAACCCTGCCTTGAGGTTTTCTTGTAACTTAGAATTTGGTCAATAAAACTTCAGACATATTCTTGAAGATTAGAATTTTGGCCACTAAAATTCTAGCCATTCTCTTGAAGATGAAAATTTTGCCAATGTCGCTTCAAACATTTTCTTGAAGATTGGTGTGTTTCGTTAAAAGCCACTGATTATAAGTAGCTACTCATCTTCTATCCATATATTAGTACTGCTTAAAACCAGCCATTTATTCAACAACATGGTCAAACTTGCACATGTCACCACGGGTCTTGCAAAATAAAGCTCATCCAGATTCTATCGTGATAAATCTTACGCTACAACTTACATTTGTTCGTGTGCATTAGCTCTGCCTGCCGTTATGATAGTTTTGCTTCACAGTCTATGGGCTGCTTAAGAACGCTTGAGGCTCCTGGCCAAGTAGGATGACTTAATACATGCCGCATTTGGAGATTTTAAATTTAGACATCAAAAATAAATAATAGTACAACCCTGCCTTGAGGTTTTCTTGTAACTTAGAATTTGGTCAATAAAACTCCAGACATATTCTTGAAGATTAGAATTTTGGCCACTAAAATTCTAGCCATTCTCTTGAAGATGAAAATTTTGCCAATGTAGCTTCAAACATTTTCTTGAAAATTGGTGTGTTTCGTTAAAAACCACTGATTATAAGTAGCTGGTCCTATTCTATCCATATATTAGTACTGCCTAAAACCAGCCATTTATTCAACAACATGGTCAAACTTGCACATGTCACCACGGGTCTTGCAAAATAAAGCTCATCCAGATTCTATCGTGATAAGTCTTGCGCTACAACTTACATTTGTTCGTGTGCATTAGCTCTGCCTGCCGTTATGATAGTTTTGCTTCACAGTCTATGGGCTGCTTAAGAACGCTTGAGGCTCCTGGCCAAGTAGGATGACTTAATACATGCCGCATTTGGAGATTCTAAATTTAGACATAAAAAATAAATAATAGTACAACCCTGCCTTGAGGTTTTCTTGTAACTTAGAATTTGGTCAATAAAACTCCAGACATATTCTTGAAGATTAGAATTTTGGCCACTAAAATTCTAGCCATTCTCTTGAAGATGAAAATTTTGCCAATGTAGCTTCAAACATTTTCTTGAAGATTAGTGTGTTTCGTTAAAAACCACTGATAATAAGTAGCTGGTCCTATTCTATCCATATATTAGTACTGCCTAAAACCAGCCATTTATTCAACAACATGGTCAAACTTGCACATGTCACCACGGGTCTTGCAAAATAAAGCTCATCCAGATTCTATCGTGATAAGTCTTACGCTACAACTTACATTTGTTCGTGTGCATTAGCTCTGCCTGCCGTTATGATAGTTTTGCTTCACAGTCTATGGGCTGCTTAAGAACGCTTGAGGCTCCTGGCCAAGTAGGATGACTTAATACATGCCGCATTTGGAGATTCTAAATTTAGACATCAAAAATAAATAATAGTACAACCCTGCCTTGAGGTTTTCTTGTAACTTAGAATTTGGTCAATATAACTCCAGACATATTCTTGAAGATTAGAATTTTGGCCACTAAAATTCTAGCCATTCTCTTGAAGATGAAAATTTTGCCAATGTAGCTTCAAACATTTTCTTGAAGATTGGTATGTTTCGTTAAAAACCACTGATTATAAGTAGCTGGTCATCTTCTATCCATATATTAGTACTGCTTAAAACCAGCCATTTATTCAACAACATGGTCAAACTTGCACATGTCACCACGGGTCTTGCAAAATAAAGCTCATCCAGATTCTATCGTGATAAGTCTTACGCTACAACTTACATTTGTTCGTGTGCATTAGCTCTGCATGCCATTATGATAGTTTTGCTTCACAGTCTATGGGCTGCTTAAGAACGCTTTTATTCAACAACATGGTCAAACTTGCACATGTCACTACGGGTCCTGCAAAATAAAGCTCAGCCAAATCTTATCGTGCTAAGTCTACAACTTACAACTTATATTTGCTCGTGTGCATTAGCTCTGCGTGCAAATATGATAGTTTTGCATCACAGTCTATGGGCCGCTTAAGAACTCTTGAGCCTCCTGGCCAAGTAGGGTGGCTTAATATATATCGCATTTGGAGATTCTATCTTAAAATTTAGACATCAAAAATAAATAATACTAAAACCCTGCCTTGAGGTTTTCTTGTAACTTAGAATTTGGTCAATAAAATTCCAGACATATTCTTGAAGATTAGAATTTGGGCAGTAAAATTCTAGCCATTTTCTTGCAGATGAATATTTTGGCAATGTAGCTCCAAACATTTTCTTGAAGACTGACATGATCAAGCTTGCTCGTGTCGCCACGGGTCCTGCAAAATAAAGCTCATCCAGATCTCATCGTGATAAGTCTACAACTTATGCTACAACTTACAACTTATATTTGCTCGTGTGCATCAACTCTGAGTATAAATGTGATAGTTTTGCTTCACAGTCTATGGGCCGCTTAAGAACTTTTAAGCTTCCTGGCCAAGTAGGATGGCTTAACATATATCGCATTTAAAATTTCTATCTTGAAATTTAGACATCAAAAATAAATAATGCTACAACCCCGCCTTTACGTTTTTTCTTGTAATTTAGAATTTGGCCAGCAAAATTCCAGACATATTCCTGAAGATTGGTGTGTTTAGTTGAAAACAGCTGGTCCCTTTCTATCTCTATAATACAACTTTATACTTACCGAAGACAATATACTCTTTTGTATAAATTTATAAATTCACACAAAACGTCTTCTTACTTAAAAATAGCTTTTTATTCAGCAACATGTTCAAACTTGCCCACAACACATCGCGACGGATCGTACGAAAAAAAGCTCAACTAGATCAATTTACAATTTACAACGCTTTCATTTTTGAGGCATAAACGACCACATTTGCTCGTGTGCATCTGCTCTTTGTGTAAATGTGATTCTTTTTCATGACAGTGTATAAGCTGGTTAAGAACTCTTGAATCTCTTGGCCAAGTAGGATGGTTTAATACAAGTTGACTTTGGAGTTTCAATTTTGAAATTTAGACGTCAAAAAATGCAATATTACAACCCTGTCTCGACATTTTCTTGTTATTTCGAATTTGACAAGTAAAATTCCAGACATATTCATGAAGATTAGAATTTGGCCAGTAGAATTCTAGCCATTTTCTTGTAGATTAGAAATTTTGCCAATGTTGCTTCAGACATTTTCTTGAAGATTAGAGTTTTTCCAATATATATCTCGACATTTTCTTGAAATTTAGGCTTTTTAAGTGCAAATCCAGTCAATTTCATACAGATTAGAATTTTTCCAGTATAGCTCCAGACATTTTCTTGAAGATTAGCGTTTAGCCAGTGCAGTTTCTGATATTTACTTGCAATTTATACTTTTGCCACTGTAATCCCATCATTTTTTTGAAGTTTAAAATTTAGCCACTGTAGTTTCAAATATTTCAGTGCAGTTTCGAGTTTTTCCAGTAGAGACCTCGAAATTTTCTTGCAATTTAAACTTTTGTCAATGTATATCTTGAAATTGTTTTGTAATTTGGCTAGTGAAATTCTAAACATTTTCTTGTAGTTTAGTTTTTCGTCAATGTAGTTTCAGATATTTACTTACCGCTTAAGCTTTTTGCCAGTGTAATGCCAGAAATTTTTTGAAGTTTAAAGTTTGTGCGGTGTAATTTCAAATATTTTCGTGCAGTTCAGAATTTTCCCGATTACTCACAGAAAATGTTTGCTAAAGTGCAAGTACATGTTGTATTTGCACTTTAGACTTTTGCCAGAAGCTTTTTGAACATTAAAGTTGGGCATTATCTTGAATATTACAGTTTGGATAGTAGACTTTTGTTGCACTTTAAACTTTTGCCATTGTTTATCTCGACATTTCCTTGCGATTTAGAATTTGGTTAGTCAAATTCATATTTTCTTCTAGTTTATGATTTAACTAGTGTAGTTTCAGATATCTACTTAAAGTTTAAAGTTTGGCAAGTATAATTTCAAAAATTTTCTTGCAGTTTAAAGTTTTTCCAATGTAATTGCAGATATTTGATTTAAGATTAAAATTTGGCCAATGTAGTTTCAGATATTTTCTTGAAGTTTAAAGTTTGGAAAGTGTAGTTGCAAATATTTTCCTGAAGTTTAAAGTTAGCAAGTGTAATTTCAGACATTTTCTTGCAGTTTAGAGTTTTTCCAAGGAATTCGCAGATATTTTATTTAATATTAAAGTTTGGCCAGTGTAGTTTCAGACATTTCCTTTATGTTTAGACTTCTATCAGTGTATATCTTGACACTTTTTTGTAATTTACTATTTGACTAGTGAAATGCAGTGACATTTTCTTGCAATTTAGACTTTTCCGGTGCAATTCCAAACATAGCTTAGACTTTTGCCAATGAATATTGCATTTTAGTAGTTGACCAGTGCAGTTTTCTTACAATTTAGACTTTTTGATGCAATTCAAGACACTTTGTCGTAGTTTAGACAATTGCCAGTGGATATCTTCACATTTTCTTATAATTTAAAATTTGGCCACGGAAATTCCAAATATTTTCTTGCAGATTAGAGTGTTACCAGTTTAGCTCCAGACATTTTCTTTATATTTAAATTTTATCCAGTGTGCTTTCAGACATATTTATTCAGTTTAGACTTTTACCAGTGTATATCTTGATATTTTCTTGTAAATTAGAATTTGAGTAAAAAATTTGCAGATATGTTTCTATAGTTTAAGGTTTAACCAATGTAGTTTCAAATATTTTCTTGCAATTGAGACCTTTCCAGTACAATTTCAAAAACTTAATTGCAGTTTAAACTTCTGCTGTGTACATTTCAATATTTTGCTCACAATACATCTTTTATAAGAGATCCTTTTCATATTATATCAAATAAAAAGAACAAAACCAATTGTCTAGATGGTGATTTCACTTCTATTATAGGACTATATTTTTGCTTGTTTTGTAATTAGCGATTGATTATATAAAACAAACGGTGACGTAGTCGGAATTTCATCATTTGTCCAATAATTGTATATTATTATTTTGCTATTGGCTTTTTTTGCTATTATTTTCTTGTAATTTAAAATTTGGTCAGTGCAATTTCAAAAAAATAAAATATCGGGAACATTTTTTAACCGAAAATATAAGTACTATTTTGTGTTTTTTTGTTATGTTTTTTTCTTGCAAAATGTAGCTTCAGACATTTTTTTTGCGATTTAGGCTTTTCAAGTACAAATCCAGCCATTTTCTTGCAGAGTAAAATTTTGCCAGTTTAGCTCTAAACATTTTCTTGATATTTAGAGTTTGGCCAGTGTACCTTCAGATATTTTCTTGCAGTTTAAACTTTTGCAAGATTATACCTCGACATTTCCTTGTAATTTAGAATTTGATTAATGAAATTCCAGATATATTTTTTTTGTAATTTAGGGTCTGCCCAGTGTAACATCAAGTATTTTTTTGCAATTGACACTTTTCAAATACAATTCCAGACACTTGATTGCAGTTCAGCCTTTTGCTAGTACATATTTCAACATTCTGCTTACAACACATCTTTTTATAAAAGATCCTTGTCGTATAACGTCGCATCCCACTAAAATTCTTGTTCGGATAAAGTATAAAGAACATTTAAAAAACCCTAGTACATTTAAAAGGAGTCTATGTTTTCATTCTCTTGCAGATTAAACGTTTGCCGGTGTAATTCCTAATCTTTAAATTATTTAAATAATCCGGAAGCACTAAGAAGTTTCTAAGGAATTTTAAAAATCTCCGTTTTAAGAAAAAAAAATTACAATAAAAATATATACAATATTTTGTTTTGTGCTATGTTTTGCTCATTCTATATACATTTATTTTATTCAATTGGATAAGTCCATAGGAGCCGGTTCTCTAAATGTTGCTGGGACAGTAATCCTTCTGAAAACAGTTTAAATTTTCTGGAAGCATTTCAAGTCTTCTGAAATCACTTTAAGTTTTCTGGAAACGTTCTAAGTTTTCTAAATGCTGCAGAAGATTTGAGTCTTCTATCAAGCAAGCAAGTTTTCTAGAAACAGTATCAAGGCTTCTGAAAACATTTCAAGTCTTTTGGAAGCATTTCAAATCTTTTAGAAGTATTCTAAATCTTCTAGAAGTAGTATTAAGTTTTCTGGAAGCATTTCAAATATTCTAGAAGTAGTATTCAGTCTTCTGTAAGCACTTAAAAATTTCCAAAGGCAATGTCAAGTCTTCTGGAAGCATTTCAAGTCTTATAGAAGAAATATGAAGGTAAGCTAAATTTCAAGTTTTAGAAAGCAATATTAAGTTTTCTAAGAACATTTCAAGGCTTCCAAAAGCAATATCAAGTCTTCTGGAAGGATTAGTCTTATAGAAGCAACATTTAGTTTTCTGAAAACTTTTAGAAGTAATATTATGTCTTCTGGAAGCATTTTAGATTTTCTGGAAGCAGTATTAAGTTTTCTGAAAACATTTCAAGGCGTTCACAGGCAATATCAAGTCTTCCTGAAGTATTTCGAAATATTGTAGAAACAGTATAAAGTTTTCTGGAAGTATTTCAAGGCTTCCAAATACAATATCAAGTCTTATAGAAGCAGTATTAAGGCTTCCGGGGGTAACATCAAGTTTTCTAGAAGTATTTCGAAATTTTTTAGAAGGAGTATTATGTCATCTGTAAGCATCTCAAGCTTTCTAAATGCAATATCAACTCTTCCGGAAGCATTTCAGTTCTTATAGAAGTAGTATTAAGGCTTCTGGAAACAGTAATAAGTTTCAAGTCTTCTGTAAGTATTTTGAAATCTTGTAGAAGCAATATTAAGTCTTCTGGAAGCATTTCAAGTCTTCTGGAAGCAGTATTAAGTTTTCTGAAAACATTTCAAGGTTTCCAGAGGCAATATCATGTTGTCTGGAAGTATTTCCAAATCTTATAAAAACAGTATTAAAGCTTCTGGAGGTATTTCAAATCTCCTGGAAGCATTACTAGCATAAGTTTTCTAAAAATATTTCAAAGCTATCAGAGTTAATATCAAGTCTTCTAAAAGCATTTTAAGTCTACAAGATGCTTGATACTGCATCTAAAGTCTTATAGAAGCAGTTGCAAGTCTTCTGATAGCAGTTACAATTTTTAGACAACTTTTAGAAGCATTATCAAGTCTTCTAAAAGCATCTTAAGTTTTATAGAAGCACTTCAAGCCTTCTAAAAGCAGTATTAAGTCATCCACAAACAGTATCTTTTTCTGGAAACAGATGAAGCCTTCTAGAAGCGGTATCAAATCTTCTGGAAGTATTTTAAGTCTTCTAGGAGCAATATCATGTCTTCTGGAAGCAATTTCAAATCTTCTGGAAGCAATTTCAAATTTTCTGGAAGCATGTCAACTTTTCTGCAAATGATATAAAGTTTTTTGAAGGCAGTTTCAAGTCTTCTAGGGGTAGTTATAAATCTTCTAGAAGCAGTTCAAGTCTCCTGGAAGCATATAAAGGTTCTTTTGTATTTTAATTTAGGAACTGTTTTCGGGAATTTCGGGGCTTTTAGCTCAAGTACTGGGACTTAGAACTTAGTCACAAATCCCTAACATAATTTTGGTCCCGAGAATTGGACACCATGTTTCCTTGTACTTTAGAATTTGGCCGGTAAAATTAAAGATATTTCTTTAAAGATTACAGTTAACTAATACAAATATAGTTCCAGACATATTTTTGAAGTTTAAAGTTTGGCCAGTGTAATTTCAGATATTTTTGCAGTTTACAGCTTTTTAATTAAGTCCCAGACGTGGTCGTTGATTGCAGTTTAGACTTTTCCAATGTAATTCCATAAAATTAATTATATTTTAGAGTTTTTCCAAGTCTATCTAAATGTATATCTGGAACGTTTTATTTCAATTAATGTTTAACAAGTCAAATTTTATGATCAAAAACTTGGTTATTTGACCAGAAATTTCAAGTAAAAAGAAATTTGATAGATCAAACCGATCTTAATATCTTTTAGGAGGATACAGTGTAAGTTAAGTAATGTTAGAAACTGTAATATGATTAAACCATTCCAATAATTCATATTTCATTCTTTGTTTTGCAGTTCTTAATCACTTCGATATCATTGAGAATGAACTGCTTACGATGGCTCCAATAATTTGTTTACGTTTCTTGATGATCTTTTTTGCTATTTTTGTTTTAATCAACTCAGATTTATCTACTTCATTCAAAATCATTTTCTTCGTTTTGATATCACTTGCTTTCTTTTTTCTTTTGCTTCGCAGACAAAAGAAAAAACAGCATTTGTTGTAAAAACTACTATATTTAGCAATTAATAAAAGACTTATTTAAACATGTTCTTGGATACGTTATCAATCACACAACTACAGTTTGAAAATATGATGAAATGTTTAATGAAGATGACATAGCAGTCATGTGACATTTGAGGAATCTGATTTTTTGAGGAATGGTGTGGATTGGGTTGAGCTCGAACTTATTCCTTATATTCAATAGTATGAAGTTGCAGTTCAATTTAACCTAACTTAACCAAACCGAGCTCAACCAATCCACACCAACCCAACCCATAACATTCTTCATATTGAATGATATGAAGTTGGAGCTCCGCCCAATGAAACCCAACCCAATCTAATGAATCTTAAGCTTCTTAGAAATATTCCGTGATGTTTTCTTCTATAGTTTGGTTGGGTTGAGTTTCAACTTGAAGACGACTTTGATTCTTCATCAATCGCTCATCAATCACTGGAGAGTTCGTTACATACGGAGTATATCGTAGTTTAATCCAACAAGTATAATATAATAAAAGCTTTTAAAAATTATCATAAACATCGACGGAATGCAACTCTAGATACCATTTAAAAAAATCAAAATTAATTAGATATACAGTTGCAATAACATTATCTTGAATCACCTCAATCACTCTAATCCAGTTCACGTGCACATTTGTGGTGACACCTTCCCAGAAAAACAACATGCCTTCGATAAATTGCAAAAAGATAAAAAAAGGATTGACAAGTGACCGTTCGTCGTCGTTGGCGAGAGGAAAAACACGACAATGGTGTAATGTTACGCCTGAGAATGAAGCTCTCCAAAGCTCTCCGACTGCCGTCAGGTTCAATGCCGACATTACGATACGACGGGACGAATGAAACACATGTCAAGTCGAACAACGTGGCGCTTTTTACTGTTACCGAAGACGTGGTCTCAGTAAATACAAGACCCATGGGAATGATCCACCCCCGGAAAGAAGACGCCCAACGTCACTCAAACGATTTACATTTCTCCGCGGCCGAAGCCTTTTCTTTTCTTATTCGTGATCTGCGTGCAGCTCGGCAATTAACATTTGAGCGCGCTCTTTCGCACATTTTTAATTGCGATGATGAAGGTGTAACATGCACCGGCATGGCACACGCTCTCATTTGCGTATCGCGATCTTCTCTCTTTTTATCTTGCACAATGAGGCTTGAATTGGGTTGCCAAGTCCAATTAACCGACGATGGTGTTTTAAGGAAAATTGTTTGCAAAATAAATTGGTTGCTTTCAAGTGTGGTTGTAAATGAATTAAATTAGTCTCTTCGGTGCAGATATCTCGTATGCAAAGCGGAATTAAAAAATAACAAAGGCGCGCAACCAACCGTCCCAGTGTATAATTCATACCAATGGTACTCATTAAAATCCTGCTGCTTCGTGCAGCAATCAGTGTGTCGGTACGCGGAATGGCGCTCTAATGCAAATGCCCTGTCATTTCGATTTTAAAACGCCCTGGTAACGAGTTCTGATTTCTTATGAGCCCCAACTAAAAGTTAAGCACCGAAGCAGCGTTCGTTATCTGCGGGCCGTTGCCGTTATTACATCACGGCCCTCGGTATCTTTATTGTTACCGACCGCGTATACGCAAGATGAGATTAGCGAACGAGATGTTAAAGCTTAAAACTGCCTATTCCAGGAGAGGTTGGGACTGTGGGACGGCATTCTAACCTTTCAGACGAGATTCCACGTACCTCGACCAAGGCGGGGCAATGGCTATTACTTACTTAACTTACTTACTTCCGTGTTAAAGGATTTGAATTGGTTGTTATCTTATTACTTAAAAAAATAAAAATGTTATGTTATTTTTTTTTTGTTACAGACACTAAATCATGGTTAGGAGTAGGACTCCATCGCAAGGTGGGGGTTCCCAAGGATTCGAGATGGAACGCAAATACTCGGTTCCATCAAATCCGGAATCCAGGGCATTTTCGGGAACAGCCAGTGAAGATTTGCACGCATGGTCTATTTACAGGTGATTACCTATAATGATGGTTCTCAAACTTTTTGAAGTCGGGACGCATTTAAAGTTCTACAAATTTTCTAAGAATAAAATTTCTAAGACAATATAATAATATACATGATAGGCTATACATGATTATGTTATAATGTTCAAGTATACTTTGAATAAATTACGTCTGAAATTACGCCCGTTGTATCCAAATTTTCTTAAAATGCACTGAATGCATTCTGAATGTACCATTTATGGTTGCCAACTCTCCTCTGTTCTAGGGAAGTTTCCTTTATTTAACAAGTTATCTCCTCCCGACTCTAACATTCTTTAATCCATAAAACAGAGAAACTTTCTGCACACCAAATCATTTACAAGAAGAAGACAAAATCTGCAAAGGCTGCATTTGAGTTAGGATTGCTGCATCATAACATAAAACACAATTTGTCATATAAGAATTTCGACTGTGGTATAACAAAATTAAGACTTATTATTGCTGCTAAGACACTAGATACTGCTTCCAGAAGACATGAAATGCTTGTAGAAGCGTTGATAGTGCTTTAAGAAGATTTGATACTGCCTCTACATGACTTGATCTGCTTGTAGAAGACTTGATTTACTTCCAAATGACTTAGTATTGCTTCTAGATGGCTTAATGCTGCTTTTAATAAACTTGACGTTGCTTCCAGAAGGCTTGGAGTATTTCCAGAAGATTTGATAATGCATCTAGAAGACTTGAAATACTTTCAGAAGACATGAGATTGATTCTGGAGGAATTAAAATGTTTCCAGAAAACTTAATACTGCTTCTACAAAAATTCAAACGCTTCCAGAAGATTTGAACTGCTTTCAGAACAATAGATACTGCTCCTGGAAAACTTGATACTGCTTATACATGACTTGAAATGCTTCAGAAAGACTTGATACTGCTTCTAGAAGACTTCAAATGCTTCCATAAGACTTGGTACGGCATCTAGAAATATTTCCAGAAGACATGAAATTGCTTCTAGATTACTTAAAATGTTTCCTGGAAACCTAATACTAGCTCTAAAAAGCTTGAAATGCTTCTGGATATGTCTTCCAGAAGTATTTTGGAAGACTTATTTTTCAAATGTTTTCAGAAAACTTAATACTTCATCTAGACACAAAAAGACAGAACTAGAGGAACTGCAAAAATAAACTGCAAAATAAATATTAAAAATATAGCCGAAAAGGCCTAATATAATAAAAAAATGTTCAGCATACCCTAGAAACAAACATAGAAAGGCCAGACACATCTCAAAAAAATATAGTAAACCGATATGTTTGGAACATACATTACACTATGTTATTAAAGGTTTATTAAAATGTTTAAAAATATATGTGTATAATAATAGTGTTACCTATTCATTATGTAATACACTAATTTGTTGATTTTATTTAATTTTATTTTCGGTGTACGACAAACTCTACCTAGTATGGCATGTGAGATTAATTCACCCCGTATGTGGGAGCTTAATTAATAGTTTTTGGACTACTTACGTCAAGATTTTACATAATAATAACTATTTATTGACATTCAATTGCAAAACGAAATTTTGATTCGTTGATTATATTTGTCGCATCTTCGGTGTAGTTAAGGGGCAACATATTCTAAGAAACTTGCACTAAATGCCATCACATCCACAAGAATTCCTTTTTATTTTCAAGACTGTTACCTTAATAGCGCTAACAGAAACCACAGCAAAGGATAAAGTAGTTTTAACTGTTCACTTCTAGTGAGAATTATAATACGATTGCAATGACTCCTCTCACTGAAAATAATATTGGGAAGAAATAATAAAGAATTTGTTAATTCTCTCAGATTTGTTACAATCTGAAAGATTATCATCAAGTCAATTCCATTTGTCAATATTCGAGATATTAGTTAGACATTGTTTGAAATAAGCTTTCTTTTTAATAATATAATGTTTTTTGTTCAGATTCTGTAATATTCACGACATACAGAATTTTACACGACATAAAATGCATCACAGCTTAAGTTTTTAAATGATCTGGAAGCATTTGAGGTCTTCTAGAAATAGTGTCAAGCCTTCTGGAAGAAATATCAACTCTTCCAAAGGCAGTATGAAGCCATTTAAAAACAGTTCAAGTCGTCTGAAAGTATTGCAAGTATTCTGAAAACAATATCAAGTCTTCTAAAAGAAGTATCATGTATTACGTCTTCCAATGTCTTTCACGGTAATATTGAGTCTTATAGAAGTTCAAGTCTTCTGGAAGCACCATTAAATCTTGTAGAAGCATTTCAAGCCTTCGAAAGCATATTAAATCCTTCGGAAGCAATATTAAGTCATCTAGAAGCAGTATCATTTTCTGGAAGCAGATCAAGTCTTCTAGAAGCGATTTCAAGTCTTTTGGAAGCATTTCAAGACTTCTTGAAGCAATAGCAGGTATTCTGAAAGCAATATCAAGTGTTCCAGGAGCAGAATGCTGGCTTTTTGAAAGCAGTACAAGTCGTCTGAAAGTGTTGCAAGTATCCTAGCGACAATATCAAGTTTTCAAGTTTTATAGAAGCATTTCAAGCTTTCTGAAACCATTTGAAACCTTTTGGAAGCAGTATTAATTCATAGAAGTGGTATTAAGTTATCTAAAAGCAGTATCTTTTTGTGGATGCAGATCAAGTCTTCTAGAACGGTGTCAAGTCTTATGGAATCATTTTAAGTCTTCTAGCAGCAGTATCAAGTATTCTCCAGGAGCAATATCAAGTCATTTGAAAGCAGTTCAAGTCGTCAGTGTAAGTATTCTGGAGACAATATCAAGCCTTTTGGAAGCTGTATCTAGTGTTCTGATAGCAGTTGAAGCTTTCCAGCAGCATTTGCAGTCTTATGAAAGCATTTCAAGTTTTTTAGAAGCACTATTACGTCTTCTAGTGGCATTATCAAGTCTTCTGGAGGCATTTTAAGTCTTCTAGAAGCAGTATCAAGCATTCTAGTAGCAGTTGAATCCTTCTGACAGCATTTCAAGATTTCTGGAAACAACATCAAGTCTTTTGGAAGCAGTATTAAGTCATCTAGAAGCAGTATCTTTTTCTGAAAGCAGATCATGTCTTCTAGAAGCAGTATCAAGTCATCTGGAAGCATTTCAAGACTTTTGAAGCAGTGGCAAGTCTTCTGAAAGCAATATCAAGTCTTTTAGGGGCAGTATTTAGTCTTTTGAAAGCAGTTCAAGTCATCAGAAGGTATTGCCAGTATTCTGGCGACAATATCAAGTCTTCTAGAAGCAGTTCAAACCTTCTGAAAACATTTCAAATCTTCTGGACGCAGTATTATATATGTATATAGTATTATATATAGAGATGTTTATTTAATTATTAAAATATACAATCCAGGACAAGCAGGTTCTAACAAATCAACAGAATATATACAAATTTAAATTTATTTCTTCTTTGATTTCTTCTTTACTAATTCGTTTAATATTAATAATTCGTCGTATAATAATTTGTTATTAATCAATTTTCTGTTTTTTTAATCATAGTTTTTATGATTTTCTTGTCATTTTGTATTTTAGTAAACTGTTTTATTTATTATTATTTCTTTTTAACTATATTGTTTATAACATTGAAAAAGTCGAGAAGAGTGAATATTATAACAACATCTTTTAGATCAAGCCCTCTAGAAGTTGTATCAAGTCATCTGGAAACATTTTAAATCTTTTAGAAGCAGTATAAAGTCTTCTGATAGCAGTTGAAATCTTCTGACAGCATTTCAAATCTCCTGGAAGCAGATCAAGTCTTTTAGAAGCAGTATCAGGTCTTCTGCAGTTCAAACCGTATAGAAGTACTTCAAGCCTTCTAAAAGTAGCATTAAATCATCCACATGCAGTATCTTTTTCTGGAAGCAGATTGGGCCTTCTAGAAGCGATATCAAATCCTCTGGAATCATTTTAGGTCTGCTAGCAGCAATATTAAGTATTCTGGAAGCTATATTGAGTATTCCAGGAGCAGTATCAAATATTTGATGCAGTTCAAGTCGTCTGAAAGTATTGCAAGTATTCTGAAAACAATATCAAGTCTTCTAAAAGAAGTATCATGTCTTCCATGGACAATATTAAGTCTTCCAACGTCTTTCACGGTAATATTGAGTCTTATAGAAGTTCAAGTCTTCTGGAAGCACCATTAAATCTTCTAGAAGCATTTCAAGCCTTCGAAAGCATATTAAATCCTTCGGAAGCAATATTAAGTCATCTAGAAGCAGTATCATTTTCTGGAAGCAGATCAAGTCTTCTAGAAGCGATTTCAAGTCTTTTGGAAGCATTTCAAGACTTCTTGAAGCAATAGCAGGTATTCTGAAAGCAATATCAAGTGTTTTAGGAGCAGAATGCTGGCCTTTTGAAAGCAGTACAAGTCGTCTGAAAGTGTTAGTATCCTAGCGACAATATCAAGTTTTCAAGTTTTATAGAAGCATTTCAAGCTTTCTGAAACCATTTGAAACCTTTTGGAAGCAGTATTAATTCATAGATTAATTCATAGAAGCATTTTTTGGAAGTATTTTAAGTCTTTTACAAGCAATGTCAAGTCTTCTGATAACAGTTGAAATCTTCTGACAGCATTTCAATTCTTCTGAAAACATTTCAAGTCTTTTGGAAGCAGTATCAGGTCTTCTAGAAGCATTTCAAGTCTTATAAAAGTATTCCAAGCTTTCCGAAAGCGGTATTAAGTCATCTAGAAGCAGTATCTTTTTCTGAAAGCAGATCATGTCTTCTAGAAGCGGTATCAAGTCCTATGGAATCGTTTTAAGTCTTCTAACAGCAGTATCAAGTACTCTCCAGGAGCAATATCAAGTCATTTGAAAGCAGCTCAAATTGTCAGTTCAAGTATTCTGGAGACAATATCAAGTCTTCTGGAAGCTGTATCAAGTCTTCTAAGAGCAGTTGAAGCCTTCTGGCAGCATTAAAAGTCTTATGAAAGCATTTCAAGTTTTTTGGAAGCAGTATTACGTCTTCCAGGTGCAATATCAAGTCTTCTGGAAGCATTTTAAGTCTTCTAGAAGCAGTATCAAGCCTTTTGATTGTAGTTAAATCGTGCTGACAGCATTTCAAGATATCTGGAAACAACATCAAGTCTTTTGGAAGCGGTATTAAGTTATCTAAAAGCAGTATCTTTTTGTGGATGCAGATCAAGTCTTCTAGAACGGTGTCAAGTCTTATGGAATCATTTTAAGTTTTCTAGCAGCAGTATCAAGTATTCTCCAGGAGGAATATCAAGTCATTTGAAAGCAGTTCAAGTCGTCAGTGTAAGTATTCTGGAGACAATATCAAGCCTTTTGGAAGCTGTATCTAGTCTTCTGATAGCAGTTGAAGCTTTCCAGCAGCATTTGCAGTCTTATGAAAGCATTTCAAGTTTTTTAGAAGCACTATTACGTCTTCCAGTGGCATTATCAAGTCTTCTGGAGGCATTTTAAGTCTTCTAGAAGCAGTATCAAGCATTCTAATAGCAGTTGAATCCTTCTGACAGCATTTCAAGATTTCTGGAAACAACATCAAGTCTTTTCGAAGCAGTATTAAGTCATCTAGAAGCAGTATCTTTTTCTGAAAGCAGATCATGTCTTCTAGAAGCAGTATCAAGTCATCTGGAAGCATTTCAAGACTTTTGAAGCAGTAGCAAGTCTTCTGAAAGCAATATCAAGTCTTTTAGGGGCAGTATTTAGTCTTTTGAAAGTAGTTCAAGTCGTCAGAAGGTATTGCCAGTATTCTGGCGACAATATCAAGTCTTCTAGAAGCAGTTCAAACCTTCTGAAAACATTTCATATCTTCTGGACGCAGTATTATATATGTATATAGTATTACATATAGAGATGTTTCTTTAATTATTAAAATATACAATCCAGGACAAGCAGGTTCTAACAAATCAACCGAATATATACAAATTCAAATTTCTTTCTTTTTTGATTTCTTCTTTACTAATTCGTTTAATATTAATAATTCGTCGTATAATAATTTGTTATTAATAAATTATTAATATTTTTATGATTTTCTTGTCATTTTGTTTTTTAGTAAACTGTTTTATTTATTATTATTTCTTTTTAACTATATTTTTTATAACTGAAAAAGTCGAGAAGAGTGAATATTATAACAACATCTTTTAGATCAAGCCCTCTAGAAGTTGTATCATGTCATCTGGAAACATTTTAAGTCTTTTAGAAGCAGTATAAAGTCTTCTGATAGCAGTTGAAATCTTCTGACAGCATTTCAAATCTCCTGGAAGCAGATCAAGTCTTTTAGAAGCAGTATCAGGTCTTCTGCAGTTCAAATCGTATAGAAGTACTTCAAGCCTTCTAAAAGTAGCATTAAATCATCCACATGCAGTATCTTTTTCTGGAAGCAGATTGGGCCTTCTAGAAGCGATATCAAATCCTCTGGAATCATTTTAGGTCTGCTAGCAGCAATATTAATTATTCTGGAAGCTATATTGAGTATTCCAGGAGCAGTATCAAATATTTGATGCAGTTCAATTCGTCTGAAAGCAGTGCAAGTATTCTGCAGATAGTATCAAGTCTTCTATAAGCTTTATCAAGTCTTCTGATGTCAGTTGAAGCCTTCTGGCAGCATTTAAAGTCTTCTAGAAGCATTTTAAGTCTTTTGGAAGCAGTATTACATCTTATAGAAGCATTTCATGCCTTTTGAAGCCATTTCAAATCATTTGAAAGCAGTATTAAATCAACTAGAAATCGTACCTCTTTCTAGAAGCAGATCAAGTCTTCAAGTTCAGGATGTACTCTTCAGAGAAAACATCCACAGCAGATGCTGAGACTGAGTTAGAAAAAAACTTTAATAGTACATTAAAATTAAAAACTTAATTGAAGATAATAACTTCATTTCAGACAAGACTATCAACAATTTCATATGGGTAGTTGTGCTTGTTTCGGTTCAAGTGAATTCGAAATTAAAAGAATTTTCGTTATGTTTGAGTATGGAGCAAGATTTTTTTCTTACTTATACCTACTTGCACTTCGCTTGTTAGAATCGGATTCTTCTGTTTGATTTATCCATTTGATCTGCTTTTAATTCGTATATTTAATAACTTTTAATTCACTCAAGAGTAGTACAACAACCGTTACCAACGTCTCACAGATTGACACATCTGCGTGATTCCCCTATCGTTCCAGCGTAATTGTATATATTATAAGGTTTCCACAGATGGCGTTGATAGGTGCTTTTTTGATTATATATATTTATTTTAAACAAAAAAAATGATACATATATTTTTACGAACAGAAAAGTCTTAAAAAAATGCGCCCCGGTACATACTTTGAGAACCACTCTATAATCTTATCGTCCCATATTTGCTTGCTTTTACATTCTATACCGTATCATTTTCAAGCCTATATTTAGTTAGAAAATAAAATCAGCCGAACGGAAATGCATTTTCTGAGTACACCGCACACCCCATCACCATTTCATTTTACGGCGCGTGATTTTCAGCATGTCACGAAATAGGTGCAAGATAATTACTTGATATTGGAACGAAATCGAGTACCGTAATACTAAGTCGGCCTCTTCAGCTGACTATATATATATATATATATAGGATTGTCTACGAAGTCGGTTGATTCATGATACAATAATGTTAAACACAGCGACAACATCTGTTAGACGATGGACAATACCGCCACTTATTCCCCAACATTAAATCCGTTTAAGTGTAGTAGAATAGAATTGAACGACTTATAAAAGTCTGCATTACAACTGTTAGTTCATTAAAATGTTGTTGACATTGTTTTAATTACTAAAATATTGTTGATTGATGATTTTTTAATTTGTAGGCAAAATTTAAACTCGGATTTTACCGATAGCGCTCTTGGTTCAACAGACAAAAGTCCGCTTCCCTACGGAAACTTTCAACTGCGCGATACTACCGTGCAATCCATACTTTCGCATCCACGGTACGGTCCGAAGTAAGTAGCACCTGTGCACATAATTGCAAATATACTTAACGGCTGTTCCAACCGATTTAACTAAGACACGCAAGTTAGTCCTACTCGAACCAAGCATACGTACAAACCATAATAATGAAACAACCTCCAATCTCATAACATTCCACTTTTTTTCTTTAATTCTTCCAGATCAGCTCTCGGTTCCAATATGTACACGTACTTAAAATTCGGATTACCCAGAGTGTTCCCACCAAATCAAAACGGTTCTCACCGGTCTGGCACGCCTCAACATTTTCGAAATACAACGTCCAGAAACACCGCCACCAGGTAATTCGGGGCATCCGCCTATTAATCGCTTGAATTGGTTGTAATAAAACTTGTGCACGGTGATCGATTAATAACGTTTTGTGTTGACAGAGCGTCGAAAGCAGGAAGTAGAGGTCCGAGGGATGGTAGTTCCGGTTACGACAGTTCGGATAATGAAACGACCAATTACAAAAACAGCAGGAAGTATAGGTCCGATCCTGATTTTCGAATGCAAAACGTGCACCATTCGTACCACACCCATAAGGTAATTCATCCGAGTCATAATAACAAGCTTCGTCATCTTTCGTTGACCTACTAAACTTAGTAATAATTATTTGAGTTAATTATTTCCGTGTACCACCTCTATTTTAATTCATGAGCAAATCTTTTTCATTCGGGTTTAGTCATAATCAGCTCTTTGGATTCTATTCATGATTTATTAATCTTTTCAAAAATTATCCTTATCATATCATCCTTAGTCTTGTTGTGTGCTTCCCAAGCTTATTTTATTTTACTTGTTTTAATCACATTTAAATTAAAAGTAAATTTAATGAAGATTTAATGTCCCAAAAATAATTTCTTCGTTCCCATAAAGATGGCAGTAATGATTATTTAAACTCAAATCCACATTTTTTATTGTTGTAGAGATGAAAGATAAACTTTACTAAGTCGTATCTCAAGAACGATTTGAGATATCATCATGAAATAAAAAACATTTCAAACCAAATCTGATGAAGATTTAGGGCACCATACATCATTTCTTATTTTCCTTGAACATGGCTGTTATGACTCTTTAAACTCATCTCTACGTTTTGGGATGTTATGGATATGAAATACAAAAATTAAAATGTATCTCCAGAACGATTTGAGATTTCTTCATGAAATAATCAACATTTTAAAGATAATTTAAAGAAGATTTAATATTCCAAAAATAATTTCGTTTTTTATATAAACATTGTTACTATGATTATTTTACTTAACTCTGCATTTTGATATCATTTAAAATTCATATCAAAATTAAAAATAAATAAGATAATATTTAAAAAGTCATAACTCAAAAACGAATTGAGACATCTTTATGAAATAAAGAATATTTTAAAGCATATTTAATGAAGATTTAATATCGCAAAAATAATTTCTTATTTTCCATAAACATGGTTGTATTTTTTTATACGCAACTCTGTAATTTGGGTTGTGAAGGATATAGGATATATCTTCATGAAATAAAAAATATTTTAAAGCAAATTTAATGAAGATTTAATGTCCCAAAAATAGTTTCAAATAGTTTTCAAATAAACAAGATAATTATGATTTTTTAAACTCAACTCAGCATTTCGGGTTGTTACGATTTAAGATATTTTCATGAAATAAAGAACATTTTAAAGCAAATTTAATGAAGATTTAATGCCCCAAAGATAATTTCTTATTTCCCATAGACAAGATAATTTCGATTTTTTAAACCCAACTCAGCATTTTGGGTTGTTATTGATTTGACATATAAACTTAGAAAATCATATCTCAGGAACGATTTGGGATATCTTCATAAAATAAAAAACATTTTAAAGCAAATTTAATGAACATTTAACGCCCTAAAAATAATTTCTTATTTCCCATAAACACGACAGTTATGATTTTTTAAACTCAACTCAGTATTTTGGGATGTTATGGATATGACATATAAACTTAGAAAATCATATCTCAAGAACGATTTGAGATATCTTCATGAAATAAAGAACATTTTAAAGCAAATTTAATGAAGATTTAATGCCCCAAAGATAATTTCTTATTTACCATAGACTAGATGGTTTCGATTTTTTAAACCCAACTCAGCATTTTGGGTTGTTATGGATATGAAATGCAAACTTTAAAATGTAGTATCTCAAGAACGAATTGAGATATCTTTATGAAGTAAAGAACATTTTAAAGCAAATTTAATGAAGATTTAATGCCGCAAAAATAATTTCTTATTTCCCATAGACAAGATAGTTTCGATTTTTTAAACCCAACTCAGCATTTTGGGTTGTTATGGATATGAAATGCAAACTTTAAAATGTAGTATCTCAAAAACGAATTGAGATATATTTATGAAGTAAAGAACATTTTAAAGCAAATTTAATGAAGATTTAATGCCCTAAAAATAATTTCTTATTTCCCATAAACACGATAGTTATGATTTTTTAAACCCAACTCAGCATTTTGGGTTGTTATTGATTTGACATATAAACTTAGAAAATCATATCTCAGGAACGATTTGGGATATCTTCATGAAATAAAGAACATTTTTAAGCAAATTTAATAAAGATTTAATGACCCAAAGATAATTTCTTATTTCCCACAGACAAGATAGTTTCGATTTTTTAAACCCAACTCAGCATTTTGGGTTGTTATGGATATGAAACGCAAATTTTAAAATGTAGTATCTCAAGAACGAATTGAGATATATTTATGAAGTAAAGAACATTTTAAAGCAAATTTAATGAAGATTTAATGCCCTAAAAATAATTTCTTATTTCCCATAAACACGATAGTTATGATTTTTTAAACTCAACTCAGCATTTTGGGATGTTATGGATATGACATATAAACTTAGAAAATCATATCTCAAGAACGATTTGAGATATCTTTATGAAATAAAGAACATTTTCAAGCAAATTTAATAAAGATTTAATGACCCAAAGATAATTTCTTATTTACCATAGACTAGATGGTTTCGATTTTTTAAACCCAACTCAGCATTTTGGGTTGTTATGGATATGAAATGCAAACTTTAAAATGTAGTATCTCAAGAACGAATTGAGATATCTTTATGAAGTAAAGAACATTTTAAAGCAAATTTAATGAAGATTTAATGCCACAAAAATAATTTCTTATTTCCCATAGACAAGATAGTTTCGATTTTTTAAACCCAACTCAGCATTTTGGGTTGTTATGGATATGAAATGCAAACTTTAAAATGTAGTATCTCAAAAACGAATTGAGATATATTTATGAAGTAAAGAACATTTTAAAGCAAATTTAATGAAGATTTAATGCCCTAAAAATAATTTCTTATTTCCCATAAACACGATAGTTATGATTTTTTAAACCCAACTCAGCATTTTGGGTTGTTATTGATTTGACATATAAACTTAGAAAATCATATCTCAGGAACGATTTGGGATATCTTCATGAAATAAAGAACATCTTTAAGCAAATTTAATAAAGATTTAATGACCCAAAGATAATTTCTTATTTCCCACAGACAAGATAGTTTCGATTTTTTAAACCCAACTCTGCATTTTGGGTTGTTATGGATATGAAACGCAAATTTTAAAATGTAGTATCTCAAGAACGAATTGAGATATCTTTATGAAGTAAAGAACATTTTAAAGCAAATTTAATGAAGATTTAATGCCGCAAAAATAATTTCTTATTTCCCATAGACAAGATAGTTTCGATTTTTTAAACCCAACTCAGCATTTTGGGTTGTTATGGATATGAAATGCAAACTTTAAAATGTAGTATCTCAAAAACGAATTGAGATATATTTATGAAGTAAAGAACATTTTAAAGCAAATTTAATGAAGATTTAATGCCCTAAAAATAATTTCTTATTTCCCATAAACACGATAGTTATGATTTTTTTAAACTCAAATCAGCATTTTGGGATGTTATGGATATGACATATAAACTTGGAAAATCATATCTCAAGAACGATTTGAGATATCTTCATGAAATAAAGAACATTTTAAAGCAAATTTAATGAAGATTTAATGCCCCAAAGATAATTTCTTATTTCCCATAGACAAGATAGTTTCGATTTTTTAAACCCAACTCAGCATTTTGGGTAGTTATTGATTTGACATATAAACTTAGAAAATCATATCTCAGGAACGATTTGGGATATCTTCATAAAATAAAAAACATTTTAAAGCAAATTTAATGAACATTTAATGCCCTAAAAATAATTTCTTATTTCCCATAAACACGATACTTATGATTTTTTTAAACTCAACTCAGCATTTTGGGATGTTATGGCTATGACATATAAACTTAGAAAATCATATCTCAAGAACGATTTGAGATATCTTCATGCAATAAAGAACATTTTAAAGCAAATTTAATGAAGATTTAATGCCGCAAAAATAATTTCTTATTTCCCATAGATAAGATAGTTTCGATTTTTTAAACCCAACTCAGCGTTTCGAGTTGATATCGATATGAAATAAAAAGTTAGAAAGTCGTATCTCAAGAACGATTTGAGATATCTCCATGAAATAAAGAACATGTTAAAGCAAATTTAATAAAAGTTTAATGCCCCAAAGATAATTTCTCATTTCCCATAGACAAGATAGTTTCGATTTTTTAAACCCAACTCAGCATTTTGGGTTGTTATTGATATGACATATAAACTTAGAAAATCATATCTCAGGAACGATTTGGGATATCTTCATAAAATAAAAAACATTTTAAAGCAAATTTAATGAAGATTTAATACCGCAAAAATAATTTCTTATTTCCCATAGACAAGATAGTTTCGATTTTTTAAACCCAACTCAGCATTTTGGGTTGTTATGGATATGAAATGCAAACTTTAAAATGTAGTATCTCAAAAACGAATTGAGATATATTTATGAAGTAAAGAACATTTTAAAGCAAATTTAATGAAGATTTAATGCCCTAAAAATAATTTCTTATTTCCCATAGATAAGATAGTTTCGATTTTTTAAACCCAACTTAGCATTTTGGGTTGTTATGGATATGAAATACAAACTTTAAAATGTAGTATCTCAAGAACGAATTGAGATATCTTTATGAAGTAAAGAACATTTTAAAGCAAATTTAATGATGATTTAATGCCCTAAAAATAATTTCTTATTTCCCATAAACACGATAGTTATGATTTTTTAAACTCAACTCAGCATTTTGGGATGTTATGGATATGACATATAAACTTAGAAAATCATATCTCAAGAACGATTTGAGATATCTTCATGAAATAAAGAACATTTTGAAGCAAATTTAATAAAGATTTAACGACCCAAAGATAATTTCTTATTTACCATAGACAAGATGGTTTCGATTTTTTAAACCCAACTCAGCATTTTGGGTTGTTATGGATATGAAATGCAAACTTTAAAATGTAGTATCTCAAGAACGAATTGAGATATCTTTATGAAGTAAAGAACATTTTAAAGCAAATTTAATGAAGATTTAATGACCCAAAAATACTTTCTTTTTTCCAATAAACATGGCAGTAATGATTATTTTAACTCAATTCCACATTTTTCATTGTTATAGATATGCAAGGTAAACTTTGAAAAGTCGTATCTCAAGAATGATTGGAGATATCTTCATAATATATAGAACATGTTAACGCAAATTTCATGAAGATTTAATACCCTTAAAGTAATTTTTTATTTCTAATAAATATGGTAGTTATGATTATTTAAACCGAACTCTGCATTTTGATATGAATGTGAAATAAAAACTTTAAAAAGTCGTAACTCAAGAAGGAATTGAGATAACTTTATGAAATATGTGGTATTTTAAGGAAGATTTAATGTCCCAAAAATAATTTCTTCTTTTCCATAAACATCGTTGTTATGGTTATGTAAAAATTTATTGTGATTATCATATACAGATTGTCCGGAAATTGCGCCCATATACTGGAAAATCCTACATCTAAAATCACGAAGAAAAGTTTATATAAAGCCTGGTTATGATTGTCTTATTTGTCACACAAAATTATGCTTGCATACCAAATTTGAACATTCTAAACCTTCCCATTTTTGAGATATCCCTAAAAAAGAACTTTCTGAATATCAACTTTAAAGGGTTCTAGCGCCCTTAAGAAGCAATTTTGGACCGGTTTTTATATAAAAATATAAACTTTTCTTCATGATTTTAAAATCACCTCTCAGTATATAGACGCAATTTCCGGACACCTGTATATGAAACCTAATGTTTATAGTCGTATCTCAAGAACGATTTGAGATATCTTATATATTTATTTATATCTTATTATTTGAGATAGTTATGATTATTTAAACCCAAATCTGCATTTTTGATTGTTATAAGTTATAGATATGAAAGATAACTTTTAAAACATCATATCTCAAGAGTACATCAAGATATCCCCATGACATAAAGAACAAATTAAAACAAATTTAATGAAGCTTTCATTTATGGCTTTTTAAATCAATTTCTTCAATTTTTCTTAGCCCCAAAAAGATAAATTTCATCCACCACCCGGAGTCCCTTTAGCTGCACTCCAACAAGGAGGATTAAATCACTCATCAAATTGGAACAGAAATAAAAGCATTTCAGAGGCAAATCTTTTATCGGCCGAGTACACAAGATCCTATCATAATAGTCCTCATCACGTACGAGACCCAAGAAGAAATAGTGTAGCCGAATTCGGACATCACCATGATGTCGTCGATCATGGGTAATAACATATCTACAACATCCTTATCAACTTAATTTTATTTTTTATTTTACTTTTAGTCATATTTTACGTCCCATATCAAAAGCTGAAAGTCATATGTCTTTGGCGACTTCGAGAAGAGGACCATCGGTCATCCGAGGCGATTACCTCAGTGCTGATGATGACGTTCCCAGCGCTTTTATTTATCCTCATTTGCAAGTATGCGGTTTAGGAGTTCTTCCGCCTTCAACCGGTCTTTGTCAAAAGAAACAGCACCTGTTACTGAATGATATATCGTTTGAAGTGCGCGGAGGTGAGCTGTTGGCTATTATGGCGACTTCGGAAGACGAGGGAACCGCTATTTTGAACGTACTTGCCGGAAGAAGTCAGGCCTTAATCGGCGATATAATCATAAACGGGCAACAAGTTCGAGATCACTCTTTAAGAAATAGAGTTGCTTTCGTTCAAAGCGACGTGAGTTTATGCAAGGATATGACCGTTGTGCAAACGCTGAGATTTCATTATGATTTGAAGAAACCTACTGCTAAATTAGAACATTTAAAAATTGATGCAATGGATAGAGTAAGGATTCAATAAACAAAGTTGAAAAGAATTAATTGATTCAATTTTTTAGATAAATGTATTAATTGAAGATTTGGGGTTGGAACAAGTTCGAGATACGAAAGTTTCAAATATGACCACGTCTGAGAGAAGGAGATTAAACGTGGCGTGTCATTTATTGTTGGATACTGATATTGTTGTGTTGGATCAACCAACGAGAGGGATGGACATTTTTGATACTTTCTTTTTGGTTGAATATTTAAGACAATGGGCGAATGGGGGTACTGCTAACGCTTTAGGGCGAATAGTAGTTTTAACTCTTCACCCTCCCACTTATGAGATATTCACGATGCTTTCAAGAATTTTACTTATTTCGGCCGGAAGAACTATGTACAGCGGACGACGAAGAGATATGCTCCAATATTTCGCAATGGTCGATTATCCGTGTCCATCGTTTAAGAATCCTTCCGATTATTATTGTAAAAACTAAATTTAAAAAAGAGAATTTAATATTATTTTTTTGATTTTTTTAGTGGATTTAGTGACTTTAGATGATTTATCAGCGGAAGCGATGTTGGAGTCATCACAAAGAATCGAACAACTTGCGGAAATTTTCCGGCAGAAACGCGAACCAATGAGCGATCCTGGACCACCAACATCGATACCATTAACCGTTAAAAGCGCTAATTGCATCTCGCAAGCTTTCGTTTTATTTTCGTAAGTTTATTTTATGAAGTTAACCTTCAATTTCTAGTCCCCAATTAGAGACGATTTTAAATGTATAGTATTTTGATTATAACAAGAGAACTAAATCGATTTTAATAAACAATGTCTCATTCAAAGAAAATATGTCATTCGATTTTTCTATCGACTTAGTTTAAATAAAGTTTTTCATATAGGAGAGTACACATCCAGTCGACAGATTCACGGGGTGATTGCATGAGCTGTACTCGGGTAATTAGTAAATTTTGAGATCGCGCTTTATCACCTTTCGATCCATTCTGGTTCATACTTTCGATTGAGATGTTGATGACTAAAATTATTCAATTAATTAAGAAAATTATAAAAGTATTTGATTAATTAGTTTTTATGCTTTAATCAAATTCCTCACATACTTTGAAACGGGCATTTGGACAACCACATTCAAACAGATGCAAGCCTTGATAAATATAAATGAGATATACCATTTGAATCCGTCAAACCGTTTCCTAATTATAGTCGATGTAGCTTAAATTATTTTTTTCATATTGAGGACTACACTTTCGGGCGCAGTGTCTCTCCCTGGTATGAAAGCCTACAAAGGTGTCTCTCCCAAAAAGAGCTTGAATTGGGGTAGAAAATGGTCTGAAAAATTTTAAAATATCATACGTGCTTTTCAGAATAACGTTCGCAGCAGATGCTAGCAGTAAATTGAGAAGAATAAGCTCAAGAATACATTAAAATTAAAATATTAATTGAAAATGATAACCTCAATCCAGAAAAAAACATTATCAATTTTGTGAAGGTGCTGTTTTGAAATGATTTCGTCTTCCAGGAGCGATAACAAGTCTTTTGGAAGCATTGCAAGTCTTCTAGAAGCAATAACAAATCTTCTAGAAGCAGTATCAAGCCTTATGGAAACATTTCAAGTCTTCTGGAAGCAATATCAAATCTTTCAGAAGTAATATCAAGCCTTCTGGAAACAAATCAAATCTTCCAGAGGAAATATCAAGTCTTCTGGAAGCATTTAAAATCTTCTAAAGCAGTATCAAATCTTCTGGACGGATTTCAAGTTTTCTGGAGTTTTCTGGTTTTCTTTCAAGTCTTTTATAAGCGGTATCAAGTATTTTAGAAGCAGTATCAAGTCTACTGGAAGCAATGTCAAATCTTCTAGGGCAGTATGTAGTCGTCTGGAAGCATTTCAATTCTTTCAGAAGCAATATCAAGTTCATGAAGAAAATATTTTTCAATATCATGCCTTTTACATGCAGAATTAAGTCTTATGAAAGCATTTCAAGTCTACTAGATGCAGTATCCAGCACTCTAGAAGCATTGCGAGTTTCTGGAAGTATTTTAAGGCTTGTGTAAGCAATGTCTAGTTTCTAGAAGCAGTTTTGTCTTTCAGGAGAGGTAATAAAAGTCTAGAAGTCTACTTGAAGCAGCTTCAAGTCTTCTTGAAGTATTTCAAGTATACCAGAGGTTTATCAAGTCTTACGGAAGCATTTCACGTCTACTAGATGCAGTATCAAGTCTACTGAAATCATTGCAATTCTTTTGGAAGCTTTTCAATTCTACTAGATGCAGTATCAAGTCTTATGGAAGCATTTCAAGTCTTCTGTAAGCAATACCAAGTTTTCTAGAAGCACTATTAAGTCTTTCAAGGACAGTAGTAAACCTAGAAACAGTTCAAGTCTGCTGGAACTATTTCAAGTCTGCTGGAAGCATTTCGAGTTATTTAAAACTATTTTTAATCTGAGTGCATTTCAAGTTTTTTTGAAGTATTTCAAGTCCTCTAGAAGCAGTATAAAAACTTCTTGAAGCATTTCAAGTCTACCAGAGACAATATCAAGTTTCTCGAAAGTATTTCAAGGCCAAGAAGAAAGTTTCTTGGCAGCATCTTAAGTTTTCTGAAAGCAGTATCAAGTTTTTTAGAAGTAGTATTCAGTCTTCCGGGTATTACCCCTGGAATTCATTCTTCCACGAGTAATAACAACCTTTCAGAAGCAGTTCAAGTCTCCTGGAAGTCTTCTAGAACTACTTCCTAGATGCCTTATGTATCGTCGGTGGGCATGCGACGTATGATTTTATAAGGATGGTTTTAAGGTGATTAAGTTATAGTATTAGTGAGTGGAAAAATAATTTTTTCTTTTTTTTTGTACATCAATAATTATCATATTTATATTATAGAGTATCAAACAATTTTTTACAATTTGTTGTACATGAATCGTCATCATTTTCACTCTAATATATGTGGTTAAAATTCTTTCCCGAATCATCGAAACACCCTGTATAAAAACTATATCCCTACATGTAAATAGTATAATTTTCATATCTTGCCAAAAAGATGGATTGTCATATAAGTTGCAGTATGTTGAAGAAGATACTTTGCAATTTCTGGTAGATATGTTCCTCCTTCGATTCTAGTTTCAATAGTTTTTCAATATTCTTTTTCCATGGAGACTTCCATAAATTGACTGTTTAAATTTCAGAATTGATATGTTTATGTGCTCCTTGTACAAAACCAAAACATTTACCATTGAAATAGAAGGCAAGTATTTAAATACTTTTTTGGTATTATGGATTCATATTGTTCAGATTTTTAAACGATTATTTGTAATTTTAGAATTGCCCGAAAAATGTATACATTTTGAAAGCAATTGAAACCTATTTCGTAATAATTTTAAGGATACAGGATAGTACAGCAAGATAGAGATACAGTTTGGCGACTCCCATGTAGAGTTTCAGAGCAAGGAATTTTTTCATCTCTGGAATAATAATGTATACCCATGATTTCAGTCCTGAATTTTGGAAAGATACTTTTATTTTGGTCACAATTGTTGGCATTCAAATTCATTTGCATAATAATAGCTCGTACACTTCTGCAGTTACTATCAAAACACATCGATCGGTTTCATTGAATATACGTTAACTTTCAGTGTTGAAAAATAAAGCAGATCATTGATTACTGATTATTCCATATATTTAATGTTGGGTTGGGTGAAATACCATGTTCAGAGCGAACGTTTGTAGATGATGAAGAATCACTTCCGATTGTTCGTCTAAATCGCTGGAATCAATACCTGATGGGACATAGTCATAGATCCTGACGGTTCAAAGTCGGTGTCATACTTATACACAAGTATATGTTACAAATATATACCTAATACATGTATGTATTAGGTGCCACGTGGCCCACCGATAGTCACTCTCTCAAAAAACACAAACTACACCAGAAGTTGCAAACAAAACACACTAACTATATAACCACTACGTACAGGTTACTTTAAAATAAAATTTTCTATTGGTATCCGATTTTTTATTGAAAGGCGGTAACGAACCTAATCTTCTGGAAGCATGTTAATTTTTTGAAAACATTCCAAATCTTCTAAAAGCAGTATCAAGCAGTATCGACTCCTTCACGCCGATCTGCATCTCCCTCATCAAACCGCGGATACATAACATTTTCAAAATTAAAAGATGAAGTCTGGTCTCTCACGTTGTAACTTAAGACGTGATTTTTGGCTTTTAAAATAAAAAGATTGCACATTAGGAATTTTTAATTCATTTGGTTCATTCCCAACATCATAAAATAATTCCCTAATTATTACAATATCAACTTTTCTAGAGGCAGTATTAAGTCTTCCTGGAAGATTATTACTAATAAACCTTCTGGAAGCAGTTCAAGTCTTGTAGATGCAGTATCAAAGCTTCAGGAAGAATTGCAAGTATTCTGAAAGTATTTCAAGTCTTCTGCAAGCAATATTAAGTGTTCTAGAAGTAGTATTAAGTCTTTTAGGGGTAAGTAAATTTTGCGAAAGCATTTCAAGTCTTTTGGAAGTAGTATCAAGTCCTTTAGAAGCATTTCACATCTTCTGAAAACGGTTCAAAATTTCTAGAAGCAGTATCAAAACCTCTGGAAGCATTTGAAGTTTTACAAAGGCAATATCAAGTCCTCTGGAAGAATTCCAAGTTTTCTAGAATCAGTATCAAATCTACTAAAAGCATGTCAAGTTTTTAAGAGGCAATATTAAGTCTTCTGGACGCATTTCAAGTTTTCTGGAAGCATTTCAAGTCTTCTATTAGTAGTTTCAAGTCTACCAGAGGCAATATTAAGTCTTCTGGAAATATTTCAAGTCTACTAGATGCAGCATCGAGTCTTCTGGAAGCATTTCAAGTCTTCTGTAAGCCATATCAAGTTTTCTAAAAGCAGTATTTAGTCTTCCAGGGATAATAGTACACTTTCGCAAAACAGTTCACGTCTCCTGGCAGCGTTTCCAATCTTCAGGAAGTATTTTAAACATCTCAAATCAAACCTCCTAAAAGCAGTATCCACTCTTCATAGGTAGAATGGCTAATGAGTTCTCCAAGTTCATCATCATGTTGAAATTGAATAGTTAATGAAAAAGATATACCAAAACTGGTTATAATGAATAATTTATTAATATGAATTCGATGCTACATTAAGTTTGAATCTGTAAGTAAATTGTCTTCAGTCATGACGTCATAAAACAAAGCAAGAGCGAAAAACTTCGAAAACATCTTATGAAAATATCATTTATTTTTACTTCACATAGCATTATATAATTAAAAGAAAATACTTCATTTAACTTGTTGTTTTCAGAATATTATAGTATGCATCGTTTCATTAGCTTATGTTTCAAGTTAATTTCAACTAATGATGATTATTAAATCTTTTGCATATTTTTATCCGAAATGAAGGTGGTGTGATGTTGTTGTAGCAAAATTTTTGTAAAAAGTTGATGTGGTCCCAGATATCCTCTCTTCTGCGTAAATAACCCTTTAGCTTGTGGAAAAATACGGATAACTCCGCTTCTTGTAAAATGGCTAATGACTTCTCTAAGTTCATCGTCACGTTCAAATGGAACAGTTAATATATGAAACATATGTTGCACCGAATTCATATTAATAAATTTTTCAACATAACCAATTTTATCGATATATTGTATCCAATCTTCTAGAAGCAGTATCAAATCTCTTGGAAGCATTCCAAGTCTTCTAGAAACTATATTAAGTCTTCTGAAAGCATTTCAAGTCTTCCAAAGATACTATCAAGACTTCTGGAAGCATCTAAAGTATTCAAGATGCAGTATCAAGGCTTCTAGAATATTGCAAGTCTGGAAGCATTCTAAATTTTCCAAGCAAAGCAGTTTTTTAGAAGTAGTATCAGGTCTTGCAAGAGTAACACTAAACCTTCTGGAAGCAATTCAACCCTTTTGGAAGTAGTATCAAATCATATAGAACCAGTATGAAATCTTCTGGAAACATTACAGGTCTTTTGGAAACATTTCAAACCTTCTAGAAGCAGTATCAAGTCTTCAGGAAGCATATCTAGTCTTTCAACGGCAATATCAAATCTTCTGGAAACATTTCTAATATTCTAAAAGCAGTATCACATCTTTTAGACGCATTTCAAGTTTTCTGGTAGCATGTCAAGTTGTCTTAAGTCTTCTTGAAGCATTTAAGTCCACCAGAGGCAATATTAAGCCTTCTGGAAACATATTAAATCTACTAGATGCAGTAGTAGGTCGTCTGGAAGCATTGCGAGTCTTCTGACTTTTATTTGTCGTATAGAGATCATCTGATTTGACTCCGCTGAACGTCTTCCTTTGGAAATATCTAAAGAACAGTTTAATCTATAATCTAAATCAAATACTTTGAATCAACTAAAAATCAGAACGCAACAGCAAGTTCAGCGAATAATTCCTGACATCTTATAGAATTGTCAGGGTGAATTTAAAAATCAAAATCATTTAATTTATTAATATTGTTTGTTAATTATGATTAAATTGATTGTTATTCATGGCTGCTGCTTCTTTCAACACTTCATCATGTCAAACGAATTTAATGTAATTAAAGCAAGCAATATCAAGTTTTTTAGAAGTAGTATCAAGTCTTGCAGGGGTAATAGTAAATCATCTGAAAGTATTACAAGTTTTTCAAAGTAGTATCAAGTTATTTGGAAGCAGTATCAAAGTCATCTGGAAACAATTCAATATCAATATCAAGACTTTCTGAAGCGTCTCATGTCTACCAAAGGCAACATTAAGTCTTCTGGAAACAATTCAAGTCTGCTAGATTCAGTATCAAGTTTTCTAGAAGCAGTAATAAATCTTCATGTGGTAGTAGTAAACCTTCAGCAAGCTGGTCAAGTCTCCTGAAAGAGTTTCTGGCATTCTTTTAATCGTTGGGAAACATTTTAAGTCTCTTAAAAGCAGTATGAAGTCTTAGAGAAGCAATATCGTATTTTCTGGAAGTAGTATTACGTCTTCTTGAAACATTTCAAGTCTACATGAAGCAAAACTAAGTCTTCTGAAAACATTTCAAGCCTACTAAATGCTGTATCAAGTCTACTGGAAGCATTGCCAGTTTTCAAACAGCATTGCAAGTCTTCCGTAAGTCATATTAAGTTGTCTAGAAGTAGTATCAAGTCTTCCAACGGTAGCAGTAAATCTTCAGAAAGTAGTTGAAGTCTCCTGGAAACGTTTCAAGTTTTCTGGAAATATTTGAAGTCTTTTAAAAGTGGTATCAAGTCTTACAGAGGTCGTATCGAATCTTCTTAGAATAGTATCAAATTTTCTGGAAGCATTCCAAGTATTCCGGAAGCAATATCATATCTATTAGAAACATTCCAAGTATTTTAGATGCAGCTTCAAAGCTGTTGGAAGTATTGCAGGTCTTCTGGAAGCAATTCAAGTGTCTTGAAAGTAGTACCAAGTCATCTACCACCAATATTAAGTTTTCTAGAAGTAGTATCAAGTCTTCTAGAAGCAGTTGAAGTCTTCCAGAGGCAATATCTAGTCTTCTGGAAGCAGTTCAAGTTTTCTAAATGCAATATCAAGTCTGCTGGAAACATTTCAAATCTTCTGCAAGCAATATCAAATTTTCTAGAAATAGTATTAATTCTGGAAGTAGATCAACTGTTCTGAAAGCGTTTCAAATTTTTGGGAAGTGTTTCAAGTCTTTAGGAAGCAATATCCAGTCATCTAGAAGCAGTATTAAGTCATTTGAAAACAGTCAAGTTTTCTTGAAGCAGTATCAAATCTCAATTGTAGGTATATGGATGTTTATACACCCATACAAAATTATACATCCATGCAAGGATTAACTTGTTTTCTAAAAGCAGTTTCAAGTCTTCCAGAGATATTATCGAATCTTCTAGAAGTTGATCAAGTCTTTTGGAAGCAGTATCATGTCATCTGGAAACAGTTCAAAGCTATCTGAAAGCATTTCATGTCTTTTAAAAGCAGGTTCAAGTCTTCCAGAGGTGTTGTCGAGTCTTCTGGAGGCAGTTCAGGTCTTTTGGAAGCATCTCAAATATTCTGGAAATAGTATTATGTCTTCTGGAAGCAGTATCACGTCTTCTGGAAGCAGAACAAGTCTTCTGGAAGCAGATCAAGTCTTTTGGAAGAAGTATCATATTATCTGGAAACAGTTCAAAGCCATCTGAAAGCATTTCATGTCTTTTAAAAGCAGTTTCAAATCTTCCAGAGGTATTATCGAGTCTTCTAGAAGCAGATCAAGTCTTTTGGAAGCAGTATCATGTCATCTGGAAACAGTTCAAAGCCATCTGAAAGCATTTCCTGTCTTTTAAAAGCAGTTTCAAGTCTTCCAGAGGTATTATGGAGTCTTCTGAAGGCAGTTCAGGTCTATGGAAGCATTTCAAATAGTCTGGAAACAATATCACGTCTTTTGGAAGCAGTATCACGTCTTCTGGAAGTAGTATCAAGCCTTCTGGAAGTAGATCAAGTCTTTTGGAAGCAGTATCATGTCATCTGGAAACAGTTCAAAGCCATCTGAAAGCATTTCATGTCTTTTAAAAGCAGTTTCAAGTCTTCCAGAGGTATTATCGAGTCTTCTGGAGGCGGTTCAGGTCTTTTGGAAGCATTTCAAATATTCTGGAAACAATATCACGTCTTCTGGAAGCAGTATCAAGTCTTCTGGAAGCAGACCAAGACTTCTTGAAGCAGATCACGTCTTTTGGAAGCAGTATCATGTGATCTGGAAACAGTTCAAAGCCATCTGAAAGCATTTCATGTCTTCTAAAAGCAGTTTCAAGTCTTCAAGAGGTATTACCAAGTCTTCTGGAGGCAGTTCAGGTTTTTCGGATGCATTTTAAATATTCTAGAAGCAGTATCAGGTCTTTTGAAAGCATTTCAAGTCTTCTGAAAGCACTATCAAATTTTCTGGAAGCAGATCAAGTCTTGTAGGAGGAGTATCAAGTCTTCTGGAAAAATTGGTATGTATGGATACTTTGCACCTATTTATTATAGTATTACGTCTTCTTGAAACATTTCAAGCCTACATGAAGCAAAACTAAGTCTTCTGAAAACATTTCAAGCCTACTAAATGCCGTATCAAGTCTATTGGAAGCATTGCCAGTTTTCAAACAGCATTGTAAGTCTTCTGTAAGTCATATTAAGTTGTCTAGAAGTAGTATCAAGTCTTCCAACGGTAGCAGTAAATCTTCAGGAAGTAGTTGAAGCCTCCTGGAAACGTTTCAAGTTTTCTGGAAATATTTAAAGTCTTTTAAAAGTGGTATCAAGTCTTCCAGAGGTCGTATCGAAACTTGTTAGAATAGTATCAAATTTTCTGAAAGCATTTCCGGATGCAATGTCATATCTTTTAGAAACATTCCAAGTATTTTGATGCAGCTTCAAAGCTGTTGGAAGTATTGCAGGTCTTCTGGAAGCAATTCAAGTCTTTTGAAAGTAGTACCAAGTCATCTACCAGCAATATTAAGTTTTCTAGAAGTAGTATCAAGTCTTCTAGAAGCAGTTGAAGTCTTCCAGAGGCAATATCTAGTCTTCTGGAAGCAGTTCAAGTTTTTTAAATGCAATATCAAGTCTGCTGGAAACATTTCAAATCTTCTGCAAGCAATATCAAATTTTCTAGAAATAGTATTAATTCTGGAAGTAAATCAACTGTTCTGAAAGCGTTTCAAATTTTTAGAAAGTGTTTCAAGTCTTTAGGAAGCAATATCCAGTCATCTAGAAGCAGTATTAAGTCATTTGAAAACAGTCAAGTTTTCTTGAAGCAGTATCAAATCTCAATTGTAGGTATATGGATGTTTATATATCCATACAAAATTGTACATCCATGCAACGATTAACCTTACAAATGCGACATTTTGTATTCTAATAAATTTTAAATTGGTTCTCTTATTGTAATCAAAATACTATACATATATTTGGGGCTAGAAAATAATTAATAAAAAAAAATAATTTTTATAATCACACATTTTTTTATATATCTAGAAAAGCAATGATTTATACACAACCAAGAACATTTTTAAACTGGCTAAGCCTAATCATATTGGCGGTCAGTTTATCATTAATAATGGGTGCTATATTTTGGGATTTACCAAACAGCGATCAACAATTAAATCTAAACGATAGATTAGGATATCATTACGCGACAATGTGCATAATAATTTGGCCCATTATTCTTTTATTAACACTAATGGAGATTAAAACGAATAGAAAAACCGTTGAACGTGATATAAGCGATGGTTTATATGGTAGATTCACGTACATTTTTACTAAAGTGAGTTAAATTTTATTTATTTCAATGCCTTAATTTTTATTTATTGCATTTTTAGAGTATTGTAAATATTTTTCCATCCTTATTCGTTTGGTTAATATATTTAGTGCCAAGTTACTCTATGAGTGGACTGTATATGCAGAGCGCCACAAATTATAAAGGATTTTACATTTATTTAGGTAACCCATTAAATTTATTAATAAATTTTTGTAATTAATTCTTTATTTTATTAGGAGTTATGCTTCTTTATTTAAGCTGTTTACAAATATTTACAACAGCGTTTATTTATTTAATCCCAATCCCAAACAGAGCAACATTTCTATCAACAATTATAATGACTGCTTTATTCTTTTCAAACGGATTTTTAGTCCATTATAAAGATTTGACTCCTTGTACAAAATGGATTGAATACATAAGCCCCAATACGTGGGTATTACCATATTTATTAAACAGAGAATTATCTACTGAAGCAATTGCAAGCAGTTTTTCAACTACTTTATGCAGAAGTAAACAAGTACGTTTGTTATGTTTAAATTAATTTAATTAAATACTTAATTTTTTTAAATTTTTTTAGGTACAACGACAAGATATTATAGTTCAAGCTCCATGTCCATCTCCAAATGGGACTCAAATTTTAGTAAATTACGGTTATAGGAAAGAAAATCAAGAATTTTATGATTATGGGGATGCTCCTATTGCTATGGGTGTATTTTACATTGTATGCACACTTGTAGCTTGTTTCGGATTCGTTATGAATTGTTGCAGAAATAGTTCCTCAAAACATAGGGAGAGGAATAATGGAAATAAGCCCTAGATTAAGTTTAGTTAGTGTTTAGTAAATTATTATAATTTTTAGTTAATTTTATCTATTTTAATATATTATTATTGTGCCGATATACTTTAATTAATAAAAGACCATTTTTGTAAATTATTACAATTTTTTTTGCAAACTAATCAATGTAAATATTTTATTAACGTAAAAAATAGTAATTTAGCAACAAAAACTAATAATTTTATTTCTCAAATACTATTAAATAATGCTACAAATAATGCTCAAATTGAACATCTCAAAATTATTTGTTGTTGAAAAAATAGTTGCAATTTCTTTTTGAAACTGTTTTTAATTTAATTAATTTTTTTTCCTATTTTGATGATGATACCTCATTTCATTTTCCAGCAAAATTGTAGCTAAAGCTCTAATAAATAATTTCTATTAATATGTCCTAGTAAAAAAATAATTTGAATTAATTTTATGGAATGAAATTTTCATGAAATAGTCAAATTAATTAGAAATTTACTGGTGAAGTAGGCATGCGTTCAAGTCTTCTGGAAGCAGATCAAGTCTTCTTGAAGCAGATCACGTCCTTTTGAAGCAGTATCATGTCATCTGGAAAAAGTTCAAAGCCATCTAAAAGCATTTCATGTCTTTTAAAAGCAGTTTCAAGTCTTCCAGAGGTATTATCGAGTCTTCTGGAGGCAGTTCAGGTCTTTTGGAAGTATTTCAAATATTCTGGAAACAGTATCACGTCTTCTGGAAGTAGTATCAAGCCTTCTAGAAGCAGATCAACTTTTCTGGGAGTAGTATCAAGACTTTTGGAAGCAGTATCATGTGATCTGGAAACAGTTCAAAGCCATCTGAAAGCATTTCATGTTTTCTAAAAGCAGTTTCAAGTCTTCCAGAGATATTATTGAATCTTCTAGAAGTAGATCAAGTCTTTTGGAAGCAGTATCATGTCATCTGGCAACAGTTCAAAGCTATCTGAAAGCATTTCATGTCTTTTAAAAGCAGTTTCAAGTCTTCCAGAGGTGTTATCGAGTCTTCTGGAGGCAGTTCAGGTCTTTTGGAAGCATTTCAAATATTCTGGAAATAGTATTACGTCTTCTGGAAGCAGTATCACGTCTTCTGGAAGTAGTATCAAGCCTGCTGGAAGCAGATCAAGTCTTCTGGAAGCAGATCAAGTCTTCTGGAAGCAGATCAAGTCTTCTGGAAGCAGATCAAGTCTTCTGGAAACAGATCAAGTCTTTTGGAAGCAGTATCATGTTATCTGGAAACAGTTAAAAGCCATCTGAAAGCATTTCATGTCTTCTAAAAGCAGTTTCAAGTCTTCCAGAGATATTATCGAGTCTTTTAGAAGCAGATCAAGTCTTTTGGAAGCAGTATAATGTCATCTGGAAATAGTTCAAAGAAATCTGAAAGCATTTCCTGCCTTTTAAAAGCAGTTTCAAGTCTTCCAGAGGTATTATCGAGTCTTCTGAAGGCAGTTCAGGTCTATGGAAGCATTTCAAATATTCTGGAAACAATATCACGTCTTTTGGAAGCAGTATCACGTCTTCTGGAAGTAGTATCAAGCCTTCTGGAAGCAGATCAAGTCTTCTGGAAACAGTTCAAAGCAGTTTCAAGTCTTCCAGAGGTATTATCGAGTCTTCTAGAAGCAGATCAAGTCTTTTGGAAGCAGTATCATGTCATCTGGAAACAGTTCAAAGCCATCTGAAAGCATTTCATGTCTTTTAGAAGCAGTTTCAAGTCTTCCAGAGGTATTATCGAGTCTTCTGGAGGCGGTTCAGGTCTTTTGGAAACAATATCACGTCTTCTGGAAGCAGTATCAAGTCTTCTGGAAGCAGTATCAAGTCTTCTGGAAGCAGATCAAGACTTCTTGAAGCAGATCACGTCTTTTGGAAGCAGTATCATGTCATCTGGAAACAGTTCAAAGCCATCTGAAAGCATTTCATGTCTTTTAAAAGCAGTTTCAAGTCTTCCAGAGGTATTATCGAGTCTTCTGGAGGCAGTTCAGGTCTTTTGGAAGCATTTCAAATATTCTGGAAACAGTATCACGTCTTCTGGAACTAGTATCAAGCCATCTGGAAGCAGATCAAGTTTTCTGGAAGTAGTATCAAGTCTTTTGGAAGCAGTATCATGTGATCTGGAAACAGTTCAAAGCCATCTGAAAGCATTTCATGTCTTCTAAAAGCAGTTTCAAGTCTTCCAGAGGTATTATCGAGTCTTCTAGAAGCAGCTCAAGTCTTTTGGAAGCAGTATCATGTCATCTGGAAACAGTTCAAAGCCATCTGAAAGCATTTCATGTCTTTTAAAATCAGTTTCAAGTCTTCCAGAGGTATTATCGAGTCTTCTGGAGGCAGTTCAGGTCTATGGAAGCATTTCAAATATTTTGGAAATTATATCACGTCTTCTGGAAGCAGTATCAAGTCTTCTGGAAGCAGATCAAGTCTTCTTGAAGCAGATCACGTCTTTAGGAAGCAGTATCATGTCATCTAGAAACAGTTCAAAGCCATCTGAAAGCATTTCATGTCCTTTAAAAGCAGTTATAAGTCTTCCAGAGGAATTACCAAGTCTTCTGGAGGCATTTCAGGTCTTTCGGAAGCATTTTAAATATTCTAGAAGCAGTATCAGGTCTTTTGAAAGCATTTCAAGTCTTCTGGAAGCAGCATCAAGTCTTCTGGAAGCAGATCAAGTCTTTTGGAAGCAGTATCATGTCATTTGGAAACAGTTTAAAGCCATCTGAAAGCATTTCATGTCTTTTAAAAGCAGTTTCAAATCTTCCAGAGGTATTATCGAGTCTTCTGGAGGCAGTTCAGGTCTTTTGGAAGCATTTCAAATATTCTGGAAACAGTATCACGTCTTCTGAAAGCAGTATCAAGTCTTCTGGAAGCAGATCAAGTCTTTTGGAAGCAGTATCATGTCATTTGGAAACAGTTTAAAGCCATCTGAAAGCATTTCATGTCTTTTAAAAGCAGTTTCAAATCTTCCAGAGGTATTATCGAGTCTTTTGGAGGCAGTTCAGGTCTTTTGGAAGCATTTCAAATATTCTGGAAACAGTATCACGTCTTCTGAAAGCAGTATCAAGTCTTCTGGAACCAGATCAAGTCTTTTGGAAGCAGTATCATGTCATTTGGAAACAGTTTAAAGCCATCTGAAAGCATTTCATGTCTTTTAAAAGCAGTTTTAAATCTGCCAGAGGTATTATCGAGTCTTCTGGAGGCAGTTCAGGTCTTTTGGAAGCATTTCAAATATTCTGGAAACAGTATCACGTCTTCTGAAAGCAGTATCAAGTCTTCTGGAAGCAGATCAAGTCTTTTGGAAGCAGTGTCATGTCATCTGGAAGCAGTTCAAAGCCATCTGAAAGTATTTCATGTCTTTTAAAAGTAGTTTCAAGTCATCCAGAGGTATTATCGAGTCTTCTGGAGGCAGTTCAGGTCTTTAGGAAGCATTTCAAATATTCCGGAAGCAGTATCAGGTCTTTTGAATGCATGTAAAGTCTTATGGAAGCACTATCAAATTTTCTGGAAGCAGATCAAGTCTTGTAGGAGCAGTATCAAGTCTTCTGGAAACATTAGTATGTATGGATACTTTGCACCTATTCAAAAATTTGTATGGGTGCTATATATCCGGCGCCTATGGAGCCAATAAATCTATGTTATTCCATTGTACACGAATTTCGGAGATCGCTGTTATTATCCATATATCATTTTATTATTTATTTGCCCTTGGCTCGTAAACCACACTTGACAGACGAAGAATTAAACGGTTCTCAGATAATCAGCACTTTACTGTAATGAATGAGTTCTTATTCTTCTTGAAAATCGGATTAGCGATGTTTCTTTTTCTTGTGGTAAAAATCTTCTCGGAGAGTCCCCAATGGTGATGTCAATCTCGTTGAAAATCGCCGTTTTTCTTCCGACTTTTCTTGATTTGAATCGTCCTATTTTTAATTTTAATTCTAAATCAAATTAGCGATCTTTTCTTAGTTTTATCTTTTCCTATTAGATGGCGTTAACTTTGTTTAAAACTTTTATCTTTATGAAATAAGTTTATAAATAAACTGGATTAGTCTGATTACATAATATTATTAATAAAATTTGGAATCAATAAAACCACAAAAAAATTAGAAACATATTAAGTTTTATTGTTTTCTTCCTTACATAATTTTATCATTGTTCAAACCACTCTTACACTATTATTTACTTGATTAATTAATAATAAAACGAAAAAAAATATATTTCTATTTACATAAATTAATAATCTTAAGATATGTAAATCAAACAAAAAAGCAATTATATTAATCATTCCTTCTTAAAATGATCATTATTAATCTCTATCCTAAGAGGACTCCTGTGATCATTCATATGATGCAACCTTTTCGCAACATTCGCATGAAAACCCGGCCTCACCCCCACATCCGGTTCAGTCTTAACATGCACCTCATCATCTTGATCCGAACTCTCATTCCCAGAAATCGACCCACCACTACTTTCAGAACTCGAACTCCTCCTTCTCAATTTCCCCTCAGAGACAGTTTTTAATCTTTCTCGATCTGAATTAATCCTTGACCAAATAGTCGAGGCAACTGTTGGTTTTTTTTGGGTTTTAATAACAACGGTGACTTTACTTTTCGGTTTATGATCTTCAAGGGGGTCCTCGTAATCGCTTAAATGAGAATAATCTGATCTCATTCTTCTTGAAAATCTCGTCGGTGATGTTCGCTTTGATAGAAATCTTCGTGAATTTTCTGATCGTAATGGTGATGTTAATCTGGGTGAAAGTCGTTTTTTTCTTGGATTAAAATCGTCTAATTTTCTTCTTGATTCTGTTTTATCTTGTTTTAATTTTTCTTGGTTTGAATCGTCTTTTTTTTGATTTCTTATCCTATTTTTTAGTTTTAATCCTAAATCCGGTTCAAGCTCTTTTTTGTCTTTTTGAGCCTCTTCTCTTTCAAGTTTAACATTTTTCCTTATTTGCGATTTTAATACATCCCTTAAATCATCCCCTTTCGTTTCATTTGCCACATTTTTAATTTTTTGCAATTCTTTTCGCCTTTTAATTTTTTCTTCTTCTTCATCAGCATACATCCTCATTCTTGGAATTTTCGACCTCTTTTTCTCATTCATATCTTGTTCTTCTTTAACAGTTTCATCCTCCAAAGTCCTTTTAAACCCAATTCGACTCATCACATCTGATTTTGATTTAATAGGAATAATTGGAATCTCTTTTTCAGTTTGATTAATATCTTGGTTCCAATTTTTGGCCAATAATCCCCAAGGATTTTTTGTTTCATCAACATCCTCAACAATCCCTTTAAATTTCTTCTTTTGTGTCTCAGAAATCAACCCCTTCATCCCCCCGTAATTAGGATTCCCATACTTTTTATAGTACTCACTAAATTTTTCAGCCCCCAATTGCTTTTTATCCGATTTTAAAGCAAACCTCAACAAAATACATCTCGATTTTGAATGTGACGTCCCAAGCCTCCAATAACCCGGCGGAATCGGAACGGTTATATCACTTAACGAGACATCATCTAAATCATCTTTTAACTCAACAGTTCGTGTCTTTAATAAAATACTTTTCCCATTTTCCTTATTATTATCTAATTCTTTTGCGAAAGGGTCACAAGGCCCCTCAACTGGCATCCCTTTAATCGGCTTAGACAAATAAAATAAAGCCCTTGCGGCCGAGACTTTATCATCAAACAAAATATTACAACTTTCATCGTTAATCCACTCAACTCCTGATGGCCCATATTTTCCAAAGTATTCCAAAACATTCTCAGTGCTTAAATCGTCAGTTCCCCTCATATGAAGCGACTCAAATCGAATATCCTTCTCATCCTCCGTAGTTATCCCTAAACTATCATGAAGCTGTTGTAATTGTTCATCTGTAAAATTACATATTTCATTCGGTTTTAAATCGAAACGTTTCGCTCTTTCCAACAGCTTCGTTTGCTCAATCTTATCGAATATGTTTATTCCAGTACTAAATCCCCCATTTGAATTAGACCAAACCTAATTATTACAAATTGATACGTAATCAATCTAAATAATAATAAACTCACCCTTTGAGTTTGTCGAACGACTTTTTGCCTCTCAACAACAATCTCTTCTTCAGGATCATTTATTTCCCCATCTTCCACCAATTTATCTTCTTCCACTTCCATGGGTACGGTCAAATCATTTTGTATTTCAATACGTATATTCGGCCGTAAAGATTCCGTCATTTTAAACGTTAATTAAACGATTAAACGAAGAACAAAACCAACAAATTCTCAATAAGTAAACGAAGTTGACCCAACTAATTGACAGATGTCAAAATGACATTATCTCCGTGAAAAAGTAAAAAGTTACCAAAAAAGTTACTAAATGTTAAACGTTCCGAATGTTTTGAGGTTAATTTTAAAAATTCTTGTGAAAATCTTTTTATTGTAAAAAATGAATGTTTTAGATAGTGATACATTTTTGGTATGATGAGATAAGTTTGATTGTTACTTTGTTTAATAATATTTTGTTTTTGTAGAATCAGGTTAGTTTGGCTTTGAATAACCCGATTCAAAGTAGATGCAGCGATTTGACCGTTTTACTGGCGTCAGGAAGCATTAAAGACTTGCAGCACCTTTTTCCATTGCTTATTGATAATATATTTGGCCCCCAAGGTACAGTGTCATGGGGGTTAAGGACGATAACGGCTAATTTGAAGCCGTACGATTTTCATGCTTTGCAAAATTTCTTTTCGCCAATGGGGCCTATGTTTAAAATGATTTATGCGCTGATAAAGGATCCTTTGATTAAATATGATTTCAGTATAACATATTTACCGGTAAGTTAACTTTTTATGATGTTTTTGAGATTTGATATAAAAGTATCCGTGTTTAACCTAGAAAGGATTTCGTAAAGTTGGTGTTTTACCAAGTTTACTCTTGGTCAAAACATGACCAAATAATTATTTCTTTAAATGATTCCTTTAAAGTTATTTAGTATTGATTGGAAATTTTAAAAAAATCGCATCAATTATGTTTTTTTTTAAGAATCTTGATGTGATATGTATGTTAAATTGGAGCTTAAACAGTCTAGATTATGATGTGCTGCAAAAGATATCACATATTAAATAATAATTTGAAAATTTCCAAGAAAAAATTAGTTAAGGTTCTGTCAAAAATGGTGAAATATAGTTAAAAAATCATATTGATTGTATTTTCAAGAATCTTGATATGATATATGTGTTAAATTATTGCTTAAATAGTCTAGGTTATGATATGATATAAAAGCTAGTAGATAATATTATTAAAATTTCAAGAAAAAATTATTTAAGAAAAAACTTAAAAATGATGGAAAAATACAAAAAAAATGATATCAATTGTATTTTTAAAAATCTTGATATGATATGTGTGTTAAATTGGAGTTGAAACAGTCTAAATTATGATGTGCTGCAAAAGATATCACATATTAAATAATAATTTGAAAATTTCCAAGACAAAATTAGTTAAGGTTCTGTCAAAAATGGTGAGATATAGTTAAAAAATCATATCGATTGTATTTTTAAGAATCTTGATATGATATATGTGTTAAATTATAGCTTAAGTAGTCTAGGTTATGATATGATATAGAAGCTATTAGATGATATTATTAAAATTTCAAAAAAAATTATTTAAGAAAAAACTTAAAAATGATGGAAAAATATAAAAAAAATGATATCAATTGTATTTTTAAGAATCTTGATATGATATATGTGTTAAATTATAGCTTAAGTAGTCTAGGTTATGATATGATATAGAAGCTATTAGATGATATTATTAAAATTTCAAGAAAAAATTATTTAAGAAAAAACTTAAAAATGATGGAAGAATATAAAAAAAATGATATCAATTGTATTTTTAAGAATCTTGATATGATATGTGTGTTAAATTGGAGTTTAAACAGTCTAGACTATGATATGATGCAAAAGATATCACATATTAAATAATAATTTGAAAATTTCCAAGAAAAAATTAGTTAAGGTTCTGTCAAAAATGGTGAGATATAGTTAAAAAATCATATCGATTGTATTTTTAAGAATCTTGATATGATATATGTATTAAATTATAGCTTAAGTAGTCTAGGTTATGATATGATATAGAAGCTATTAGATGATATTATTAAAATTTCAAGAAAAAATTATTTAAGGAAAAACTTAAAAATGATGGAAAAATATTAAAAAAATGATATCAATTGTATTTTTAAGAATCTTGATATGATACGTATGTTAAATTGGAGTTTAAACAGTTTAGATTATGATTTGCTGCAAAAGATATCACATATTAAATAATAATTTGAAAATTTCCAAGAAAAAATTAGTTAAGGTTCTGTCAAAAATGGTGAGATATAGTTAAAAAATCATATCGATTGTATTTTTAAGAATCTTGATATGATATATGTATTAAATTATAGCTTAAGTAGTCTAGGTTATGATATGATATAGAAGCTATTAGATGATATTATTAAAATTTCAAGAAAAAATTATTTAAGGAAAAACTTAAAAATGATGGAAAAATATTAAAAAAATGATATCAATTGTATTTTTAAGAATCTTGATATGATACGTATGTTAAATTGGAGTTTAAACAGTTTAGATTATGATTTGCTGCAAAAGATATCACATATTAAATAATAATTTGAAAATTTCCAAGAAAAAATTAGTTAAGGTTCTGTCAAAAATGGTGAGATATAGTTAAAAAATCATATCGATTGTATTTTTAAGAATCTTGATATGATATATGTATTAAATTATAGCTTAAGTAGTCTAGGTTATGATATGATATAGAAGCTATTAGATGATATTATTAAAATTTCAAAAAAAATTATTTAAGAAAAAACTTAAAAATGATGGAAAAATATAAAAAAAATGATATCAATTGTATTTTTAAGAATCTTGATATGATATATGTGTTAAATTATAGCTTAAGTAGTCTAGGTTATGATATGATATAGAAGCTATTAGATAATATTATTAAAATTTCAAGAAAAAATTATTTAAGAAAAAACTTAAAAATGATGGAAGAATATAAAAAAAATGATATCAATTGTATTTTTAAGAATCTTGATATGATATATGTGTTAAATTATAGCTTAAATAGTCTAGGTTATGATATGATATACAAACTATTAGATAATATTAAAATTTCAAGAAAAAATTATTTAAGAAAAAACTTAAAAATGATAGAAAAATATAAAAAAATGATATCAATTGTATTTTTAAGAATCTTGGTATGATACTTGTGTTAAATTGGAGTTTAAACAGTCCAGATTATGATGTGCTGCAAAAGATATCACATATTAAATAATAATTTGAAAATTTCCAAGAAAAAATTAGTTAAGGTTCTGTCAAAAATGGTGAGATATAGTTAAAAAATCGTATCGATTGTATTTTTAAGAATCTTGATATGATATATGTGTTAAATTATAGCTTAAATAGTCTAGGTTATGATATGATATAGAAGCTAATAGATAATATTATTAAAATTTAAAGAAGAAATTATTTAAGAAAAAACTTAAAAATGATGGAAAAATATTTAAAAAAATTATATCAATTGTATTTTTAAGAATCTTGATATGATTTGTGTGTTAAATTGGAGTTTACACAGTCTAGATTATGATGTGCTGCAAAAGATATCACATATTAAATAATAATTTGAAAATTTCCAAGACAAAATTAGTTAAGGTTCTGTCAAAAATGGTGAGATATAGTTAAAAAATCATATTGATTGTATTTTTAAGAATCTTGATATGATATATGTGTTAAATTATAGCTTAAATAGTCTAGGTTATGATGTAATATAGAAGCTATTAGATAATATTAAAATTTCAAGAAAAAATTATTTAAGAAAAAATTTAAAAATGATGGAAAAATATAAAATAAATGATATCAATTGTATTTTTAAGAATCTTTATATGATACGTGTGTTAAATTTGGAGTTTAAACAGTCCAGATTATGATGTGCTGCAAAAGATTTAACATATTAAATAATAATTTGAAAATTTCCAAGAAAAAATTAAGGTTCTGTCAAAAATGTCGAGATATAGTTAAAGAATCATATCTAGGTTATATGATATAGAAGCTATTAGATAATATTATTAAAATTTCAAGAAAAAACTTAAAAATGATGGAAAAATATAAATAAAATGATATCAATTGTATTTTTAGAATCTTGATATGATTTGTGTGTTAAATTGGAGTTTACAGAGTCTAGATTATGATGTGCTGCAAAAGATATCACATATTAAATAATAATTTGAAAATTTCCAAGAAAATAATAGTTAAGGTTCTGTCAAAAATGATGAGATATAGTTAAAAAATCATATCGATTGTATTTTTAAGAATCTTGATATGATATATGTGTTAAATTATAGCTTAAGTAGTCTAGGTTATGATATGATATAGAAGCTATTAGATGATATTATTAAAATTTCAAGAAAAAATTATTTAAGGAAAAACTTAAAAATGATGGAAAAATATTTAAAAAATGATATCAATTGTATTTTTAAGAATCTTGATATGATACGTATGTTAAATTGGTGTTTAAACAGTTTAGATTATGATTTGCTGCAAAAGATATCACATATTAAATAATAATTTGAAAATTTCCAAGACAAAATTAGTTAAGGTTCTGTCAAAAATGGTGAGATATAGTTAAAAAATCATATTGATTGTATTTTTAAGAATCTTGATATGATATATGTGTTAAATTATAGCTTAAATAGTCTAGGTTATGATGTAATATAGAAGCTATTAGATAATATTAAAATTTCAAGAAAAAATTATTTAAGAAAAAATTTAAAAATGATGGAAAAATATAAAATAAATGATATCAATTGTATTTTTAAGAATCTTTATATGATACGTGTGTTAAATTTGGAGTTTAAACAGTCCAGATTATGATGTGCTGCAAAAGATTTAACATATTAAATAATAATTTGAAAATTTCCAAGAAAAAATTAAGGTTCTGTCAAAAATGTCGAGATATAGTTAAAGAATCATATCTAGGTTATATGATATAGAAGCTATTAGATAATATTATTAAAATTTCAAGAAAAAACTTAAAAATGATGGAAAAATATAAATAAAATGATATCAATTGTATTTTTAGAATCTTGATATGATACGTGTGTTAAATTGGAGTTTAAACAGTCTAGATTATGATGTGCTGTAAAAGATATCACATATTAAATAATAATTTGAAAATTTCCAAGAAAATAATAGTTAAGGTTCTGTCAAAAATGATGAGATATAGTTAAAAAATCATATCGATTGTATTTTTAAGAATCTTGATATGATATATGTGTTAAATTATAGCTTAAGTAGTCTAGGTTATGATATGATATAGAAGCTATTAGATAATATTATTAAAATTTCAAGAAAAAAACATTTAAGAAGAAACTTAAAAATGATGAAAAAATATTAAAAAAATGATATCCATTGTATTTTTAGGAATCTTGATATGATTTGTGTGTTAAATTGGAGTTTACAGAGTCTAGATTATGATGTGCTGCAAAAGATATCACATATTAAATAATAATTTGAAAATTTCCAAGACAAAATTAGTTAAGGTTCTGTCAAAAATAGTGATATAGTTAAAAAATCATATCGATTGTATTTTTAAGAATCTTGATATGATATATGTGTTAAATTATTGCTTAAATAGTCTAGGTTATGATATGATATAGAAGCTAATAGATAATATTATTAAAATTTCAAGAAAAAATTATTTAAGAAAAAACTTAAAAATGATGGAAAAATATAAAAAAATGATATCAATTGTATTTTTAAGAATCTTGATATGATGTGTGTGTTAAATTATAGCTTAAATAGTCTAGGTTATGATATGATATAGAAACTATTAGATAATATTATTAGAATTGCAAGGAAAAATTATTTAAGGAAAAACTTAAAAATGATAAAAAAATTTAAAAAAAAATGATATCAATTGTATTTTTAAGAATCTTGATATGATATGTATGTTAAATTGGAATTTAAACAGTCTAGATTATGATGTGCTGCAAAAGATTTAACATATTAAATAATAATTTGAAAATTTCCAAGAAAAAATTAAGGTTTTGTCAAGAATGGTGAGATATAGTTTAAAAATCATATCAGTTGTATTTTTAAGAATCTTGATATGATGTGTGTGTTAAATTATAGCTTAAATAGTCTGGGTTATGATGTGATATAGAAACTATTAGATAATATTGTTAGAATTGCAAGAAAAAATTATTTAAGGAAAAACTTAAAAATGATGGACGAATTAAAAAAAAATGATATAAATTGTATTTTTAAGAATCTTGATATGATATGTATGTTAAATTGGAATTTAAACAGTCTAGATTATGATGTGCTGCAAAAGATTTAACATATTAAATAATAATTTGAAAATTTCCAAGAAAAAATTAGTTAAGGTTCTGTCAAAAATGATGAGATATTGTTAAAAAATCATATCGCTTCTATTTTTAAGAATCTTTAAACTATAATTTAACACACATATATGAAATGTATGTTAAATTATAGTTTAAATAGTCTAGATTATGATGTGATACAGAAACTATTGGATAATATTAAAATTTTCAAGAAAGAATTATTTAAGAAAACCCTTAAAAATGATTTTATAAAAAATTATATCAATTGTACTTTTAAGAATCATGATATGTATGTTAAATTGGGATTTAAACAGTCTAGATTATGATGTGCTGCAAAAGATATTACATATTAAATAATAATTTGAAAATTTCCAAGAAAAAATTAGGTAAGGATCTGCCAAACATGGTGAGATATAGTTAAAAAATCATATCGATTGTATTTTCAACAATCTTAATATGATATATGTGTTAAATTATAGCTTAAATAGTCTAGGTACGATATAGAAACTATTAGATAATATTATTACAATTTCAAGAAAATGTTATTTAGGAAAAAACTTAAGAATGATGAAAAAATTAAGAATGTCAATATAGGAATGCCAGCAGGTTGGCATTCTTACAATATATATATAGGCTGCGGAACAGCAATAGCTCATGTTGCCGACAACTGACAGACTTCAAACTGACGAGTAGGACTTTGGAAATACAAACATTTATAATGCCAATATGTTTGCAGTTTTTATGGTAATGTAGTGTTTTGAACAGTAATAACTCATGATGCCAAAAAGTTGGCGGATTGCAAACTGATAAACAGGAGTTTGCAGACACAATAACTCATGCTGCCGTGTATAGGTTTAGGCTACTGTACCTCGACGCATTAAAACTTCCCTACTATTTTATTCGTCTTCTCCGGAGCTTTATTTGGAACCTCCATCTCAGTTGACATTAATCTATAATCTCTGGCTTATTTTTCGCTATATTCTCTTTGCTGGTCTGTTCTTTTAAAAGCCCTCACCTCGCATCGTCCACTGCTCAAGAAAATAACCAAGATAGCTCACATACCTGACTGGAGAAAAGCGTATGAATTCTATCTTCTGTCATCCAGTTCTTCTATATCTACCAATCCATCCAGCATCATCCAGAGGTGATAGCTTATATAAAAGCTTCCCTCCTCATCAATTTGATCTTTCCTGTTTCTTCGATCTCCACACATCAACTCATTCTGTCCTAGGTCTGTGTGTTTAATCCATAATTCCATATCATCTAATATCAACAAGAACTTAAAATTAACAAGAATTCATATAATCGTTATTTAAGCATTGGCTATTATATGAGTCCTATTTCCATTTTAAGATTTTACAATCATTACACCTAAATATTTTAGCGAGTTCTTTGCTTCCACTACACGATCTTTGACTTTAATCATTAGGTCTTCGTTTTTTTCATGAGCGATTTCTAGATTCACTTCAAGCGATCAATTTTACATCTTTATTATCTCGCCCTTATTCCAATATTTGATGGAAAAAGACATATCACAATGTGTACCTGAAGCTAGATCCCCTGTGTGAACCCTCTTCAATTATTGCCTCTATCACATTTATAAACATAACACAACCCAACTCAACCCAATATTTCGTCAGATATATCATCAACAGTCCAAGCACTACACTACTTCGCAAAACCAGTTTCGTTTCGTAATCAGTTGAAGAAAGTTACAACATGGCATCCGAAATGTGGCAGTCTTAAAGATAATATATAGTCTGTGGAAAAGTAATAGCTCATACTGCCAATAAGTTGGTAGAATTCAAATTTATGAGCAGGACTTTGGAGATATAAACAGTCATACTGCCAATATGTTGGTAGTCTTTAAGGTTGGCAGACTTCAAACTGATGCGCGGAACTTTGGAGACACAATAGCTCATGCTGCCAATAACTTGGCAGTCTTAAAGATAATATATAGTCTGTGGAAAAGTAATACCTCATGCTTAACATTTATTTAACATGCTGACATTGTTAAATAAATTGTTGTTCAATTACGCTTGAATACAAGCGCAATTGGAATGATTGCACACAACTGAGAAGTGTTTCCGGCGTAATCCTTGAACAAGCGTTGGTGATTCGCTCAATCATGTTTTTCCTCGTGGTTGGCAATTCTCTATAAACTTCAGATTTTAAGTGGCCTCACAATAAGAAGTCAGGGAAAGTAAGATCTTGCAGGCCAAGACACTGGACCACCTCTTCCTATTCATCGACGATTGTATTCTCGATCTAATACATCTCGTGCTATTGTTGAATGATGTGCTGGACAACCATCATTGTGGAACTACATTGTTTGTCGTACGTCCAAGGGATAGTCTTCAAGTAACACTGGAAGTTCTGTCATGTATGATGTTTCGATATTTTTCACCATTTAAGTTTCGATAAAATATGGACCAATAAGCTTATTGCCAATTATTCCACACCAAACATTTACGTTCCAAGGACGTTGATGTTCAATTTGGCGCAACCAATGGGGATTTTCGATACTCTAGTAATACATATTGTGCTGAGCAAATAAATTAATACTCGAGAAAAAAATTGAGATTATCCTGTATCCGTTGAAGCACCCATTGACAAAATCTCATTCGATTTTGAAAATTATAGCCACGAAGTTCTTGATGCATGGAAACTCTAAATGGATGATATTTCCTACTCTTCAATACTTTGCAGATAGTGGACTGAGAAATTCTTGATCCGGGAGCTAACTTTCGAGTACCAATTTGCGGATTATTAGCTACTGTAGCTAATACCGCGATTTCATTATTATCTCCAGCCATTGTTTTTCGATAATTACATTTTTTTGGCTGTATAGTTCCTTCGCTAGAGAACTATTGCACGACTCAGTAAAAAGAAGCGCGCGATCGCACCTTGTTGGGAAAACGTTGTGCATAAAGATTAATAGCATCAACGATATTCCTTCTACTTTCTCCGTAGATGAAAATCATTTCAATTCGCTCTTGTAATGTTATAGTCTCTATTACTGTTCAAATATTCAACACTAACTAATTTATATTGGATTAATAATTAGTAATCTGACGGGTATCGGACAATGTGTACGTATTCACACACTTGTCGAGAAATGAATAAACAGTTTTGTATCAGTGAATAATATTCGAATTGCGAATAAAGAAATGTATCGAGGTGGAGGGGCATAATTTCGAACAGATGGCTTTTTGAAATGTTGTTTTACCTTGAAATTAAAAAAAAAACAAAATCATGTTTTATTGCTTCTCTTTTTTGTGCATTTTTTCTATACCTTCACAATCATGTTTTTTGCGATAATAGCACAATCTATTACACATAGAAAGAAAAGATTCAAAAAAATAGGTACTTTTTTTGAATTTGATGGCGTAAAATCAGAATCTGCAATAAAAAACTGGAGTTCCCATTTAAAATTTCAAAGTTGTTCATCGAGTTCGGCACCATACAGTGAGCCCCCTGATTTATATCAAATCTTATTAAGAACTTTTTTTTTGATTTGATTTTTGCAATGTTTTAGAGATTTTCCGTTGTCTCAAGATAAAAACTTACCCTGTATAACATTATAGCTTAAATATTCTAGATTATGATATAAAAAGTTCGGAGATTTTTAAAATTTTCAAGAAAAAATTATTTAAAAAAAAGTTTCACAAAATTATATCAATTGTATTTTTAAGAATACAAAATATAAGCTAAATTGTAACTTGAATAGATTAAACACTGCCCTATGTTTTACCCTTTTTTTTATGTTTCAGATTAAAATTCGTCAACTATTAGATGCAGGAAGTGTCCACCCGTTTTATTCCGATTTGGTACATGTTAGCCCGCAAAATAAGCAGATAGTTTCTTTACTATTAAGTAAATTGAATCAACTTCGCCTTCTTTTTAACTAATTAATTTTTTTTTATCCAATCAGATCCGTTCGATTATTACATGTTTCATTTCGCGTACCATTTAATTAACCCTTGGCACCAAAGAAACGATCTCCCTTTAGGATCTACATGGAATAGCGTTTATTACATTTTATGCTGTGATTACGTTTTGCATTTTTTCCCTACACAACCAATTCAAGTTCAACCTCCCGTTGGAATTGGAGGAAAATTAACATCAAATCAACCATCAGCTTTTTCACAACAATTATCAAGGTAAAACGACGATTTTGATTTGTTTTTAAATTTTATTTTGATTTATAAATTTTATTTTTATTTATAAATTTTATTTTGATTTTTAATGTATTAATTAGCCCAAATCAAGTTCCAACAAAACTTTTAAGAAAAGATTTCTTCACTGATCCTGTGGCGGAATTTAAGTTACACCCGCCTTTAGATAAACATCCAAGAGCGAAAATATGGCGAAGTGAAAGCGTTTTGATTATATTTTTGGATATGTGGTTAAATAACGATCAAATTAGTCAACCGCAAGAAAGTTTTAATATGAATTTAACCGCAAAGGTAAATTTAATTCTATCATATAACTATTACATAAAATCTTTTTTCTTTCAAATTAGAGATCTCTTCATTTTAATGAAGTACCGGCCGGAGAATACGTTCGAATAATAAGAATTTTAGTGAAACAACTCCACGCATTCGCGGCGAGTCAAAAAATTGATGACGGTCATATGGTTGAATTGAAAAAGATTACCCTTCCCATTATGCAAGGGAAAATGTATGTTTTTTTGAGAAATTTGATTCATCGGTGGCCTTTGGATGGATCTTTTAGACTGGTATTGGAATTGTGGTTAAGTTTTATTCAACCGTGGAGATATTCCACAATTCCTCAACCGAAACATTTAAAAAAGTAATCATTACATTAACATAATTATGATTTTTTTGGTTCTTTTTAGAAGTTTTTATTTAAAGTTTTTAGATTTTTTTTAAACGTTATCCTAGAATCAAATCTAATCAATAATTTTATTTCCATCTGTTGTATAGTACCAGAAATTTTCATTTATCAGCAAATAGTACTTACAAAATAATGTCTACATTTTGACGAGATAATGTTGTTTAAAAACAGGATAAAGAGCAATGGTTATTTAGGTCAATATGGAAGAAGGATGACCTCATTTTAATGTTGTTTTTTGACCATGGTACTAATTGTTGTTTGTGAGTCAAGTAATTTCCATGCCAAGAGTTTGTGATTTAGTGTGTCAATTGGTCTAGATAGGTCAAAAAACAAACCCCATAGCAGACAAAGCAAGCCTCCATAACGGATGTATAGAAATCTAAGCCGACGTTCTGCGTGGACTTATTACTAATAACGAGGGTAGATTATGGTAAAAAAGAATTTTTTCTGCAAGATTGTAATAAAGTCGATTGCGCTTTTTTTCATAACTCAAACTTGTCTCAAAACAGTCTTTCTGCATGGAAAAATATAATAGAAGCATTACTCCCTACTATATTTTCTATTATATTAATTTCAGCGCCATCTCACGGAATGAGTTACCATAGTTTAGTTAATCGGCGAAGTTTAATTAATTTTTAATTTGTTTTATTTATATTTGCTCAAAATTTTTATCAATAGTCAGTTTTCAATTCGTAAAGAAATTAGCTCATCTTAAAAACTCCAATCAGTAAGACGAATTTAAAATTTCTTAACAAATTAAAAGTATAAACAGTGATAAAAATTGTCAACAATTTTATAATGTGTTACAGTCTTTCAAAATTCTGTTGTAGAATACTGTATATTATATGGAAAGTTTTTTAAACTATTTAAAAGTGTTGATGTACAACACACCAACTTCGATGAACCATATTCTTTGGCTATTAAAAATTTATTTTCTGTATCGTTTCTATTAATAATATGGGTAATGCAGAATTTGCATTGGTACTTATTACATTATGTTATGTTTGTATGTCACAAAACTTGCAACATATGAAAATATATTCCTTTGATGCAAATTATTTAATTTTGTAGTCAGGGGAGGTATTTGAAAGTTTTCTTCCTCAAAAGCATCACTACCCTGCATTTATTTAAAAAACTGTGGGTTTTAATAAATCTTTGGACTGATCCTCTTCGCAATTTCCACCTGCCAAATGAAGAGACAAAAAAGAAAATTTCGGCGATGTTTTACGGTCCAAAATTAGCATTAAAGGTTGCAGGCATGAGTTAGTTTCATTTATTGCTTAAAAAGTATACTGGAAACCATTTCTGTTCAAACTGTACCCTTGACATTCAAAGTTACGGACAATGTACAAGATATTAATTCACGGCGAAGTCATAAAAATGCATTATAGATAGTTGATCAATAGGTAGGTCAACTATCTGAAGAGGCAGTAAAAGCGAGCCGAGAATTTGCAAGAAAATTTTTTAGATAGTCTTGTAATGAAGATATATTTAATCGAGTTTTCTTGAGCTCATTGTGAAATCCTTTTGTCAGTGTTATGAGGACTTTAAAATAAGAAAAATTACTTCGTTTCTTTCTGAAACCGTCTTCAATATTCTTTTGCAAACATAGCCAAATCTTACTTCTCAGTTCTTCTTCAGTTACTTATGAAAAATCAACTATATTTCTTATAAAATAAACTGTTACATTGTTTAAAAACAGTTGACAGCTATCTAAGCAATAAAAAAAATTGACAAGTATTCGACTGTAAAAAGTCTGCAAAAATGTTATAATTTGCATCACACAGACAGGCTATGCTGACGGTAGGCAATCATTCGAGGAGGCAAAGATGTACAATAAAATCATGATAAAGGAATATCGAAATTAAGGGACATGGCCTAACCGTTTGTGTCAAAAGCTGTTAATACAACATCAAAGCTGATACATTCCATCTTCCATAAGTTTTTTGCGATAGATTAAATTATTAGATTAGTTATTAACAAAGAAAGCTCCCAAAATCACGTACAAAAACAGGTAGGAACGAATTTAACAGTGCAAAATTTTAGTAATTACTACGCTGAAGAAGTTGAAAAACTAGTAAAGGGACTAAATCTCGTAACGACAAATTCCAACGTTTATGTAAAGCAGCCATGTCCAACCCAAACTACTCTTTGGGCCAAAATTTAGGAATGTACAAGGCACTGGGCCGCCACCCACCCGAACAAGAAAATTTCAATTCTAACGCACATTCGCGCTCAAATGAGATACGTATACACAAACTAGCATGTACACAGATATACACTATAATATATAGGTATTTCAGTACCTATTTGCTTATTTATTTTATTTGAAATTTTTTTAGTATCAACTTCTAATTTTGTTGTGGCACAACGTAACTGATTCGTCAAATTTGCGTCGGTGAGCCTGTTACGGTCTTTGGTTTTGACTAATTTTAATCTAGAAAAAAAAGACTCACAGAGATATGTTGTGCCGTTTGCTGCCACAATACACATAGCTAATTTTTTCAAATTAGGAAATTTATCTTCCTGGATATATTTTCCATAAAAGTTGACTATATTGATGTCCTCAAACCTTAATTTCAGTTCTGAGTTGGACTGCAGATCGATAAGTTCCAGTTGTAAATAACCTGGAGCTGAATTCACATCAATATTAAATGGACAATTAAAAATATTGAACATTTGTTCAAATTTTTCTAGGTAGGCAAATCTTTTAAGTAGACAACTGACATCACGTGAGACATATTTAATGACTGAGCATATAGATTTTCTATATGTAAAAAACAATGACAAATAAATAAATCCAAAAATGATGTATTTTGTCCCAAGCTTTCAATATGTTTGCAAATTAAAGTAACTGCTCCTATGTTTTTTCCTATCATTGATGGTGCTCCATTGGTTGTAATACCAATAAGTTTTTTTAAATCTAATCTTTAATATCTTTGCCCGTTGTTGTATCCTTCAGACTCATAAGATCAAGGAGTTCTTCTGTTACTTTCAGCTTATTATCAACTCCGCGAATAAATATAGCAAGTTGTGATGTATCCTTGATATCGGTTGTTTCATCCAAAGCTAATGAGTAGTACACAAATTGTTTGGTATGTTCATTGAGGTTTAGGGAAATTTCATTGGAAATATCAACTCTACGTGCAACAGTTTGATGAGACAGACTTATTTGTTTATAAATATCAACTTTTTCCGGGCTAATATCTTCAACTGCAGCAATTAAACATTCTTTGATGTATTCTCCATCCGAGAAAGGTTTCATTTTTTTAGCAATAATTTAACTTGTACTGACAATGTCGTTTGATTGTTGATTTTGTTTTTGAAACACATTTTCTTGAGACTTTAAGTTAGCTTTAAGTAAGTGTAATTTGGCCTTGCGTTCACCACCAGAAATTACAGAAAGTTCCGTATGTTTTTCATAATGTCTTCGTATGTTATAAGTTTTGCAGTAATCGTTTCACGACAAACTAAGCATACAGCATTATTTTTTACTTGCAAGAAAAAGTAGTCATCTTCCCAATTATTTTTAAATTGTCTGTTTTCATCTTCTAGTTTTCTTTTCTTTCTACCCGACATCGCACGTCAATATTATGGACAATTTTATTTATTCTGGTATAATTAAAGAAACGAATAAATTTGTGTAGGACTGCAAATTAAAATAAAATATTACTTACTTTTATTTTCACAACCTTTTTAAAACAATAAGTTTATCAACTCTGTGATTAATCAACTCTCTACGAAGAACTCGCATAAACTGAAGGGACTAGAAAATTTTATGATTTAATCCAGTTTTGAGCGAAACAGGGGAATACCCGACAAAACGGACAAATTCGCAGTTACGTATCTCCGAATCTACGTAAGTCGGGTTTACGTAGGTCGGGGTATTTACTGTATTCGTAAACGCCATACATCGGGATTCGCTATTGTACAAATTATTTTTTTAACATCGTCATTGCCTCCACCTCGGCGGCGTTGTCAAAAAAATTAAGATGAAAGGTTCTTCCCTATATATTAAGCTATGTGTTTACCAAATTTGGTGAAATTCGGCCAAGGAATAACTGAGTAAAATCGATATATAGGTACCCACATACATACAAGATTCCATTTTTATATATTAAGATATAGGAGTTTTATAAAACGTCATTCGACCAAGTACTAAAATTATTTATTGGACATGGCTGATGTAAAGAATACAGCAAAAATATTTTCAAAAAGTCTTTCCTTCAAACGTTATGCTAAAGACGAGGTGTACAATTAATTATTTGAAAACCAAAAAGGGCAAAGTTGTTTAAAGACATTCAACAGCTATTATAAAGAAAGTTTCAAAAGACATGTCTGTTATATACTGTTATACTTATTGTTATATAAAAAATAAATTATTTGACAATAGCCAACAGGGTTAGAGGGCCGAAAGATTGACGATCACAGCCGTTACCAGAATGATACGCGATGCCATAGAAGCTTATGACAATCGAAAAGTCGTCAAAATTACCTGTTGTTACCTTACCAACACTTTTAACATTGGATAAAAATAAGAGAAGAAACAGAACTGAGAAGTAACGATGCCTTGACGTGTCAAATTGAATGGGAACGAAAAAGCTCATCCTTAATGACAAAACGAATCAAAAATTACTTTCTCATAAAAGGAACTGATAACGTGGTGAACTTTCCCGGTTTAAAGTTGAACACTCACCTCATTTAGGGTGTGAATACCCTTTGTAGGAAACTTGCAAGTCTAGTTTTTATGGTACGTAGATTGGTGAAGTGTACCAAGCCTGAAGTAGTAAAAACACCCTTTGTACCGCTTTCGTGCGGTGTTTTCATATGGTATCTCCATTTTGGGCTCGAGTCAATTTTGAGCGCATAAAAATAGAATCATGTAAGAAACATTTTAAAATATTGACATACCGTCCGACCTGGGCAGTAGTTAACTATAAAAGTAATTAACTGCGTGGTCAACTACTTTTTGTGTCAAAGTTGTTGTATTCTAACTACTTTTGTTATAAATATGTATAACAAAAGGTATAATATAATATAAGGATGTGGCTATTTATACATACAGTATGTATACGCAATTGGTTATTTACACATACAGTATGTATATGTAATTGGCTATTTATACATACTGCATGTATACGCAATTGGCTATTTGTACATACAGTATGTGTACACAATTGGCTGTTTAGACATACTGTATGCTTGTATATACACCAATTACAGCTCCTATATCAATTAAGTTAGGAATTTCTTTCAAATGTAGGCTTGTATTATATACACAAACGTATTTCTGGAAAATATTGTCGCATATACGGCGTGATCCAAAAAGTGTGAGGACACAAAGTGTATTTTCTTAAATAAATGGAACACCCTATATTTTTTTGCATATTCTGATTAGCTGTCTGAAATGTTATAACTACACATCTTGTTTTCAAATATATATAATTATGTTTTTTAAATCATAACTCAGAGATTTAATGATTTGAAAAAACGATCTTAAGCACGTTAAATAACAACAAAATTTGCTTCAAGCTGCTCTTTATTTCAGAGCGATATCTCAACTAATTCTTGAGGTACGATTCTTTGAAAATTTCTTGATTTTTATTAAACACATATAATTAAATTTTGCAGAGTTTTAATCAAAAAATCATAACTCAGAGATTTAATGATTTGGAAAAACGATCTTAAGCACGTTAAATAGCAACAAAATTTGCTTCAAGCTGCTCTTTATTTCATAGCGATATCTCAACTAGTTCTTGAGGTACGATTCTTTGAAAATGTCTTGATTTTTATTAAACACATATAATTAAATTTTGCAGAGTTTTAATCAAAAAATCATAACTCGGAGATTTAAATGTTTGAAGCAAAGATCTTAGGTTCCTTAAATAATAACAAAGTTTGCTTCGAATTGCTCTTTATTTCAGAGCAATATATCAATTAGTTTTTGAAATACGAATTTTTGAAAATTTTTTGATTTTAAACAAATATATGTAATTACGCTTTTGCAAAGCTTTAATCAAAAAATCATAACTCAGATATTTAATGATTTGGAAAAACGATCTTAAGCACGTTAAATAGCAACAAAATTTGCTTCAAATTGCTCTTTATTTCAGAGAGATATTTCAATTAGTTCTTGAAATACGAATTTTTGAAAATTTTTTGATTTTGAACAAATATATATAATTACGTTTTTGCAAAGCTTTAATCAAAAAATCATAACTCAGAGATTTAATGATTTGAAAAAACGATCTTAAGCACGTTAAATAACAACAAAATTTGCTTCAAGCTGCTCTTTATTTCAGAGCGATATCCCAACTAGTTCTTGAGGTACGATTCTTTGAAAATTTCTTGATTTTTATTAAACACATATAATTAAATTTTGCAGAGTTTTAATCAAAAAATCATAACTCAGAGATTTAATGATTTGGAAAAACGATCTTGAGCACGTTAAATAGCAACACAATTTGCTTCAAGCTGCTCTTTATTTCAGAGCGACATCTCAACTAGTTCTTGAGGTACGATTCTTTGAAAATTTCTTGATTTTTATTAAATACACATAATTAAATTTTGCAGTTTTAATCAAAAAATCATAACTCGGAGATTAAATGTTTGAAGCAAAGATCTTAGGTTCCTTAAATAATAAAATTTGCTTCAAATTGCTCTTTATTTCAGAGAGATATTTCAATTAGTTCTTGTAATACGAATTTTTGAAAATTTTTTGATTTTAAACAAATATATATAATTACGTTTTTGCAAAGCTTTAATCAAAAAATCATAACTCAGAGATTTAATGATTTGAAAAAACGATCTTAAGCACGTTAAATAACAACAAAATTTGCTTCAAGCTGCTCTTTATTTCAGAGCGATATCTCAACTAATTCTTGAGGTACGATTCTTTAAAAATTTCTTAATTTTTATTAAACACATATAATTAAATTTTGCAGAGTTTAATCAAAAAATCATAACTCAGAGATTTAATGATTTGGAAAAACGATATTAAGCACGTTAAATAGCAACACAATTTGCTTCAAGCTGCTCTTTATTTCAGAGCGATATCTCAACTAGTTCTTGAGGTACGATTCTTTGAAAATTTCATGATTTTTATTAAATACACATAATTAAATTTTGCAGTTTTAATCATAAAATCATAACTCGGAGATTAAATGTTTGAAGCAAAGATCTTAGGTTCCTTAAATAATAAAACTTGCTTCAAATTGCTCTTTATTTCAGAGAGATATTTCAATTAGTTCTTGTAATACGAATTTTTGAAATTTTTTTGATTTTTAACAAATATATATAATTACGTTTTTGCAAAGCTTTAATCAAAAAATCATAACTCAGATATTTAATGATTTGGAAAAACGATCTTAAGCACGTTAAATAGCAACAAAATTTGCTTCAAGTTGCTCTTTATTTCAGAGAGATATTTCAATTAGTTCTTGTAATACGAATTTTTGAAAATTTTTTGATTTTTAACAAATATATATAATTACGTTTTTGCAAAGCTTTAATCAAAAAATCATAACTCAGAGATTTAATGATTTGGAAAAACGATCTTAAGCACGTTAAATAACAACAAAATTTGCTTCAAGCTGCTCTTTATTTCAGAGCGATATCTCAACTAGTTCTTGAGGTACGATTCTTTGAAAATTTCTTGATTTTTATTAAACTTTTTTTTTCAAATTATGTCATATAATCCCGTTTGACCAATTTCGTTATATAAACGGGTGTTAAAGTTCAAATTTGACAAGTTTTCGTCATGTAGTTTTTGAGAAAAAGAATTATTAAGTAAACAAAGTTGCTGGCACTCTCAAAAACCGGACACTTTCGTCTCTTAACTCGTGATAAAAGAAAAACCAAAGACCCGACGATTTCTAAATACAGAGAATGTACTCTGATTATAGCAAACTTTTCCACAAAATTTTTGACCAAAAAAGTTTCGGATGAAATTTTTCGTTCGCTTTAAGCTCTACATTCAATGATGATAAAGATGATCCCGCCTCTCATCCCATGACGGCGGAAATGCAAACAACTTACAAAATTAAAACATGAACCCCCTTTTTCTTTAGCAGAATCAGATCCTCCGAGAAGAATTACGTTTTCATTTCCGCCGTCAGGGTATAAGAGATGGGATCAACTTTACAACCATTGATGTCTACTTTCAAACTAAATTCATTTACATGCCTAAAAAAATTGCGACACCTCCACCACACGTATTAAATCAAGAATAGGAAGCACCATAAAACTATAAAAAGATAAAGGAAAAGAAATAGTTAGATTTGTTCTCTTTTGAAATGTTGATTCAAAAATTTTCAATTTAGAATATTTTAACCTAAAAAGAACCAAAAAAGAATAAAAATGACAAATTATTAAAATTATTTTTTTTATAGCAAATCACCATCTGATTTAAATTTAGATTCAGATGAAGCTCAAGGAAATTCAACGAAAAGTGTCGATAAAGAATATTTACCGTTTATAGCCGAAAACATTCTAGCATACGTCGTCATTTTTCAACAATTACTTCCACGGTTTTTACGAGTTGATTTATCAAGCCCAAAAAATTCTTTGATGCTTTATAGATTAGCCAAAGTATATCACATCTATTTACCCCGATTCCTAATCGTAATCCAAAACAATTTTTAGGTTTTCGATCAACCGAATTTAGTTACGTTCATAAAAGAAATCGAAGATTGCATCGAAGAGAATTATTCAACCTCAAATCACGGCTTTAGCAGCTACAATATTAGTAATTCAATGCCCCCGTTATCTCCCACGGCACAATGGTCTTCAAATAGAAGTCATTTACCGAGTCATATAGGTTCAATTACCGACGATGCGAAACTCATTTCGATGGAAAAAGACCGCATTATCGGTAATAAATACGCCATTATTGTTAAACAAAAAATTTATGAACTTGAAGGGACTAATTTTTGTTATAAACCTTTGTTTATTTCACCACCAGCACCAGAGGTAAAAAATTAAAAAGATATAACTTTAATGCCCGGTTTCTCGTACGTTATGCTATTAAGTAAATATCAGAATGACAATTATATTAATTTTAACAATTTTTTATCGAGCCGATATCGCCTATTGGTTTTGGAACGGTTTTTGATAGTTTTGTCAAAAACTCGATTACGTGTTTATTCCTGTCGATAGATGGCGATAAAAATTTTGAATAACTGGGTAAAATTATTTATTATATTGAGATGAAAACTGGACAAGCCCAGCGAAGTATCTAGTAATAAAAAAAAATAATATAAACAAATAATTTCTTAACAAAAATAAAAAATTGCTGAACAAGAAATTAATAATAAAGAAAATTAACAACAGAAAATCAAATAATAGCGAAAATGATTAGCAAAATAACATAATTAAGAAATAAGAAATCATTTTAAAGGCTCAATTACACAGAGATTTCAAAAATCATAAAAAAGCAGGTCAACTTCAATAATTTTTTATCTCAACAACGAATAAAGATTTTCCATTTTGATTCTTACTATGACAAAATAGACACTCACCTCTATAAATTTTGAATATTTCATTAAAACATCTCAAGAATTCGATTTTTCGTGATTTTTAATTAACTTGAGATAGCCATAAATGTTCACGTTGAATTTAATGATTTATATCTCAAAAACGAATAAATATTTTCAAGATCCGGTTTCATCACGAGAAAGTAGACCCTTTCCTCTATAAATCATGAATAATTCATTAAGATATCTTAAGAATTCGATTTTTCGTGATTTTTTAAAACAAGATTATTAATTTGAAAAGATCATAAAAAATTAAGCTAATTTAAATAATTTTAATCTCAGAAACGAATAAAGATTTTCCAATTTGGTTCCCACCATGACAAAGTAGACATTCACCTCTATAAATTTTGAATGTTTCATCAAAATATCTCAAGATTTCGATTTTTGGCGATTTTTAATTAAGTTGAGATAGCCATAAATGTTCACGTTGAATTTAATGATTTATATCTCAAAAACGAATAAATATTTTCAAGATTCGGTTTCATCACGAGAAAGTAGACATTTTCCTCTATATATCATGAATAATTCATTAAGATATCTTAAGAATTCGATTTTTCGTGATTTTAAAACGAGATTATTAATTTCAAGAAATCATAAAAAATTAGATTAACTTCAATAATTTTTATTTCAAAAACGAATCAAGATTTTCTAATTTGGTTCTCATCACGACAAAATAGATACTTACCTCTATAAATTTTGAATGTTTCATTAAAATATCTCAAGAATTCGATTTTTGGCGATTTTTAATTAAGTTGAGATAGCCATAAATGTTCACGTTGAATTTAATGATTTATATCTCAAAATCGAATAAATACTTTCAAGATTCGGTTTCATCACGAGAAAGTAGACACTTTCCTCTATATATCATGAATAATTCATTAAGATATCTTAAGAATTCGATTTTTCGTGATTTTAAAACGAGATTATTAATTTCAAAAAATCATAAAAAATTAGATTAACTTCAATAATTTTTATTTCAAAAACGAATCAAGATTTTCTAATTTGGTTCTCATCACGACAAAATAGATACTTACCTCTATAAATTTTGAATGTTTCATTAAAATATCTCAAGAATTCGATTTTTGGCGATTTTTAATTAAGTTGAGATAGCCATAAATGTTTACGTTGAATTTAATGATTTATATCTCAAAAACGAATAAATATTTTCAAGATCCGGTTTCATCACGAGAAAGTAAATACTTTCCTCTATAAATCGTGAATAATTCATTAAGATATCTTAAGAATTCGATTTTTCGTGATTTTTAAAACAAGATTATTAATTTCAAAAAATCATAAAAAATTAGGTTAACTTCAATAATTTTTATCTCAAAAACTAATACAGATTTTCCAATTTAGTTCTCACCACGACAAAATACTCACCTCTATAAACTTTGAATGTTTTATTAAAATATCTCAAGAATTCGATTTTTGGTGATTTTTAATTATCTTGAGATAGCCATAAATGTTCACGTTGAATTTAATGATTTATATCTCAAAAGCGAATAAATATTTTCAAGATCCGGTTTCATCACGAGACAGTAGACACTTTTCTCTATAAATCATGAATAATTCATTATGATATCTTAAGAATTCGATTTTTCGTGATTTTTAAAACAAGATTATTAATTTCAAAAAATCATAAAAAATTAGGTTAACTTCAATAATTTTCATTTCAAAAACGAATAAAGATTTTCCAATCTGGTTCTCTCCACGACAAAATAGACACTTACCTCTATAAATTTTGAATGTTTCATTAAAATATCTCAAGAATTCTATTTTTGGCGATTTTTAATTAAGTTGAGATAGCCATAAATGTTCATGTTGAATTTAATGATTTATATCTCAAAAACGAATTAATATTTTCAAGATCCGGTTTCATTACGAGAAAGTAGACACTTTCCTCTATAAATCATGAATAATTCATTAAGGTATCTTAAGAATTCGATTTTTCGTGATTTTTAAAACAAGGTTATTAATTTGTTAAAGTCATAAAAAATTAGGTTAACTTCAATAATTTTTATCTCAAAGACGAGTAAAGATTTTCCAATTTGGTTTTCATCACGACAAAATAGACGCTTACTTCTATAAATTTTGAATGTTTCATTAAAATATCTCAAGAATTCGATTTTTGGTGATTTTTAATTAAGTTGAGATAGCCATAAATGTTCACGTTGAATTTAATGATTTTTTTAAAACAAGTTTGTTAATTTCAAATCATCGAATCATAAAAAATTGGTTTAATTTAAATAATCTTTATCTCGAAAAGGAATAAAATTATTCTAATTCGGTTCTCACCATGATAAAATAGACAAAATAACTATTTTTATAATGAATCATCATAGGTGAGTTTGGTTAATGTCCAGAATTTTTAGAATATGGGTGTTTGCATGAACTTGAAATTGATAAAATCGACCTGAATTCTTTTGATATACAATTCTGTGAGATGATCGAATTTTACCTAATACATAATAATTATATTTTTGCCAAATTTTATCTTCCTTCCAGGATTTTTTGTTTCTTCCCCTGTTAGAAAGCAATCAAAACGCAGAAGTCGTAAAATCCCCATGAATTTATTAAGTAACATTTCCTCCCACAGATAGTTCTTGTTTTCGAGTAATACCCGGAAACGTCCAGTAATTAGTAAAATCCCAAAAAATTTCAGCCCAACATTTCCAGCCCATGCAGAAATTGATGTAAAAGTAAATCGTTTTAATCGCATTCCCATCGATAGGCAAGGAAATCTCCTTTTTAAAAATTGCAAAATAATGCGCAATGTTTAATTACGGAACTATTTATGTAAATATAAATTAAAAAATAGAAACTATCACTTTTTACATACATCACTGTCGTTAATCGCACTTATCAAGTCGATATAGGTACTTGTTGCTTGCGATACAGTTATCGGCCCGATATCTCCTATTGGCTCTTTCAGAAACCCTATGGATATCGCTCGAGTTATCGATCAACAGCACAATATCGGTTCGATATAGACATATGAATGCATACGAGAAACCGGCCTTTTAAACATCAAATTGGCATTTAAAATATTTAAATTATTTAAGTTAATTTAATAATTAATTTTAATTTAGGTTTATGACTTATTAAATCATATTTTAAAAGCGAGATTAACCGCAGTTGAAATAATAGATAATAGAAATGCGGAATTAAAACGGCGAAGAAGTGGATTTTTTGGTTTTTTCAAACAACTTTTTACTTCCGACGATTTTCTCGGCGATGAATTTTCGTTAGAAGACCGAAAAAAAGTTCCTGGTTATTTAGATTTTGCAACTCAATATTTATGCGATATGTTTTCCATAAATGAAGTAATAAAATAAATATTTAATTTAAATTAAATTAATGCGAAATTTTTATTTAGACCGTTTTAAACGAAACGATCGGATCGTTAAATACGACAACTAGACGTCCGATTATTGAGGAAGAAAATAATTTTCCGAAATTATTGACTCCTGAAAAGGTGCGGGAGAGGATATACAAGATGAAATTTGAGGGGGATCCCGATTTACAAGCGATTAGATCTGATGAAGTGACTCTTTTGGTTAAGATGTTTTATGATTGTGCTTCAAAAATTAACGAAAATGTAACATAAACAATTTTTTGTTAATCTTATTATTATAATAATTTGTATTTTAGTATGGGTATAAAATACAAAGTTTTTATGAAAATCCAACATATATAGGAAAAATTGCAAGGCAAATCATATCGCCACCAATGACCATTTTTAAGTATGATAAATCGAATTTTGCCCAGCCGAGAAGGATAGCTGAAAGATTACCGCCGAGAATTAGTTTAAGATTTTTTGCTAGTTATAAATTTTTAGTTTATATGAGTATAGGGGTTTTAATAAGTACTTTATTACATTATAGCATTCCGGCTTTTACATTTTTTGTATTTTCTTTTTGGTTTTGTTGGATTTGTATTAAGGCGCTGTTCGATAAAAGTGAAATAGTTCGCTCTCCAAATCTTTTTGATAATTTAAGTTTTGATCAATCATTTTAGGCTAATAAAATAACTTTGTAAAATTATTAATTTCTAATAAAAATTTTCAATGAAAAATAAATTAATATTTTTCTGCTCCACCCAAATATTTTTCATAGAATTCTTTAATAGATTTTATAGGAGATTATAATGCAAAACATACAGAATGGGGGTCAAGATTAATAACATCGAAAGGAAGAGAATTATTGTCCGCAATAAAAAAATAACAAACTGGAATGCGCTACGACAGGAGAACCAACATATTGGCCAGCTGATCGGGAAAGAACTCCGGATGTTCTCGACATCTTTATTACAAAAGGAATTAACCGCAAACTACTCAAAGTATCATCTTCCTTGGACTTATCCTCGGATCATACACCGATAATTCTGCAGTTACTCACTGAAATCCCTATTGTAGAAAAAGGGCCTAGACTAACCAATAAAAAAACGAAATGGGACGTTTTTCAACAAGAGCTTCTGGATGAAATTGAACTTCAAGTACCTCTTAAAACTGGAGAGGACATAGAGAGGGAAACCATGAATGTTACTCGAGCTATACAAAAAGCAGCGTGGAACGCAACTACCCAAAGCGAGAGCAGAGCATCGTGCCAGAACAGGATCCCTGTGATTATCAAGGACAAAATTGAAGAAAAGCGTCGACTACGGAAAAGGTGGCAGCGAACGAGAACGGAAAGGGATAAATAAATGTATAACAAAGCAAAAAAAACCTACTACGAACGTTAAAAAAACAGTCCTTGCAAACATACCTGGAAGGATTATCTGCAACTGGTGATACTGAATACTCGCTTTGGAGAGCAACTAATTATTTAAAGAAACCGCAACAACATATACCACCACTAAAGCTAAGCGCTGGAACATGGGCTAGAAATGACACAGAGAAAGCACAAGCATTTGCTGATCATCTAGCTATGGTATTAACACCGTATCAAATACCGGAAACAATAGAAGATAAACAAGAAATAGAAAATGGCCTGGCGGAACCGTTTCAGATGGAATTTTCAATTAAACCATTTACCTTTAAGGAAGTTAGCATGGTCATAACAAAGGAAATCAACCCGCATAAATCACCAGGATATGATCTTATTACTGGACAGGTACTTCAAAAGCTACCGAGAAAAGCGTTAGTATCAGTACTGCAGATCTTCAATGCTGTGTTAAGACTAAAATATTTTCCATGTCAATGGAAGGTGGCACAGGTAATCATGATACCAAAGGCGGGAAAGAAATCTGAGCTGTTATCCTCCTACAGACCAATTAGCCTTTTACCAGTACTTGCAAAAGTACTGGAAAAACTACTGTTAAAAAGACTACGACCGGTGTTAGAAGAAAAGGAACTCATACCACACCATCAATTTGGCTTCAGAAAAGAATACGGAACTATCCAGCAGGTCCATAGAGTCGTAAAGCAGATTGAAGATGACTTGGAAAATAAACGTTATGGCAAGGCGGTATACTTGAACATCAGTGCAGAATTTGACAAGGTATGGCACACTGGAATAAAATACAAACTGAAAAAAAACACTACCATACAATTTGTACGAACTATTAAGCTCGTACATAGATGATCGATTCGGCTTTGTCAAGTATGGCAACGAATATACACAGATCTTTTCCCCATCAAATCAGGCATACCACAGGGTAGTGTCCCGGGACCCGTGCTCTACTCCCTCTACACTGCAGATCTACCAACTACAAGTAAAACAAAAACTGCGACCTTTGCAGATGATACAGCAATAATAGCATCTCATGCAAACCCGAAAATAGCAGCCACATATGTACAGACGCATCTAAACAAAATCGACAGTTGGTTAAAAAAATGGAAATTGAAAGCGAACAATGATAAATCTGTAAACGTCATCTTTACAACAAGAAAAGAACATTCTCCTCCAGTTGAGCTGAATGGATGCCAAATTGTTCAATCAGACTCCGTGAAATATCTAGGTATACGTTTAGATAAACGTCTTATATATTTACTAAAAGAAAACAGCTGGGTATAAAACAGTGTGAAATGTATTGGCTAATAGGAAAAGATTCAAAACTAAGTATTGAGAATAAAAAATTGCTTTATAAAACCATTCTGAAACCAATATGGACGTATGGCGTACAATTATGGGGAACAGCAAGCAACTCAAATTTGGAAATACTGCAAAGATTTCAAAACAAGGTGTTACGAATAATAACTAATGCACCATGGTATGTCACTAATAGTATACTTGGAAATGATCTACAAATACCTACAGTAAAAATGGAAGCTAAAAAATATTCTGTAACAAGGGGAACAAAGGGAAAATAACTAACCATTCAAACACGGTGGTGCGAGAGTTATATAATACCGAATACGAAGTGCGACGGCTGAAACATTACAAACCTACAGATCTCACCACAAGATTTAACTGAAGACATTATATAATAAAATAAAATAATTAAATTGTTGATTAAATGACAAAAAAAAATAATAATATAGGCCGGAAACTCTCATTGGAGAATTTCCTACATGAGACGGAATTGTAAATATATATATATATATATATACGTGTTTTGGTTGATCCGAGGTATCATCCGTTCATCTTCTTGGTTGTTCCCTGTGGACAGGGGCAGACGTTTCGCCAAGATTAAACGTATATAGTATCCCGATCGAAGAGGCCCTCAAGCAGATCAGAGAAAACGAAGACTTGCCCAGCCACATCGTAGACCTCGCCAAACACTGTCTCAACAATGCTTATTTTCTGTTTGACGGTCAGATTTACAAGCAGGTAGAAGGAGCAGCTATGGGTTCTTCACTGTCCCCGGTCATCGCCAACCTGTTCATGATTTACCTCGAGAAGAAAGCGTTAAGGGAGGCCAAATACAAACCGAAGTTATGGATCCGGTACGTTGATGACATCTTCGTCATTTGGTCCTTTGGAAAAGAAAAGCTCCAGGAATTTCAAGAATATTTGAATACCATTCATCCAAAGATCCAGTTCACCACGGAACTGGATCGTTCTCGACGTATTAGTAAAGAAATCTCGCAACAGCCTGCAGCATACTGTATACAGAAAACCTACCCACACGAATCGATACTTAAATGCATCTTCTCATCATCATCCTTCACAGATCCAATCAGTCGCCAACTCACTAATCTCAAGATCCATTCGACTTACAGATAACGATAACAGATCAGAAGAAATGACGAGAGTCGCCTTGGCTCTTGCTCAAAACGGCTACTCCAAATACATGGTGAAGAAAGCTATCGATCGACAATTCAAGCCGAAGGACCCACATCCACAAGAAGAGACCAGAAGACCCAACGTCGTACTACCCTACATCAAAGGAACAACGGATCGCATAGGAAGACTACTGCGGAAACACGACATTAGTACCACCTACAGACCCGGCAAGACTATAGGAGCTTCTCTCAGGAATCCAAAAGACCAAATAAAATTGGAAAATCTAGGAGTTTATTCCATCCCCTGCGGCTCATGCGACAAGAACTACGTGGGACAGACCAACAGAAGAATAGCTGCCAGAGTAGAAGAACACAAGCTGAGCATCCGAAACAAACAGCTCACTTCTGCTCTCTTCCGCCACCATCTGGACACAGGCCATACCATCAATTTCGAGGGTTGCAAGCAGGTAGCCAACGTTCCGCATTGGAGAACCAGATTGATCCGGGAATCCATTGAAATAGCGAACAACGGCACCCTCAACAAGAGGGATGATGCCCTACACTTGTCAGCAGCGTGGAGAACGGTTCTAGAGCACTCCAGACCCAGGGCTGCTTTCCTGAGGCAAGGACCATCCAATTCGGAACGGCAGGACGCCGAGCTGCCTATCATTCCTGAAGCGTCCAGTGGGAGCAGCCCAGGTCCAGCAATCACCGGACAGCGGGTCAGTGGCCTCTTCTCGCCTATGGATGACGTCATCAAAGCCATATCCGGTGGAAAATCCCCAGGACCGTTAATCGCCGTACGAGAGGTCAATGACCTCCCCCCACCACCCACGACTTACGTCACGTCGGACATAAACACCCCCGCCACCTCACCCCCGACCAATCGTTATCACCTACGACCAAGACGACCTACTATAAAAAGGAGCCAGAGCACCGCAGTACCTCAGTCTGTCAATAGGAGACTACGACAAAGCACTGAAGATGCCAAGTGAGATCTTGGCAAAACGTCTGCCCCTGTCCACAGGGAACAACCAAGAAGATGAATGGATGATATCTCGGATCAACCAAAACATATATAAATATATATATATATATATATACAGGGTGTCTCACGTAACTGGTTCATTAGAACTTTTTTTGGTTACACTATTCGTAGAGGCTTGAAATTTTGGTATCATGGGTTGTTCATTCCAGTCTATCAATCTAAAATATTTTCAAGATGGCAACCACTTCCGGTCTACCGGAAGTAGACCCCAATTTCGTTATTTTAAATGGAATGCTATAGTTTTTATTACACCATTCAATTACACGTAAGAAAATATGTTGACTTTGATAACAGTTGTTGGTACCTATCGTTTTTTGTTTTCGAGTTATTTTGATTTGAAGTGTTTTTTGGCAAATATCACCATGGTCTTTATAAGCCCATATCTCAGCCAACGTTATTTCAAAAACGTTTTGCATTGGTACAATAACTCGTCATATGCTGCTAAATAGATTGTCACTTGTTATATCAATGTACCTTATACAGCGTGGTCAAAAATTGAATTACCATTTCGCTGTATTCAATTGGGAGAAAGTCGAAAATTTTAAATGGAACGCACCATATCCTTTTAGCCTATCTAAACGGGAATTTAACTCTCTACAAATTATCTATAAATATTGCTATACCTATTTATTATAGTTTTCTTCATATTGAGTATTTTATCAAAATCCTACACAAAATGCTGGAAGCCGGTCGTGTTTTTAGTAGAAGGCTATGATATTTTGACAGTTTATTGTTTAATTTATTTAAATTATCATTGGTATTATTTCTAGAATGATCTGCGATTGAATAAACTTGAGTTTGTTAGCTTTTATTTGCCAAAAATAACCAGCAGAAGAACGCATAAATGAAACAATGAAAAACAATGATATGGCGTAATATTCGACGTAATGATGCGCGAGATGTTCCTAGAGAGTTCAGTTTATTTATTTACGGTGCTTTTTTGTAAAATATTATTCATCTAAATCGACCAAAGCACCTCTTACCGAAGAATTTGGTAAAGTAATAAAATATGACAAAACATTTATTCTGTTATCTTAAGCTGCTGGTGATAGAAATTTATGTTTTCTTGTTATTTTGATCTTTCCAAAACTAAGAGATACGTATCTTATCCTATCCAAAACTTTATTACACCCGCCATGAATATAAGACGAATTTAAAATGTCGGCGTGGGAATAATTCGCCATGATATTCAAAGACATTAACAGCAGTAAGTGATGACACAACTAAGTAATGACAACAATAACATAAATATGGTTGAAAAGCTATCAAAACTCCATGGCTTTCTAACATATAAACAAGAAGCTTCCAGCATTGCATGCGTCCATTAATTTCCAAATAGGAGGGCAACTACAACAAATAGGCGCAGGAGAGTATCTAAATAGTTTGTAGAGAATTAAATTCCCATAATTTATTTTTGTAATTTTCAGTTTTTCATTCTTTTATGTTATTGATTTTAATTTTTATCATTAAATTGTTGTTTTTCATTGTTGCATTTATTCGGTTTTCTTTTGGTTATTTTTGGTAAATTACAGCTAGCAATCTAAAGTTTATTCAATCACAGTTCATTGTAGAAATAATACTAATAATAATTTAAATAAATTAAACAAAAAGCTGTCAAAATGTCATTGCCTTCTAACAAAAACACAGACGATTTCTAGCATTTTACCTATGATTTTGATAAATTCCTCAATAGCAAGAAAACTATAATAAATAGGTATAGGAGTATTTATAGATAATTTGTAGAGAATTAAATTTCCTTTCTGATAGGGTATGAAAATATGGGGCGTTCCATTTAAAATTTTCGACTTTCACGCAATTGAATACAGAGAAACGGTAACTCAATTTTTGACCAGCCTGTATAAGATATACTGATATAACAAATGACATTCTATTTAGCAGCATATGAAGAGTTATCGCACCAATGCAAAACGTTTTTGAGTTAACGTTGGCTGAGATATGGGCTTGTAAAGAGCATGGTGATATTTGCCAAAAAACACTTAAAATCAAAATAACTCGAAAACAAAAAACGGTAGGCACCAATAACTGTTATCAAAGTCAACATATTTTCTAATGTATAATTGAATGGTGTAATAAAAACTATAGCATTCTATTTAAAATAACGAAGTTGAAGTCTACTTCCGGTAGACCGGAAGTGGCGGCCATCTTGAAAATATTTTAGATTAATAGATCGGAATGAACAACCCATATTACCAAAATTTCAAGCCTCTACGAATAGTGGAACCTAAAAAAGTTCTAATGAACCAGTTACGTGAAACACCCTGTATATATACAGGTGTCTATACACCCTGTATATATACAGGTGTCTCACGTAACTGGTTCATTAGAACTTTTTAGGTTCCACTATTCGTAGAGACTTGAAATTTTGGTAACATGGGTTGTTCATTCCGATCTATTAATCTAAAATATTTTCAAGATGGCCACCACTTCCGGTCTACCAGAAGTAGACCTCTACTTCGTTATTTTAAATGGAATGCTATAGTTTTTATTAAACCATCCAATTATACGTAATAAAATATGTTGACTTTGATGACAGTTGTTGGTACCTAGCGTTTTTTGTTTTCGAGTTATTTTGATTTTAAGTAATTTTTGTCAAACATCACCATGCTCTTTGCAAGCACATATCTCAGCCAACGTTAATACAAAAACGTTTTGCATTGGTACGATAACTCTTCATATGCTGTTAAATAGATTGTCATTTGTTGTATCAGTATATCTTATACAGGCTGGCCAAAAATTGAGTTACCGTTACTCTGTATTCAATTGCGTGAAAGTCGAATATTTTAAATGGAACGCCTCATATTTTCATAACCTATCAGAAAGGGAATTTAATTCTCTACAAATTATCTATAAACATTCCTATACCTATTTATTATAATTTTCTTGCTATTGAGGAATTTATCAAAATCATACGTAAAATGCTAAAAGCCGTTTGTGTTTTTGTTAGAAGGCCATGACATTTTGACAGTTTTTTGTTTAATTTATTTAAATTATTATTAGTATTATTTCTAAAATGAACTGCGATTGAATAAACTTTAGATAGCTAGCTGTTATTTACAAAAAATAACCAAATAAATACCGAATAAATGAAACAATGAAAACAACAATTTAATGACAAAAATTAAAATCAATAACATTAAAGAATCAAAAACTTCAAGTTATAAAAATAAATTAAGGAATTTCATTCTCTACAAACTATCTAGAAACTTTCTTGTGTCTATTTGTTCTAGTTGCCCTCATATCTGAAAATTAATGGACGCATGCAATGCTGGAAAGTTTCTGGTTTTATGTTAGAAAGCCATGGGGTTTTGTCAGCTTTTCATCCATATTTATGTTACTGTTGTCATTACTTAGTTGTGTCATCACTTACTTCTGTTAATGCCTTTGAATATCATGGCGAATTATTCCAACGACAACATTTTAAATTCGTTTTATATTCATGCCGGATGCAATAAAGTTTTGGATAGGATCTGCTTCTTAGTTTTGGAAAGATCAAAATAACAAGAAACCAAAAATCTCTATCACCAGCAGATTAAGATAATGGAATGAATGTTTTGTCATATTTTGTTGCTTTACCAAATTCTTCGATAAGAGGTGCTTCGATCGATTTAGGTGAATAATATTTTCCAAGAAAGCACCATTAATAGATAAAGTGATCTCTCAGGACTATTATGCCCATCATTTTGTCGAATATTACGCCATATTATTGTTTTTCATTGTTTCATTTATGCGCTCTTCTGTTGATTATTTTTGGTAAATAAAAGTTAACAAACTAAAGCTTATTTAATCGCAGATCATTCTAGAAATAATACCAAAGATAATTTAAATAAATTAAACGATAAACTGTCAAAATGCCTTCTAATAAAAACTGAACGGCTACCAGCATTTTGTGTAGGATTTTGATAAACTGCTCAATATGAAGAAAACTATAATAAATAGGTATAGTAATGTTTATAGATAATTTGTAGAGAATTAAATTCCCGTTTTGATAGGCTAAAAAGATATGGGGCGTTCCATTTAAAATTTTCGACTTTCTCGCAATTGGATACAGCGAAACCGTAATTCAATTTTTGACCACGCTGTATAAGGTACACTGATATAACAAGTGACAATCTATTTGACAGTATATGAAGAGTTATCGCACCAATGCAAAACATTTTTGAATTAACGTTGGCTGAGATATGTGCTTTTAAAGAGCATGGTGATATTTGCCGAAGAACACTTGAAATCAAAATAACTCTACTAAGTTTAAAAATAAAAGAAAAAAAAATGTTGTCCAGATTTTTTCGATTTTTTCGTAAGTCACTATCTGTATAAAGGAATATGTGCACTTCTTCGTGAATAAAACCACACCTGAATATTTCAAATTAATTTTTGAACTCAACCCAAATTTGTAGTATTTCGTAAAAATAGCAATTTCTTTCTTTATTTTTAAAATCGCAGAAAATTAAATTTTTAAGATATCTTGATGAATTTTTTATGATTTATAAAGTAAAGTATGTGCTTTGCTCACTACTATACCATATATAAGTATCTTAATTCGTTTTTGAGATATCAACTTTTGAACACAACCCAAATTTGTAGCATTTCATAAAATTAACAGTTTTCTTAATCGTTTTGAAAAAATCATAAAAAAACTAATTCTTAATATATCTTGATGTTATTTTTTATGATTTTTAAAGAATAATATATATTTTCATCATAACTATACCATGTATAAGTATCTCATTTCGTTTTTGCGATACCAACTTTTGTAATCAACCCTATTTTGTGGCATTTCATAAAAATAACAATTTTCTTAATAATTTTTTAAAACCGAATTTATAAGGTATCTTGATGATATTGTTATAATTTATAAAGAAAAGTATGCATTTTTTTGAGAACTATACCACACTTAAGTATCTCATTTCATCAGATATCAACTTTTAAAATCAACTCAATTTTGTGGCATTTCATAAAAATAACAATTTTCTTAATAATTTTTGAAAAATCGAATTTGTAAGATATCTTGATGATATTTTCATGATTTATAAAGGAAGGTACTTTCCTGAGATCTATACCATACTTCAGTATCTCATTTCGTTTTTGAGTTATCAACATTTGAACTCAACTTAAATTTGTAACATTTCATAAAATTAACAATGTCCTTGATTATGTTTAAAAAATCGAATTCTTAAGATATCTTGTTGAATTTTTTTGTAATTTACAAAGGAATGTATGTACTTTTCCGAGAACAAATCCATATTTGAATATCTCAATTCCTTTTGAGATAATATGTTTATGATTAAAATGATGCCACGACTTAACAAGAATATAATATATATACAATTTCTTTAGGATGAATAACTCCAAAACCTGAAACAGTAACTAATGAACAGATCAAATGAAATATTTTAAGAATGTATGAAACACTAAAATGACTGTTTGTTGTTATGACGGGAAACTTCAACTTAAATATAGATCGCAGGAAAAGGATACGATCATTGACTCATTTGGCCTAGAAAATAGAAACGAAAGGATGAGCTATTTGAGTTTTGAAGGCGTATTCTGCATGAATACTCACTTCAAAAACAAAGTAAGAACTAACCCTAACTTTAGAACGTACACTTAGTATACAATGTTTTTAACATTTTTATTATTTATGAATACAAAATTGTATTACGAAAAGTTTCCTTCAATATTGCGATTCTTCTTTAATATTTCCTAATTGCTTTTTAGGTAATGCAAAAGTGGTGGTTTTATCATCAAGTGAATCTCCCTAAAAAATTATTTTTAAAACATTTTTCTTTAAAATTAATAAAATTTTACAATTGCGATTTTTGGAAATTCGTGTTCTTCAGTATCAGAACTTAAATCCTCATCATCCGAGTGATTAGCCGCTCTTTGCAAAAATAATTTCACCTTCCTCATACTTTTTAATGAAGATAAACTTGACGTTCTCGTCGGTTTATTCGAGCAAGTCGTAAAAATATCTTCAGGAACCGGCGGTAAATTAACAACGGTGTTTAAGTCGATTAAAGATTCCCTCGATAAATTCTCGGGGTACTTCTCGTCCACGTCGGATTTAACACTTTTAACACTCGCGGTTCTCTGCAAACAATTATTATCCGACATTTTTTGTTTAGCCTCTAAATATTTAATTTTCTCAATCAAATTATTAAAATTCGGAGTAGTTTCAATCGCCTCAACTTCGATATCGACCAATTCTTTCTCGATCACACCCAATAACCTTTCAAATTCAATTTTAATGTTATAACAGGATTGATCGTTTACTGACAAAGGGACGTTGTCTATTAAAGCTATTACGGTACAAACCAATTTTTGGGCGAGAAGCAAAAAATTTTTGCTCGTCGATTGCAAAGATGTCACGTTCTTGGCCGCTTTTGCGGTTAAATTTCGTAAGTACGATACGTATCGTTCACTGGAAGCGCATTTATCTTTAATATTCATTCCCATCTCGGTCATTAAAATCGCGTTTTGTAGGAGATATTCCGTTTGGGTTCGAAAGTTCAAGATTTTGCATTGATGGTCTCTTAAATGAGATGTACCTTCAATGCAATCAGGTTCCATTATTTAAATTGATTTTACTTGGGAAAAGCGGATAAATTGTGTGACTTTTGACATAAAATATTTAAAATAACTTCAAAATTATAAATCAATAATGATTTATTGCATTCATTGCACTTTTATTTCTAACTAAACCTCTAAATACATTTCCTTGTGAAGTTAGTTCCTAATTTTAGCCTGAAAGCATCGGCGTAAAAGTATAATATTGTTAAGAATAAAGTTTTCGACGACATTTGTGTTAAAACTTTCCTTCTAAAACGTTTAGAACCCCACTCAACATTAACAAAGAGATGTAGAATCACGATTTTTTCTATTTTTTTATTTTTTTAAATGCTTTTTAATGTTTATGCGTCTGCGAGTAAAAATGCAAAAGAGTAATGTTAAGAATAATATTCCAAACATATATAAAACATATTCGCCTTCAACAAGCGGAGCGCAAAAGATATTATTATGTTCTTTGTTTCCTCTTCAACTAGCAGTGTCTCGATAGTAGACACCATTAAACTACAGTTTTGTAGCTAAATGCTCCAAGTTAAAGAGAAAAAGTTGAGTGGTGCCGTACGAAAAAAGCTCAACTAGCTTTTCAAGAAAGAGCTGACTTCCAAGAAAGCTCGAGTAATGGCCACACAACCTATTAATGAGGTGGAGAAGAGGCCTAAAAGATCTCGTTTCAAGAGCACAATCTTCCATAGGAACACAGCCTACAGGAGCCAGCTTAAAATAAGTGCTGGAAGGCATAAAGATGGGAACTACAGATTCTTTATTTCAAGAGATGAACCCCACTACAGCCCAAATGCGAGCTACTCAGGAGGTCATTATTTCCAAAATAGTGGAGCTCGGCGAAGGACATGAAGGCGAGATGAAGCCTAAATTCCTTGATACCACATTTAAAGCAGGATGGCTGGTTATCAAACCGAGACACGGCGGGCCATTTTCCCAATAGTGCGGACGAAAAATCAGACCGCTTTCTAAAAATTATCAAAACAAAATTAGGGCCTAAATACAAACGAATGGAGGGTACTCCAAAGGACGACCGATGGCAGTGCTTTTCTGGCATGGCGTTGTCCGTGCCAGAAAAGCTACCATCCTTCCATAGAAAAATTCAAAAAAGCTATCTATAAGGTTAGCTACAAGTTCGGGTAAATTACCTTGATAGTATCTATATCTTTGATTATATATAGTACGGATCAAATGAAAGAGGCCTTCATGGTATAGTTGGGAAACAAAAGCAAGCTACTTGTCTCAACATTCCTTTGTATTACATTAGATGATTAATAGGTTTAAACAAAAGGCCCTTGTATATCATAAAATTCATAAACGAATAATATCATGGATAGTTATAGACATAAAAAATGTTATTAGCAAAAGTTTAAAAACTTTTTTAAAATTTTTCATTCTTTTGAATGATGAGGAATCATTCTGTCTGAATTATGTTAAGTTCGATGTTCGATTTTAAAATTTTGAACTCTGGAATTTTCAAATAAAAATATTTTTCAAAGTAAAGCGTAGGTATATCAAATTTCATTTGGAAAAATGAAATGTAGACATGAAGGTTAGAAGACATAATAATAATAATAATAATCCTTTATTTCCTACAGGTTTACACCACCCAGTTACAGGAAATCAATAACACAATTCAAAAAAATATAAATTTAAGCGCATACTTATAGCGATATAAACAATACACTATATTACAAATATTAAACATAGTACCAAAAAGCCAAAAAAACAACAAAGAGCAAATAACATTAATAAATAATCAACGAAACATGTTAAGCAAACTCGACAGCAACCCCGATCACGGTGCTCAAAGAATCAAAGAATAGATCACAGTGTGGCGCCAATCGGTTAGCATATTCACACATGAGCGAGATAGGGGATTTGCGTAATAAATTAGTCCGACTATAATAATTATAAAATATAACATTTGTACGCGAATTTAGCCTAGGCACAACAAATAATAATCTACTCAATAACCAGCTGCAATCTATATCTCCCTGCAAGAGCTTATACAAAAATTTGATAGTGGCGACTACCCTGCGTTGCCGTAAAGAAAGGAAATTAAATCTCGATAAAAGTAGGTTGTAGTCTAAGCCGCGAGGCGGGTATACAAATTCAGAACGGAAGCATAAGTATTTTAAAAAGGATCTTTGAATCGACTCAAGTATGTTTGTATAATATATGTAAAAAGGGGACCAGACAGTTGCGGCATATTCTAAACGTGATCTAATCAGCGCACAAAACAAAGAGCACAAGCATTGCACAGATAACTCCCTACCATTACGAACTATAAAACCATAAATATTGTAGCACTTGGTAACAAGCGTTATAATGTGTTCATTAAACGTAAGACCACAATCGAACAAAACACCAAAGTCACGGCACTTAGACTCCGATTTTAACGGTTGATCGTTTAAGTAATACACATAGTTAACCGCGCCTAACTTCTTAGTAAAAGTCATGGTAAAAGATTTCGATGCATTAACGGATAAGCGATTACACCAGCACCGCACAAGATCACTTTGTAGGCGCTCACAATCAGTAACATCGTTTATGGACGAAAAAATTTTGAGGTCATCCGCAAACAAAAGCTTTTCACAGGCCAACACATCCGTTAAATCGTTGATGAATGCCAGAAAAAGTAGTGGTCCAAGGTTGGAACCCTGCGGAACACCTGAAGTCGGAGAAATACCCTCAGAGATGAAGCTTCCGTAACGAACAAACTGCTGACGACCCAGTAAGTAAGATTTCATTAACAGTACCAGTGTTGGACCAAATCCAAGATTATGCAGTTTGTTAAGCAAGATGAAATGGTCCAATTGATCAAAGGCCTTCTGAAAGTCCAAATATATAGCGTCGACTTGAGAGATTTGTGACGGTAGAACGTCCAGAAACAAAACCATGCTGGTAGGGGCTTAACCAGGTCTTTAAGTGGAATGAGATATGCTTGAAGAGAATACTCTCAAAAGTCTTGGAAAAGCCGCACAGCAACGAAATAGGTCTGTAGTTCACTATTTCCGACGCGTTGCCCTTCTTTAAAATTGGACAGACGAAAGATTGCTTCCATATGGATGGAAATGTAAAGGTAGCCAATATTAAATTGAAGATCTTGAGGAGCGGCTTGGCTAAAATGGAAGCACAGTCCCTGAAGATGAAACTTGGAATCCCATCTACTCCGGCAGTACTGGCATTTTTAGCATGTTTCAATGCGTCAACAACCTCCTCCAATGTGAAGCAGTCAATGGACAGTAGGTTATGATGGGAATGGTCGACATTTACATTATCGTTCACAGGGTCTGATCGAATATAAACTGAACTAAAGTAATCTGCAAAAGCATCAACGATGCTTTGACCTGTAGTAAATTCCACATTGTCTCTCTTCATAATGCCGGGAATGCGTGTATTACCCTTTCGAGATCGTATAAATGTCCAAAAACTCCTGGAATCGGAACATAAAGAATTTTCAACTGAGCTTATATATGAAGTGTAAGCTTTATTTATAAGTTGTTTTGATAAGGTTCTAAAATGCCTATATTCATATAAAAAATGTACCGATTTGTATTGTTTATATTTCTTGCGCATTTTCTCCTTAGTGCGAATACAATCTTTCACCTCCTTGGTGAACCAAGTGGGCCACAGGTGACTAGAAGATCCTCTTATGGTCTTAGGTACTGCGGCATCGAATGCATTTCTCAACCTTTCATAGAAAAGCGAACACATGTCTTCCACATCGTTGGAATATTCAAGGCAAGACCAATTCATATCTATCAGGGTTTGATACAGTAGTGGATAATTAGCTCGTTTAAAATTATAAGCACTAGAAGCATGGTGTTCAAAGTGACAAAGTGTTGGCTTGCATATAAATTCACATGATAGAGCAGGGTGATGGGAATCCTCATCGAGAAGTGGATTATAATCACGATCAAGTCTGCAGTCCACATTGGCAAAAACCAAATCAAGTAGGCGATTCTTATCATTCAGGACAGAATTAAATTGATGAAAATTATTAAAAGATTGGAAGTTGGCTACAGCTGTCTTATATCTGTCGTTAATAACAATCGATGCATATGAAGGCACATTGAAGTCACCCATAACTACGCAAACATCATCAGAACAGTAGAGTGCATTAAATAGATCCAAAAATATAGTTAGTTCGTCAAAAGTAATCGATGGAGGTATATAGAGTGAGAATATATTTATAAATTTTCCATGAGCGCCTTGTATTCTAATACCTACTATATCAACCATCGGGACGGCATTGAACAGATGGGATAGATCCAGTTGTACTACCCTAATGTTACTCTTCACACAAATCAGAACACCTCCTCCCTTAGATGCACCAACAGCAGTAAAACTACGATCCTTTCTAAATACAACATAAGTCGCAGGACAAAACTCAGCATCAAACACGTCTTCAGACAACCACGTTTCAGACAGCAGCACAACATCAAAGCAAGACGAACACAACGAATTGAATAGCATGTGTGTCTTGGTACGAATTCCCCTCACATTCTGATAGTAACAGAGGAGAGATTCATAACTGGGCGGTGTAGTTAGTTTAAATTATTTTTGATTTTAACAATTTTTGGATTGCCATCAAAATATCGTATTCTGAGATCCAACTCGCCATCGGCAATTCTCTGTTCCATTTCAATCTTTAGCTGATTGTAGTATTTTATTTGTCGGGGAGTCCTATCAAAATTTAGCCTAACATTTGAAAAAGTGGGCGATCCATTAAGGTTCCTAGCATGCCGGACTAATTGGCTTACACATTTCTCAGAATCAAAAGTAACCTTAATGGGGCGACCCCTATCAATAGCAGCACCATTACGACCCAATCTAGTTACCTTGAAGGTACTGCTGAAAGATGGAACAACGAATCTTGCAATATCAAACACAGTAGCAATGTCCGCCTGCATAGGTGATTGATCATCTGTAGGGACAGGTCCTGGGACACCAAAAATAATCAAATTATTTTTTCGGTTCTGACGATCCGCAAACTCTTGATAAACATCTTCAAAGAGACGATCCGAAGCTACAGCAGAATGTTCTTTAATCATATCAGCTCGCAGATTGCGTAATTGTTCGCTAAAATCGTCGCAAAGCTTATCCACGATAGTCGAGAATTCCGCCTTCATGGAAGATAGAATAGATTGTAAATTTTTAAATTGATGCATATTAGCATTGCATGAGTTGCAAACAAATTTAATCGATTTGGATTTTTGATGCGTCGTGATAAAATCCCTCTCAGTAAGACCGACGCAATGCACATGAAGCGGCCCCTGACACCAATCGCACCGCGTCATGCAGGAATCTGAAGACACGGGCTTAGTGCAAATAAGACAATTCATCCTTGCTCCACCCCCACCACACAGCAACGAAGAACGCGACAACTCACCCGCTACACACCGCAAGCGGACGGTCTACCCGGTCAACCCGTCGGAGGAAAACAAAAACCGCCCGCAACAAAATGGCAATAAAATAACGAGACCAAACAAAATAAAAGTCAGTAAAGCCAGAAAACAAGATGGAGAACTAATGTAAAACGTGCGTCATAAAGCCAAGCGTTCACTAAAACAAACGACACTAAGATTGGCAAAAAGTGCGCACAATAAACCACAATTTTGGCAAAGAAACACAGAGCACGAAGTGAATCGCACGCTTACACGTATAGAGAAAAGGACATGAAAGAAAAGGCAGCCTGGGAACAAAAGAATGCGTATGTTCAAAAGATAATAATTACAACTATTGAAAAACAGCCTATAGAGCATACTTTCAATTATAAAACAGCAAATAAAATGATTGGAAAGTTGTCAGAAATGTATGAAAGAAGCATAGAACTTTTGAAGTGTATGTACTTACAAGAATTTTATCAACTGCAATTTAAAAAAGAATTCGATATGGGTTTCAATATCGCTGAACTTGAAAATATAATACAAAAGCTGAGAAATCTAAAACAAGAAATAATTAATGAAATGAAGATTGCAAAGTTGTTATCGATACTACCAAACGAATATAAATATTTTAGAAGTGCATGGGAATGAATTACGGAAATGAATAAAACTTTTGAAAAATTAACTGGAAGACTGCAAAATGAATTTCGAACAAGTAACTTTCAAAGGCAAACAAAAAAGAAACAACATGTACAATAAACCGAATTACATAACTTGTTTTAAATGTGGACAGAAAGACATATCGCAAAAAACTGTAAAGTTAAACAAGATGTAGTATCTGTAAAAAGGATAACCATACAGAAACACAATGTTTTTTCAGAAATACAGGTGATATAAAAATAAAAATGAAAATCAAGATAAGGTGATAAGGTAAGTTTTCTAATAGCAGAAAAACTTAAATAAAAAAAGCAGAGTGGATACTGGATTCAGGGGCTTCAACCGATATGACAAATACAAAGGATTTTTCATTTAAAACTGAAGAATTAAATGAGGAAATAAGAATTATTAAAACGATTATAATTAATAAAATTAAAACGAATAAATGAAACTGAAAAGACGTTATGTATATACCACTTTTACATAAAAAATGGTGGTAAAGTAATATTTGTGTTATATAAAGTTGGAAAAATAATAATGAGTGGAAATAAAAATGGCTTATACACACTAAAATTAGAACAAAATAAAAAGATTGTTATTAAAATATTAACGAAGATATTATTTTGTACTTTGACGATGAAATTTTATATTTTTATTTTTTAGTTTCAACCGGTTTCGCCCTCACTGGCTATCCACAAGAAACCACGTCCAGTCTTAAATGATTTTTAAAAATATTCCTTCTTCTTTTTTTTTGTTTATTTATTGTAGAAACTTGTTACTTACTTTTGTTACTATCTAATATTGATATATTATGGCGCGAAAATTTCTTATGTTATAGAAATAGTAAAACAACAAACAAAAATCAAAACAATAAAATAAAAAGAATTATGCCATAGTTTCTCAACAAGAAGAAAATAAAGAAAAACATGGAAATACAGAAAACGAATTAAGAAATGAAAATGAAGGTAACGTAGAAAACAATATAAACAAAGTAAAGGATAAAACAAAAATTAACGAAAGCCAAGAAATTGGAAAAAGAATAAAAAGATATTCAAGAAGAAGAAAAAATAAAACCAAATGAAAAACAAAAAAGTATAAAGAAAATTTCGAATTAAAAGAAAATTAAAGGATTATGTATATCTAACCTGCAAAGAAGCATTAACAGATAAAACCAAGGATGAATCGAAAAAGGCAATAAAAGAAAAATTATGGTCTATATAAAAATTTACTTTTGGTGATAATTAAAATTTATTTTTCTAAACTAGTTTCGAGCCTTGCTCTTCTTCAGTAGGTACCTACAAGTTTACAATATTTGAAAATGAACATATTAATATAAAAATAAAACAGTAAAATCTTACGTTATTACTAACAAATTAGAAAAATTAATTACAATTTTTCAAAATTTACGTCAAAAGTTGTTGTGTGACGTTAGGTTTTTTTGTTTTTGTTTTTATATTTGTGTTTTAGGTACGGATCTCGCAGGCAACTATAGATTGGTTTTTGGGTCGGGATAATTTGTTCATTAAGGCTTATAATATTACTGTTAATTTCAATGAACTTGTTGATTTCGTACATTTCCATTATTTCCATAAGGTTGCTTTTATTAAGTTGGTATAGTAATTTAATATTTTTATTTTCGTCAAATTCGTGGTTGTTGAAAATTAGATGTTTTCCGAATGCCGATTTTGAACTCTTTTTATGTTCTTTAAGCCTTGTTTGGATACTTCTTCCCGTTTCACCTATGTATGTGGCTGAACAGGTCCCACATTGCAATTGGTATATGCCACTTTTAGCGAGAGTTGTAGTCTTGTTTTTGTTATTAACTAATAATGCCTTCAGATTGTTTTTGTTTTTAAATGTCATTGTTATGTTGAACTTATGGAACATTTTCTTGATTTTATGGGATATTTCTCCTGGGTAAGTTATGGATCTGTACGTTGTTAGTTTATCAGGTTTTCGGTCGGATAGGGAAGTTGTTTCTTGAAGATTATATTTGTTTTGTATTTTCGAAAATATTCGTTGGATAAATGTCGGTGGGAAACTGTTTTCGCTTGCAATTTGGTGGATAATTTCGATCTCTTTTTCTAGGTCTTGTTGTTCCAATTTTGAATGGAAAGCTCTGTGTATATAAGCCCGGTATGCTGCCATTTTATGAGTTTCATCATGATGAGAATCGAATGGGATGGTAGTACTAGTTTGTGTAGGTTTTCTGTAGATGTTATATTTAATTTTGTTGTTTGAATGTCGTAGTGTATAGTCTAAGAAATTTAATTTTTGATTGTTTTCAGTCTCGATAGTGAAGTTAATATTGGGGTGTAAACTGTTAATATATTTATGAAGATTATTAATATGTTGGTCGTCTTTAATCAGTACTAAAATGTCGTCCACGTATCTTGTCCATAGGATAATATCGTCTCTATAAGGGTTTTTGTCACACATAATTTGATTTTTCTCTAGGTTGTCCATGAAAATATCTGCCATCACACTACTCAATGGTGATCCCATTGGTAATCCATCTAGATATTGATAGTATTTATCGTTAAAGATACAAAAATTTTGTTCTAAGCATAGTTTTAATAGCGTTAAGATGGAGCGAGTTTTGTCTTTGTTTTTGAGATTTGTTTTAATGAACAAATTATCCCGACCCAAAAACCAATCTATAGTTGTCTGCGAGATCCATACCTAAAACACAAATATAAAAACAAAAACAAAAAAACCTAACGTCACACAACAACTTTTGACGTAAATTTTGATAAATTGTAATTAATTTTTCTAATTTGTTAGTAATAACGTAAGATTTTACTATTTTATTTTTATATTAATATGTTCATTTTCATATATTGTAAACTTGTAGGTACCTACTGAAGAAGAGCAAGGCTCGAAACTAGTTTAGAAAAATAAATTTTAATTATCACCAAAAGTAAATTTTTATATAGACCATAATTTAATAATTGGTGAAAAAAGGATAAGAAAAATTATTTTTATATTAATAAAAGAAAAGAAAAGATTGCTAGAGGAAAATAAAGTATGAGAAGTGGTAAATAGAAGTGAAGTGAAAGACAATGAAAAAATATTAACAAGCAAATGGATTTTTAGAATTAAAGAAGGAGGAATATACAAAGCTAGACCTGTAGTCAGAGGATTCGAACAAGAATTCCATAATATAATTGTTGAATTTCTTAGCCCGGTTATGAACACAAGTGTAACAAGAGCGTTATTTAGAATAGCAGGAACATAGTCAAGTCACATAACAAAATTTGATGTGAAAACAGTTTTTCTGTACGGAACATTGGAAGAAGACGTGTTTATGGAAATACCACAAGGATACGACAATAATGAGGGAAAAATATGTAAATTAAAAAAGGCTTTACATAGATAAAGACAAGTTCTAATGAGATGGAATGTAACTTTAACTACAACAGTAGCAAAAATCGGCTTAAAGCAGCTAAAATCGGATCAGTGCATTTTTAAAAATAAAGAAGGAACAGTAATCTTTTTTCAGAATAGCAGTTTATATACCATTAAGTACAAGTGATTAAAAAAATTTCAAATGCAGTAGCGATAGGTAGCTTATTATACAGGCTGTCTCACGTAACTAGTATTATGTTCTCGTTGTTTAATAAAACATCTGTTTATAACCATTTATTTAACTTCTTAATATTACAAAACTACAAGTCACTTTTCTGATTCGTGTCGATGTCGCCATTGCACTTTCTGCATTCTGTCGATTCATCGCGTCAGTGCTGACAACTGCGAAACTCGTCTTTTGTACATTGTTGATATATATAACATCTCCCCTCTTTTGGAAGACTGAACAAAGTTAAACCATGTTACCAAAACTAAACATTCTACTTCTTACTGTACTTAATCTAAACTTACAATTTATTGGTTTATTTAATATAGTCTTTCAAATAAGTGGGAGTTCTCCGAATGCGAACTGGTCTACTTCCACTTTTGGTACTTAGAGTATTTTTGGGTAAAGACAAATCAGGAGTTTCCGAAACATCGTTATTGTTAATGACAGGATTGTTATTGTTAGTATTTAAAGGTTTATTAAGATTATAATAATGTTCAAAAACGTTGTCGTAAACTTCCCTATCAATATACGGCTTGTTATCTTTGAATTGTTTCAAGAATTTACGATTTCTATCATAGACATCAGTCTTTCCATCATAGCTTATTTTGTATGATCTTGGACGGTTCCGATCTACTTCTACTATTCTACCCGGTTTCCAAGTTTTATCTTTTTGTTGCACGACCACTCTTTCTCCCTTCTTTAGGTTATTAAGATCTTTTGATTTTTTGTTATAGTAATTATTCTGAATAATTTGAGTATTTCTATAGTGGTTCCTGTACAATTTGTTTTTAGTGTTATTATTTAAAAGATTTTCAGATATAGGTATCAAAGTTTTTATTTTTCTGTTATACAGAATTTCAGCTGGAGAAGGCAATGATCTGTCCAAAGGTGTCGCTCTATATTCCAAAAGGACTAAATACATATCATTTCCCTCCTCTTTTGCCTTTTTCATTAGTTTTTTGATTGTTTGAATATGTCGTTCAATTAGACCGTTTGACTGTGGATAATTAGGGGTACTGGTTATGTGTCTAATCTCCCAGTCTTGTAAAAATTTTTGAAATTGTTGATTAACAAACTGAGGTCCGTTATCAGTGTATAAAATGTCTGGTATTCCATTTCTTGCTAATATTGTCTTAAAATTTTTTATTACATTTTGATTAGTGGTGTTGTTTTGCAAACAAACTATTTCCGGAAATTTGGAAAAAGCATCAATTATTATTAAATATTCTTTCCCTTCAAATTGAAAAAAATCTGCCGCTATTATTTCCCATGGTCTACTAGGAAGTTCTCGGTTGATAATTGTTTCTTTTGTGTTCGAATTTTGGAATTTTTCACAAGTATAACATTTTTTAATCAAATCTATTATTTGGTTATTAATGTTTGGCCAGTATATTAATTGTCTTGCTTTTAAAATAGTTTTATTTATGCCCATGTGACCATAGTGTAACTTATTCAGTATTTCCTTACGAAGGCAATTTGGTATTATTACTTGATCACCTTTATATAATATTCCTTTTATTTCTGTAATTTCAGATCGAACTGACCAATATGGTTTAACTAATATGTTTACAGTTTTTTTTTGTTCTGGCCATCCCTCTTTTACAACTTTCAATAACTCTATTAATTCAGTATCTTTTTGTGTTTCTTCTTTGATTTTATCATACCTTTGGGGACTTATCTTTGAATATTGTATTAAATTTAAATGAAGTTCGATTTCTTTTTCTTTAAGATCAAACTGTTCATCATTCTAACTGCTTCTAGATAATGCATCAGCTAAGTATAACAATTTACCCGGTTTATATCTGACTTCAAATTCATAGTTTTGCAGATTTATTAAGATTCTCTGTAGTCTGAGTGGACAATTATTTAGTGGTTTCTTGAAGATTATTTCTAAAGGTTTATGATCAGTTTCCACTAAAAACTTCTTTCCGAACAAATACTGGTGAAATCTCTGGCAACCAAAAAGAATTGCACGAGCTTCTTTTTCAATTTGAGCGTATCGCATCTGTGTTTCTGTTAGTGATTTTGATGCATAACTAACTGGTTGGCCCTTTTGTAAAATAACTGCACCCATTCCTGATTTAGAGTTATCAACTGATAATGTGATTAATTCTTTTTCATCAAAGTACGCTAGTACTGGTTCTGTGACTAACAAATTCTTTAGTTTGTTAAATTCTTCATCATGTACCCTTGTCCAATCCCAAATTATATTTTTCTTTAGCAATTGTCTTAAATTGTGTGTAGTTTGTGATAAATTTGGTATGAATTTAGAAACATAAGTCACCATTCCTAAGAATCTGCTTAGTTCTTGTTTATTAGTTGGAATAGAAATTTCTTTGATTGCTTCAACTTTATGGATATCTGGTTGAATACCATTTTGTGTTAGAACATGACCAATATATTTTATTTCAGTTACCGCGAATTTACATTTTACTCTGTTAAATTTTACTCCCATTTCCTTGGCTCTTTGTAAAACCTTATTTAATATTTCATCATGCTCTTTTTTATCTTTTGCAAAAATTATCAAATCATCTATGTAAATGCTTACGCCTTGAATGTCTTTGAATACTTCCGCAAATGTCTTTTGAAAAATTTCTGGTGCACAAGCTAAACCGAATGGTAGTCTTAGAAATCGATATCTACCGTAAGGTGTTGCGAAAGTTGTTAATTTAGATGCTGATTCGTTTAGTGCAATCTGCCAAAATCCTTTATTTGCATCAAGTGTTGAAAAAATTTTAGCTCCATTCAATTTATGTGTCGGTTCCTCAAATGTGGGTATTTTATAATGCTCTCTCTTTATTGCCTGATTTAAATTTTTAGGGTCTAAACATATTCGAATATTGCTATCAATATTTTTCTTTACTAACACTAAGGGGTTTACGAATTCTGTTGGTTCACTAATACTAATAATTATTCCGTCTTTTATCATTTTTTCCAGTGCATTTTTTAAAGGTTCCATTAATTGAAATGGTACTTGTCTTGGTGGTACAACCACTGGAGTGTAATTTTCTTTTAACTTGAACTCATATGGCTTAATGTTTATTTCCCTAGCCCTGAAAATACATCTTCATATTTTTGAACTATTTCTTTAGTATTATATTCTATTTTATCTATTACATTTATTGTCTCTAATAAATTTAGCTCTTGGATTGTTTTTATACCTAATATGGGCGTTGAATTTGCATGAGTGTCAATCACAAAAAACTGCATGTTATGTGGTTTATTGTCAATTTTTACATCTAACCTACATACGCCTATTACTTTTAATTTGTTACCTCCATAATTAGTTATGTTTGCAACACTTTCCTTAAGTTTAGAATTTAAATTTAATTGTTTAAAGATATAGCTTGGAATCACGTTTATCTGCGCTCCAGTATCGATTTTTGTTTTTAACGTTTTATTACAGTCTACAAGAGTAATGTTTTTCCAAAACGCATCTCTAAAATTATTAATCTGTCTACTAGATATACTACCTAAGACGTAGTTTTCAGTGTCAATTTTATCATTTTCAATTACTTCATTTAGTTTTTTACTTTTACATTTTTTTTGCATAATGATTAGGTTTATTACAATTTTTACAGACTTTACCATAGGCAGGACATTTTCTGCGTTCATGGTCAAATCCACAACGAGTACAATTGTTTATTACATTATTATTCATTACCTTATTGTCTAATACCTTATTTACCCTATGTGTTTGATGTCGAGCGTGATGTTTTTCACCTGACACCTCCCAAAGTTGACGATTGGCTGGATGTCTCACTTCTACGGCATTAACCTCTTGACCTTTTTGATATAGCTGTTTCATATGCTCTTCAGTTTGCTCCGCTGCTTTACAGATGGCTATTGCTTTCGTTAGGTCCAGATCCCTTTCTCTGAGTAGTTTGTCTCTAAGGTGGTTATCCCTTATACCGCAAATGATTCTGTCCATAATCAAGTCATCCTTCATACCGGCAAACTCACAGTTCTGTGCAAGCTTTCGTAGCTCTCCTAGGTATTGGTCAAAATTTTCACCATTTTGCTGTCCACGTGTATTGAACTTGTGTCTCTCTACTGTTTTGTTTTTCTTCGGTATAAAATATGCATCTAATTTTTGAATTATTCCACTAGTTCTTTGTTTTTCCTCTTTTGTGAGCTCCAATGTATCTAATATATCTCTAGTTTCCTGTCCCAGACAGTGTAGTAACGTTGCTGCCTGTACGTTTTCATCTTTCGTAGAACAACCTGTCGCTACTCTATATAATTCGAAATTTTCCTGTTGTTTTCTTCAAATTATTTTTACTGACCTTGCTTTACTGACTGCGCTATGTTATGTTCTCGTTGTTTAATAAAACATCTGTTGTTATAACCATAATAATGTTTATAACCATTTATTTAACTTCTTAATATTACAAAACTACAAGTCACTTTTCTGATTCGTGTCGATGTCGCCATTGCACTTTCTGCATTCTGTCGATTCATCGCGTCAGTGCTGACAACTGCGAAACTCGTCTTTTGTACATTGTTGATATATATAACAACTAGTTCATTAGAACTTGTTTAGGTTCCACTATTCGTAGAGGTTTGAAATTTTTGTATCATGTGTTGGGTTGGGTTGGGTCTTTTAATCCAAAATATTTTCATGATGGCCACCAATTCCGGTCTACCAGAAGTAGACCTCAACTTCGTTATTTTAAATGGAATGCTACAGTTTTTATTACTCCTTTCAAGTATATGTAAAAAAATATGTTGACTTTGATAACAGTTATTGGTACCTAGCGTTTTCTTCTTTAGCGCCATGGTTAACGTCGTTAACTGTTAGAGAAGAAAAATGCCGTTTTCTTTTTTCGTGCTAGTGTCAACGGCTTCGGTGGAAAATGAGTGCGTCCATTTTCCACCGATCCTTGTGGGACTCCAGATGTACGATTATCCATTGTCAGCAACTTAACATTTTCTATCCCGCAAATAAGATAACGTAGTTTGATGAGACAAATTCGGAAGAGCTTAATTTAACTAGGAGAATATTATTGTCAATTATCAACAATTAGATTAGAACGCTATATAATAAAGCCGGACATTCAAAGCTCAAGCATACATGAGATCTCTATAAGAAAGCCCTAACGGAGTACAACTCGGTTATTCGTAAAGTTAAAAGGAAAACTTAGGAAAGCTTCTACGAAGGTATACATAACACGCCTACGGTTGCCCGCCTGCATAAGATCATGACGAAAGACTATAAAACCGATCTAGGCCACTTATATGGAGTTCCTACGGAGCACACACGTCTCAAAAATTTGCCATCATACCGACGCTTACTCTGAATGTATGGAAATAACCCGTCCATCTGGCAAGGGTCGTAGTTTAGCAGGGAATTTTTATTATACCCAACAGAGTTAGGTGGCTTATTTCGAATTTTAAGCCCTTAAAATCTCCTGGAAGGAACGGAATTCTATTTTTCTGCAAAAAGCATAAGACACACTCCCAGTTATAGTATCCATATACAGGGTCATTTACAATACATGGAAGAAACTAAAAGGGTAGGTATTAGGAGCCAAATTTTTAGAGGAGATTTTCTTTATTAAAAACTTCATAGTTATATGGATATCGCATGTTACTTTTTTAAATAATTCGATGTCCACTTTTGACAACCGCTGATTTATATTAAAGAACAATTAAAATACTTGTAAACGCCACTTTCATTTTTGAAGGAGCTGTAAAATTAAATAATCTACATGACATTAAACGTGACATGTCCGTAAACATAATATCAGCCGTTTTCAACTCTATAAACACAAGTTTTTAAGTATTCTAATAGGTTTTTAAATAGCCATATCTGCCATATTAGAAAGATTTTATAATTTGTTAATTATGCATTATGTAAATAATTCCGAAATATTTGTAGTTAAAATTTAGAGACAGTGGTCGGATACTAAGTCAACTTTAACGTTCTATATATTTGGGATTAAGTTGTGACCAAAACATTATTAGAAAATACCTCCAATTTGGCCCTTAGTACCTACCCTTTTAGTCTCCTCCGTAGATTGTAAATCATTCTCTTATAATAAAAAGCAAGGGACCAAGGATAGACCCTTTAGGGTCTATCCTTCCCCGCAGACGCATTTCTTAATATTGGAAAATTCTCCATTCCAGTAGATACACTGTTGGAGGGGTAAAAATCAATCATTCTATAGGATGTACCTCTTATTTCATAAAAATACAATTTATTTAGTTGTTCATTTAATAATAGATTGTGATTTAAAGTATCAAGCTTTTACGGAGATCACAGCATATCAATTCGGCTTCTTCAAATTCATTATATGCCTTTTTTATTTCTTTTGTGATGTTGATTATTGTACAGGTCGTAGATTTGTCAACTTTGTAACCATGCTAGCCATTTTCTTAAAATATCATACATATCTAGAAAGCTGACAACTCGACGCTAACTGATTTCGTCGAAAATTTTTGAAAAATAGGCAGCAAGATAAATGGACGATAATTTTATATTTACCTACTGTCATCTTCCTTCTTAAATACCACAAAGAAGAAGTCTTAGCCACCTTAAGTTTGTCCGGAAAAACTTCCTCTTCTATGAACTAAACTTTGATTTGTTTATTTGTTTTTTTTTTAAGTGACATGTTGTAGAAGGTTTTGTTTCGCAATAAACTTATTATTATTATTATTATTATGCATGTTTAATATGAATATCAAATTTGGAGCTATTTCAGCAGTCCCTTGTATAATTATATATATATTGTGCATCCCTTTTACAACTATGATAATATCAACTATCTTAGTGTCATCAGTCAATTTGAAAAAACACGAATTCACATTGTTTTTATTTATTTTCTTTAGGTACTACTTTAATAATTGGAGTGATGGCGTAGTTTTGTGAAGCGCACATAGGCGCCAAATGCGTGGGTTTTCATATATTTTTTTTAGTTTTAATGTACCATTGTCCTTTTTCTTCAAAATTCAGTCCCAACATTTGCTACAAACGTTCTTTTGGAGAGTATTTTGAATTTAAGACGAGGTATTGCATTTAGGAGACTTATTACTGTTTTCAGAAGATTTACAATATATTCACGAGACTTGATACTGCTATCAAAAGATTATAACTGCTTCCAGAAACGTTGAAACTGTCTCTGGAAGACTTGACATTACTTCTAGAAGACTTGATATTGCTTTCAGAAGACGTGAAATGCAACCAGAAGACTTATAATACTTGCAGAAGATTTAAACTACTTGATACGGCCTCTGGAAGACTTAATACTGCTTCTAGAATACATGAAATGCATCTAGAAGATTAACAATAATTCTAGAACACTTGCAATGCTTTCAGAAGACTTGATACCGCTTCTAGAAGATGTGAAATGCTCCCAAAAGGTATTATACTGCTTCTATAAGACTTGATATACGTCCAGAAGACTTGGCATTGCTTTTAAAAGCTTGAAATGCTTTGAGAAAATTTGATATTGCCTCTGGAAGATTTGAAATGCATCCAGAAGTCTTCATATGGCTTCTAGAAGACTAGATACTGCTTTCACAAGACTTCATATTATAGAACTGCTGTTAGAAGACATTTTTATTGCAAAAGGTAAGAAGCTATTAATAATATTTGACTTTGCTTTCAAAATGTGTAGCACTATTGGTAAAATACAAAATCTTCATGTCAGAAAGACAAAAACTCTCAATTAATTCTGATCTTTAGACATACTGCTTGTACAACTCTAAACACTGTTGGCAGAAGACATTCTCATTGTAAACGAATCATAGATGCTAGATACATTTGTTTGTTCTGAAGAAATTCAAAATACAGCACGTATTTTAATTATCAATTGTGAAACAAAAGAAATTCAAAATACAGAAGATATTTTGAATTTCTTAATATTTATCTTTGAGAACCTTCATTCCTCGTTTGAGTCTTTTCCTAATTCATTTTTTTTCAGCATTTCGTCCGAAAAGTAATCACCGAAAAATGAAGTATTTAAAACCTTATTTGTACTTCTATTCTTAAGTTGTGTCGCTGTCCATTTATCACCTCCAACATTGATTATCTGCATTTTTATGGCTATTGCATTCTCTCTAATGTGCTGCGCTAATAATTACAAATTTAGTATATTAGTGTATCGTATTCAAAAAACATTAAAACTGAGTTATCATGCTCATCTTTGGACTGATTCTGATCTTTAGACAGTATTTCATTAGATTGCTAATCACCCCTCACGATGGAAGGAATTTGTATTTAACCGAGTGGCCGAGATCCAAGAACTGTCATCTGCTCAATGACATTACGTTATTTCTGAAGAAAATCGTACTGATTTCGCGTCACGTGATGTGTTTCCATCTGAAATTCCTAATATTCGAGTTTGATAGAGCGGAACTGAATAATTTAATCTGCCGAATCTATTCTGGCGTCAATCTATATCACATTGTTCTGAATCCAAAAATCTCGAAGAGTTAATAAGTCATACAGCATGTATATATGTATGTATGTTATGAATGAGGAGTCCATATTCTATACGCGGCACCTGGGCCACAACGGGCCCCTTGTACACTGGCTCCCTCTAAGAGGTTTGAGATGTTAAATGCGAGTATATAACTCGATTTTCATCAATTAATGATGTCATACAACAAGAATCACAGACCAAAATTACGCACAACTCTATCTCCCCCTTTTCTCAACAGTGATATCGATTATGCTGGATCTTTCACATTGCGTACTCTGCGTGGATACTTTGCGTAGTGTTAAGCTTTTCTCTGTCTCAGCACATCAGCTATTCATCTTGAAGTCCTTAGATAAAGACTTAAGAGTCCTCTTAAGACCCTCCAGTCCGTTAATTTTCATCTCAAGCGAATTATCGGGGATACATCCTTATCTTTGGACAAATTTTCGACATTAGGAATTGAAATCGAAGCTATATTAAATTCAAGGCCATTGCGTCCAATGTCTGATAATCCAAATAATCTTTACATTCTAAGACCTGGATATTTTTCCATTAGATCTGATCTCATATTCATCCCGGAACCATACAGTTGGTATCAACATAACAAGACTGTCAAGGTGGCAAATGATACGACGAATATTTGATCAATTTTAGAGCTACTGGTCTAAGTACTACCTACAATACATACAACATGCATCGAAATAGTATTCAGAAGACGAAAAGCTGTAAATTAGTCAATGGTTAATGCTGAAGAATAAAAGATTTCCTGCCACAAAATGGTGGTTAAATTACATATTGGACTTCTTCAGAGATGCTGAGATGGTTCTTTTCACTAAACAGAAAAACTGGAACACTTGATACCACCCAGTTTCTGTAATAATCCATAAACCTTTGCTCCAGGAGTGAAATATCTTGGTGTCATCTTGGACAAAGGTTGGACTTGGACATCACACATCAGTTGCAAACCAAAAAAACCACGATGGTACTAGCCCAGTACCGAAGTTCTATTGTCGTGTCGAAGTCACGTTGATGTGGCGTAAAGGACATACTGGAATTAAGAGATATGATCACGCGGGCAGGTTGGCGAAATGGGCTATCATAGCTATCAATACAGTATCAAAGCTGATAAACTCCATCTCCAATCAGGCTTTTTGCGATAGATGGGACGAGACGCCAGCAGGTGCTTTTGCTAAGAAAACTCTGCTCTATCCTAACCGGTAGGGATCCACCCAATTTCTTGGAAAATCAAAATGTGATTTGAGGCTGCCCACACACTTTTTCACCGGACACTGCAGGTTACGTAAGCATATGTTCTACATGAAGATGGCAAATACATCTCTCTGTAGAGGGTGTAAAATGGAAGACGAGACGGTAAGTCATATTGTTTGTGACTGTCCCAAACTTGCGTACCTAAGGGAATTCATTTTCGGAATACCATGGCCCCAAATCTCGGATATAAGAAACATGTCCCTCGGTTCCATATTAACGTTCATAAAAACATTGGGCTGGTTTTCTGACCCTTTAATGAACGATTAACTGTGGGGATGTACAAAGGGCCCGCTGGGGCTTAAGTGCTGTGATAGTTTTAACCCCCACAAGCAATTACATATATACATACATACTGGACCTGACAAATTAACGCGTGTAGCTACAGTTAAAACAGCGACAACTACATTAACTAGTCCAATAGCAAAACTTTGTATACTTCCTTATTCGATTTATATTGCCTAAATTTTTTATTATGATTTCAACCAATAATATTTCATTCAATTGAGTGTGAATCGCTGCTGAAAGCACCTAGTTTTTCGATCGCGTTTACAAAGTCTTATTCTAGTAGTAATTTTAGTATTTATTTAGTGCATTTTGTTTCAAACAGTGACTTGTGATAGCTGCTTTACGGGATTATACCTTTTAGAAGACATTGACTGGTATTGCGAGGTATTTCAGCATTAATTTTTATATTGACAAAGTTGTTCGGTTGGCCGTTGCACGCGAACCGGTTAGTTTTTGTGACAATCAAGTTATAATCCAGGGTTCATTCAGAGTAACATGACCCAACTTTGTAATACGTGCGGAACGCGCCTTTCTTCGAAGCAACCTGGTCTTCAGTGCACTGGAGATTGCGAGCTTTTCTTCCATGCAAAGTGTTTAAAATCTCTAATGCGAATCTGGCCCAATTTAAATCTGAGGGTATTTTTTGGAGGTGCAGTTCTTGCAGGGAGCAAGCGAATCGCTTCATTGTTATAGATGAAGACCCTGCAACGACCGCTACCTCATTAGTACCTACAACTGCTGTTATGTATCAACTTTTAAAATCTATTCAGTCTGAAATTAAAGACATGAACGCGAAATACGGCGAGTTGGTTAAACCTATCTCGTTTTACGGAGATAAGATCAGCGATTTTGAAAATACTTTGAAGGATTTGGGTGATTGAATCGGTTGCAGCCGAGAACATTAAGCTCAAGTCATTAGTTGGCAATTTGGCTGGAATCCCTGAAAAGCACGACGAGGATCTGTGTTGCACTGTATCCAAGATCGGAGAGATTATTGATTGCCCAGTTTTGAAAAACGACTTGGATGCCGTTCATCGTCTTCCAACTCGGCCCACACCTGGTGATCCTAACAGAAACCCACGAATAAAATATTTTATAACGGCTTCAAAATCCTACCGCAAAAATAATAGCAACGGATTCCCCGGTATTAAGATATCAAACATAACTGATAAATTGTTTGTTAATGACCATCTAACGCTCCAAAATGCCGAATTATTAAAATCCACAAAGAAGGCGTGTCAGGATAAAGGTTATAAGTATGTTTGGTTCAGGAATTGTATCATTCACGTATGGAAGGATGATCGTGCGAGAGCATCTGTAATAAAATGTGAAGCTGACCTTCTGAAACTTTAATGATCTTACCTTTAACTTTCTATCCTTATTTTATCAGAACGTGCGTGGTTTACGAACAAAAACTGCTAAGTCTTACCGGAACTCGCTTAACTTTGCGTATGATTTGATTTGTATCACGGAAACATTTCTAAACGATTGTATTCTTGACGGAGAGATTCTTTGTAGCGATTATACTATTTATCGAAGAGACAGAAATGCTTCCAGCTCTCGTAAGTGTGATGGAGGTGGAGTTCTTGTGGCTGTTAGGAAAAACATTCACGTACACCCTTATCATCTTATACTACAGGGGCCGAAGACTTGTGGTTGTGTATACATTGTGGTGCGACGCGAGTGATTTTGTGTTGTGTTTATCTTCCTTCTGGTGATTCTCCAGCCTTTTCAGTGTTTCTTCAACAGACGCAGCTTGTATGTGATCAAAATCCTGACGACGATCTCTTAATCATCGGCGATTTCAATTTACCTAATATTGTATGGAGATTGTCTCCCGGAGGTCGTTTAGTCCCCTTTGGCGGCTACGACTCACGTTCAAATGAGTTTCTTACACTTTTCTCATATTGTAATTTCACGCAATTTAATACCATAGTTAACTGCAATAGTAGGACTTTAAATTTGATCTTATATAACTCACCCGTGGTGAACTCTGTGCACTCATGCGACGATCCTCTTGTTGACCTTGATAATCATCATCCTGCTTTAGTATTTATATATCAGTCTAACCGCACTCACTATTTACGTAATGGTCCGTCGTCTACTTTAGTTTTTGGTCGTGCTGACTACCAAAGTATAAAAACCGCTCTCCTCAATACGGATTGGAATGATTTATTTTTTGGTATTGGTGTCAACCTCTGTGCTGACAAATTTTACGGCCAATTGAACCGAATTATTAATGATTATGTCCCGCGTCTTACTTTTAGTAAACACTGCTACCCTAGTTGGTATTCTAATTCCACAATTAAAGTCATTAAAGAAAAATTAAAATTTCATAAAAAATGGAAAAGATGGGGTAATCACGCGGATTTTCTTTCCTTCAAAGTGCTACGTAGCAGGTCTAAAGCATTGATCTCGAATGACTACAAATCCTATTTAATCAACATACAGTCCACTTTGATCGATTTGCCCTCACAACTGTGGTCCTATGCTAAACATAGAAAACGTTGTTCTTACAGTTTTCCGGTTTGTTTGGAACACGGTGGCAATTTGGCAGACAGTGACCAGCAAATATCGGAACTATTCGCCTTTTTCTTTAGTTCGGTATTCATTGACGGCAAACTCCAACAACTCCCACGTTCTACTATATCCTCCAGTTTCCAGCCATGATAAAAAGATGAGTCCTGACGGATTGCCAGGTATTTTCCTAAGGACATGCGCCTCTGAACTGGCTGAGCCGCTCTTTATAATCTTTAGCCGATCATTGGCGCAATCAATATTTCCATTAGAGTGGAAAAAAGCATTTGTACTTCCCATCTATAAGAATGGAAATAGAAATTGTTTCAAATTACCGTCCAATTTCTATTCTCTGCATTTTATCTAAGATTTTCGAAAAAATTGTTTATGATAAAATATACCGTTCAATTCAACCTTTTCTTATCCAGCAGCAACATGGTTTTATCCGTGGCCGATCTATGGAATCCAATCTCGTATCCTATGTAAACTACACTCAAGCTTGTCAGAATGAAAATCATCAGGTCGACGAGGTTTACACCAATTTCAGTAAGGCCTTTGACAGGTTGCATCATGAGGTACTTCTGACTAAATTACATACATTTGACTTGACTGATGGGTTATTAATGTGGTTAGCATCTTATATATCTGATAGGTGCCAGGCTATAAAAATTAATAATTACTTATTTAACTTTTTTCCAGTCACCTCAGGAGTGCCTCAGGGTAGTCATTTGGGTCCGGTTCTATTTGTGGCTTATATAAATGACATCTATGACTGCTTTCACCATAGTAATTTTTTACTGTGCAAAATGCAGATGATTTTAAAATATTTTCCAAGATTGAATGTTTACAAACCTACTGTACTAATAATTATCTCTTTATAAACTATGGTAAATGCAGTCAAATAACTTTCACCGGAAAGAGATACACTATAAATCGTAACTACAGCCTTGGTTCTGGTCCCGTAAATCTGTCGTCTAAAGTAAAGGATCTGGGCTTAGTGCTAGATTCCAAGCTATTATTCTTCTATCATGTAGAGGAATTAATTAGCAGGGCGAACAGAAGCTTAAGTTTTATTATTAGGTTGTCAAAATCATTTACCAATCTACAGTGCATCAAATCTTTGTACATGGCTTATGTGAACCGCATTCTTAATTTTGCTTCAGTTGTTTAGAATCCTGCATATGCTGTGTACATTGATCGCATTGAGGCCTAGCAGATCAGATTTGTGAGATATCTGGCTCACAAATTCGCATTGCCTTATTGCTCCTACGAGCAGAGGTGTACTGTATTTGGCTTACGTACACTGCGTGGACGTCGTACTGCTACTGACTTGATGTTTTTGTTCAGGCTAACGAACAAAAAGAGCAAGCAGCTGGACCGGATGGAATCCCGCCTGAAATATTGCGACTTCTAACAACAAAATTTCCAAACGAATTCCTGGAAACATACAATAACTATTTATCTAGAGGAGAATTCCCAGACATCTGGAAAAACGCAAGGTTGGTGTTAATTGAAAAACCAAAAAAGACAGGACAAAGATCGACGTACCGACCACTCTGCCTATTAGATACGACAGGAAAACTTCTGGAGGGCTTAATAAGAGATAAAATACAAATTGAAATTGATAAAAATAAACTCTTAAATGAAAACCAATACGGATATAGAAAAGGAAGGTCAACAATACAAGCTATTTTGAAAGTGCAAGAAATTAGAGATAGAATAAAGGAGAAAGCGCTAAAAAATCAAGAATTATGTGTTTTAATTCTATTAGACATAGAAAATGCTTTCAATTCAGTTCCTTGGAACGGAATAATAACAGCGCTAAAAGAAGGAAAGATTAGTACGTATTTGGTAAGAATGGTTAAAAGCTATCTCTCCAACAGAAGTGTAACTGCTATTTATTGGGACCAATGTTATGGAACATATTCTATGACAAAATCCTAAGAACAAATTTTGAATCCGGATCAAATTAATAGCATACGCAGACGACCTTGCTCTTGTAATAAAAGCAAAAGACCCCACACAATTAGAGGTTAAAGCAACTTACGCCGTACAGCAGGTGATTGACAAACTAAATGAAATGGGACTAAAGACTGCGACCCATAAAACTGAAATGGTTCTCCTACAAGGCCGAAGGAAACTAAAGACCCTCCACTTATAAATAAACGGAGTAGACATTGAAAGTTCAGACAAAGTTAAATATTTAGGAGTGTTTCTGAACAAAGACATGACTATGACGAAACACGTAGTAGAGACAGTAAATAAAGCGACGTATATGTGCAACCTGCTCATGAGGCTGATGCCAAATTTAGGGGGACCAAGAGCAAGGAAAAGAAGGTTGTTATCAACAGCGGTCACATCAGTAATTCTGTACGCGTCACCAACGTGGCAAAGATGCCTAAAACATAAGCGATATATAAAACTATTAACTAGAATAAACAGAAAATTAGCCATAGGTATTTCTGCAGCTTATAGGACGGTATCCGCGGAGGCGATACAGGTGATCGCAGGACTCCCACCCTTGGACTTAAAAATACAAGAAAGGACAGAACTGTACGTCAGTGGAAAAGCGGCAAGACATGAGTGTAGGGAACGATTAGTGAGTAGCTGGCAGACAAAATGGAGAAGGTACGAAGGATGGACAAGAACTTTAATTCCAGATATAGAACCCTGGATTAGGAGAAGTTGCGGGGAAACGGATTATTACATGACACAAGTGCTGACTGAACATGGAATTTTTAGGAAATATCTGCACAATATAAAAAAGAGTGACACGGACGAATGTTGGTTTTGTCAGAACGTGGACACAGCAGAACATACATTGTTCCATTGTGAAGCTTTTAGTTTTGAAAGACTCAAATGCGAAGAGACATGTGGACAAAAATTAACAAAAGACAATATGACTAAGATAATGCTTGAACATGAGGATAAATGGGCTGCAGTAAGCGATATGATTACAACGATTATGAAGAAAAAAGAACAGCATGAGAGAGATATGGAAAGAAATGATACGCAGCAAGTAAATGGAATATTTCCCTGATGAAATGCCCTGACGAGCGGTTCCAGGAAGAGAGGGGGGAGGGTTTTAGACGGTCGGGGTACATATCCCAACCAACCAATATAAAAAAAAAAAAAAACTAATGAACGGCTTCGTTGACTCGCCAGAGCTTCTGAGACATACTGTGAGCGTCAAAAGAAAGTAAACACTAGCTGTTTACTTCTAAAAACCCTTTTTACTACGAATCTGTTAACTTACAATAAAAATTTATATACCAAAATTTACGACTTTATTTGTGAGCAATCCTATCGTAAAAAATAGTTAAGCAAAAAAACCCACAAATATGGTAAATCCCCTTTAGAGTAAAAATACCCCGATTTTTACGCGTCAAAAGAAAGTAAACAGCCGGTCCGGTTGTTGTAAATTCATTTTAGATTTAGGGGAAGTACCACACTTTTCGTATAAATACTTATAAACCCCTCTCAGGACAACTTTAGAACATTTTAGAAGAAACAGCAAGTGGTTGAACGTCGAAATTAATTATATATACCAAAAATCATCATGGGAAAACAAACAAGTATAGAAACGCGTAAAATTATATTAAGTTTAAATAAAAAAGGTAAATCCTTACGCGAAATAGCTAAAATAATGGGACGAAATCACTGCACAATAAAAAAAATTTTGGATAAATACGCAAAACATCATACTGTAGCCGATTTACAACGCGTTGGACGACCAAAGTGCCTTACAGAAGCACTCACAGGCTAGAGCAGTGGTAAGAGAAGTGAAGAATAATCCATGTTCAAGTGCGGTTAAAATAGCAAACGACATATCGCAGATAGCAAACACAACCATAAGTTCCAGTACCATACGAAGAACACTCCATAGATTGAAAATAAATGAGAGAGAAAATAAATAAACAGAAACGTCTTGATTTCGCAAAAAAATATCAGAACGAAGCTCCATATTTTTGGAAAAATATATTATTTAGTGATGAAAGTAAATTTGAAATTTTTGGTAAAAGAAAACCACCAAAGATATGGCGGCCAAAAAATGAGGCCTTTAAAGAGAAATTTATTACCAATACCATCAAACACGGTGGAGGCTCGGTTATGGTCTGGGGCTATATGGCGGCGTCAGGGGTCGGTAATCTAGTTTTTATTGAATCAACAATGAATAAAATGGACTATTTAACCATTTTAAAGAACAATATTTCCCCGAGTATTAATGAATTGGGCTTATCAGAGAACTGGATCTTCCAACAGGATAACGATCCAAAGCACACTTCCAAAATTGTGAAGGAATGGATGCTATACCGAGTCTCTAAAACCCTTGATCATCCACCGCAGTCCCCAGACCTTAATCCTATAGAACATCTGTGGGATCACCTTGACAGGAAAATCAGAGAAAGGACAATTTCAAATAAAGACGACCTTAAAAAAGCTTTAACTGAAGAATGGATGAAAATCCCTCAAAATATTACAAAAAACTTGGTGGAATCCATGTCAAGGAGATTAAGGGAGGTGTGGAAGGCTAAAGGAGCTCAAACCAAGTATTAAAAGTTAATATTATATTTATTTTTGTACTTAATACCTATTAGTTCCGAATTCTGTTTACTTTCTTTTGACGCGTAAATTCGGTAGATATTTACAATAATCTGAATTATTACGAGTAATGATTTGTTTTTTTTTTCATGTTTCTATTAATTTAAATATAGTATAGATGAGTTCTGAAGACTGCAATAAAACTTTTTGATTTTCGTTATTAACTGCATTTTTATTAGCCTTTTAATAAAAAAACAACAGCTGTTTACTTTTTTTTTGACGCTCACAGTATTCTTTTTTTTGATTCCCAGTTATCCCACTCGAGATCAATGTCTTTTCCGGTTGCCTGCTTCTACTACTAATTATTATTAGAACTCACCTTTACCGCGAATTTTGTAACAGCATTTTGTAAGTACGTGCTGGGTCCTAAAAAAACTAAATGTTGAAAAGACTCAAATGAAAAATGACGGCTTTCCAAAAAAGGTTTGTAAAAAACGTTCACGGCAGATGCTGAGACTGAATTGGGAAGAAAAGGACAATAGTACATTAAAATTAAAAAAAAAAATAATTTAAAATGGTGACCTTAATCCAGAAAACTATTATAAATGTTAGAAGAAACTTTAGCCATATTCAAAAAGTTAAATGAGGGCGTCTATGGATCGTTGCAATGGACAAACAAGCAGTGACTGACTCTGTTATGAGTTGCGTATTTTGAAAGCAAAATCAAATTTTATTAACACAATTTCTTGCCTTTTGCTATAAAAATGTCTTCTGCCACAAAATTCAGTCGCTAATTAACACTTATTGGACTACTATTTAATATTTTCGAAGCAAATTTAAATGGTGCATCAACAGTATCTTATTTTTTGCAATGATACTACTTCTACAAGACTTGATAGTCCTTCCAAAAGCCTTAAAATATTTCCACAAAAATGGCAATGCTCCCAGATGACTTGGTGCCATTTTTAGAACACTTGAAATGCTACCAGAATACTTGATACCTCTTCTATAAGTCCTGATCTGCCCCCAGAAGACTTGAAATTCTTCCAAAAGACTTGACATGCTTCCATAAGACTTGAGAGTGTTTCTAAACGACTGCAAATACTTCTATAATACTTGATACCGCTAGTAAAATATATAAACTATAAAAGCTTCCAAAAGCCGTAAAGTGTTTCCAATAGACTTGATCTGCTTCCAGAAGACTTGTAGTTGTTATAGAAGACTTGAAATTCTTTTAGGAGTCTTGATGTTGCTTACTGAAGGGTTGTTCTGCTTCTAACAAATTTGATACTGTTTCAAGTCTTCTAGAAACATATTCCTTCCAGAAGCCTTGAAATATTTCCAGAAAATGGCAATGCTCCCAAAGGACTTGATGCTGTTGAGAAGACTTGACATGTTTCCAGAATATGTAATTCCGCCTCTAGAAGGCTTCACCTGCTTCCAGAGGACTTGAAATTCTTCCAAACGATTTGAAACGCTTTCGAAAGACTTGACAAACAATACATGAAATACTTCCAAAAGCCATGAAATGTTTTGAAAAGAAGTTATCTGCTTCCAGATGGCTGGATACCTATACCTACCTATATTCTAGAAGGACAGATCTGCTTATTTAAGACTTGTTAGTGCTTCTAAATGACTTGATACCGCTTCCCAAAGACTTTAAATGCTTCCACAAGATTTGATACCACCTGTAGCAGACTTCATAATGCTTTCCAAACACTTGAAACACCTCCAGAAGAGTTGAAATGATTCCAGAAGTCTTAAACTGCTATCAGAAGACTTTGATACTGCTCCTGGAAGACTTGATATTGTTTCTAGAAGCTTTGAAATGTTTCAAAAAAATTTGCAAAACGTGATAATCTTTGTAAAACTGCTGGTAGAAAATATATTTATTGCAAAAAACAAGACACTGTAGATAAACCATTTAAGTTTGCTTCGAAAATATTAAATAGTAGACTACTATTTAATAACTGTTAATTGAAGACTAAATATTGCTGGTAGAAGCTTTCAAAATACTCAACTATAGCCAGAATACAGAATCTTTACGACAGGAGATGAAAAACTGTCAATTATAGACCATATACTGCTTCATTGTCCATTGCACACAATCTATAGGCCCCAGATACGTAAACGTTCACATACAACATTTTTAATTCGACTAAAGTTTCCTCCTACATTTTCAAACATTTTTAATGTTTTTATCTGGATTGAGTTTACCATTTTCAACAATTTTTTTAAAATTTTAAGGTACTATTTAATTTTTCCTTCTCATTACAATCTCAGCACCTGCTGTGAACGGCTTGACTGAACTGATTTAAAAGTCTTCCGAGAGACTTGAAATGCTTCCAACAGACTTGAAATGCTTTCAGAAGAGTTGAAATGATTCCAGAAGACTTTAATTTATATCAGAAGACTTAATATTGGTTCCAGAAGCTTTGAAAATTTTCCTGAAAACTTACAAAGCTTGATACTGCTTGTAAAACTACTGCTTTACCATTGTTATAATCGTCATTGCACAACGTGCGATATTTTTAATTCTTCGTTGACGTCCTTCCGCAAGAGTGTATTAAGTTTGACAATATGTCATTGAATATATTCGTGTTCAATCTGGCTCGTATTATTAACTGAGAACGCTATTTTTTATTTTACTTTATCTAGAGTTTGTTACTTATTTTTGCTGTTACCTGATTTTTATGTGAAATTGTTTGGTTGTTAATTCACTGATTTCATTTATGTTATTACTGATTGTATTCTGTTAGAGGATACTATTGTGGGGGAAACCCTGTTTGCATAACACAGAGCTAAACGCGTTGTTATTCCGAAGGCTTCGACAGCCTTATATATTTATAAATTGTTATATTTAAAAAATGGGATTGGGGTTTTTTATATTTATACATTTGTTCATATTGGAATGGAATAAACCATCCGAATGAAATATTGTTCGTCAAAATCCGTTGATTGGTTCTCTTGTTATAATGAAAATACACTAACACATGTAACATTCACACACTTTAAATATATCCTTCGATTGTTATGTTTAAAAAAATTTTAAATATACAGCGCGTTCTAAACCAATTCATTTCGATTTAGTGCCGAATAAATCAAAAAAATCGAAAAACAAAACGTTGATATTCTCCTTGATTGATTTATATCGCATTAGTAGGTTATTTATAATATTTTTTTTTCATTTTAATCCCTAAATACACCCTAAAACTAATTAACACCAATCACGCAAAGTCTTAATGCTATCGGGGGGCACATTTGTCCGAAAAGCTAAGGATTAAATTGCGTGCGAAACGTGTTCGTACAAGAATTATCTAGGCGCAGACTCTGTAAATGTAAACCGCGAACGAACCGAACGAAAGGGAAGCGAGTTAGTTATATGTAAGACTTTGCAGAAGAACGATAGACACAAATTTCAATAACAAAACAGTTCATTACTTGAACCTGCATAACTCGATTATATTAAATAAATAATTAATATCGTAAGAAATATGTGAAACCACTTTGATGTTACGGGCTGTTTATACACTATTTATATCGTTGAAGTTGTTGGTTTGTGTAATTTTGGCGAAACGTGCGCTTTTCGGTGCAATTTCTTAAAACATTATTGAAGTTTTCTTCAAAACAATTAGGTGCTGATAAGAATAAAAAAGTTTTAAATGGAAACCGTTTAAACTATAATTAAATTATAATTGTGCTTAGAATGTGAGTGTGTGGGTAGTAACATTGAAATTAAACCGGCATAGGTGAGTTTAATTTCTTTAAGCTAGCTTTGTTGTAAGATTGAATATGCTTTGTGGTGTTTAAACGATCGTAATTGATGACACCTATTGTATTGGAGTCTATTTTTGAAGATTTTGTAATACTTAAGTGTTTTAATTTAAAATAAATGTTAAATAAAATAAAATTTATCTATTCTCGTTTTTGAAATCGTTATTTAGAAGATTTGAAACTAAGATTGAAGCTAATTTTGTTGAGTACGATTTTGAACTAAAAAAAGTTATTAAATAAGTGCATTTAACTTACGTTTACTTATTTTTGTAGTAAAATCCGTTTGTTTTTGATTATTTTCAGCAAAAAAATTAAAAAATTTAGTTTAAATAATCCTTGACATTTGTGTTGACGTTGAATCTTTTTTGCCAACCTCGAAAAGTTAAAATTACTACGTAATATAATTTAAGTGATTAATCCGATTATTTCATTTTAATTAATTAATTACGATTTTACATAAATATTTGAAATGAGATCATTAAATTTGTTACATCAATTAATAAAATTGATTTTAAATTTAAAATTTTATTCTTACCTTTTGAAATTTCATTAAATCTTAAAATTTGTTTAACCAAAAATTGTGGTTAATTCTTGTTTAAGTACGATTTTAAACCATGTATACTTTATGTAATTACGTATATTAAAGAATTTAACCTGAAAGAAAAAAAAATAAGATGTAAGCATAACCTCAAAGATGATTTTTATTCATAACATTAATATGATTATATTATGAATTATAAAAAGTTGTTAAATGAATGCATTTAACTTACGTTTACTTATTTTTGTAGTAAAATCGGTTTGCTTTTAATTATTTTTTATGTTAAAAACGTATTTATAATGTTTAAATAATCTTTGACATTTATGTATTGACGTTGAATCTTTTTTACTGCCAACCCCGAAGAATTAAAATTACTACATAATAAAATTTAAGTAATAAATCGGATTATTTCATTTTAATTAATTAATTGCGATTTTACGTAAATATTTGAAATGTGATAATCAAATTTGTTACATCAATTAATAAAATTGATTTTAAATTTAAAATTTTATTCTTACCTTTTGAAATTTCATTAAATCTTAAAATTTGTTTAACCAAAAATTGTGGTTAATTCTTGTTTAAGTACGATTTTAAACCATGTATACTTTATGTAATTACGTATATTAAAGAATTTAACCTGAAAGAAAAAAAAATAAGATGTAAGCATAACCTCAAAGATGATTTTTATTCATAACATTAATACGATTATATTATGAATTAAAATCAGTTGTTAAATAAGTGTATTTAACTTACATTTACTTATTTTTGTAGTAAAATCAGTTTCTTTTTGATTATTTTAAGTAAAAAAATTAAAAAACTTAGTTTAAATAATCTTTGACATTTGTGTTGACGTTGAAACTTTTTTATTGCCAACCTAGAAAAATTAAAATTACTGCGTAATAAAATTTAAGTAATTAATCGGATTATTTCATTTTAATTAATTAATTGCAATTTTAACTAAATAGATGAAAGGAGAAAATCAAATTTGATATATCTATTAATAAATTTGATTTTAAATTATAAAATTTTATTCTTACCATTTAAAATTTCACTAAATATTAAAATTTTTTAGCCAAAAATTGTAGTTAATTCCTGTTTAAATACAATTTTAAACCAAGTATACTTTATATAATTACATATATTAAAGAATTTGGACTAAAAGAAAAAAATTTAATTGTAAACATAACCTCAAAATTGATTTTTATTCATAACATTAATACGATTATATTATAAATTAAGAAAAGTTGTTAAATAAGTGCATTTAACTTACGTTTACTTATTTTTGTAGTAAAATCGGTTTGCTTTTGATTATTTTAAGAAAAAATTTTAAATTTTAGTCTGAATAATCTTTGACATTTATCTGTTGACGTTGAATCTTTTTTACTACCAACCTCAAAAAATTAATATTATTACGTAATAAAATTTAAATAATTAATCGGATTATTTCATTTCAATTAATTAATTCCGATTTTACCTAAATATTAAAAATGAAATACGATTTTAAACCAAGTATATTTCATGTAATTACGTATATTAAAGAATTTGGACAAAAAGAAAAAAATCTAATTGTAAACATAACCTCAAAGTTGATTTTTATTCATAACATTAATAGGATTATATTATGAATTAAAAAAAGTTGTTAAATAAGTTCGTTTAACTCACGTTTACTTATTTTTGTATTAAAATCGGGTTGTTTTTGATTATTTTAAGTAAAAAAATTTAAAAAATTAGTTTAAATGATTATTTAAACTAATTTTAATTTTGACATTTATGTGTTGACGTTGAATCTTTTTTATTGTCAACCTCGAAAAATTAAAATTACTACGTAATAAAATTTAAGTAATTAATCGGATTAATTCATTTTAATTAATTAATTGCAATGTTACCTAAATATTTGGAATTAGAAACTTAAATTTGATACATCTATTAACAAATTTGATTTTATATTATAAAATTTTATTCTTACCATTCGAAATTTCACTAAATCTTAAAATTTTTTAGCCAAAAATTGTGGTTAATTCCTGTTTAAATACGATTTTAAACCAAGTATACTTTACGTAATTACGTATATTAAAGAATTTGGACTGAAAGAAAAAAATTAAGATGTAAACATAACCACAACTTTGTTTTTGATTCACAACATTAATAAGATTATATTATGAATTAAAAAATGTTCTTCAATAAGAGTGTTTAACTTACGTTTACTCATTTTTGTAGTAAAATCGGATTGCTTTTGATTATTTTAAGAAAAAAATTAAAAAATTTAGTTTAAATAATCTGTGACATTTATGTGTTGACGTTGAATCTTTTTTATTGCCAACCTCGAAAAATTAAAATTACTACGTAATAAAATTTAAGTAATTAATCGGATTATTTCATTTTAATTAATTAATTGCAATTTCTCCTAAATATTTGAAGTGAGAAAATCAAATATGATATATCTATTAATAAATTTGATTTTAAATTATAAAATGTTATTCTTACCTTTTAAAATTTTACTAAATCTTAAAATTTTTTAGCCAAAAATTGTGGTTAATTCCTGTTTAAATACAATTTTAAACCAAGTATATTTTAAATAATTACGTATATTAAAGCATTTGGACTAAAAGAAAAAAATTTAATTGTAAACATAACCTCAAAGTTGATATTTATTCATAACATTAATAGGATTATATTATGAATTTAAATAAGTTGTTAAATAAATGCATTTAACTTACGTTTACTTATTTTTGTAGTAAAATCGGTTTCTTTTTGATCATTTTAAATAAAAAAATTAAAAAAATTAGTTTAAATAATCTTTGACATTTACGTGTTGACGTTGAATCTTTTTTATTGCCAACCTCGAAAATTTAAAATTACTACGTAATAAAATTAAAGTAATTAATCGGATTATTTCATTTTAATTAATTAATTGCAATTTTTCCTAAATATTTGAAATGAGATAATCAAATCTGATATATCTATTAAATTTGATATTAAATTATAAAATGTTATTCTTACCTTTTAAAATTTTACTAAATCTTAAAATTTGTTAATCATAAATTGTGGTTAATTCCTGTTTAAATACGATTTTAAACCAAGTATACTTTATGTGATTACAGTTGCTCCAAGCCAAACTCAGACACTGGAGTGATAATAGTTTCTTACTAACAATAAGTAATATTCAAACTAAATCAACTGGAGGAAAAAGTAAATTGATTTTCAATAATTTATTAATTGCTTATTCAAAAGACAAAGACGAAACAGAAACATTTATTCACTATAATAAAAAATATATTAAAATAAACGAAAACACTACAACAACTAGGCGCAAGCCAAACAACGACAGCAAACAAAATTTATAAAACTAATTTATGTTTTTAATAACTAATATTTAGTATGGAGGCCTTTGTTTTTATGACCATTTTAAGACGGTTAGGCATTGAATTTACCAATTTTTCGCAAAAACTTGGTGGAATTTTCTCCCATTCTTCTAACAAGGCGGTCTTCAATTGAGTTTTGCTAGAAACCTGATGTTCCCGAACCTTAGTGTCCAAATAATTCCATAAATTTTCAATGGGATTGATGTCTGGACTTTGGGGTGGCGTTTCCATTACATGAGGACAATTATATAAGAGCCAAGAACGTACTTTGTACGCTTTGTGTTTCGGATCGTTGTCTTGGTAGAATCGCCAGTCGCATCCAAGAGATAGTTTATCCACGCTACGAGGTAAATTGTTTTTTAAGATGTCTATATATGCATGCTGGTCCATTATTCTCTCAATAAAATGCAAACAACCTGGTCCGGCAGCTGAAAATGATCCCCACACCATCACTGATCCACCACCATATTTTACTGTTGGTTTTAAATTTTTTAAATGCATCTCTTCGTTTTTTCTTCTCCATACATATGGTTTACCATCTGACCCAAATATATTGTATTTACTTTCATCAGTAAATAGAACGGTTTTCCAAAAAGAAAAATCTTTATTTTCGTACTCTTTTGCAAATCTTAATCTGGTATTTTGATTCTTTTTACTAATTTAACGGTTTTCTTCTCGCCTTTCTACCATGTAAATTAGCATTATGTAGCATGTTTCTAATTGTTGATGCACTAGCTTTTTTCCCTAATTCTTTCTCAGCAATGACAGCCAATTTTGGTGCACTAAGAAACGGATTTGCTTTCATTTTTCTTATTAAATACCGTTCATCCAATTCAGTAAAAATTTTATTGTGAGCGCTTTTTTGTTTGTTTGCTACCCGATTGTGACTTCTGAAGCGCTTTATTATGTCGTGCACCGTAGAATGGCTTCTGTCGGTAATTTTTGCTATTTCCCGTACTGATTTTCCATCCTGGAAATGTTTAAGAACTAATTTTCTAAGTTCAATAGTTGTTTGTCCTCTTTGTCTAGACATTTCAAATATAAAACGCAATTATCGCGTGAATAATACAAATCAGTTTGTTAGGGAATTCCCCTTGTCAACTGTCAAAACTTCAACATGAAGGTAACTACAATTTTTACTCATGGCTGCCTTAATTTAGCACTTAGTTGGTCATTATCCGAGTTTGGCTTGTTCCGAATTTTTGTACCGCTCTTTTTCTATTCATTTATGATAACTAATGAATTTATGTAATTTTATGTTTATTTTATAAGAATGCGTTAAATAAACTATTGAAAATCAATTTACTTTTTTTTCTATCTGCTTTAGTTCGCATATTTTTGATACAATACCATTATTACGGTACTGTCCGAGTTTGGCCTGGAGCTACTGTATGTATATTAAAGAATTTGGACTAAAAAAAATTAATTGTAAACATAACCTCAAAGTTGATTTTTATTCATAACATTAATAGGATTATATTATGAATTAAAAGAAGTTGTTAAATAAGTGCATTTAACTTAAGTTTACTCATTTTTGTAGTAGAATCGGTTTGTTTTTGATTATTTTAAGTAAAAAAACTAAAAGAATTTAGTTTAAATAATCTTTGACGTTTATGTGATGACGTTGAATTTTTTTTATTGCCAACCTCGAAAAATTAAAATTACTACGTAATACAATTTAAGTGATTAATCGAATTATTTCATTTTAATTAATTAGTTGCGATTTTACCTAAATATTTGAAATGATAAAATCAAATTCGATATATCTATTACATAATAAATTTTATTTTAAATTACAAATTTTATTCTTACCGTTTGAAATTTCACTAAACCTTAAAATTTTTAGTCAAAAATTGTGATTAATTCCTGTTTAAATACGATTTTAAACCAAGCATACTTTATGTAATTAGGTATATTAAAGAATTTGGACTAAAAGAAAAAAATTTAATTGTAAACATAACCTCAAAATTGATTTTTATTCATAACATTAATACAATTATATTATGAATTAAAAACAGTTGTTAAATGAGTGTATTTAACTTACGTTTACTTATTTTTGTAGTAAAATCGGTTTGTTTTTGATTATTTTAAGTAAAAAAACTTATTTATAACGTTTAAATAATCTTTTTTACTTTTATGCGTTGACGTTGAATCTTTTTTATTGCCAACGTCGAAAAATTAAAATTACTACGTAATAAAATTTAAGTAATTAATCGGATTATTTCATTTTAATTAATTAATTGCAATGTTACCTAAATATTTGGAATTAGAAAATCAAATTTGATACATCTATTAACAAATTTGATTTTATATTATAAAATTTAATTCTTATCATTTGAAATTTCACTAAATCTTAAAATTTTTTAGCCAAAAATTGTGGTTAATTCCTGTTTAAATATGATTTTAAACCAAGTATACTTTATGTAATTACGTATTTTAAAGAATTTGGACAAAAAGAAAAAAATGTAATTGTAAACATAACCTCAAAGTTGATTTTTATTCATAACATTAATAGGATTATATTATGAATTAAAAAAAGTTGTTAAATAAGTTCGTTTAACTTACGTTTACTAATTTTTGTGGTAAAATCGGTTTGTTTTTGATTATTTTAAGTAAAAAAATTTAAAAAATTAGTTTAAATAATCTTTGACATTTATGTGTTGACGTTGAATCTTTTTTACTGCCAACGTCGAAAAATTAAAATTACTACGTAATAAAATTTAAGTAATTAATCGGATTATTTCATTTTAATTAATTAATTGCAATGTTACCTAAATATTTGGAATTAGAAAATCAAATTTGATACATCTATTAACAAATTTGATTTTATATTATAAAATTTAATTCTTATCATTTGAAATTTTACTAAATCTTAAAATTTTTTAGCCAAAAATTGTGGTTATTTCCTGTTTAAATACGATTTTAAGCCGAGTATACTTTATGTAATTACATATATTAAAGAATATGGACTAAAAGAAAAAAATTTAATTGTAAACATAACCTCAAAGTTGATTTTTATTTATAACATTAATAGGATTATATTATGAATTAAAAAAAGTTGTTAAATAAGTTCGTTTAACTTGCGTTTACTTATTTTTGTAGTAAAATCGGTTTGTTTTTGATTATTTTAAGTAAAAAATTTAAAAAATTTAGTTTAAATAATCTTTGACATTTATGTGTTGACGTTGAATCTTTTTTACTGCCAACGTCGAAAAATTAAAATTACTACGTAATAAAATTTAAGTAATTAATAGGATTATTTCATTTTAATTAATTAATTGCAATGTTACCTAAATATTTGGAATTAGAAAATCAAATTTGATACATCTATTAACAAATTTGATTTTATATAATAAAATTTAATTCTTACCATTTGAAATTTCACTAAATCTTAAAATTTTTGAACCATACATTGTGATTAATTCCTGTTTAAATACGATTTTAAACCAAGTATACATTATGTAATTACATATACTAAAGAATTTGGACTAAAAGAAAAAAATTTAATTGTAAACATAACCTCAAAATTGATTTTTATTCATCACATTAATAGGATGAATTAAAAAATGTTGTTAAATAAATGCATTTAACTTACGTTTACTTATTTTTGTAGTAAAATCGGTTTCTTTTTGATCATTTTAAATAAAAAAATTAAAAAAATTAGTTTAAATAATCTTTGACATTTACGTGTTGGCGTTGAATCTTTTTTATTGCCAACCTCGAAAATTTAGAATTACTACGTAATAAAATTTAAGTAATTAATCGGATTATTTCATTTTAATTAATTAATTGCAATTTTTCCTAAATATTTGAAATGAGAAAATCAAATCTGATATATCTATTAATAAATTTGATTTTAAATTATAAAATTTAATTCTTACCATTTGAAATTTCACTAAATCTTAAAATTTTTGAACCATAAATTGTGATTAATTCCTGTTTAAATACGATTTTAAACCAAGTATACATTATGTAATTACATATATTAAAGAATTTGGACTATTAGAAAAAAAATTAATTGTAAACATAACCTCAAAATTGATTTTTATTCATAACATTAATACGATTATATTATGAATTAAAAAAAGTTTTTAAATAAGTGCATTTAACTTACGTTTACTTATTTTTTTCGTAAAATCAGTTTGTTTTTGATTATTTTAAGTAAAAAAATTAAAAAATTTAGTTTAAATAATCTTTGATATTTGTGTTGACGTTGAATCTTTTTTATTGCCAACTTCGAAAAATTAAAATTACTACGTAATAAAATATAAGTAATTAATCAGATTATTTCATTTTAATTAATTAATTGCGAGTTTACCTAAGTATTTGAAATGAGAAAATATATATATATATATATATATATATATATATCACATAATAAATTTGTTTTTAAATTATAAAATTTTATTCTTACCATTTGAAATTTCACTAAACCTTAAAATTTTTAGTCAAAAATTGTGGTTAATTCTTGTTTAAATACGATTTTAACCAAGTATACTTTATGTAATTACGTATATTAAAGAGTTTGACCTGAAAGAAAAAATAAGATGTAAGATAACCTCAAAATTGATTTTTATTCACAACATTAATGCGATTATATTAATAACAAAAAAACTTATTAAATAAGTGCATTTAACTTACATTTATTCATTTTTTGGTAAAATCGGTTTCTTTTTGATTATTTTAAGAAGAAATATTAAAAAATTTAGTTTAAATAATCTTTGACATTTATGTATTGACGTTGAATCTTTTTTATTGCCAACCTCGAAAAATTAAAATTAATACGTAATAAAATTTAAGTAGTTAATCGGATTATTTCACTTTGATTAATTAATTGCAATTTTTCCTAAATATTTGAAATGAGAAAATCAAATATGATATATCTATTACATAATAAATTTGATTTTAAATTATAAAATTTTATTCTTACCATTTGACATTTCAGTAAATCTTAAAATCTTTTTTGCTAAAAATTGTGGTTAATTCTTGTTTAAATATGATTTTAAACCAAGTATACTTTATGTAATTACGTATTTTAAAGAATTTGGACTGAAAGAAAAAAAAAATAAGATGTAAATATTACCTCAAAGTTGATTTTTATGCATAATATTATTACGATTATATTATGAATTGAAAAGAGTTGTTAAATAAGTGCATTTAACTTACGTTTACTTATTTTTGTAGTAAAATCGGTTTCTTTTTGATCATTTTAAATAAAAAAATTAATTTAAATAATCTTTGACATTTACGTGTTGACGTTGAATCTTTTTTATTGCCAACCTCGAAAAATTAAAATTACTACGTAATAAAATTTAAGTAATTAATCGGATTATTTCATTTTAATTAATTAATTGCAATTTTTCCTAAATATTTGAAATGAGAAAATCAAATCTGATATATCTATTAATAAATTTGATTTTAAATTATAAAATATTATTCTTATCTTTTAAAATTTTACTAAATCTTAAAATTTTTTAGCCAAAAATTGTGGTTAATTCCTGTTTAGATACAATTTTAAACCAAGTATATTTCATGTAATTACGTATATTAAAGAATTTGGACAAAAAGAAAAAAATGTTATTGTAAACATATGTTTATTTAATAATTTTTTGTACTTTTATTAACAAGACGATAATATATAATTTTAAAAAGGTTAAATATATTTCATCAGTTCCAACTGATGAAACCGTTCAAATTTTAAACAACATTCTTAAAGATGGAATTAATAATGAAACCGACAGAAAAAATATATTTAACCTTTTTAAAATTTGCATACAGTAAAATTTTTGTAAATTTAAAAACACTTACTACACCTACAATAAGGGCCTTCCAATGGGATCATCACTAAGTGGATTACTAGCTGATATATTCTTAGACAAACTTGAAAAAGAACTTATAATAAACAATAACAACCCATATAGACACAACATCATAACATGGTTAAGATATGTAGATGATATCATCGTTTTTATCGACAATGACAGACAAGAAACAATAACCAACTTACACAACTACATTAATAATTTACATAAAGACATCAAATTTACAATCGAAATAGAACATAACAACCGCATAAATTTTTTAGACTTAACAATTTTAAAAACAGACAACGGACTTCAATACAGTATCTATAGAAAACCAACGCAAACAGATACTATCATCCCAAATGATTCTTTTCATGATTATACTCATAAAATGGCAACCTTCAACGCATATATACACCGTGCCTTCAACACAAAACTTAGTGAAAAAGAACTTAGAACATAAATATCCATTATCAAACAAATTGGCCAAAATAACGGATATAAACCACAAATCATCAACAAAATGATTGACAAATACAGAAACAAACAGAATCACATAAAACTTACCACTCTTACAAATATAACAAATAACACAAACAATATTTATAGAACAATAGAATATCAAGGTAACATACATAATAAAATCAAAAAAAATTTTAAGAAACACAATATAGTTATAACATCCAAAAGCAACAACACACTAGATAAAATTTTAATTAACAACAAAGATAAAATCTATAAAATGAACGATAATGGAGTTTACAAATTAGAATGTGATACGTGTAAAGCCATTTACATTGGTGAAACAGGGAGATGCTTAAAAACTCGTATAAAAGAACATAGAACACAACAGAGATCTAACTTTGGAAGACATATAATATTTAACAAAGAACACCAATTTAATGAAACAAAAAACACAACATTACTTCATAAGAAAAATAAAAGTAACCTTTTGGAAATACTTGAACTTTATGAAATTAGAAAATTTAAACATAATCATCCACAAATTTTATGTTTGAATGACCAAATTAACTACACAGAAAAACCTTTATATATGTATTTAAAAAATCCTTTTACTCCACCTAAAAATAAAATTAAAAAACCCTAACATATACAATGAACTCAAACCGCAATAACATTTTCCCATATTTCCCTTCCCAAATTTATAATAGATATTTGAACTTTTGGTTTGGGAAATATTCAATTTTAATTTTATTTTATTTTAATCTTATTTTAATTTTTCACATTGACACAACATGACATTAATCACAAAATAAAATGTCAATAACATCAACAATATTCTTTAAAATATATTCCTGAAGATGGTTTAAACGTAACCGAAACCGGTAGTAACATTGTGTAAAATACTATATATTATCGTCTTGTTAATAAAAGTACAAAAAATTATTAAATAAACATTTAATTCAAGACGAAAAACATTCGTATAAAATAAAAAAATTGTAAACATAACCTCAAAGTTGATTTTTATTCATAACATTAATAGGATTATATTATGAATTAAAAAAAGTTGTTAAATAAGTGCATTTAACTTACGTTTACTTATTTTTGTAGTAAAATCGGTTTCTTTTTGATTATTTTAAGTAAAAAAACGTTTTTATAATGTTTAAATAATCTTTGACATTTATGTGTTGACGTTGAATCTTTTTTACTGCCAACCTCGAAAAAATTAAAATTATTTCGTCACAAAATTTTTTCTTTTCTAATTCTTTAATATACATAATCACAAAAAGTATATACATTTTAAAATCGTAATTAAGCAGGAATTAACCTCAATTTAAAACTTTTTGTTTAAAATAAAAAAAAAAGTATTTTAAAATTTAATAACATTTCAAAAGGTAAAAATAAAATTTTTGATTTAAAATCAATAAATATATCAAATTTAATTTTCTCATTCCAAATCGAAATTAATTAATCAAAAACATGAAACAATTCGAATAATTACTTCAATTTTATTGGGAAATAATCTTAATAATTTTGAGGTTGGCAGTAAAAAAGATTCAACGTCAACACATAAATGTCAAAGAATATTAATACGTTATAAAAACGTTTTTTACTCAAAATAACCAAGAAAAAACCGATTTTACAAAAAGAAATTAATTAAGTGTAAGTAATCCACTTATTTAATAACCTTTTTAGTCAATTTATAATCGTATTATTGTTATAAACAAAAAATTTATTTTGAGGTTAAGTCTACATCTTAAAATTTATTGTTTCATCCTAAATTCTTTAATACCATAATTACATAAAATATACTTGGTTTAGAATCGTATTTAAGCAGGAATTAAAACCAAATTAAAATGTTTTTGTTTAAAACAAGAATGTATTTTAAGATAATTATCGACATTATATACTCATATAATAATATACAATTAACTTAATTTAATTAGTGCCATACAGAAATACAGATACAATTTAAATTCCACATTTATCTTCGTTTAATTGGATATTCAACTTGAAATATCTACGATTAGAATGATTAATGGTATATGTAAAAAAAGTAATTATTACTCCCTTTAGAGAAGGAGCTATTTTTGTTATGAATTTATATCTTGTAAAGTTCAGTATTATTTTTACAATATCTTCCTACATTTTAGAATTTTTTTTATGTCAATCATCTGCCACGTTGTCGTTTGAACGTCAGATATTCAATTCATTCTAAATCAATATTTTTAAATAAAGGATTATTTGTAGATTTTAAGTACATAATCGAGTAACTATTAAAGTGTAATTAAAGTTATATGATTGTTGTATATAATTACAAATTAGCAATTTGATTACAACTAAAATTTGATCGAATAAGATAAGATTGCACGAGATTAACTGCTTTCTCTTGATACCCTCTTTGTGTTATTGTGCTTGCTTACGGGTTACTATTATTCTATTACCTGTGATAGTTTCGAAATGCTTTGTTCGATTTCAATTTGTATTAATCTAGATTTCAGAATCGATTTTCGTATTGTTCGGCTTCACTTCTGCGCTGCAAGGTTTATTTAATGTTTCTTTGGTGTTTAACATTTTGTAGCTATATACTGTTGTCATATAATTTCACAGCGTATACGTAGTAAATGGACCATATCTTGGCTTTAGATAAAAGTTAAAGAATTTAAGAGTTACTTTAAGAAAGTTTGCCCTTAAACCACATTTATTTGGCTTAAAAATACTTTATATGATAATAAAATAATTCTTTTTTCTTATACAGGCTGTTTCTAAGTGGGCATAATTTAAATCACACGGATAAAAATATAATCTTGGGTTAAATGTATTTGATTTATTTCAAGACCATACTAATTTTCGATATTTGTGGGATAATATTAGAGGTGTAAGAATATTATATTCTTGTAAATTTGTGTTGATTCAAGACAAAATATTTTTTGCTCAAACCGTATTGATTGCTTGGATAAGTCATCGTGGTTCTAATGATTTATCCAAGCCTTATCACTCATTTGAGCTGATTTCAGTTACGTAATGGGGTTCATTACCTCACTGGTTTCATTATGTAACGCATTTTCATATGGTAATAAAATAATTCTTATTTCTTATACAGGCTGTTTCTAAGTGGGCATAATTTTAACCACACGGATAAAAATATAATCTTGAGTTAAATGTATTTGATTTATTTCAACACCATACTAATTTTCGATATCTGTGGGATAATTTTAGAGGTGTAAGAATATTATATTCTTGTAGATTTGTGTTGATTGAAGACAAAATATTTTTTGCTCAAACCGTATTGACTGCTTGGATAAGCCATCGTGGTACTGATGACTTATCCAAGCCTTTTCACTCATTTGAGGTGATTTCAGTTACGTAATGGGATTCATTACCTCACTGGTTTCATTATGTAACGCATTTTCATACTGTAATAAAATAATTCTTTTTTATACAGGTTGTTTCTAAGTGGGCATAATTTTAATCACACGGATAAAAATATAATCTTAGATTAAATGTATATCTCATTGGTTCTTTTTCATTTATTGAAACGAACAGCAATACAAAAAAGTGCTACTTATTTAAAGAGAAACATTATATTAAATAGCATTATACAATAGCATTAAACAATTATTTAAATAGCTGTTACATTGAAATTTTAAATAAAATTTCATTACATTGTGGTTTCAAAATAGGGTGTGAATCCACTCTAATTGAGATATGAAAATGCCAAAGTCATATTACTTATACTTTACTTTCAAGACATATAAATATAGAAAATTTTAATCTTGAACTTATGCCACTGTTTTAATTTGATAGTCAATATTTCATAAAGTCAGTGGAAGTAAGTATAAGATATGTTATAGGATATATGATCAGATATAAGATGTAAGACTGTATAATAGTTATTTATATTGCAAGTGAGTTAGAAACATAATTACATATTAATACTATAATTATGTTCTAGCCCACGTGTGATATACAACATTTTATGTACGACTGCTAAAAATTACTTAACAATCAATTTTTTACGTACTTTGAATTAATGTTAGTTTCAACAACAATCATTTAAAATTCTCATCTGGAATAAGTGTTTTAAAATATAAAAATAGAACAACAAATGTTTATAATAAATAGTAATGTTTCTCTTTAAATAAGTAGCACTTTTTTGTATTGCTGTTCGTTTCAATAAATGAAAAAGAACCAATGAGATAAACATTTAATCTAAGATTATATTTTTATCCGTGTGATTTAAATTATGCCCACTTAGAAACAGCCTGTATAAGAAAAAAGAATTATTTTATTACCGTATGAAAATGCGTTACATAATGAAACCAGTGAGGTAATGAACAACATTACGTAACTCAAATCATCCCAAATGAGTGATAAGGCTTGGATAAGTCATCAGCACCACGATGACTTATCCAAGCAATCAATACGGTTTGAGCAAAAAATATTTTGTTTTGAATCAACACAAATCCACAAGAATATAATATTCTTACACCTCTAAAATTATCCCAGAAATATCGAAAATTAGTATGGTCTTGAAGTAAATCAAATACATTTAACCAAAGATTATATTTTTATCCGTGTGGTTAAAATTATGCCCACTTAAAAACAGCCTGTATAAGAAAAACGAATTATTTTATTACCGTATGAAAAGGCGTTATATAATGAAACCAGTGAGGTAATGAACCCCATTACGTAACTCAAATTATGTAACGCTTCATTATGTAACGCATTTTTATACGGTAATAAAATAATTCTTTTTTCTTATACAGGCTCTTTCTAAGTGGGCATAATTTAAATCACACGGATAAAAATATAATCTTGGGTTAAATGTATTTGATTTATGTCAATACCATACTAATTTTCGATAACTGTGGGATAATTTTGGAGGTGGAAGAATATTATATTCTTGTAGTTTTGTGTTGATTCAGGACAAAATATTTTTTGCTCAAACCGTATTGATTGCTTGGATAAATCATCTTGGTACTGCTCACTTATCCAAGCCTTATCACTCATTTGGGGTGATTTGAGTTATATAATGGGGTTCATTACCTCACTAGTTTCATTATGTAACGCATTTTCATGCGGTAATAAAATAATTCTTATTCTATACAGGCTGTTTCTAAGTGGGCATAATTTTAATCACACGGATAAAAATATAATCTTGAGTTAAATGCATTTGATTTGTTTCAAGACCATACTAATTTTCGATATTTGTGGGATAATATTAGAGGTGTAAGAATATTATATTCTTGTAGATTTGTGTTGTTTCAAGACAAAATATTTTTTGCTCAAACCGTATTGATTGCTTGGATAAGTCATCGTGGTTCTAATGATTTATCCAAGCCTTATCACTCATTTGAGCTGATTTCAGTTACGTAATGAGGTTCATTACCTCACTGGTTTCATTATGTAATGCATTTTCATATGGTAATAAAATAATTCTTTTTTCTTATACAGGCTGTTTCTAAGTGGGCATAATTTTAACCACACGGATAAAAATATAATCTTGAGTTAAATGTATTTGATTTATTTCAACACCATACTAATTTTCGATATCTGTGGGATAATTTTAGAGGTGTAAGAATATTATATTCTTGTAGATTTGTGTTGATTGAAGACAAAATATTTTTTGCTCAAACCGTATTGACTGCTTGGATAAGTCATCGTGGTACTGATGACTTATCCAAGCCTTATCACTCATTTGAGGTGATTTGAGTTACGTAATGGGGTTCATTACCTCACTGGTTTCATTATGTAACGCATTTTCATACTGTAATAAAATAATTCTTTTTTATACAGGTTGTTTCTAAGTGGGCATAATTTTAATCACACTGATAAAAATATAATTTTAGATTAAATGTATGTGATTTATTTCAAGACTATACTAATTTTCGATATCTGTGGGATAATATTAGAGGTGTAAGAATATTATATTCTTGTAGATTTGTGTTGATTCAAGACAAAATATTTTTTGCTCAAACCGTATTGATTGCTTGGATAAGTGATCGTGGTGCTGATGACTTATCCAAGCCTTATCACTCATTTGGGGTGATTTGAGTTACGTAATGGCGTTCATTACCTCACTGGTTTCATTATGTAACGCATTTTCATACGGTAATAAAATAATTCTTTTTTCTTATACAGGCTGTTTCTAAGTGGGCATAATTTTAACCACACGGATAAAAATATAATCTTGGGTTAAATGTATTTGATTTATTTCAAGACCATACTAATTTTCGATATCTGTGGGATAATTTTAGAGATGTAAGAATATTATATTCTTGTGGATTTGTGTTGATTCAAAACAAAATATTTTTTGCTCAAACCGTATTGATTACTTGGATAAGTCATCGTGGTGCTGATGACTTATCCAAGCCTTTTCACTCATTTGAGATGATTTGAGTTACGTAATGGGGTTCATTACCTCACTGGTTTCATTATATAACGCATTTTCATACGGTAATAAAATAATTCTGTTTTCTTATACAGGCTGTTTCTAGTGGGCATAATTTTAACCACATGGATAAAAATATAATCTTGGGTTAAATGTATTTGATTTTTTTCAAGACCATACTAATTTTCGATATTTCTGGGATAATTTTAGAGATGTAAGAATACTATATTCTTGTGGATTTGTGTTGATTCAAAACAAAATATTTTTTGCTCAAACCGTATTGATTACTTGGATAAGTCATCGTGGTGCTGATGACTTATCCAAGTCTTATAACTCATTTGAGTTACGTAATGGGATTCATTACCTCACTGGTTTCATTATGTAATGCATTTTCATACGGTAATAAAATAATTCTTTTTTCTTATACAGGCTGTTTCTAGTGGGCATAATTTTAACCACATGGATAAAAATATAATCTTGGGTTAAATGTATTTGATTTATTTCAAGACCGTACTAATTTTCGATATTTCTGGGATAATTTTAGAGATGTAAGAATACTATATTCTTGTGGATTTGTGTTGATTCAAAACAAAATATTTTTTGCTCAAACCGTATTGATTACTTGGATAAGTCATCGTGGTGCTGATGACTTATCCAAGTCTTATAACTCATTTGAGTTACGTAATGGGATTCATTACCTCACTGGTTTCATTATGTAATGCATTTTCATACGGTAATAAAATAATTCTTTTTTCTTATACAGGCTGTTTCTAGTGGGCATAATTTTAACCACATGGATAAAAATATAATCTTGGGTTAAATGTATTTGATTTATTTCAAGACCATACTAATTTTCGATATTTCTGGGATAATTTTAGAGATGTAAGAATACTATATTCTTGTGGATTTGTGTTGATTCAAAACAAAATATTTTTTGCTCAAACCGTATTGATTACTTGGATAAGTCATCGTGGTGCTGATGACTTATCCAAGTCTTATAACTCATTTGAGTTACGTAATGGGATTCATTACCTCACTGGTTTCATTATGTAATGCATTTTCATACGGTAATAAAATAATTCTTTTTTTATATACAGGCTGTTTCTAAGTGGGCATAATTTTAACAACACGGATAAAAATATAATCTTGGGTTAAATGTATTTGATTTATTTCAAGACCATACTAATTTTCGATATCTGTGGGATAATTTTAGAGGTGTAAGAATATTATATTCTTGTAGATTTGTGTTGATTCAAAACAAAATATTTTTTGCCCAAACCGTATTGGTACTTGGATAAGTCATCGTGGTACTGATGACTTATCCAAGCCTTATCACTCATTTGAGGTGATTTAACTTACGTAATGGCGTTCATTACCCCACTGATTTCATTATGTAACGCATTTTCATACTGTAATAAAATAATTATTTTTTATATACAGGCTGTTTCTAAGTGCGCATAATTTTAATCACACGGATAAATATATAATCTTAGATTAAATGTATGTCTCATTGGTTTCATTTCGTAACGCATTTTCATCCCAATCAGTACAGTAAGTCTGTTCGTTTTCATTTATTGAAACGAACAGCAATACAAAAAAGTGCTACTTATTTAAAGAGAAACATTACTATTTATTATAAACATTTGTTGTTCTATTTTTATATTTTAAAATACTTATTCCAGATGAGAATTTTAAATGATAGTTATTGAAACTAACATTAATTCAAAATACGTAAAAAATTGATTGTTAAGTAATTTTTAGCAGTCGTACATAAAATGTTGTATATCACACGTGGGCTAGAACATAATTATAGTATTAATGTGTAATTATGTTTCTAACTCACTTGCAATATAAATAACTATTATACAGTCTTACATCTTATCATACATCCTATAACATATCTTATACTTACTTCCACTGACTTTATGAAATATTGACTATCAAATTAAAACAGTGGCATAAGTACAAGATTAAAATTTTCTATATTTATATGTCTTGAAACTAAAGTATAAGTAATATGACTGTGGCATTTTTATATCTCAATTAGAGTGGATTCATACCCTATTTTGAAACCACAACATAATGAAATTTTATTTAAAATTTCAATGAAACAGCTATTTCTTTTAGATTATTACTTAATTATTTTTTTTTTAATGGAAATAGAATATTTTAATTTGACATTTCTGTTCCTATATCTCATCATTAAAGTATCTTACTGCATAAACATTTATTAAAACCTATAGAAATATTTTAAATCAATCGAATGCTAATATTGCATTCAATTTGTTTTGTATTAAAAAATTCGTAATAAAATCAAACCTCGTTTGAAGTTAATTAAATTATACTCAATTTATACTGTTGATAGTTCTTACAATTTTTATTTCATAAAATTGTTGATCACAGTAAAATCTAATATAAGATGTTAACCGTTAAACAATTTTTTCAGCTATTTTATTAACTCGTTAGAATTTTGAAATTGTGAAGCTACTGATATTCTTTCTTTTTATTTATATTATCATTCATTATCACTTCTTAAAATTTTCATATTTGTAGTTTGTTGTAATAAACGGTCGATTAAGTCTATTGAAAAGCCATACTAACAAAAACGTAAATAGGCATGAATCCATGAAAAATTACAATTTACTCTAAATTAATCCATTAGAATAGTTCTATTACATTCAATCACACAACAGAATATGAACTAAATGAATAAACCTGATTACTTCACTACATGCTTACATAAAGTCTTAGACACATTTTTATGTACTTTCATGTACTCTTAATAATGCCAGTTTATATCAAAAATTATGGATGGTGTTCTTATAAAGGACCACTTCCGGTTATACCATTCGATTAAAATATACGATATGGATATTTATTATAATTTTAATCACTTATGCAGCATTTAATTTGTTTAACCCGTTTTAACAACAAGTTTATATAAAACAAGTCTAATATGATGCCAAATAATGTACCACTTCCGGATGACGAAAATGACTTAAACTTGGTATAAATCTCAGATTGTGTTACTAACAGCCAGCAAAGTTAAGCAAAATTTCATTACTATAGCTTGCTAGGTTTTCAAGTTGTGAATATTGTCCTGCTAAATTCGTGAAATGGACCACTGTGCGCCGTAAGCATTAAAAAAATTGTCAAACACTTACATATAATGTCATTTTTAATCTTTGAAATAAATTAATGTTTTATATTGTAATTTTTCGTTTAATCGAAGTCGACAGTACGAAATAAAATACGATATACGTCAGATAGGTTTGGTAACAGTACTCGATTAGATATTCGAGACCCTGCTCCTTCGTCGGCTCCTCCGTAATATCTATGGATAAATCTTAAAAATATACCAATAAAATTTAATGAGTTATTTAACAGATTGGCAACAATATTTTTGTAAATTAAAATGTTTAAGGTTTGTACGATGAAGTCTAGTTTATTCTTAAAAACGGCTATTCGGTCCTACAGCTGTTTCAGTGTACAAAAACACCTTCTTCAGGCACGACGTCAGTTTGAGGAAGACATTGTTTGGAAGAATATACAATTAAACGGGTTCATCGAACATCGAGTACGTTTAGAAGTTGAAACTGTTGAGGAAAATTGAAAAGGCCTGAGGGGCGTGTTATAAAAGCAAAATTGAAGGCTTGAAGAGCGCGTTAACAAATTGTAATAGTATTTTTTAAAAAATTAAAAGCTTGATGAGCACGAGTTCGTAGGTTATAAACTAAACTTCATAGTAAAATTTAGTAAAAAACAAAATGTCGCAAAAAACACAAAAGATTAAAAATGCGTGAAGCGCTTTATAACGACTGACTTCACGCAGATGGACTATTTTTGTTAATTTTTGTAATTTCTACGTATATTTTTAATCTTTTGTGTTTTTTGCGACATTTTGCTTTTTACTAAATTTTACTATGAAGTTTAGTTTATAACCTACGAACACGTGCTCATCAAGCTTTAATTTTTTAAAAAATACTATTACAATTTGTTAACGCGCTCTTCAAGCCTTCAATTTTGCTTTTATAACACGCCCCTCAGGCCTTTTCAATTTTTTTCAATGTTTCAGTGTTTTTGTACACTGAAACAGCTGTAGGACCGAATAGCCGTTTTTAAGAATAAACTAGACTTCATCGTACAAACCTTAAACATTTTAATTTAATACCCTACGATGAACATAGAATCAAATTTGTCAAAAAAAAATATTCTTGTAGTTTGGGTCTTTTTCATTTCCAAGGAAGTGCTTATTTCCACTTGTTTAAAAGACTTCCATACCTTCCTTTCCTCTTTTCTGGTCTTCCATTTTCAATACGAAGTTTTCATTAATCATAAGTTTCCTTATATTAGGACCACCGAAACCCCTTCTTTAAGTTTTGTGTCAGAGACCGGAAAACTCCTCATAAAGATATTTGAAACACTCTCGCCCTTTAGGCAATACTTTGACGAATTGTTTCATTTGTCTCAACTAGATGTAAAGTGGTAGATGTAGAATTTTCTTAGGATTGTCTACCCCTCGCCTTTCTTAACGTTCTTAACTAAAGGAACCAACGTTTATGGCTATCCCATTCATAGAGGAAGAAGGAGAAATTTATGTAACCACTCTGTTGGCCTAGTAATGTAGAGATCCCTTTCAAATCCGCACAAACAGCCTGAATATGATCAGAATACTTTAACTTGTTGAGTACAATTCGAGGTTTTCATAACATTCTTTTGAATGAACTGAATACTGAACTGCCCTATTAATGCATCTGTATGATTGCTACCATTGTGGGGAAGAACAGCTTTCAGGCTTCTTCTAGATGAATCAATGAAATGTCTTCATACTCTGGATTTCTTTTTTATATTGAATATCTGCATCAATCTAGGAACATTAGTACAAAAATTAAGGTCGCCTTCTTGAGAGAAAAAAATGCTCAAATTCTTTTTTTCCTGCTTCTGGACCAAGGCTCTAAACCCCTAAAACTAATTATTGTCTGTTGACCTATCTTATTGTTTTATTATTGTCTTATTGACTGTTGTCGGTCTCCACAATGCTTAGACACGTGATGGGCGAATATTTGTCGGATTATCCATTGGTACGAAGAAGATCATATGTAATGTATCTGATTTGGATGGATGCATACCCCCGAAGAACTCTCATAGAATAAACACAAGAATCCAGGCTGTTAGACCGGAATAAAGTTTAATTTATATAATTATGCACGCTCTTTATTATATTTTTTTAGAAGTATTCATAGCATTCAATTTTTTGTTATTCAGTTTCTTTCCACACCGAATCTTTTTTATTTATTAACTTAAAATATAACAGATCGTGCATTTGCGCAACATTTTTATTATCATACATATTGTTTTCTTTTTTTTAATTTATATTCTGAACTTTTTTTAAGTCATGGTTGGACAGCTACGTATTTCAATGCTTCGATTGGCATTAGGTGGTTTTCAGATGACTCACCTTGCAATTGTGTCGTTGATTAATTATTATTATTTTATTTAGTTGTTTTTTTTGCATTAACGGTTGTTATTTTACTTCTGTTCATTTTCCTTTATATCTTTCTCTTGCGATACATCAGGTAATACCTCAATTTTAGAAACCTTCGACTCTCTCCAGGATGTCGAGGCGGACGGCGGATAATTTTGTTTCGATATGCCACATTAATTCGCAAAGTCTCTATGCCCATTTCGATGACTTTATTGTCACATTTAAATTACGTATTTTTGATATAGTCATGATTAACGTAACGTGGCTTCGGCCCACTCTTCCCTCAGCTTTATTCTCCTTATAAGAAATGATCGAGTACTTGCTAATTGAAATTACATCAGCGCATACTTTTGGGCACGTTCTCCTGTCCATCAAATATAAATTACTTCGATCAGTTGGAGGATCTACTTGAGTCACTTTGAACTGCGATAGTATCGTCTTAATTGGTGATTTCAACACATGCTTTTTGAGGAACGATTTGCGTTGTGAAAGACTTCTGAAAGAGATTCTGCCTACTCAAGCTACTCATTACCTTTCAGCGTCGGATTCCCTTTTGGGCCTTATTGTCACATCTTTCCAGATATGATAGTTTCTTATGGTCAATTTCCAGCCTAGCAATTTTCCAAATACTACCTGATTTATTGCGCGCTTCAGGTCGAATGTCAACGATACTCAGGACGTACCATATCTACATATATCGTGACAACACACAAATCAACTACGAAACTATGGTATCTGATGGTCAAAAGCAGAGTTTTTTAATATAAAATTGAAAAGCTTATTTGATCATGCACATTTAAAAGTGCGAAAAACAAAAGCGTTTTTCTGCTCTGTGGCTCAATAACCAGATCCTATGCGTAAGCGTAACGCGGCTAAGGTCCTTCTTCATCGCAACGTTTCCAATACGAATAAAGAAAAATACCGCGTTCTACGCAGCCTGTTACCACCGCAGCAGAAATGCCAAAAAAACTTACATTTATCAGAAATTATTTTAATACAATACAAAAAACGTTTTGGAAGATCATGCATTCTCTTGGCATACTTGAAATTCCTTCCTCCTATAGCATTAATTATAAGTCTGTAAGTGCTTATTTTGCTACTTCGCCCATTACTCTCGACGAATCAATCAAGAAATCAACATTGCTCACTATCAGTGGTTCTGCTATTGTCAATTCTGGGTTTTCCTTTACCATATTTGATGAGTCTCAGGTTCGGGACGTTCTTGTAAAAACGCGCTCTACATGTGTTGGTGCTGATTATGCAACTTCTTCCCATCTTGGACATAATTACTCCACCAATGATTCATACCATTAATTTCTCCATAAAGTCATCGACCTTACCTACAATTTGAAAACAAACCTGCACTGTGTTAATTTTCGGCCAATATCGATACTTTCTGCATTATGTAAGGTACTTGAACGCTTGGTGTACAATCAAGTATAGGATTACCTTGATGAGCATAAGCTAATTACAGACTATCAATCTGGTTTCCGACCAGGCCATACTACGGCATCGGCACTCATCAAGGTTACTAATGACATTAAGCGTAGCTGTGATGATCGACGTATAACCTTATTAGTTCTTCTGGACTTTAGCAATGTATTTGATGCTGTACTGTAGATATAAGAGTTTCTGCCTTTGGTCATCTGCATCTACTTCATAATGGCACAGACATGATTGGTCAATTCCTTAACGACTGTTTTGGTTCTGTAGCATTTTTATTGTCAGGTTTCTAACTTCCAGACCCTCATCAGGATCCGCTCTTATCTACAACCTTAATTTAGTCAACTTCGGTAGCTAATCAGCCTGCACCACACGAAGATTTGAACCTTCGCACTTTATCTCGACTCGGTATCACAGGCAATTCTGAGGGTCTCGCCATGATACGTTATGGACCCAAATATGGATGAAACTATCTTTCCTTCCCTATTAACAACTCGCTACTGAATTTTTTATGTACTGCAAAGACGAACGCCTTTTTTTAGAAATTTGCTAATTTCATCCAGTGATTTTCCATCTTTTTGTAAACTTACAATCAAATCTTGAATGCTTCGTGAAATTTGGTAGTTCTTTGTACTCATTTTATGATTTCATTTAGAGTCGAGTTTAATTGGTGTATTTTTAAAACTTCAGTTCTGCTTGATAAAGACTTGTACTTCGGCTATTTTAGAAGTATTTTGTATTTTATACAAAGAAAATTTACTGATGTTGTACATGACGACATGTCGTCTTTTTCTGCTATGGACTTTGCCCCTGAGTGAGTTATTTGGTTTAGGTCATATCTTTCTCATCGTTCATTTTATGTACGTGATACTTCTTCTTCTTCTTCTGTGTTTCAAAGCCATAGTGGTGTGCCTCCGTGAAGTGTATTGAGTCCATTACTATTTTCAATTTTTATAAACAGTGTTACCACATTCATTTCATGCAATTATCATTTATATGCGGATGATCTTCAAATTTATACATCAACAACTGTGTATGAACTCTCAGTATTTATGGCATGGAAAATGACAATCTGTCCAGGAAACTTGACAGGTCTAAACTGTTTGGCCTGAGTTTCAATATTGCCAAAACGCAAGCTATAACATTCGGTTCAAAGCCTTTACTAACAAAGTTTTACTCTTCCTATGATACGTAACTGATACTTGATGACAATGTTGTACATTTCAGCAATACAATCAAAAACTTGGGTGTAGTATTGCCACCTTCAAGGAATATTCCCTAAATGAAAATATAAATAAAAATATTCCCCAACTGTTGAACTATTATAACAAAAAATTATTGCAACAATTTAGCAGAAGTAAATGTTACATTGCATCAAATAATAATAGTATTAAATAATGTTAATTCCATCACTAATCTCTCAGTAGTTAATAAACAACTCAATACCTGCTTTTATGAGAAGATCGAAATTTTCAGGGGATACCACCCACATAAAATGACCTTTATAGCGTATTCTTACATACAAGTTGTCTCCCATTTTCTACTTCTAAAATTTATATAAAAAGGCCAACAAATAAAAATTCAATTACATAATTTCATAATAGGTTGTTGCCACAGGTGGTGTTATGAGGACGTATATGTGCGTTATAGAGAAATACATTTATATTATGTTTATTTTTACTAACCATTGTGAGAAATTTTTTGTTCCAAAAACTTTATGTTCGTTCAGCGCGCGTTAATGTTCTTGTTCACTTTCAAATTTTGATATACATTACATTTTAATAAAAAAACATACAATAAAACAGACATAAAACCATAAAACAATATAAAAAACAAAATACTGGATATAAAACATAAAGATCTACAAACATGTTAAAAATTACAAGAATTTAGGTTATTTCAAACATTCGAAAATAAGAGGAAGCCTTCTGATGATGCTGAATACATTTATGGTTAACTTTCTTAATACCTTATAAAAATGCGAGAAGCGAATAGTTATCATTCGAATCACATCGAATCTATTAAATCAAAATAAAATTTGAATAAACCCATACAATAGGATCTTAAAACATTATTGATGTAATGGTAAAGAAACAAATAAGTCGATGAATGAAATTTATTAACTTTTTATATTAAATCGGTGCTATAAGCTCTTCATCAGGCACGACTAAAATAGATAATAGTTTTAATCAATAGATGTATATAAGAAACAGTTAATAATTAATAATTAGCGTCAATTAAGGATTATAACAACTATAAGATAACACATAAACATTATAGCAAAACAACATTATAAATGATTAAAATTAAAGATTTCTATTTAAAAGTAAATTATGTTAAATAAAACGGGACGAACGACATACAATATTGTTGCATTAAAATTGCTTTTTAAAAAAAATTGCTTTAAAAAATTGCTTTTTTCGGTCCAGAATCTGCGATATTGACTGGAACATTGCTCTGTCACTGGATATTGACAATGTCGACAGTTTGTACGGAACGTTTATTGATTTGTTTATGTACTATTATATGTTGTCCGTTTAGGCGAAAATGTTGCTCTGCTGGCTATAGATTGTCCAACTACGCAAAAATGCATTGGCTGATGACAAATGGTTTCCCAGAACTCAGGGCAGTATATACAAAACATAAATCCGCTTACAAATCATAGATAGATAGGACTAAAAGGCGGATGCTATTCAATAGAATTATGAAACCCGAAAATCGGACAAAGGCTGTTTGGCAGTGTGTAAATGGGGAAATGGGTAGAAGTAAACGAAAGTGTGTTGAGGTTAGACTGTTGATTGATGGGGTATCTGTCTCCGATCCTAGAGAGTGTTGTTCAAGGTTTTGTAATTTTTTTGTAAACATAGTTCCTTACTCTCTGTCTAGGGCGTTTGGGAATGTAACATCTGAACCTTGCACGAGTGATATTACACTGAATTCTAGCATGATTTTCTATCAGGTTAGCGTTTTTGTCTTCAAAACCTTCTTTTAACTCTCTTTTTCTTTTAACTCAATTTTCTTGCAACGCGGTTCCAGTATTTAAGAAGGGCACTCCATTGGACATCAACAATTATCGTCCCATTTCATTAAATAGCGTGTTCTCCAAGAATTTCGAGGGTGTGGTGAAGGAACGGCTGTTGAGTTTTCTCAACAAATATAACATTTTGGCAGTTTCGCAGCATGGTTTTCGTACCGCTTTTTCTACTGAAACTGCAACAATCGACTATTTTAGGTATGCTTACCATCATCTTGACCGGGGTGACTACGTCGTTGGTCTTTTTTTGACTTGATGCGTTTGATTCTTTGTCTCCGGAATATGTTGGACATAAGTTGCATTGCGTTGGGATCAGGGGCCCAATTCTTAGTTGGATAATTTCTTTTCTAACCGATCGTGCGATGCGGGTAGTTTTATCAGGGACAGTGTCCGAATATGTCCCAATTGAGAAGGGAGTACCGCAGAGATCTATTCTTGGACCATTAATATTCCTGTTGTTCACAAATGATTTGCCTCAACATTTGGACGATGAAGTCCACATCACCATGTATGCCGATGTGCCATTATCCGATATGGTGACATTCTTGGAGTTACGCGTTGATCAGCATTTGTCCTTTGGACTCCATATTGATCATATTCTCTGTTAAATTCGGGTTTTTTCGCTCTTTTGAAACTAAGGTCTAGTTTGGAAACAGATTGCCTTTTACAAGGATATTATGCCCTGTGTTTTTCCCATTTAACCTATAATATTTTAATTTGGGGTATGGCTATTGACTGGAAGTGTATTTGTACAGTTAAAAATATAGTTTTTGTAAATTATATCATAAACTTCTCCGATATATTACAGACATTTCTGATTTCAATCGTTTTAAAAGTAAAGTTAAGGTTTTTTTAATAGAAGGAGCATACTATAGCCAGTCTGGGTTTTTGAATGCCTAAATAACTTTGTTTTTATTTTTACTTTAATTTTAGTGTATTGGTTTTACTTATTGTATGTATATATATTGTATTTACTGACTATACACATCCGCTGTATGTGGCTTAGTGGTGAAATAAATTATTATTAAATTATTATTATTAAACGTACGCGTGGGTGGAAGTCAAAACTGAACTGAGATAACATGAAGGGCTGGCACGTGCGCATGACATTAAGAGTGGGGTTACTAGACAAATTTAAGAAAGTTCCTGTATTTGTTAAGTTCTGTACTTTAGTACTTACGTTCTGTACTTCTGTACTCTGATGTAAATCATCAATCATCATACATATATACTTACATTATTTATTCACACCACTCATACTAACGACGTTACTTCCCTAATGCACGATCTACCACTAGTCGGGCAACAAAGAATATTAAACTAGAAAGAATTATTATATGCATATCTCCAGAAAAATCTTGGTTGTAGTTAGCAGTTACTTTATAGAAGAAAAATACTTTTCTCAAGAATAAGATAAATTCACTTTCTAATTGTAAGAAAGTATTCTTCCATTACGCCCATTTTTACTTATTTGAAACAAGTTGGTTCAAAAAAATTGTTCTGTGTGTGTAGGCGATGCCACTCCAATGTTTCAACCTTTATGTAATTTTACATTTGTATTATTTACATTATCTTTAATTTTCTTAATTTTTTTATATTAAATTATTACATAACAAGCACACTTTTCTATTGTAACTATGAGTTTAAACAATTAACAAAAATATGAATATTAAACAGTACTGTACAGTTTTTTATCAAAAGAAAGGCTGTCTCATATTGCCAACCAAAGAATATAGTTTTTACTAATTATAGAGAAACATTAAAACAAGAAATTGTATTGTGATTTATGAGTAAACAAAGGATAATACGATTTTTAATAGGATAATAGGATACTATAAACATTATTAAAAAATTTTAAAACAATTTTTTATCGTAAAACTCTATTATTACAATTAGAGAAATCAGAAATTGGTTTATATTTGTTAACTTCAAGAAATGTGACTTTAGATTTTAATTTTTTTACATTTGACGAAATGCTTTACAATTATCATAAACTTAAAGGAGTTAACCAACCCCTTTCTGTTCATCCCCTTTTTTATGATTGTCAATACTTTGTATTTACTCACAGGTAATTACTATAACATTGCCTGTAATAGTATAAGATCGTCTTCTAAAGTTCGATTTCAATTTGTGTTAATCTAGATTTCGGAATCGATTTTCGTTTATCGTTCAGTTTCACATCATCTGCACGTAACCGAGCAACTATTAAAGTATAATTAAAGTTGGATGATTCGTTGTATATAATTACTAATTATTACAATTAAAGAAATTGGTTAATTTGGAAAATTGCGTTAACTATAAGAAATGTTCATGCAATTATCATTTATATGCGGATGATGTTCAAATTTATACAACAACTGTGTATGAACTCTCAGTATTTATGGCATGGAAAATGACAATCTGTCCAGGAAACTTGACAGGTCTAAACTGTTTGGCCTGAGTTTTAATATTGCCAAAACGCAAGCTATAACATTCGGTTCAAAGCCTTTACTAACAAAGTTTTACTCTTCCAATGATACGTAACTGATACTTGATGACAATGCTATACATTTCAGCAATACAATCAAAAACTTGGATGTAGTGTTGCCAGCTTCAGGGAATATTTCCTAAATCTAAAGAAAAACCTATCCCTTAGGAAAAAAGGGAATCTTTTCAGTTTTTATCAAAATATAGGGAAATTTCGTAATTACGAATAAACTCTAATAAATTTTTGAAATCATCATGGTTATCGATTATGTGATAGAAACAAAAGAATCTATAAATTCTTTTTTAAAAAAGTAACGAATAATTGCGCTATTGCTCATGATAGTTGTTAGAATAAAAGTACGTATTTCCCCAAGAACCCACTTTATTCTAACAATTCTAACAGAATAAAAGTGGGTATTTCCCCAAGAACCCCCTTTTATTCTAACAATCGTTGAGACCGATAGCACAATTTTTGTTACATTCTATATTAATTTTAAATTGTTATGTTTGGATTCAATTAAATAAAAAAATTGCTGGTAAGTTATATATATATATATTTCATTATTTAATTAATAAACTAATTTTAGTTTTAAATTACGTATACTTTGTAAATACTAGCATACTATAGCCAGTCTGAGTTTTTGAATGCCTAAATAACTTTGTTTTTATTTTTACTTTAATTTTAGTGTATTGGTTTTACTTATTGTATGTAAATATATTGTATTTACTGACTATACACATCCGCTGTATGTGGCTTAGTGGTGAAATAAATTATTATTAAATTATTATTATTAAACGTACGCGTGGGTGGAAGTCAAAACTGAACTGAGATAACATGAAGGTGAGGGCTAGCACGTGCGTATGGCATTAAGAGTGGGGTTACTAGACAAATTTAAGAAAGTTCCTGTATTTGTTAAGTTCTGTACTTTAGTACTTACGTTCTGTACTTCTGTACTTTGATGTAAATCATCAATCATCATACATATATATTTACATTATTTATTCACACCACTCATACTAACGACGTTACTTCCCTAACGCACAATCTACCACTAGTCGGGTAACAAGGAATATTAAACTAGAAAGAATTATTATATGCATACCTCCAGAAAATAAATTATATAAATAAAAAAATAAAAATCTTGGTTGTAGTTTGCAGTTACTCTATAGAAGAAAAATCCTTTTCTCAAGAATAAGATAAATTCACTTTCTAATTGTAAGAAAGTATTCTTCCATTACGACCATTTTTACTTATTTGAAACAAGTTGGTTCAAAAAAATTGTTCTGTGTGTGTAGGCGATGCCACTCCAATGTTTCAACCTTTATGTAATTTTACATTTGTATTATTTACATTATCTTTAATTTTCTTAATTTTTTTATATTAAATTATTACATAATAAGCACACTTTTCTATTGTGACTATGAGTTTAAACAATTAACAAAAATATGAATATTAAACAGTACTGTACAGTTTTTTTATCAAAAAAAAGGCTGTCTCATATTGCCAACCAAAGAATATAGTTTTTACTAATTATAGAGAAACATTAAAACAAAAAATTGTATTGTGATTTATGAGTAAACAAAGGATAATACGATTTTTAATAAGATAATAGGATACTATAAACATTATTAAAAAATTTGAAAACAATTTTTTTTATCGTAAGACTCTATTATTACAATTAGAGAAATCAGAAATTGGTTTATATTGGTTAACTTCAAGAAATGTGACTTTAGATTTTATTTTTTTTTACATTTGACGAAATGCTTTACAACTATCATAAACTTAAAGGAGTTAACCAACCCCTTTCTGTTCATCCCCTTTTTATGATTGTCTATCCTTTGTATTTACTTACAGGTAATTACTATAACATTGCCTGTAATAGTATAAGATCGTCTTCTAAAGTTCGATTTCAATTTGTGTTAATCTAGATTTCGGAATCGATTTTCGTTTATCGCTCAGTTTCACATCATCTGCACGTAACCGAGCAACTATTAAAGTATAATTAAAGTTGGATGATTCGTTGTATATAATTACTAATTATTACAATTAATGAAATTGGTTAATTTGGAAAATTGCGTTAACATTAAGAAATGTGTCATTAGATTTTAAATTATTAACATTTTACAACTGTCATAAATTAGATTAGAGCTACAACTAACAATAAGATTTGAACGAATAAGATAAGATTAAACAATCGTATTAACTCCTTTCTGTTGATCCCCTTCTTTGTGTTTTTGTGCTTGCTTACAAGTTACTATTATTCTATTACCTGTGATAGTTTTCGAATGCTTTGTTCGATTTCAATTTGTATTAATCTAGATTTTTATTAATATAGATTGTTCGGTTTCACTTCTGCACTGCGAGGTTTGCTTAATCTTTTTTTATGTTTAGATTTTTATAGCATTATACTGTTGTCATACCTTTTCACAGTTTATACGTAGTTAACGGGACATATCTTGGTTTTCGATAAAAGTTAAAAGATTTGTGTAATGTTATTATAAGAAATCATTTAACAACACTTGAAATTATGAAACTATGGGAGCACGGAATCAACGCTATACAGGTTGGTCATAAATGTTATTCAGGTACTTAAAACTTTTTTGTTACATCATAAATCGTAAAATTTTCCAACTCATTTCTTTTTAAAAATACTTCTACAGTTATACATATTTGATTAACGGCATCTTACTCATAGTTTTCGAGTTATTTCTAAAATATTTAAGCTCGCTTTTGAAATATTTTCATTAATAGTAAGCACTCTTGAAAACAAAAAATTGTATGACTCAAGTTTGTAATAAGCAATTAAGAAGGCAATCCGTTTTTATGATTCATCATTTTTTATGATTTCTTGTCTCAAACTTTAGTTGTAACATAGAAATAGAAATTCATAGAAATAACAATTTCTTTAATTATTTTTGAAACATCATAAAAGATTCAATTCTTAAAATATATTGACGAACTTTATGGTAATTTATAAAGGAAAGTATGTACTTTCTTCAGAATAAAACCATACCAATTTAATAATAAAAGAAGAAGGAAAGAAAATCCTTTTTTCACAATGATATAAATTTAAATAAATAAATATTTAAATGAATTTAAATTTATATCATTGTGAAAAAAGGATTTTCTTTCCTTCTTCTTTTATTATTGATATACACAATGAACCTGGAGTCAACAATCGCCAAAATACCAATTTATAACCAATTTAAATTTGCTACGTTTCATTTTTATAATTTGTAACGAAAAGTACGCACATTTTGAAAAACAAAACCATGTTTGAATATTTTAATTCGTTTTTGAAATACCAATTTTTGAAGTCAGCCTCAATTTGTAGTATTTTACAATTTCTACCAGTTTCGGATAATTTACCATCCATAGATTGATTTTAAATGAAACACTGATAATAATTAAATAAACCAAGAACATAGAAATTAAGATGATAAGAATAAAATGGAATCATAATAACGAATCTAAGTTTATACAAAATTTTCTATTTATTTAGAATGTTACTTTAACTTATGTTACTTTAACGAGTTTATAAAATATAATTTAAATCGGACTTTCCTGATGATGGTAAAATAACCGAAACCGGTAGAAACTGGAGAAGAAAAATAAACATTGTCATCGTCAAGTACGATTATTATTTTGTATACCTTAACATATAACGATGATAATGGGAAATTAAAATCTAACTTAATTAATTTGAAAAATCGTAAAAATTCTTAATATACCTTGATATAATTTTTTGTCATCTATAAAGGAAAGTATGTACTTTGCTGAGAATAAAATCATGTTTAGATATTTAAATTCGTTTTCGAGATAGCAAGTTTTGAACTCAACCGAAATTTGTAGCATTTTGTAAAATTAACGATTTCTTTAATTATTTAAAAAAAAATCGTCAAAAATTTAGTTCTTAGAATATCTGATTCAAATTCGTTTTGAATTATAAAGGAAAGTATGTTCTTTCTTCATATCAAAACGATACTTGAATATCTCAATTAGTTTTTGAGATATCAAGTTGAAAACACATCCTAAATATCTAGTATTGCATAGAAATAACAATTTCTTAAATTCTTTTTGAAAAATCGGAATCTTAAGATATCTTGATGAATCTTTTTGTTTTTTATTGGGAAAGCGTCTACTTTTCGTGGAATAAAACCAAAGTTAAATATCTGAGTTTATTTTTGAGATATCTTGCTCTAAACTCAACCTAAATTAGTAGAATTTGAAAAATATTAACGATTTCCTTAATCATTTTGCAAAAATCGTAAAAAACGTAATGGTTAAAATATCTTGATACATTTTTTTATAGTTTATAAAGGAAAATATGTACTTTGCAGAGAATAAAATCGTGTTTATTATAACGTTAAAATTTCATGTTTCGTTGTTAAGATGCCAACTTTTAAACTTAATCTAAATTTGTAGTAATTCAAAATTAACGACTTCTTTAATTATTTTGGAAAAATCGCAGTAAATCGAATTCTTAAGATATTTTGACAAAATGTTTTAAGATTTATAAAGGAAACAATGTAGTTTCTTCATATCGAAACGACACTGGAATATCTCATTTAGTTTTTGAGATATCAAGTTTTAAACACAACGTAACTTTGTAGTATTGCAGAGAAATAGCAATTTTTTTAATCATTTTTAAAAAATCGTAAGAGATATTTTAAGGTGTGTTGATGAAATTTGCTGTCATTTTTTTAGAAAACCATGTATTTTTGCTAGAATAAAACCATATTTGAATATCTCAATTCATTTTTGAGATATCAAAGTATAAACACAACCTAAATTCATAGCATTTCATAAAATTGGCGATTCCTTTAATCATCTTTACAATATCGTAAAAATCTTAAAATATCTTGTTGGAATTTATTGTTATTTATAAAGAAAACAAACTACATTCTTAATATCGTTACGATGCTTGAATATCTTAATTAGTTTTTGAGATATCAAGTTTTAAACTGAACCTAAATTTGTAGCAAAAATCGTAATAAATCGAATTCTTAAGATATTTTTTTGAAATTTATTGTGATTTATAAACGAAAGTACGTACTTTCCTTATAACGGAACGACACTTAAATATCTCAATTCGTTTTTGAGATATCAAGTTGTAAACACAACCTAAATTTTTTTAGTGTTGCATAGAAATAACAATTCTTTAATCATTTTTGAAAAATCAAATACTTATGATATATTGACGAGTTTTGTTATCGTTCATCCGGGAAAGCATGTTTTGTTGTCGTTCATTTAGGAAAGTATGTACTTTCTTAAGATCGAAACGATGCTTGTATATGTCAATTAGTTTTTGAGATATCAAGTTTTGAATTGAACCTAAATTTGTAGTACATTCATAATAAATCGAATTCTTAAGATATTTTGATGAAATTCATTGTGATTTATAAACGAAAGTATGTACTTTCCTTATATCGAAACGACGCATAAATATCTCAATTCGTTTTTGAGATATCAAGTTGTAAACACAAAATAATTTTTTTTTAATATTGCGTATAAATAACAATTTCTTCAATAATTTTTGAAAAATCGAATACTTAAGATATCATAACGAATTTTGTTGTCGTTTATCCGGGAAAGTATTTTCTTATGATCGAAACGATGCTTGAATATCTTAATTAGTTTTTGAGATACCAAGTTTTGAACTGAACCTAAATTGTAGCAAAAATCGTAATAAATAGAATTCTTAAGATATATTGATGAAGTTCATTGTGATTTATAAACGAAAGTATGTACTTTCCTTACAACGAAACGACACATAAATATCTCAATTCGTTTTTGAGATATTTAGTTGTAAACACAACCTATTTTTTTTTTAGTATTCATTGAAATAACAATTTCTTTAATAATTTTTGAAAAATCGAATATTTAAGATACTTTCACGAATTTTGTTGTCGTTTATTTAGGAAAGTATGTACTTTCTTAAGATCGCAATGATGCTTGAATATCTTAATTAGTTTTTGAGATATCAAATTTTGAGCTGAACCTAAATTAGTAGTAAAAATCGTAACAAATCGAGTTTTAAAGATATTTTGATGAAATTCATTGTGATTTATTTACGAAAGTATGTACTTTCCTTATATCGAAACGACACAAAAATATCTCAATTCGTTTTTGAGATATCAAGTTGTAAACACAACCTAATTTTTATTTAGTATTGCGTAGAAATAACAATTTCTTTAATCATTTTTGATAAATCGAATTCCTAAGATATCTTAACAAGATTTTTGTTGTCGTTTATCCGGGAAAGTATGTATTTTCTTAAGATCGAAATAATGCTTGAATATCTTAATTAGTGCTTGAGATATCAAGTTTTGAACTCAACCTAAATTAGTAGCAAAAATCGTAATAAATCGAATTCTTAAGATATTTTGATGAAATTCATTGTAATTTATAAACGAAAGCGTGTACTTTCCTCATATAGAGGCGATACATAATATCTCAATTCGTTTTTGAGATATCAAGTTGTAAACACAACCTAATTTTTTTAGTATTGCATAGAAATAACAATTTTTTTTATCATTTTTGATAAATCGAACATTTAAGACATCTTAACGAATTTTGTTGTCGTTTATTTGGAAAAGTATGTACTTTTTTTAAGATCGAAACGATGCTTGAATATCTTAATTAGTTTTTGAGGTATCAAATTTTGAATTGAACCTAAATTTGTAACAAAAACCGTAATAAATCGAATTCTTAAGATATTTTGATGAAATTCATTGTGATTTATAAACGAAAGTATGTACTTTTCTCATATCCAAACGACACATAAATATATCAATTCATTTTTGAGATATCAAGTTGTAAACATAACCTAATTTTTTTCAGTATTGCATAGAAATAACAATTTCTTTAATCATTTTTGAAAAATCGAATACTTAAGATAACTTAACGAATTTTGTTGTCCTTTATCTGGGAAAGTATGTACTTTCTTAAGATCGAAACGATGCTTGAATATCTTAAATAGTTTTTGAGATATCAAGTTTTGAACTGAACCTAAATATGTAGCATTTTATAAAAATAAAAAGTAAATATTTAAATATATTTGAAAAATCCTAGGAAATCGAAGAGTCAAAATAATTAAAAAGAAATCCGGCTTTTAGAATCAGCTGGAAGATTTATTTTAACTTCTTTATTTATAATAAATTAAATAACTTAAAATAATAGAAAAAAATAAATTCTAGGTTTAGACGAATGTTTTTTTCCAAAAAACAATTTTTAATTTTTCTCGATATTTATGCGATGAGGATGAGAGAAGAAATCTGAAAGATCATTATTGTTAAAAATAAACTTTTCTGCAACCTTTACACCAAAAACTCATTCCATCAACATCAACAATTAGACGCAAAACCACGATTTCATTTAATTTTAATTTTTTTTAGCTGTTTTCGATATTCTCATGACTGAAAGCAAAAGTGTAACTGCAATATTGTTGAAATTAAAGTTTTTTATAACTTTCGAACTGAAATTTTATAAAATGCTCAAACCTTTGACAAAATCAACAAGACGATTTCTTCTATTTTTCACTTTCTCGAGTTTTTCTCTATATCTATGCATTTAAGAGCAAAAACGCTTCAATTCCGGTGTACTAACGATAACTAGAGGTAAATCGGTAATCAATAACGGAATTGATGAGTAATTGTGTTACTTTAGTGTAATAACTCGGCTGAGAAGTAAGAGAGAAAAGAAGCAAGTAAATCATCTGTCTCTTTGGTGATTAATTTTTTGTAGCAATAAAATGTTGTCATACTATTCTATTATATAAGTTCATAGTATGTGTATAAAACACGGTAAGCGGACCATGTCCTGGCTTTCAATAAAAGTTAAAAGAATTTTACGAGTTATTACAAGAAAGTTTGACCCTAAACCACACTTGTTTGGCTTAAAAATACTTTATGTGATAATAAAATTATTCTTTACGTTTAGAATATCCTAAGTTTGTAAAAATTGATCTTGTGGTTGTGGTTTTCCGATATAATTTATTTATATTAATTTTTTTTCACTGCGGTTATATTTAATAAGAAAATTTTAATTTATTCTAAAAATTGTCTATCTATTCACGTAAAACGGCAAAACAACTAAACAAAACACTAAAATTGTGTCATAAATGCATCTGTTCCCTCATTTATCGACCAATATCATTAAACATTACAACATAGGATTTGAACTGCATTTGATCGTTTGCAATATTTACATATTATATCTCCACACAACGTATTTCCACTAAATAGATTATTAATGAAAGCTATTCTTTCGAAATTACAAAATGCTCAAAAGAAATAATCTCTGTAAAAAAACAACAAACAAAGAATGCGCACTTTGAATACACAACGACGTCGTAAAGTTTTTTGTGACAATGAAGAATTATGTAAACTGCTCTTCACGTGGACCGTGTTTTTCCTGGAAATACGATAGATGAAGGAACCTACAAGTCGTTTATCACCCTTTCTACGATTGTTATTTGCATACACACAGCTAAAAGAAAATAAAAAAAAAATCTTTTGTTACACAACATATTTTTTTATTATCATTTCAAATATACTCGTAAATATTGGTTCAGGATAGGATAAAAGAATCAATGACAATCAATTGAACAGTCCTATATTTCGATTCAAATTGAATCTTCTTCAGGGAGTGAAATTTTCTACAAAATTACAAGTTAATAGAAAGTAAGTAATTACAAATAACACTTACGATTGTAATGAAACTGGCTAAAATAAAACATTAAATACCAGAGTATTTCGTCCAAAATTATTCTTAAAATCATTGAGAAAAACAAGAAACACGTTGTTACACACCATAGCGCTTTTTTTATAATATGAATGACAGTGCAACCACCTTGTAAAAGTAATACGGCAACTTCACGTGAAGCGGGAAGCGCCAAAAATTTAAATTCAAATGTTTGAAATATTTAAATTTTTAAATTCATCTCTACAAAAATCAAAAATTAGGGCGTATATAGAACTTAAGGAGCTGATATCAGTTCTGTAATTGATAGTATTTTTTGTGGTTGCTATGTGGAACATCTCCAAAAATAATCTGTTGTGATAGTTGTTAGTTGCATCTATAATTTTAGTATTTTCAAAATCAAAAATATGACCACTGTCCAAACTATGTTGGGCCAGAGCACAAGATCTTTTGTTACAACGTATATCACTTTTATGTTGGTATAATCTTCTTTTAAGCCATTGGGAAGTTTGTCCCACATAGCAACCTTCACAACCACCACATGAGATGTTATAGATAACCCCAGACCTGTATAGTAAGGGCGTGGGATCTTTGTGATGGCACAAAAAACTTAAGAAACTTACTGGATGGTACAGCTGGTCCATTACAAGAAAAGATAGGATGCTATACGAAAAGGTTAGCAACACGTACACTATCTTTTGAAATTAAAATCACGTTAAATAAGATCAAACTGTTAACAAATTCAACTAATACCTTGTTTGAAAAAATCAATGTAAATTTACCTCACAACATTTTACTTAACTTTAAAGATTTTTTACAATTAAATTATAAAAAAACTTTTGATAAAATCAAAAAAACTAATATTAAGAAATTTCAAAAATTACATCAGGATATGATTAGAGAGTTTAGAGTGTTAATCAATGGAAATGTGGATAAATGTGGATAATTAGTTAATTGCTCAGAGATTGATTTACCAGAGGAAGTAAAACAATTCTTGGCCTTAGGCCCTAAATTTGTATATCCTATAACTGATAAAACATTTTATACCAAACACTTATTAATGGAAATTGAAAACATAATTAATTCATTATCAAATAATGTAAAAGATAGTATAAGAGCCAGAAGTACTAACATTCTAACAAATTTTTTAACTAAACAACTTCTTCCAACGAATTTGGATTCATATTTAATTTTCTGTCAACAACAAACCAAAAAATTTTTAAAAGATAACCCTGATATTATAGTAACGAAGGCAGATAAGGGCTCAACCACGGTAGTGATGAAAAGGGACATATACATTAAAAAAGCAGAAGAAATGCTAAAAGACAACAACACTTACAAATTAATAGGTAACACTGATAAAACTAATTTCATTCAGAACACTATAAACAGTTTATTGAAAGATCTCTTAAACAAAAACTTTATTGACGACTTGGAATTTAAAAAACTTATAAAACATAACACCTTAGTATCCAAAGCATATTTCTTACCTAAGATACATAAACCCGATATTCCTCTAAGACCCATAATTTCGTCAGTTGGTGCTGCAACGTATAATATTTCTTCTTACTTAGCTAAAATATTAACTGTTGCTTTTGACTCAAGAACTAATTTTAATGTGAGAAACACCTTTCAATTTGTTGAGGAATTGAGAGGTTTCGAACTTCCTGAAGGTTATGTTATCGTCTCTCTCGACGTTGTTAGTCTGTTTACCAACATACCCACTACATTGGTGTTAGAAATTATAGAAGAGAATTGCCATTACATCTCAGAAAATTATGATTTTGAAAAGGATTTATTCCTAAAAACTATATCAACAATTTGCACTAATACTTATTTTACTTTCAACGGTGTTATTTACCAACAAATCTTCGGTACACCTATGGGTTCTCCGCTATCACCTATTTTGGCCCAAATTGTTATGGACCATGTATTAAAAAGAATTTTACCAACGTTAGAGTTTGAAGTTCCGTTTATAAAAAAATATGTAGATGATATCAAAACTGCTATCCCGGCTAATTACGTAAATTCAATTTTAAATAGTTTTAATAAACACAACAAATTCATACAGTTTACTCTTGAGACAGAAGACAACAACTCAGTTCTGTTTTTGGATACTAAGGTCATTCGTGATAAAGACAATAGAATCAAATTTGATTGGTACACAAAACCAACGTTTTCTGGAAGATATATCCATTTTACATCTAAACATAAAATAAAACATAAAATTAGCACAGTGTTAGCAATGAAATATAGAATAGAAAAAATTTCAGAACCTAATTTAATTAATATAAATTTAAATAAATTAAAAACTATTTTTATAAACAACATGTACCCTCCCAAGTTATTAAACAGATTGCTTTTCAGTACTGCTGTGTTTGACCCTGGTGTGGATGTTGACTCAGCCATTGATAACATTAATGAACCCACTCTATACAAAAAACTCATTTACATCCCCGAGTTAACTGACAAACTAACCAAAATGTTTAAACATTGTTGTAATCTTAACAACTTAAAGATCGTAGAACATTATCCTTTAAAATCTCAATCAATTTTCACAAACCTTAAAGACCCCACGCCCTTACTATACAGGTCTGGGGTTATCTATAACATCTCATGTGGTGGTTGTGAAGGTTGCTATGTGGGACAAACTTCCCAATGGCTTAAAAGAAGATTATACCAACATAAAAGTGATATACGTTGTAACAAAAGATCTTGTGCTCTGGCCCAACATAGTTTGGACAGTGGTCATATTTTTGATTTTGAAAATACTAAAATTATAGATGCAACTAACAACTATCACAACAGATTATTTTTGGAGATGTTCCACATAGCAACCACAAAAAATACTATCAATTACAGAACAGATATCAGCTCCTTAAGTTCTATATACGCCCTAATTTTTGATTTTTGTAGAGATGCATTTAAAAATTTAAATATTTCAAACATTTGAATTTAAATTTTTGGCGCTTCCCGCTTCACGTGAAGTTGCCGTATTACTTTTACAAGGTGGTTGCACTGTCATTCATATTATAAAAAAAGCGCTATGGTGTGTAACAACGTGTTTCTTGTTTTTCTCAATAATTTTAAGAATAATTTTGGACGAAATACTCTGGTATTTAATGTTTTATTTTAGCCAGTTTCATTACATTCGTAAGTGTTATTTGTAATTACTTACTTTTTATTAACTTGTAATTTTGTAGAAAATTTCACTCCCTGAAGAAGATTCAATTTGAATCGAAATATAGGACTGTTCAATTGATTGTCATTGATTCTTTTATCCTATCCTGAACCAATATTTACGAGTTGCTAACTGGGATAAAAAAATTATCTCATAAAGTTATTTAATCATTTCAAATATATAGAAACCTCTCGAGAATTAAATCCATCCCAACAACTTCAACATTCAATTTGTCGATTCCTTTTTCTTAGATCTTCGAAAATCAATATTGCCTATATTCCAGTGACATTAAAACCAAATTCTTTGTCGTTGTAACATGTTGTTTGCGGTTAGTTTCGACGTAAGGATGTAACATAATAGGAGATAATGCAATTACAAAAGAAGTCATTGTTAAATGTAAAGTGCTCGAGAATGCCGCCGTTTCAAATTATACAATAAAATTTAATCATGTTATTAGGAAGGGGTTTATTATAAGAAGAAATGCTGTTTATTACGCAAATCCTGTTAATAAACAGTAAAGTGTCGTTGATGACGTAAATCATTTCAATATTAAAATAACTTTTATGACGCAAAGAAAAACTTTAGAAAAATTCAATTTTACGGTGTGGCTGGAAGAGACTTTTCAATGCCGCGTGGCGATAGCTTGCATATCTCGAATGGCAATAATAAGTGAATAGTTTATTTTAAAACGTTTACGTTCTGGTAATAATACAAAGATTTTATGGTGTAATGTTACCTTACTATTAGAAACGTGCGTATTGTATTTACTTGCGGTTGTAGATCGTACACAAATATTTCGCTCAGTTATTGAGAAATAGAATTTTATCTTTTAAAGTTATTGTTTTAAACATGCCTGTGATAAAAATATATTGAAAAATATTTTCTGTTTGTATAAAAATAATTTATATGGAATTTATTCACCTTGCATGATGGGTAATCATAACAACAATATTTATGGAAAATAAGAAATAATTTATTGTATATTAAATCTTTAATATATAATAAATGGCAATAAATTGCTTTTTATTAATTTAACAATTAGGATGTCCAGTTCCAGTATTAGATCTTGGGTCCGTTCCAAGATTGCATGAAAGAAATATAGTCCTAGATCTCTAAGAAGTCATTAAGAAAAACATTAAAATAACCACAACCCGTTGTTTTGCAAACAAAATACGTCCAGTTTTAGAAGATAAATCTTTAAACGCACTTGTGGTATTTAATTTATTTTTGTGTTTTTAGATATGATTCTCTTATTCTATATAAATTTATTTTATTCAATTGGATAAGACCTACCGTAATACAGTAGGGCCCCGACATTCGCGGCTTCAAATTACACGGATTCGCATATTCGCGTTTTAAATTTTGCTGCCTTTTTCAACATTCACGACTCGATTATTCGCGAATACATAGCAAGTATGTATGTCATTTTTTAAAAATTTAAAACGAAGTTTACCGTAGGTTTACTGTACAAGCAACCAGCTTCACATATGCGTTTCTCTGGGAATCCCTCATTTATGATCGATTTTAATGTTTGTGTTAGGTGCTTATTTTTGTGTTCTGTACTTCGTTCAGGTTAGTGTTTCGCCCGTTTTTTTACTATAATTTTATAAACAATAAATTAATCTCACAACAGTACTCAAAATGGGTACAAAAAGGCCTGCGATGGAAATAAATTTAATTGCCAAACGTGCAAAGTCAGTTATGACTCTAGAAAGAAAAATTCAAGTTCTTGATATGCTCCGGGAAGGGAAAAGAGCTACCGAAGTAGGCCGGGTCTTCGGTGTCAATGAATCTACGATAAGATCTATAAAGAAACAAGAAGAGGTAATTAGAAATAGCGTAAAAAGTGGCATACCGTCATCATTAAAGGTAACGTCACAAGTTCGTGATGTTAATATTGAAAAAATGGAGAAGTCTCTTTATCTTTGGATTGAGGACCATGGTCGCAAAAATATACCATTAACTAGGGCTAGATTAATGGATAAAGCCAAGGAACTTTATCAACATTTTTCGTGTGGAATGGACTGTGCTGAAGACGATTGTAAATTTAAAGCCAGCAGAGGATGGTTCGAAAGATTCAAAACTCGTTTTAATCTCCATAACATTAAGTTGTGTGAAGAATCAGCTTCAGCAGATCATCAACAGGCTGCAAAATTTCCTGATGAAATAATGAAATTAATAGAAGAAAAAGGTTACCGTCCTGAACAAATATTTAATGCGAACGAAACCGGGCTTTATTGGAAACAAATGCCCACACGAACATACATTTCAAAAAATGAAAAGACAGCACCTGGTTTTAAATCGGCTAAGGATAGAGTTACAGTTTTATTTTGTGCAAATGCACGCGGAGACTTTATTACAAAACCAATGTTAATATATCGAGCAGCTAATCCACGAGCTTTAAAGAACAAGGACAAAGAAGCTCTTCCGGTCTATTGGCGAGCTAATTCAAAAGCTTGGATGACTTCTCAGCTATTTATAGAGTGGTTTAAAGAGTGCTTTGTTAAAGAAATGGAGCGTTACCTAAAATCTAAAAATTTAGCATTTCACGTTTTATTGATATTGGATAACGCCCCATCTCATCCAGTAGATGCTCTCAAATTAGCTCATCCATGTGTCGAGGTGGTATTTCTTCCGCCCAACACAACATCCTTATTACAACCTTTAGATCAAGGTGTTATAAAAGCTTTTAAAAGTCATTATATCCGGCACATGTTCGATTTTGTACATGAGAAAATACAAAATGATAGTGTTTTCTCAATAAAAGATGTGTGGAAATTATACAATATTGACCATGCGATTACATCTATAAAACTTGCTTTAAATGACATTAAAGTATCAACCGTAAGTAATGCATGGAAAAAACTGTTGAAAAAAGACACTGCGCAAAGTGTAAGCGAAATTGATGAGGCAATAGAGAGAGCTGTTCTTTCTGCACGGTTGCTACCGGGAGATGATTTTCATACCATTGTACCAGCTGATATCGAATCTCTCGTCAATGATCAAGAGGAAGAGTTGTCCAGTGCAGACTTAGAAGCGCTACTAATAGAAAATGTTTCAGGAACGGATGAAGAAGATAATAGTAATTCCCTATGTAATAAATTAACGTTGAAGGAACTTAATTTATTTATACAAGAAGCAAATAATCTTGCTGAAAAAATAGTAGAATATGATCCATCAACGGAACGAAGCACAAAATTTAAAAATGGTCTGAATACTCTTCTTGCTCCTTACAAAGAGCTTCAAAAGGATATGCAACACAAAGCATTGCAACCTACTATCCTTTCATTTTTTAAACCATCGTGTTCTAAAGCAATTATTATTGATGAGTAGAAATGTTAACTTTTATTTCTTTTTTTAGTTTATTTTGTTGCAGTTTGTTATTGCTATCGAGTTTAGGTTTTTTTATATTTTAAACAATTGTAATTATTTTAATATCTGTATTAGTTCCGAATACAAAAGTTTTAAGACCAGTCGTTTTATTTTGCAATTTTAAGCGTTTTATTTAGTATGTATAATTTATTAATTTTTGAAATTTTTAATTTTTAAAATTAAATTAAATGAAACTTTTGGCGTCGGTGACCATTTGGCGGTTAACGTGTTAAAAGAACATAGAAGTAGTAGTTTATCCTTCATAATATCTAGTGCTTCAATATTCGCGGATTCAACATTCGCGGCGTATTTTTAGAACCTAACCCTCGCGAATGTTGGGGCCTTACTGTACTCATAGGTGGTATTCAAAATTTTTAATGACTGGAAATAGATAATAAATGTGTGAAACATTTTATTTTTTAATACTCAAAGTAAAAATAATAAGAGAAACAAATATTTTATTTAATTGAATATGCACCACTTCCATGCACCACTTAGAATTCCTCAACAACAATAAAACTATAACTAAAACTGTACTACTAATCAGGAGATATAAAATTTCCATCACAAATACTGAACTTGGACCTTCTAGTTGTGCAATTATTCCATTCTTTGAGCTTAGTTTATAGTAATTATCATCAGTAACATCTAATATCGGTGCAATATGTCAAGGCCACTCACTTTAGAGATCGCTATCTTCGAAACCGCTCTTCGAATTTTATCGAAATCGAATATCGATTATTTCCTTAATATCCATTAAGAAAATAATCGATTAATTAATATCGATTATTTAATTGGTTATCACCAATTAAAATTTAAAATTTTCTAAAACTCTTCTTTTAAAAAACTCGCGATAGAAGAAATAACTAATACCAGCTGAACGGTTGCTTTATCTGAAATTATTTCCATCTCTTTTGCTTGATGATACAAACTTTCTTTGGCGTCACTCCGTTCCTTTATCATTAAAGTTATTCTGTGGCAAAATACACTTCGTCGATTTTGATTTGCTCCATCGGCGTATTCATTACATTATGAATAATTAAAATGAATTTGTTTTAAACAATCTATGCACAACAAATAACTCTCTGAGCAGATCTCTAATCAAATTATGTATATTTAATTTCTTCAGATTCTTTTCTATTTATATTAACTCTTTACTTTCATTTTCTTCGATATTCAACCCTATTACAGAAAAGTTTGGTTAGATCATCTTTATCCTGTAATATTATTATTTCTTTCGGCAAGGAAGACTTTTCTAAACTAACTTTTGATGCCAGAATAATAGGCGCGATTTTTCATAAACTGGACAAGCTTGTAACCTTTTATTCCATTTGTTTGTAATATTTTGTTGCATCCAAGTAGTTGCTTCGATTGTGCCTAGGTTTTCCATGCACAATTTTTAGCTCAAACCATATATCTCGTAAAATTTTTATGATATTATTGCAAAACTCTGATTGGAGACTGCTACGGGCTCGAAGAATTAAAAATATTTCGAGATTATGACAGACAATTTCCTCAGTGCGTTTAGATTCCAAAGGTTTTAGCACAACAAATTTTCTAAGGTGGTCTTGACAAATCAGGATGAATTTATAACATTCTTTCGCACGATTTACATCTTTCATTAAACTTATTTTATATGTTTTTCATTTGTTAGAATAGCACTATTCACTTTCATTTTCTTTATTTATCATGTCTGTAAATTTTTCCTACATTTTCCTTCTTATTTCACCCTTTTCCATTGTTACACCACTAAACACGGCAGCTGTTATTAAAATAATATCTTAACAAGGTGCTGCTAATTAAATACAAATTAACATAATTTTTTAGGTTAAGCACGAATTATGATAATTAATTACACACTTTAAATGAAACCAACTTGAATATCGTATTAGATATATTAACGTTAACATAAATACCGATACATTAGATGACTTGATATTACTTCCAAAAGACTTGAAATGCTTCCAGAAGACTTGAACTGCTGCCAAAAGCCTTGATACTGTCCTTGGAAGACATAGTACTGCTCCTAAAAGACTTGAAATATTACCAAAACACTTGCAATGCTTCCAGAGGACTTAATATTGCTTCCAGAAGACTTGATATTGCTCCCAGAAGATGAAAAATGTACCCAGAAGACTTCCAATACTTACAGAAGGTTTAAACTGCTTCTAGAAAAATTGATACTGCTCCCTGGAAGACTTAATGTTGTTTCTAGAAGACTTGACATTGCTTCCATAAGATTTGAAATATTTCTAGAAGACTTGCAATACTTTCAGAAGACTTGCAATTCTTTCAAAAGACTTGCAGTGCTTCCAAAAGACTTGATACTGCCTCCAGAAGACTTGAACTGCTGACAAAAACCTTGAAAGACATAATACTACTTCTAAAAGACTTAATATTTCCAGAAGATTTGCAGTGTTTTCAGAGTGCTTGATATTGCTTCCAGCAGACTTGATACTGCTTCTAGAAGATGGAAAATACTTCAAGAAGACTTGCAAGACCTGATCTAGAAAACTTGAAATGCTTCTAGCAGACTTAATATTGCTTCCAGAAGAGTTGAAATGCTTCCAGAAAGCTTGATATTGCTTCTTGAAAACTTGATATTGCCTCTGGAAGATTTGAAATGTTTTCAAGAAATTTGATATTGCCTCTGGAAGATTTGAAATACATCCACAAGTCTTGATATTGCTGCTAGAAGACTTGATACTGCTTTCGGAAGACTTGATACTGCTTCTAGAAGACATGAAATGCCTCCAGAACACTAATCCAAGGAATTTTAATACTACTTATAAACTGCTGGCAGAAGATATACTTATTGCAAAAGGCAAGAAACTATTTATCACATATGATTTTGCTTCCAAAATATCTAATATTGTTGGCAGATTCTAATAATGAGTTCCATAACATCCCATTACGAATAAGTTTCTTGCAAATTATAATCACATTTAATAATAAACAGTTATTTTTTACAATGATCTCAATATACATGTGTCTCCACGAGACCTTTCATTAGACGTTTATGGGATTCCGGCCAAAATAAAAATTTGAGAATTCAGATTTAAGTACAATCAATTGCGTTCACTTCATCGAAAACATTTTCAGATTTCCACTATTTCCGGTTATACCTACTCCTTTTTCAATTGGAACACCCTATATATTTTTATTACAGATGGAACAGAGATCGAGAAACTATCCGGTTCCTTTCGAAAAAGTATATGCTTTTCTCTATAAACCGACATCTTTTCATTAAAATGTCGTAAGACTTCGATTTTTTATGATTATTTGAATATCATTGGAAAAATTGTTGGTACATACTTTTCTTTATAAATTATAACAAATTCCATCAAGATCTTGACGAATATGATTTTTTCAAAACGGGAAAATATTTAATGAAATGCTACAATTTTTATTTTATGACATGGTAGAAATTTATCTCAAAAGATATCTCAAAAACGGATTGAGATATTCAAATATGGTTCTGTTTTGAGAAAAATACATACACACTCCTTTATAAATAACGAAAAATTTTGTAGATATATTCCGCATCTGAATATTCGTCTAATCCAGAAGATAACGGACACCTGTATATGATATAAAATTGATTTTGAAACCGACGGTTATACATAATGGCCGGATAGATATGCCAGATCACTGGATGCCCGGCTGAAGCTAATGCCGGATACCGGATTTCCGTCTTTTACTAAAATCACTCTCCGTTCCATCACTAACTTTTATATATTTCGACTTCAAAGTCAAGATTTATGAGTATCTTTATACTTCCTGCAACTTGATATGATCGTTCTCCAGTTTTCCGATTTTTTCTAAAAAAAAATCTGCTGTAGCAGACGTTTGTTTAAATAATCGGACCACACTAAAGTCCGTGCCAAAAGTTAGGGCCTCCCACTTTAGCACTCGATACCTTTATAACCGCTCAAGGAAAAAAATTTAGTCAAAAATTCAATATTTCCGTCAACATATCGTCAGTTAATTAAGACATTGTCGAATTTTTGGATTTCTTTTAACTTAGTTAAGTGAAAAAAACGCAAAAAAAATTTTTGAAAGTGACGGCAACTTTGTCTACTTTGTGATTCTTTTTTCTCAATAACCGTTTATTAAAAAATTTAAAATTGGAACTGGTGCTTACACGATATGTTCTTAACGTGGGGTATATTTTATTTTATCGATATTCCATATAATTTCGAGGAAAATCGCGGTTCAGTAAGATCCGGTTATTTCTAAAACGACCTGCCGTTTTACAAAGTGGTTTTTACCAAATATGTCAAATAATGTCGTTGCCATTCCATTGTCAGTTATTCAAAATTAGGTCTTCCTAATGAGTACCTCTCCCACATTGCTTATTTCTGTTGCTCTTTACCGCATGCTACTAAACCGCAATTTTCTATTAATTTTCTGTGGAATATCGATAAAATAAAATATGTCTCACATTAAGAACATCAGTTTACAACCATTTCAAATTTGAAGAGTTTTTCTCAAATTTTTGAGAAAGAAAATCGTAAACTAGACCCCCAGACAAAGTTGCTAGCACTAAAGACCCGACAATTTTCAAACTCAGAAATGTTCACTATGTTACACTTTACCGTAATTCATTTTATTGGGCGGTTGTGAAGATATCGATCTATAAAGTGAGGATCCTTGACTTTTTGCACGGAGTTTAGATATTTGAAATATCAATTAAAAATTCAGAACATGCTGAAGCAATATGTTGGAGTATGTTTTGGTGTCGAGAACAACTGTCTGGATCAGTGTATCGCAATCAATGGGTGGCATATTCATCAAACAGAAATGTTAATTTTTCTTTACAACAGTAACAATGAAAATAGCTCTTAAAACATTTTCTTTACTACGATTACAAAAAATTAGCATCAGCTGACTAAGGTCAGTACGATAGCTAAGTAACTCGGAGACTCCCTACAACAAACATAATAAACTGTTAAAATATGAATGTGGTTTAATAATTATTAATGGAACGAACAGAACACCAGTAATTATTGAAAAGTAATTTTGTTTCTTTAACTTCAAAAAATTACAATTTTGTTACAACTCCGTTTTCGATGTAAAAATTTGGCATTTTGAATTTCTCACTAGACATAATATCGAAGTTCGGACGCGAGCTTTCCCTTTATTCCGTGAAAAGACAGGTTTAGATCACAAAGTTTTATTACTGGATTCACATATAAGCTTAGTTCCGAGAGGAAAGGTACTGAAAAGATTTTTAAGAATAAGAACCGAAGCAGACATAATCTTATATGACCTAAATTCACCACTAACAGAACACTTTAAAAAACGATATATGGATTGCAACGTTAAAGCTTTTATAAATAAAAATGATATTTGAAGAGGTCCAATAGATAGGGGAGAATTTGACATCGTTAATTAATTGAAGATAAGGGGCTGCGTAAAGATGATAATGCTGATATAAATTAATTTTGATACTGAAATAACATTCGAAAAAAAAATTAAAGACAAATTTCTTAGTTATTGCCTTCCTGATAACGATTTCCGCATTTTTATTTTTGGTTATAGTGAATAATTAGAGTTATGATTATTCCATTCTTTGAGCTTAGTTTATAGTAATTATCATCAGTAACATCTAATATCGGTGCAATATGTCAAGGCCACTCACTTTAGAGATCGCTATCTTCGAAACCGCTCTTCGAATTTTATCGAAATCGAATATCGATTATTTCCCTAATATCCATTAAGAAAATAATCGATTAATTAATATCGATTATTTAATTGGTTATCACCAATTAAAATTTAAAATTTTCTAAAACTCTTCTTTTAAAAAACTCGCGATAGAAGAAATAACTAATACCAGTTGAAGGGTTGCTTTATCTGAAATTATTTCCATCTCTTTTGCTTGATGATACAAACTTTCTTTGGCGTCACTCCGTTCCTTTATCATTAAAGTTATTCTGTGGCAAAATACACTTCGTCGATTTTGATTTGCTCCATCGGCGTCTTCATTACATTATGAATAATTAAAATGAATTTGTTTTAAACAATCTATGCACAACAAATAACTCTCTGAGCAGATCTCTAATCAAATTATGTATATTTAATTTCTTCAGATTCTTTTCTATTTATATTAACTCTTTACTTTCATTTTCTTCGATATTCAACCCTATTACACAAAAGTTTGGTTAGATCATCTTTATCCTGTAATATTATTATTTCTTTCGGCAAGGAAGACTTTTCTAAACTAACTTTTGATGCCAGAATAATAGGCGCGATTTTTCATAAACTGGACAAGCTTGTAACCTTTTATTCCATTTGTTTGTAATATTTTGTTGCATCCAAGTAGTTGCTTCGATTGTGCCTAGGTTTTCCATGCACAATTTTTAGCTCAAACCATATATCTCGTAAACTTTCTATGATATTATTGCAAAACTCTGATTGGAGACTGCTACGGGCTCGAAGAATTAAAAATATTTCAAGATTATGACAGACAATTTCCTCAGTGCGTTTAGATTCCAAAGGTTTTAGCACAACAAATTTTCTAAGGTGGTCTTGACAAATCAGGATGAATTTATAACATTCTTTCGCACGTTTTACATCTTTCATTAAACTTATTTTATATGTTTTTCATTTGTTAGAATAGCACTATTCACTTTCATTTTCTTTATTTATCATGTCTGTAAATTTTTCCTTCATTTTCCTTCTTATTTCACCCTTTTCCATTGTTACACCACTAAACACGGCAGCTGTTATTAAAATAATATCTTAACAAGGTGCTGCTAATTAAATACAAATTAACATAATTTTTTAGGTTAAGCACGAATTATGATAATTAATTACACACTTTAAATGAAACCAACTTGAATATCGTATTAGATATATTAACGTTAACATAAATACCGATACATTAGATGACTTGATATTACTTCCAAAAGACTTGAAATGCTTCCAGAAGACTTGAACTGCTGCCAAAAGCCTTGATACTGTCCTTGGAAGACATAGTACTGCTCCTAAAAGACTTGAAATATTACCAAAACACTTGCAATGTTTCCAGAGGACTTAATATTGCTTCCAGAAGACTTGATATTGCTCCCAGAAGATGGAAAATGTACCCAGAAAACTTCCAATACTTACAAAAGGTTTAAACTGCTTCTAGAAGAATTGATACAGCTCCCTGGAAGACTTAATGTTGTTTCTAGAAGACTTGACATTGCTTCCATAAGATTTGAAATATTTCTAGAAGACTTGCAATACTTTCAGAAGACTTGCAATACTTTCAAAAGACTTGCAGTGCTTCCAAAAGACTTGATACTGCCTCCAGAAGACTTGAACTGCTGACAAAAACCTTGATACTGCCCTTGAAAGACATAATACTACTTCTAAAAGACTTAATATTTCCAGAAGACTTGCAGTGTTTTCAGAGTGCTTGATATTGCTTCCAGCAGACTTGATACTGCTTCTAGAAGATGGAAAATGCTCCAAGAAGACTTGCAAAACTTGATCTAGAAAACTTGAAATGCTTCTAGCAGACTTAATATTGCTTCCAGAAGAGTTGAAATGCTTCCAGAAAGCTTGATATTGCTTCCTGAAAACTTGATATTGCCTCTGGAAGATTTGAAATGTTTTCAAGAAATTTGATATTGCCTCTGGAAGATTTGAAATACATCCACAAGTCTTGATATTGCTTCTAGAAGACTTGATTCTGCTTTCGGAAGACTTGATACTGCTTCTAGAAGACATGAAATGCCTCCAGAACACTAATCCAAGGAATCTTAATACTACTTATAAACTGCTGGCAGAAGATATACTTATTGCAAAAGGCAAGAAACTATTTATCACATATGATTTTGCTTCCAAAATATCTAATATTGTTGGCAGATTCTAATAATGAGTTCCATAACATCCCATTACGAATAAGTTTGTTGCAAATTATAATCAAATTTAATAATAAACAGTTATTTTTTACAATGAACTCAATATACATGTGTCTCCACGAGACCTTTCATTAGACGTTTATGGGATTCCGGCCAAAATAAAAATTTGAGAATTCAGATTTAAGTACAATCAATTGCGTTCACTTCATCGAAAACATTTTCAGATTTCCAGTATTATATTTTTATTACAGATGGAATAGAGATCGAGCAACTATCCGGTATCCGACCTTTCGAAAAAGTATATGCTTTTCTCTATAAACAGACATCTTTTCATTAAAATGTCGTAAGACTTCGATTTTTTATGATTATTTGAATATCATTGGAAAAAATTGTTGGTACATACTTTTCTTTATAAATAATAACAAATTTCATCAAGATTTTGACGAATATGATTTTTTCAAAAATGGAAAATATTTAATGAAATGCTACAATTTTTATTTTATGACATGGTAGAAATTTATCTCAAAAGATATCTCAAAAACGGATTGAGATATTCAAATATGGTTCTGTTTTGAGAAAAATACATACACACTTCTTTATAAATCACGAAAAATTTTGTAGATATATTCCGCATCTGAATATTCGTCTAATCCAGAAGATAACGGACACCTGTATATGATATAAAATTGATTTTGAAACCGACGGTTATACATAATGGCCGGATAGATATGCCAGATCACTGGATGCCCGGCTGAAGCTAATGCCGGATACCGGATTTCCGTCTTTTACTAAAATCACTCTCCGTTCCATCACTAACTTTTATATATTTCGACTTCAAAGTCAAGATTTATGAGTATCTTTATACTTCCTGCAACTTGATACGATCGTCCTCCAGTTTTCCGATTTTTTCTAAAAAAAAATCTGCTGTAGCAGACGTTTGTTTAAATAATCGGACCACACTAAAGTCCGTGCAAAAAGTTAATGCCCCTCACTTTAGCACTCGATATCTTTATAACCGCTCAAGGAAAAAAAATTTAGTCAAAAATTCAATATTTCCGTCAACATATCGTCAGTTAATTAAGACATTGTCGAATTTTTGGATTTCTTTTAACTTAGTTAAGTGAAAAAAACGCAAAAAAAATTTTGAAAGTGACGGCAACTTTGTCTACTTTGTGATTCTTTTTTCTCAATAACCGTTTATTAAAAAATTTAAAATTGGAACTGGTGCTTACACGATATGTTCTTAACGTGGGGTATATTTTATTTTATCGATATTCCATATAATTTCGAGGAAAATCGCGGTTCAGTAAGATCCGGTTACTTCTAAAACGACCTGCCGTTTTACAAAGTGGTTATTACCAAATATGTCAAATACTGTCGTTGCCATTCCATTATCAGTTATTCAAAATTAGGTCTTCCTAATGAGTACCTCTCCCACATTGCTTATTTCTGTTGCTCTTTACCGCATGCTACTAAACCGCAATTTTCTATTAATTTTCTGTGGAATATCGATAAAATAAAATATGTCTCACATTAAGAACATCAGTTTACAACCATTTCAATTTGAAGAGTTTTTCTCAAATTTTTGAGAAAGAAAATCGTAAACTAGACCCCCAGACAAAGTTGCTAGCACTAAAGACCCGACAATTTTCAAACTCAGAAATGTTCACAATGTTACACTTTACCGTAATTCATTTTATTGGGCGGTTGTGAAGATATCGGTCTATAAAGTGAGGGGCCTTGACTTTTTGCACGGAGTTTAGATATTTGAAATATCAATTAAAAATTCAGAACATGCTGAAGTAATATGTTGGAGTATATTTTGGTGTCGAGAACAACTGTCTGGATCAGTGTATCGCAATCAATGGGTGGCATATTCATCAAACAGAAATGTTAATTTTTCTTTACAACAGTAACAATGGAAATAGCTCTTAAAACATTTTCTTTACTACGATTACAGAAAATTAGCATCAGCTGACTAAGGTCAGTACGATAGCTAAGTAGCTCGGAGACTCCCTACAACAAACATAATAAACTGTTAAAATATGTACTTTTCAAAATACTTTTCATCATTTGGAAATTCCATAACAAAATTTTTTTAATGGCACTTTTTATAATTTATCACTTACTCTCTTCTGATGTTTATACACAATTTCAGGTCTACTTTCTTTGTTATGAAACCTTTTCGTTTTCTTGTGATGCAACTCCAATCCAACTGAAGTTAGCTGACATGTACATGCATATACACTTGCTATTATTTTTGATAACGTCTCTCAAAATCAAGGACATCTTCGTGTAATTTTCCACCCTGTTTTTCAACATGCTGAAGCAATATGTTGGAGTATGTTTTGGTGTCGAGAACAACTGTCTGGATCAGTGTATTGCAATCAATGGGTGGCATATTCATCAAACAGAAATGTTAATTTTTCTTTACAACAGTAACAATGAAAATAGCTCTTAAAACATTTTCTTTACTACGATTACAGAAAATTAGCATCAGCTGACTAAGGTCAGTACGATAGCTAAGTAGCTCGGAGACTCCCTACAACAAACATAATAAACTGTTAAAATATGAATGTGGTTTAATAATTATTAATGGAACGAACAGAATACCAGTAATTATTGAAAAGTAATTTTGATTCTTTAACTTCAAAAAATTACAATTTTGTTACAACTCCGTTTTCGATGTAAAAATTTGGCATTTTGAATTTCTCACTAGACATAATATCGAAGTTCGGACGCGAGCTTTCCCTTTATTCCGTGAAAAGACAGGTTTAGATCACAAAGTTTTATTACTGGATTCACATATAAGCTTAGTTCCGAGAGGGAAGGTACTGAAAAGATTTTTAAGAATAAGAACCGAAGTAGACATAATCTTATATGACCTAAATTCACCACTAACAGAACACTTTAAAAAACGATATATGGATTGCAACGTTAAAGCTTTTATAAATAAAAATGATATTTGAAGAGGTCCAATAAATAGATAGGGGAGAATTTGACATCGTTAATTAATTGAAGATAAGGGGCTGCATAAAGATGATGATGCTGATATAAATTAATTTTGATACTCAAATAACATTCGAAAAAAAAATTAAAGACAAATTTCTTAGTTATTGCCTTCCTGATAACGATTTCCGCATTTTTATTTTTGGTTATAGTGAATAATTAGAGTTATGATTATTGATGGAACGAATAGTGATTTTATATCAAGCCGTATATATACATTGGACATATACATATCCAACATCAATTTTATATAATATATGGACATATGTTCGGTATATTTAGGATCATGGTGTATACGGAAGGAGAATATATTTTGATGATACTTTTCCGGATTTATAAAGAAGAGTATGCAAGTTTCTTAGAACAAAACCATACATAAACATCTCAACTCATGTTTGAGATAAATTTGTAGCATTTCACAAAATAAAAAATTTCATTTTAATCATTTTGAAAAATCGTAAAAAAAAATAATTCTTAAGATACCTCCACGAAATTTGTTACCATTTATAAAGGAAATTCTGAAAAAATTCCGACAATATAACCATACTTGAATATTTCTTTTACTTGAACATTTTAAAAAAATCGTATTCTCAAGATATCTTGATGAAATTTGTTATAATTTACAAAGAAAAGTATGCACTTTTATATGCACAGATTCATACTTGAATATCTCAATTCGATTTTGAGATGTCATGTTTTGAACTTCAACTAAATATGTAGCATTACATAAAAATTGCTATTTCCTGAATAAGTTTTGAAAAATCCTAAAAAAATCGAATTCTAAAGATATCTTGATGAAATTTTGCGTGATTTATAAAAGAAAGTATGTACATTCCTTAAAATATAACCCATACTTAAGTGTCTCGCTTAGTTTTTGAGGTATCAAGTTTTGAACTCAACCGAAATTTGCAAAGCATTTCATAGAGTGAAAAATCTGTTTAATTCATTTTGGAAAAAATCGTATTGTTAATATACGATTTGTTTTCGATGTACCAATTTTTGAACTGAAATTACATTTAAGGCATTTTATACATTTTTTACGTTAATTTTTTTTTATAATCTTTTAATTTCTTTTTGAAAATTTAAAAACAATTTGGTTTTAGAAATTTAAAAAAGGATTAAAAACATATATTTATTTGAGAAAATTTATGCATAAACCGTATTTACTTTTCTATTACAGTAATGATCTCCTCTTTCAATTTCTTATGGGTCACATTAACATTTTATTAATATTTCTGGTGTACATCGTATGGTCACTTTACTATGACACATTAACTTTTCATCATTTGGAAATTCCATAACTAAATTTTTTTAATGGCACTTATTATAATTTATTACTTACTCTCTTCTGATATTTTTACACAATTTCAGGTCTACTTTCTTTGTTATGAAACCTTTTCGTTTTCTTGTGATGCAACTCCCATCTAACTGAAGTTAGCTGACATGTACATGCATATACACTTGCTATTATTTTTGATAACGTCTCTCAAAATCAAGGACATCTTCGTGTAATTTTCCACCCTGTTTTTCGCTGTAGGCACCCAAGTTTTCAGGAAAATAGTCAATATAGGAGTGCAAGAAATAGACTTTTAATCTTATTCAACATCTTTTAGCTTCATTCCCTTCATTGCAAGCATCCTTTGTACAATGGTTTTGTAATTGACGCCATTAGTATTTCATAAAATCTTATGCACGACATTCTTGAAAGAGTCCCATACTTCTTATTCCTTGTTTTCCATTGTTTTCAAAAAGAGGAGATCAGTTAGAAATTTTCTTATGTCCACAGCAGTGAAACGTAGTTAACCTGGGACACAGATATTCAACAATTTCCATCTCTTGGCAATGTCTTACCAAACTGGTTTAGAATTTTTTTTTCATTTTAGAAACTAAAGATGGAAATCATGTTTTCGATTTCCTTCTTTAGTTTCTAAATTGAATATCCAACAGGAGTCATATACACATGCCATTATCCTTGGAAACGACCCTAAAAAACAAAGAACATCTTGGTGAAATCTTCCATCCTATTTTTCGTTGTATACTCGCAAGTTTTCGAGAAAACAGTTAATATGGAAGTTTAAAAAATGAACTTTTAATCTCTTTCAGCATCCTTGAGCTTCATCCGCTTCGTTGCAAGCATCCTTTGTACAATGGTTTTATAATCAGAGCCATTAGTATTCCCTAAAAACTTATGCACGACATTCTTGAAAGAATCTCATACTTCTTATTTCTTGTCTTCCATTGTTTTCAAAAAGAGGAGATCAGTTAGAAGTTTTCTTATGTCCAGAGCAGTGAAACCTAGTGTGAAACAATGTCAATCTCTTGGCACCCCGGCCTACTGTTGGCGCTTGATGTAGACACGGAAACTTCGTTTTTCGGCCGGGAGTGTGGGACTGTTTCGCCCCAACGTACCCACTAAACCCCCCCCCCCTTTTTCCTTCTCCGGAACCACCTTACCGGCATTACGTCGGAGAACTTTACTTCTTCTTCTACTTCCTTTTCTTTTCCTTCTTGCTGAATGTCGCTGTGGCAACTACATCCACCTTTCTATCGGGTCGGAGGGGTATACCACCCCCTGGTTGCATCGCTTTCTCTTCACAATATGGGAATGTCGTGGTTATGGAACAAATATTGTTCGTTACTTTTTGAAGTGTTATTATTTAAATACATACCGGGTTGGAGGGGTGTCCCCCCTCTTCCGTGGTTGTCTCGCTCCCTCTCCACCATAGGTGATTGTTGTTATATGGAACAAATATTATTCGCTACTTTTTGCACTGTTATTATTGGAATACATACCGGGCGGACGGGGTGTACCCCCCTCTTCACGCGGTTGTCTCGCTCCCTCTTCCCCGTGGATGATTGTTATTTCTTCTTCATTTTTCGTCCTCATTGTGGCCCTTAAGTATTCTACCATTATTTCAGTTTTCCTTCCGCCCTCCGTAAGAACGTTTGCCACCGTATCCGTGGTTATCGGTTCCACCATTCTCGCTTCCACACTTTTCCTTTCTGCTTCGAATCTCTCGCAATTAAACAATGTATGTTCTGGGGTATCCGGCACTCCGCATCCATACCAGCACAAGTCGGTCTCAATCTTCTTTATGGTTTTTAAATAGCACGCAAACGACCCGTGTCCCGTAATTGCCTGTGTCAGGTAGAAATCAGTTGGAGGTCCCTTTTCTTGCCAAATGCGCACATCCTTAATAAATACGCTTGTCCAGCCCTTGTAATTTATCCACCTCTCTTGCCACTTCCTAAACAGCTCATTTCGTACTTCTTTGCTGTTTTTGCCCTTGTTGTTATAGTTCTCCGTTCTCTCCCATACCATTAAGTCGAGGGGTGGACAGCCAGCGAGAGCGCCCACCGCTTCAGTTGCTACTGTTCGATACGCCGCTGTGATGGAAATAGCGTATCTTCTTTCAATGCTACGGAGCATGTTCTTATACTTTTCAAATCTAATTGCGGTCTGCCACGCAGGAGCTGCGTATAGTACCACCGAACTAATCGTTGTCGATAGTACTCGTCTTTTCTTTTGAGAGGGGCCTCCTATGTTAGGCATAATTCTATTCAAGGTGTTCTGTATCCTGGCCGCCTTTTCGCAGGTAATTTTTACATGCGTCGTCATCTTGGTGTCCTTGTCCAATGTTACACCTAGGTATTTAACTGATTTCTTGCTGCTTATTTTTGTATTACCTACTCTGACAGTCACCTCATTGAATTTTCGTCGCCCCTCTAGAATTATTACTTCCGTTTTCGATTCTTCAATTTTCAAGCCACTTTCTTCAAGGCATCTCGCCACTCTTTGAATCGCATATTCCGCTTTCTCTATTATATCTTCTTTCGTGGCCCCGGAAATCACAAGGGCCAAATCATCTGCGTACCCTACAGCTTGCACGCCCTCTTCCTGCTTCAATTCTAGAACCTTGTTATAAAAAAGGTTCCACAGTGTGCCGCCTACAACTGATCCCTGCGGCACTCCAACCCAACCCAACCCAACCTAACCCAACCTAACCCAACCCTCTTTTTAACGAGGTCTCGGAAAATCTGCTAAGACATTTGGCCAGGGATGATGGGCGGCCAAATGGTGTGGGGTTAGGGTCAGAGACCCCGATCCATTAAAACCTCTTTTCTCGTCTTCTTCACCGGAACCAGCAAATTGGTTTTTCTTCAGAGCTTAAGGTCTCTTTCTTGTCTCTTCCTCTGCAGTTTCATGCTGCTACTTTTCGCTCCTTCTCTGTCAGATGGTGAATCAACATATCAAAATTCGTGTTACTGTTTGAAAAGTCTTTATGTCACTACTTACCTGAAGAAGAGAAGAGGATTCCCCTTCCGTGACTCTTCTTTCTTCTCTCCCTTCCCCCGTCGGTTGTTCATCCTCTACCTCCTGGATATTAAATTGGAAGCCTAACCCCTCGTGAAAAGGCCATTTGTCGTCATATATATGCTTGGCCGTTAAAAAATTAAGAAAATAAGAGTATATGGTTACTTTTTATAATATTTATTACAGATTTGTTCGCACCTGGGTGGAGAGGAGTTATAATACCTCCCTCCTTTGCCGTTCACTTGTACTCTTTATCGAGCATTTGCTGAACTAGATATTCTCAGCTTAGGGCCTCTCCACATTTCCGCTCACAAACTTCTCTCTACTCTCTAAACTCCTTGCAGACGAAAACCGAGTGCTTTGCGGTATCCTCCAGATCACAGAACCGGCATCTATCCGACTCTTGCTTTTTGATTTTGTAAAATAAATACGTCTTAAAGACCCCATGTCCCGTCAATACTTGTGTTGGGTGATAATCAATCCCTCCCTGCCCTTTTTTTATAGAGGGGATTAGAAAATCTGTAAACAGACACCTGGCCATTTAGATAGTGACGGATTGAAGTAATCTTCGACCGTCTAAAACCCTTCCTCCTCTCTTCCCGGAACCACCCGCCAAGGTACTGCTTCAGGGAATATTAACAGTATACAAGTTTATTCTCCAATGTTATTTTTTACAACATTCTCCAAGGTCTCATCTTCACCATTTCCAACTCCTTCTAGGAGTCTTTCATGGCTTTCCTTTACTTTCATTATTTTAACTACTATCCCTTGCACTATGTTCCACAATTTTTCTGTTTCTAACATCACTTTCACTGTGTTTTCTCGGTTTAACAACCGACCATATTTCCTTTCACAAACATTTCTTTCACCACCAAACTTTTCACAAACAAATAATGTATGCTCCACTGTGTCTATACTATCACAAAACCAGCACACCTCACATTCTGATTTTTTTATTTTAAAAAGATACTTTAAAGAAACTCCATGACTCGACAAAACCTGAGTTAAGTAGAAATCGACCTCGCCCCACTTCCTATCGAACCATGGTTCTATTTCCGGGATAAGGATTCTTGTCCATCCCTCATATAAATCCCATCTTTCCTGCCAGGATTTCAATAAACTTACTCTACATTCACGTTTTGCTTCTTTTCCTCTCCTGTATAACGCTGTTATTCCTTCAGCAAGTAAGTCCAGCGGAGGCAAACCAGCAATAACTTGAATCCCTTCGGCAAAAACCGTTCGATATGCGGAGCAAATTCCGATGGCGAGTTTTCGATTCACTCTAATCAACATATCACGATATCGTTCAAATTTAAGGGCTCTTTGCCAAATAGGTGCGGCGTATAGGATAACGGACTTCACCTTCGATGCAAGAAGTTTCCTACGTCTTGAGCTTCAACCACCTAAGTTCGGCATCTACCTCTTCAATATGTTTCGTCATAATCATGTCTTTATTAATAAACACTCCGAGATACTTGACCCCTTCAGCACTTTGAATTATAGATCCATTTTCTTCAAGGTTAAGAGATCTTGTCTTTCTTTTAGCTATGTCAAGACCCATCTTCTCTAGTTTATCAATAATTTGTTGAACCGCATACGACGCCTTGTCTTGCAGTTCACACTCATCTCGACCAATGACCAACAATGCCAGATCATCAGCATAACCAATGATCTCTATTTCGGCCTATAATTCCACTTTTCTGCACTTTTTCAATCGCTTGTACAGTGGATCTTCCCTTCCTAAAGCAATATTGGTTTTCATGTAGAAGGTTATTCTCTTCGTTTCTACAACCAATCGCATTCTTAGCAACCCTTCCAAAAGTTACCTCGTCGTATTCAATAGGCAAAGAGGTCTATACGCCAAGGCTTCTTCTGCTTTCTTCGGCTTCTCAGAGAGTACAAACCTTGCACTTTTTCAGATCTTCGGAAAAATACCCTTTGACACACAGTCATTGTATAGTCGTTGTGTAAGAAATTCTTTGAATACTTCGATGCCAACAATCCAACTATTTCAGATGGAATGGCATCCGGTCGCGGGGCTTTCTTTTTTCTTTAATTACCTACCGCCACTGAGAGTTCCTCCACTGTAAAGGAAATTGAATTTAGTAGACCATCCCTAGCCTCCCATGCAAAAGCTTCATGTTTAGGGAATAGTTTACTGATTTGTTCACCCACCGTCTTATCATCATTACCATTTCTGTTTTTCATTTTCAGTCTTTTGGTGATTATTTGGTATGCCTTACTCCAGACATCTTGTTCAAGATCTGAACAGAGTTGGTTCCATTTTTCTTTCTTACTCTTTTCAATGAATTTTTTTAGTTCTTTTCTGTTTAAGTTGTAACTTCAAATTTTCAACTAAATCCAAATCAAAAATACCATTCCCTCTACTTCATGTTAAGCTTCTTGTTATTCTATTGCAATCTTTTCTTGTTTTGCAATTTCATTATTTCACCAGTATACTGATTTGTGGCTAAAATTTCTGCCATTTTTCTTAACACAATATTTATTACAAACCCTTTGTATGTTTTTTATTAAATTTTCTGATGTTCTCGCTTCGTCCTTATCAAGGAATGGAGTTTCGTCTTTCATCATTTTCTCCAAATTTTTTTCAGAAGCTACTCATCTGCCAAAATTAATTTCACTTCCATTTCTAACACATTCTCCAATTTCATACATAATAGATCACTTATGGTCACTTAATTTATCACTATTTAGATCCACACACCAATTTCTTACCGTTCTACCTAGATTAATCTCTCCCAGCCCAACCCAACCCAACAAACCTAACCTCCGGCGAGAAAAGCCGTTTCAAGGAGGCCATTCAATTTTTGTCCAGTGCAGCTACGTAGCTTTACTATCCCCTAAACAGAGGAAGCAAGTACATTCTGTAAAGTCTACCTGCTCCACTACCCATCCACTGATGCAATTGATGTTTAATTTTTCTTCATGAGCTTCACCTCCCATTAACATCATTATAGTAAACCAGAGTTCCTTCTTTAGAGAAAAAATGAGTAAATTTTCTCTCGATACCACGAAAATGAGATCTTAGATGAGCAGATTATTGTTTTGTAGCATTGACCCTAGTAATTTGAATCTCTTAGTAGATCAATGGGCTCACTCAGAGAAAATAGTTGAGGTCCCTCGCCAAGACAAAAATTTCAACTATATTTGTTCTGGGAAGTTAATCCGTTTAAGTCCTCTGACTCGCTCAGAAAAACAGAATATTAGAAGGTGATGTATTAATTAATTCTTGAGATACGACTTTTAAATTTATATCTTATAAGAATTAAGAATGGACCATTGGGTTTAAAAAATCATCACGACGATGATTATGGAAAACAAGATATTACTTTTGACACATTGAATATACATTAAATTTGCTAGAGAATATCTCAATTCATTCTTTAGATATACATTTTTTAAAATTTTTATTTCATAAGAATCAAACGTACACAATTGACTTTAAAAATGTTTATGGAAAATAAGAAATTTTTATTCTTCACAATATCACAATTAGTGTTAATTAGTACTCAATTGAGTAAATTTTATTTAAATTTCTTTTTGCTTCGTGATGATATCTCAAATCGTTCTTGAGATACGATTTTTTAAAATTTTTTTTTCAAATCCATAAGAACCAAACGTGCAGAGTTGGCTTTAAAAAATCATAAGAGCGATGTTTATTGAAAATAAGAAATTATTTTGACGCTTAAGTCTTCACTAAATTTGCCATAAACTGCTTTTTATTTCATCACAATATCTCAATTAGTTTTTGAGATACATAGAGATTAATTACCCTAAGATTTATGTTTGGAGTTACGTAAAGGTGCGTTCAAAAAATCATAACTCAGAACTTTGAAGATTTCAAGAAATGGCGTTCAAAACATTAAATGTTGAATAAATTTGTTTCAAATTGCTGTTTGTTTCATGATGACATATCAATTCGTTCATGAGATACGATTTTTTAAAATTATTATTTCAATTCCATAAGAATCAAACATGCTGACTTGGGGTTAAAAAATCATAACAACAATGTTTATGGAAAATAAGAAATTATTTGTGGTGTATTAGGTCTTCATTAAACTTGCTATAAATTGCTTTTTATTTCATCACAATATCTCAATTAGGCTTGAAATATGTAAAGATTAATTGCCCTAATACTTCTGTATGAGGTTGCGTTCAAAAAATCATAATGCCGGAATTTGAAAATTCCAAGAAATGGCATTCAAAATATTAAATATTGAGTAAATCTGCTTCAAACTGCTTTATGTTTCACTACGATATCTCAATTCGTTCTTGAAATATATTTTTTATTTATTTCAAATCTAATTATTATTTATTTCAAATCTATATAAATCAAACAGCAGATTTTGAATTTAAGAATTCATAACGATGTTTATGGAAAATAAGGAATTATTTATTAAATCTCAATTAGTTCTTGAGATACAATTTTCTAGATTTTTGGGAAAAAGTTACAACTCAAAATTTCATCTTAAAAAAAAGTATGCCTCAATTTATCAATACAGAGGAGTAAGCAGTAATTTTAATTTTCACCATATTCACCGTCTGAAGGGCCAAATTAACACTTGTCCGTATAAAATTAAAGAGGTATTGATGGCTTATAATACCGTCATATCGATACCTCCCGTTTATATCGAACCAAAATCGAATTTCTTCAGTTTACATCCATTTCATAGACTTTCATCGTTGTTAAGCGCACGCATAGGTTGCAATTAATTTCCTCCTATAAAAGTACGTTATTACGATAATTACATATTGACGTTTTTAATCCATATCCTATTGAAATGTTATCAACGCGTATACATTGCGAAATAAAATTATTTTTCGGTGAAATAACGAAATAAATCATTTAAACTCTTGTTATAAATGTTTATCGACTAACACTTCCAGATAATTAATTTATTAAATAGATAACGGTTATTAAATATAATTTTTTCGTATTAATTAATCGCAAACCATTCGGTTTGACAATAACACATAACACCTTCAATCCATAAATTCTCCTTGTTATCACCATTTTTTAACAAACAATTAACATTACACCCCTATTCATATTTCCACGTCATTTTTCAAGGTAATTTTATTTTCCGTCTCGATGGACAAAGGAAGGTGTGGAAAATGTTGGAGTAAACACGCTATTTTAACCCGTTAATAACTACATTTGCATTTTTTAATATGTTGCAGTATGTATTGCATCAAAACACTTACATACGTATATAAGTGTATATATAAATCATTTAAAAAGGGAATGACCTTTAAGTTTTCATGCAAACCCTAACTAAATCACTCACCCCATCTTGTTGAGTTGACTTAATTTGTATCGTTGAATGCACGCGAATCTAATGGACGCAAATGGAGTAATTTTCCTAAAACAGTTATATATCATTCGTTGTATACGTGACTTTCGTTATTAATTTTTATGTACGGACTAAAAAGTCACTTTAAGAAAGATTATTCTTAATAAAATGTTTATAAAATAGATTTAGTTGGAGCTCCATCAATCTAACTTTTACTGAACGTTTCCTTTTTATTTCGCCGAGAATATCCTCTGGAAATCAATTGAATCCAGATTCAAAAAGAATTCTCAATGCACTTCGTACATCTTCGCCAACAACACGCCTTCTTCATTCCCATCCGACACGTGTATGTTCTTTTATGTATTCGACTTTTTCCATTTGAAGTAAAGTTCATTTTGTAAATGTGAATTTAATGGGAAATTCGTTTATGGGAAAAATTAATTGAACCGATTTGAGAGTTTAAGTAGTCTTTAAAACTTTTTCTATATCGAGTTTTAATTAAAAAATTTTTAAACTCGGCCTAATCTTCCTGAAAATCTACGTTTTTAAAGAGCATTTAAAGAATTTACGTTTGATATATTCGCTTTAAAACATTTAGTTTAGGAACGCGTAGATTGTAATGAACTGGACGAAAATCAAATTTTTGAACGAGTTGAGATGTGCGCATAATAACGATTCATCAAAACGGTGATTGCAGAAATTGTGAAAAATGTAGGATTGGAAAAATATTTCAAGCAAAAATTTTTGCTGGCTTAATTCCATCTCTGTAGTTAATCGTGTTTTGCATACGTCGCCACAAAAATTAAGTACAGAAATTGACTTATTGTTAATGCTGAAAATGATATGCGTTTCCAATTAATATCGATCCATCCAGATATTGATAAATTGTGCTATAATAAACAAGCGCACACAAACTCATTATATTCCTTGTTCATAGCATGTAATATGTAATTATAATAATAGTATATAAATAGGGATATATCCATCCTTAACATGAAAACTAAACTAAACAAAGAATTCCATTAAATTTTTTTTGAAGAAGGTAATTAAATGTGTTAGGTAAAATCAAGCAATTTATAACAATTCGTATCTCAAGAACTGATTGAGATATCGCAATGAAATATGAAACAATTTCAAGCAAATGTATTTCGTTCAAATGTATCCAAGATGATTTTTTCAAATTTTTTAAATCCTCGAGTCATGATTTCTTGATTAAAACACTTCAAGGAGGTAATTAAATGGGTTGGATAAAATCAAGCAATTTTCAACAAATCGTATCTCAAGAACTAATTCAGATAAGACAATGAGATAAGAAGCAATTTTAAACAAATTTATTTAGTATTTGATGTTTCAAAGATTGTTTTTTAAATCTTCAAATCTTAACGTTATGATTTTCTTATTAAAAGTCCACAAAAGTGTAATTGTATTTGTCAGACAAAATCAAGAAATATCAATATCTCGTATCTCAAGAACTAATTGAGATATCGCAATGAAATATGAGGCAATTTTACGCAAATTTAATTAGTATTTAATGTGTCAAAGATACTTTCTTCAAATTTTTAAATCTCCGAGTTATGATTTCTTTACTAAAGCTCTGCAAGGAGGTTATTTAATTTTCAACAAATCGTATCTCAAGAATTAATTGAGATATCGCCATGAAACAAGAAACAATCTGAAGAAAATTTATTTAATATTTAATGCATTTTCTCAATTCAAATCTTCAAATGTTGACGTTATGATTTTTTAATTAAAAGTCCACAAAAGTGTAATTGTACGTATGAGACAAAATCAAGAAATTTCAAAATCTCGTATCTCAAGAATTAATTGAGATATCGCCATGAAATAAGAAATAATCTGAAGTAAATTTATTTAGTATTTAATGCATTTTCTCAATTCAAATCTTCAAATCGTGATGTTATGATTTTTTAATTAAAAGTCCACAAAAGTGTAATTGTATGTGTCAGACAAAATCAAGTAATTTCAAAATCTCGTATCTCAAGAACTAATTGAGATATGGCAATGAAATATGAGGCAATTTCAAGCAAATTTAATTAGTATTTACTTCGTCAAAGATACTTTCTTCAAATTATTAAATCTCCGAGTTATGATTTCTTTATTAAAGCTCTGCAAGGAGGTTATTTAATTTTCAACAAATCGTATCTCAAGAATTGATTGAGATATCGCCATGAAATAAGAAACAATCTGAAGTAAATTTATTTACTATTTAATGCATTTTCTCAATTCAAATCTTCAAATCTTGACGTTATGATTTTTTAATTAAAAGTCCACAAAAGTGTACTTGTATTTGTCAGACAAAATCAAGCAATTTCAAAATATCGTATCTCAAGAACTAATTGAGATGTCGCAATAAAATATGAGGCAATTTCAAGCAAATTTAATTAGTATTTACTTCGTCAAAGATACCTTCTTCAAATTTTTAAATCTCCGAGTTATGATTTCTTTATTAAAGCTCTGCAAGGAGGTTATTTAATTTTCAACAAATCGTATCTCAAGAATTAATTGAGATATCGCCATGAAATAAGAAACAATCTGAATTAAATTTATTTAGTATTTAATGCATTTTCTCAATTCAAATCTTCAAATCTTGACGTTATGATTTTTTAATTAAAAGTCCACAAAAGTGTAATTGTATGTATCAAACAAAATCAAGCAATTTCAAAATCTCGTATCTCAAGAACTAATTGAGATATCGCAATAAAATATGAGGCAATTTCAAGCAAATTTAATTAGTATTTACTTCGTCAAAGATACTTTCTTCAAATTTTTAAATCTCCGAGTTATGATTTCTTTATTAAAGCTCTCCAAGGAAGTTATTTTACAAATCGTATCTCAAGAATTAATTGAGATATCGCCATGAAATAAGAAACAACCTGAAGTAAAGTTATCTAATATTTAATGCATTTTCTCTAAATTTTTACTTCTCCAAGTTATGATTTGTTGATTAGAAATCTGCAAGAATATAGTCAAATGTGTTTAGTAACATCAAACAATTTTTCAAAAATCGTATCTAAAGAACTAATTGAGATATCGTAATGAAATAAGAAGCAATTTGAAGCAAATTTAAATAGTATTTAATGTGTCAAAAATACTTTCTTCAAATTTTTAAAACTCCGAGTTATGATTTCTTGATTACAGCTCTGCAAGAAAGTAATTAAATGTGTTAAGTAAAACCAAGCAATTTTCAAAAGCTCGTATCTCAAGAAATCATTGGGACATCGCAATGAGATTAGAAGCATTTTGAACCGTCTAGAGCAATGTTTATGAACAGATAAATTTTGTTTTTTTTTTTAATTTTTGTTAATAGATCTCGTAAAATCAATGCTTTTTTTATACGGGATGGGGCACAATGGGAGGACGTTTTCTTGCCATTAAAATAACTCAGGTGTTATTTGAGTAAAATTGTTTATAAAAAGAGTAAAATTTAGATGTTACCATATAGCAATGAAAGAGTTATATGGATGGAGCATGATGCATGGAGTGAAATTATTTAAATAAAATCTGAAAATTAAGAATTGCATCCACATCACATGTAGCCAGAGTCTCAATGGAAGTTTATTTTTTTTAAATAAACTTTTGTCAATTAAGCAAGAGCAGAGTAATTAAGAATTTTTTTAATAATTTGATAAATTAAGATTGTTAATGTAAGACTAGATTTAATTCGATAAAATTAATCCAACTTAATTTTTGCATGAATATATTAATTGAACTTTACCTATTTAAGCTTTAATTTAAAAGATAATTAAAGAGATCATACAAAACATTTTTGGCCTGAGAACACTAAAACCTTTGGGTGTTATACTATTCTGGCCTAGTACTTTCACTCTGATTTAGAATTTTTCACCCCCCAGACAAATACCTCAAAAATGTTCACACTGTAATTATTGAGATAATCTGAAGATATTTTTTAAAACCCATAGCGAAAATTTTTAAAATTTGGGTTAATAAAATTATCTTTTTATAGACCTTTTTATTAGAATTTTAAATATAGAGTAGATTCTCTTCAAATTACTTTTTAATTCACGATGATATGATCTGCCTATTCACGATGGTATCATATGGTCTCACTTTGTTCTTGAGATACGATTTTTTTAAATTTCTAATTCATAGAATCGAACGAACAGAGGGGGCTTTAACAAATCATAACAGCGATGTTTATGAAAACTAAGAAGTTATTTATAATGCATTAAATGTTTATTAAATTCGCTATAAATTGCTTTTTATTTCATCACAATATCTCAATAAATTTTTGAGATACGTAAATATTAATTACCTTCATATTTATGTTTGGTGTTATGAAAGGTTGTGTTAAAAAAAATCGTAACTCCAAAATTTAACGATTTTAGGAAACGGTATTCAAAACATTAAATATTGACATCTTTTTATTTCACGATATTTGTATTTCATATTCGTAATAATCAAACATACTAGGTTGGATTTAAGAAATCATAACAGCAATGTTTATGAAAAATAAAAAATTGTTTGTTGTATAATTAAATTTTCACTAAATTTACTATAATTTGCTTTTTATTTCATCACAATATCTCAATTAGTTTTTGAGATACGTAAAGACTAATTATCTCCATATTTATGTTTGGTGTTATGTAAGGATGTATTCAATAAATAACTCCAAAATTTGAAGATTTCAAGACATGGTGTTCAAAAGATTAAGTATTGAGTAAATTTGAGATTTGAAATTTTTGAGATTTTTGTTACATTGAAAAAATCAAAACTCCGAAATATGAAGATTCGAAGAAATGGTATTAAATGGTGATTGTAACTCGAACTTGACTCATATCTTTTGTTATAATTTAGTATGATTTTATCGAATTTTTCAATTGTTAACTTCATTGTTAACATTATTTTTGCTACCAAACGAAAACTGCTTTGGAGGAATTTAAAATCTTGTAACCGAAATATAAGCAGTTTTTAAAAAAGTTGTTTTGGACTAATTGCCATCTAAAATAAATGTTGACCATGAAAAACTTGTTGGTTACGGTATCAGTGGTTGATACTACTTTCTACGTCTTACAAGAACTAAAAACTACGTCTAAAAGACTAAAAACTGCTTTCAGAAAACTAGAAACTAGAGCTAGAAGCTATTTACAATAGCTAGAAACTGCTTGTAGAAGACTAGAAACTGCTTGTGAAAACAGAAACTGTCTTCAGAAGATTAGAAACTGCTTAAAAGATTGGAACCTGCATACAAAGACTGGAAATTACTTACAGAAGATTAAAAACTTCTTTCAAAAATTGAAAACCGCCTGCAAAATACTAGAAACTGTTTTTGCAAATTGCTTTTTATTTCATGATGATATCTCAGTTTGTTCTTGAAATATGATTTTTCAAAGTTTATAATTCTTGTCCATAGAAATCAAACATGCAACACTCCGAAATTTGATACTTACAACAAATAGTATTCAACATATTAAATATAGAGTAAATTTGTTTCAAATTGCTTTATGTTTCATTATAATATCTCAATTCTATCTTGAGCTACGATTTTTTAAAGTTTATAATTCATATCCATAAAAATCAAATATACAGAGTTGGTTACAAGATCATAACTCTGAAACTTGAAGATTTCAAGAAATGGTATTCAAAATATATTGAAAAACATATAAATATATCACAATTCGTACTTGAGATACGATTTTTAAAAGTTTTTATTTTAAATATATAAAAATCAAACATGTAATGTTGGTTAAAAAATCATAACTCCGAAATTTGAAAGTTCCAAGAAACGATATTAAATGGTGATTGTAAATTGTACTTGACCCATATCTTTTGTTATAATTTACCATGGTTTATCGCATTTTTCAATGGTTAACTTCATTATTAACATTGCATTTTCTAATAAACGAAAACTGCTCTAGAGGAAGTTAAAAACTTGTAACCGAAATATAGGCAATTATTAAAAAAATTGTTTTGAACTAACTGTAACCGTCAATCTTAAATAAATGTTGACCATGAAAAATCAACAGTGTCCAACAAATTAGAAACTGCTTACTGAAGATTAGAAACTGTATTCAATAGATTAAAAACTGCTTATAGAAGACTACAAACTGTTTACAAACACTGAAAACTGCTAGCAGCAGAATAGAGTCTACATACAAAGGTAGGAAACTGCTTGTAGAAGACTATAAGCTGCTTATAGAAGACTAGACACTGATTACAGAACATTAAAAACTGCTTAAAAGACTTGAAACTGCTTAAAATACTGAAAACTGATTAAAAAGACTGGAAATTACTTACAGCAGATAAAAACTGCTTACAAAGACTAAAAACTGCTTGCAAAGACTAAAAACTGCTTGCAAAATACAATAATCAGAAGACTAAAGCCTGCTTTGAGAAGACAATAAATTACCTAAAAAGGCCAAATACATCTGGAAAGAAGCTAGAAATGCTTGAAAAATCTTGAAACTGCTGACAGAAATAAGAAACTGCTTGTAGGAAACTAGAAACTGCTTACAAAGACTTGAAACTGCTAGCAGAAGTCTACAAACTATTTATAATGGCTGGATACTGCTTACAGAAGACTAGAAACTGTGTTCAAAAGATTAAAGCCTGCTTAGAGAAGATTAAAAACTGTGCCCAAAATATTAAGAACTGCTTACCGACGACTAGAAACTGTTTGCAAAAACTGAAAACTGTTAGCAGCAGAATAGAGACTACTTACAATGGCAAAAAACTACTTGTAGAAGATTATAAGCAGCTTGTGGAAGACTAGACACTGCTTACAGAAGATTAGAAACTGCTTAAAAGACTGGAAACTGCTTGAAATACTAAAAACTGATTACAACGACTGGAAATTACTTACAGAAAATAAAAACTACTTATAAAGACTAAAAACTGCTTGCAAAATACTGGAAACTGCTTCTAAAGGTTAGAAACCACTATCAGAAGACTAAAGCCTGCTTGGAGAAGACTATAAATTACTTAAAAAGGTCAAATACACCTGGAAAAAAGCTAGAAATGCTTGAACAATCTTGAAACTGCTTACAGAAATAGGAAACTGCTTGTAGGAAACTAGAAACTGCTTACAAAGACTCGAAACTGCTAGCAGAAGTCTACAAACTATTTATAATGGCTGCAAACTGCTTACAGAAGACTAGAAACTGTTTGCAAAGACTGAAAACTGTTAGCAGCAGAATAGAGACTGCTTACAATGGCATAAAATTACTTGTAGAAGATTATAAGCTGCTTGTAGAAGACTAGACACTGCTTGCAGAAGATTAGAAACTGCTTAAAAGATTGTGAACTGCTGGAAATACTGAAAACTGATTACAAAGACTGGAAATTACTTACAGAAGATAAAAACTACTTATGAAGACTAAAAACTGTTTGCAAAGACTGAAAACTGCTAGCAGTAGAATAGAGACTGCTTACGATGGCAAAAAATTACTTGTAGAAGACTATAAGCTGCTTGTAGAAGACTAGACACTGCTTACAGAAGATTAGAAACTGCTTAAAAGATTGGAAACTGCTTGAAATACTGAAAACTGATTACAAAGACTGGTAATTACTTACAGAAGTAAACTACTTATGAAGACTAAGAACCGCTTGCAAAATACTGGAAAGTGCTTCTAACGGCTAGAAACCACTGACAGAAGATTAAAGCGTGCTTGTAGAAAACTAGAACCTGCTTACAAAGACTCGAAACTGCTAGCAGAAGTCTATAAACTATTTATCATGGTTGGAAACAAGTTTTATTGCAAAAACCAGAAACTGTTTACAGCAGATTGTAAACTGCTTTAAAGGTCTAGAAACTGTTCACAATGACCGGAATTTGCTTGCAGAAGATTAGAAACTGCTTACAAAGACTGGAAACTTCTTGTAAAATACAAATTGCTTTTTATTTCATAATAATATCTCAGTTTGTTCTTGAGATATGATTCATTAAAATTTTTATTTTATATCCGTAACAATCAATCATGTAGAGTTGGGTTTGAAAAATTATAACAGCAGTATTTATGGATAGTAAGAAATTATTTAAAATGCATTAAATTTACTTTTTATTTCACCACAATATCTCAGTTAGTTTTTGAGATACGTAAAGATATTTATGATTAATTTTTATGATTCGAGTTATGTAAAATTACTTTCAAAAATCATACCTCCAACATTTTGAGATTCTAAAAAAATGGTATTCAATATATTAAATAGTGAGTAAATTTGCTTAAAATTGTTTTTTTGTTTTATGATGCTATCTTAATTCGTTCTTGATGTACGTTTTTTTAAAATTGTTGTTCCATATCCGTAACAATCAAACAAGCAGAGTTGGGTTAAAGAATTATAACAACGATGTTTATAAAAAAATCAAAAATTATTTATAGTACATTTAATCTTCATTAATTTTGCTATAAACTACTTGTTATATCACTTCACTTCATCACCTCGTCTCTTAATCTGTCTATTCTTCCTTCCCAACCTACTCATCACGTTTCGACCTCCGATTCCATCTTGGACCTTATTATTACATCTTGCCCGAATCAAATTCTTTCTCATGGTCAATTACCAGCAGCTCAATTCTCTAATCATGACCTGATTTATTGTGCTCTACAGACTTGTCGTGTGACAGTTCCTACTCGTTATGTTTTTGCTCGTAATTATGGCAAAATCAACTATGATACGTTGAGATCTGATGCAGTAGCGATTGACTGGCTTACTATGTACCACCTGTCAGTTGTCAATGCTAAAGTTAATTATTTCAACACTGAAATAAATAACTTCTACGATCGTCATGCACCGTTAAAGCAACGAAAAACGAAGCGCTTGTCAGCTCCTTGGCTGAACGATGAGATCAGGGATCTTATGCGAAAACGTAATGTTGCTAAGATTACTTTTCGTAGAATTACTTCTATTGCAAATCGGGAAAACTATCGCATTTTGCGTAACCGCTGTAACCACCGGTGCAGAAATGCGAAAAAGAATTATATTTATCAGAAGTTATCTTATATTACCTCAAGATCATTTGGAAAACCATGCGTTCCCTTGGCATAGTTGAGTCGCCTTGTCACCATAACAACATTGATTGCAATTCTTTAGCGGGCTATTTTGCAGAACCTCCTGTTATTCTTGATGACTCCATCCAGAGATCTACAATGCTCGCGATCGGCTCTTGTACTAATATCACTTCAACCTTTTCTTTTGCCATGTTGGATTCGGTCCAGGTTACTAATGCTCTTATGGATTCGCGCTCCACTTGTGTCGGTGTTGATGGTATCAATATTAAACAATTGGTTCCCATCATGGACATTATTACTCCTCCACTACTACATATTTTTAACTTTTCAATTGAATCTTCGACCTTTCCTTCTATCTGGAAGCAAGCCTGTTGTACCAGTTCCTAAGATCGAACGCCCTACTCAACCCAGTGTCTTCCGGCCAATTTCTATTCTTTCCGTAATATCTAAAGCACTTGAGCGTTTGATATATATTCAAGTGCAGGGGTACCTTGATGACCATAACATAATTACTGAATTTCAATCTGGCTTTCGTCCGGGGCATAATACGTCGTCGGCACTCATCAAAATTACTGACGATATTAGAAGCAACTGTGATGACCGACGCCTGACCTTATTGGTATTGCTCGACTTCAGTAAGGCATTTGATTCAGTTGACCATGCCCTTTTGCTGGCGTCTTTGTCTTTGTCTTTGTCTTTGTCTTTGCTATTGGCTTTACCCCGGAGTGTGTTGCTTGGTTTCGGCCATATCTTTTGCACCGTTCTCTGTGTGTGCGTGATACGTCATCGTCCTCCTCAGTATTTGCAACTCATTGTGGAGTGCCTCAGGGCAGTGTATTGGGTCCATTACTGTTCTCAATCTTTGTAAACAGTGTTACTAAGCTAATCTCATGCAACTATCATCTATACGCAGATGACTTGCAAATTTATATGTCAACAACTGTGGATGAGCTTCCAGCAGCTGTGGTGCGACCTAACGATGATCTGAGTAAGGTTTTGGGCTGGCCTAAGCGATATGGTTTGAGCTTAAATATTGCCAAAACCTAGGCTATTGCTTTCGGTTCAAGACCTTTGGTTGCTAGATTCTACTCTTTCGATGCTGTACAATTGATGCTTGATAACAATGCTATACCATTTTCTCATACAGTTAGAAACTTGGGAGTGGTGATGGACTCTGCGCTGTCTTGGCGGTACCAGATTCAGTCTGTTTGTAAAAAGTATATTTCTGTTTTCATTCTATACGTAAACTCCGTTGTTTTCTTCCGCCTGAAGTTCGTCGCAACCTCTGCTACTCCTTAATACTTCCTCATATTTGATTATGCTGATACCGTGTACCCCGATCTATCTGTTATTCTCCGTAACAAATTGGAAAGGTTACAAAACAATTGCATACGTTTTATTTTTGGCTTAGGAAGGTATGACCATGTTACACCTTATCTTAATCATCTCCGTATATTAACCGTTGAAAGGCGCAGATCTTTTCGCATACTGTTAACTATATATAAAATCCTCTTCTCTCAAACTCCAACATATTTGTACACAAAATTTCAATTCATGTCGTCGCGCGGTCTACCTACTAGAGCACAGGGGGACACATTACTCATGTTTCCTGTTTATCGTACTGAAATGTATCATGGGTCCTTCACGGTTCAGGCCATATCACTTCGGAATGATTTACCCTTCGAGATTCGTAATGCCCGTAGTTTTCTTGCGTTTAAGTCCTCTTTCAGATGCTATTTCTTGTCTCGTCAGGTGTCCGAGTCTGCTTGTTAGAGTCATCCGCTTATTTTCACGCAAAGGAAAAGTTAAAACTTTTCTTTTGTGTTTCTCCTTAGGGGCTAGGCTGATGTTTTCTAGTTGTTTTGTTTCTTTGCTTGCTTTGCCTCTCCTTTTCTCCTTTCTTTTTGTTTTCTTTTTCTATCTTTTTGATATTTAGACCTTCTTTTTTATATACATGCTCATAATTTTTTTATAATTATATTTATTTATATAATTGCTCATAAAATTTCCAAACCAATTACAACCCTTGGTCTAAATATCTTTTTTAATATTATTTCCAATGAAGAGTTTGCCTTCGTAACGAGACTTGATCTTGATGCAAACATTAAGATGACCCTTATGATGACCATATTAAAGGAAGCTTCGTTTAGGGCATTTCCCACTAAAACAACATCGTTCAAAAGTGGCAACGCCTTACCTATAGCTTGGTATATGGATAAGCATAAACATATGCGCAATAAATTGCAAGAGATGAATAATATTTATCAGTGTACTCGTTGTCCGAAGTTGCGATCTTCGCGCAATAGTTATAGCCGCCTTTACCATAAAGAATTAAAATCTGCGAAACTAAAAGCGAATAATAAATTTATTATGTCTCACAAAAATAGTCCACGTGCTATTTGGGACGTCATCAATTCGAATAGATCCAACAACAAAAAAAATGGATTACCGACGGGTGGCATAACGCCCGATTCTTTTAACACTTATTTTTTAAACGCCCCTTTATCTGTTTTGAACGATGTAATACCTGGTGGGGACTCAGTTGAACCACTCCTTTATGTAAACAGCCCTCCTTCGCCTATACAATTTTCTTTTAAGAAGGTGTCTCAAACTGAAGTACGGAGTTCTATCGATGGCTTAAAAAACACAAAATGCCTAGACTGTTGCGATCTTAATATCGCGATGATTAAGAAGGCTGTCAATGTTCTTGTTGGGCCATTGACTAAACTTTTTAATTGCTGTCTCGAGGAGGGTACTTTTCCCAATGTTTTAAAGTCAGCATTGGTGCTACCAATTTTTAAAAAAGGTGATGAGAAGGATCCTGGAAATTACAGACCTATTAGCATATTACCAGTAATATCTAAAATTTTCGAGGTCCTATTGAAAAGCCAGTTGCAAAAATATTTTGAAGACAACAAATTGTTTAACGAGAGTCAATGCGGTTTTAGACCGGGTAAATCGACCACTACGGCTTTTCTTCGTTTCTTGGATTGTGTTGTGGGTTGTTTTGAGGCTTCTCAGTTTTGCGAAACGACTTTTGTCGACCTAACAAAGGCTTTTGATTGTGTTTCGCATACGTTACTGGTTCGCAAACTCTATGCGTACAATATCTCACCGCTAAGTTGTAGACTTCTTTCCTCATACCTCAAGGACAGGTCTCAGTCTGTTAAAGTTGGAGATAATCTATCTGAACCGGGTAAACTTACTTGCGGAGTTCCACAAGGGTCAATTCTTGGACCCCTCCTTTTTCTAATTTACATAAATGACCTACCGAATCCCTTTAGTGACGGCATGTTGTTGCTCTACGCGGACGACACAACATTGATGACGGTTGCACCTACGCGAGATTCCGCATTGCTGCAACAATCACAGCTCATATCTTTAGCGGAGGATTGGTTTCGAATTAACCAGTTGGCTTTGAATCGGTCTAAGACTGTGAATATGACTTTTACTTTGCGAGCTGTTGATGAGGCTTGTTCATCGAATAAGTTCCTCGGGTTAATTGTTGACCCGGAACTTACCTGGCATTCCCACTGTAATTTTCTTGCGAACCGCCTTAGTTCGGTGGGTTATTTGCTTCGTCGCCTAGCTGGTATTGTTTCGCTGGAAGTTTTGAAGATTTGCTACTTTTCCTTTTTTCAGTCCCAATTGTCGTATGGGTTGTTAGTCTGGGGTCATGCTTCTGCCTCTAAATCTTTATTCGCAATACAGAGGAGAGCAATTAGAATTATGGCGGGACTTGCCTACAGGGATGACTGTCGTCGGGCCTTTAGTGAACTGAGAATCCTAACATTACCTAGTCTTTTTATATTTGAGTCCCTTAAATTTCGTTATAAAAATAGAGACGTTGCCGTGAAAAGGCGAGCACATCCTTATAAAACTCGTAACGAGGCTGATATTCAACCAAATTATATACGTCTTTCGAGATCTCGTTTTTCAGTCAATTACCACAGTATTAAGTTTTTAAATGTGATACCCCCTAGAATTCGTGATCTTCCTTTTAACCAATTCTCATCGGTGATCAAAAATTACCTAATAGATAAGGCCTTTTATGAAATTGAGGACTTTATGTCGAGCACTCCCGTCCTGACGACCACGGCTGCTCGTGTATGCTTGTCTTAGTCTTGATTGTCTTTGTTACTACTATATATATATATTTTTTTTTTGTATTTTTTTTTATGAGTGTATATATATTTTTCTTGTAATATTGTATTTTATGACTTGTGTAAACCGCCTGGTCTTAACACCAATAAAGATTATTATTATTATTATTATTACATGCCATATTATTTACTTACATTGATTTCATACATATATTACCAGTTGGGTCTTTTGGAAGACATCGCCTATGGCGATAAAATGACCTATTGTCAGCCTTGTTTTGTCTATTATTTGTATATAATTACATATGTATTCTGAGTGTGGCAATAAATATTATTATTATATCATCACAATATCACAATTGGTTTTTGAGATACGTGAAGATTAATTACCATATTATTAATATATTAATAACCATATAGATATTATAACATTTGTGTTTGGAGTTCTATAAGGTTGCATTCAAAATATCATAAAATAATACTATCTATATTTTTTAAATAGCTATATAAAAAATATATAAATATATACATTGTTATAATAAAGATTTTCAGTCATAAATCATTTTATGATAACCCAAATACGATATATATAGCGAATATTACGACTTGATATGAAAAATATGTAATAAAGATTTAGGGTCAAGTAGAACGCGCCAAAACGGTGATGACTAATAAAATTTTGAGTGGTACTCGAATTCACTAGTTGCTATACGACATTAATGATTACACAACATGTTTTACGTCCCCGCATTTATTACACAATTTTAAACATGACTCGTCTAAAAGGTCTCTACTCATTATTGGTTTTCTTTTCAATAACGTGAACTGATCTGTTTTGCGAATATCGCTCGCCATAAAACACCCTTTGGCAATTTTCCGTTCAAATAACTTTTTCAAATTTACGACCGAATGAAGATTACAGAAAATAATTTTTCAATGTTATAAATCTCGTTAATAATAATTATGATGCTCTTTATATGAGGAATAAAAAATAAGTATATAACGTAAAAGGTTATCTTCTCTTTCACTTGTATTACCTATCGCTGAATATATGTTAATGGAGAAGTGATTTGAGATAAATTTTATATACAAGAGAATGAAAAATATATGCATATTCTAAAAATTAATTGTTTTATAGTTTGATAACGGTATTATATTATGTAAATATGTGCAAATTTTACAAAAGCTTGAAAACGATCAATTTGACCGATACCGGTAGGTTTAGGGTTAATAATAAATTAGTTACTATACGACCTTCATTAAAATTGTTACGATGCAGTGCGTAAATCGATGATGGTGTTATTACCATGCAAAAGCTTTTGATAGACTCGTTAATAAAGTATTAATAGTCCAAGGTAATTATTTGAATGTTCCATCAAGTTCGAAGCGTTTACTATTTGTCTGCACATACAGATCCGGTTGGAACTTTCTTTGGAAACAAGTTCCAAGGTATTTCTGAGGCGGCTGCAATCAAACTCAATTGAACGCATATGTATTTAGTTATGGATTAGGTTCCAATTTTCAGTAATAAGTTTTCAAAGTGTTTTATGAAAAAGGTTATAATCTAGTCCGACCAAAATGTTTCTAGTTTTGAGTTGGATTGTGTTGCCATTCAAAGTATTATTTTTTACACAAATCTAGACAAAATTTTGTGTTTTCATAATTTTCACATAACTTAAATGTGAGAATTGTGAAAACTCAAATTTTCTATCGGCAATGTTACCAAGTTTATAGTTTCTGAGATAAAATTATAAAACCATTTCTTAAATAGGGTTATTTCCTTGGGTCTTGAGACGCGAGGGGAAGCTTAAGGTACTAAAATAAATTTTTTATTCCTACAGAGAACCTCTATATACACAATTTTTTCTCCATATTGATCAAGCTGATAAAAAGATTTCCTCATGTTTTCATAATGTTGGTGTAAAACTTAGACATGCAGTATTCATTTAATAATTTTTGCACTTTATTAAGACGATAGTATTTCATACAATGTTTCTACCGGTTTCGGTCACGTTTAGACCAGCTTCAGGAAACACATTTTTAAAAAATTGTTGATCGTATTGACGTTTTATTTTTATTTATGTTGTGATTTATGATATGTTGTGTCAATGTAAAAAATTAAAATAGGATTAAAATAAAATAAAATTAAAATTGAATATTTTCCAAACCAAAAGTTCAAATATCTATTGTAAAGGAAATTTCAAGTCAACTATTCAACACTAAAATCATATGGGTTTAAAATTCTTTTTCAAAATTTTAAATGTTTTCTGAAGGAGGTTATAAACCAACTCAACCTGAAGCTAAGAACATGCAGGTTGATATGAAGCTTTAACTTTAACTTTAACTTTTTTGAAGGTTGGGTTTTTGCAACTCAACCCAAACTGCATGTTTCCAATTTCGGCTTGGGGTGGATTCCGATTTTCTTCATTAACAAGTTTCCAAGTGTTGTTCTGAAGAAGATTGCAATCTCCCATATACTCTACACATATACATCTGACAAGGTTGAAATGGTTTCTGAAGGAGTTTATAATCTTTCTTTTTAACGAAGTCGGGGAAAATTTGTAAACAGACACCTGGTCATGGATCTTGAGTGGCCGGATAATGTGGGGTTGGGGTTTATAATTGAATCACCAACCCACTAAAAATTCCTATTTTCGTCTCCCTCCGGAACCGCCAAACGGCATTTCTATATCTATATCAATCCGTGTAAAACAGAAAAAAACAAGGTTTACCTTTTGGTATACTTAACCCTTTTATTAATCCCAAACCTTTCACATGGGATACCATCCATCTGGTATCTAGTTGAGGGGTGATCATCTTTCCCATCTAATGACCCATTTATCTTGTATACCATCCATCAGGTAGCGCAAAAACATTAAAGAAAACCTTAACTTTTTACATTATTTTCCTGGTACAATAAGTGCTAAATCATCTGCATATGCCAACATACTGACTGCAGATTCCATCTCCAATCTCAGAACCTCGTCATAAAATTTCGTTTGGGGCTATTATCCGTCTTTCCAACAAGTTGGTATGGATTATTATGTGTAGATATTTATTCAGGAGGTTATAACCCTTTCTTTTGCGAGGTCTGAAAAAGTTGCGAATAAACATCTAGCCCGAAATGATGGGCAATCAGATAGTGTAGGTTTAAGGCTAAAATTAACTCTGGCTCGCTAAAACCCCTTTTCTCGACTTCTCCAGAAACACCATCATGAGTTTTCTTCGGAGTAAAGATCTTTGTTGAGATCCCGAATCGTGCAACATTTTACTCGATTGCACTACCTTCGTGGACGTTCATGGGTAGCAATACCAAAAAAATAAAATAAACGTCTTAACTTTTAATAGATTCATTGCTTTAACGTAACTGACCGAGAGACTGTTTCTGACATTTCTTTCTTCGTCATCAGATAAAGCATTGAACAGATACAGGAGTACGGGAAATTCTGCACACGGCGATTATTACAGAACCTTGCGTAACCTCACTACAAGTGCTGTCAGATCTGAAAAGAAGGCTTATTTCAAACAAAGTCTAATATCTCGAATACTGACAAATGGAAATTTTTAAGAAATAATAATATTATCAAGTCGCGAAACATTGATAAACTTGATAATCTCTCAGACTGTAATAAAGTTAACATATTCTTTATTGCTTCTACCCAATATGATTTTCAGTTGGATGAAGCATTACTATCATATTGTAATTCACACCTGAAGAGTACAGTTAAAACTACTTTTTCCTTTACTGAGGTTTCTGATAGTGCTGTTGACTTTTCAGTCTCCAAAATAAAATCGAATTCTTGTGGATCTGACGGCATTGATTTGAGGTTTCTGAGAATATGTTGTCCCTTTATTATACCGGAGATCCGACACATTATTGCTGGAAGCAATCACTGGTTATACCTATTCTGAAGGTATCTCAGCCGGCCGGGTTTAGTGATCTTCGCCCTATCAGCATACTGTCCACTATGTCTAAAGTTCTTGAACGCGTGCTGGCCGATCAGTTGTGTAAACATATATATAGTCAGAATATTTTACCAAAATATCAGTCAGGATTTCGCAATGGATACTCTTGTGAAACTGCACTTACAAGTGTCATTGATGATATTCATAAAGCGTCTGATTTAGGACTTGTTACTGTTCTAGTAACTTTGGATTATAGTAAAGCATTTGACACCGTTAACCATAGAATGATGAGTGCTATCCTTCATTACGTTGGATTTAATGACAATTCTATTAAATTAATTGAAAGATTCTTAAAGGGTAGGTCTCAGCGGGTGAGGGTCGCTGAATGTGTTTCGGAGCATGGGGATGTTGCATCTGGTGTTCCACAGGGTTCGATTCTTGGGCCACATTTGTTTTCGATATATACTTCCTCTTTACCAGATTGTTTATCGACTTGTAAGTACTATCTATACGCGGTTGTTACAATCATCTATCACTCATTTCCTTTGCAAGAGGCCCAGAGCGCTGCTGGGCTTATAAACAATGACCTTGACCGTCTAGCTAATCTTTCCAAATCGCATTCATTATGTTTGAACCCAAACAAATCTTCAGCCATTATTTTCGGTAATGCAAGGGTTTGGAGGTCTTTCAACAACAATGATAATATGTTGATCGAGATAGGTGGTATGAACATAAAATTCGTTAATAAAGTAATAATTTTGGAGCTTGAGGTTGACAGTGATTTACACTTTACCGATCATGTTAATACCTTGGTTAGTCGATCATATGGTAAATTAAAAATGCTTTACCCTAATAGGCATTTATTGAATAAAGATGCCAAGCTGATTCTAAGTGATTCTTTGGTTCTCTCCTCATTTAATCATTGTGAAATTGTTTATGGGCCTTGTTTGTTGATGAATGATGTGCAGAGAATAGAAAGGGTGCAGAAGTCCTGTCTCAGATACATTTATGGAAAACGCCGTCATGAAAGAATATCGTATAAGCTAGCTAGTGCTAATTGGTTAAATATGATGGACCGGCGTAGACTTCATACTGCTTGTCGGATGGTATCTATTGTTTCGAATTATAAGCCGCCTTACCTCTATGAAAGAATTACGTGTAGAACCGATGTTCATCATTTGAACTTGAGGCGTAAAAACTTGATCAGTATTCCCAAGCATCGAACTCAAACGTTTAAACATTGTTTTTCCTATATCGTTGGATCGGTTCTCAACAATCTTCCTATTGGTTATTCCGGTTGCATGCAAACATTTAAAAAAAAAATACAAGATCTATCTTGCCTCATTGAGATAGATCTCATCCATAAGATTGTATGATATAGAGAAAAATGAATAATAATGGTTTTTTTTTGTTGTTGTATTAGTGATAAGAGAGAAGGAATCTTTGTTTTATTTTAGAATTGAAGACATAAGTGGATAAAGGTGTCATGTCACATTTTTAAACTTTTGAGTAAACTAGCATAACACATCTTAAACTGGAACTTTCTTGTGAAGTTCTGGATTCAATTTATTGTAACCTCAAAAAATAGTAATAAATAGAATATTTCCTATCACGTACTTTCTTATTAAAGAAAAACATCCTTTTCTGGAAAAATTAAGATATAGTGTACATAACACCTTTATCCACCAACTCTCAGCTTGAAATGTTATTTCTTTTATCATGAATGAAGGTGTCATGTAACATCTAAATCTATATATTTTTGAAGATATAGAAAAAAAGCAAGATGACAGAATGAAAAACACTTCAATTTATAGTTTAAACTATTTTATTTATAGAAATTTATAAACTGCTTATGAACTTAAAATATGAAACAAATAAAAAATTTAAAGTAAATAGGTATAGATAAGCAACTAATATGATGTTCTCCTTTTCTGCTTGGGATTTAGACTAGTTTGTTCCAACACATCTTTATAGTACCATCTGTAATCCTCTTCAACGAACTTTATTTGTTCTTTCAAGTTGGCAATTTTTTCGGTAGTTAAACCCCCACATTTAGGTAATACGCTTAGAGTAACTTCCCCAGTTTGAATTTTCCTTGCACCTTTCTTATGTAAATCAACCTGCAGAAACGGTGAATGAGAGTCTAAATTTGTTTTATATAAATAAACTCCAAAACTGTCTACTCTAATCCATTTGACACTGTCTCGTAGATTAATCTTCCCGTTAATAGTGTTCTTAGTTTTTTTATATAAATGAAGTTTCATTGGAAGTTCTTCTAAATTATAAAAAAAATTTTCCATATTTAAACATAAACTATGTCTAGTACTTGCAGATCTGATAATCTCCCGATATTGGTCCGGAATAAAAATATTTTGATGCTTTCTGAGTTCTTTCTCAATACGACCAAAATCTCGATCTGAGTCGAGGTAGCTGTGGCCAACCTCAGGAAATTTATGATCTATGACTCTGAAAATCTTGTTTAGAATAAAATACTGGTAAAGACAAAGGATGGAGAAATTCTTATTTTGCCCTGCACATGAATCAGACCAAATTATCAAGTGATCGACATCAGGGTGTTCTTTTTTGAGTAATTTGCAGAACCTTAATAAACAACTTCCAATTTCGTTACTGCCTCTATTGGCAATGTCTTCTGTCCAATTAAAAAAATATGACTTGTGGTCTGAATGAGTGATGCAGTGAATACCAAAGTTGTAAAGCCACATTTGTCTCAAGTAGAAAGCCTTTGATGTTGATAATTTGGGTAATGGCATAGTTTGTTGTAAATCCATGGTTATGTAACATTTTGTTCTATCACTTGTTGCTATTTGCCTGTCTACTTTTTGGGAATAAAAGGCATATTCCCAGTTGTTTTTGTGTTCAACTGAATTTTCTCCAGCATCACATATGCTGCAAGTGTCACTTTTTGGGTGACCAAAAGACAAATTAAACTTTGTTTCAAAAATATGTCTATAGAATGAAATTTTGACCATGTATTTATCATCCAGTTTGTTCTCCTTGCAATGCTGTATATAAAGCTGGTAAAGTTGATTCACATTAAGTAAAGAGGACAGATATTTTTTGTTATGATTTTTGTTGCGGGAGTAATGTGATTGTTCAGCAGGAAACATATTAATATGATTAATGATGTAGTTGATAACATCCTCACCTATCTTATGAGGGCGATTTATATGATGCCCTCGCTTATCTGGAGAAGGAGCAGACTGGCCAAGTTTTAACTGTTTTTGTGTTATTTCAATTTTTTTTCTTCCTATTTTATATAGAGAGCATAAAGCATCTTTACACACTGGTATCAGCTGCTTATCATAAGTAATTGCATATTTAAATGAGCAATTTTTTGATGTCTTTCTGCCTAATCGGTGACGAAGAACTGGCTTAATTTCGACGCTCTTGAAAATCAGGATACTCTTACTATTTACATCTAAGCTGTAAAATTTCTTCAAAATTGCTTTTCTGTCTTCAATGTTGAATTTATCAGAACAATTCATGCGACATTTCTATTTGCAGAGTACTCCTTCCTTTATTGTCTTTTTTTCCATAACTCTTCCAGTTTGTGATACATATTCTTGACCCTTTTGCCTTAATAGAGCAGCTTTTTTCCGTTTCCATTTTTCTGGATTACGGGTTCCTTTTTTGGAAACCTTAGGCTGCAATTCAAATATCTTCAATTTTTTAACTTCTGGGCCTTCAGCAATATCATGAATAGCATTGCTTGTTTCTTGTCTGTTAGAAGAGTCTATATCTTCCTTTTCTGCTTCGATTTCTTTTAGTTTCAATTCTGTATTTAATAATTTTTTCTTAATATTCTGCTGCAAGTTGACATCCGAGTTTTGATTATTTATCGCTTGTACTAACTCCAGCATCCGTTTACCCCTAGATCCCATAATGGTTTACTTATATTTGCTAATAAAAATCGCTTTTTAAATGAAACACTCTATAAACACTGTCTAAAAATAATGTTACGCAAGAGGAACATAACCTCAAAATATGACATGATACTTCACAGCTAACCTGAACCCTTCAAATTTTGAGCTGATAAAGGTGTCATGTAACAAAAACGTAACATAACACCTTTCTCCACTAGATAATATATGTAGCATGTGCGACATGACACCTTTATCATCTGAAAACTACCAGAAAATATCGGAAATAAGGAATCCCTGTTTATTAAAGGTTAGATCAATATCAGGGGGTGCCCACAAATGCATAAAGTCATTTTTTGAAAAAATGAGACATGACACCTTTATCCACTTATGTCTTCAATTATGAATGATTATGTGTATATAAATGTATTTTTTCTTTCATTTTAAGGGGCACCTATATTTTTTTTGTTCTACCTTTCAAGTTTATTTTTCTTTTTTTTATTGTTTAGAGTGTATTATTTCTTGAAAATTATATTTATTTCTTTGATAATGCTAAATTATGGATTTTGTAATTGAATATCAATAAATAGTTATTATTATTATTATCCTATATTACTCCTAATCCTCTCCTTTGGCTAATCCGCTCTAGCCTTCTCTCTCCTCCCTCCTCGTCGTTTTCACCACCTCTCTTATGAAGTTTCCAATTTTCCGGAGCAATTCGTCTGCCCATTTTCCTCTCCATTGCCGTTCATGTGTCCTCCCACTTATCATATTGAAAAATGTGTGCTCAGCATGATCAATGCTTTCGCAATAGCTGTACTTATTATCTACGACTCGTGTATGCTTATGAAGACAGCTCTTAAAACATAAAACATAAAGTGACTAAAGTGGTGCTACTGATATATTTGGTACCAGTTTTTTGGTCCAACCTCTGATTCCTATGTTATTATCCCATCTCTTTTGCTATTCTGCTTCGGTACAGCCCCTGGTCTCGTTTGTGTTTTTGCTTAATTTTTTTTAATATATATTAAAAAATATATATTAAAAAAATATACTATATGCAGTTATTAGGACATGTTTCCTAATAACTGCATAACAGCATTTGACGTAGTCCTATATGTGCTGGTAATTCTTATCAGGACTCCTCTCTGGATTTTAGTCAGTTTTTCGATATTTTTATTTACAAAAGTAAAGGAGGGATAAAAATCCCTCCACACTCTGCGGGCGTATAAAATTTGGACCCATACAACCATGTATGTATGTATGTATGGAGTGAGGGGAGTGCGTATTCTATACGCGGCACCTAGGCCACAACGGGCCCCTTGTACACTGACTCCCTCTAAGAGGTTTGAGATGATAAATGCGAGTATAACTCGATTTTTTGGCTGATTCCGCTTCCTGACCGACCCCCCACCAAACCGACGGCTTAACGTCCCCTCCGAAGGACGGGGGGCGACCCAACGTGATTACACCGGGATTCGAACCCGGGATGTCTGCGTGTTAACTCGAGAGTTAACACGCTGAGCCATTGCGCCCCCCCATACAACCATTTCAATCATTTTACATTTTATCTTGACTGGATCCATATGTTGCTCCCATAATGCTGTACGTGTCCTTTTTATTTTTTGAGTCTTTTGTACCAAAAAACCATCATGCCAAGGTATTAAATGGCTTGATATGTTTTTATGCTGTAGTTTCCCCCCTTCAACTCTATTTTGCATTTTGTTTTACTGCTCTTCAGCAGTACCGCTTCAGTCTTGTCTGATGCTATTTCCAGTCACTGGGTTTTCATCATGTACGATTTCTGTGTGAGCGTCCAATGTGCAAAGTCCTTTATCTCATCTTCATTGCATTCTGTTATGATCACTACTAGATTGTCCGCATATGCGATTATTCTTATATTGTCATCGAATCTTATATTGTATCGAAGTACAGTGCACTCCGCTTAATTGGTACACCGGTTAATAGGGACAACCGCTTGATCGGGACAAAATTTAAAAGACCGAAATTTTTCATACGTAATTTTACTTCGGGTATTGGGGACGATCCTTCGGTTAATCGGTCCAGTTCGTCGCGTCTTTGAGACGCTACGCCTGGCGCTATATACAGAACGTCAGCTTTGTCGGAACCTTTGCTGTTTTTCATCGGCGTTTCAGTAACCATAAAGGTAGATTGGAGTTGAGAGAATGTAAACACGTTCAGAAATTTATAATAAAAAAAATAAACTCCAATTTAAAGGGACAATCCGCACATGAACGCCCAGCCCGATTACGTCTGGACACCAGTTCAACGTTACACTTCTTATTGTGAACACGTAGTGACTTAAGCAATAAAATGCCACACAAAGACTTAACATTAAAAGAAAAAATCAATGTGCTCCGACAAATTGAAAACCAGCCACCCAATACGTCTCTACGCCAATTAGAGAAAACAGTGGGCCTTCCAAAGTCAACGATCAGCCGATAAATAAAACAAAAAGATGAACTTGAAAAGCAATGGATTAATGCTGAAAACCAGACGGAATCGCGTAAAAGGAAGCGAGAGGGAAAAGAACCAGAAGTTGATGATGCTCTCTATCGTTGGTTTTCTGCGATAACCCAAAAAGGGGTTAGTGTTAGTGGCCCAACGCTGAAATTAAAAGCAGAAGAATTGGCGAAAAAATTAGGTCATCAAGATTTTCTGGAGAACCAACAAGCAACCGTCAACAGGTCAACCAAAAGGTAAGCAGAACTGATACATTTAAGACTACAACTACAGATAAAACCTACAGTCAAACCCTAACCGGTAATAAAAGTTTGTATAATAACATGCATCTAGATAGAGCAAACCTTACAACAAATTTTAAACTTGTTAAATGAACAAAAACAAGCGCTTGTAAACTTTGATGAACGGCTGTATAGGCTGGAACATAGCAATAAAGGTGCTATTCCAAAGCAACGAAATGGCTGCCAAACTTAGAATTATGCTATGGAATGCTAATGGACTCCTGCGGCATCAAGAGGAACTACAGGCAGTCCTAATTAATGACGATATTGACGTATGCTTAATCTCAGAAACGCACTTTACCAATCAATCATTTATTAAATTTAGAGGCTGTAAAGTATACCACACTTTTCATCCTGAAAACGCTGCAAAGGGAGGTAGTGCTGTTGTAATTAAAGAAAATATCCTGCATCACCAAGAACTAGAATACAAGACTGAAGAGCTACAAGCTACATCTGTAAGTATAACAACAAAAACTTTTCAATTTGCCATAGCGGCAGTCTACAGCCCTCCGAAACACACAATCAAGAAGCATCAGTATCTTCAATTAAGATACATAATAAACAATACATACCAACTGGGGATCCAGATTAATTACAACTAAAGGTAAGGAGCTACTGGAAGCAATTCAGAAAAGTAAATGTGAATATTTGTCAACCGGCAAGCCTACGTACTGGCCTACAGACCAAAATAAAGTTCCCGACCTCATTGACTTTTTTATTATAAAAAATATATCGTTCAAATATCTGAATATTGAAGAAGGTTGGAATATGAATTCTGATCACTCACCAATCACAATGACTTTAAGTGATGATATATTTAAAAAAGTATTCAATCCAACGTTAACAAATAAGTTAACAGACTGGGAAAGCTTTAAAATTCGCTTGGAAGAGAAAATTAACCTAGCAGTTCCACTTAAGAATGAAACGCAACTAGAAGAAGAAGCAGAGATATTCGTTAAAAATATCCAAACTGCTGCATGGGAAAACGCTCCCATACTACACGCTAGAATAGCAGGAAACAATTACCCCAAAGAAATCAGACAACTAATAATGGAAAAAAGAAAACTTAGACGAAAATGGCAACTTTCAAGAGATCCCGAAGATAAAACTAGACTAAATAACGCTACTCAGCATCTAAAAAGAGAGATTCGGAAAATCAAGGATGAATCTATGAATACTTACCTGAGAAATCTAAAGAATGACAGTAGTACTGATTACTCACTTTGGAGAGCTACTAAAAAACTCAAAAGGCCTATAATTCAGGACCCCCCAATCAAACGACCTGATGGAAACTGGGCTAGGAGTAGCAACCAAAAAGCAGACATTTTTGCAAGCCATCTGGCACAAACGTTCACGCCTATTGAAGATCAGGAAGGAGAGACAACATGGGAAGAACGATGCCAGGAAGAAGAAAGCATTAGACCGACATCGCCTAATGTAGTGTACGCCGAGATAAAAGAAAATATGAAATCGAGAAAAGCTCCTGGTTTTGACTTAATAACTGGTGAAGTGCTCAAATAGCTTCCAAGAAAAGCACTAGTTAAGCTAACACACTTATTTAATGCTGCCTTTAGATTGAGATATGTGCCTAGATTTTGGAAAGCGGCTGAAGTCATAATGGTACCCAAACCAGGAATGCCCCTTCATGAAATAACATCCTACAGACCGATATCATTGCTGCCTGTAATAGCAAAATTATTCGAAAAACTTCTACTAAAAAGATTAAAACCTATAATTGACGCCAAGGCATTGTTTCCATATCATCAATTTGGATTTAGAAATAAACATGCCACGATTGAACAAGTACATAGAATAACGGACATTATAGAAAAAACACTAGAAGAGAAGATGATATGCTCTGCAGTATTTTTGGATGTTTCGCAGGCATTTGATAGAGTGTGGCATGAAGGCCTAAATTATAAACTCAGAACGTATTTACCGAAACAATTTTCTAAAATTTTGGAATCATATATTTCTGAAAGATATTTTAAAATTAAACAAGAAGACGCCTATTCTGAACTACAATTGATTAAGGCTGGGGTTCCGCAGGGAAGTGTCTTAGGGCCGATTCTCTACCTTCTTTACACTTCGCGATATACCACAACCAGAAAACAGCACTATTGCAACTTTTGCTGACGACACTGCTATTCTATCAGTAGGTAGAAGCAATGAAGAAGCGACTGAAAAACTGCAACTTGCTGTCAATAGTATATATAGTTGGACTGTTAAATGAAGAATCAGATTAAATGAAACGAAATCTATACATGTCAACTTTACCAACAAAGTTTGTCAAGCCTGTTAATATCAAGAATACACCAGTTCCGTATTCAAACACTGCGAAATATCTTGGTATAACACTAGATGCAAAGCTCCGCTGGAAATCTCATGTTAAAAAAAAAGACAAGAACTTGAAATAAAATATAGAAAAATGTACTGGCTAATAGGGCGAAATTCAACCCTAGCGTTACATAATAAATTAATACTGTACAAACAAATATTAAAACCAGTATGGACTTATGGTATCCAGCTATGGGGCTGCACAAAACAAAGCAATAAAGATGTAATTCAAAGATTTCAAAACAAAGTGCTAAGAAACATTGTCAATGCACCCTGGTATATAAGAAATAAAGATCTCCATAAGGACTTAGAGATAGAAACAGTAGAAGAGAGTATCAAGAAATTTGCCAGCAGACACGAAGAAAGACTGCATAAACACGCCAACGTTGAGGCCATCCACCTCCTTGACAACACTGGGCTAAAGAGAAGACTCCAGAGAAAAAAGCCGTTCGAACTGGTGTAGTTTCTGTGAGTGATTGTGTATAAAGCAGAGCATGTGATATGTGAGGCAAAATAGGTGCATGTCAAGAATAGTGTGCAGACGGATCGGAATCAGAAGGTCACTGAAGAGTCGAACCACTGAATCGTTTATTAATTATTAAGTTAAGTTAGTAACAAATTGCTAATTGGTCTTTCTGACCAGATTGTAATTACTTTAATTAAAAAAAATCAAGATTTTACAGCAACGGAAGGATGGTTTTCACGGTGGAAGGCAAGGTGCAACATAAAATTTAAAAAAGCACATGGAGAGAAGGGTTGCGCAAATGTGGTCGCCGTTGATAAATGGAAAAGGGAAAAACTTCCAGAACTGCAAATGTTCAGTTCAGATAACATCTTCAATACCGATGAAACTGGTCTGTTCTACCGTGCAACACCAGATGGATCACTGTGTTACAGGAATGAGGCATTAGTTGGTTTTAAAAGAGCTATGGACCGCATAACTGTTCTATGTTGCGCCAATATGTCCGGCACTGAAAAGAGAAAACTTTTGGTTATCTGTAAAATGGCAAAGAATCGATGTTTCAAGGGGATATCAGTAAATAGTCTGCCGGTACAATATAATTCAAATAAAAAAGCCTGGATGACAGCAAATACTTTTAAACAATGGTTGACGAAATGGGACCAACAACTGGAAAAGAAATCTAGAAAAATTGTATAGTTGCTCGATAACTGCCCTGTTGGTGTTATCAAAAATTTAAAATTCCACTATCGTAAAGCTTTAGTGCATCACATCATTGAAAAAATAGAAGAATTTTCCTTAACATCATCATCTAGCTCCAAAGAGGTTAGCTCGAAAGTGAACATACTCTATACAGTTTGTAGCAGACAGTTTGAAAATGTTAGTAGTGAATGTATACGCAATTGTTTTAACCATTGTGGCTTTAAAGTTTCCAATGACATGCAACTTTCTGAATAAATGGTCACTTCAAGTGAAATCATAAATGACGCTGTACTTTGACAAATCAACAACGTTAATGATTTTCTAGAAATAGGCGCAAATTTGGAGTGTTGTAATAATACCGAAGACTACGGGAGTAATATTGTTGATGAAATTGTATCTACAAAACTGATCTCCAATAATGAAGTTCAAGAAAGTAGCGACGAATAAATCTATAATCCCATACGTATTGTAGAAGCTAAGAAAAGTATAGAAGTTTTAAGACGTTTTTTTATGCAAAGAGACAATGAAGATTCTCCAATTGAATCTTTAGATAAATGTGCAGAATATATAAATAAACAATTATGAATCGTGGAAACCAAAGTACTTTGGACAAGTATTTTTTGCCTAAGTAAACAATGTGGTTGTCTTTATCATTTTTATTGTTTATTTATTTAATATAAATAACTTTTGGGATCCTAATTCTTTAAAAATTGAATTATATCCAAATAATTACGTTTTTACTGAAGAAAAGCAAGGCTCAAAACTAGTTTGGAATAAATAAATATAACTAATATCACCAAAAGTAAATTTTTTAAACCTCTAATATTTATACTTTTTATTTTCAACAATAATTACTTTTTTAACGTGTTGATAAAAATACGTAGTATATTCTAGATTGTTTTCTATAACCGTATTTTACTACTATCGGATAATTGGGACAACCGCTTAATTGGAACAGATTGAATGAGACCCGATATGTCCCAATTAAGAGTGCACTGTATGTATTCCATATAGGTATATACCCCTTGTTATTTTAAATCTTCTTCCTTCGTGTAAAACCTCTGACAGGTTCTCCCTGATTACATTTATCAAACCTTCTGTTATTTCCTTTAACCTCATTTCTTCTATGATTCCGCTCCAGGTAGCCGTTCCAAAAGAGTTTCCAACATCAATGATAATCATTAATAGCTCCTCTTTATTCCTGTTGACTTTTTCTGTTTCTTCTGCGCGGTTTAGTACCTCTTCTATGGCGTTTACAGTGGATTTTCCTTTTGCAAAACCGATTTGGTGTGCATCAAGTTCTTCACCTATCTCCAACTCCTCCATAACTCGTGCTTTAATAATGCTCTCGTATAACTTACCGAAACAGTTCAGCAGGCTATATTTATTTTCTTTTGGATCACCCTTTTCTATTAATACGAGCGTAACCTCTTTCAATATTTTGAGAAATCTGTTATCCTTTGGGAAATTGTACAGGTTAGGTTAAATTCTTCTTAAAAGCTTGGTTTTGCAATACAACCCGAACCGGCATGTTTCCAATTTTGAATTGGGTCGCAACCAACTTCATAAACACTTTTGTAATTTATTCTGAAGGAGGTTACAACCCAACCCAACATAAGACTAATATCATACGGGTTTGGTGGAATCTTCCTACAAAACTTGAAATGTTTTCTGAAGGAGGTTATAAACCAAATCAACCTGAAGCTAAGAACATGCAGGTTGATATGTATCTTTCTTCAGAAACAAGTTATCAAGTCTTTTCTGAAGAAGATTGCCACCGAATCAAGAAGATTAAATACAAGACTAATGCAACTCAACCTGTGGGATTCTATATTCAAATTGAATATACTCGCGAGATCTGACTTTCATGTGAACTCAATTGAGTTGGATAGATTCGCTAAGGATATGTTGTTTGAGTGCTGTGCGATCCGGTTTAAACACTCAAATCAGAGTTATGTTTGCGCTTGTGTTTATAGGCCTCCCTCAAGTTGTTTTGACGCTTTTATAGATATTTTAGCTTCAATGCTGGAGTTTTTGTATTGTAATAATGATTTTGTCGTGCTTTGCGGGGATTTTAATGTTAATATAAACAATGATACTATGGAATCTAAAATCCTCGGCGATTTGTTTCATTCTTATGAACTGCGCGGAGATACGACGAAATATACTAGAATTTGTTGTAACTTAAATGAAGCAGTAAGTAGGTCAACACTTGACTATATTGTAACAAATTTATCGCCGTCTTTATGTTCTTTTGATGTTTTTGACGGAAATATAGCAGACCATTTTGTCTGCTCCTTGGTCTATGCTGCTCAAAGTTTGCAAATTGAGGATTCCAACCGAACGGTTTCCATTTCTAAGCGGAGATTTTCCTATAATAATTTATCTTTCTTAAATCATAAACTAATTTTGTTCGATTGGGATTCTCTCCTTGCTGTGAATTTGAATGATGTAAATTCCTTGTACGCCAGTTTTTTTGAGACATTTCAGGATTATTATAACTTATATTGTCCGACTGTTAGAAGGGATACTCCCGTAAAAAGTGGTTCACATAAAAGATGGGTAACATCTGCGATCGTACAAGCCGGGCAGGAACTAAAAAATTTCCATTGGTTACTAACAAATGGTTTTTCGGAACTTCGAGCGGAATATAACAATAAAAAAAGAACATATAGAGATTTAATTAACCAGGCAAAGAGAGATTTTTTAGTAAATAAAATTAATAATTCTTCAAACAAATGTAGAATGCTGTGGTGTTGCATCAACGAGCAGTTGGGGCGTCATCCGCAGAGTAGTCCTGTGGTGTTGTCTATTGATGACAGGTTGATAGATGATGTGTCGGAGTGTTGCAATCATTTTGGCGAGTATTTTTCATCTGTAGTTCAGGACAGATTGGTGGCTACTTACGGGTCATCTTTGTCACAATCTTGTACGCTGGGTGACTGTGTGGGCTCTTCTTTGTATTTTGCTCCCGTTACAGATACAGAGGTCTTCGATGCTATTAAAGGCTTGAAAAATGTTAAAGCTGTTGGATGGGATGATGTTACTGTTGAATGCGTCAAATTTGTGAGTGATAGCTTATGCGTGCCTTTGGCCAAGATTTTGAATCGGTCAATTGAGTTAGGGGTTTTTCCTGACTTACTGAAGGTGGGAAGGGTAACGCCTGTTTTCAAAAAGGGTGATGCGCATAGTATTGAGAACTACAGGCCTATTTCTATTTGTAGCGTGTTTTCAAAAATATTCGAAAGCGTTGTTAAGCGGAGATTGTTAAGTTTTTTTTATGCATTTCGAGTAATGTATCGATCGCAGCACGGATTTCGAAGGGGCTTATTAACTGAGATCGCTACTGTTGATTTCTTTTCATATGTCTATGAACACCTTGACAAAGGTAATTATGTGGTTGGTCTTTTTTTTGACCTTTCCCGAGCTTTCGATTCGTTGCCTCCACACTTCATCAAGGAAAAGTTATACAATGTGGGTATTCGTGGAAGTCTGCTTAAATGGTTAACTTCTTTCGTTACAAGTCGTAGTTTGAGAGTGGTTCTGTCGGGAATAGCCTCGGAGGACTCACCTGTAAATCTTGGCGTACCTCAGGGTTCCATACTGGGTCCCTTACTGTTCTTAATTTTTGTAAATGATTTACCAAGTTTTTTCGAGAATGTTCATGTGGTGATGTATGCGGATGACACCTCTATCGCTATTGCTGCTCGTGATCGGAGTGAGCTTGATAGGTTGGTTGGTAGCACTGTAGAGCGTTTTGTGGATTGGTACACCCGAAACAGAATAATCTTGAATGTACAGAAAACAGTCTGCGTAAATTTTCATGTTCGGCGACCGCTTTCCATAGACAATCTTGCTGGGACTCCTTTACGGAAGGAAGCCAACTTTTTGGGCTTGAGCATTGATACCGAAATGAGTTTTGGACCACATATAAATAACGTATGTAAAAGATTAAATTCGTCGTATTTTGCGTTGCTCAAGCTCAAATATTCGTTGGACAGGACGTCACTCCTGGACGCATATTACGCGCTTTGCTACTCACATATTTCATACAATATTCTTTTGTGGGGCAGAAGTTCTCAGTGGCGGCGTGTATTTGTGACTCAAAAACGAATAATCAGATTAATTTTTCAATTACAATGTGGTGAATCCTGCAAGGAAGTTTTTAAAAATAATAGTATTCTTACCTTCCCTTGTATCTATATTCTCAAAGCTGTGGTGTTTGTCAACGGAAATCGTGAAAGATTTTTGGGCTCTGTTAGCCAGTATGAGACGAGACGTGTTGATTTGCCGTTGTTGCGACACAAAACAGCATTTTTTGAGAAAAGTCCGCAATACGATTTTGTAAAACTATATAATAAGTTACCTGTCTCAATAAAAAGCATCACCGCTCCTCGTGCATTCAAAAATAAAGTTAAGGCGTACTTGATCGAGAATGTTTTTTATAGTTTACGGGAGTATCTCTGTGGGGTCACGGACTTACCATAGGCATAAAGATGTATTTAGCTTTTTTCTTTTTTTTTTTTCTTTGTGTATTTTGTTATGTGTAATAATGTATTGTATGACTTATCTCCATCTACAGTTATGTGGCACTGAGACTAATAAATTATTATTATTATTATTATGAATCGGATAATCTTTATCACACACAAGTTCGAAGTATTTTAACATAATCCGAAACTTTCTAATTCTATTAATATTAAATGATATCTTTCTTTCCATTTTTGTTTATTAAAAATACTAATGGTTTTTGCACTAAATGGATTTTATTTTATTTTTCTCCACCGGTTTCGCCTTCTACACGGCATCATCAGGAGAATACGTCTAAAATCACAACAAAGATGTAACATAAACATTTTATCCGGTATAATTATATATTCCACTCGAAAAGTTAACAAAAATTAAAATAACTGGAGAAGAAAACAACCGAACGAAGATAGTAAAATGTCTGTGTGTTGATCAACTAATTTTTGAATAATATATTTTTTATTTATTTTTAATATATTTTTGATAACTCTATTTTTGAATGTAATAATAATACTGAATAATGTAATATACTACTATATATTTTTAACATAATATGTTTAAGCACAAAAAATATTAACCTCAACCATGGTTAATACAACCCTGATTATTACTTATCGATGAAATCCGGTGATTATTATGTTATTAAGATTATAAATACGTTGAATAATCAGGAAACAACTGTTTTGGCATGAACCAAATTTATAAAATATAGGTCATGTTTACAACACAACATAACATCCCACCAACTCGGTCAATTCATAATATTTGCTTCATCAAATGAGATACGCAAGTTATTGTCTGATGGAAATTCTATCGAAATTTGAACGATTCGAGTTGATTGATGGGGATTTGAGAACGCGTGCAATTCGCACGATTAGAATTCCAGCCGGCGGGTTATTAACCGCCACAGTGTCAATGTTAATGCCAATATGAGGTGGCAAATAAAGTCGATAAAGCTTGTTATCATAATAAACTTGAATTAGATTATTATATTAATAAACACCAACACAGAGTTTTTGAATATTTTTATTATTAAATATTTTTTTTAAATTTCAGATGGCTCAAGAAAGAATAAAAATCGTAATAAAATCACAAGAATTGGGATGAAGTAAATTAATAGAAAGATTTAGAGAAATCGAGAGATTTCCCTTAAAAATGGTTGATACCATAAACACAACAAAAGTACATGAAACAGATAACGGAAAGTTGAATTTGTATTATATGATCTGTGAAGTTCTTGTCGCTGTTTTTGCGGTTGTTGGTAATGCTATGGTCATATTGGTGTTTAGAAGGGAGAGAAAATTAAGGAGGAGGACCAATTATTACATCGTTTCATTGGCGGCGGCCGATTTTTTAGTCGGCCTCTTAGGAATCCCATTTGCTATTTTAGCCTCTGTTGGGTTACCCGCCAATCTTTACGCTTGCTTATTCACCGTTTCTTTACTCGTCGTGCTTTGTACAATTTCGATATTTTGCCTCGTCGCTGTATCCGTCGATAGATATTGGGCCATCCTACATCCAATGGGGTATTCAAGGAACGTTAGAACAAAAACGGCATTAGGTAAGAATACCAAATTATATTAACTTATTCATTAAAATTTAGTTGCTTCAAAATTGCTTTTCTACAAGAGACATTTTCAGCAAATAAAGTCCGGTTAATGTCGCACTAAAACCAACATGGTGTATTTTTTAATTAAATGGTGAGTTGCCCTTCTTCGTTCCGAATTTAGCGCCAGATGTGCTAAATAATGAAAATATCTAAATTCATTTAAAATAAAATTGCAAATTGAAAGGTGCACTCATCCTTGTTACTCATTAACTAGATTGAATTGTAGCGCGAATGCAAATTATTCCGGAGAACTCGAAAGACTCGGCGGAATTAAAAGTTTGCGGTCTTTAGGGAATCATAAAATATCCACAAAAGAATTGATTAGAAAACACAAATCAACAGGAAACGAAAGGATAAAAACGTTAACATCATTACTTTTTATCTTTATTTTGGGATAATATAGATAAATGAAATCTCTTTATATCCACGCCTTCGCAAAAAAAAGCATAAAAGCTTTTCGGGATCGAAAATCATTTCGCCGGGATCGAATGAAGATCGTCAAGTATTTACGAACTTATTTTCTCGTTACATTGACAGCTTTATTTTGTGTTTTTATGAGGGCTTTTTCGTTCGCGTCGTCACATAAAAAGTACAGTTTAATTTTTTAGATCTACAGGGTGTTGGTGTAAGATGTGGCGAAAGTTAAATAGTGGTAAAATCCTTAAGTTAAAATTTTTTAAACTTTTTCGTAAATATTTTCAATATGTAACATTGAGGTTATTCCTTCTTCTCATTTTTTTTAATTATACAGAAATAAAAGATTTATTTTTATACTTCTTTATTACGATGGAATTGAACGGATATGATAATGAAATAATCATTATTACGACAAAATAATAAAATAAAATGGATAATATGTCTTAAACTAAGCACATGAAGTCAAGAATTAAAAAGAATTGGATATAAGTAAATTTATAAAACTAAGACCTGTAATAATATAGGTACCCAAATAGGATCTTTAAGTACCAAATGACGTTATATTCGAAAGATCTGAGGAATATTTGAATGTGAGATCGAAAATGATCAAAAATAAAAAGAAAACGTTTTGATTTCCATATGGTTTTAATATGGTTTGTCTTAAAAAGATAAAATTTCGCCCACAGGAACAATGCAGGAAAAGAATGTTCACAAAGATTATTTTCTTAAAAGTTTTTTGCTATGTCCTAAATTCTTAAATTTTCTAAGTGTTTCTATCAGCCGATTTCAAAATATCTTAAAAGATCTTAAGGTTTTTTATGAAATGTTACGAAGTTAGAGTTCAACACTTAATATCTCAAAAATGAATTGTGATATTCAAACGTGCCTTTATTTTCGGAAAAGTACATGTTTTTGTATATAAACGACTGAAAGTTTCATCAAGATATCTTAAGAATTCGATTTTTTACAATTTTACAAAAATAATTAAGTAATTTTTATAAAACGCTACAAATTTAGGTTGAGATCTAAGGTTGATATCTCAAACACCAATTAAGATATTCAAACATGGTTTATTTCCAGGAAAAGTACATACTTTCCTATGTAAACGACAAAAAAAATCATCGAGATATCTTAAGAATTCTATATATTACGATTTTTCAAAAATGATTTTAAATAAAAATAAAAATGATATTCAACACTGGATATCTCAAGAATGAATTGTGATATTCAAACGTGCCTTTATTTTCGGAAAAGTACATGTTTTTGTATATAAACGACTGAAAGTTTCATCAAGATATCTTAAGAATTCGATTTTTCACAATTTTACAAAAATAATTAAGTAATTTTTATAAAACGCTACAAATTTAGGTTGAGATCTAAAGTTGATATCTCAAACACCAATTAAGATATTCAAACATGGTTTATTTCCAGGAAAAGTACATATTTTCCTATGTAAACGACAAAAAGATATATCGAGACATCTTAAGAATTCTATTTATTACGATTTTTCAAAAATGAATATCAATAAAAATAAAAATGATGTTCAACACTTGATATTTCAAGAATGAATTGTAATATTCAAACGTGCCTTTATTTTCGGAAAAGTAGATGTTTTTGTATATAAACGACTAAAAGTTTCATCAAGATATCTTAAGAATTCGATTTCTTACAATTTTACAAAAATAATTATATAATTTTGATGAAACGCTAGAAATTTAGGTTGAGATCTAAACTTGACATCTCAAACACCAATTAAGATATTCAAACATGGTTTATTTCCAGGAAAAGTACATACTTTCCTATGTAAACGACAAAAAAAATCATCGAGATATCTTAAGAATTCTATATATTACGATTTTTCAAAAATGATTATAAATAAAAATAAAAATGATATAAAAATGATATTCAGCACTTGATATCTCAAGAATGAATTGTGGTATTTAAACGTGCCTTTATTTTCGGAAAAGTACATGTTTTTGTATATAAACGACTAAAAGTTCCATCAAGATATCTTAAGAATTTGATTTTTTACAATTTTACAAAAATAATTAAGTAATTTTTATAAAACGCTACAAATTTAGGTTGAGATCTAAAGTTGATATCTCAAACACCAATTAAGATATTCAAACATGGTTTATTTCCAGGAAAAGTACATACTTTCCTATGTAAACCACAAAAGAAATCATAGAGATATCTTAAGAATTCTATATATTACGATTTTTCAAAAATAATTATAAATAAAAATAAAAATTATATTCAACACTTGATATCTCAAGAAAAAATTGTGATATTCAAACGTGCCTTTAATTTCAGAAAAGTGCATGTTTTTGTATATAAACGACTGAAAGTTTCATCAAGATATCTTAAGAATTCGATTTTTCACAATTTTACAAAAATAATTAAGTAATTTTTATAAATCGTTACAAATTTAGGTTGAGACCTAAGTTGATATCTCAAACACCAATTAAGATATTCAAACATGGTTTATTTCCAGGAAAAGTACATACTTTACTATGTAAACGACAAGAAGTCATCGAGATATCTTAAGAGTTCTATATATTACGATTTTTCAAAAATGATTATAAATAAAAATAAAAATGATCTTCAACACTTGATATCTCAAAAATAAATTGTGATATTCAAACGTGCTTTTATTTTCGGAAAAGTACATGTTTTTGTATATAAACGACTAAAAGTTTCATCAAGATATCTTAAGAATTCGATTTATTACAATTTCTCAAAAATGATTAAGTAATTTTTATAAAATGCTGCAAATATAAGTTGAGTTTTAAACTTGCTATCCCAAATACGAATTGAGAAATTCAAACATGGTTTATTTCCAGGAAAAGTACATACTTTCCTATGTAAATGACAAAAAAATCATCGAGATATCTTAAGAATTCTATATATTACGATTTTTGAAAAATAATTATAAATACAAATCATATAAAAATGATATTCAACACTTGATATCTCAAGAATGAATTGTGATATTCAAACGTGCCTTTATTTTAGGAAAAGTACATGTTTTTGTATATAAACGGCTAAAAGTTTCATCAAGATATTTTAAGAATTCGATTTTTCACAATTTTACAAAAATAATTAAGCAATTTTTATAAAACGCTACAAATTTAGGTTGAAATCTAAAGTTGATATCTCAAATACCAATTAAGATATTCAAACATGGTTTATTTCCAGGAAAAGTATATACTTTCTTGTGTAAACGACAAAACAATCATCGAGATATCTTAAGAATTCTGTATATTACGATTTATCAAAAATGATTATAAATAAAAATAAAAATGATATAAACAATGATTTCACAATTTTACAAAAATAATTAAGTAATTTTTATAAAACGCTACAAATTTAGGTTGAGATTTAAAGTTGATATCTCTAACACCAATTAAGATATAATATATACACGAACCCAATATCTTCTCTCTCCTTCTTTTTTAGAAGAGTTGCCAGTATCACAAAATGAATATCTTCTTCATAATCTGGATCAGACGCAAACCATTCATAGGAAAACATTAACACTCTACACGGCTCTGATTCTAATATACAGGGTTGTGTTGGGTTGGGTTGGGTTGGGTTATGTTTAGCCGTGCATTTGAGGACATTTCTAAACGAAGGTCTCTACAATGAATTTTTGTGTTTTTGTTGAGTTGATAAATGAGTTTTTGAAATAGAATACTTTACAAATTGATTTGGTAACCCTGTATATTTAAAATGAAGTAGAACTATAAAACTATATGATATAAAACTAACATTAGACATAGAAGTGGAAAGCTTTAAACCGAATCTTTCCACTTCTAGGTCTAGTGTTAGTTTTATATCATTAAATCTAACTCTAAATCTAGAACTAGAATCATTTGGGTTTTGCCGTATATCTCGCAAAACGGCTAAACCCGAATGATTCTAGTTTTACGTCTAGTGTTAGTTCTAGTTTTACTTCAGTTCAAATATATGGAGTTGAGTTGGGTTATGTTTAGCCGTGCACTTGAAGACATTTTTAATGAAGGCTTCTATAAATAGTTTTGAAATAGAGTACTTTACAAACTGATTCGATAACCCTGTTCGTCATAATATTATCCTAGGGCCGAGGTTATACAGAAAAAGACGACCCATCGGTCTAAGTATAATTGTTCTTCCTTATCCTTTCGATAGAAAAAGAGATTAGCCCCAGCAAACATATAACATCACGTCTGACAACATTAAACATTCGTTTTTACACATGGATAACCGCGAAAGATGTAAAAACCACATTTATTACAAAAAATCTCAGGCTATGTGTGAAAATGTAGAATGCACCTTTATTTTTACAAAGACAATAATTGTACTAAACAATTTCATTGGGATGATAAACACACAGTATGCCATTAACCAACAATATTATGTTTACATGTTTATCTTGTTGTTTTCCCTTGCATTTGCTAATTTTAATATAAATTTTGTATAGCTTCGTTAATCCGAAACAATTAAAACCAGCTAAAAATAGATTATGAAAGCATGCGGATTATTGAATCATATTTAGATATTGTTAGAAAAGTCTCATAAGTACGTATTTATAGTTATTGTACTAAGGCTCGTAAGTAACATCTTAAGTTAAGGATAGGTTAAGCTATTGGCTAGTGGATGGCTAGTAGTAGCAATGATAGTAATGTGGATGGGCTAATGGACCATCTAAGTTCATTACTACCATCTTTTAGGTTGACAAACATTAGGAAGGATAACTCAGCATTTTTAATAGAAATGTTCTTCAGTGTTTTGGAAATATCTTCTTGCTCTATAGACAGACCAAATTTTTTTTTTGTTTCAAAGTGTAATAAATCTTGCAATAGATTTTTCAAAATAATTAAGAAAATTGTTAATTTAATGAAATGCTACAAATTTAGGTCGAGTTCAGAACACGATATCTGAAAAATGAATGGAGATTCCCATGCATGGTTACATTCTCGGAGAAATGCACGCTTTTCTTTATAAATCGCAATGTATTTCATCAAGATATCTTATGAATTCGATTTTTTGCGATTTTTTCAAAATGCTTAAAAGAATAGTTAATTTTATGAAATGCTACAAACTTAGGTTGAGTTCAGAATATGATATCTCAAAAATGAATGGAGATACCCATGCAGGGTTTTGTTCTCGGAAAGGTACACTCTTTTCTTTATAAATGGCAATGTATTTCATCAAGATATCTTAAGAATTCAATTTTTTGCGATTTTTTCAAAATGCTTAAAAGAATTGTTATTTCTATGAAATGCTACAAACTTAGGTTGAGTTCAGAACATGATATCTCAAAAACCAATGGAGGTACCCACGCATAGTTACATTCTCGGAAAAATGCACGCTTTTCTTTATAAATCGTAATGTATTTCATCAATATATCTTAAGAATTCGATTTTTTGCGATTTTTTCAAAATGCTTAAAAAAGTTGTTATTTTTATGAATTGCTACAAACTTAGGTTGAGTTCAGAACATGATATCTCAAAAACGAATGGAGGTACCCACGCATAGTTACATTCTCGGAAAAATGCACGCTTTTCTTTATAAATCGTAATATATTTCATCAATATATCTTAAGAATTCGATTTTTTGCGATTTTTTCAAAATGCTTAAAAAAGTTGTTATTTTTCTGAAATGCTACAAACTTAGGTTGAGTTCAGGACATGATATCTCAAAAACAAATGGAGACACCCATGCAGGGTTTTGTTCTCGGAAAAGTACACTGTTTTCTTTATAAATCGCACTGCATTTCATCAAGATATCTTAAGAATTCGATTTTTTCAAAATGCTTAAAAGAATTGTTAATTTTATGAAATGCTACAAACTTAGGTTGAGTTCAGAATATAATATCTCAAAAATGAATGGAGATACCCATGCAGGGTTTTGTTCTCGGAAAGGTACACTCTTTTCTTTATAAATGGCAACGTATTTCATCAAGATATCTTAAGAATTCGATTTTTTGCGATTTTTTCAAAATGCTTAAATAATTGTTATTTCTATGAAATGCTACAAACTTAGGTTGAGTTCAGAACATGATATCTCAAAAACGAATGGAGATACCCATGCAGGGTTTTGTTCTTGGAAATGTACACTCTTTTCTTTATAAATCGCAATGTATTTCATCAAGATATCTTAAGAATTTGATTTTTTGCGATTTTTTCAAAATGCTTAAAAGAATTGTTATTTCTATGAAATGCTACAAACTTAGGTTGAGTTCAGAACATGATATCTCAAAAACGAATGGAGGTACCCATGCATAGTTACATTCTCGGAAAAATGCACGCTTTTCTTTATAAATCGCAATGTATTTCATCAAGATATCTTAAGAATTCGATTTTTTGCGATTTTTTTCAAAATGCTTAAAAGAGTTGTTATTTTTATGAAATCTACAAACTTAGGTTGAGTTCAGAACATGATATCTCAAAAATGAATGGAGATACCCATGCAGAGTTTTGTTCTCAGAAAAGTTCACGCTTTTCTTTATAAATCGCAATGCATTTCATCAAGATATCTTAAGAATTCGATTTTTTGCGATTTTTTTCAAAATGCTTAAAAGAATTGTTATTTTTATGAAATGCTACAAACTTAGGTTCAGTTCAGAACATGATATCTCAAAAATGAATGGAGATACCCATGCAGGGTTTTGTTCTCGGAAAAGTACACTCTTTTCTTTATAAATCGCAATGTATTTCATCAAGATATCTTAAGAATTCGATTTTTTGCGTTTTTTTCAAAATTCTTAAAAAATTGTTATTTTTGTGAAATGCTGCAATTTTTATTTGAATTTAAAACTTGATATCCCAAAAACGAATAGAGATATTTAAGTATAGCTTCATTCACAGAAAAGTGCGTAGTTTTCTATTAATATAGATGACAAAAAATTTCATCAGGATCTCTTAAATATTCGATTTATTACGATTTTACAAAAAATATTAAGGATATCGTTATTTTCAATTTTATGAAATGTTACAAATTTAGGTTAAAATTTGATATATCAAAAAACGAATTCAGATACTCAAACCTGGTTTTATTTATAAATGATTTTATCTTTATAAATGATAAAAAAAGTTATCAAAATATCTTAAGAATTCTATTTATTACGATTCTTTAAAAATGATTAAGGAAATTGTGATTTTTATGAAATGCTACAAATATAGGTTGAATTCTAAAGTTGACATCTTAGGAATAAAACGGAAAGAAGGAAATAAAATTTATTCAGACAGAAAATAACAAAAACAGCAGAAAAAATAATATAATAAAATAATTTATACATTCATAGTTGACCCAAAAGGGCTATCGACCGTAATCTTTCTGTCCGTAATATTCTTGTGTAGCAAGGAAAGTAACAAACAACTGATTTTAATGAAATTTGGTAGCCATCGAATGGATCAAAATAAAGTTTATTCTATTTACATCAAAAAGATAATATATTCAAATTGCAAACCCTATTAGATAACCAATTGTCACATACAAAACAAGTACCGTCACATATTTTCCAAACTCGACGAATCGCCTGGAATGGAATACATTTTAATCGGGATAGTAATTGTCGTATATATCTTGCGGTATACTAAACATTTTATTGTGTGATTAATTTATGATTTTGTTTAAAACATTTTGTAATCATCTGATGGTTTTATAACAACATTTTTGCAATATGTAGTAAATATTAACCCCCGTAAGTTCGCTGGGGTTAATGTAGGACGAATGCGAAAAAACACTTGATTAATATTTTTGAATGTACTACAAGTGTATTTGATTTGATGGTATCGATGAGTTTTTAAAGAAACCCGAAAAAATAGATTTAGTTCGCCCCCTTTTCACTTTATGGTTGATGAGTGATACATCAAATGAAAGCTTATTAAAAATAAATATCTGAATAAATTTACCATATTTATATAGCATTTTTCGTTTTTGAAATTGTACTAAATTTCATAAAAATCGGTTTACCACAGTTATGTTACTTCTCTTGCAAGTTCATTCTTGAAGGTATTGCTGAGATAGGTTTCGTAGGAGATGAAGAGAGTAATGAGAACATTTGGTAGTGATAAATAGATGCACATCATATTCTCGAAAAAGTACATACTTTGCTATATAAATTACAAACAGTTTCACCACGATCTGTTAAGAATTCGATTTATCACGATTTTTCAAAAATGAGTGAAGTTTTTATTATTTTATAAAATGCTACAAATTTAATTAATTAATCTTATAAATAACAGAAAATTGCAAAATAATTAAGAAAATTGTTAATAAATTTAAAAAAAGTAGATTGAGTTAATTTTTTTTAACATTTATCTAAAAAGTTTTCACCCGAATTGCTAACAAAAACACCCTGTATATTAAAAAAATGTTGATATATGTAACTATCCCACTAATTTACATACATTTATGCAAATTGTGGGTGCGGAACTTTATGTATGAACTCACGTAACGGAATCCTCAATGTGAAAGCTTTCAAAAACGAAACCCCAAAATATTCTTTGTTAAATTGAATAAACACTTACGCAAGTATTGATTCGTTTCTAAATTACTTAATTGCCACCTAATCGTAATGAATGAAACAACTAGTAAATATTGCACGCTTGAATGAATAGAACAGTCGCATAGTATATATAGTATTCCCATTGTGAGTCGCCTTATATTAAAAAAGATGTAATTAAATGATATCCATTTGCGATAAATGGGCTATTAAATTAACCATCAATTATCGAATTGTCTCAACAAAGAACGCCACTGTTCATAGTTTTTTATAGAAGATAATAATTGATGTTGCGTTGCGTATTTTGATATTATCTAGATCACGAACATATGTAAGCGACTTAATAAATAAATTTATGGGAGGAAGTACTAATCTTTTCGTTAATGAAGATAAAATAGTCATTTATTGAAATAGAATTAGTTTGAAGACGGAGTTTAGTTTTCTAGGAAATAGAAATGGATTTCGCATTAAATCGGCGAATTGGAGCTTTATTGATCAGATTTATCATAGGATTCCCTGAAAGTGGTAGAGACGTAATCAAAGTTTGTTTATTAAAAATAGATTAAATCAATTAAAAGTTTGTGGCAAGCTAACAACGATAGCTATCTTCACATCAACTTCAACAAATAATTCCGTCTCTTCGTGTTTAGTTTTTAACTTCTAACTTTATCTTACGACAATTTTGAGAGTAAATTAAATAAACATTAAAGTTGGTTATATTCGGTCCAGATCTGAATTAAAATTAGAATTCTTATGATGGAAAATGATTAATAAATATTAACATATCTCTTTAATTGTTGATCAAATGATGTTAGATGTTTCAACTACTTATAATAAGAGATAAGGTATAAATGTTCATGTTAAAGTATTTCTGCTTCAAGTATTCTATTGAATATGTAGCGTTCTCACTGGTTTTTATTATTTTTTTGTTACTTTCCTTAACAAATTACAAAGAACATTGTCGATTTTAGAAATTATTTATTAGAATACTATATAATTTTACTTTGAATATAGTTATTGTTAGTTGTTATTGAAGAAGATAAGTAATAGAAAGATAAGAAACTATTTTAAATAAAACGCTGAGGAAAACGCAAAGATTTTATGTGCTTGTTTATTGTAATTTGTGGGAAACCCAGGGAAATATTCCAAATTCCAAGTAAATGGAATGAATTATTGGTGTGTTACAGATTCCTGCCATATTTGCTTGCATAGAGTATAGTAACACAATTTCTACAAATGCCGCCAAAATTTGCAAATAAATTTTAACTACAACAATTGTTCTTAAATATTGTTATTACAAAATTTCAATTTTTTGAGCGTATACAGAATGTTTCTGTAAATATTGATATAAGCCTTTTAAAATTGTTTTTATATTTCCATTTTGCAAATGTGTGGAAAACTGCTAATTTTATGAAATGTTACAAATTTAGATTGAGTTCAAAAAGTGATATCTCAAAAATGAATTAAGATACTCCAGTTTAGTTGTGTTCTTAGAAAACTACATACTTTCCTTTCTAATTGTAAATCACAATAAATTTCAATAAGGTATTTTAAGAATAAGTTTTTACGATTTTTCAAAAATGATGTTAAAATTGTTTTTTTAGTGAATTGCTACAAATCTAGGTTGAGAAAATAAATCATAAAAAAAATATAAGATGTTTTTTTGATTTATTTTTAAGAGTCTACGATAAATAAAAATATTTCAAAAAAAATTGTGAATATTTTAGGAACAACTCAAAAACGATGGGTTTAATAAAAAATTTAATTTTTCTAAGAAAAATCTAATTTTCTTAGAAATCTAAAGAGAAACCATGAACATGTTTAAGATAATGTTTTAACTTTGGGCCATATCTTAGCCTTTTATTGGTTTAGACTAAAAATTTTCAATCAAAAAATAAAAAGCTTTTCGTTCTTTATTTACGTAAAATTGATGTTTATTTTTTAAACATTGACGAATTCGAAAAATATCAATATAATCTCGATGAATAATAAAATTTAAAATTTTTCGTGCAATGTCATCATTTTTACTCTACTATTAATGATTAATATTATGTCACCACTAACAGAAACATCTGTATATTAAGAAAATTGTTAATTTTATGAAATGCTACAAACTTATGTTGAGTTCAAAACTTGATATCTCAAAACCGAATTGAGATACTCACTAATGGTTTTGCTTTCGGAAAAGTGTACACTTTCCTTTATAAACCACAGTACATTTCACCAAAATATCTTAAAAACTCGATTTTCTACGATTTTTTAAAGGTTATTAAGGAAATTGTTAATTTTGTGAAACGCTACAAATTTATGTTGAGTTGAAAACTAAATATTTGAAAAACTAATTGAAATACTAACATTTAGTTTTGTTCTCGAAAAAGTGCATATTTTTTTTTTATAAATTACAATACATTTCGCCAAAATATCTTAAGAGTTCGATTTTCAACGATTTTTCAAAAATGATTAAGGAAATTTTTAATTATATGAAATTCTACAAATTTAGGTTGAGTTCAAAACTTAATATCTCAAAACCTAATTGAATTATTGACATAATGTTGTGTTTTTGGAAAAGTGCATATTCTTCTTTATTAATCATACTACATTTCACCAAAATATCTTAAGAATTCGATTTTCTACGATTTTTCAAATATAATTAAGGAAATTTTTAATTTTATGAAATTCTACAAATTTAGGTTGAGTTCGAAACTGAATATCTCAAAAAGCAATTGAGATATTCACGCATAGTATTATTTTTGGAAAAGTGCATACTTTTCTTTATAAATCATATCAAATTTCATCAAGATATCTTAAGAGTTCGATTTTCAACGATTTTTCAAAAATGATTAAGGAAATTTTTAATTTTATGAAATTTTACAAAAGTAACTTGAGAACTTAATATCTTAAAAACAAATTGAATTACTGACATATAGTTTTGTTTTCGGAAAAGTACGTACTTTTCTTTATAAATTACACTACATTTCACCAAAATATCTTAAGAATTCCAATTGAAAAATCATAGAAATATGATTTTTCAAATATGATTAAAGAAATTTTTAATTTTATGGACCTAAATTTGTAGTATAATTTAGGTTGAGTTCAAAACTTAATATCTCTAAAACCAATTGAGATATTCACACATGATATTATTTTCGGAAAAGTATATACTTTTCATTATAGATCACATCAAACTTTATCAAGATTTCTTAAGAGTTCGATTTTCGACAATTATTCAAAAATGACTAAGGAAATTTTTAATTATATGAAATTCTACAAATTTAGATTGAGTTCAAAACTTAATATCTCAAAAACTAATTGAATTATTGACATATAGTTTTGTTTTTGGAAAAGTGCATATTCTTCTTTATTAATCATACTACATTTCACCAAAATATCTTAAGAATTCCATTTTCTACGATTTTTCAAATATGATTAAGGAAATTTTTAATTTTATGGAATACTACAGATTTAGGTTGAGTTCAAAACTGAATATCTCAAAAACCAATTGAAATATTCACACACGGTATTATTTTTGGAAAAGTACATACTTTTCTTTATAAATCATATCAAACTTCATCAAGATATCTTAAGAGTTCGATTTTCAACGATTTATCAAAAATGATTAAGAAAATTTTTAATTTCATGAAATTCTACAAATTTAAATTCAAAACTTAATGATTTTTTCTTCTATAGTTGGAATTCCTCTTGAAAGCACGTCATTTAATATGAGGGATGGTATGAAGGTTGTCGTTTAATGTTGGGTAGGGTTAAGCTGCAACTTTAAATTATTAAGTATGAGCGATGGTATGAAGTTAAGCTTCAACTTAATATCTTAATCATACACCATACGTATGAAATAAGTTCAATTCAATATGAGAAAAAAGTCCAAAATGTAACGTTAATGAGCTGTGACAATAGGCCGTCAATTTATCGTCATTATTCACGTTCAAAATGATGGAAATGTAACTTTTTATATCACGACAAACTGACATGATATTAACGACAGTTTGCTGCCTGGGATAATTGAAATCTTTAATCAGCAGCTTGTAATAAATATGACGTTACTGGGCTGTAACAATAGACCATAAATAATACGACGTAAATGTGTCTTTATAAACCACGACAAACTAACGTGATATTATAGATTCCTGCCATATTTGCTTGCATAGAGTATAGTAACACAATTTCTACAAATGCCGCCAAAATTTACAAATAAATTTTAACTACAACAATTGTTCTTAAATATTGTTATTACAAAATTTCAATTTTTTGAGCGTATACAAAATGTTTCTGTAAATATTGATATAAGCCTTTTAAAAATGTTTTTACATTTCCATTTTGCAAATGTGTAGAAAATTGTTAATTTTATGAAATGCTGCAAATTTAGGTTGACTTCAAAAATTGACATCTCAAATATGAATTGAGATACTTCCGCTTAGTTATGTTCTTAGAAAACTACCTTAAACTAATTATGTTCCTTTCTAATTGTAAGTCATAATAAATTTCAGTAACGTATTTTAAGAATAATTTTTTACGATTTTTCAAAAATGATGTTAAAATTGTTATTTTAGTGAATTGCTACAAATTTAGGTTGAGAAAATAAATCATAAAAAAATATAAGAGAGTTTTTTTGATTTATTTTCAAGAGCCTACGTTAAATAAAAATGTTTTAAAAAAATGTGAATATTTTAGGAACAACTCAAAAACGATGGGTTTAATAAAAATTAAATTTTTCTAAGAGAAATCATTTTGAACATGTTTAAGATAATGTTTTAACTTTCGGCCATACCTTAGCCTTTTACTAGTTTAGACTAAAAATTTTCATTCAAAAAATAAAAAGTTTTTCGTTCTTTATTTGCGTAAAATTGATGTTTATTTTTTAAGCATTGATGAATATAACACCGATGAATAATGAAATTTAAAAATTTTCCCGCAATCGTCATCATTATTACTCTACTATTCATGATTAATATTATGTCACCACTAACAGAAACACCTGTATATTAAAAAAATTGTTAATTTTATGAAATGCTACAAACTTCTGTTGAGTTCAAAACTTAATATCTCAAAACCGAATTGAGATACTCACTTATGGTTTTGTTTTCGGAAAAGTGTACACTTTCCTTTATAAATCATAGTACATTTATCTAAAATATGTTAAAAACTCGATTTTCTACGATTTTTCAGAGGTTATTAAGGAAATTGTTAATTTTATGAAGCGCTACAAATTTATGTTGGCTTGAAAACTAAATATCTGAAAAACTAATTGAAATACTCACATATAGTTCTGTTTTAGAAAAAGTTTAGAAAAGTATACACTTTTCTTTATAAATCACATCAAACTTCATCCAGATATCTTAAGAGTTCGATTTTCAACGATTGTTCAAAAATGATTAAGGAAATTTTTAATTTTATGGAATTCTACAAATTTAGGTTGTATTCAAAACTGAATATCTCAAAAGCCAATTGTGAGATACACATATGGTATTATTTTCGGAAAAGTATATACTTTTCATTATAGATCACATCAAACTTTATCAAGATTTCTTAAGAGTTCGATTTTCAACAATTTTTCAAAAATGACTAAGGAAATTTTTAATTATATGAAATTCTACAAATTTAGATTGAGTTCAAAACTTAATATCTCAAAAACTAATTGAATTATTGACATATTGTTTTGTTTTTGGAAAAGTGCATATTCTTCTTTATTAATCATACTACATTTTACCAAAATATCTTAAGAATTTCATTTTCTACGATTTTTCAAATATGATTAAGGACATTTTTAATTTTATGAAATACTACAAATTTAGGTTGAGTTCAAAACTGAAAATCTCAAAAAGCAATTGAGATATTCACGCATAGTATTATTTTTGGAAAAGTATACACTTTTCTTTATAAATCACATCAAACTTCATCAAGATATCTTAAGAGTTCGATTTTCAACAATTTTTCAAAAATGATTAAGGAAACTTTTAATTTTATGAAATTTTACAAATTTTGGTTGAGATCAAAACTTAATATCTCAAAAACTAATTGAATTATTGTCATATAGTTTTGTTTTCGGAAAAGTGCATATTTTTCTTTATAAATCACACTACATTTCACCAAAATATCTTAAAAATTCCATTTTCTACGATTTTTCAAATATAATTAAGGAAATTTTTAATTTTATGGAATACTACAAATTTAGGTTGAGTTCAAAACTGAATATCTCAAAAACCAATTGAGATATTCACACATGGTATTATTTTCGGAAAAGTATACACTTTTCTTTATAAATCACATCAAACTTCATAAAGATATCTTAATAGTTCGATTTTCAACGATTTTTCAAAAATGATTAAGGAAATTTTTAATTTTACGAAATTCTACAAATTTAGGTTTACTTCAAAACTTGATATCTCAAAAGCAAATTGAGATATTTAAGTATGGTAATATTCAAACAAAAAATGTAATAGATAACTACTGACTGAGTAAAATAAAAGTATTAACCAATCAATATATATAAAAAAATAAATATCAACATATACATTTATATTGTAACTCAAATTATGAGTGTTTCTGGTTACCAAGACTCCGATGCATTAATTCTGTTTAGCAGTTTATTTATTCTACCCAAACAGACGTATCGAGATGTCATGGCGTTATTTCGTCAATGTTTCTTTAGGTATTGTCTAGTTAACACTGCCATGCTTCCAAGATGCATATTCATGGTAAGTCAATTCCTTTGGATTTCAAAACTTAGAGTCCGTTCGTCAAACGGCTATTTGTTTCAAACAATGCCCTACGGTTGAACGTCTACTCCACACAATAGAAAATACGACACTTATAATAAGTTTATAATGTTTTCTTCGATAATTCCTTTACGTCTCGCATCATTTACTATGTTTATTATCTCAGTTTGGATACTTTGCAATTGAAACTGTTCGTTCAAATATTGTTTCAAATCAACATCACCTGAGAAGATCTAGAAAGGGGAATATGCTATTATGTATGAACCAAATGAATTTACTATAATTTTATGCAAAATGTTGAATGCAATATGATAGAAAAGCAAAAAATATACTAATCTCAGTATTTAGTACATGATGAAAAGATTATTGTATTGATTATAACAGGTATATGGGCGGATTGGCTTTTGTGATAAGAAGTGGTGATGGTCGCCTTTCGTAGATACATTGTCAAATATGTTAATAAATGCATGGAAATTACATGTACTAACTGCAAATTATGAAAAGGCTCAAGTAACAACACTTAACACATTTAGAAGTATTAGAAATGCACTTGAGTATACACAAGAGGACCCACTCCCAGCACTACCACTGGTTACATCAACCTACGTAAGGATTTACCAACGACCAAGACTTCATCCAGAGATATGTCTCTAATATCATCTGTGGTCGGCCATACCTCATAAGTTCGACAGGGGGGGAGGTGGTTAGCAAGCTTCAAATTATGAAAATATTTATTTACCTTACAGTGTACCGCGAGGACACCTATAGTAACGGAAGGCCGTTTTTTCCAAACTCTAAGAAATCTAAAATCTAATCTGTTGTTATTGGGCTTCTGTCACACAGGTTTAAAAAGTTTTTGTGGGATAAGTGCTTGATCATATTGATATTAGTGGCTAAAGAAGGGGGAATTATCGGCTCGGGTGTACAAGGCTCTCTGACAGCAACATGCTTCGCCAATCATGGAAGTGTTATTACAAAAGATCAGTTGGCTGCAGATTTGCCAATGGAAGATACTAATTTTACATTTGCTGCATTAGGTAGAATCAGTGCATCAAATATCAAAATCAGATGTCGTTGCAAAGTATGCCATGCATATACTATTTATTTGTAAAAATTGTCCCATTATTTACTAGCATCACTGTTCCATAACTGGAGATAAACGAAGATTAAAATGTTATTTCTCTATTTTAATCTATTATTAGTCTCTTCTATAAAACTCATCAAACAATTTCAACCAGAAACTGTAGCAGGCCAAGATGGGTTAATAAAAAATACAATAGGCAAATTTTGGATAAAAAGTGTTTAAAGAGAACGAATAACAACAGAAAACATTGTACGTTATACGAAGCATTTATGGCGAAACAAGTCGAAGATGAGTCCTCACATTTGACTCTATAATGAACTTCCAGTTATAACGAACTAACGTAGTAGTTCCAAAAAATGTCTCTACCTAACAAAGTCTAAATAAATTTGCTTATACGCACTCGGCTATAACGGACTATAAGAGATATCGCCATTTATTCTTTTACTTGGCTTTTTCATCAGAACCAGATTTGTTACCATCCACTAACTGTAGAAATAAAAATTTCTAGTGTAATACCATCTGGGCCTGGTGCCCATCTGGTGCCCTCTTTTTGCGTATCTTTGTCAGTGGAACTTCCAGCTTCTTTGTTGGTTCCTTTTTTTTGCTATCTGTTTTTTGCCATCTATTTAATTTTTGCTATCTGGGAAGAAGTTTCGCGATCTGCTTCCGCGTTTCCTCCACGTTTACAACTGTCCTGTTTCAAAGCCTCAGTCTCTACATGGCTATTAAATATGCTTTACCCTATATATCTCTATCCAGGCCATCGCATAACTCTTTCCATTAATCCTCTTTACTGGTGTATATCAAGAGGTTCAATTCTCGTTTACCAGCTTTATAACGTTTAACTCCTTTGTCACTTCCCTTTGTATCTTGTTTGGCCTTCATCCTTGTAACCTTTCTTAATTTGTTACACTTCTTTCTCTTATTTGCTATGCTCTTATTCCACCAGTAGACTTCCCTTTTCTCTCTCAGTGTCCTTTTCTGGAAAAATCTATCGCACCGTTCAGTCACGTTGGAAATTATTTATTCCGAACTAAATTTGACTAAATTTACATTATTATTTAGTGACAATTCATCCCTTTTTTTGTTCTGCTACGTTGGTTACTTAGATTTTCGTATTCCATTTCAACCCAACCCAAATCCCCCGCGTATCCAGTGAAATCTATAACCAACTTCCCCGCCGCGACTGAGAACGTTGAGATATTTCTTTCATTTAGAACCAATAAATTGTTTGCTGCCATCCAGCTCTCCAGGATTCTACCACTTCCATCCCTTTTATTTGATCCTATTTGACTTCGCATTTAAGTCTCCTGCTATGATTATGCCATTGGTGGTTTCTCCAATCATAATCCCATGCAGAGTCCCATGTTATTTTGACGTTTATTTTTAGTCATAGTTGATCAGCGACGTCTTATGGCTAATAATATACGGCACAATTGACGTCATTTTTTAAATCATTTTGAGACGATTAATAAGTGAAGTATTTAAACATTCAAAATGACGTCAAATTGTATACCATATTTTTTATAAAAGCCATTAAAATCAATATGCTACGGTTTACTCCGTATTATGTTTCTGTATTACACTGTTTTGTAAATTATTGTGTCCCGAGGTGTCTTATGGGTCTGTGAATCTTATGGGTTGGGTTGGGTTGGGTTGAGCTCCAACTTCATACTGTTTTCATATTAAATGGTATGGAGCTGAAGTTAAACCAAATTCAACCCAACCAAACCCTTTTATTAATAAAGTCGGGGAAATTTATAATTTGCGAATAGACCTCCGATCTGAGATCTTGAACGACCAGATAGTAAAAACCTCTTCTAAAGTTATGGATCGCATCACAGTTTCCAACAGCCTAATTCTTGCGTGTCTTAGATCTCCTTTCTTCGACATTAAGCGTGTCAAGTTCTTATATATTAGGCTCGCTTTCTCCGCAATTTTCCTGACATTCTGTCATACGCAGATCCTTATCCATGTATATGCCTAGGTATTTGACTTGTGAGCTCTTTCTTTTCCAACCCTAATATCAACTCCAATCCCAAATCTCTGATCATTTTCGCTATTTTTTGTATGTAGCACTCCGCTTTATCTTTTATCCTCTCCAGTGTTTTGGCATTGACTCTCACTGTCGTCATTTGCATACGGGATCGTACAGACGCCCTCTTCTAACTCTACTCACGGAACACTACCATAAAAAACGTTAATAAAATATGACTTCCGTACACCGCACGTCATATCTTCTTTTCTTCCTTTCATAAGTATTAATAAATAAGTATTCCTCTCTAATAGGTACGATCTAACTATTTTTCTTATTCCTAATGAGAATCCCCCATTTTCTATTGCTGCCATTATCTTTCCCTATGGCGCTGAGGTCAAAACATTTTTTTATGTCGAGCATGACGAGCACCTAATGGCGATATTATCTGAAGTATTAGATAATATCGCTAGGCCTTTATACGTTAAGAAAATCTCTTGGCCCTCTTTTGCTATGTGACAGTCATTACAGCATCCACAGTTCCTCTTTCCTTCCTATATCCATACTGTTCCTGACTTAATATTTTTTTCCCTTTCATCTCCTATCATTCTCTAATTTATTAACCTCTCCAATAGTTTTATGCTCTTTCCGTTGTTTTTTTACTTGGCTTTTCGATTGTTGAACTGTTGAACTTAACCAAACCGAACGCAACTAACCTGACCCAATCTAACGAATATTTTAAGTTTTTTGGAAATATTCAATGATTTTTTCTTCTACAGTTGGAATTCCTCTTGAAAGCATGTCATTCAATATGAGCGATGGTATAAAGGTTGTCTTTTAATGTTGGGTTGGGTTAAGCTACAACTTTAAATTATTAAGTATGAGCGATGGTATGAAGTTAAGCTTCAACTTAATATCTCAATCACACATCATACGTATAAAATAAGTTCAATTCAATATGAGAAAAAAGTCCAAAATATAATGTTAATGAACTCTGACAATAGGCCGTCAATTTATCGTCATTATTCACGTTCAATATGATGGAAATGTAGCTTCACGACAAACTGACGTAATATTAACGATAGTTTGCTGCCTGAGATAATTCAAATCTTTAATCAGCAGCTTGTAATAAATATGACGTTAATGGGCTGTAACAATAGACCATAAATAATATGACGTAAATGTGTCTTTATAAACCACGACAAACTAACGTGATATTAACGAAGGTTTGCTGCCTGGGAACTGATTTTCCTTGATTTTGTGCCATTCAACGTCCTTTTACAGCTTCTGGGTAACAATTTGTACATCTTCCTCTTTTTCGCCAATTGTTGATATCCTTTTCTTCACTTTGCATTAAGCTGTGCTTCAGGGTTTCTAAACGTTTCGGTGTAACGTCATTCTTTTCAATACATAACATCTCAAGCACAAGCATCTCACTGAATGATGCAATAAAAATTGTCCTTTTATGAAAATGATTGCACATGAAAACCGTGTTGATTACATCAGTATACAATAGAATCTCAAAAGCTACTTTGTGGTAACATCTGATGTCAACCCCTTGCTTGCTCTTGTTGTATTTTAAAACAACAACTGGCTTACAAACTTCTTTTCCTAATTTGTTTTTTTGTGCAGTTGTCATTTTTCCAAATTATGTTTTGTGCTTAGGAAATAAGCATCACATTTGTCCTTCCACTTTCCAACAATACCTTTCGACACTCCTTTTTTTATTTTTTTGTCATGATATCCTTTGGTATGCACTTCCTGTTCTTTCTTAGAGTACCTAATAAATGGGTATCTCTGTAAAAGTGAAATTGCCAATGACACTGATGTATAAACGTTACCCACTATTATAAGCCTTCCTTTAAATAAATAAGGCTCTGCAAATTCCATAACTAGCAAGTTCAGCAGACTGCAGTACACTAACTGTTTGTCTAGAATATGATAACATGCTTAATATATTATGAATTGGACATTTTATTGCATAATTTTAACATTTTTGCTTCAATCTTGTGGAGAACGTACTGTCTGAATAATATTCGGCTGCGAAAAGGAATCATTGTTTCATCAACAGCTATCATCGTCTATATTGAATCGTTTCTTTATCATGTCAATTACATTTCTAACTTTGTAACCTATCATTTTTGTCAGTCGTCGAATTATCAGCAAAATGAACGACTACCAGCAATAGTTAAAATCTATTTCTGCTCATTACTTTTGGAATGGTAGAATCATAAATCATGGGTTGCCTTCTTAATTGCACATTTTTGCTTGCAATTAAGGACAAAAGTCTATATACAGAATGAAAAACTTGTTATTCAATGTTATGATACAACAACATTTTCAATCAATTATAAAATAAATAAATTACTCCCACACACTTTACTGGTGTAAATATTTGACGTGAGCGGATTAAAAAGTTTCGCATGAACCGATCGTAAACCGCTTTAATTCAGTGAACGTAACAGTCGGCAAACGTAACATAAAATTAAAAAGCTCGGAAATCTCAGTTCTCAAAGTAGAAAAGTTGATTTATAAGGGTCGCAGTCGTAAATAACCTCTTTGAACCCCATAAAATTTAAGGGGTAATGTAACGAAGAAATCGTTAACCCAATACCACCCAATAACAATTAATTTTATTCGCAAATATTAATCCGAAAACATCAAAAAGGTTTAAATCCTTGGCGGAACCAGAACAAGGACAAATTCATAGTTATCCTTCAAACTTTCGACCTAAAAGCTAGCAATTCCTTGATGATTGACATTTTCAATTACGATTTCATCGCGGGAAATTCTACATCCTTTACAATTTTAAACATTCAAACGTAAAGGATGTAATCGCCGTTTGTTTAACTTGTAACTTAAAACATTTTTGAACATTATTAGAATATAACGCCTTATTAAACTAAAATTATTGTTCAATTAGTTGGGGTGGAAACGCGATATCTTTTTTAACGAGAATAACACGTTTTCGTCGTAATTACTTTTTATTAAATATATTAGGATAAGTTCACCGAACTTTATAAAGAAGGTGCAGCTTTAAAACTAACGTCAACGTTAATGGATGTCTTCCGCAATGATATATCGATGTTTGCCCGGTTGGGTCGTCAAGTTCTACGTTTCAGCATAAATTAACAACTAGAGCGAATGCACTTTATAGGATTTTTTTTCTTAAAATAACCGAATCAATCTTCGTCAATTAGGCTTAGTATCAAATTTAATCATACTCTTGAATTTGAAATTTTAGATTAACTCAATATCTTACATTTCAAATTAATTTCTTATGATGGTATTTACGTTGTTACCTTAAATTAGAAAATTATTAATGCTGAGTGTACCACTTCGTTATCTTGTTACATTAGATGTGAAACTTTTGCGGCAAAGTTTCTCCCCAAAAACACGAAATTCTCGTAGCGTTCATGTTTGTACTTCCACTCAAACGCTTTCATCTTAAAACGTTCACAGAAACGCTTCTAACATAAATAACTAATTAACTAAACTTTTTTGTGAGAGATTTTTTGCTTCAATAGACAGAAATTTAAATTAAAATGTTTTTTGGTTTTATGATGATATCCCGATTTGTTTCTAAGGTAGGTTTCATCTTTTAATTTATTTAACTACTTGATAAATTTGCTTTAAACTGCTTTTTATTTCATGATGATATCTCAATTCGTTTTTGAGATAAGTGAAAATTAATTACCCTAATATTTATATTATAAGTAATAAACGGTTGGATTTATAAGATACTATATTCTAAATTTAAAAATTTTAAAGCTTCATAAATTAGCTTTAAATTGTTTTTTATTTCTTGATGATATCTCAATCCGGTCTTGAGATACCATTTTTAAAATTTATATTTCGTATCTATTACATTGAAGTATGTTGAATTTAAATTATCATAATAACGACGTTTATGGTACATTATATCTTTATAAAATTTGCGTTAACTTGGTTTTTATTTAATGATGATATCTCAATTCGTTTTTGAGATAAGTGAAGATTAATTATCCCAAGATTTATATTAGAAGTGATAAACGGTTGAGTTTAAAAAATCATAACTCCTAAAGTTAAAGATTTTAGGAGTTATGATTTTTTGAGAATTTCCCAAAAACCAACATAAAGCAATGTTCAATACAACGTTTTTTAAATGAACTTTTAATCCGTTCAAAGATACCGGGAGTTTATTTTAGTACGTTCAATGTGTTAGTAATTTTATTTTCAAATCCTTCACATCGTATACTTCTTCAGATTAAAGTATTTATTTTAGATGTGCCCAAAACCAACAATTCAACGGATTAAAATCTGGTGAACGAAGTGGTCACGGGACAAGATCTCCTTGCTTCATCCACTTATTGCCAAATCTGTTATTTAAGTACACTCGAGTAGAACCTGCATAATGTGCTGGTCCTCCATCGTACATAAAGTAGCTTGTCTTGTAATATTTCCACAGGAAATGTATCAAATGCATTACCTAAGCTCATTTTGTTAAAAAAGTATGTAAGCATCGTCTGTCAATTTCTTTAGAAGAAAAAATAGACTTAATAACTGATCATAACTTCGGCCAATACATTAACTCTGTCACTTTGATGATTTCTTGGTTGATTCATTAACCAAGAAAAATAATGAAGAACGATATACGTTGTGAAAAGCTACGTTTTATTACTTCTTCGCAAAGTCTAACCATATTGCCTTCTCTTCCAACTCATCATCTTCCTTTTTCACACTCTCTTCTGGATTTAGTTATTACATCCTGTTCAGATGATGTATTAACTCACGGGTATTTGCCGGCGTTTCAATTTTCCAATCATGATTTAATTTATTGTGCATTGCGAGTGCGACGTCCGGTTTCTTCTCGACGTATTATATCCTATCGCGATTTTGGGCTTATTGATAATAATTCACTGTTGTCTGATGCGTATAACTTTGATTACCTCTTTATAGATCGGATGACTTCGATGTTAAGGTTGAGTATTTTAACTCGAAGGTTATCGATCTTTATAATAAGCATGCTCAAGTGCGACAGCGGAAGGTAAAGCATCTGCCAGCACCTTGGTTAAATAATGAAATAAGGTCACTCATGCGAGACCGATTTAAGTTATTATTTAAACGTTTACCTTCAGTTGCTAATCGCGAACAATATCATATCCTACGTAATCGCTGTAATCATCTGTGCAGAAACTCAGAAAAAAATTATTTCTACCGAAGATTATCTTGTGCCACCCCTAAAACTTTTTGGAAAACCATGTGATCTCTTGGAGTGATCGAACCTCTCGCCGATAAGACTACTTTTGATTGTGAAACTTTCGCTAAAAGTTTTGCTGAGCCTCCCTTGGTTATTGATAATACAGAAAGAGCTAGCACTATTGCTGATATTCTTGCATCATCCAACTCCTGCTCGTTTTCTTTTAACTTAATCACAGCTTCTGTGTGTAAAGTCTCTCCACAACGTCCTCTCCAGACAACATACCTTCTCATGGTCAGATTCCAGCGTGTCAGTTCTCCAACCACGACTTAATTTATTGTGCACTTGAGATTGGACGTTGTGTGATACCTAGACGTTCTATTCCGACTCGAAACTACAGTGGAATCAACAGCGAGACATTGATGTCTGATGCTTCGACGATCGATTGGTTTAAATTATACCGCATGTCGGATATCAACGAAAAGGTTAACTACTTCAATGCGCAACTCAGGGAATTGTATGATTGTCATGCCCCTTTGCTTCCACGCAAAACAAAGCACTTACCTGCGCCCTGGCTCAATGGTGAGGTTAAAGATCTTATGCGCAGACGCAATGCTGCAAAAACTCTTCTTCGAAGACATCCATCCAATGCTAACTGGGAAACTTACCGTACCTTGCGTAACCGCTGCAACCACCGTTGTAAGAACTTAAAAAAATTGTATATAAACCTAACACTTTCTGGAAAACTATGCGTTCGCTTAGTGTGGTTGAATCACCTTCTTATCATGGTGGTTTTGATTGTGATTCTCTCGTCAATTATTTTGCCGAACCTCTCATTACTCTCGATGACTCAGTTAAGGCATCAACTATTACCGCTATTATTGCCTCTGCTAATGTCAATTCCAAATTTTCCTTGGAGCTGTTCGACGAGCTTCAAGTCCGCCAGGCTCTCAGTCATTCTAAGTCCACTAGTGTTGGTGCTGATGGTGTCAGCATTAAGCAGCTCCTTCCTATTTTGGATGTAATCATTCCTCCACTACTCCACATATTTAACTTCTCCATTGAGACATCGACCTTCCCCTCTATGTGGAAAATTTGCTTACGTTGTACCCATACCTAAACTTAAATGTCCCACTTGTCTGAGTGATTTTCGTCCTATATCCATTATTTCTGTAATTTCTAAAGCACTAGAGCGCTTGGTATATATGCAGATGCAGCAATATTTTGATGAGCATAAAATTATCACTGATTTTCAATCAGGTTTTCGGCCAGTCCATAGCACGACATCGGCGCTCATCAAGATTACTGATGATATTAAACGTGGTTGTGATGATCGGCGTTTGACCTTATTGGTCTTGCTCGATTTCAGCAAGGCATTTGATTCTGTTGATCATGGTTTGTTGGTGACAATTCTTTCTTCTGTGGGTTTTTCGTCGAGCTGTGTCGCGTGGTTTCAATCGTACCTTTCTAATCGTTCGTTGTGTGTACGTGACTCCTCATCATCTTCGTCTATAGTTGCAAGCCACTGTGGTGTGCCCCAGGGCAGTGTCTTGGGTCCACTCCTATTTTCAGTATTTATAAACTCCATCTCTAAAATAATTAAGTGCAACTTTCACCTATATGCAGATGACCTCCAAATTTATACAACTGCAGCTGTGGATGCACTTCCAGCAGCGGTGATGCGGCTTAATAGGGATCTTGCTAGCGTTCTGGACTGGTCTAGATGCCATGGCTTGGGTTTAAATGTGGCAAAGACTCAGGCTATTGCTTTTGGATCAAGGCCTCTGGTAACAAAATTTTACTCCCTTAACAATACCTATTTGTCACTTGACGGTAATATTATACAATTCTCTCGAACTGTTAAAAACTTGGGTGTGATGATGGATTCTGCATTGTCCTGGCAGCCCCAGATTCAGTCTATCTGTAGGAAGGTCTATTTCTGTTTCTACTCCCTACGCAAGCTTGGTTGTTTCCTTCCACCTACTGTTCGTCGTAACCTTTGTTACTCTTTAATTCTTCCCCATTTGGACTATGCCGATACCGTATACCCGGACCTTTCGATTGGTCTTCGTAACAAATTAGAGAGGTTACAAAATAATTGTGTGCGCTTTATCTTCGATCTGAGAAAATGTGAGCATGTTACACCTTATCGTAATCACCTCGAAATGCTTACCGTTGAGAACCGTAGATCTTTCCGTATACTAACTACCTTATACAAGATTCTTTCCTCTCAGTGTCCAATCTATCTGTTCACTACATTTGAGTTCATGGCCTGTCGCGGTCTTCCTACTAGAGCACAATCTGGTATCTCACTCATGTTTCCGATTCATCGTACCGAAATATATCACGGGTCATACACAGTGCAAGCTATAACTCTCTGGAATAACTTACCCACTGAGTTGCGGGAAGCCCGTAGTTTTTCTGTATTCAGAGCATCGCTTAAAGATCGCTTGTTGTCACAACAGTTGTCTCAGACTGTTTCCTGATTTAATCTGCCTCTTCTCTTTCCGTTCTCAGCTGACAGCTTTATTTCTTCTTCTCCAATCATTTTTTTTTGTTTGTTTAATTTGAGTCTCTTTCCTTCTTGTTCTTGCGTACTCTTTTTGTAATACTTTATTCATAAATTTATTATTTATTTTAAGGTTTAAATCGACCTTTTGTTAACCTTGTACCAATGTTAAGGAATGATGTGTACATTTTTTTTTTCTTTTATTGTATATCTTGGTGGCAATAAATTGTATTGTATTGTATTGTATTGTAAAGTGTAAAGTGAAAGTAAAGATGCAAGAAAAAGTGTAAAAGTAAAAGATCTCTAATAATCCCCAACCATGGGGCGGAGTTAATAGCGTTTCGTATATGAAAACCGTGTTGATTACATCAGTATACAATAGAATCTCAAAGGCTACTTTGTGGCAACATCTGATGTCAACCCCTTGCTTGCTCTTGTTGTATTCTAAAACAACAACTGGCTTACAAACTTCTTCTCCTAATTTGTGTTTTTGTGCAGTTGTCATTTTTCCAAACTATGTTTTGTGCTTAGGAAATAAGCATTACATTTATCCTTCCACTTTCCAACAATACCTTTCGACACTCTTTTTTTATTTTTTTGTCATGATATCCTTTGGTATGCACTTCCTGTTCTTTCTTAGAGTACCTAATAAATGGGTATCTCTGTAAAAGTGAAATTGCCAATGGCACTGTTGTATAAACGTTATCCACTATTATAAGCCTTCCTTTAAATAAATAAGGCTCTGCAAATTCCATAACTAGCAAGTTCAACAGACTGTTGTACAGTAACTCCCTTGGTTATTGATAATACAGAAAAAGCTAGCACTATTGCTGATATTCTTGCATCATCCAACTCCTGCTCGATTTCTTTTAACTTAATCACAGCTTCTATGTGTAAAGTGTAAAGTGTGTAACGTCTTGTTATACTCTAAATCTACTAGTGTGGAAGAAGATGGAATTGACCTTAAAATGCTCTTACCAATATTAGATATTATTATTACACCATTAACCCATATTTTCAATTTTTCTTTTGAACGGTCCATATTTCCCTCAAACTAGAGGATTGCTAATGTGATTCCTATCCCTAAAACTAGATATCCCTCTCATATTAGTGACTATCGTCCCATTTCCATCTTATCTACATTGTCAAAGGCTATTGAACTTTTAGCTTATTTACAAATTACCAGATATCTACAGGAATTTAAATTAAGCAATAAGATGCAGCCTGGATTCCGTAAATGAATAGCACAACTACAGCACTTATTAAAATTACCGATGACATTAGATCTGCTGACAACGAACATTGTGTTTCATTACCGGTTCTTCTGGATTTTAGTAAGGCCTTTGACTCTGTTGACCATACTATTTTATTATCCTTACTTACTTCTATCGGATGTTCCTCTTCTTGTTTATCCTGGTTTCAATCATATCTTTCCTTTCGATCTTTATATGTGCGTGTTGGTTCTGAGCTCTCTTCCAGTTATGAAATTAAATGTGGGGTTCCCCAGGACAGTGTTTTAGGATCGTTGTTGTTTTCGATTTTTATAAATGGTATTACGGATAATATTTTATGTAATTATCATTTGTATGCTGATGACCTTCAAATTTACGCTTAAACATCTATTGATAACCTTGAAGATACTATACTTCGTCTTAATAATGACCTTGCCGGTATTCTTTAATGGTCTAATCGTTATGGGCTTAAATTAAATCCGTCAAAAACGCAAGCCATTGCTTTTGGCACTCGTCCTCTACTATCAAAGATGAACTTTCACTCTTTCCTTCAAGTGATGCTTGATGGCAACGTTATTCAGTTTTCGGACACGGTTAAGAATCTTGGTTTGGTTATGGATTCGACACTGTCCTGGAGACCTCAGGTACAAAGTGTTTGTAAAAGGGTTTACTACTGCTTCCACACTTTGAGAAAACTTCGGTGTTTCCTCCCGCCTGTTGTTCATCGCAACCTTTGTTACTCTCTTATCTTCCCTCATATTGATTATGGTAATGTGGTATCTCCTGATCTTTCTTTAACTCTCCAGAATAAATTGGAGAGGCTTCAGAATAATTGTAATTATTTGCAGATGCTTACTCTACAAAATCGCAGGAATTTTCGGATATTTTCTACTTTGTACAAGGTTATACAGAGCTGCACTCCTGCATATTTGACTCATTTAAGTTTTTATCGTCGCATATCAATCCAGTTCTGATAACACCTTAATGTTTCCGGTTCATGCCACTGAGATTTTTCACAGATCCTTTACAGTACAATCGATTGCGTTATGAAATGATCTATCTGTCGCTATTCGCAGTGCAACAAGTTTTGTGTCTTTAAAAAATTTATTGAAATGCTATCTTCTTACTCTCCAACTGTCTTCTTGATTTCTTTGTGTTTGTTATCTATCATGTATGATGATAATTGATGTTTGCTTCATTTCTAATCCTGCAAAGGATATCATATTACCATAGCTAGCCATAATCTCTGAGTTTAATTTTATACACAGTATTTTTTGAATAAATAAAGGTATTTCGATGACTAATATCTCAAAAGAATCCCAAATTTATATTAATTTGAAGCCAATATTGCGCATATTAATCAAATTCTTCGAATCTCTCAAATCTGCTTCTTAGTACAGGTTCCATTTGCATCAAATGGAACCTTTGAGCGAATAAAGATATTTTCATGATTAATATCTTAAAATAAAATTGGATTAAGAAGAAATTCAGTCTAAACTAGTAGATTTCTTCATTACAACGTCTAGAATTTTTGGAATATGGGATTGGGATCAACTTGGAATTGATAAAATTGACTTGAATTCTTTATATACGATAACTTTTGAATAAGTAAAGAGATTTTGGGTGATATAATATTTTACTACTATAATGTATTTTTTTTTTAATGAAAGCTAAATGTCAAAAAAAAATTTTTTTCGCATATTTTGTAATTGTAATTTGGATTTTTATATTTTTGTAATTTAGGTGGATTGTTCCAGAAGATGCCACCTAAATTACACAATACTTAAAGTTTATTGTAATCAGAGAACATTTCTGCGTATCATATGTTAATTTTTAAATTAACGCATATCATTCAATTTTTGTTTGAAGGTTTTTGTGAATCGAGTTGAGTTTGACCATTTGGTTTGTTTATTATTATTAATGCTAATTATAATTTCATTATTTTCAAGGAAAATTTGTTTTATATTAACATTGTTCAATAATTGAGACTCTATTTTTATAGCCAAATCTAAAGGTCTGATGTTTCTGGATATAGAAAATTTGTGGTTTAAATTTAAAATATCTATTTATCTTGATGTAAAATTAATTTTACTTAAGTTTGTAAAATTAGCAGCGAATGAAATGTTGTCTAAATTATTTAATTTTATCTTTTGAATGGGTTTATGGTGATATATTTTCTTTATGGTGAAGGTTTTTACCCTAACTTTAAAAGTGAGTTTTGTTGGAAAAGTCTTTTATATTGTATTCTAATGTTCTTCTTTATTAGCTTCCTCTCCAGTTCTTCTTGTTAATTCTTGAATAACTTTGGTACTTTAATCTTGAATACTTTCGGTGTGACTTTATGATTCAGCTTGACTTTATGACATTCAGTTGAAGATGAAAGATATCTTTCGAAACATATACTGACCAAATTTATAAAAGCAGGTTTTGAAGTTAAATATTTTTATTTAATTATTTTATACTTACAACGTGGATTTTTTGAAATTCACAGGATTGCCTAAAGATGTAAGGAACCAAAACATTTTCAAATATTATTATTTATATATGTTACTACACGTAAATAATTCCAATTAATATCTGTTAATAAAATTATTTCAATTTGCAGTCAATAAATCATTAATCAGTTATTCAGCATTTAAACAAATTTCAAAAATAGTAGAGTATTCCGAATATAGCAACGATTTCGCTTAACTTTTGATGGTGGTGGGGTCAATTGCATCCATACCGTCCATATCCGTGCATATTGAATCATACCATGTTTATTTTTGGCATTCGCAAATTTGAACAAGTTTCAAATGCACTTATCGAAGTTAATTAGTTTAAAATGAAAAACAAGCTCAAATATTTTCTATGCTTAGTCAATAAAGTAATATACGAAATATTTAACTTAAAATGCAATTTCGTTCAAAATTACTTACTACTACTTAATATTCTAAAGAACATTTCCTCAAATCTACAAATTTTACATCAACAATTTTTTAAATCCATCCTGATTTCTTTACACAAATATCCCAACCAAGGTCCGTAAAGCGTATTGTACCAGGTTGGCCAGAGACTGAAAAATGCGTTTTGAAGGGCAAGGAGGGGGGTGACGTCACGAGTTACGTAGCAGTAAGAGTTAGGTCCATTGCTATTACCTTTTAGTTAAATATATCTTATAGATAAATAATAATAACTAGCCAATCAGAATACGTAAAATAGCCGTAACCACGGTGAAAATTCCTTAGATATCTTAATCAGAAGATGGTAGCAACGAGCCTTACTATCTCAAGTTCTCTCACAGATAAAAGAAATCCCTGAGATATCCAAAGACTCTAGTGGTATTTGGGTTAAATTTTTAAATTGGTAACCATATAGTCATAAGGCCTAACATTTTTTAAATCGGCTTTTTGGAAAATTGTTACGAAATTACTTTCAATTACTATTTGAAGCATCTACCTTCCTAAAATAAAGTCAATTTTAACATTTCTCAGTTCTTAGGATATAAGATGTTGAACTTAATTTGGATTTTTCCAATATTTTGTATAAATTTAAAAATTCTTGAAAAATCGATTTTTTGGAATATTATTATGAAATTACTTTTACAACTATTAATTGGAGAATCTCTTTTCGAAAGATGCAGTCAACTTAGAGCTATCTCACTCAGAACTTGCGATATAAGGCGCTGAATTTAATTGGGATTTTTCCAATATTTTGTATAAATTTAAAAATTCCTGAAAACTCCTTTTTTTTAAATTGTTATAAAATTACTTTTAATTACTAATTGGAGCATCTAGTTTCTGAAACTGAAGTCAATTTGAAAATAACTCACTTAGTCTTTGAGATATAAACTGCTGAACTTAATTGGGATTCTTCCCATATTTTGTATAAATTTAAAAATTCCTGAAAAATTGATTTTTTGAAAAATTGTTATGAAATTACTTTCAATTACTAATTGCTCCAATTAGTCTACTTTCTAAAAGTAAAGTCAATTTGAAAATATCTCACTTAGTTCTTGAGATATAAACTGCTGAACTTAATTGGGATTTTCCGATATTTTGTATAAATTTATAAATTCCTGAAAAATCGATTTTTTGAAAAATTGTTATGAAATTACTTTCAATTACTAATTGGAGCATCTACTTTCTAAAAGTGAAGTCAATTTGAAAATATCTCACTTAGTTCTTGAGATGTTAGCTGCTGAACTTAATTGGGATTCTTCCAATATATTGAATAAATTTAAAAATTCTTGAAAAATCGATTTTTTTGAAAAATTGTTACGAAATTAGTTTCAACTACTAATTGAAGTATCTACTTTCTAAAAGTGAAGTAAATTTTGAGATATCTCACTTAGTTCTTGAGATGTAAGCTTCTGAACTTGATTAGGATCTTTCCAATATTTTGTATAAATTTAAATATTCTTGAAAAAACGATTTTATAGGAAAATTGTTATGAAACTACTTTCAATTACTGATTAGAGCATCTACTTTCTAACAGTGAAGTCAATTTGAAAATATCTCAGTTAGTTCTTGAGATATTAACTGCTGAACTTAATTGAAATTCTTCTGATATTTTGTATAAATTTCTGATTAATCGGTTTTTTGAAAAATTGTTATGAAATTACTTTCAATTGCTTATTGGAGCATCTACTTTTTAGAAGTGAAGTCAATTTGAAAATATCTCACATAATTCTTGAGATATAAGGTGCTGAGCTTAATTGGGATTTTTTCAGTATTTTATATAAATTTAAAAATTCCTGAAAAATCGATTTTTTGAAAAAGTGTTATGAAATTACTTTCAATTACTAATTGGAGCATCTACTTTCTAAAAGTGAAGTCAATTTGAAACTATCTCACTTAGTTCTTGAAATATTAGCTGCTGCACTTAATTGGGATTTTTCCAATATATTTAATATATTTTAAAATTCTTGAAAAATCGATTTATTGGAAAATTGTTACGAAATTAGTTTCAATTACTAATTGAAGTATCTACTTTCCAAAAGTGAAGTAATTTTTGAGATATCTCACTTAGTTCTTGAGATGTAATCTTCTGAACTTGATTAGGATTTTTCCAATATTCTGTATAAATTTAAATATTCTTGAAAAAACGATTTTATAGGAAAATTGTTGTGAAATTACTTTCAATTACTGATTAGAGCATCTACTTTCTAAAAGTGAAGTCAATTTGAAAATATCTCACTTAGTTCTTGAAATATAAACTGCTAAACTTAATTGGGATTTTCCGATATTTTGTATAAATTTATAAATTCCTGAAAAATCAATTTTTTGAAAAATTGTTATGAAATTACTTTCAATTACTAATTGGAGCATCTACTTTTTAAAAGTGAAGTCAATTTGAAAATATCTCACTTAGTTCTTGAAATATTAGCTGCTGAGCTTAATTGGGATTTTTGCAGTATTTTGTATAAATTTAAAAATTTCTGAAAACTCGATTTTTTGAAAAATTGTTATAAAATTACTTTCAAATACTAATTAGAGCATCTACTTTCTAAAAGTGAAGTAAATTTTGAGATATCTCACTTAGTTCTTGAGATATAAACTGCTGAACTTAATTGGGATTCTTCTGATATTTTGTATAAATTTAAAAATTTCTGATTAAACGATTTTTTAGGAAAAGTGTTGTGAAATTACTTTCAATTACTAATTAGAGCATCTACTTTCTAAAAGTGAAGTCAATTTGAAAATATCTCACTTAGTTCTTCAGATATAAACTGCTGAACTTAATTGGGATTCTTCTGATATTTTGTATAAATTTAAAAATTCCTGATTAATGGATTTATTAAAAAATTGTTATGAAATTACTTTCAATTACTAATTAGAGCATCTACTTTCTAAAAGTGAAGTCAACTTGAAAATACCTCACTTAGTTCTTCAGATATAAACTGCTGAACTTAATTGGGATTCTGCTGATATTTTGTATAAATTTATAAATTCCTGATTAATGGATTTATTAAAAAATTGTTATGAAATTACTTTCAATTACTAATTGGAGCATCTACTTTCTAAAAGTGAAGTCAATTTGAAAATATCTCACTTAGTTCTTGAGATATAAACTGCTAAACTTAATTGGGATTTTCCAATATTTTGTATAAATGTAAAAATTCCTGAAAAATCGATTTTATTAAAAAGTGTTATGAAATTACTTTCAATTACTAATTGGAGCATCTACTTTCTAAAAGTGAAGTCAATTTGAAAATATCTCACTTAGTTCTTGAAATATAAGCTGCTGAGCTTAATTGGGATTTTTCCAGTATTTTGTATAAATTTAAAGATTTCTGAAAACTCGATTTTTTGAAAAATTGTTATAAAATTACTTCCAATTACTAATTAGAGCATCTACTTTTTAAAAGTGAAGTCAATTTGAAAATATCTCACTTAGTTCTTGAGATATAAACTGCTGAACTTAATTGGGATTCTTCTGATATTTTGTATAAATTTATAAATTCCTGATTAATGGATTTATTAAAAAATTGTTATGAAATTACTTTCAATGACTAATTGGAGCATCTACTTTCTAAAAGCGAAGTCAATTTGAAAATATCTCACTTAGTTCTTGAGATATAAACTGCTGAACTTAATTGGGATTCTTCTGATATTTTGTATAAATTTATAAATTCCTGATTAATGGATTTATTAAAAAATTGTTATGAAATTACTTCAATGACTAATTGGAGCATCTACTTTCTAAAAGCGAAGTCAATTTGAAAATATCTCACTTAGTTCTTGAGATATAAACTGCTGAACTTAATTGGGATTCTTCTGATATTTTGTATAAATTTATAAATTCCTGATTAATGGATTTATTAAAAAATTGTTATGAAATTACTTCAATGACTAATTGGAGCATCTACTTTCTAAAAGCGAAGTCAATTTGAAAATATCTCACTTAGTTCTTGAGATATAAACTGCTGAACTTAATTGGGATTCTTCTGATATTTTGTATAAATTTATAAATTCCTGATTAATGGATTTATTAAAAAATTGTTATGAAATTACTTCAATGACTAATTGGAGCATCTACTTTCTAAAAGCGAAGTCAATTTGAAAATATCTCACTTAGTTCTTGAGATATAAACTGCTGAACTTAATTGGGATTCTTCTGATATTTTGTATAAATTTATAAATTCCTGATTAATGGATTTATTAAAAAATTTTTATGAAATTACTTCAATGACTAATTGGAGCATCTACTTTCTAAAAGCGAAGTCAATTTGAAAATATCTCACTTAGTTCTTGAGATATAAACTGCTGAACTTAATTGGGATTCTTCTGATATTTTGTATACATTTATAAATTCCTGATTAATGGATTTATTAAAAAATTGTTATGAAATTACTTTCAATGACTAATTGGAGCATCTACTTTCTAAAAGCGAAGTCAATTTGAAAATATCTCACTTAGTTCTTGAGATATAAACTGCTAAACTTAATTGGGATTTTCCGATATTTTGTATATATTTATAAATTCCTAAAAAAATCGATTTTTTTTTAAATTGTTATGAAATTACTTTCAATTACTAATTCGAGCATCTACTTTCTAAAAGTGAAGTCAATTTGAAAATATCTCATGTAGTTCTTGAGATATAAGCTGCTGAGCTTAATTGGAATTTTTCCAGTATTTTGTATAAATTTAAAAGTTCCTGAAAAATCGATTTTTTGAAAAATTGTTATGAAATTACTTTCAATTACTAAGCAGAAGGTGGTAGTAAACGAGCCTTAGAAGTTGAATCAATTTAATTTATCTTCTATTATGTACTGCTTTCTCAATGTTGATTGTGAATGAAACGTGTTTTGATTTTTATTATTTAATTATATAAAATACGTAAGTTTGAAACCAGTAAAATATTAAAAATGAATCAAAAATATGTGGATAATTTAAAAAACACAATTGTGTAATATTAGATAATTTTCTTTTAAAAACTTTTAAATAACGGCACTTTTACAGATTTTTTAACAATTCCCCAATTGTATATCTAGGTTACATCTGATTATGGATTAAGTGATTATAGTTTATTATCAACAATATTTATGCAAAAAGTACCTTTCTATCTATTTTAGGTTTTGAATTGTGATTAATTTTTGTACTGAAAATCCGAAGTGATGATATTTTGAAGATATTTGCTGTATTTTTGCAAATTCTTTATTTTCAGGTTGTAACTGGTTATGAATTATGAACACCATTATGAACAATTTTCACGAATGTGGTCTTTGATCATCCATTTTGATTTTTGAATTATGAAAAAGTTTTGCAATAAAAATCATCAATTATGATGTTTTAGAGATTTTTGCGTTAAACTGTAATAACCAAATTCTAATGCGTTCTGGATTTTTAGTGTGTATTTCGAAAATTTTCTCTTTATTCCCGCAATCTTGTCATAGTTAGGTTGTTGACTGATTACGAATCATACTTTTCTGGTTCACTAACTATTAAAGAACGAAAAGAAAAACCTATTAAACAATATTCGTTTAATATGATTTTCTGCAACTCTTGTTTTTTAAGATATAGTCGATTTTTGGGAAATGATATGAATGAAAAGCCAAAATAAAGACGGGGAAGAGACTTTCTAAAGTGACTTTTTATAACAATAGTTCTTTTACTAGAAATTATATTAGCATTTGGCATGATAAAATTATCATGCCATTTTACTTTTTACTAATTTTTCCTAAAAATTATATGAAAAATTTCAAAATTCAAACAAAATTATGTTTTGAAAACTAAAATAACACCTAATTTTTTCCTTCATATATCTGTTTTTAAGTTATTCTAGCTTCTAACACCTGTTAAGGCCATAAAAACGAATTTGTTCACCTAATATCGAGATATAGCTCAATGTGCGTCACGTTACTCCTCAGCGTCTGTAACTTGTAACATCACGACTAGGGCATGTCGGGGGGGTTTACTTTTCATACGCTGAAAACCTCCGTCTGGCCAACCTGGTACAATACGCTTTACGGACCCTGATCCCAACGTCTTGAATCAAGCTTTCTTAAATCACATTTTTAAGTCATAATGACATCAAAATTCATAACAAATCGAATCTAATCTTTAAAAATTTTTTATCCCCAAAATTTCCAAGTGCTTAATCATAAAAATGAGAGAAATCGTTCATATCCAAATCGGCCAAGGTGGAAACAACATTGGTTCAAAAGTATTAAGTTAAATCCTCAAAATTAACTTAATTTAACCAAATTTTTTTGGTATAGTTTTGGGAGGTAATCTGCGACGAACATGGAATCACCCCCCAAGGTTTTTATCGTGGCGATAGCGATTTGCAACTGGAACGGATTAATGTTTTCTTCAACGAAGCGAGCGGCCATAAATTCGTACCGAGGGCGGTTTTAGTTGATTTAGAACCGGGTACGATGGACACGGTGAGGTCATCCCCATTTGGGCAACTTTTTCGGCCGGATAATTTTATTTTTGGACGAGCCGGGGCGGGGAATAATTTCGCAAAGGGACATTACACGGAAGGAGCCGAACTTTGCGACACTGCTTTAGATATTATTCGAAAAGAAGCTGAAGGATGCGATTGTTTGCAAGGATTTCAAATCGTCCATTCGTTGGGGGGTGGATCTGGGGCTGGATTGGGAACTTTATTACTTACAAAGATTAGGGAGGAATACCCAGATAGGATTATAAGCACATTTTCAGTGTTGCCAAGTCCTAAAGTGTCTGATGTTGTGGTTGAGCCTTATAACGCTGTTTTGTCTATGCATTTTCTCGTTGAAAATTCTGATGAAACTTATATGATTGATAACGAAGCTTTGTATGATATATGTTATAGGACGTTAAAATTATCTGCGCCCTCTTACGCGGATTTGAATCATCTCGTTTCTTGTGTGATGGCTGGGGTGACGACTTGCATAAGATTTCCGGGCCAATTAAACGCTGATTTAAGAAAAATCATGGTTAATATGGTTCCGTTTCCCCGCCTCCATTTCTTCGTGCCGGGATTTGCGCCTTTAACATCGAGAGGGGGCGCTCAATACGCGGCAGTAACAGTCCCAGAAATAGTGAGACAACTCTTTGATGCAAAAAATATAATGTGTGCTTGCGACCCAAGAAGGGGGCGTTATTTAACAGTGGCTTGCGTCTTCCGAGGGAGGATGTCGACGAAAGAAGTCGACGAACAAATGATGAACATTCAAAACAGAAATAGCACGTATTTCGTTGAGTGGATCCCAAATAACATTAAGTCGGCGATTTGCGATATCCCCCCGAGGGGGTTAAAGTTATGCGGAACTTTTATTGGAAACACAACGTCCGTTCAAGAATTATTCAAAAGGATGTGCGAAGCCTTTTCGGCCATGTTTAGAAGGAAAGCTTTTTTGCATTGGTACACCGGGGAGGGAATGGAAGAAAGCGAATTCTTAGAAGCCGAATCTAATTTGAACGATCTTATTTCGGAATATCAACAATACCAAGAAGCTCAAGCCGACCCCGACGATGATTATTAAATCTCAATAAATTTATATTCCCAAAATTATCTCTTTTTAAATTTAACGATTCAATTTCCATAAAACACAGAAATTTAAAACAGGAAATTGTGATAAATTTTATTACTTAAACCGACAATTTATGTTCTAGCTAATTTTATCGAATCTTAACATGACGCGAAATCAAACCCGTTGGTTATTAAATTTAACGGAGTTTTTCCGTCTGTAAAACATGGTTTATCTGTTTTCGACACGGCTTGAAATTGATTTAACTCATCGGCAGATAACAAGTCGAATAAACGTGATTGTTCACGTTGGATGGATCACATAAAAAATTTTTGAGTTAAATATAAAAAAAATTAAGAATAAATGCAATCAAAATGGTAATTCAATTTCTGTTTACACTTGTGAAATTCAATTATCGCGATGATAATGGAAATATTTCAATTCTGTTCTCAGCAAAATATTTAAAAAAATATGTCGCAAAAAAGTTTTGTTAATTAGTTATTTATTTTAGGCACGTTTCTGTGCCTAAAATATATAAAATGAAAACGTTGTAAAGGGAAATATGAAAGCTGTGAGAATTTCTTGGTTTTGGAGGGGAACTTTGCTACAAAAGTTTTATATATAAAGTAATAAGATAACGAAAGGACACACTCGGCATTTATAATTTTCTAATTTACTGTCACAACTTAAATACCACCATAAGAAATCATTTTGAAATATTTGATATTGAGTTAATCTAAAAATTGCCGGAGAACTTCATATTTTAAAGTATAATTAAATTTGATACATATCTCAAAAATCATTACAACGACGTTTATGGAGAATAAGAAACTATTTATATTGTATATTTAAACTTTATAAAATTTGATTTAAATTGCTTTTTATTCCATAACGATATCTCAATTAATTTTTGAGATACGTGAAAATTAAATACTCTCAGAAATATGTTAAATGTTATACACGGTTGGATACAAAAAATCATAACTCCTAAAATTGAAGATTTGAAGAAATGATCTTTAAGCTATTTAATACTTGAAAAGTTTGTTTCAAATTGCTTTTTATTTCATGATGATATCTCCATCCGTTCTTGAGTTACAATTTTTTTTCAATTTATATCTATTACACGCTTGTGAAGTTACCCATTCTGCAACTCTAAACTCAAATTAAAATTCATGTTAGAGTTTAGCACTCGTAGAAACAACCCCTACACAAAAATTTGCGAGGGGGTGTTTTCATTTAAGGGGAAAAAAAATCCCAAAGTTATGAATATCACACATTTATTGTAAACATTGTTGTTTGAATTTTAATTTTAGTTTCGAGTTGCAGAAACTGGTCGTTTTTCGATTTTAGTCGCGCGGTATATGGCGCACGTGATATTCATAACTTTGGGAATTTTTTTCTCCCTTAAATGAAAACACCCCCTCACAAATCTTTATGTAGGGATTCTTCTAAGAGTGCTAAACTCAAGTATGAATTTTAATTTTAGTTTTGAGTTGCAGAAACTGGTCATTTTTTGATTTTAGCGGAACAGTATATGGCATACATTATATTCATAACTTTGAAATTTTTTTTTCCCTTAAATGAAAACATCCCCTCACAAATTTTTGCGTAAGGGTTGTTCTAAGAGTACTAAACTCAAATATGAATTTTAATTTTAGTTTCGAGTTGCAGGAATTGGTCATTTTTCGATTTTAGCGGAACAGTATATGGCGTACATTATATTTATAACTTTGGGAATTTTTTTCTCCCTTAAATGAAAACACCCCCTCGCAAATTTTTGCGTAAGGGTTGTTCTAAGAGTACTAAACTCAAATATGAATTGTAATTTTAGTTTCAAGTTGCAGAAGTTGAATGTTAAATATTACGTTATTGTTTTTTTTCCATGATCCATCGTGACCTCATATAATATGTACTTGAACTAAAATTAGAACTAACACTAGATCTAAAACTAGAAACTTTCGGGTTTCGCCGTGCGTTTTTTGAAAAAATGTTTGACGTTTCGGATGCCATGTTGCAACCTTTTGCAGAAACTGGTTCTAACTGACAAAATCGGGGATCGTAAAACAATATATAGGTCGAAAAAACTAATTAATAATTAATTTATATTAATTACAAGCTAATTACTAACTAATTACTGCGTCGCGTCCGGTTTGGGAATCGTGTTCGTCTTCACCACCATCTTCCATGTTCTGCTGAGTTCCCAGCCATCTTCTCTGTTGACGTTGTTTTTATGTCGGTGGATTTCTATGGCTTCTCTTGTCAGCCGCTGATGATATTTATTATTCCTAGCCAGAACCTTTGTTTTGTCGAATTTTATTTGGTGTCCCTCCGAATGGCAATGTTCCGCAACCGCCCACCGTTGAATCTTCCTCAGCCTCACATCCCTCTCGTGTTCCTTGATACGGCATTCGATGTTTCGTTCGGTTTGGCCAACGTAAAACTTCGCACCACGATGTCGTTTTTCTTGAGGTGTCTTGCAATTCGTTCCGTTACACCGGAAACGTAAGGAAGACAAATGAAACCAGCTGGTTCTGTACTTGCTGCAGCTTCTTCTCCCTGCTTCCGCTGCTTAGTGGCTCGGTTGATGTCATTTAAACTATATCCATTTTTCTGTAGTACGTTCCGTAGAAATCGTTCTTCCTTGTTTAGGTTATCTCCTTTACATATTCTTGCTGCTCTCTGAAACAAAGTGCGAATTACGGACCTCTTCTGTTGGGAGTGATGGTGCGATGTTGCCTCTAAGTACCTATTGGTGTGGGTTTTCTTTCAATACACCCCCAGTTCCATATCACCATTTGTCGTTTTAGTGACCAATACATCTAAGAAGGGCAACTGCTTGGCGGATTCTGTTTCCATGGTAAATTTGATCATGGGATGTTGAGCGTTTAGATGACCTAGAAATTCAAAGAGGCGTTCCCTACCATGTTGCCATACCACAAACGTGTCGTCCACATATCGGAGCCATAGCTTTGGTTTCCATTGGCTCTTCTTCAGAGCATTTTCTTCGAACAATTCCATGTAAAAGTTAGCTATCACCGGCGACAAAGGAGATCCCATGGCTGCCCCCTCAAACTGTTCGTAAAACTCTCCTCTCCAACTGAAATACGTCGACGATAAACAAAATTCAACTAGATCTGGCACGTACTCTGGCAAACCCTCCGGAATGAGTTTTTGGCGAAGACCCTCTACCGCATCCTTAATTGGTACCCTAGTAAAAAGAGATTCTACATCGAAACTAACCAAAATATCCTCAGCATCTAACTTTACATTTTTCACTGATTCCACGAAATGTGTCGAGTCCCTAACATATGATTCCGTGTTGCCTATAAAAGGAGAGAGAATTTTAGCGAGATGTTTGGCTAGTAGGTACGTTGGTGAATTGATGGCACTGACGATAGAACGAAGGGGGACGTCTGGTTTATGGATCTTCGGTAGTCTATAAATTCTTGGTTGTACCGGAGCCTGCACAAACAAACCTTTCTGATGTTCCGGTGGAATAGCTGTGGATTTTACAAGGCTCTTCATATTCCTTACGATCTTGTCTGTAGGGTCCTTCTTGATCTTCCTGTAGGTGGCCGGGTCCAGTAGGTCTATCATTTTGGCGTCATATTCTTCCTTGTCCATCACAACGGTGGCATTCCCCTTGTCTGCTGGTAACACGACGATTTCTGACTTTTCTTTAATAGATCGGAGTGCCTTCTTCTCACTAACTGTCAAGTTGGATTTTGGTGGTTTTGCTGATTTCAATACCCTGGCAATTTCTTGTCGGATCTCTTCGGCTTTCAGTGTGGGCATCCCTCGAACTGCTGCTTCCACTTCGCAGATTATTTCTTCCTTCGGGACCTTCTTTGGAGCGATTGCGTAATTTAGTCCTTTTGCCAATACCATGGTTTCTTCCTTCGTTAGTGGGATACTCGATCTGTTGATGACGATTGTTTCTACTGGTAGACTGTTGTTGTTTCTCTTCTGCTGCACCCGGCGTTCCAATGATTCAAATTTTGATAAAATTTGAGATAACCTAAAGAAGGAAGAACGATTTCTACGGAACGTACTACAGAAAAATGGATATAGTTTAAAGACATCAACTGAGCCACCAAGCAGCGGAAGCAGGGAGAAGAAGCTGCAGCAAGTACAGAACCAGCTGGTTTCATCTGTCTTCCTTACGTCTCCGGTGTAACGGAACGAATTGCAAGACACCTCAAGAAAAACGACACCGTGGTGCGAAGTTTTACGTTGGCCAAACCGAACGAAACATCGAATGCCGTATCAACGAACACGAGAGGGATGTGGAAGGCTGAGGAAGATTCAACAGTCGGCGGTTGCGGAACATTGCCATTCGGAGGGACACCAAATAAACTTCGACCAAACAAAGGTTCTGGCTAGGAATAATAAATATCATCAGCGGCTGACAAGAGAAGCCATAGAAATCCACCGACATAAAAACAACGTCAACAGAGAAGATGGCTGGGAACTCTGCAGAACATGGAAGATGGTGGTGAAGACGAACACGACTCCCAAACCGGACGCGACGCAGTAATTAGTTAGTAATTAGCTTGTAATTAATATAAATTAATTATTAATTAGTCCCCGATTTTGTCAGTTAGAACCAGTTTCTGAAGAAGGTTGCAACATGACATCCGAAACGTCAAACATTTTTTCAAAAAACGCACGGCGAAACCCAAAAGTTTCTAGTTTTAGATCTAGTATTAGTCCTAGTGATAGTGTTAGTGCTAGTGTTAGTTCTAATTTTAGTTCAATTAACACCGGTCGTGAAAGCCTTCGTACTTAATTTGTACTTCTTTAGTAGGTACCACTTTTCAGTACCTCAAATAAAAGGTTGGGCAGCATACGAGGGACTGTGCCATGAAGAAATCAGAGGGGGCTGCTTTGGTTGAGCATTATGCATCAACAGGCCACAAATTTGTTTTTTTTTAACTTAAATTTTTTGTAAAGAGATACATCCTCTTTACTTATAGTAGGAGACTCTTCATGGAGATGTTCCATATTTCCTCCATCCCCACACTGTAAATTGTCGATCTGACTCCTAAGGTCTTAGTGAAATTTATTACCATCTGATTGAACTACTAACCCCATGTTGATTCACTCATGTCGGATGCCTCCATGGGTTCATTATGTTTATAGTTGACCCTTAATGTTGTCTTTCATCATCTCATTTCGTTAACATCGTGGTGCAGTTTTAGCTACAATTAAAAATACCATTTGTAAGTCTCTGCTCCCTTTGGTTCTCTCTGTCCTGTGTTCTTATCAATTTCGTTTTAGAAATTGATGATTTCATTTTTCAATTTTACAGTGCCATCTTTCTGTCTTGTTGGTTCTTAATTTGTGTGACCTAAAGACAGTCGTCAAACTTGTCATATTTCCGCCATTTTTAAACGAGTGTGGTTCTTAATTTCTCTGCAACCCCCTTCTTGGTTGCATTCCCAAAAACTTTTAATCAATATTACAAAAAAAGATGTTTATTTAGTTTTCTTTTGCCCACCTAAGAAAAACTTTGGGAACTTCTGGCTTAGACCAAAATTTTCCATGTAAATCATCATCAGTTTGACTGTAGTATTAGTAATTAAAATTATGTCACGACTGTATAACATCCGAGACAGTTCGCATTTCTCCACCATAAACGTCATGGCATGGAATTAAGTTTGTCCTAGAAAATCGTTTGCCCATATCTTCTCGTAAATTTGCGAAATCATCTTAACTTTATTTCATTTATCGAAGAATGCTTTCTTTGATACACAAACTGATGTTTTTATTTCTTTGTACGCATAACTAAACAGTCAAAAATTATATAAGGTTATAGGCTTTTATAAGTAACCACTGTTTGGGTTGGGTTACCTTAAGACATTTATGGGAAATAAGAAACCGTTCATGGTACGTTGAATCTTTATAAAATTTTCTTCAAATTGCTTTTTATTACAAAATTTATCTCAATTAGTTCTTGAGACACGTGAATACAATTGTCCAGTTAAGGTTGAGATATATGAAGATTAAATACTCCAACGATACGGTATTAACAATTGAAATAAAAAATTGATAACTTCTATGCTTGATGAATTGAAGAAATTTCATGCTTGTTGATAACTTCTATGCTTGATGAATTAAAATTAAATTAAGTTCATAACCCTTTTTATGTCAATGAAATATGCTGAGTTGAGTATAAGAAATTATAATTGCACTATTTATGGGAAATAAGAAATTATTAATTAAAAAAAATTAATTAAGAAAAATTATTAAATTATTTACTATTTATTTCATAACGATATCTCAATTTTTTCTTAAGATACAACTCTTTAATTACACATTTTCTTTATTTTTGTTTCAGTGATAATCGGAATTTGTTGGTTCGCTGGATCAGTGATCGGTTTTTTGCCGTTAATGGGTTGGTACAACCACGACGACCAATACACCCAAAAATGTTACTTCCTCCGTGTCGTCGATATGAATTACTTGGTGTTTCTGTATTTTGGGACCATAATAACACCAGCTCTGTTATTAGCGGCGTTTTATGCTCACATTTATAGGGTAGTACTGAAACAGGTAATTAAATAAACTATGTTTAGTTATAATTAAATGATTTTAATAAAATTTTAGCTTCGCCAAATTGTAACAATAAGTCCAACACACGGCGCAACAACAAACGGAAGAACAAGCGGTGGGACAATGCTCAGAATGTTGGGGGCCGCTCAAAAGCGGGAAGTAAAGGCGACTCAAAATCTCTCCATAATAGTATTATTTTTTATGATTTGTTGGATTCCGCTTTACACGGTGAATTGTGTCATCGCGTTTTGTAGTGATTGTGAAATAAACGAGACTTTTATGTTGTTGTGTATCATCTTGTCGCACGCGAATTCGGCGGGAAATCCGATTTTGTACGCATATCATTTAAAAGATTTTCGGGAGGCTTTAAAGAATTTGTTCTTTAGCATTTTGGGGAGGAGCACCGCGTCGAATCCGACTATAAGAGCCTCGTATACTTACAACAACAATTTCAATCATTGCAGAATGTATTCGTTCCAAGACGCGAGGGTTAATCGATTCCAAAATAAAAGATACATAGAATCACCCATACATTTTAATCGTACCACAAAATCGATGAGCCTACCAACACCGCCAAAATTATTATCCATCGTTTCAAACTCCGTTACTTTAGCCGCCGCGACCGTTGATAAAGATAGGGATATTTGGAAAATCTCGGAAGATCCATCAAACATTTCCAACGAGAGCTCCGGAATTCAAACCCACCCATCTAGTCCTTTTAAGTTAAAACAACATTCCACGAGCACGAATAGTTCTAATTCTAAAAATAGGTCTTATTTAAACGATATCAACTACGATGAAGATGACGACGTTTTCCTCGACGACACAATCCCCATAACAGAAATTAAAAAAGAACCCATAAAAGATGAACTCTCAAAAATTAAGGAACAACCCATCATCGCAAGCCTCCGACAGACCTTATCGTCATCATCCCCACAACTATCAACCAGAAATGTTTATCTAGTCGAAACCGAACTGAAACGTTACGAAAAAAACACAAAAATTACCATTACCAAAGAAAATAACGGTGATATAAACTGTAGGAAAAGGTTAAAATTGTCCAGCGAAAACACGAGTCCTTCGAAAAGTTTGAAAAGCACGAGTCCCTTCAAGGCCGTCAGTGAACTGTGGAACTCGAAATTCCAAAGAAGTGCAAGTTTAAGTGATGAAAGTACTTTGTCGCCGGATTTTAAGAAGCGAAAGAAAAAAGAAATTGTACGCGGCAACAATTCGTTGGGGCGTTGAGAGATTTTTTTTTTGTTTTTTTGAGATCACTCTCAATTTTCGATCTTAAAATAAATTAAACGATGTTTGATGTTAACTCAGAGAGTTTCTTCTAAATGTTAAAAAGAATGGTGTGAATCAATAAAGCATCAGTACTGTAAAAAAAAGTATTTTTATTTTATGTCTTTCTGGTTTTATCTCGAAAAAAAAATATTTTATTTAAAATATCGCGGTACAAATGTGTAATAATTGTAGGTGATTTCAACTTTAATGCAGCAACACGAGAACAAATGCAGTTGTTTTTAGGTAATTACAATATTGGGTAAAATCATCAAAATCTCATATTTATAGTTTCATAGATTAAGACACAATTCCGGATATACTTTACCACACCTTAACAGTCATCTTCCAGATGACTTGATAATGCCCTTGGATGATTTAAAATTGTTTCTAACAGACTTAGTATTGTTTCCAGAAGACTTGCAATGCTTGCAGAAGACTTGATAATACTTCTAAAAACTTAAAATGCTTCCATAAGACTTGAAATGCTTTCAGAAGGCATAATACTGCTTCTAGAAGACCTAAAATGTTTCCAGAAGACTTGATATTCATCCCAGAAAACTTAAAAAGCTTCCAGAATATACGATGATACTGCTTCTAGAAGACTTGCAATACTTCCAGAATACTCATATTACTTCAGAAGACTTGATACTGCTTCTAAAATACTTGATATACTTCCACGACTTGGTACTACCCCTGGAAGACTTAATGGTGCTTCTGCCTTCTATATTGACAATACCAAGACATTACAGAGTCGTAATCTAAGTTTCCGGTTAAAGATATATCTATTATTGTAAATCAATTTTAATGTGAAATAAACTCTCCATAGATGGGACTTAACATGCCCATCGAAGCAGAGACGTTCATCAATAATGACCCCTTGATTCCTGGCATCACTTTCGAAACCGAGCTCATTATCAGCAACCTCCATTTGCATGTTAGATTTAACAAAATCAGTAGAAGCCTTATCACCAAAAACCATAACCATAACGACGTCACATATTAAAAAAATCGCACATGTTAAAAGAATAAAGAAGCTGAATATTATCTGTATATCTGTATGGTGTACAATGATTTAAAATGTTAGCAAAGCCAATAGTGGAAATCAAATGTAGAAGAGGCCCTAAAATAGAGCTCTGAGGGATATTAGATAAAATTTCCGCGGAGTTGGATCTCATACCATTAAACACTACAATCTGCTTGCGATTGGCCAGTTAACTGTATAAAATGAATTGTGTCCAAAGATAAACAACCAATATAATGAAGCGTAGCTAACAGAGTGTCATGGTGAATTCCGTCACCCCCAGCAATACGTTAGGGCTATAATAACGCTAAACACTTCTGGCAGAAAACATTTACGTTGCAAATGGACCATAAGTGCCAGATACTGCATGATACTTACGTGCTGTGTTGTGAAGAAATTCAAAATACAGCACGTATTTTAATTAAGTAATAAACAAGAAGGTACAGTACGTATTTTAATAATATTTAATATATTGTTGTTTCAACACCCAGCACCCATACCAATGTTCTAATATCGGCGCCTATGGTTAAGATGGTTAGGACCATCAAGCGATTACATGCAATACAGCCATCAATCAACAGTCTCTATATAACCGGATGTATCAAAATATCATTTTAAAATTGAGCGGTGCTTCTGAGCAAGCGCGTTTCTCGGGTCATGATCTTACATACTGTGAAATTCCTTATACAACTACATAAGAATCTTCACCTCACCGTGGAAACATACATATCAATGAAATATATAAATCACATTAATTGGAATTGGATCTGCATTCTCTACCATTGAATTATATCTTTAAGATCAAATGCATTAATAACAAAGTAGTTTGTTTTCAATTACCAGCTGACTGTGCCAATACGATGTTATCTTTCTCTAAACTGTGGTTCCGTGGTTCACAGACTTAGTAAAGGGAATGATGAAATTAAGAGATATGGCAGTTTGTAGATTTAACAGACGAAACCACAGAAACACTGGTCCTATTACAAAACCATGCGACACATCACTACAACTGCCCTTCGTAGGGAAGAAAGGTTTACTTAAGAACACAAGTTGCAGAAAATATCAAAGCATTTCCAGCAAAATGTGGAAAACTCTAAGAGTAGGTTTACGTTGGAGCTGTGATAAACGTCGATATTAACATGGAAAGCCAATAATATTGAAGCGAATATTGAATCGACCAATTAAAGCACATGTTACTGTATAAAAATTAATACAAACGAATTTAGTGCTGCTCTTATCGTTTATCGCAGCTCCAACGTAAACCTACCCTTACGCTTTAGAGTACAAAGCAGATAAAGTTAGCGTCAATCAACACAAACTACATACACTTCCTCACCCTCTCCATAGAACGATAGTCTCTCGAAATGACATATTTCCCAAATTTATATTCACTTTCAAAATACCCAAAACAGACCGTGAAACTATATATTGGCAAAACATCAAAGAAAGGGACAAAATACAAGTCCCTTCTCAATAATGCAGAATATAAAACTGGCCAACAAAAATACAACTCCTTCCCGACCACTTTCTAATTGCCTTTTCAACATTTGATAAACGAATGGTACTCAAGACTTCTCACCAGATCTAAACACTAACCATGATTAAAGGCTGGAAATAATCTGGGAAAATACAAGTAACATCTAGCTAAAGAAAGAAAATCATGCCCAGGGTGTGATCTTATAACTAAAAAGTTACCCAGACAACTTAGTTTAGAAGTATTCGACACAATCCGCATCATCATGTTTAACTTGTGCATCTAAGATTGTACTTCTCCCAATAATAGCAATTTTCAAACTTCATGTTAACTAGCCTATTCCTCAAGACTATTATCCTATCATCTTATTGCCTGACCTATGATGACCTATGTCAAACATTTTTTTCAAAAGACACACAGCAAAACCCGAAAGTTTCTAGTTTTAGATCTAGTATTAATCCTAGTGATAGTTCTAGCTATAATTTTAGTGGTAGTGCTAGTGTTAGTTCTAATTTTAGTTCAAATACTTCGTATTTCATTGTGATACCTCAATTAGTTCTTGAGACACGATTTTTTGAAAATTGCTTGATTTTTAGCTAACAGATATAATAAAAATTTTGAGAAACAACCTTTGGTACATTAAATACTAAATATATTTTCGATGATTGACAGGTTAAAAGATAACTTCACGCTTTAATTGGGGTATAAAAGAAATCTTTACACTATAATTAATGATTGTAAACAAAGCTGACCTACTTCACATTTCATAAACATTGGTGTTTGAAAGTATCATTCAAATACCATGCGTGCTCTCCAAAAACAAAAACTTTCGCTACAGATGCTGGAATTGAATTGAGAGGAATAAGCTAACTACTACATTAAAATTAAAAAAATAGCGGGTGATTTAGGCATTTCTAAAATTAATTCCATGTTGTGAGGTTGCCCCAACATTAAAAACTGTTGCCTCGTTTTAAGTTCAACATGATCCGAAGAAAAGGTACATAAGCCACTCTCGTATTTTCAGGTATCAAGTAAGATGTTCTGGTTTATAATCTAATTTATAGCCATACTGATTCGGCAACAGTAACAGATATCAATGTGCCTCGAAATATTGTCATTCTTACTTACTACTAGTCTGATTTAAATAATTCCACAATGTGTATGCAAACCCGATTGTTGGTAATAATTTAGTTGAAAATTTTCATTTCAAATCTTCTAGAAACAGTATCAAGTCTTTTCGAAGCATTATAAGTCTCCAAAAGGGATGATTTCAAACCTTCTAGAAACAGTATCAAATCTTCTAGAAGCATTTCATGTACTCTGAAAGCATTTCAAGTCTTCTAGAAGCATTTCAGTTCTTCTAGTTACAGTATCAAGTCTTCTGGGTGCATTTCTAGGCTTCTGCAAGCAATATCATAATGAAAATGCAACTTCAATCCAGATAAAATCATTAATAGTTTTGTATGTGTGTTTGTACACACAGAGAATCTACGTCTATTGCGTCTACCTGTATATCAAACTTTGCGGCGCCTATGTAACATTCATTCGGGGGATGATTAACATGAGAATTGTCAAAAAAACTGAAATCTTTTGCATGATATATAGGTAACATGGGCAATTACTGAATTTACTCTCATGTGCGTGGTATAAGAATCGATGCCCGCTCACAGTGAGTCATTCAATGCGTAAATCAAATTTGGAAACTATTATTTAAATTAGGATTAAATTAGGATCACTTCATAATATGTGACGTCAATTAAACCAAACAATAATTACTGACGATGTTTGTGTGCTTACAACTTACATTAACCAAGAGTAAGGTGAATAAGTTGGGAAAATCTTAAGTATCGTATTGTATTAACTTGGGCTGTGTTTCATTCCAGAAACTAAGAGAGTTTTCCTTTTATACGATGAAGTATTCACATTTATATCTTAAATTGTTACTTTTCCGTGGGAAGTCAAAAGTGCACAGTAACTTTACGAATTACTGTGAAACCATGTAGTAAAAACTTTTAAAAATGGAACTATTCTAGTTAGCTACTACATCGAATCTTGCCAATATTTGATGCTTTCTTATTTAATGGTAATATCTCAATTAGTTCTTGAGATACGATTCTTTGAAGAATGGTTTATTTTTACGTAACAATATAAATACGTTGAGTTGTGTTGAATGAGTTTTAATCAAAAAATCATAACTCGGAGATGTAAAGATGTGGATAAATAAATCTTGGTACGTTAAGTATTAAACAAATTTGCTTCAATTTGTTTCTCATTTCGTTGCAATATCTCAATAAGTTCTTAAGATATGATTTTTTTGAGAATTGGTTGATATTTACCTAACACAAAAATTACGGATTTACATAGTTTTGATCAAAGAATCATTTTTCAGAGATTATAAAATTTGAAGAAACTATCTTTTGTATATTAACTACTAAATAATTGTTCTTTAAATTGCTTCTAATTTCATTACGATGTCTCAATTAGTTCTTAAGATACAATTTCCTGAATATTCCTTGACTTTTACGTAAAACATATAATTACGTTTTAATTAAAAAAATCGTAACTAGATGATTTAAAGATTTTGTGGAACAATCTTTGGCACATTAAATACTAAATAAATTAGCTTTAAATCGCTTTTTATTTCATAGCGATGTCTGGATTGGTTCTAGAGATATCATTGTTGAAAACTGTATGTAACATTTTTTTGTAGAATTTTATTAAATAGTGTTTGTGAAATAAATAAACAATATAAATAAACAAAATTTTTACTCTACATATATAATTACAGTATTGCAAAGTTTTAATCAAAAAATCGTAACACGAAGATTTAAAAAATTGAAGCAATAATCTTTAGAATATTCAATAATCATTAAATTTTCTTCAAATTGCTTTTTATTTCATTGTGATATCTCAATTAATTCTTGAGATATGGTTTTCTAAAGATTGGCTGGTTTAAACCTAACACATAGTTACTTTTTTGAAGAGTTTTAATTAAAAAATCGTAATTCATAGATTTATAAAATTGCAGCAATAATCATTAGAATATTAAATGACCATTAAATTTTTTTTAAATTACTTCTTACTTCATTGTTATATCTCAATTAGTTCTTGTGATATGGTTTTCTGAAGATTTGTTGGTTTTAACCTACATTTACCCACATAATTACATTTTTGGAGAGTTTTAATGAAAAAATCGTAACTCGTAGATTTATAAAATTGAAGCAATAATCTTTAGAACATTAAATAATCATTATTTTTTTTTCAAATTGCTTCTTATTTCATTGTGCTATCTCAGTTAATTCTTGAGATAATGGTTTCCTGACGATTGGTTGGATTTAATCTAACACATAGTTATATTTGTGGAGAGTTTTAATCAACGTAACTCAGAGAGTTATAAAATTGAAGCAATGATCTTTAGAATAATAAATAACCATTAAATTTTCTTCAAATTGCTTCTCTTTTTATTGTGATATCTCAATTAATTCTTGAGATATGGTTCTCTGAAGAATGGCTGATTGCAACCTAACACGTAGTTATATTTTTGGAGAGCTTTAATCAAAAAAACGTAACTCAGAAATTTATAAAATTGAAACAATAATCTTTAGAATATTAAATAATCGTTAAATTTACTTCAAATAGCTTCTTATATCATTGCGATATCTCAATTAATTCTTGAGATATGGTTTTCCAAGATTGCTTGATTTTAACCTAACACATAGTTACAATTTAGGACAGGTTTAATCAAAAAATCGTAATTTGAAGATTTATAAAATTGAAGCAACAATCTTTAGAACATTAAATAATCATTAAATTTTCTTCAAATTGCTTCTTATTTCATGGTGATATCTCAATCAGTTCTTAAGATACAATTTCCTGAATATTCCTTGACTTTTACGTAAAACATATAATTACGTTTTAATAAAAAAATCGTAACTAGATGATTTAAAGATTTTGTGGAACAATCTTTGGCACATTAAATACTAAATAAATTAGCTTTAAATCGCTTTTTATTTCATAGCGATGTCTGGATGGGTTTTAGAGATATCATTCTTTGAAAACTGTTTATTTTTTATCTAATACGTATAATTGCATTTTTGCAGAATTTAATAATTTTGAGATAATCAATTTAAACATTTTTTTGTAGAATTTTATTAAATAGTGTTTGTGAAATAAATAAACAATATAAATAAACAAAATTTTTACTCTACATATATAATTACAGTATTGCAAAGTTTTAATCAAAAAATCGTAACACGAAGATTTAAAAAATTGAAGCAATAATCTTTAGAATATTCAATAATCATTAAATTTTCTTCAAATTGCTTTTTATTTCATTGTGATATCTCAATTAATTCTTGAGATATGGTTTTCTAAAGATTGGCTGGTTTAAACCTAACACATAGTTACTTTTTTGAAGAGTTTTAATTAAAAAATCGTAATTCATAGATTTATAAAATTGCAGCAATAATCATTAGAATATTAAATAACCATTAAATTTTTTTTAAATTACTTCTTACTTCATTGTTATATCTCAATTAGTTCTTGTGATATGGTTTTCTGAAGATTTGTTGGTTTTAACCTACATTTACCCACATAATTACATTTTTGGAGAGTTTTAATGAAAAAATCGTAACTCGTAGATTTATAAAATTGAAGCAATAATCTTTAGAACATTAAATAATCATTATTTTTTTTTCAAATTGCTTCTTATTTCATTGTGCTATCTTAGTTAATTCTTGAGATAATGGTTTCCTGACGATTGGTTGGATTTAATCTAACACATAGTTACATTTGTGGAGAGTTTTAATCAACGTAACTCAGAGATTTATAAAATTGAAGCAATAATCTTTAGAATATTAAATAACCATTAAATTTTCTTCAAATTACTTCTTACTTCATTGTTATATCTCAATTAGTTCTTGTGATATGGTTTTCTGAAGATTTGTTGGTTTTAACCTACATTTACCCACATAATTACATTTTTGGAGAGTTTTAATGAAAAAATCGTAACTCGTAGATTTATAAAATTGAAGCAATAATCTTTAGAACATTAAATAATCATTATTTTTTTTTCAAATTGCTTCTCTTTTTATTGTGATATCTCAATTAATTCTTGAGATATGGTTTTCCAAGATTGCTTGATTTTAACCTAACACATAGTTACAATTTAGGACAGGTTTAATCAAAAAATCGTAATTTGAAGATTTATAAAATTGAAGCAACAATCTTTAGAACATTAAATAATCATTAAATTTTCTTCAAATTGCTTCTTATTTCATGGTGATATCTCAATCAGTTCTTAAGATACAATTTCCTGAATATTCCTTGACTTTTACGTAAAACATATAATTACGTTTTAATTAAAAAAATCGTAACTAGATGATTTAAAGATTTTGTGGAACAATCTTTGGCACATTAAATACTAAATAAATTAGCTTTAAATCGCTTTTTATTTCATAGCGATGTCTGGATTGGTTCTAGAGATATCATTGTTTGAAAACTGTATATTTTTTATCTAATACGTATAATTACATTTTTGCAGAATTTAATAATTTTGAGGTAATCAATTTAAACATTTTTTGTAGAATTTTATTAAATAGTGTTTGTGAAATAAATAAACAATATAAATAAACAAAATTTTTACTCTACATATATAATTACAGTATTGCAAAGTTTTAATCAAAAAATCGTAACACGAAGATTTAAAAAATTGAAGCAATAATCTTTAGAATATTCAATAATCATTAAATTTTCTTCAAATTGCTTTTTATTTCATTGTGATATCTCATTTAATTCTTGAGATATGGTTTTCTAAAGATTGGCTGGTTTAAACCTAACACATAGTTACTTTTTTGAAGAGTTTTAATTAAAAAATCGTAATTCATAGATTTATAAAATTGCAGCAATAATCATTAGAATATTAAATAACCATTAAATTTTTTTTAAATTACTTCTTACTTCATTGTTATATCTCAATTAGTTCTTGTGATATGGTTTTCTGAAGATTTGTTGGTTTTAACCTACATTTACCCACATAATTACATTTTTGGAGAGTTTTAATGAAAAAATCGTAACTCGTAGATTTATAAAATTGAAGCAATAATCTTTAGAACATTAAATAATCATTATTTTTTTTTCAAATTGCTTCTTATTTCATTGTGCTATCTCAGTTAATTCTTGAGATAACGGTTTCCTGACGATTGGTTGGATTTAATCTAACACATAGTTATATTTGTGGAGAGTTTTAATCAACGTAACTCAGAGATTTATAAAATTGAAGCTATAATCTTTAGAATATTAAATAACCATTAAATTTTCTTCAAATTGCTTCTCTTTTTATTGTGATATCTCAATTAATTCTTGAGATATGGTTCTCTGAAGAATGGCTGATTGCAACCTAACACGTAGTTATATTTTTGGAGAGCTTTAATCAAAAAAACGTAACTCAGAAATTTATAAAATTGAAACAATAATCTTTAGAATATTAAATAATCGTTAAATTTACTTCAAATAGCTTCTTATATCATTGCGATATCTCAATTAATTCTTGAGATATGGTTTTCCAAGATTGCTTGATTTTAACCTAACACATAGTTACAATTTAGGACAGGTTTAATCAAAAAATTGTAATTTGAAGATTTATAAAATTGAAGCAACAATCTTTAGAACATTAAATAATCATTAAATTTTCTTCAAATTGCTTCTTATTTCATGGTGACATCTCAATCAGTTCTTAAGATACAATTTCCTGAATATTCCTTGACTTTTACGTAAAACATATAATTACGTTTTAATTAAAAAAAATTGTAACTAGATGATTTAAAGATTTTGTGGAACAATCTTTGGCACATTAAATACTAAATAAATTAGCTTTAAATCGCTTTTTATTTCATAGCGATATCTGGATTGGTTCTAGAGATATCATTCTTTGAAAACTGTTTATTTTTTATCTAATACGTATAATTACATTTTTGCAGAATTTAATAATTTTGAGGTAATCAATTTAAACATTTTTTTGTAGAATTTTATTAAATAGTGTTTGTGAAATAAATAAACAATATAAATAAACAAAATTTTTACTCTACATATATAATTACAGTATTGCAAAGTTTTAATCAAAAAATCGTAACACGAAGATTTAAAAAATTGAAGCAATAATCTTTAGAATATTCAATAATCATTAAATTTTCTTCAAATTGCTTTTTATTTCATTGTGATATCTCAATTTATTCTTGAGATATGGTTTTCTAAAGATTGGCTGGTTTAAACCTAACACATAGTTACTTTTTTGAAGAGTTTTAATTAAAAAATCGTAATTCATAGATTTATAAAATTGCAGCAATAATCATTATAATATTAAATAACCATTAAATTTTCTTCAAATTACTTCTTACTTCATTGTTATATCTCAATTAGTTCTTGTGATATGGTTTTCTGAAGATTTGTTGGTTTTAACCTACATTTACCCACATAATTACATTTTTGGAGAGTTTTAATGAAAAAATCGTAACTCGTAGATTTATAAAATTGAAGCAATAATCTTTAGAACATTAAATAATCATCATTTTTTTTTAAATTGCTTCTTATTTCATTGTGCTATCTCAGTTAATTCTTGAGATAATGGTTTCCTGACGATTGGTTGGATTTAATCTAACACATAGTTATATTTGTGGAGAGTTTTAATCAACGTAACTCAGAGATTTATAGAATTGAAGCAATGATCTTTAGAATAATAAATAACCATTAAATTTTCTTCAAATTGCTTCTCTTTTTATTGTGATATCTCAATTAATTCTTGAGATATGGTTCTCTGAAGAATGGCTGATTGCAACCTAACACGTAGTTATATTTTTGGAGAGCTTTAATCAAGAAAACGTACCTCAGAAATTTATAAAATTGAAACAATAATCTTTAGAATATTAAATAATCGTTAAATTTACTTCAAATAGCTTCTTATATCATTGCGATATCTCAATTAATTCTTGAGATATGGTTTTCCAAGATTGCTTGATTTTAACCTAACACATAGTTACAATTTAGGACAGGTTTAATCAAAAAATCGTAATTTGAAGATTTATAAAATTGAAGCAACAATCTTTAGAACAGTAAATAATCATTAAATTTTCTTCAAATTGCTTCTTATTTCATGGTGATATCTCAATCAGTTCTTAAGATACAATTTCCTGAATATTCCTTAACTTTTACGTAAAACATATAATTACGTTTTAATTAAAAAAATCGTAACTAGATGATTTAAAGATTTTGTGGAACAATCTTTGGCACACTAAATACTAAATAAATTAGCTTTAAATCGCTTTTTATTTCATAGCGATGTCTGGATAGGTTCTAGAGATATCATTCTTTGAAAACTGTTTATTTTTTATCTAATACGTATAATTACATTTTTGCAGAATTTAATAATTTTGAGGTAGGCAATTTAAACATTTTTTTGTAGAATTTTATTAAATAGTGTTTGTGAAATAAATAAACAATATAAATAAACAAAATTTTTACTCTACATATATAATTACAGTATTGCAAAGTTTTAATCAAAAAATCGTAACACGAAGATTTAAAAAATTAAAGCAATAATCTTTAGAATATTCAATAATCATTAAATTTTCTTCAAATTGCTTTTTATTTCATTGTGATATCTCAATTAATTCTTGAGATATGGTTTTCTAAAGATTGGCTGGTTTAAACCTAACATATAGTTACTTTTTTGAAGAGTTTTAATTAAAAAATCGTAATTCATAGATTTATAAAATTGCAGCAATAATCATTAGTATATTAAATAACCATTAAATTTTCTTCAAATTACTTCTTACTTCATTGTTATATCCAATTAGTTCTTGTGATATGGTTTTCTGAAGATTTGTTGATTTTAACCTACATTTACCCACATAATTACATTTTTGGAGAGTTTTAATGAAAAAATCGTAACTCGTAGATTTATAAAATTGAAGCAATAATCTTTAGAACATTAAATAATCATTATTTTTTTTTAAATTGCTTCTTATTTCATTGTGCTATCTCAGCTAATTCTTGAGATAACGGTTTCCTGACGATTGGTTGGATTTAATCTAACACATAGTTATATTTGTGGAGAGTTTTAATCAACGTAACTCAGAGATTTATAAAATTGAAGCAATAATCTTTAGAATATTAAATAACCATTAAATTTTCTTCAAATTGCTTCTCTTTTTATTGTGATATCTCAATTAATTCTTGAGATATGGTTCTCTGAAGAATGTCTGATTGCAACCTAACACGTAGTTATATTTTTGGAGAGCTTTAATCAAAAAAACGTAACTCAGAAATTTATAAAATTGAAACAATAATCTTTAGAATATTAAATAATCGTTAAATTTACTTCAAATAGCTTCTTATATCATTGCGATATCTCAATTAATTCTTGAGATATGGTTTTCCAAGATTGCTTGATTTTAACCTAACACATAGTTACAATTTAGGACAGGTTTAATCAAAAAATCGTAATTTGAAGATTTATAAAATTGAAGCAACAATCTTTAGAACATTAAATAATCATTAAATTTTCTTCAAATTGCTTCTTATTTCATGGTGATATCTCAATCAGTTCTTAAGATACAATTTCCTGAATATTCCTTGACTTTTACGTAAAACATATAATTACGTTTTAATAAAAAAATCGTAACTAGATGATTTAAAGATTTTGTGGAACAATCTTTGGCACATTAAATACTAAATAAATTAGCTTTAAATCGCTTTTTATTTCATAGCGATGTCTGGATGGGTTTTAGAGATATCATTCTTTGAAAACTGTTTATTTTTTATCTAATACGTATAATTGCATTTTTGCAGAATTTAATAATTTTGAGATAATCAATTTAAACATTTTTTTGTAGAATTTTATTAAATAGTGTTTGTGAAATAAATAAACAATATAAATAAACAACATTTTTACTCTACATATATAATTAGAGTATTGCAAAGTTTTAATCAAAAAATCGTAACACGAAGATTTAAAAAATTGAAGCAATAATCTTTAGAATATTCAGTAATCATTAAATTTTCTTCAAATCGCTTTTTATTTCATTGTGATATCTCAATTAATTCTTGAGATATCGTTTTCTAAAGATTGGCTGGTATAAACCTAACACATAGTTACTTTTTTGAAGAGTTTTAATTAAAAAATCGTAATTCATAGATTTATAAAATTGCAGCAATAATCATTAGAATATTAAATGACCATTAAATTTTCTTCAAATTACTTCTTACTTCATTGTTATATCTCAATTAGTTCTTGTGATATGGTTTTCTGAAGATTTGTTGGTTTTAACCTACATTTACCCACATAATTACATTTTTGGAGAGTTTTAATGAAAAAATCGTAACTCGTAGATTTATAAAATTGAAGCAATAATCTTTAGAACATTAAATAATCATTATTTTTTTTTTCAAATTGCTTCTTATTTCATTGTGCTATCTCAGTTAATTCTTGAGATAATGGTTTCCTGACGATTGGTTGGATTTAATCTAACACATAGTTATATTTGTGGAGAGTTTTAATCAACGTAACTCAGAGATTTATAAAATTGAAGCAATAATCTTTAGAATATTAAATAACCATAAAATTTTCTTCAAATTGCTTCTTATTTCATGGTGATATCTCAATCAGTTCTTAAGATACAATTTCCTAGCACATAGTTACTTTTTTGAAGAGTTTTAATTAAAAAATCGTAATTCATAGATTTATAAAATAGCAGCAATAATCATTAGAATATTAAATAACCATTAAATTTTCTTCAAATTACTTCTTACTTCATTGTTATATCTCAATTAGTTCTTGTGATATGGTTTTCTGAAGATTTGTTGGTTTTAACCTACATTTACCCACATAATTACATTTTTGGAGAGTTTTAATGAAAAAATCGTAACTCGTAGATTTATAAAATTGAAGCAATAATCTTTAGAACATTAAATAATCATTATTTTTTTTTTCAAATTGCTTCTTATTTCATTGTGCTATCTCAGTTAATTCTTGAGAAAATGGTTTCCTGACGATTGGTTGGATTTAATCTAACACATAGTTATATTTGTGGAGAGTTTTAATCAACGTAACTCAGAGATTTATAAAATTGAAGCAATAATCTTTAGAATATTAAATAACCATAAAATTTTCTTCAAATTGCTTCTTATTTCATGGTGATATCTCAATCAGTTCTTAAGATACAATTTCCTAGCACATAGTTACTTTTTTGAAGAGTTTTAATTAAAAAATCGTAATTCATAGATTTATAAAATAGCAGCAATAATCATTAGAATATTAAATAACCATTAAATTTTCTTCAAATTACTTCTTACTTCATTGTTATATCTCAATTAGTTCTTGTGATATGGTTTTCTGAAGATTTGTTGGTTTTAACCTGCATTTACCCACATAATTACATTTTTGGAGAGTTTTAATGAAAAAATCATAACTCGTAGATTTATTACCCTCAGAATACTTCTTTTCTTCTTTTTATTGAAGTAGATCACTCATCAAAATCGAATATCAAAATATTGTTTACTGTTAAAATTCAAAAGGTATAAAATAAAATTAAGGACAAAAATTTAAGTAAAAGGGGCAGGTTAAAATTCTTGCCCCCTTTACGACCTTCACGTCCGTCCTGTATTTGAAATTGTCTACATATTTATTGAAACTCCAATGTTATTATTGTATTTGTCATCTATTTAGGAATTTCTGCACATTCCAGCATTTCCTAATACATGAAGAATAAAGATAAGATGAGCAAATCTTGATTATCATTTTGTATCGATTTGCACTGAGTATGATACCAGAAACAAAGAAAGTTTTTCTTCTAAATGGTGAAAATTTCATACTTTACAAACACTTTAAAGTGAAAACTGAAAGAAAGAATTTTCCCGTACAAATTCAATTCGATTAATTTATACAATTCAAAAAAAATCTTAGCCATCTGATTTTAATAAAATAATCATAATAAGTCATCAATGCCAATTTAAAAATTTAAACATGGTGGAAGACAAATTAGCGACACAAAACGTATTCTCCAAAGTAATTTTTCTCCCATTTAACGAACAATGGGCTTATTTCATCGCATTAACAACATTATTAAACGTTATCATAAACATAATCCATTTTTTCTTCAAATACGGCACGGAAACTTGGTCCTACATTTACTACGCTTTCGAATTTTTCTTCTTCGTTAACATAATCGGCCTATTAGCACATAGGTAATTATTTCAATTCACCTTTCTCATTTAGTTTGACTTAATTATCACAAATTAATTAAAATTTTAGGTATATGCCAAAACAGCGAAGAAGCAGAACCGAACAACCCATTCATCCCCTTCATTTATTGATAAATATTGTTTCTGTATTGCCTTACTACGAAATCCATTATCTTTTACATTTACACACTTGGAGCGTTTATAAGCCATTTGATCATTACAGAATCAAAGTGGTGTTACGAATTATAAGCGTGTATTTATTTTTTAAAAGAAAAACAAATTCTGTTGGGATAAATCATGTTGCTGTTGTGACTATGCAACATCTTACTAGGGTTTTGGTGATTAGCGTGGTGTTATCTTGCATTTGGTACTTATTTGCTTGTTTTCGTTGTGGTGAGAGAAATTGGACTGATGCCGTACAATCCGATTCAATCAACGTTAATAATTCGATACATTGGTGGATAACTTCTTTTCATATCATCTCGAGCATTGTAGCGCATAATTGGATGGGGAGGGTGCTGAGTGACAAAGATTTGGAATGGATTTTTATAACGTTTGCGATGCTGCTCGGATTTTCAATGCATTTAATGATTTTTTTGGGCGAATTAACCGCCCTTTTCACCCACCTCCACATTTATCAATTCAATTTTACGACGCGCATCAAAAAAACGATGGATCTCCTTAAAGATTGGGGGGTGGACCAAAAAATCCAACGAAAAGTTCTCGATTATTACGAATCTTTTTGGGAAAAACGTAAAGGTGAGAAAAAATTACCTTTGGCGTTTTTTTGGTTGCCCTTAACCGTTCAAAGAGGAGTCGCTTTGGATATATTTTGGGACGCTTTAAGACATTCTCATCTTCTAACGATAACGGATATTTCGTTTAAGAAAAGTATCGCGATGGTGATGAGGAGTGAATTTATGTTACCCGGGGATTATATTTATAAAGCGGGGGATATAAAATCAAAAATGTTTTATATCGTTTCGGGGGTGGTTCAAGTTCTTTCATCTGAGGATAATGAATCGCCGTATTTGTCTTTATCCGCGGGGACTTTATTGGGGGAATTTAGTATTTTTCGCCCGTTTATTGGAACGGCGAGTGTTAAATGTGCGACGTTTTGCGAATTTCAAACGTTAAAAATCACGGCTTTAGTGAAGATTTTATCACAACACCGTTTAACTGCGCGAATGATGCGGGAACTTGTCTCATCACGAATTGATATCGCAAAAAAATTGTATTCTAAAACTCGATATTTAAGAATTACCGAAAATAACGATATCTCAATGAAACGATTTAAACACCAATGGAGGGCTGTTCATGCATTGCATGTTAATAAAAAAGAAGAGATTCAAGACAGTCTTTGGCAACAATTAGATAGAACGTTTTATTCGGCTTATTTAGATTTTATGGTGTTGAGCGAAGAGGTTGAGTTGAAGATCCAAGCGATTTGCTTAACATCGCAATGCCCTCTCATAATGGAGCCTCAATCCGGATTTCGTCATTTTTGCGATTGGATCGTTTTGATTTGTATTTGCGTGCAATTTGTTTTAATCCCGAAAGTGACGTTTTTCGATGTAGAGGTTTCGCCCCAAAGCATGGTTTATTTGAGCATTCTCGATATGACGAATTATTTCGATATCTACCTCCAATTGACGACTGCCATTAATTTGCAATCGCAGATTATCTCGAAATGCGGCGAAATTTTTCTGCATCGGATCGTCCAATTTACTTTCCTCATCGATGTTGCGGCCAGCTTTCCATATCCGCTTTTAGTTAAATACGTTGGGCTAACCGATTTGGTTTTATTGTCCAGTTTACCAAGAGTTATTAAAATTTATAAGCTATTTGTGCTGATTAACGAGAAAATGAAGAGCCCTTTCCGAAGAAAGATTTTCCTCAAAATTGTTAAATACGTCTTACTTCATTTCATATCGATTTATTTATTTTCAACGGGATATTACGCGATTGCCTGCTTCAAAAATGTTTGCATAACAAATAGCTGGTTTTCCCAATTTAAAATTCCTGCAGAACAACGATTTAGCATCGCTATTTACCACATTTCTTCCGTATACTTAGGAGTCGGTAAGAAAACAGCAAAAAATCACCCCTTCATTAACAGTTTTTTTCTCAGGAGTCACCGACGTTGTATCCCATCTTTTATCCGATGTGATATATCGAACCGTCATGATATACTTTGCTTATTTCTTATTCACAACAAGCATCGCTGATGTAACAGCCAGCGTGGTGTTAAGCGTCCGCAAAGGTTACGCCCATCAAGACGAAATTCAAATGGTCGACCACATCATGAAGCAAAGAAGCATCGATATGAACCTCCGCAAAAGATTAATGACGATCCTAAACTTCAATTGGCAACTAAACGAAGGTTCCGACTTATACGGCCCTCACGGTATTCTCAGATTATCAGAAAAAATCAAAGCAGACACTTACACCGAAAGAATCATGAGTACCCTCAAATTAGTCCCTTTATTTCAAACGTTTGAGACGAACGTTGTAAAGTAAGTTTGAATCAAATCATATAACGATTTTATCAAAATTAATTATAATTAACATTAGTCTTTGTGCTGCCCATATGAAAATATCTATTTTACCCCCCGGAACGCATTTAATGAACGCAGGAATATTAACGATGACTTTGTATGTAATCGTCCGTGGTAAATGCTCAATGACTTCGGATCTTCCTGGTGATAAAGAACGTAAAAGTGTTGTTATTTTAAAAAGGGGGGATATGTTAGCACCCTTGGAATTGTTACATCGGCTCAAATCGTTCGTTACGATCCAAACGATCACTGCGGTTGAGATTTTGGAGTTGCCTTATGAAACATTTCAAGATATCATTAAGAGTAACCCCTTGACGAACGAACCTTTACAAATGTCGTTGAGTGAACATATCGAGAAGTTTCAAAATACTTTGTATAAAAAAGGGTGTAGATTGCCTATGATGATTTCTGATATTCCGGCTTTGGGGGGAGTTGATTCTTTTCAATACACCGTTTACAAGAGGAAGTTACGAATTATTGATGAGTATACTAAAGCTTTTCTTGAAATGAGTAAGTTATTTTTTTTACTTTTTAAACTTTCAGATTACCATAATTTACAAAATTTAATCAAATTTTTCCTCGAACATTATATTTGGGCAGGGTGTGCTTAGGAATATCCCTATCAGTTACAAAATAAACGCGATCACAGAAAGCCTTAACCATGCTCTCGCCTCCCATCCCATTTTAATATATTTTTCAATTTACAATTTTCCACGATTTTGGGAATATCTCGAAAACTGAACATAATGGTGAAGAACTCAAGATAGTTTCAAAATTACAATCTTTTTCAAATTTCCTCCAGATCATTCCTTAACATTTTTTAAATAGAATCGATTTCAAACTGAAACAACGAGTTATACATCATTTAAAGAAAGGTACCAAGGTACCAAATCTACCAAGTTGCATATCAAGTCGAAGATTCAACCTTCAACTTGGTATGCAAGTCATTTTCAAAAATAAGACCTCGACGATCTTTTGAAATTTTGTCATCTATTTCGTAATTCTACTAAAACGGCAAAAACACATCATCCTTTCACATTTCTTAGGTGGAATTTGGTATACGTGTTAGGTGTTTGTAAACGGAAAGGAGTATTATTCCGAGTAAATCGTTGTGGTACGTTAAAATTTATCGCAAGCAGTAGATCAGGAGCGTCTACCACACCATTAACAAGTTTGAAAAAAAAATCTAATCGGATAATAGACAGCGTGATAGATAACGTTGGTACAGCTTCAACTTAATCTGATAACAAACCCCAGATTGCGTAGAGCTTTCTTCGTCATAAATTCAATGCGCAGGTGGTATCTCAGTTTGGGATCAAGCACAATGCCGAGATTCATAATGCTTTCGCTGGACATAATAGCTTTACCGTTAAAGTTGTAATTAAAATTAATCGGATAACACTTACGCGAAAATCTTGACTGCTTGACTCCTATCCGATAAATATGATGTAATCTAGTGAATAATACCATTTGGAATATTTAAGTATAAAGGTTTTTGTACGAGGATAGTATGGTCAATTTTGTGAAAGGCTTTAGAATAATCATTGTAAATGGCATCGACCTGATAGCTTCCATTTAAGGCTGATTGGATAAAGTCATCATATGACACCAGGTTAGACTCAAGCGATCACCCGGACAGATAGTTCTGTAGCAAATTCCTTTAGGAAGTTGGATGAGATAACATTAGGGCCTGGGCTAGAAGTCTGGGTAATATTTATTAGAATCTTATAATCCGCATCCACTGAAAACCAAGGTGACACACCTGAGCCATTAGATATCTTAGCGGGTCAATAGTACCAGAATAGAATTTAGATAAGCCTTATAATCAGCAGCTATTGGTCGCTTAGATCTTGAACGTAAACTAAAAAACGTTAAATAATCATTGTTAGAATTAGAGGATTTCCATTTTTTATGTAAGCATAGCTTCGCTGATTACTCGAATAGTAGACGGCTTATACCAATGAGGAAATCGTTCCTTGGGCAGGGTGTGCTTAGGAATATCCCTATCAGTTACAAAATAAACGCGATCACAAAAAGCCTTAACCATGCTCTCGCCTCCCATCTCCCATTTTAATATACTTTTCAATTTACAATTTTTCACGATTTTGGGAATATCTCGAAAACTGAACATAATGGTGAAGAACTGAAGATAGTTTCAAAATTACAATCTTTTTCAAATTTCCTCCAGATCATTCCTTAACATTTTTTAAATAGAATCGATTTCAAACTGAAACAACGAGTTATACATCATTTAAGAAAGGTACCAAGGTACCAAATCTACCAAGTTGCATATCAAGTCGAAGATTCAACCTTCAACTTGGTATGCAAGTCATTTTCAAAAATAAGACCTCGACGATCTTTTGAAATGTTGTCATCTATTTCGTAATTCTACTAAAACGGCAAAAACACATCATCCTTTCACATTTCTTAGGTGGAATTTGGTATAAGTGTTAGGTGTTTGTAAACGGAAAGGAGTATTATTCCGAGTAAATCGTTGTGGTACGTTAAAATTTATCGCAAGCAGTAGATCAGGAGCGTCTAACACACCATTAACAAGTTTGAAAAAAAAATCTAATCGGATAATAGACAGCGTGATAGATAACGTTGGTACAGCTTCAACTTAATCTGATAACAAACCCCAGATTCCGTAGAGCTTTCTTCGCCATAAATTCAATATGCAGGTGGTACCTCAATTTGGGATCAAGCACAATGCCGAGATTCATAATGCTTTCGGTGGACATAATAGCTTTACCGTTAAAGTTGTAATTAAAATTAACCGGATAACACGCGAAAACGATATTTTTTGATTATCAAATTTGTCATAGTTAAGGTAGAGTTTATTAATTACACGATCAATTTTTGTAAATATTTTATTGTCATCAGCGTATAGCAAAATTTTGAAGAATTTAAAATAGAAGGCGATATCATTTATATAAATTAGGAATAATGTTGGACAAAGGTGGCTACGTTGAGGTACTCATGATTAAATAAATTTATAACTGGACAGAAATCCACCAATCTTGACTGCTTGACTCCTATCCGATAAATATGATGTAATCTAGTGAACAATACCATTTGGAATATTTAAGTATAAAAGTTTTTGCACGAGGATAGTATGGTCAATTTTGTGAAAGGCTTTAGAATAATCATTGTAAATGGCATCCACCTGATAGCTTCCATTTAAGGCTGATTGGATAAAGTCAACATATGACACCAGGTTAGACTCAACCGATCACCCGGACAGATAGTTCTGTAGCAAATTCCTTTAGGAAGTTTGATGAGATAACATCAGGGCCTGGGCTAGAAGTCTGGGTAATATTTATTAGAATCTTATAATCCGCATCCATAGAAAACCAAGGTGAGACACCTGAGCCATTAGATATCTTAGAGGGGTCTATAGTACCAGAATAGAATTTAGATAAGCCTTATAATCAGCAGCTATTGGTGTCTTAGATCTTGAACGTAAACTAAAAAACGTTAAATAATCATTGTTAGAATTAGAGGATCTCCTTTTTTTATGAAAGCATAGCTTCGCTGATTACTCGAATAGTAGACGGCTTATACCAATGAGGAAATCGTTCCTTGGGTAGGGTGTGCTTAGGATATCCCTATCAGTTACAAAATAAACGCGATCACAGAAAGCCTTAACCATGCTCTCGCCTCCCATCTCCCATTTTAATATATTTTTCAATTTACAATTTTTCACGATTTTGGAAATATCTCGAAAACTGAACATAATGGTGAAGAACCGAAGATAGTTTCAAAATTACAATCTTTTTCAAATTTCCTCCAGATCATTCCTTAACATTTTTTAAATAGAATCGATTTCAAACTGAAACAACGAGTTATACATCATTTAAAGAAAGGTACCAAGGTACCAAATCTACCAAGTTGCATATCAAGTCGAAGATTCAACCTTCAACTTGGTATGCAAGTCATTTTCAAAAATAAGACCTCGACGATCTTTTGAAATTTTGTCATCTATTTCGTAATTCTACTAAAACGGTAAAAACACATCATCCTTTAACATTTCTTGGGTGGAATTTGGTATACGTGTTAGGTGTTTGTAAACGGAAAGGAGTATTATTCAGAGTAAATCGTTGTGGTACGTTAAAATTTATCGCAAGCAGTAGATCAGGAGCGTCTACCACACTATTAACAAGTTTGAAAAAAAAATCTAATCGGATAATAGACAGCGTGATAGATAACGTTGGTACAGCTTCAACTTAATCTGATAACAAACTCCAGATTCCGTAGAGCTTTCTTCGCCATAAATTCAATATGCAGGTGGTATCTCAGTTTGCGATCAAGCACAATGCCGAGATTCATAATGCTTTCGCTGGACATAATAGCTTTACCGTTAAAGTTGTAATTAAAATTAATCGGATAACACTTACGCGAAAACGATATTTTTTGATTATCAAATTTGTCATAGTTAAGGTAGAGTTTATTAATTACACGATCAATTTTTGTAAATATTTTATTGTCATCAGCGTATAGCAAAATTTTGAAGAATTTAAAATAGAAGGCAATATCATTTATATAAATTAGGAATAATGTTGGACAAAGGTAGCTACATTGAGGTACTCCTGATTAAATACATTTATAACTGGACAGAAATCACCAATCTTGACTGCTTGACTCCTATCCGATAAATATGATGTAATCTAGTGAACAATACCATTTGGAATATTTAAGTATAAAAGTTTTTGCACGAGGATAGTATGGTCAATTTTGTGAAAGGCTTTAGAATATCATTGTAAATGGCATCGACCTGATAGTTTCCATTTAAGGCTGATTGGAAAAAGTCAACATATGACACCAGGTTAGACTCAACCGATCACCCGGACAGATAGTTCTGTAGCAAATTCCTTTAGAAAGTTGGATGAGATAACATCAGGGCCTGGGCTAGAAGTCTGGGTAATATTTATTAGAATCTTATAATCCGCATCCACAGAAAACCAAGGTGACACACCTGAGCCATTAGATATCTTAGCGGGTCAATAGTACCAGAATATAATTTAGATAAGCCTTATAATCAGCAGCTATTGGTCTCTTAGATCTTGAACGTAGACTAAAAAACGTTAAATAATCACTGTTAGAATTAGAGGATTTCCATTTTTTATGAAAACATAGCTTCGCTGATTACTCGAATAGTAGACGGCTTATACCAATGAGGAAATCGTTCCTTGGGCAGGGTGTGCTTAGGAACATCCCTATCAGTTACAAAATAAACGCGATCACAAAAAGCCTTAACCATGCTCTCGCCTCCCATCCCATTTTAATATATTTTTCAATTTACAATTTTCCACGATTTTGGGAATATCTCGAAAACTGAACATAATGGTGAAGAACTGAAGATAGTTTCAAAATCACAATCTTTTTCAAATTTCCTCCAGATCATTCCTTAACATTTTTTAAATAGAATCGATTTCAAACTGAAACAACGAGTTATACATCATTTAAAGAAAGGTACCAAGGTACCAAATCTACCAAGTTGCATATCAAGTCGAAGATTCAACCTTCAACTTGGTTGCAAGTCTATTTCGTAATTCTACTAAAGCGGCAAAAACACATCATCCTTTCACATTTCTTAGGTGGAATTTGGTATAAGTGTTAGGTGTTTGTAAACGGAAAGGAGTATTATTCCGAGTAAATCGTTGTGGTACGTTAAAATTTATCGCAAGCAGTAGATCAGGAGCGTCTACCACACCATTAACAAGTTTGAAAAAAAAATCTAATCGGATAATAGACAGCGTGATAGATAACGTTGGTACAGCTTCAACTTAATCTGATAACAAACCCCAGATTGCGTAGAGCTTTTTTCGTCATAAATTCAATATGCAGGTGGTATCTCAGTTTGGGATCAAGCACAATGCCGAGATTCGTAATGCTTTCGGTGGACATAATAGCTTTACTTTTAAAGTTGTAATTAAAATTAATCGGATAACACTTACGCAAAAACGATATTTTTTGATTATCAAATTTGTCATAGTTAAGGTAGAGTTTATTAATTACACGATCAATTTTTGTAAATATTTTATTGTCATCAGCGTATAGCAAAATTTTGAAGAATTTAAAATAGAAGGCGATATCATTTATACAAATTAGGAATAATGTTGGACAAAGGTGGCTACATTGAGGTACTCCTGATTAAATAGATTTATAACTGGACAGAAAGCCACCAATCTTGACTGCTTGACTCCTATCCGATAAATATGATGTAATCTAGTGAATAATACCATTTGGAATATTTAAGTATAAAAGTTTTTGCACGAGGATAGTATGGTCAATTTTGTGAAAGGCTTTAGAATAATCATTGTAAATGGCATCGACCTGATAGCCTCCATTTAAGGCTGATTCGATAAAGTCAACATATGACACCAGGTTAGACTCAACCGATCACCCGGACAGATAGTTCTGTAGCAAATTCCTTTAGGAAGTTGGATGAGATAACATCAGGGCCTGGGCTAGAAGTCTGGGTAATATTTATTAGAATCTTATAATCCGCATCCATAGAAAACCAAGGTGAGACACCTGAGCCATTAGATATCTTAGAGGGGTCTATAGTACCAGAATAGAATTTAGATAAGCCTTATAATCAGCAGCTATTGGTCTCCTAGATCTTGAACGTAGACTAAAAAACGTTAAATAATCACTGTTAGAATTAGAGGATTTCCATTTTTTATGAAAGCATAGCTTCGCTGATTACTCGAATAGTAGACGGCTTATACCAATGAGGAAATCGTTCCTTAGGCAGGGTGTGCTTAGGAATATCCCTATCAGTTATAAAATAAACGCGATCACAAAAAGCCTTAACCATGCTCTCGCCTCCCATCCCATTTTAATATATTTTTCAATTTACAATTTTCCACGATTTTGGGAATATCTCGAAAACTGAACATAATGGTGAAAAACTGAAGATAGTTTCAAAATCAGGTCAATATTCTACATTACAAGATTTTCGAATGTGTTGAAAAACAACAATTTTACGAGGTTTTTGTTGTAAAGTATTATTGTGATCAATACATATGCAACCAATTTAGCATTTTTTAAATTTCTGTATAATGAAGTTATAATAGTAATTTTTTATATCAAATTTTAAAAAATATATATCTTACAACTTTTAAATCAGTTATATACCCATAAAAAAAGTGCGATGGCCGGGAATCGAACCCGGATCAACTGCTTGGAAGGCAACTATGCTGACCATTACACCACCATCGCCGCTTATAATCTGCTATCTTAAGAAAATTGAGCATCTTCCAGTCTAATTTATTTATTTTAGAACATTGGTCATGGTTACGTTACATCCTTCTCCGACGTACAATCGATCCAAAAGGAAAATTTTTCATCACATGGGAAATATTTAGAATAACAACAATCTTAATTGACATCACTTTGGGTTTGTTAACGGCGAATTTACTTTCCACGAAATTAGCCGTGGTAAACGGTTTGGTGGGAACTTTTTGCTTCGTAGCAGCTGTAGATGTTTATGTTCGTCTTCATTGTCAATACTATAACAATGATGGAATTTTGATAACGCACGCACTTTACACCGCAAAGCATTACATTGGATGTTCATTCCCAATCGATTTCATCCAAACCTTACCGCAATTCTTATTAAGATCAGCTTATGTCTTTGGATCAGGCAATATCATGCAAACCAAAGCAATGTTGAGAATTTGTTTGAGATCTTTACAAATATATCGGCTTTACAAATCGATTACTTACCTAGAAGGTTTGGTTACTTGGTGGTGGGGATCTTTACTCATCAAAGCTAAATACACCGTGTTTCTTATTGGATTTTTATTGGCGATAACGAATATTTTGATGATTGCAACGTGTTCGTATATTGATGTGACAGAAACCGAGTTTTATATTAACTGTAGTGGAAGAACATGGATTACCACGTCTTCACTTCCAGAAATACTTACAACGAACACGGTATTTATTCAAACTTTATATTACGTGGTGGGTATTTATGCAGGAACTTTAACTGGAATTTTTGGAATTGGGAGTGGAGACGAATTGACAACTTTTATTATTTTGATGTGGATACTTTCTTTTGTGAGATGGGTTGTTATAAGTGGATTCACAAGTTGTACCGTAAGTATTGGCTAATAATTAAAGCTAGAATTAATACTAGACTAAATAGATTTGGGTTTAGTGATGCGTCTTTTAAGACGGTTAAACCTGAATCTTTCTTGTTTGGGTGAGGTATTTAAATTGAGATGATCTTATTACTTAAAAACCATCAATTTTATTGGTCCAATTCTCGGGTCTAAAAATGTTTGCAGGATTCGGGACTACATTTAAAACCTCTGTACATGAGCCAAAAGTGTCAAAATTACTAAGACATTCTGCTAATGATACTTCATTTCCTGATTTTTTTTAAGGCAGGACAGCGGGATATCGTCTTCATCGACTTCTTTTGATGATGTTGGTGATAATCTTTATATCAAATTAAAAAGAAATTGGATAATTCCATAAAAGCTGAGTGATCAAAAAAGTAATCATCTAATCTTTCTATTTATTGGAGGGGATTGCAGAGATAGCTTAACGCATTGGATATTACTATTCTTTGTTCATTTGTTCGATGCATTAACTTAGTGTGGTGATTGGTTATTTAACATAACTTAAAGCTGACTACTTACTATATCGTTAACATTGTGAGTTTAATAGTTTCAAGACACTTTGTCAAGATTACCAAAGGGTTAAAAGGGCTATAGCTCTGGGACATAAGCTCTTTGGGGCATCTGTTATTGCTCTTTCTTTTGCAATTAAATGTAATACAGGGTTTGTTTTTGTTCATTACGTTAACTTGTTTAGTGCAACGAAAATATATTGACTTCTTGAGCTTCTGATAATTCCGTATATTTTGGTGCGCCGAATGTATAACCTGTAGAACTTCAAAGTGATGACAATTCATCGGGATGGACACATTAACCACAGCCCTCTGCATACAGTCCTTTAGAAAAACGAACTGTTCTAACATTTAACCTAAGCTATTAGCCTTCGCGATTTAAAATCTCAAGTAAATGTTAACTTCTTGCAATGATTCCCGTTTACTTAGTTCTGCTGAATATTGTCTTTTAAAGGAGAGCAACGAAATCATTTGACAATCTTCAGTACATTGGTTAGCATTTACTAAATGTTTCCGTGATTGTTAAATTAAAGGATATTTCATAATCGTCTTCAATTAACTCAAAACCAACGTCCTTAGTATTCATAGGTGCTGGATATGTATCCAATGTTGGCGCTCTGATTTTTTTGGTGGGTACAGAATACCAATACATATAAATATTTCGAGAAGACTTGATACTTCTTCTAGATGACTTGAGACTGCTTCCAACAAACTTAAAATGCTTCCAGAAGACTTGATACTGCTTCCAGAAGAATTGATACTATTTACAGAAGACTTGATACCGTTTCCAGAAGATTTAACACTACTTTTAGAAGACTTGAAATGCTTCTAAAAAATTTCAAATGCTTCTAAAAGACTTGATATTGCTTCCAGCTGAATTGATACTACTTACAGAAGACTTGATACTGCTTCCAGAAGAATTGATACTACTTACAGAAAACTTGATACTGCTTCCAGAAGATTTGATACTGCTTCTAGAAGACTCGATGCTGCCTCTGGAAGACTTGATACTGCTTCCAGATGCTTTGATATTGCTTCTGAAACTTGAAAATGCTTCTGGAATGCTTGCAATGCTTCAGAAGACTTAAAATACATCCAGATGATGATATTAACTCCGACAGACTTGAAATGCTTCAAAAATACTTGATATTGCATCTAGAAGACTTGAAATGCTTTCAAAAGATTTAAATGTGCTTCAAAAATACTTAAAATGTTTCCACAAAAATTAAAATGCTTTTAGAAGACTCGATACTGCCTCTGGAGGACTTGATACTGCTTCCAAAAGCCATTGTATTACTTCCAGAAGACTTGAAAATTTTTCTGGAAGACTTCCAATGCTTCAAAGGACTTGATACTGCTTCTAGAAAACTTGAAATGCATCAAGAAAACTAGATGTTGCCTCTGGAAGTTAGTAGATATGAACTGATTCGAAAAGTCTAGATACTGCTTCTGCAAGACTAGATACAGCTTATAAAACTGCTAACAGAAGACATATTTATTGCAAGAGGTAACACCTGTTCATAAGATTTGATTTTACTACCAAAATACCAAATACTGTTGGCATACAAAATGTTTGTGTCAGAAGGTCAAAAAATTAGCTTATTTAATACTACTGGCAAAAGATATTTCCATTTTCGGGCGTTTTCACTCTTTATCTTGAGAATCGTCATTCGTCGTTTGAGTCTTTTCCCGATTATGTTTTTTTTTTTCAGCAACCAGGCCCCGTACGTATTTTTAAAAACCGACGCCTATGTCAGTATTATCATCAGATTCAGTGTTTCGGGTTGATAATTTTTGTTTATTTGTACGATAAATAACCTCCATCATTGCAAGTTAAATACCATGAGCAAAACAAACTTACTGCAGTGACTATCTTAATTTTCCCAATTTCATCTGTTGCGATCAATACAATGTCAATTTTTAATCCTAAAACTTAAATGGTTCGAGTTTTGTTCACAAGATCAATACATTTTTATACAGGAAAAGATCCTTTGATAGATACTAATCCATATAATCCATATATTCTACATATTAAGGCTTTGTCTTAATTGTCCATCCAAGTATGTTTATATTTATACATCGTTTAGCTATGGACGACGATGTAGACTCGATGAAATTGTCAAATACTTTTTCGCAATAGTTTAAAATTCTATTTTGAAATGTTGATATATAAGTTGGTATGTATCGAAATCCCCTCGCCTTCAAAGCTTTTCTTAAATCTCTTGAGATAATAATAACTCCAAATGGAATACCACTTAGTTAACTTTCTGCTTGGAATCGATAAGAAAATAATCAGTTTTTACTTTTTTGAATCATTTGGAAAGACGAAGTAGAAAATATAGCTCATGCATCTGAGAACAAAACTACAAAAGAGCAAAATTGTTGAAAAGAAAATTTGAAAGAACTTTTATTGACTAAAGTTTTGGTTGAAAAATAATTTGTTCACTTAGTCCCACATAATGTGTAAAAACGGAGTTTCAAACTAAAACTGATAGTTCTTGTCTTTAAATATGGTACTTTGTAAGAATGGGACATATCAATCACATGGCTCTTTTTGACAACTTCCATTCTTCGTCAAAACAGACCTCAACTAGTTTTCTTAAATTTCCCTCTCTCTACATTTAAATTTATAATGTCAATAATTCTATATGCAAAACTTACCCCTTTCTAATGAACCCGAACAAGATGTATTTTACCTGCAACAGCTTAGGATCAACACATTTGGAATACATGATTTAGCGACTGGAAAGCAGAATATCATGAAAGAAAATAGCAAAATACACTCCCAATGAAGTTTGCAGTTTACTACTAAGTTTTATTAACAGATATAAGATAGACGATCAAGAAAATTTTCTCTTTTCCTACGCTTACAGTGGACAAAACAAAAACCATTCATTGTTCAAATTGTATATGGAATTAATGGAATTGAAAATATTTAAGAAAGTGGAATTGTTCTTCCCTGTCGGATGCCATTAGTTCTTAGCCTGTGACAGACTTCGGAGAAGTGAAAAATTTTCTACGAAAAATTGAAATGGTGGCCTACATTTTATAAGAGATGTTGCATTTCAGATTGTAGTTATAGCAGACACGTCAAAAAAGAAGACATAGATAACTTGAAAGTTAAGTTATCTTCTATGCGTCACTTTATTATCACTGATTGTGAAACCTCTGAATAAATTTTGTTAAGAATGTTATGTACGTCTGTTAAGTACTTTGCCAGCCAGGTGTGTAAACAAATGAAATAATGTAAAAACAGGATATGTGATCTTTTTTTAAATTTCTTGTAGGTCCTAAAACAGTCCAAACACCATAAATTGTTATTGGTTTATGCTGGTTGAGGAAGTATCTCCCCTTCATAAATGTTTTAATGGATTAAGTAATGTATAGCACATTCAGCGGGTTTTTTGTTTTTCCCTGTAACATTTGAGCTAAATAACGCCTTTTTACAATTGCCGATTTAAATATGCCTATAATCGGAGTGGATGCATTCAGTGCTACACTGACTTTCCCGATCAATAAGCAAAATCATTATCAAACCCCATTTTTTGACAAAATCCATACTGATAACTGAACAGAATTTTTATTGCCTCAAGAAAGAATTTACAAAAAGAAAAGTGTACATTAGCAACATATAAACATCAAGACAAAAGGATCAATTTATCGCTATAAGCGATATCTTCCAAGAGACCCAACTACTAGTGTGTATAAAATTAAACTCGGAGATTATGGCTAGCTGCGGTAATATGATATCCTTTGCAGGATTGGAAATGGACCAAACATCAATTATCATCATACAAGATAGATAACAAACACAAAGAAGTCACAAATTTATTTCAATAAATTTTTAAAAGACACGAAACTTGTTGCATCTACCTGTCGCGAATAGCAACAGGTAGATCATTCCATAACGTAATCGATTGTACTGTAAAAGATCTGTGAAAAATCTCAGTAGCATGAACCGGAAACATTAAGGTGGTATCAGAACAAACGGGTGGACAAACCATACGACGATAAAAACTTAAATGAGTCAGACAAATATGCAGAAATGTAGCTCTGCAGAACTTTGTACAAAACATCTGAAAAGACCTGCGATTCTGTAGAGTAAGCATCTGCAAATAATTACGATATGCGCTGAAACCTCCCCAGATCAAAGATGTAACGAACACAATTATTCTGAAGTCTCTTCGATCCTCTTCGACGGATTTAATTTAAGCCCATAATGATTAGATCATTCAAGAATACTGGCAAGGTCATTATTAAGACTAAGTACAGCATCTTCAAGGTTATCAATAGGTGTTGAAGTGTAAATTTGAAGGTCATCAGCATACAAATGATAATTACATGCAATATTATTAGTAATACCATTTATAAAAATCGAAAAGAGCAAGGGTCCTTAAACACTGCCCTGGGGAACCCCACATTTAATTTCATATCTGGAACAGCGCTCAGAACCAACACGAACATATAAAGATCGAAAGGAAAGGTATGATTGGAACCAGGATAAACAAGAAGAGGAACATCCAGTAGAAGTAAGTAAGGATAATAAAATGAAAAGTAATGAAATACAACGTTCATCGCAAGCAGATCTAATGTCATCGGCAATTTTAATAAGTGCTGTAGCTGTGCTATGTCTTTTACGGAATCCAGATTGCACATTATTGATTAATTTAAATTCCTCTAGATATCTGGTAATTTAAGCTAAACGACTTTTAATCTATTTATTTGATTTTTTAGAACTTGTCAAAAGCATCATTTATTATTAATCTGTAATTCGATGCAAAAAACTTATCGTAATCATTTCGTATTTAGTAGACATGATCCGATTTCAGATCGTAAAACAATACTGTTGTAGATTTCAAATTTTAGAGCCACAAGTTCAACCTTAAAAAGAATATTAACTGAAAGGCGCAGACACCTGAAAATGTTGCAGCTTAAGAGACGCAGTTGAATGATCTCCTACCCGTTCAGCTGCTAAATATGCCACATCTTTCCGTTTATCAGATCTTTGTGTTAGAAGAATTTTATACGACGATCTGAAATTCCACCCATACAAAATGATGATTATGCAAGAACTTACTGAACGGGACTGAAAAAAATTACAGAGCATATTCCAAGGATATTTTTCAAAACGTCCCATAAAATCCATGAAAGTCGCTTTACAGTCCACGTGTTACCAATTGGTATCCTATTGGATCTTTTGACGTTTGGGGTTAGAATGGGGCTTCATTACTGCTTGAGTAAGGCTTGCAATACGGGATTCCGCACAATTTTTATCCAGTATTAAAACTGGATAAAACACCGGTATTTCGGTATTAGCGTTATTACTAAACTAAATCCAAAAAAGGGTGAAATCATCGGGCATCAGAGCTGAAACCACTTGGAATCATAGCCCAACCTAACCTAATTCAATCCAACCCATCTCAGTACCTGTTCGCTCGTTACTCATTACCACAACAGAATCTGGCCACCAACGTCTTCCTTTCCCCACTCTGTAATTATAACCCCATAGCTTTCATTATACCTTCTCTTATTGGCATTCTGCTCTTCAGGTTGTAGATTTCCCTGTCGCTTATCTTCCCCCAATAATTAATAATATAACCAAACACAACCTCTTTTTTACGAGGGAGCCTTCTCTCCTTCTTGCTTCATCATCCACTATGCCTTCATTTCATCACAATACCTACTAATACTGCTCTGTTACCCTATTTCTTCTGCTTCCTTTGCGACTGTAATCCCCTCACAAACATCTGTACTGTGTTCCACGTTTCCCAACATTCACCATAACGTTAATTTTTTTAGGCTTCCTGTACTTCATCTTATAAAGTTCCATACTCAAAAAAGGTGTCCTCCACACCATTCTTGTTGTATTCAAAGAGGACCCAGAGTCTCTGAAGCCGCGTCCACTCACAGTTGACTGATAAAGTGGTTTGTTCCTCCCTTCGTCAAGATAGCTATGTTTCCTATGCAAGTATTACCCATTTAGTCGATCTGGTCTGATTACTTTGCTACACCTGCGAATACACTCCCTCTAGTCATTAGCTCAATTAGTAGTGAGCTTCTCCAAAACAACACAACACAACTTAGCCAAATCCAACTCATTTGCACGACTTAAGTTGGACTAATCTGTCAAATCATAGATATAGTCTGTACTACGAGAAGTAAATGTGACTCATCGATTTCTGTAAGAATTTTGTGCATACGTTACAAATATTATGCTCGCGCGTTGTCGTGTGTTAGCGTGAAATGATTTCTAGCGCGTGCGTCTGTTCCGTATACGTTTAGGCGATGAGTCACATTCACTTCTCGTGGTACAGACTATAAAATAAACATCATGGATAAGAACACTTATCATCACACAGAGATATGTACTGGAAGTTGTACTACTAATCTAACAATCATTTATGGTCGTATTCCTAACATGAGACATATAGACACATGAGGTGACAGATATGACACTATGACAGCTTGGTTGCCTGGCTCATCTCTATTGAGACATATCCTATTGTCTCATAGCTCAACATAGCCCGGTAAGGAGACTTTTTAGTTCCATGACGATAGTTTCTGTCTTCATAAGTTGGACAAATCTAAGTCGTTCTGACCACTTCTTGTAACAGCTTTTGATTGATGCAGACGTCATCAGTAAACTTTAAACGTCATTATTGGCACGTTCTACCCCGTGACAATCTTCAGACCACATATGCGTTAAATTTTCATTGTCAAACTGGCGTATTAAGGTTGATCCAAATATACAAAATATGTTTAGACTCTAAAAGTTTCCTAGATACTTTTTTAGAAGTTTATCGTTATAATAGACGAAGCTGTATAAATTTTGGGAGGTGGTCCTGAGAAACTTGAAATTTCCAACAGAATTTATTATCATGTCTATTACCTGATAACGACTGAGTTATGATTCACACTTAAAGCTCAGGTAAGTTTAACCAATTGTTGAGTGGCTGCATGTAGTTCTAGCCGATATACTGAAGGTTAAACCTCGTTGAAACTGAAGATAAATATGATAAATCTAATTGTAAACATCTAGTTCTATGTATGACTGTAGGAAAGCGGAGGGTACGCAAAAGCGTACAGCACCTAGGCCCCAACGAGCCCCTTGTACATCCTCCTACACTCTCTCCGGCTGTATCAACTAGCCTAAGGAATTTCCGAAGACTAGGATACAGCTCAGAGGTGTGTTCCTGATGCAATTTGTGCTCGGCCATTCCTCTCCAAAATCTCTCATTCTGAGGTCTTGTAGAGTGAGGCATTCACACAAGATGTATCGAACAGTCTCCTCGCTCTCTTGACAAAAGCGATAGAGGGGACTAGTAGCAAGCTTAAGGTTGTAGAGATACTTGTTAACTTACAGTGACCTGTGATGAGTCCCGTTAAAATACGTAGATAGCAGCCCTTTGTCCTATCCCACCAGTCAGTGAATTTCCTGTGGGTGAAATCTTTAATAAGCTCAATTTGAGTTGATACGGACGGAGCGATTAACGGTTCAGGTGAACAGATAACTCGCTTGGCAGCTCTTTTGGCAAGCCTATCAGCGTGCTCGATATTGTATTTTTGTATTACACATCTAATTACTTTTTTAAAAATTTATCAAATTTAGCTACTTTTTCAATACCAACCTAATTTGAAAAAAAGAAAATTGACGAAATCATTATTTAAAGGTTATAGCGCCTCATCTAAACCATTAGCTACGATAATATAAATGTTATTTTATAATAGATTTGGTATCTTAACTGTATTTGAATTTTTATGGTATCGATATTGCATTTTTGTATTACACATCTAATTACTTTTTTAAAAATTTATCAAATTTAGCTACTTTTTCAATACCAACCTAATTTGAAAAAAAGAAAATTAACGAAATCGTTATTTAAAGGTTATAGCGCCTCATCTAAGCCATTAGCTACGATAATATAAATGTTATTTTATAATAGATTTGGTATCTTAACTGTATTTCAATTTTTATGGTATCGATATTGCATTTTTGTATAACACATCTAATTATTTTTTTAAAAATTTATCAAATTTAGCTACTTTTTCAATACCAACCTAATTTGAAAAAAGAAAATTGACGAAATCATTATTTAAAGGTTGTAGCGCCTCATCTAAGCCATTAGCTACGATAATATAAATGTTATTTTATAATAGATTTGGTATCTTAACTGTATTTGAATTTTTATGGTATCGATATTGCATTTTTGTATAACACATCTAATTACTTTTTTAAAAATTTATCAAATTTAGCTACTTTTTCAATACCAACCTAATTTGAAAAAAGAAAATTGACGAAATCGTTATTTAAAGGTTATAGTGCCTCTTCCAAGCCATTAGCTACGATAATATAAATGTTATTTTATAATAGATTTGGTATCTTAACTGTATTTGAATTTTTATGGTATCGATATTGCATTTTTGTATTACACATCTAATTACTTTTTTAAAAATTTATCAAATTTAGCTACTTTTTCAATACCAACCTAATTTGAAAAAAAGAAAATTGACGAAATCGTTATTTAAAGGTTATAGCGCCTCATCTAAGCCATTAGCTACGATAATATAAATGTTATTTTATAATAGATTTGGTATCTTAACTGTATTTGAATTTTTATGGTATCGATATTGCATTTTTGTATTACACATCTAATTACTTTTTTAAAAATTTATCAAATTTAGCTACTTTTTCAATACCAACCTAATTTGAAAAAAGAAAATTGACGAAATCATTATTTAAAGGTTATAGCGCCTCATCTAAACCATTAGCTACGATAATATAAATGTTATTTTATAATAGATTTGGTATCTTAACTGTATTTGAATTTTTATGGTATCGATATAATAATAATAATAATAATAATAAACTTTATTGCCAACCCACATAGCAAATTACAAAAGTAATAAATCAATATAAAGCCCAAAAATAAAAAACATCAAACACAATAATTACTTAAAGAGATAAATCTATTTTACATAGTGCGTAAGCAATTCACGAGGCGGAGATTCAGGAAAAAAATCCTGTTCTTCCATCTGGACCTCGATAATAAAAAGAGTTATTACATTAATAATTATGAACATGCAAACACGAAACAAAAAAAAAAAACAAATATATTGAATTGAATATAAATGTTAATTATATGTAAATTTAAAATTACTGAACAACTAACTAACTAAAACATCATTCCGCGACATGCGCAACGCAACTCGATATCGGGATTCCTTGCATCAGATAAGTATTCTGACATCTGAATAATCTCTCAAATAACCTAATTTGAAAAAAGAAAATTGACGAAATCATTATTTAAAGGTTATAGCGCCTCATCTAAACCATTAGCTACGATAATATAAATGTTATTTTATAATAGATTTGGTATCTTAACTGTATTTGAATTTTTATGGTATCGATATTGCATTTTTGTTTTACACATCTAATTACTTTTTTAAAAATTTATCAAATTTAGCTACTTTTTCAATACCAACCTAATTTGAAAAAAAGAAAATTGACGAAATCGTTATTTAAAGGTTATAGCGCCTCATCTAAGCCATTAGTTACGATAATATAAATGTTATTTTATAATAGATTTGGTATCTTAACTGTATTTGAATTTTTATGGTATCGATATTGCATTTTTGTTTTACACATCTAATTACTTTTTTAAAAATTTACCAAATTTAGCTACTTTTTCAATACCAACCTAATTTGAAAAAAAGAAAATTGACGAAATCGTTATTTAAATGTTATAGCGCCTCATCTAAGCCATTAGCTACGATAATATAAATGTTATTTTATAATAGATTTGGTATCTTAACTGTTTTTAAATTTTTATGGTATCGATATTGCATTTTTGTATTACACATCTAATTACTTTTTTAAAAATTTATCAAATTTAGCTACTTTTTCAATACCAACCTAATTTGAAAAAAAGAAAATTGACGAAATCGTTATTTAAATGTTATAGCGCCTCATCTAAGCCATTAGCTACGATAATATAAATGTTATTTTATAATAGATTTGGTATCTTAACTGTTTTTAAATTTTTATGGTATCGATATTGCATTTTTGTATTACACATCTAATTACTTTTTTAAAAATTTATCAAATTTAGCTACTTTTTCAATACCAACCTAATTTGAAAAAAAGAAAATTGACGAAATCGTTATTTAAAGGTTATAGCGCCTCATCTAAGCCATTAGCTACGATAATATAAATGTTATTTTATAATAGATTTGGTATCTTAACTGTTTTTAAATTTTTATGGTATCGATATTGCATTTTTGTATTACACATCTAATTACTTTTTTAAAAATTTATCAAATTTAGCTACTTTTTCAATACCAACCTAATTTGAAAAAAAGAAAATTGACGAAATCGTTATTTAAAGGTTATAGCGCCTCATCTAAGCCATTAGCTACGATAATATAAATGTTATTTTATAATAGATTTGGTATCTTAACTGTTTTTAAATTTTTATGGTATCGATATTGCATTTTTGTATTACACATCTAATTACTTTTTTAAAAATTTATCAAATTTAGCTACTTTTTCAATACCAACCTAATTTGAAAAAAAGAAAATTGACGAAATCGTTATTTAAAGGTTATAGCGCCTCATCTAAGCCATTAGCTACGATAATATAAATGTTATTTTATAATAGATTTGGTATCTTAACTGTTTTTAAATTTTTTGATGGTATCGATATTGCATTTTTGTATTACACATCTAATTACTTTTTTAAAAATTTATCAAATTTAGCTACTTTTTCAATACCAACCTAATTTGAAAAAAAGAAAATTGACGAAATCGTTATTTAAATGTTATAGCGCCTCATCTAAGCCATTAGCTACGATAATATAAATGTTATTTTATAATAGATTTGGTATCTTAACTGTTTTTAAATTTTTATGGTATCGATATTGCATTTTTGTATTACACATCTAATTACTTTTTTAAAAATTTATCAAATTTAGCTACTTTTTCAATACCAACCTAATTTGAAAAAAAGAAAATTGACGAAATCGTTATTTAAAGGTTATAGCGCCTCATCTAAGCCATTAGCTACGATAATATAAATGTTATTTTATAATAGATTTGGTATCTTAACTGTATTTGAATTTTTATGGTATCGATATTGCATTTTTGTATTACACATCTAATTACTTTTTTAAAAATTTATCAAATTTAGCTACTTTTTCAATACCAACCTAATTTGAAAAAAAGAAAATTGACGAAATTGTTATTTAAAGGTTATAGTGCCTCTTCCAAGCCATTAGCTACGATAATATAAATGTTATTTTATAATAGATTTGGTATCTTAACTGTATTTGAATTTTTATGGTATCGATATTGCATTTTTGTATTACACATCTAATTACTTTTTTAAAAATTTATCAAATTTAGCTACATTTTCAATACCAACCTAATTTGAAAAAAAGAAAATTGACGAAATCATTATTTAAAGGTTATAGCGCCTCATCTAAGCCATTAGCTACGATAATATAAATGTTATTTTATAATAGATTTGGTATCTTAACTGTATTTGAATTTTTATGGTATCGATATTGCATTTTTGTATTACACATCTAATTACTTTTTTAAAAATTTATCAAATTTAGCTACTTTTTCAATACCAACCTAATTTGAAAAAAAGAAAATTGACGAAATCGTTATTTAAAGGTTATAGTGCCTCATCTAAGCCATTAGCTACGATAATATAAATGTTATTTTATAATAGATTTGGTATCTTAACTGTTTTTAAATTTTTATGGTATCGATATTGCATTTTTGTATTACACATCTAATTACTTTTTTAAAAATTTATCAAATTTAGCTACTTTTTCAATACCAACCTAATTTGAAAAAAAGAAAATTGACGAAATCGTTATTTAAAGGTTATAGCGCCTCATCTAAGCCATTAGCTACGATAATATAAATGTTATTTTATAATAGATTTGGTATCTTAACTGTTTTTAAATTTTTATGGTATCGATATTGCATTTTTGTATTACACATCTAATTACTTTTTTAAAAATTTATCAAATTTAGCTACTTTTTCAATACCAACCTAATTTGAAAAAAAGAAAATTGACGAAATCGTTATTTAAAGGTTATAGCGCCTCATCTAAGCCATTAGCTACGATAATATAAATGTTATTTTATAATAGATTTGGTATCTTAACTGTTTTTAAATTTTTATGGTATCGATATTGCATTTTTGTATTACACATCTAATTACTTTTTTAAAAATTTATCAAATTTAGCTACTTTTTCAATACCAACCTAATTTGAAAAAAAGAAAATTGACGAAATCGTTATTTAAATGTTATAGCGCCTCATCTAAGCCATTAGCTACGATAATATAAATGTTATTTTATAATAGATTTGGTATCTTAACTGTTTTTAAATTTTTATGGTATCGATATTGCATTTTTGTATTACACATCTAATTACTTTTTTAAAAATTTATCAAATTTAGCTACTTTTTCAATACCAACCTAATTTGAAAAAAAGAAAATTGACGAAATCGTTATTTAAAGGTTATAGCGCCTCATCTAAGCCATTAGCTACGATAATATAAATGTTATTTTATAATAGATTTGGTATCTTAACTGTTTTTAAATTTTTATGGTATCGATATTGCATTTTTGTATTACACATCTAATTACTTTTTTAAAAATTTATCAAATTTAGCTACTTTTTCAATACCAACCTAATTTGAAAAAAAGAAAATTGACGAAATCGTTATTTAAAGGTTATAGCGCCTCATCTAAGCCATTAGCTACGATAATATAAATGTTATTTTATAATAGATTTGGTATCTTAACTGTTTTTAAATTTTTATGGTATCGATATTGCATTTTTGTATTACACATCTAATTACTTTTTTAAAAATTTATCAAATTTAGCTACTTTTTCAATACCAACCTAATTTGAAAAAAAGAAAATTGACGAAATCGTTATTTAAATGTTATAGCGCCTCATCTAAGCCATTAGCTACGATAATATAAATGTTATTTTATAATAGATTTGGTATCTTAACTGTATTTAAATTTTTATGGTATCGATATTGCATTTTTGTATTACACATCTAATTACTTTTTTAAAAATTTATCAAATTTAGCTACTTTTTCAATACCAACCTAATTTGAAAAAAAGAAAATTGACGAAATCGTTATTTAAATGTTATAGCGCCTCATCTAAGCCATTAGCTACGATAATATAAATGTTATTTTATAATAGATTTGGTATCTTAACTGTTTTTAAATTTTTATGGTATCGATATTGCATTTTTGTATTACACATCTAATTACTTTTTTAAAAATTTATCAAATTTAGCTACTTTTTCAATACCAACCTAATTTGAAAAAAAGAAAATTGACGAAATCGTTATTTAAAGGTTATAGCGCCTCATCTAAGCCATTAGCTACGATAATATAAATGTTATTTTATAATAGATTTGGTATCTTAACTGTTTTTAAATTTTTATGGTATCGATATTGCATTTTTGTATTACACATCTAATTACTTTTTTAAAAATTTATCAAATTTAGCTACTTTTTCAATACCAACCTAATTTGAAAAAAAGAAAATTGACGAAATCGTTATTTAAAGGTTATAGCGCCTCATCTAAGCCATTAGCTACGATAATATAAATGTTATTTTATAATAGATTTGGTATCTTAACTGTTTTTAAATTTTTATGGTATCGATATTGCATTTTTGTATTACACATCTAATTACTTTTTTAAAAATTTATCAAATTTAGCTACTTTTTCAATACCAACCTAATTTGAAAAAAAGAAAATTGACGAAATCGTTATTTAAAGGTTATAGCGCCTCATCTAAGCCATTAGCTACGATAATATAAATGTTATTTTATAATAGATTTGGTATCTTAACTGTTTTTAAATTTTTATGGTATCGATATTGCATTTTTGTATTACACATCTAATTACTTTTTTAAAAATTTATCAAATTTAGCTACTTTTTCAATACCAACCTAATTTGAAAAAAAGAAAATTGACGAAATCGTTATTTAAAGGTTATAGCGCCTCATCTAAGCCATTAGCTACGATAATATAAATGTTATTTTATAATAGATTTGGTATCTTAACTGTTTTTAAATTTTTTGATGGTATCGATATTGCATTTTTGTATTACACATCTAATTACTTTTTTAAAAATTTATCAAATTTAGCTACTTTTTCAATACCAACCTAATTTGAAAAAAAGAAAATTGACGAAATCGTTATTTAAATGTTATAGCGCCTCATCTAAGCCATTAGCTACGATAATATAAATGTTATTTTATAATAGATTTGGTATCTTAACTGTATTTAAATTTTTATGGTATCGATATTGCATTTTTGTATTACACATCTAATTACTTTTTTAAAAATTTATCAAATTTAGCTACTTTTTCAATACCAACCTAATTTGAAAAAAAGAAAATTGACGAAATCGTTATTTAAAGGTTATAGCGCCTCATCTAAGCCATTAGCTACGATAATATAAATGTTATTTTATAATAGATTTGGTATCTTAACTGTATTTGAATTTTTATGGTATCGATATTGCATTTTTGTATTACACATCTAATTACTTTTTTAAAAATTTATCAAATTTAGCTACTTTTTCAATACCAACCTAATTTGAAAAAAAGAAAATTGACGAAATTGTTATTTAAAGGTTATAGTGCCTCTTCCAAGCCATTAGCTACGATAATATAAATGTTATTTTATAATAGATTTGGTATCTTAACTGTATTTGAATTTTTATGGTATCGATATTGCATTTTTGTATTACACATCTAATTACTTTTTTAAAAATTTATCAAATTTAGCTACATTTTCAATACCAACCTAATTTGAAAAAAAGAAAATTGACGAAATCATTATTTAAAGGTTATAGCGCCTCATCTAAGCCATTAGCTACGATAATATAAATGTTATTTTATAATAGATTTGGTATCTTAACTGTATTTGAATTTTTATGGTATCGATATTGCATTTTTGTATTACACATCTAATTACTTTTTTAAAAATTTATCAAATTTAGCTACTTTTTCAATACCAACCTAATTTGAAAAAAAGAAAATTGACGAAATCGTTATTTAAAGGTTATAGCGCCTCATCTAAGCCATTAGCTACGATAATATAAATGTTATTTTATAATAGATTTGGTATCTTAACTGTATTTGAATTTTTATGGTATCGATATTGCATTTTTGTATTACACATCTAATTACTTTTTTAAAAATTTATCAAATTTAGCTACTTTTTCAATACCAACCTAATTTGAAAAAAAGAAAATTGACGAAATCGTTATTTAAATGTTATAGCGCCTCATCTAAGCCATTAGCTACGATAATATAAATGTTATTTTATAATAGATTTGGTATCTTAACTGTATTTAAATTTTTATGGTATCGATATTGCATTTTTGTATTACACATCTAATTACTTTTTTAAAAATTTATCAAATTTAGCTACTTTTTCAATACCAACCTAATTTGAAAAAAAGAAAATTGACGAAATCGTTATTTAAAGGTTATAGCGCCTCATCTAAGCCATTAGCTACGATAATATAAATGTTATTTTATAATAGATTTGGTATCTTAACTGTATTTGAATTTTTATGGTATCGATATTGCATTTTTGTATTACACATCTAATTACTTTTTTAAAAATTTATCAAATTTAGCTACTTTTTCAATACCAACCTAATTTGAAAAAAAGAAAATTGACGAAATTGTTATTTAAAGGTTATAGTGCCTCTTCCAAGCCATTAGCTACGATAATATAAATGTTATTTTATAATAGATTTGGTATCTTAACTGTATTTGAATTTTTATGGTATCGATATTGCATTTTTGTATTACACATCTAATTACTTTTTTAAAAATTTATCAAATTTAGCTACATTTTCAATACCAACCTAATTTGAAAAAAAGAAAATTGACGAAATCATTATTTAAAGGTTATAGCGCCTCATCTAAGCCATTAGCTACGATAATATAAATGTTATTTTATAATAGATTTGGTATCTTAACTGTATTTGAATTTTTATGGTATCGATATTGCATTTTTGTATTACACATCTAATTACTTTTTTAAAAATTTATCAAATTTAGCTACTTTTTCAATACCAACCTAATTTGAAAAAAAGAAAATTGACGAAATCGTTATTTAAAGGTTATAGCGCCTCATCTAAGCCATTAGCTACGATAATATAAATGTTATTTTATAATAGATTTGGTATCTTAACTGTATTTGAATTTTTATGGTATCGATATTGCATTTTTGTATTACACATCTAATTACTTTTTTAAAAATTTATCAAATTTAGCTACTTTTTCAATACCAACCTAATTTGAAAAAAAGAAAATTGACGAAATTGTTATTTAAAGGTTATAGTGCCTCTTCCAAGCCATTAGCTACGATAATATAAATGTTATTTTATAATAGATTTGGTATCTTAACTGTATTTGAATTTTTATGGTATCGATATTGCATTTTTGTATTACACATCTAATTACTTTTTTAAAAATTTATCAAATTTAGCTACTTTTTCAATACCAAGGTGACAGTCCATGACAAGTCCTGAGGTAATAGTTATTCTACTCAGGGCTGAAATAAATTTTGGGAGGTGGTCCTGAGAAACTTGAAATTCCCAACAGAATTTATTATCATGTCTATTTCCTGATAACGACTGAGTTATGATTCACACTTAAAGCTCGGGTAAGTTTAACCAATTGTTGAGCGGCTGCATGTAGTTCTAGCCGATATACTGAAGGTTAAACCTCGTTGAAACTGAAGATAAGTATGATAAATCTAATTGTAAACATCCAGTTCTAATCGGCTAATACTAGGTTTTACCACACATCGACTGTTAGCCGTAACATATCCACTTAAAAAAATGATCCAACAAATGAAAGACATGAACAACGTTTCTAAAATACAACGATAACCATACAGAATATTTTTAATTTAACTGAACCTTTTTCCAATAAAATTGATGTTATGAGCTAAAACGTAGTCTCAAATTAAATGCTCCACGCGGAATATTAATTTGTGCTAACCTTATTTGTTTTAGACCGGAGGTGGAATCAATTTAGCAAACTACCAAGCCCGTATGAAACAATTTCTAAAATTTGCAAAAGACGTCCGACTCCGCGACCACTTAATAAAAGAAACAGTAGCACACAACGAAATGGTTTGGAAATTAACTCAAGGCTCAAACATCGCAAAAATCTGCTCAAACTTCAACCCATTTCTAAGATCCCAATTTATATGTTTCCTATACGAATCAACGCTAAGAGTAACGCGATTAATGTTAAATTCTTCCGAACCGTTTTTATTGGCGGTTGCACAACGAGTGCAAGAAGTCCATTATAAAGCGGGGGCTGATGTAATTCGATGTAACGATGTTCAAGCTTATATTTACGTCGTTTATACAGGATCAGTTGACATATCCGTTGCAAGTTGCCATGTGTGTTTGTTGGAAAAAGGGGGTATTTTTGGGTGTTTTTCTGCGACTAACGGCGAGAGGCAGATGATTTCGGCTAAAGCGGTGACAAATATAACTCTTTTAGCTATTAAGAGTAAAGAGTTTCATCGACTGCTGCAGTATTGGAAGAATGAGTCTGCGGAAGAAATTCTTAACGTCATTGTGTCAACTAGACAAGAATATAATAGCTCACTCATGTGTAATGTTCCAGCAGAAATGATCTTTCAAAAATATTTGAGAAGTCTTAAAGGGCATTTGTTGAGGTATCACAAATATTTGGATAGATTTAACAGGATACTCCCCGTCACGGGGTGGAAATATAAATATTGGAAATACATAGTTTGCGTTCATATCTCGTTTATTACCAGTATTGCATCTTTGTTGAATTTGTGTATTAACATGAGAATGCCAACACAGCCTGTAGTGATGTTACTATTTTCTGTTTCCGATGTTATATTCGCGTTTAATCTTTTAATTGGGTTCAGTATGTATTATCAAGATCCTTATTCGGGGATTTTGGAGAAAGTTGGGAAAAACATTGCAATTAAGTATTTGAAATCATATTTTACGTTCGACTTGTTGATGTGTTTCCCATTCGAGCAAATCGCATCAATCTTCATGACGAGTGGTTCGAAATTATTTGGCATAAATAGAATTGTGAGATATTATTATTTAGTAAACTACTACAACCAATGTAATGCAAAATTAACTGTTAGTAAACATCTACGCTGGACTTATTTATTGTATAAGACGTTATTTTACATCCAACTAACAGCGAATGTTTGGTAACGACACATTGTTTCTTCTTATTTCTGTTTTAATGCTTCATGTATTTTTACAGGTTCACATTTGGATGTGACGATGGAGTTTGCAAATACGTTTATAACATAGTGGGACGTCCAACTTACTTTCTCGACACAATATCGATTAAAGAATCAATAATCGTAACTTACTCCTTAGTTATAAGCATGTTTTCTTCAACCGGATTAAGACTGGTCTGCCCACACAAGACCAATCAATTAATAATCATTTTGATAGTATCATATTTGATCCAATACATTATTACGACCATCATAAGCGGTTTTGCCACATTAATTATGATTGAGCGCAGCATCATGATGAAGTATCAACACGAAATTGATATCCTCAAACAATACCTAAAGGTTTTTAATAACATTTTTTTCACAAAACAATCTTAATAAGTAATAAATCGTTTTTTTTAGGGTCGTGATTTATCTCCCCCAATTTTTAAAGCTGTTTGGGAATATCTCCTACAACTGTGGAATATGCAAAGAGGAGAATGGATTCCGAAAGCTTTATTCGAGGCCCCATCCTACCTAAAACAAGACATCATGAAATCGCTTTATATGCAACATATCGAATCGCACTATTTATTTGAAAACACCCACATCGATTTTCTTCGGCAATTAGTTATCCATTTGAAACGATGCATTTATTTACCGGGAAATTATATTGTTGAAAGTGGTGATTTAGATAGTGCCATTTACTTCATTCATAAAGGAGAGGTTGCTGCTTATATGGTGTCGGGTGATGAGGAAATTCAAAGTTTTTTTTTGAGTGCGAATATGTCGTTTGGGGAAAATCAGGGTTTGCAAAAAATTCCTTATCAACATTCGTATAAGGCGATTACGATCGTGGAAGTTTTAATTTTGAAGAAGGAGTCTTGGGAGGATTTGGTGAAGCATTTTCCGGCGACTTATGAGCTGATACAGGCTAAATCGCTTGAGTATGGACATCGATTTGAAGCTACGTATGGTGAAAGAACTGTTGGTGGGGTTTCTTCGAATGCATCGTTCTCTTTAACGCAGTCTCTATAAATTGATTTATATTTCATTTTAATTCGCTTCATTATTTAATAAACGTATTGAACATTTTTTTGTAATGTTTGTTTGTCTTAAAGTACATCGATTGAAACTAATTAAATGACAACTTCAATCATCCATTCAAAATCAGTAACGATTTGTACGTAGTCTGATGCATTCATACAACATGTCAAGATCGCTGATACCGATTTCGATGAAATAACAGAATAACAAATTTAAGGGATGGGATCATGGTAAGATACAGATGCGAGGAGTTGGTGTCTACCCACACTGTCCACCTTATCCAGTCCACCTTATCCAAGAGATACGTTAGATCTATCAAACGCTAATCTATATGAATTAGAGAGACCAAATTCTTGCAAAGATTATTTTAAGCGAAATCGAATACTTACCTTGATTTACTTACCATTGTTAATCGTTGTTTAATCGTTTTGTGCAAAATAGAAAATTAGAATACTGAAGACACTATACACCAAAATATGACATGATCTTATATACAATTGTCAGTGGTTTTCGAAGCACATAATGTTCAAAGATAAACTGTTATTTCGAATTTATTTGATGATATTGAAGCTTTTTTGTTTTCCAGCATAAGAAATACGAATTTGAAACTTATTTTGTGATTCTCATAGAAGGTGCTAGGTACATACTGTTCGTTTGGTAAATCAAATTATGACTATTTTGTCGGATTAGGCAGTGGCGTATCCAGGGAGTGGGGACAAAAGGAGCGATTGCAAAAAGTCCTGGTATGTTACCACAAGATTTGAAATGCTTCTAGGAGGCTGGAAATGCTTCTAGAAGTCTTAGTATTGCATATAGAAGATTTGAAATAATAATAATAATAAAATTTATTTCCATAAATACTAAAAAGTACAGAAAACGTTAAAATAAAATATTAAACAATTGGTAATTTTATAGCAAAAAATTCGTTCACTGTGTACGTGGTGTTTTCTAAAAGATAGCGCTTTAAACAAGTTTTAAAAGTAATAGATGGTTTCGTTTTTAAACTATTAGGTAGGTGATCATAAAAAATTAAATTGAGTTTTAGATGGTAGCAAATAACACTTCTCTATGGCTCTTGTTCCATAACAATGCTGTTCATATTTTGAAAAAAAAACTATAGTTATTCTTACAAACATTGCGGACTCAAGAATAATAATTGATGGAAGTGTTAGAATTTTCTGATTCTTTAAAACCGGTTTACATAATTCTCTTATTTGAAGAACATAAATTGCCCTCACATATTTCTTCTGGGCAATGAAAGTACGCTCCATTTCAACCGGTTGCTTCCAGAAAACTTGAAATGTTTCTAGAAGACTTGATATTGCTGTCTGAATACTTGAAATGCTTCCACAATGCTATAAATGCTTCTAAGAGACTTGATATGCTTCCACAAGACTTGATATGCTTCTAGGAGACTTAGCATCCAGAAGATTTGAAAACCTTCCAGAAAACTTGATACTGCACCTAGATGACTTCACACTGCTTCCAAAGGACTTGAAATGCTTCTACTGCTTCCAGAAGACTTGGAATGCTTTCAAATGACTTGAAATGCTTCCAAAAAAGACTTGAAATGCTTTTTAGAGAGTTGATATTGCTGACAAAAGACTTGAAACGCTTCCATAAAACTTGAAATGTTTCTAGGATGCTGATATTGTTGCCTGAATACTTGAAATGCTTCCACAAGACTTGAAATATTTCTAGAAGACTTGATACTTATTCTAAAAGACTAGAAATACTTCGAGAAGACTTAAAATACTTCTAGAAGACTTCTACAGATGCTTCTAGAAGATTTGAAATGTTTCCAGAAGACTTGAAATGCTTCCATAAAACTTGAAATGCTTCTAGGAGACTTGATATTGCTGCCAGAATACTTGATATGCTTCCAGAAGACTTGAAATGCTTCCAGAGGATTTGAAGTGCTTCCAAAAGACTTAAAATGCTTCTAGAAGACTTGATATTGGTTTTAAAAGACTAAAAATACCTCAAGAAAACTTAAAATACTTCCAGAAGACTTCTAGAGATGCTTCTAGAAGATTTGATACTGCTTTTAGAAGATTTGAAATGCTCCCAGAAGACTTGAAATACTTCTAGGAGAGTTAATATTGCTACCAGAAGACTTCAAATGTTTCCATAAAACTTGGAATGTTTCCAGGAAACTTGATACTTGTCCTAAAGAAAAAGAAAGACTAGAAATACTTGAAATGCTTCTAGAAGATTTGATACTGCTTCCAAAAGACTTGAAGTGCTTCCAAAAGACTTAAATGCTTCTAAAAAACAGTATTGTTTTCAGAAGATTTGAAATGCTTCCAGAAAACTTGGTACTACATCTAGATGACTTCATACTGCTTGCAAGAGTATTTAAATACTTTCAGAAAATTTAAAATGCTTCCAGAAGACTTAAAAAGGCTTCTAGGAGATTTTATGCTGCTTCCTGATGACTTGATAGTGGTTCTAACAGACTAGAAAGACTTCCACAAGACTTAAAATGCTTCTGGAAAACTTAGAATGCTTCCAGAAGACTGAGAAATGCTTCCATAAAACTTGAAATGCTTTTAGGAGACTTGATAGTGCTGCCAGAAAACTTGAAATGTCTTCTTGACTTCTTGACAACTTCAGACTAGTTCTAAAAGACTAGAAAGACTTCCAGAAGACATTAAATGCTTCCGGAAAACTTGAAATGCTTCCAAAGGACAGAAATGCTTCCATAAAACTTGAAATGCTTCTAGGAGACTTGACAGTGCTGCCAGAAAACTTGAACTGTCTTCTTGACAACTTGATACTGGTTCTAAAAGACTAGACAAATTTTTACAAGGCAAAATTATATGGAATCCCAAACATCGTCCCTACACCAAAAGTTTGATTATTCCAAACAATCATATTGTTCAAACTGTGCTTTTTGTAGAGGTAGATCTCCAGAAATAAGACAACAATCGAACAATAGAAACAGGATAAAAAACCCAAATAGACAAAACTATTTGCTCATATCATTCTTCTAAAATTATTACTAATGTTCATTTTCCATTCAATCGACCAAGAGAACTTGATTTTGAAAAACTTTCTATAGCCAAGAAAGAATTTGAAATCATGGGATTTAATGGTCATCTTTCTCTTTAGTGGTATCCTCTTTGCATAAGGTACCAAAGAAAGATTCAAATGCTTGTGGAGACCATGCGGGAATTACCGTCAATTAAATTTGGTGACAGTTCCTGACATATATCCACTTCATCTTCTACTATTTTGTCAAAAATAAATCTTGTCAGGGCTTACCACCAAATCCCTGTTGCTAAAGAAGACATCACAAAACCGCCATAACATTTTCGTCTTTTTGAGTTACTACGTATACTTTTTGGCCTAAGGAACGCGGCTCAAGCTTTCCAGAGATTTAACAATGAAGTTCTTTCACGTCTTTCTTTTCTATTCCTTTATTTAGATGACATTCTGGTAACTAGTAAAGATGAGAAGCAACATTTGACACATCTTAATCCTAAAACTTAACAATTATAATATTAACATTCAACTAAACAAATGCATCTTCGGGGTTACATCCTTAGATTTCTTTGGACACCTTATTTCTTCTGAAGGAAACAAATCTTCAACTTAATGAGTTGAAGCTATTTCCAAATTTCCTCAACCAAAGAACATCAGAGAACTTGAAAGGTTTTTAGGAATGATAAACTTTATCACAGATTTATCCCTAAAATCTCTGAAATCCTAACTCCTCTTCATACTTTAGTTAACAAACTAAATTCCCAAAAATCGAAAAATAACTAAAATCTTTAACAAAAGAAGAAAACTTCCTTCCTGAAGCTCGCTTCTCTATAGATACAAGTTTCCTTTCTCATCCAAACCCCTCTGAATCTTATCCCTTGCATACTGATGCATCTGAAACAGCGGTAGGTGCTGTATTATCTCAGTCAAAAGATGGAATAACTGCTCCAGTTGCTTTTTTTCTAAGAAAATGACTTCTGGATAATGTAAATATTTCACTTTTGACAGAGAACTTTTAGCCATGTATCTTTCTGTCAGACATTTCAAACATTTCTTAATAAACATTCTTTTACCATTTTTGCCGACCACAAACCTTTAATCCTTTACTAAATCAGTAAAGACTTCTAGACAAGATATATCAAATACATTACACAATTTACCAGTAACATATCTTACATTAACGATACAAATAATGTCTCTTCTAACACTTTGTCCAAACGTCAGAAGTGTAAACGTTGTGTTCTCTTTTCGCAATTATGAATTTCACTTTTGGAACCAAAAAAAGCAAGAAATTGTAGGAAATATTGCTACAATTTCTTCTTGTGAGAGCAAAATTTCAACCTCCTATGAAATGGCCATAAACTGTGCTCCTACCCTAATTTTATGTACCTTAAAAGGAATAGCTAAACCACCAATTTTGGTAAGATTTAAATTATTTAAGAAACCAAAACAACAAAGAGCAAAATAAGTTTTAAGTAACGAAAATACTGCAATGGTTTTACAAATAAAATATAATCCGCTATAATCATTATGGCAATTAAAAGACTCGTAAATTTCTGTTACGCGATGCCATCAAAATTTAAAATCCAATATAAATGCAATTTTGTGCAACATGGGCAACACAAGCGACGACATAGGCTTCAGTCCTTAGCTGAACTGTCAGTTTTGGCGGAGACAGACGCCTTTTTGAATAACATTTTATGAAGTGACGAAAGTTACCACTTCATAAAATTTAATGTGGGATCATCAATGGAACTTTAATAGGACCTATTGATACAACGATACGTTAACAAGTCATTGCTACCTGGAGTTTCTCCAGAATAAATTTCTAATCTACTAATTTTCATCTTCCTGGAAACCTGCGTTCTTAACCCTCCAGTACACGCGTATTTTTTTTTTTGACGTGAGTGCTCGCACCGGACTGAGAGTCCGGGTTTCTTTGCCAAATAAGAGATTTGTATTAAACTCCCTAGATTACTAAAGTACCGCGGTTCATGATATCTATGTATTCAAACGATTCGAGCCAAAATGGTGATTTGACAGCATGTCAGTGACCAGGTGTACGAATAGGGAGTTTATGTGTGAGAAAAACGTTTTGCTCCGCCCCCGATTCGAGACCATTATTAAACTTCACCTTTCGTTTCTTCGGTGGCTGATACTGCTTAAAACAAACTTGATAAGCTACCAGGAGCCTTGAACTGCTTTCAAAAATGTTGATACTACCTCTGGAAGACTTGATAATGCTTCTAGAAGCCTTAACATAGCTTTCAGAAGGCTTGAACTGCTTCCACAAGATTTTATGCTGCAGCTGAAAGACTTGATACTATTTCTAGAAGATTTTAAATGATTCCAAAAGACTTGATACCGTTTGTAAAACTACTGGCAAAAAAATGTTTGAAAATGCAAAGTTTTAAAGAAGACATTTTTATTGCAAAAGGCACGAAATTGTTAATACAATTTGATTTTGCTTCCAAAATACCAAATACTGCTAGGATAAAAAATGTTCATTTCAAAAGTTCAAAAAATTTCAATTATAGACCAAATATTGCTTGTGAAGGTGTAAACACTGTTGATATAAGGCATTTCTATTGCAAATTAACCATAGGCGCCAGATACATGGACGTTTTTCATGTCACTTTTGTTTTGAGAACAGTCATTCGTCGTTTGAATCTTTTCCCAATTCAGTTTTTTCACTATCCAGCACCCATACTTATTTCCAAAAACCAGCATATGAAGCTACGAAGATTGCGTTAGATGTACCACTGACGATCTAAAGATAAATCAGTTAGCTGCAGAATTCTTCGAATCCTCTATTTGGGCATCGTAAATCTTACACAAATTGCTGGTTCTGGTCCTAAAAACGCTTTAGCACTAGCTCATCTGCCGTTTCATTGGCAGCACTTCCAGAGTGACCTCAGTGTAGTTAAAACGACGAACCGTTTGAGCTATCTGTATTTCCACATAAATTTTGATAATCCTCTACTTGATTTCGAGCTTTGTGGAGATGAGTTACTCAGCTTGTGTTCTCATTTAATCCCAAGATTATTCCTCACTTGCGCAATCAGTAATAAAATGTCCAATATAATTATATTTACAAACTCACTTCTACAGTATTATATATTTAGAAATCTGAAACTAGCAACTAACGCCATTAACAACGACAACATTCTGATCTGAAATAATACTTTGACGTCCTTCAACATCGGCAAATACAGAAAAAAGGGATTAACTAACTAGAAACTGACGAAATGACCTATTTACCTTTATTAGCTGTTTCCACCAAAACTTATTTTCGAAAGTAAGTCCTTTTTTCGTAGACAAGAACGGATATATTAAAAAAAAATGTTAACTTGAATGGTTGCGGTCCGCCGAACCAGCGGTTGCAAATTGCTAAAAGACTCTGTAAGTCGATAGTTAAACTTGCAGGAAAAGATTTTATTAATCATAAAATCGTGGCTAAGAGAAAATACTGGAAATTATTTGACAGCAGACTTGCAGGAAAAAACTTTATCACTAAAGTGGCTAAGAGAAAATACAGGAAATTATTTTCAAGATTCTGAGATGACCGCTAGGAGGTGCAAATACCATCTTTAATGCCTTGAAATCTTAACAATTAAACAATTAGTCATCTTAGGAATGGTATCTCAATTTTAAGATACTTGTACATTTCAGTTTCAGTCCAGTCCCAGTGTATTCCGGGTTCATGCCAGGATTTCATGAAAGAAGATTTATCGTTTAGAAGTTTGGGAGCATTAAGAAAGATTTGCAATGAAAATACGATTGGCACCAAATAAATTAATTTTCTGGAAGCATTTCAAGCCTTATAGACGCAATGTTAAGTATTCTGACAGCAATATCAAATCTTTTGTTAGCATTCCAAATGTTTTGGAAGCAATTTAGATCTTCTAGAAGCAATATTAAGCCTACCTGAGCCAATATCGAGACTTTTGTAACCATTTTAAATCTTCTAGAAGTAGTATCAAGTCTTCTGGAACCTTCTCGAGTCTTCTGAAAGCATTTCAGATCTTCCAGAAACAGTATAAAGTCTTACAGGGGCTATATCTAATCTTTTGGAAGCATTTTAAAATATCTAGAAGCAGTATCATGTCTTAATTATTAAAATCTTCTAGAAGCAGTATCAAGTCTTTTGGAAACTTCTCAAGTCTTCTGAAAGCATTTGAAATCTTCTGGAAGCAGTATAAAGTCTTACAGGGACAGTATCAAGCCTTTAGGAAGCATTTTAAAACATCTAGAAGCAGTATCAAGTCTTCTGGAATCTTCTCGAGTCTTCTGAAAGCATTTCAAATCTTCCAGAAATAGTATAAAGTCTTACAGGGGCTATATCTAATCTTTTGAAAGCATTTTAAAATATCTAGAAGCAGTATCGATTCTTAATTATTAAAATTTTCTAGAAGCAGTATCAAGTCTTTTGGAAACTTCTCAAGTCTTCTGAAAGCATTTGAAATCGTCTAGAAGCAGTATAAAGTCTTATAGGGGCAGCATCAAAGCTTTAGGAGGCATTTTAAAACATCTAGAAGCAGTATCAAGTCTTCTGGAAGTAGTATCCAGTCTTTTGGAAGCACTTCAAGTAATTTTGAAGTATTTCAAGTCTTCTAAAAGTAAGTATAAGGTCTTCTGGAAACATTGTAAGTCGTCTGGAAGTATTGTTAGTCATCTGGAAGTAATATTCTGGAAACCATATCAAGTTTCTTAGATACAATATCAAGTCTTCTGGAAGCATCTTCAGTCTTCTAACAGCGACATAAAGTACTTTGGAAGCATTGTAGGTCGTCTGGACACACTTCAAGTCCTCTAGATGCAATATCAAGGCTTCTAAAAGCGTTGTAAGTCATCTGTAAGCATTGTAAGTTGTCTGGATGCATTGTAAGACATCTGTAAATTCATCATTTTAAGTCTTCTAGAAATATCAGTCTAGAAATTCAAGTCTTCTGAAAGCAATATAAAGTTTTCTTAAAACAGTATCAAATCATCTAGAGGTAACAACATCAAGTCTTCTGAAAACATTTTAAGTTTTCTAGATGCTATATCAAGTTATCTGAAAGCATTGTAAGTCGTCTGGAAGTATTTTAAATCCTCTAGAAGCAGTAACAGTCTTCTGGAAACCGCGGTACTTTATAAATCTAGGGACTTTAATTTGTATTCTTTTTAAGACAATAATTTAAAAAATTTTTTTATTATCATAAAATTTACGATAGGCAAATAAATGCCCGCGTTGAATACGCTGCACATTTTTCCGGGCATTTATGTTCTACAGCTTTCATTATCTTCTTCGTTTCTTCTAATCAGATAAGAAGCCATTTTGAACGGAAAAAACATCTTACCGTCTGCAAAATTTTTTGAAAAGCTTCAGTCTTCATCTTCAAAGAGTATTTTTCTTCGCTATCGTATTCATATTCGTATTTTACTGTGTTGTACACTAAGAAATTTTTGACACAAAAATGACATAATTATGTCGGTAAAAAAGTTGCCTTTTCTGTTAAACAATAGAGGGTGCAGAACCCGGAGTGAGAGTCCGGTGCGTGTATCGAAAGGTTAATACTAAATCAAAATCTGTGCGCAAAAAAACGCCAAACGCTTTAAAAAGAACGATGTGATTTCAACAAGATGGTGCACGCCTACATAACGCACAGATGATGATTTAGTATTTGGGCCGCAGATTTCTAGGAAGATGAATTGGTACTTAATCATTTTGTAACATGCACCTAATAAAAGTTTGTGTTGAAGGGAAAGTTTCTTTTGATTGCAACGCCACCTTTATTTTTGTACAATGAAAACTAAGTAGAACTAAAAACTTCCTAAACAAAACTCTTCAAAAAAATCAAAACACTTGAAGCTATACCAGAGATACTTAGCTTTGCAAGTTTTCAGTGAAACAGTTCATATATTCCTGCTGTATTGATTCTTATGTGAACCATTCTGTATAATTAAGGATATATTAAAAATAAACAAATCATTTAATTTAAAAATATTTATTTAAGACTATTTAAAAAAAAAGAAATAAAAGTTATAACAACCCACATCATATCATTAATAACAATATATTAAAAAAAGACCATCAAAAAAGGTTTCAACAATTCACAAAACAAGACACTTTCATTTATAAATAATTAAGTACTAAATTGTGCATTATACCAGTACTTTGTACTTGAATACACGGTGACACACGAAATAGCTTAAATAATAATACTATACCAGAAATACTTGATTTCATATTTGTGTACCTTTTCGTTTTCAAACAAAATAAAATAGTTACCCAAAAAGAAATTATTCTAAGTACAGAAATCAATTAATAAAAGTACAATGTGCGCCAGTCTGGAGAGTACATTATTAATAAATTTACCTAATCACAACAACGTTCTTTATTCTTATTTTATTTAAGAAGGAAAGTCGTAGATTTCTTATTACGCGTCTTTGAGATCACAACCTGCAAAGGCAGAATAATAATGGTATAAACGTTCCGATTGCTATAAACACTGGTAACATTGTTGATGAGTCATCTATTTCGTATGGATCCGGTTGTTTGGGACCGCTTGGTCTTCGATTTTTTATTGGTATTATTTCAGGTTCTTCTTCAACTTGCTCCACTTCTAAAGGAGCAAGTTTTGGCACCGAATCGATTTTACCTTTAACTACGTACATTGCGTTTATCTTTGGATTGTCTTTATATCCTTTTATGAATTCAACACGGATGCGATTTCCGCGTATTTCTGATGATTCTTCTTCGTTATAATATAATTTTCCTTTAAAAAAGATTTTTTATTTTAATATAAAAAATTAATATAAAAAACATTAGACTTACATTAATATAAAAAATTAATATTAATGTTTATTCTTTTATTAAACAATAATTAATTGTAAGGAATAAATTATAACACTGCATTTTTGCTGGTTCAAAAATTATTATTGTTTTCAAAAATTATAGTTTCTAAATTAATTTAATGAAATAAAGGAAATTTCAAAAGCAGATACAATGCATGATAATGTCAAATCAGGTCAATTTTAGATCAACTTGATTATTTCCATTTGATGTCAACATTTTTTTGATTTTTTCAAAATAATTATTCGGGAAATACAGACTAAAACAATAACTGATATTGAAGATCTGAAACCTTACCCTAAATGCATTGAATCTGAAATTAATCGCACTCTTCTTCAACAGTTTAAAAAATAAAGATAGGATAGCTATGATTGGGATGGCAGTGTTGAAGCCGTGATTGTTATTTGACTTTTGGATGCAATTAGCAAATTAAGTTGAGGCACACAGTGATGGAACAAGTGGAACCCAACCCTTCCATTCAGGTGCCTGCACTCCATTAAGAAACATTATCAACAATGCTAAATAATCCAGTTTCGGAAATTTAAGCAAAAATTCGAAGCTTCTTCATTAAAAGCTACTAAAGTGCTAACACTCCAAACTTCAATCTCCCAAGATTCTTTGTCACGTCAACTAAAAGGCTTATCCTCTGGAAAAAAGAATGAAGTTGTTGCCCAACAATTACAGGATATGTGTTTCAACAGCAAAACTGAAAGTGTTGGCCCATCAACATCATTAACGTCGAATATAGTTGCCACGCCTAAACAGTCTTTAACTTCTTTTTGCCTAAGTCTTCAATGATGACAGTTTTTGGCCACACCATAATACAACACTACGAAGAATATACTCCAAGAGTTATTACGTCTGACGAATGGGTGGAATATTTTGAACTCAAAGAGAATGAGAAGAAAATTCAAGAAGAGCTGAAGATGGAGAAATAGAAGAAAAAGGAAATTCAAAAGAATAAAGTATAGGAAGCGGAGAAGACAAAGAAACCGAAGAAGACACGAAACTATTTACAAAGAAAGTAAAGGAAAATCAAGAATCATATTGAATAGAATTGATATGTATGGACTTGAAGAATCTGTGATCATTTAAGAGCAAAAATTCAAAAATTTTAAACGTGTTGGATGACGATGAGTTTAAAGTATAAGATATTGCCTCTGGAAGATTCGGTAGTGCTTGCAGAAGACTTAACATTGCTTCCAGAAGAGTTGAAAATACTTCTACAAGGCTTAAATGCGTCCAGAAGGCTTGGTACTATTTATAGAAAGCTTGAAATGCTTCCAGAGGACTTAATAATACCTCTGGATGATTTGAAATACTTCCAGAAAACTTGATGCTGCTTCTAGAAGTTTTGGAATACTTCCAAAAGACTTGAAATGCTTCCATAAGATCTTAATACTGCTTCTAGAATACTTGAAGTACTTCCAAAAGACAAAAAATGCTTCTGCAAGATTTGAAATGCTTCCAGAAGATATGATATTACTTCTGGAAGACTCAAAGTGAGCTTGCAGAAGGCGTAACACTACTTCTAGAAAAGTTGAAAATACTTCTAGAAGACTTGAAATGCTTTCAGAAGAGTCGATGTTGCCTCTGGAAGACTTGGAGTGCTTTCAGAAGACAAGATACTGCTTCTAGAACAGTTGACAATATTTCTAGAAGATATAAAATGCTTCCAGAAGACTTGATACTATTTCTAGAAGTCTTGAAATGCTTCTAAAAGACATGATGTTGCCTCTGGAAGACTTGAAGTGCTTCCAGAAGACTTAACACTATGTCTAGAAGAGTTGCCAATATTTCCGAAAATGTTTCCGGAAGATATAATACCGTTGCTAGAATATTTGCAATGCTTCCAGAAGAAGTGTTATTGCCTCTGGAAAGCTTAGAGTGCCTCCAGAAGACTTGACACTGCTTCTAAAAGAGTTGACAATACTTCTAAAATACTTAAAATGCTTCCGAAAATTTTGATACAGATTCTGGAAGACTTAAAATGCTTCCAAAAGATTCAACAATGCCTTTGGAAGGCTTGAAATGTTGCTAGAAAACTTGATGTTGATTGTAGAAGCTTTGCAATACTTCCAAAAGACTTGATACTGCATTTAAAAGACTTGAAATGCTTCCACAAGATTTGATGTTTCCTATGGAAAGCTTGAAATGCTTCCAGAAGATGTGGTACTGCTTCTAGAAGATTTAAATTATTTGCAAAAGACATAATATTGCCTCTGGAAGACTTGAAAGGCTTCCAAAAGACTTGACACTGCTTCTGAAAGACTTAAAATACTTTATCTGGGATTTATCTGGATTGAAGTTATCATCATCAATTATTTTGAGCTTATCTTTTCTATTTCTAACATTTGCTACGTTTGTTTGAAAAGTACGCATGATATTTTGAATTTTTTCAGACCTATTTGAGGCTTCTTTTTGGAGAGCCGTCATTCATTGTTGGAGTTTATTTAGAATCCGAACTAAAAAACGTTGATTGAAAGATGAAGGCTACTTTTCACAGTGATGTAGACGTATTTGAAATAAATTCATCTTGTAAATGAATACCTTTAAAGATGGTGTTAAGCATAACTTAAAAATATGTCCGAAAGATATAACGAAATTTTTGCTATAAATTCTGCTAAAAATCTGCTAAAAATGTTTTTTAAAGAGCACGTATGTTGAATTGAGATTTGATATTGCTTCTAGGAGACCTTATACTGCTTCCAAAAAACTTGAAATCCTTTCAGAAGACTTGATATCACACCTAGATGAGTTGATATGCTTCCAGAAGACTTAGTATTGCTTGTAGATGAACTAATACTGCTTGCAAAAAACTATTAGAAGACTTAATACTGCTTGATAATGAGACTTGATAATGCTTCCAGAAGACTAGATTCTGCCTCTTACAGATTTAAAACTGTTTCCAGAAGGCTTGAGCTACCTCATGAAGACTTAAAATATGTTCAAAAAACTTGCAATACTTGTAGAAGATTTGATACTAAAATCTTCTAGAAAACTTGAAATGTTTCCAGAAGACTTGGCACTGCTTCTAACTTGATATTGCTTTCAGAAGCATACACTGGTTCTAAAACTCTAATACTGGTTCTAAAAGTAAACCAGAAGACCTGATACTGCTCTTAGAAGACTTGAAATGCTTCCAAAAAAAATTATAGAAAATAAAAAATTAACTTGAAATGTTTTCAGAGGACTTAAAATACTTCTACAAGACTTAATACTGCCACTGGAAAACTTGATAATGTTTCCAAAAGACCAGCAATGCTTCCAGAAGTCTCCAACTGCTTTCAGAAGACTTAACTGCCCCTAGAAGATTTGATAATGCTTCTAGAAGACTTGCAATGCTTTCAGATGGCTTGAAATGGTTCCAGAAGACCTCAAATGCTTCTAGAAGACTTGATACTGCTTCAAGAAGACTTAAAATGCGTTCAGAAAACTTGACATTGTCATTGGAAGAGTTGATACTGCTTCCAAAAGTCCTAAAATACTTTCATTTTTAATTCTGAAATATATTAATTGCTCTTGACCAAAATGCAGATAAATGCAGATACTGACAAAATACAAATAAACTTATTACATAGTCGATGTTAATATGTTTCTAAACACCCCAAGATCCTATTCATTATTGAGGCGTTGAGTGCAAAAGGGGACTAACCCCGGCATATAATATATGTGGGTTAATCCACTTTTGCTCTCAATGCCTCTATTACTCATAATATATAACGAACTAATTCGTTTTCAAAAGTTTATAGATTCTTCTTGTACATGGCATTAATAGAACTACAAAAAATATATAAATTAACCAAATGAGAGACTTATTAAAGTAGAAAACTGTAATAATTTGATTTTTTTGATTATTTTTAAAGCTTTGTACTTGAATAAGTCTCTCGTTTTGATTAAATTTGACTTTTTGATCATATTAACAGTTTTGTACAAGTTTTAGAATTAAATTCCACATGAAATGAGGTAATAATTTACCATCACCCTTAATCAACCCTTTAAAATACCTCAATTAATCTCAACTTGCTATCAATTACAAAACTAAAATATGGAATATTTTAAAAATTTAAGATAAGATTTCAAGATTAGGTTCTCCTTCTACAACAGCATTATCAGGACTCCAAAAAATATAAATCAAACAAAATAAGAGACATGCAAGATATCAATTCTTTTTTTGACAGTTATTTTAAGAAAACATTGTACTAAACCTTTGTTTACACAGAGTCTTAGATGTAAAAAATACTGATTTTTTAAATTAAAAATTAAAAAATTGCATATTGTGCAATATGAACCTGCTACCTCACAATTTAAAGCTACATTCACAGTCCCTTGACTAACGAACGACACATAAAAAATCAAATATTTATTACATTTCTACTGCTGCAAAATATTTTGAGTACTTTGAAGTTTTGACTAGATTTTCTCGAGTATTTTTGAGCATTGCATCATACTGCTTCAGGAAAGTGATGTCCGAGTATATACTCATCTTCAATCCTTGCAAATATGAACAAAATCGGTGATGCCGAACCAGTAAGGTCCCCTGAATTTACTGATGTAGAATGGGAAAGTGATCAACACATCTTGTCAGTACCTAAACAAGTTAGTTTTGATAAATACTGCACTATTGACAGTGAGGTAGTGACTTCAGAAGCAATTGAAATCGATTTACCATTAGTGAATGCAGGCCAAGAATGGAAAGAAAATGAAGAAAGCGATGAAGGTGATGAGGAAGAAGTGGTAAATGTAACACCCTCTACAAAAGCTGAAGTTTTAGCGGCTCCCTATATTATACAAAGGTAACCCACATCTGATTTGTTATCGAATTCATTATTTATATCACAATTTAAAAGTTTGCTGATACAGAAGAGAACATTTCCGAAGGTTTCGCGAATTCTTTGAATAAAATTACTGAATAATGTTTAAGACGAACAAAACTCGTTTTAAAGCAAAGTGTCTTAAATGATTATGATTTGATGTTCGACCTTTATGGTTCTTAAATGAAAATTAATTGTGCATGGTGGTTGATATTCAATAGTGTTCGCCTATTTCAAGTTCAATTAGTAAGTTTTTATGAAAATAGCTTTTAGTTATTTTAATTGAGCTTGTTAATTTGTAGAAATTCAAACCCTGAAGAAGCTTCAATAAATGGAAGCGAAATATTGGTCATGAAAAAATAATTGCGTTCTTTCTGTCCTCAATCCTACCCTGGAAGTAGAAGTTTACTCGATTGCTAACGGGATTGAAGAATAAAAATCTCCTCCTTAAGTTATAAATGATTACTTAAAAAAAATGTTAATTGCAATATGAACAAAATACAAACAAACTTATTACATAGTTGATGTTAATATGTTTCTAAACATCCCAAGATCCTATTCATTATTGAGGCGTTGAGTGTAAAAGTGGACTAACCCCGGCATATAATATATATATGGGTTAGTCCACTTTTGCTCTCAATGCCTCTATTATTCATAATATATAACGAACTAATTAGTTACAGCGAAATTGCGAACATCTCATTATAGCGAACAGCTTGCATTCCCCTCTGTGTGTTCACTATATCAGGGGTTTACTGCACCAAATTTGGTTATTCTAGTTCAATATGTTTCTGAGATATGAAATGTTTTACAAATTTTTTACAAGACAAGTTTTCAAAAGTTTATAGATTCTTCTTGTACATGGCATTAACAGAACTACAAAAAATATATAAATTAACCAAATGAGAGACTTATTAAAGTAGAAAACTGTAATAATTTGACTTTTTTGATTATTTTTAAAGCTTTGTACTTGAATAAGTCTCTCGTTTTGATTAAATTTGACTTTTTGATCATATTAACAGTTTTGTACAAGTTTTAGAATTAAATTCCACATGAAATGAGGTAATAATTTACCATCACCCTTAATCAACCCTTTAAAATACCTCAATTGATCTCAATTTGCTATCAATTACAAAACTAAAATATGGAATATTTTAAAAATTTAAGATAAGATTTCAAGATTAGGTTCTCCTTCTACAACAGCATTATCAGGACTCCAAAAAATATAAATCAAACAAAATGAGAGACTTATTGAAGTACAAAACTGTAAACATTTGACTTTTTGATAATTTTTAGTTTTTTACTTGAACTTAAAGTACAAACTTGAAGTAAACTTGAAGAGTACTTGAAGCCTCTCATTTTGATAAATTTATCTTATTTGTAGATCAGGCAAAACATGTAACTACAATCTTTTAAAAACAATAATAATTTTTGAACCAGCAAAAGTATAATGTAGCTTTTAGAAATAAAAAAAAATTACCTTTAGAAATTTTAAAAGGAACATATTCATCATGAGCAACCCCTCGTCCAACTTTATCAAATATATCCAAATCAGAAATAATAACGTGATCACCATTCAAAACAACATCGAAAACCTTTTGATCTGGCCCGTTAAAATAAACTTCACAAAATTTTAAAACCAACACATACTCCCCATCCGTATATAAGGGGATATCATACCCAAAAGTGTTGGTATGATACCTTTCAGTTTGATAAAGCACATGGTCGTTTTGAGGCACTCTTCCAATATGAAATCTTTTTCCATAATCTGACGCCGTCCCTATCTTTCCATGAAGGGGGTCTCTTTCATAATACACACCATCGGAGTCCGTGTGAGCTTCACCGCCACAATTTATGGCGTACACAATTTGTCCCATGCAAACAGCATGGTTTATACATGAGGAAAAAATGAGGTAAACGGCGATTAAAGCGTTTAAAATCGGACATAACCTGTACCGAGACATCTCTTCTTCCGGGTCGGTGAGGTTCTACGTGGCGTCAGCTCATCAAATCGGTTTTTTTAGGGGCCTTATCACCGGTTCATTTATTTATGTAAAGTTTAATTTACGATAACGATATTTAGGTTACCTTTTCTACCCGATTTATTGACGTGTAATGTAAAGAACAACATTGTGCATATTAATCGTTTGTTAAGTAGATAGTAGATGGCGCTTTATTAATGTTCGATTTTATTAAATTAATTAAAATTCTTGAATTAATTAATAATATAGAAAAATTAAAACGTATTTTTATATTGATAAATAACAAATTTTATAAATTAAAATCAGGATTACGAAAAGAATCATTTTTAAGTAAACAATGTTAAGAGATGGCGCTAATAACATTTTAGTATGTAAACGTAAACATATTCTTTTTTTGAGCTTAATAAATTGTATTCTTTTTTAAAGGCTTTATCATTTAATTTAACTTTCATTTTCTACTTGATTCATTGATTTTTAATGAATAAAGCATAAAACAACATTATTATTAATAATTTGTTCCGACGACAATAGATGGCGCCTTCTTAATTCCTCAGTCACAATTTAATTGTAGTTTTTAAACATATTAACAGCTAAAATAAATTCATATCTATTTATAAACAATTAAAATAGATTCTTTATGTTGATACATTTTAAAATTGCTAAATTAAAATTAAGACAAAAAAGATTAATGTTTTAATAAAATGGCTAATAGATGGCGTTAGTAACGTGTAAACAAATAGTTGTGGAATGTGATTTTATTGAAAGTTCCGTTTAGTTTAAATTTTATTTTTATTCTTTTAATTATTACAATACGGAATAAGTTAACTATGTATTGGACATGTAAGTTTTATTTGCTTTAAAGTTTTTATATGAATTGCTATATATTTATATAGTCCTGTAAAATTTATCTTTTTAGGTTAGGAATTTCCGTTTGACAGTTCATATTTTTAAACTCATTTTTAGTATTTTAATAATTAATGCCCAATTATATAATTAACGAAATTCAATTATTCATTTATTTCCTTAATCTTATTTTAATACTTTTAAATTCTTTATAGATTTAAAGGATTTATGTATTACAACAAATAATTCAAAGTATATTGCTTTAAAATAATTATTTGTTGTTAAAAATCGATATTGGACATCTTTTCGAACATAACCTAAAAATTTTTTTTAACACTATTTTGAATTTGAGGTTTCCATAGCAACTTAGGATTGGGCAACATTAAAATCTATCTGGTAATAAGATTTATTACAAAAAATTATTCAAGATGTTTGGTTTAAAGTAATTATGTTATAAAAAGGAATTATAGGACATCTTTATTAATCTTAAAAAACTTTTTTTAATGGTCATTTTTTTGAGTTTGCTGACGTAAATGAGGTTTTCTTGAAAACTTAAGAATGGACAACCTTAAAAAAATAAATCACTAAGAATTTGACACATAATTGAAGAAAAGTTAGTTAAAGGGTATTAACCTTCTATTGCATAATTTATTTTATAGTTTGAAAAAATTTTTTTTTTGCATTTTTTGTGATAAATGCGCATAGAAATAAGACACCTATGAGTTTTTTTTTCAAAATTTGTATTTGTAGAGAAAAAAAAATGTGTTCCCAAATGGGCACATTGTGGGCTCAAAGTACATTTTTTTTTACATGGTGTGAAATGACTTGAAGCAATTATTTACTTTATTTAAACACAAATGTATTCCACATTTTTCGCACATTGTTCTGGATTTACCCTTGCAGTTAGGTTTTTTGCATCTTTCTCGGTTTTCTGTCTGTAAAGGCCAATGTCCAGTATTATCCAATATTATGTTTCTTGTTGGACGTGGTTCCAAACATTTTCTTTTAGGTGTGAAAGGAATGGGCGAGTCGATGGGCGTATTGGCGCCACTAGTGTTAGGTCGGCCTCTCTTTTTTGCCTTTATTTTTCCCACTAGACATAGATCTTGTGCTAGTATTGTTTTGAATTCCAATAGAGAAACCTTCTCATTCTTGTTTAGTTGTTTATTGATTCTTCTTGAAAGTAACCATGAATTTACTACCACAACGTCAAGCATGTGGCAAAATATGCGCATATACCATTTGCGGCTCTTCAATTTTATGGGATACAATCCTAATAGAGAATCCTGTAAATCTACCCCTCCCATGTGCATGTTGTAGATTGAAACAATGTCGGGACGATCAATTTCTTTCTTGCAGTTCTCCGACTTGAAAAAACGCTTTACTTTGGTAAGTGGAAATGTACCAGAGAATGTAGAAACTAATGTAACTAATCGATTATCATACCACTGCACAACATGAACATCTACTCCAGCAACATTTGCAGTTTTCTCAATGTGTGAGCCTCGTCCCTTTTTTTTCATTTCTTTTTCACTAACCATTTTTAGGCCCTTCAGCCGATTAGATCTTATTGTTGCCACACTTTGTATGCCTAATTTTCCCAGATAGGATAACAAATTTATACCAGAAAAATAATTGTCATAGTAAACCTTATGATTTTTGTCCCTCGGAATTGGTCTACATAAACGGACGATGATATTGCTGGCAGCTCCAAGATTTGGTTCTCCTGGCAATAGATTTTTGTCAGCTTTACTATTGCAAAGCTCAAAATTTGTACTGAAGCCACTTACTCCTGATAAGACATACATTTTGTAACCCCATTTGTGTGGCTTTTTGGGATTATATGTCTTTAAAGATGTTCTTCCCTTGAATGGAATAATTTGTTCATCACAGGATAAATTTTCCTCAAAAGGGATTTTTTGGCAGGATTTCTTTATTTGTTTCAATACCGGCATAATTTTATGTGTGCTTCCAGTGGCTAAGGTATTATCTGAGAAATGCAAAAAACGTTTCAGCTCCTCAAATCTATTGAGAGGCATGATGTCTGCTATTTGTGGTGTTCTAGTATTGGCCGACCAGTACCTACGCGTTGAGTGCTGCCTTATCAAAGACATCCATATAACTATCCCCAAAAACTGCTCAATTTCTTTAGCATCAGTTCTCAAAGGCCTGCCAGGTCTTCTTTGTGTGCTGTACAAACATGTTTGCTCAACCACCATAGATATAAAATCATCAGACAAAGAATTTGAATAGACTATATGCACTTTGTAATTCTAAAATATATTCTGGAAAATCGCATTCTCCAAAAAACTTATTACCCTGTGGATCTCTATTAGTTTTTGAAGATTTCCAAGTAACATTTTCAACATTTGAAAAGAAAAATCTCGTATTTGGGGGAAGATCAAATAACTGCGTCAAAGGTATGTCGTCTGGGTCCTCAATATCCTGGGATTCAATCTCGTCATCATCTAAGTCGTGAGGAACCTGTACTTCCACTGCAGAGAAAAATATGCATATGAACATCAAGACCAAACTATTTTTACTGGCATAAAATTTACCTTCATCATCATCTGATAGCTCAGAATCCTCGCTATCTGAAGGAATATCTCGAGTTGCATCAACTTGAACTTTTTTTCTTCCATAAAAAGCGCTTGGTCTAATTGTTGGAAAATAGCCCGGAAAATCCATTGTGGATCGTCTGTGTGTAGAAATAAGAAATAATTGCACACTTTAACTTTTTGAGCATAATGTTCCCAAATGGGAACAAACAAGTTATGACCTGCTGCAAAAAAAGGAACGAACGAAATATATCGAATTATGCATTATTCTACTCCTAACACTTGAAACTAAGTATAAAAAATACATACTTACCAGAAAATAACCCTAGAAACTAGATTTGATCTTCTAAAATCAATCAAAATGATCAAGTGGCCATTGATTCGACGCGAATTGTATATAAATGCAACACACCAACACAAGCACCACCTCTCGGACAAAAAATTTACGAAAGGTAGAAAACTATACTAGATATTCATAATGTATCTATCAGTTTCGCCGCTTAATACAACATATGGCCACTTTATTGGCTTAGAATGTTGTGTTCCCGAAAGGGAACATTATGCAATAGAGGGTTAATTAATTTGAGCATACAAAGTTAAGAAAATAGTATTAATTTTATTTAAGATTTATGTATTAATATCAAACGATAAATTTTGTTTTCGTTCTTAATCAATTTCATCTTTCTCAATGACTAAAATGATTTGATTTTGAGACCCAACTAAAATTAGTCAAATTTATGAAATATTAGTCTTAATAATTTGAAATCAAGTTCCAGATGTTGTCTAAACTTTAGTAGAAATCACAAAATTCTTTTTTATTCCTAATTTGCTTTATCGGTTCTTAAACAGATTCCACGACTATCAATGCATAAAATTCTTTTCTGCCAAAATCGAACTGCTCGTTTAATCACTTCTAAGCCCAATGGTGTTAATTACCAAGCCATGAGCCAAATGTTGCTTCATTGGTATTTGTGGCTATCTCCATTGTTCTATTACGACGTGAGTTACTTAGCCACAGCTGTGGAGTAGAAATATTGATTATGGATGAATGAGCGAATGTGCCAATGGAGTCAACATGTTGACTGAGTGACTAAATTTGGTCAAATTTATGAAATATCAGTCTTAATAACTTGAGATCAAGTTCCAGATGTTGTCCAAACATTAACAGAAACCGAAAATTCTTTTTTTTTGTTGCTAATCTGCTTTATCAGTTTTTCCATCAACTCCACAAGACTCTCATGCATAAAATTCGTGCATAATGCGGACGGGGTGGGTGAACTTTCACTCCATCAATTAACGGCTGATTTCGACGAATTCCGCAAAAATATCATCACTTGTTTAAATGAGGTGCGCTCTACGATTTCTACCCTTGATAATCGTCTTGATGACTTGGAGATGTACTCCCGTCGCACACATGTTACAAAACTCCGTTGTTTCCTTCCTCCCGTGGTCCGTCGTAATCTTTGTTATTCTGTTATTTTCCCCCATATAGATTACGCTGACACCGCTTATCCTGATTTTTCGGTAACACTTCAAAATAAACTGCAAAGACTTCAGAACCACTGCATACGATATATTTTTGATCTTGATCGATCTCAACACATAACTCCATACCGTAACTACTTACAGATATTAACCTGCCAAAACCGTAGATCATTTCGTATATTGACTATGTTACATAATGTTCTTCATAACTAAACACCAAGATACCTGTACTGTTATAATATCTCATCTTGATTCTCTGCTTATGTTCCCGACCCATAATACCGAATTTTACCATAATTCGTTTACTGTACAGGCGATAACCCTTTGGAACAATCTGCCTACTGATATTTGTAATATTCCTCACATTACGACATTTAAAAGTCATCTAAAGCGCCATTTATTTGCTTCCCAATTATCTGTCTGAAAACTTCTAACTTTTCATCTCTTCTTCTTTGCTTTTCTTCTTCTTCTCTTGCTTCTCTTATTCTAGCAACTAACGTAACGCATCAATTTAGCTACCATAAATTTAACGTTGAAGCTTGCCATTTAATTTACTTTTTTGTAACACAGTATACAGTTCATTGATTGGGTCCTTTGGAAGATATCGTTTATGCGATAAATTGATCCTTTTGCTCATATCTCTATATATTAAGTTGTGATATGTATACATTAAGTTGTATTTTCTTTTTTTTATTATGGCAATAAATTATTATTATTATTATTACTATTATTATTAAATTCTTTTCTGCCAGTATCATAGTGCTTGCTTGATTTATTCTAAGCCCAACTTTAATTAGCAAGTCAATAATTACCAAACTTGTGCATTGATTCTGCTATGAGCCAAATGTTGCTTCATTGATGTCTGTGATTATTTCCATTATGTGAGTTACTCCCGATATGAAATATTGATAATGGCTGAATAAATGAATGCACCAATGGAATCAACATGTTGCTAAAATGGCTAAAGTTTGTCTTCTTTTCTACCTGTATTGACTATTTTTATTATTTTACTACGACGTGAGACACTTAGATAGAGATGTGGTATATGTAATATTGGTAATAGATGAAAGGGTGAATACGTCAATGTAATCAACATGTTAATTAAATGAGTAAAATTAGTCAAATATATGAAGTATCAGTCTTAATAATTTGAAATCAATTTCTAGATGTTGTCTAAAGTTTAGTAGAAATCGCCTTCTTCATCAGTTCTTTCATAGATCAGCCAATATCGTATTGCTCCTTTGATCGGTTCTAAGCCTAACGGCGTCAATTATCAAGTTCTAATTACCAAACTTGTGCATTGATGTTGCCATAAGCTAAATGTTGTTTCATTGATGTCTATGACTATCTCGATTATTTTAGTATGACGTGAGATGCTCAAATAGAGATGTGGTGTATGGAATATTTCTAATGGATGAAAGAGTGAATGGAGTCAACATTAGTGTTCAATATGATGAATAATCCGCATTGTTTTGAGGATCTGCATCTGGATCCGTATCCGCATATATTTTAACGGAACTCCGGTTTGGTCAACGTTCGGTATTAGCTCATTTAGTGTTTTTTTTTTAAATTATTTTGCATCGATTGAACCCAAAGTTGTATAGAACCAATTGCTATCATTTAGATACACTCTAAGAGGCCTTTCCTTGCTTTTGACATATTAAAAGCTCTTTCAAAAATCTCAAAATAAATTGTTTTAAGTTTTTCAACATTGATTAATTAAGTATCTTAGAAGTACATTAGTAGAATCATTTTGGTGAAGACCAATCAATATATTTCAGAACTAAAAAATGTTTGTATTTTCTGGAAAATATCTCATTTAGTATTGCTGTAATTAATTTACATTTATTAAGCAATCTAAAGATGTATAGAATCAATTAGTTAGGAGCGTTTTCAGAAATCTCAAAATTAATAACGAATATTAATTACTTTAACTGTTGAGTTCCGTGTTATATGTATATATGTTACCGTTAATCTGTATAATTCATATACTCAATATACAATACCCACGTAATGGTTTATTTCTAAAAGTTGTATTGGTCCATGATTTTTGAAGAATGTTATGGACTTGGTTGGGTTGGACTGGGTTGAGGTCCAATTTCATACTGTCGTGTATCTCATTTCACCTCTACCTCTTCGTAGATTAAACTCTTCATACTCAAATAAAATGTGCTCGGGTGTATCAGCTTCTTCGCAAAATGAGCACATATCTTCTTCTGCCTTTTAAATTCGATACAGATATATTCCGTACACACAGTGTCCTGTGAATGGCTGTGACAAACAGTAATCTACTTCTCTCCAACCTCTCCATTGCTGTATGTTTGAAATCAAGATCTTTAATCCCAAACATAGCTGGTATTAGTATCCTTTTCTATAAATTTGGCATCGCTCATTTACTAGAGGATTCAAGGCAGGCAGTCTTGCTATGACTTTTACTGCCTCTGCCGGTACTGTGCGATACGCGGAAGCAAGGCCCGGTATCTTTTATATTTTAAACATCTCTGCCATGTAGGTGCAGCATACAAAATCACCGATGTCACCGCCGATGAAAGTAACCTCTCACCTCCAGCCGTTGGGCCTCCAAACTTGGGCATCAATTTCATGATAAGATTTGTCATCGTCATAGCCTAATTTGTGACGTTGATAACAGGTTCCGTCATGGTTATGTCCTTATTAACGAAAACTCCAAGATATTTAATGCTTTTTTTGCTTTCCACTTCAGTCACACCCACCCCTATCTTGAGTGATCATACTGACCTTCTGCTCTGCATAAGCACCATTTCCGTCTTCTGTGCCACTATCTTCAATTCCATTCTTGACAGTTCTGATGTTAAGAGTTGTTTTCATACGCAAACAACTCTGTCTCTTCCTCCAAGTTTTGTCTGAGTATTTCGTCATAGAACAAACTTCATCATAATGGCACTACATGTACCGTCGATTTTCCTTTCCTATAGTTAAACTGATTAAGGTGTAATATACTGTTAGTTTCTACATCTGTTTGTAGCTTTTAGGCACAAAGGTCTGCATGATGCATTTTCAAAAGATTTCGAAAATTTGCTTCAAGTGAGTTATAAAATTAATAAATGATTATAAATTTCCAAAAATACGTTCTTGTTTCTGGGAAGTACGACGTGTATAAATCCCGTCGTAATGCCATTTGACCCGAGGTTTTCTTTTTTTTCAAGTCTGGATGCCGCCACCAAAAATTCCTCCTCCGTAAACAGTTCCACTTCCATTGGCTTCTCCAGGGGTTCCTATATAACTTCCAGTTGCTTGGAGAAAAGCTTTTCGACCTGCTCTCCTACTTTTTCTTCACCAATGTTTGATTGGGGTTTCATCTTAAACATCTTATTGTGAGTTTCTACTTTATTTTCCTTTCCCTATACGTCCTCCTCTAATTCCATACAAAGTTTCTTCCAATTATCTCTCTTACTATTATCTATTACTCTCTATTACTCTCTTTCTATTATCTATTAGCTTCCTTAAACTTAACTAAACCAAATGCAACCAACCTAACCCAATCCAACCCATAACATTCCTCATATTGAGTATATGTAGTTCAAGATTAACCCAACTAAACTCAACCCATTGTAACGAATCTTCTAAGTTTTTTGGAAATATTTCACAATTTTTTTCTATAGTTGAATTGAGTTGAGCTTTAACTTCATACCATGCACTGTACGGTATGGTATGAAGGTTTTTTCTTCTGGTTGAGCTCCAACTTCAAATTACTAAGTATAAGGGATGGTATGAAGTTAAAACTCAATCCAATCCAACTATAGAAGAAAAAATCACAGAATGTTTTGATTTTTCCTTCGATAGTTGAGTTGTGTTCAACTATCGAACACAACTGTTGTAACTTCATATCATTCAATATAAGGGATGGTATGAAGTTGCAGGTTAACCTAACCCAACGATAACATACCATACCTAAAATTTGGAATAATTATGAATTTTTAGAAATATTCCGTGATTTTTTTTTTCCATATTTTAGGTTTGATTTTTTCTTCTTTAATATTTGTTTTGAGTCAAGCTTCAACTTCATGCCATCCCTTATATAATAAAAAATCAAATCCAATATAACAAAACTTCTAAATTCAATACAATTTGAGGGATGGAATATGAGGTTGCAGTTCTACCAAACCCAACTTGACCTCTGATATCAGACAGATTTCTTTCAATTTCTTCCCAAATTGCTTAATTTCATTTAATTTAATAATCTTTAAAATGATCAAGTTCATTTTAAAACGCTTAATTATTGATTTCTTTTGGAATGTTGAAACATTATATTATCTATCTAGTGACTTGTAGTGTGTTTTAAGATTTTCCGTGCTTTTCAATTTTCTCGACAGATAAAGCTTGTGTGTTAACCAAACTTTGACTTATCATTGTCGTGGATTTTGTCTTCATCGTTTTTACAAAAATGTTGTCTATAAACGGCAGTGAACTCCTCATCAACACTTATTTTTTGTGAAGACAAAAACCAACAGAAATGATTACATCTATGGATGTAAGGAATGCTTGAGTTTCCGCACATCGCAATTGGACCCTTTGTGCTTATTTATCTTAGTGTCTCGTGAGACTTGTGGCTAATCAAACGGTGCTTTTTCCAAGATCTACAAAGAATTGAGCTGTTGTTGAAGGATATTTTAACAATTCCTTGTCAAGATGGCAGCCCCGGATTCTGTCCCACGTTAAGTCCGTTTGGGACTTGAGTAAGCTTGAATCTAGCACTTTACCCCTCCAAAACGATTACATGAATAGCCGTTAAAAAACGGACAACATGATAATTTCATAAAAAGTGTTGCTCCTTTTGAAATCTGAATCTAGCAACTTCCGTGATTAACAGCAATAATATTCTAAGCTCAAACAAGACATTGACATCCTTCAACACTGTCCAAAGCAGAGAAAAGAGAATTATTAACATGAAACTGACAAAATGAGTTGTTTACCTCTAATAGCTATTTTCTCGAAAATTTACTAACTTATTAAAGAATTTCAAAAAATGTCAATAGCTGGTCTTCGTTATTTTTTTTCTGTTGATACTACTTAATGTCATGTTCTCTTGTACTCATGTACTCTTCGTATAAGTCTATTTATCTGGATTTACTTATAGTCTTAACGAGTTGGATGTTTATTATTGTTTAATGTTGTTCCTCAGCTATGGTGTATAAAGAGCGACCTGTTTAACCAATACAGCACTCTTCGCAGTTGCTGTAATTCATGCTATACATACCACACATTTCGTAATGTTGGAACTTATGTTTGTTGTTAATAAATATTTATCCAAGTTTTATCCCTGCTTTAATAAGAGGTGTTATGGTGAATATCTTCAAATACTTCTTTAAGTCGAACTGAATTGAAGGGTGAAATGATGGAACGACGTGAGTTTTTGGTATATTGGAATCATTATTTTATACAGGACCGATTATATTGTTAGGGCTGAAGATGACAAGTTTGTTGAAGAGGTATCCAAAGGAACCCATTTTATGATTATACCATTGAAGAAATTCTTAGATATGATGTTGTCTAGGAGTGTTTTTCCTATAAATGTTGTAAGTCAAATTGTTTGTTATTATTATTAGTCGAGAATAATGAGTGTAAAATTGTTATCCATTTCAGTAGTACTCAAATCTGATTGTTGACACCGTTGTTGAGGACTGGAAGTTTAGCGTCGTTTCCATCAAAGATTAAAAATATGTTTTAAAGTAATCTCATCGTTTCACCAGTTTTCTCTTAACTCTAACCCACTAATACTTGGTTTGCTCCTCTACAATACCAATACAAAGCATTTCGTATTCATTATTTTACAAAAAAACAAATCTTGTATGTCTTTTTATAGCATTACAGAATAATTGGACTCGTCAATCTTGGATGATTAAGTACTGAAATGTATCTACCTATCTTTTCTGTGTGACCTCTTTTTCTTGTCACGTATTTAAGAAATTAATTAATGTTGTTAACTTCTTTAAATGAATGAATTTACTTCCTTTGCTATTTACTCCACATGAACACAAAATCATAATAATCGATTCTTATTATTACCACACTCAGAAATTAGCGGCATGTAATGATGTATCATAACTACATTTCTTATAAATTGACGTAAAGTGTTATTATATTAAATTAATATTAGAAATAATTATGCGATTTTTGACCTATAGATACTTTTTTCTGAGAATAACTCGAAATTGATTAAGAACGACAATATAATTTATCACTAATTGTAAGTACATAATGATCTCTACATTTATTTGAGATGTTATTTTAAGCTTATACTTCATAAAATTTCAAAATATAAAATGAAAATATTTCATATCATTATTTTAAAGATGTTTCTTGTTTGCGAATCGTTTTAAAGTGCGAGCAGGTGGTTTAGATCCAATGTACCATATAGTTTGAAAGTTGATAAGGGTGATAAGGGCGCATGCTTTCGCCGGAGCATTGCGCGCCCCCCAAGAGTGCGCCTATATTTGTATTTTGCGGAGTTGGTCGGATCATTCAATCTTCGCGATCCTTACCGAGAGAAAGAAAATTTGAAACTTTCGGTTTGTTTTTTTGTCGCAGGCATGTTAAGATCCTCCTGGCGGATTGCGTTCCTCATGTGCTGCGCCATCCAACTTCAACTAGCCTTTTCCGCTTCCGGTAAGTAATTTACATTTTCATAAACTTTCCGTAATTTAAAATTTATACGTAAAGTAAAATTTATTAACTCAAAGTGAAATAAAAGCGCATTCATGATCAAGGTAAAAGAGGGGCTTTAAAAGTTAACTGTATATTGAATTATTTTCGAACTAGTTTGGAATTTTTTATTCGATTTTAGATCGTTTTTATTTGGAAATATAGAACGTGTCATCTTATGGAAGGGAAAAATACCTAAAACAAACGATCGGGGGAATATTTTCTTCCCAGATGGAATCTCTATTTATTCTGGGAAAACGTATTTTATATCCTGGGGAATGCTTCCTTTATCGTTGAGGAATAAATGATGTTATACCCTTGAAAACACGTTGCAAGACGAAATCACGATATGACACTCGTAAATCGAACTCGATTTATTTTATGCTTTTTCACACTTATCATTCACTATTCAATACAAATTTTATCCCACCCTTTTCGCGCTATATTAATGACGGAACTTGCTCGTTTTAAAGCCATAATTTAACGAGATGTCGTACGCTTTGGTACGGGTGTTTACGATTTACTGCCGGGGGAAAACAGAATGTTTAACTTTCGTAATCTGAAATTTAGCGGCTATAAATCATTTCTATAAATCTTGTTTTATTTATTTATTTATTTTTGGATTGTACTCGCTTTCAAAAAGTGCTGATATGCATATTAAGGCTCCCTCTCTCGTGAAACTTGGAGTTTACCATATCTGATTGGGCTTAGCTCAATAACACATTGTTTCATATTCAATGATGTTTTTCGATCAATATCTCATCGTTATCAATCTCAAATTAACTGGTATGTTGTGTGGCTGGTATTAACTGGTATTAATATAATATATATAATATATAATATTAATATAATATATTAATATAATATAATAAAAAAATTTCAAACCTGGAAGAACACAAAAAACTTTTTCAAACATAAAAATCGATACATTTACTTGTGATTCAGAATAAACATGTTATATATGTTTAAGGAGCTCGAAGTAGAATTTACACTAGACTTATAACTAGAGGCTAAATCCGAACGTTTTTAGTTTTAGGTCTAGTGTTAGCTGTAATGTTGGTATTAGTTCTACTTTTAGCTGTTATTCGGTTTTAGATTATTGTGTGCCTGTATCGAACTAAAACTAGAACTAACACTAGACCTAGAACTAGAAAGATTCAGGTTTAGCCGTGCGTCTGAAGACGCACGGCTAAACCGAAACTTTCTAGTTCTAGGTCTAGTGTTAGTTCTAGTTTTATTTTTTGTTTAGCTGTAGATTATTTTAAATTCTTCTGGAACTAGAAGTATACTAGGCCTACAACCTAGCTACAGAACCAACGCTAGATATAGAACTAGAAACACTAGGGTTAGCAGCACGTCTCTTAAGATGGCTACACCCAAATGTTTCTTGTTTTAGGTCTAGTATTAGTTCTGAAGCTAAGTTGGGTTGGATTTGGTTCCATTATAAGAGACCCAAATGTTTCAAGTTCTAGTGTTAGCTCTAACGTTAGTGTTGGCTCTAGTTTTAGTTGTACACGTTATGGTACTGGTGGTTCATGTTTTCGATTAGTTAGATAAAAATTCCAACGAAAATATCCAAACACAAGAATAGCTCACGTTGGGGCATGCAAACTTATAACAAAAATTTGGAAACAGATTTCAAATCCCAATTATTAATAACTAGGAGTATATGATATGATTATATGAATAAGATGCTAGACTTAGAACTAGAAAGATTCGGGTTTAGCCGTCTTAAAAGACGTACGGCTAAATCCGAATGTTTCTAGTTCTAGGTCTATTGTCAGCTTTAATGCTAGTCAGTAAATCAGTTTTAGTTGTAGTTGTTATTTAATGTTAGATTGTCAGACAGATGTTGCTAATAACGATGTGCGTTTTGGATTCTAATGAATACGGTAATAATGTTTCATCGATCTCGATAAGATCGATGAAACGAAATGTTCCACCTTTTTTGATAAAGAAATCAAAAATTTCGTTTATCCAGATTTAGTTCCAGTTCCCAGTTTGACTCTTGATCTTTTTATTCCAAATCCTCTTGAGCGAGACATGTACGTTGTAATCAAAAACATTTTAGCAACTAGGTTATCAAGTAGTGAAGAGAACCGATACGATCTATAGCTTTCGGGTACTTCCATGAGTGATCAAAAACCCTCTCATTTTTATAGAGGTATGTCAACGATTGTTGGAGACACCCCGACGGTTAGTCAGGATCTCTTAAAATTATTAAACTCTTGAATTACTTTACCAACTAGCATAAATATTGTATCTGGAAATGAGGATATTAATGAAATATTAATTAAAATCTGGGAGATATTTTCTGATTTCAAAAGTAATTGTGAAAATTTTTTTAAAAGATTGGCCGATGAACAATTGGACATTAAAACTCAAACACTTTCCATTCAAAATAAGGAATTTAATAGATGATATTTTAATCAATCTATAGCATATTCCCCAAATTGCCAAAATCAGAACAGAGGCCGTTCTCCATCTCTCACATCCTTCATCTTCTCATTCTAAACATTCATTATAATGAAATATTTGACATTACCACAAGAATTTCAAAGATAGAGTTTTAAAATGTTAAAACCTGTAAATTAAATGTAACAATTTTAGGCGTTACTAGGAGTTTTCATTTATATTTACTAATGTAGATGTTTCTCGAATTATCATTGGAATAGATATCTTTTTCATGTTTTAGTTGACTTGCTTCAATATTCTTTCACCAAAACTTTTTAATTTAGAGTATTGAGGATCCATTATCATTTTATCATTAGAATAAATAAATAAATAAATGGATAAATAAATAAATAACAAAAATAAACCCATATAAACCAGACTAGTATTTGCATCCTTGTTTTTAATAAAGAATATATCAATACGTCGAGTATATCAGGTTATGTTTGATTTTGTGACGAATTTTATTTTATATTTTATCATAATTTGTTTTTAAAGTAATTTTAGAATGTTAGTGTTGTTTCATTTTCGGCTGAATTGACGTAAGTTATTGTTTAAACAAGTTATACATATTATTGCATTATAAAAATTTTATAGTTGCCTCCTTCTGAAGATGATTTGTAAAATCGAAATCGATGAATAAAAAAATTTTATCACTTAGTCAATTATTGATATTTTATATATAAAAACTTTTTAATGTTGAAACAAACTATCCACTTTTGATTAAAAACTATCTAAACATAATAACAACTTCTTATTTTTCCTTACCTGTTGAATTACATTACATTATCGCATCACATTATTACTAACGGACATCTCCCACTCTGTAGACCTCGACGATTCTAATAAATTCAAAATCGCCAAATCAGAATTTGAGCAGATGATAGCTTATGGTATGGATAGTCGGCAACCATCCTCTTTTTCCCTTGTTTCTGCTCTTTATATGGCATTTTTCCATTAAACGAATGAGCTTCTATTATGACTGAGTTTCCTATCTCTAAACCGTTGAAACGATTATAAAGATTTCTTGATATGATAAATTTTTACCACAGATTTATTCCTCATTTTTCAGTACTTCTTATTCCTCTTCACAACTTTCAACGCCTCCTCAAAATCTCAAGCAAAAAAATATTACTTCTTGGACGACTGAATGTCCAAACAGATACAAATCAAAACATTTCTAGCTAATGCCACTGTTTTAGCTCATCCTTGTTTGTCTTTAACTACTGGTTCGTCCAATTCTTCAATTGGAGCAGTTTTAGAGCAAACCATTAACAAAGTTTCACTATGTATTGCATTCTTTTCAAAAAAAACTTTCTCCTGCACAAGCTCTATAACTCACTTATGATTGTGAATTATCTTCTCAATAATTGAATATTTTCGTGACTTATTAGAAGATTCACAACTTTTTTCAGTTTTAGAAAACTATCTTTACCTTCTAATACAGAGAAAAGTCCACATCAAACGTTTTCTCAATTTTATTACACAATTTACAAAGGATATTAAATATATTAAAGGGGAAGCAAATATTGTCTCTGTCTCTTTTTGCATCAGATAATGATGTTAATTCCTTTGAATTACAAGAGATTAAATTTAGAAGAAACTCGATTTCTTGCGTTTCTTCTTCTTCTACACCACGTACATGTGTTCCAAATAACTTTCGTTATACTATTTTCACTAAACTCCATAATATTTCCGTACATTCAGGTATTCGAACTTCCAAAAAATTATTAATTAATTCAAGATATTTGTGGCTTCGTATGAATTCTCACATTACTGTTTAGACAAAGTCAGGTATTAAATGTTAAACGTCAAAAATTTACAAACATACAAAATCTCCAATTAAATTTATTGATATCTTTAGGACGATTCGAACATAAATTCTACAATTGATCTACAATTGCCGAAATAGTATATACTCTTTATTTCTCTCGTTTTATAACACCTCATTCTATTACTTACAATCAAAGCAAACAATTTAAATATGAATCTAATCTATTTAAAGAATTTAGTAAAATTTTTTGTACATTTGAAATTTATACATCTACAGAGTGATATATCAGCGGAAAATATCACAACCCAATACTTAGGTCATCCAAAGTATTGTTCATGATATTTGGGGTACCGAAATCTCTGAAGCTTTGGGTTAAATTGGAATTTCGAAGTCGTGAAAAGTGTTGTGAATTGAGGTAGCCAAAGCATCATGAGCAACACTTTGGATGACGGAAGTATTTGGAATTTCTAAATTTAACTCAACCCAATCTAACTTATGTTAGTCATGCTTTGGATGGCCGACGTCTTCGAAATTGTTCGAGTATAATCGGGAGATTATTAAGGTTGATGTAGAATCTCAGATAATCTCGATCGTTTTCGAAAACGTCAACATCCCAAGTATCATGAATTTTGGATGGTCGAAATCTTCAAAATTTTGGGTTGGGTTTGAATTTCGAAGTCCAATCCAACTCAAACCAACTTAATGATATGGCCGACGTCTTCAAAGTCTGTCGAGACATGAGGGTAAAACGATTATGAACAGCGTATTTGGGAGAATATTCAGGTTGAGGAAGAATTTTTATACCAAAAAAATCTTAGCGGACTCCAAAGATGTCGGTCGCCCAAAGTGTCATGTTGCCAAAGTTGGATGGCAAAAGTGTTATTGAATTGAATTTTGTTCGGTTGGACTTCGAAGGGCGACTACGGGGAAACCATTCATTACAACTGTCTTTCAACATTTTATCTTTTCATGCATTCTTCTTGAAACGGCACTCACTTACCATGATGCTTCTTCTTTGTAGAAGCTACGGACAGGTTTCCCTCTGCTTGTTCATCCTTCTCTTTTCAGTGTGCGGTCTGCTACCCTGTTACATCTTGATCTTTTAATCTCATTTTAGGTTAGTACCGATACACGAAATCAAAGTATTCCCATTACTTTTGACATTTTTTTACCTACATACCTGAGTAACTAATAACCACCGAGTTAACTTCTACCTTACTTTGTCCCATGCAGCTCTTTTTGGTACTCGATCTTCCGTTTACTACCCATGATCTTTGCAACCATAGAAAGGATGACATACCACTTCTGAGCTCAACATATTCTTTTTAACATTTCCTGTTCTATACTCTTGCATTGTTTCTTGCGTATCACACTCACCGCAGAACCAGCAGTGTTTCGTTTTCATTCGTTTTATCGTTTTCAGGTATCTACCAAAAATTCCGTGGCAACACAACACACCCCAAATCAGCCCAATCCAACCCAACACAACTCAATGGTACCATTTGAGTTGGATTAATCTGTCAGATCTGGTTGATTAATATCTGCCACTTCATAAATCTTTTAACATACTTAACGGAGATCTAATTTGCCTCCCATAACATAACTCCGCAGACTTTCATGGCAAATATTGCATGATCAATATACTCGTCCCACTATTTCTCATTTTCATAACTCAAAACTCTGAGTATTTTCTTAAACACTCAGACCTGTGCAGTATATTAATACCACTGTGTTCAAAAATTTCGTAGTTAGGCTACTAATAAAAACTCCTCAGATTTGCTTGTATCTTTGAACGAAAACCAACTTTAGAAAATATATTCAATAATAGTACCATTGATTCTGAGTCAGTTATAATGCTTGTAATGGTGTTTTTGTCATACGAATGGGGAATTGTGGACGCCCCCTATATATAAAATGTAAACGGTGATCGTTGTCACCGTTTAAAGTCACGGTGATTGAGATAGAATGATCACGAATCACTATGTTCCTTAAAAATCAGGGATCGCTCATCTTTAATTATTTTTGCAGGTTCATTTTAATTATGTTTCATATAGAAGAGGTCCCCAGATCTAGTTACAAAGAGAGAAAAATTTTATTACAGATTTTTCAAACTTATCTCAGCAAAAATAATGCATTGGATATGTTCAAATCATACGAATTTTATACTATAACGTCTGATGACGAATGGCTAAACCGAAACTTTCTAGTTCTAGGTCTAGTGTTAGTTCTAATTTTAATTCTTGTTTAACTCTACATTGTTTTCAATTCTTCTGAAACAAAAAGTATAATTAATACTACAATCTAGCATAAGAACTAGAACTAGGAATATTAGGGTTTAGCCGTACGTCTCTTAAGACGGCTAAACCCTAATGTTTCTAGTTCTAGGTTTAGTGTTAGTTCTAAAGCTAGATTGGGTTGAGTTTGGTTAAGTGTTAAGAGACGTATGACCAAATCCAAATATTTTTAATTTTATGTCTAGTGTTAATTCGATACTAATATAAGAATGCGTCTTCTGACGCATGGCTAAACCTGAATCTTTCTAGTTCTAGGTCTAGTATTAGTTCTAATTTCAGTTTGACACAGGCACAGATACAGATAAAGGCTAAATTTGGGCTAATACCAACACTAAAGCTAACACTAGACCTAGAATTAGTAACTTTTGGGTTTACCCGTATATCTCTTAGGTCGGCACCGATCCCAACGCAAACTAGGTTCAGAACTAATACAAAACTTAAAACTAGAAATATTAGGGTGTAACCATCTTCAGAGACGTATGGTTTCGGTTTAGCTTAAATCTTTCTGGTTCTTGATCTAGTGTTTCTTCTAGTTCTTTTTGACACTAGACTTAGAACTACACTTACGTACGATTACATCTCGTAAGACAGCTAAACCCAAGTTTTTAGTTCTAGGTCTAGTGTTAGTTCTAAGCGTTAATGTTGGTTCTATTTTTAGTTGTACAGGGTGGTTCAAATTCCATATCCGAATACGCTATCTCTAAATCTCTTTTAAAAGAATCCAATACTGAAAACCTCAAAGCGCTGTTGTCTTTTGTTTTTCTCTAGACAACAAAGAAAAGTCTAGAAAACTTCAAAAAAGTGAAAATATCGTAAAATAAGCAATTATCTTACTTATTATTATTGGTAAAGTATTATGACTGAGACACTATATTAATTCGATTTTAGATTTTGAGATAGTATGACAATTTTCGTTTTTTTAAATGGGAACAGTTTATTAAATTTCCGATTTCAAGAATATACGGAATGATAGGTCCATTTCTATTTGTTTTAGAATAAACCTAAAAATAAACATTTTTTGCAATTTCTAAATACCACCATTTAAATTTAATGTAAATATTTTATTAATGAAAAAAAGTAATTTAACAAAAAAATACTTTTAATTTTGTGGTCAATTTTAGTATTTTTATGACATCTCACCAAAACATGTTTTTTACAATCGTGCTTGTCTGGAAATTATAGACTCTTTTTGACATTATTGAACCATGGAAAAAAAGTAATTTAACAAAAATATACTTTTAATTTTGTGGTCAATTTTAGTATTTTTATGACATCTCACCAAAACATGTTTTTTTTACAATCGTGCTTGTTTGGAAATTATAGACTCTTTTTGACATTATTGAACCATGGGTTAGTAAGCTTGAATGAATCGGAACAAGTTAGCCAGGAATATCTCTTTATTCTATCTTATTTTGCATCACAAAAGGTTTTCTGAAGGTTTTAGACTGGCAATAATATTTTCCCTGTTTGCACATGCTACCAAAACGTTCATTTGTTGCCCAGTTCTTCCATTTTATGATATCTTACCATAACATGCTTTTTTAAAATCGTACTTTTCTGGAACTTGTAGATTCTTTTTGGCAATGTTTAGCTATGTTCAGTAAACTTGAACTAGTCGGACGTCTAACAAGTTTTCCAGGATTATCATCTTATTATGCATCATAAAAACTTTTCTGAAGATTTTAGACTGTCAATAATATTTTTCATTGTGTGCACATACTATTAAAATGTTCATTTGTTGTCCAGCTTTTCATTTTTATGATATCGCACCATAACGTGCTTTCCTAAAATCGTGCTTTTCTGGAACATTGATTCTTTTTGGCATTGTCAGACCATGGCTTAGTAAACTTGAATTAATCGGATTTCTTACACGTTTTCCAAGATTATCATTTTACTTTACATCATAAAAGGTTTTCTAAAGATATTAAACTGGTAATAATATTTTTCATTGTTTGTACATGCTACCAAAAGGTTCATTTTATGCCCAGCTCTTTATTTTTATGACATCTCACCTTAACATATTTTCTTTTAAACGTGCTTTTCTACATCTTATACATTCTTTTTGGCATTGTAATTTTTTTTTAAATAGCTAATTTCTATATTTAGAGTATAAAGTTATCTTTCGTCTTTCTAACTCTACTACTTAACTTTGGAGAGGGAAGTATCTGTAGTGTTATCTATTATTTTATATTTATTTTAGAGCTATATATTTGGATCTATATTTTAGATTTTAAAAATATCATCACTTGTTATAAAATCAATATAAAAAAACTTGAAAATTGGAACAAACAAAAAACTTATTCAAACATTAAAATTTATATGTATTATTAATTCTTCATCGATAAAGTTTAATATATAAAATTTTTATGCATGTATTTGGTAATAACTATTATTTATGATTTTATTTCATTTCCTATTTGCCAAAAAAACTTTTTTGTAGTAATAAAAGAATCTAAATAGAACTTTGGCACACTCGTCCATATTAAGATTGCAATGACGGCGTGTATCTGGAGGCGATAAACTTCCCGAGAACCACAATAGTCTGGTAGAGTGGGGTGTGCACATCCATGTTATTTTTCGTTTTTCTCGCCAAAGTTCCCACGAACACAAATAACAAGTATAACAAGTAGCCTGGCAATTTGGCAAATTTGGCCAAAGTTCTACCGCCCATATTTCCATGTTTACCTTCTGTAATCCGCGCGGGTCTTAGTTAGGAGTTTGCGCCGTTGAATTCCTAACGAAGACGAGCCCCCCTTTAAACTTATAATTCATCGTTAAAATTGGGTTATTTGCTTACGACCATGCTCCATCGAACTAAATTTCAGTTAGTCTTTATCCAGATAACGAGACTATAATTCGCGTCCAATGTAAACACTTTTAATGAAAAATGCTTCTTTTTTTTCTTATTTTCTTGCTTTGCGTATATCTTCGCCTTAACAAGTTTGGTTCGTTTGATGTTGAGGATCACGAAACGGATTATAGCTTAGCACGTGAGCGGGTTTTGAAAACGCTCCCGATGGATATTGAATTCGATCCCGACAGAAGGTGCCCCCGTGTTGGCTCTCTTGTTTTATTTAACGAAGTCAATCGCCCTAAGGATATCGGAGGCCCCGTACGTTTACATGCAAACCCAATTTGTAAAGTCGCCTTCGGCACTTCGATCACATCCCAAACAGGATAATGGTTTTAAACGGAAATCTTTCATTAAAAAATTGAAAGATAAAGCGTAAGATGATTCATTATAACGTAAAAATTGCTCGGTCACATAATTAAATAAAGAACAATGTGGGTTCGGAGAATCTGTTCTCTGAAAGCCGCCTTCAGCACGCGATAACTAAATTACTCGCCGCAAGAAGGGAGAACCCAATTCATTGTTCCCGACACCATCGATCAAGTATTTGTTAGACCTAGCCAGAAACCGGTGAAGCTTAACACGTCGACCACCCCATCCCCCCGTATTGAAGACTTAAAGTAGCAAGTTGGTTAGGTGTTTCCTTGCATTTGACGCTTCTCCCCTTTAGCGTTCGTTCTTTGGCTTTCCTCATCCATCATAACGAGAACCGTTTAAGTTAGGCCGCCATCTCAGTCTGGCGAACACAATATTGTGTCTTATAAATTAACCCGAATTAATCAAAATCAACGTTTATTGTTCCAATTTTTTTCCCTCGGTGCTAATAAGAACAACCCAGAGTTTAGATTGGATTCTTCAGACGACGTTCGTTTAAAGTTTTCGTCTCTTGTGGGATTTGAAATTGCCGCTTTTCGGTAGACCCCTTTAACGGATCCCGAAGGATTTGTCGATTTCGATGGAGATAATACATGCGACTTCGATTTTAGTTTGCCCATTACGTAAATGATCCGGATATAATGGTTAATTGATGAAGAAATTTATTTTTGAAAGTTTTTTGTGATTTCAATAAAATATAGAAGAAAGAATATTTGATTTGGTATCAATAATTGATGTGATTCGAAATCGAGAGCTATCAGCGGATTGATGCCAAGACGCCAGGGAATTTTGTTGAAGCGGAAAAGTGCTTCTTTCATGGAAAAATAAATCCCCGTAGACGGGAAATCGCAAAGTCGATGATCGGGACCCCGTAAACAAGAGTTACGTGTCGACGGTGGCGCGGTGTTCGAATGGCTGAGGGGAAGAGGGGTGACCCGCACCTGGGCGCCGCGACGCTTCCGCTTTTCCACGACCCTCTTTATCTCTTTCCAATAGCCGTTAAACATGCACCTACCTATCCCACCTACTTATGGCCAACCCCTATAAACGGGAACGACTAAAATTGAACCTTTCCAAAGGCGAAACCTTTATTTAGTCGTTTGTCTCACGCAAACTAAAATGTTAAGTCGCAAATTACGAAGGATTAATTTAAATAAATAAGAATGATACGAATAAATGATGTATGAGTCGAGGCATAAACAAGCAACTGGCAGATAGACAGATACACGCAGTATTCAGGGTTAGATGGAAAACAAACCGCCTCTGGTACCCGGATATTCGATGTACCACCGGGAATTGGGGTGGAAATCGGACCCGCATGCCACGATCGGTAATTACTTTATGCAAATAATGTTAAAACCGGACTCACCAACCCCACACTTACTACAAACAACATTTGCATAAGAGGATACGACTCGGATTACTTATTATAAGATAGCCCAATATTTTTGTTATTGAAATAGAATCTTCAACATTTTAATATCCCAACCTTACCACCATAACATTATTTGTATGGTACTCAACAATCTTCTGAAAAATAAATTAATAGAATGGACCTTACTACGTGAAAAGAACAACTCCCAGCGATATTTACGAATATTACTCATTGTACAGGATGTCCCAATTTCGATGTCCGCAAAGGCTATCTCCGAAACTAGAAAAGATAGAAAAAAAGTAGCTTATATGTTATGATCCAATTTTTCGAAAAACTGTAAATGAAAAATGAAAAATTCGGGAAAACGATAAATGTGAATATTTCATTTTCTTTTTACGAACAATTCAATGACATAGGTTGAATTTTTTTCCTATGATTTATTTTCAAATATTTCTTATAATAATACAATAATTAACAATAATCTTGTTTTTTCTCACACAATTGTTTGTATTATTTAACAAGAAATGGTGCTATGATAATAACCTTACTATAATGCAAACCAATCTTCTTAAGTTACTACATTTTTGGGCAGCGGGTCTCCTAACTTGGAAGTAGAAATGTGCAAATTACGTAAGTCCCGTCGGCTGACGATGGGTCATGCGTGACCCACCTTTGGTTGTACCACTCACGTGAACGTACGTGATCGTGAGCATCTTTGGTTTCAACGGGACCTGGCGTGATCCGGTTGGAACAATTGTTGAATATTTCTTTAATAATAATATTGAATTTGTTGAGGTCCGCATTAACAAAAAATACTATATTTACAACAGTTTATTTAAAATTTGTATTTCTCGAATGAATACGAACAGTGATCGGCGACAAGTAAATACCCGGTGACCTGTCTAGCGTTAGTTCTAGTTTTACTTTGATACAACCCTAATAACGCTAGAGCTAATACTAAACCTAGAACGAAAACCATTTAGGCTTAGCCGTACCTCTCTTAAGATGGAACACTTTTTTTCTTTTATACAGGAGTACATAGCACAACTACAGCTCTTATTAAAATTACCGATGACATTAGATCTGCTTGCGACGAACGTTGTGTTTCTTTACTGGTTCTTCTGGATTTTAGTAAGGCCTTTGACTCTGTTGACCAGATTATTTTATTATCCTTACTTACTTCTATTGGATGTTCCTCTTCTTGTTTATCCTGGTTCCAATCATATCTTTCCTTTCGATCTTTATATATGCGTGTTGGTTCTGAGCTCTCTTCCAGTTATGGAATTAAATGTGGGGTTCTCCAGGGCAGTGTTTTAGGACCCTTACTCTTTTCGATTTTTATAAATGGTATTACGGATAATATTTCATGTAATTATCATTTGTATGCTGATGACCTTCAAATTTACACTTCAACATCTATTGATAACCTTGAAGATGCTGTTCTTCGTCTTAATAATGACCTTGCCAGTATTCTTGAATGGTCTAATCGTTATGGGCTTAAATCAAATCCGTCGAAAACGCAAGCCATTGCTTTTGGCACTCGTCCTCTACTATCAAAGATGAACTTTCACTCTTCCCCTCAAGTGATGCTTGATGGCAACATTATTCAGTTTTCGGACACTGTTAAGAATCTTGGTTTGATTATGGATTCGACACTGTCCTGGAGACCTCAGGTACAGAGTGTTTGTAAAAGGGTTTACTACTGCTTCCACACTGAAAACTTCAGTGTTTCCTCCCGCCTGTTGTTCGTTGCAACCTTTGTTACTCTCTTATCTTGCCTCATATTGATTATGGTGATGTGGTATATCCTAATCTTTCTTTAACTCTCCAGAATAAATTGGAGAGACTTCAGAATAACTGTATTCGTTACATCTTTGATCTGGGGATGTTTCAGCACATAATGCCGTATCGTAATTATTTGCAGATGCTTACTCTGCAGAATCGCAGGTCTTTTGAGATACTCTCTACTTTGTACAAGGTTCTGCAGAGCTGCACTCCTGCATATTTATCTGACTCATTTAAGTTTTTGTCGTCGCATGGTTTGTCCACCCGATCCAGTTCTGATACCACCTTAATGTTTCCGGTTCATCCTACTGAGATTTTTCACAGATCTTTTACAGTACAATTGATTGCGTTATGGAATGATCTACCTGTCGCTATTCGCAATGCAACAAGTTTGGTGTCTTTTAAAAATTTATTGAAATGCCATCTTCTTACTCTCCAACTGTCTTCTTGACTTCTTTGTGTTTGTTGTCTATCCTGTATGACGATAATCTGCAAAGGATATCATATTACCGCAGCTAGCCATAATCCTTAAGTTTAATTTTATACACAGTAGTAGTTGGGTCTCTTGGAAGATATCGCTTACAGCGATAAATTGATCCTTTTGTCTTGATGTTTATATGTTGCTAATGTATACTTTTCTTTTTGTAATTTCTTTTTTTTTTTTTGGGGCAATAAATGTGTTATTATTATTATTATTAGAATAAAGCTCTGCCAGCCATCCCGGCTCCACGCCGGAGTGAGGGGCTCTTACCCTCTAAAAAACCTCCTGTAGATCACTGCAGACGGGCTGGAATACGCTTTCGCGTTTAAGACTTCGGCCGCGGCGCTTTGGCAATCCAAACCAACGATTACCAATTTTGATTTTAGATGAAAATAGAATAACATGTAAAAATATTGGAAGATATTTAGGTGTTTATCTTGACGATAAACTTAATTTTCATTTTCATTCAGATTACGTCACTAGAAAAGCTAAGGAAATTTCTAATAAAATAGGAGCTGCTGCAAAGGTTGGTTGGGGCTTAAATGGTAATGCATCTAGTACCATTTATAAGGGTGTCATCGAACCCTTATGTTTTATGCAGCATCGATATGGAAAAGTAAAATTAAAAGTATTAAAAGTAGGAATAAATTTATTAGTGTGTAGCGAGTTTTAGGTTTGAAGGCTGCTAGAGCCTATAGTACAGTTTCCAATGACGCGTTTAGTGTTATAGCAGCCATTTTACCAGCTGATTTAAGGTTTAAAAAGAATTAGCATTACTATAAAATGTAGATAACTTGGAATCTGACCAGTTAAAACTAATTACTGGTTTAGATGTTAATAAAAATTTGATAGAAAAGAAAGTGAGCTTTTATCTATTGTTCACCCGGCAAAACGGGCAGTTATGAATTTTAAAATTTGTAGGAGTGTAAATAAAGTTAGTGGTGTTCAGATATATACGGATGGTGCAAAAAATGATGTTTATGTTGGTGCTGCATTTGTTGTTTTTTGTGATGGTGTTGAGATTTATAGAGAAAAAATTAAACTTGGTGGTTTATGTAACAATTTTCACGCTGAATTAGTTGCAGTTAATGTTCAGTGGTGCTTTAAAATATATAATTAAAAATAATATTGTAATGTGTGACTTATTTAGTGATAGTGCTTCTGTGTTAGAAAGCCTAAAAACATGAAGTGACCTACTTCGTACTTACGTCTGCAAAAGGAGACGTGGGATATGATAAGAGATCTTGAGAACAGAATCAATTTCTATTGGATCAAAGGACACTCTGGAATCGAAGAAAATGAGAGAGCGGACCAACTGGCTAAAGAAGCATTTTTGTTGGAGAATTCTCATGTTGATTTTAATTTTATATCTAGACGAAACGTTAAGAATAAAATTAAGAAATATTTTATGGGAGTTTGGTAGGAAAGATGGGATAAGTCAACAAATGGAAGATTGACTTATCAGTTTATGCCGAAAGTTGGTATTGCTTATAGTTTCCTATATCCAGAAGCAATAGAATTGATAACTGGTCATGGTAACTTTGAAGATTACCTAAACAGAATCGGTAAAAGCGAATCTTCACTTTGCAGTTGCGGAGAAGTTGGAAACTGCTCATGTTTTATTCAAATGTGCCAATTTTGAAAATAGAAGTAGGCTTGAGAATAAATTGATTAGTAAAGGCCTCTGTTGGCCAAATAATTTAGATGATATAAATAAAATAGATAAAACAATTGAGTGGTGGTATATTTAACGAATTCTCAAAGAAATTCATTGATAAAAAATAACCTATTATAATTAATTTCTGGGACGGTGTTATGATTTAGCTTCTTTTTTATTTTACTCCTTTATTACGCTTTGCTTGCTTACAAAAAATTGACGTTTATGGGAGGGATAGGGGAGGTAGAGAAAGACGTTGGTAAAATCTATTTTATCAAATTTAATTAACTTAATCACTTCTTTATTTGTATAAATATTTTATTTGTTTAATATTGTTGGTGTAGTACCATTCGGTGGAGCACCATAAGATAATTTTTATTCATCTTTAAATAATATATATGTATAACTTCTTCACAGCTTCTCGTCTCTGGTTCCTTCGTCCTCGTACCACAACTCGATATTTTAAACTTCCTTTGGACTCCCGGACACATTTTGGACTCCAGGACCTCTCCTCCTTCTCCTCTTCCTCCTGGATATTTCTAAATCTAGCCTTGATATTTGGACATTTTGGACTCCCGAGCACACATAACAAAGTAAAAACCCACCGTTAACTTTTTGAAAATTTTTCTTCTTATCGACGCACCCGGATGGGGGAGCGCTTTAAGATGGATTTCAGTTTGATACAAGTATGCAACAATTTAAGACTGAATAACAACTGAAAATAGAACCAACACTAAGGCTAGAGCTAATACTATACCTAGAACGAAAACCATTTAGGTTTAGCAGTACCTCTCTTAAGATGGAACCCAATCCAACCCAACCCAATATGAAAGAAAAAAGATTGAAAGAGCGTGAGTCACGGGAATTGACGTGACCCACGCGTGACTCACGTGATTCAAGAATGATATCGTGAGCGGGCACAAATAGTCACTCAAGCGCACATCTCTACTTGAAAGGCCCATATCTTTGCAGTTTATTGGTTTAGACCAAAAATTTTTACAGGAACCATTATCATTTTATTTCTTGTATTTGTGATAAAAATTATGCAATCGTTTCATCAGCAACATCATTTTTTGAACATTTTAGTTATCATCCTAAACATATCATAGTATAATCCCTAACAATGGTTATTTGTTTTTCAATATCTTCCTATCTGTCCCTTAACATTCCCTATGTTAAATCAAATCTATTACCTCTAAATTCCTCTTTTCACGTCTCTAAATTCGCCCTGATATTGAGCAAGGTCAAAATTTCTACCATCTTTTCTGAATATTATCACTGATAGTTGATATTTCTCTCCATTGTTAATAATCGTCGTGAAGATTTCTCAATATCATATATTGCATTACAATTCTGGTTTTCCCCAACATTTACTCTACCATTCAAACAGTTGATTTTTCTTAATATCGCTTACAGCTTTATTCTTCTCGTTATAGCGTAATTTCCTTCAGGTTTCCTTCAACATTTTTTCCAATCATTCATGAACATCATCTTGGCCATCTTCCAATATTATATCTGACTCAATTAATTCCTAATTTTTTTTGACCATTGTTAAAGATTTCTATATTTTTTCTTTACCAACATCTCTTTTAATTATCCTACAACATCTGTATTCTTGTTTCTTCTGGTATTCCTCAACATTTTTATAAATAACAAACATAAATAACATTTCTAACCCTAGAGATTATCATTAAAATACAGCGTCTCAACATCTTTTCTGTTATCTCTTAATATCACGGGCTAATCCCTAAGGTTATTCAGAACATTGTTTAGGATTTCTACATTTCTGTCATTATTTATCAATTATTATCATTAATTAATCATAATACATTAGAATAATATTGAGGAAAAGTAAAGTCTTGCTCAACATTTTGAAATGACATCTCTGGCCTTTGAGATCATTATTCAAAGATAGCATCTTTAATTTTTCTTAATATTGTTTATGGTCTCTTTCTTCGCTTTTTCGAGATCTCCGAGAAACATTTCTCGAATTCTGCAGGCTGTTTCAATTTCCTTCAACATCTTTTCCAATTACCCATCATTGTCGTCTTCACCATCTTTCAAAATCATGTCTGATTGCACTAATCCTTAAAATCATTCAGAACATTATCCAAGATTTATACATTTCTTTCCTTATCCATCAAGATCCTTGACATTGCTTAATATTGTCTTGGTATCCTTCAACATCTTTCTCAATCTTTTCCATCAACATCGGCTTTATCACCTTCCAACATTATCTATGACTAATTGTAAGATCTTTCAGAACATTGTCCGTTGTTTCATGTTGTCTAGGTCCATTTCAGTATCATCAACATTATCAATTATCTGTCAACATCATCTTTGTCACGTTTCAATATCATTTTTGATATAATTAGGTACTGTTCTTAATATGATATTCCTCAATGTCTTTCTAACATCTCTTAAAACATCCATAAGCACTGCTTTGGTTTGTGTGGAGGTATATTTTTCCTTAAACATTCTTTGTGATAACCTTCTCATATTTTTCGACATTTTTCTAGAATTCGTCAATATTTTTAAGTAAAATCTCAACTATAAGATCATCATTCTCAAAGATAGTAATTATATTTTTTTAGTATTGTTTACGATAACTTTTTACACCATTTTTGGCATCTCATCAATATGAAGAAATAAAATTCATTTTGTTGATAATCATCTTTCAAGACATTGCAAAGACTTTTCTTTGTTGATATGAACGCCTTTAATATTTGTGACAAATAGCAATTTTGATAACATCATTCTTTTAATACTCCTATAACGTTAATGTTGCGTTAAGACAGTTTTTATTTCATGAGCTCGATTAACTTCTATTTTAGAACGGCTAATTACGGCTGCGCTTAAAGTTAACGTGACTTCATAAAATTGTGAGGTAATTTTGATGATATTGATTATCAATGAACGCGCAATTAAAATGAAATTCATTCTCGATTTAATTGAACCTTAATGATGAATTTACATACGATCAAAACGACTGGTTAAGTGTTCAATTGTATAGTTTTTGTTGCTTCTATATGTTAATTTTATGTCATAACTCTGTAATATTTTATCTATCTAAGATTGTGTGTCATTCTTATAGACAGGATAGATATATTTCATTACATTACGTTTTTGAATTTTGTTGTAAACATTTTGTATGAACGTATTGCATTATTCGCATTATACAATCGTAATCTAAGATAATTTTTAATGTAAATAGATTTAATACTGATCAAAAACGATGCAGTATTCATTCATCCGAATTAGACAACATTTCATTTGCATTTTGCAGTTTAATCAAATTACATAAACTGGACAGATCAATTAGACCTATAATTAGTAATAATAACACACCAACACAAAATATCGGAAAAGTTATTCATAATTTAATAAAAAATGAATTTAAATTTGAATCAAAATATTCAATAACGAACTCATAACAAATAATTTATCATTACAATTAATAAAATTTATATTAAATTTTATAAATACTATAAACCCCTATGCAAATCTGATGATGTGGTGCACTGTACAACTATGAAAACATTTCCATTTTTTAACATTTGTATCATTCAGAAAGATTTATTCCAACCTTACCACCGTAACATTATTTGTAAGTTATGAGTTAAATAATGTAATCTAAAAAAGTATTCTTGGACGCACCCAACAGGATTTTAAAAAATGAATCGATGGCAGGAAACTTATCACATAAAAAGAACAACTCCCAGTGACGAATATTATTCAATATACAATTGTCAACAAGATGAAAATATCAGACTTTGTGGCATAATTCCAAGCCGTGTATGGCAAACAAATCACAACTGTACAATATACACAATAAACTAAGCTAATAACATATTCGAAACTGATCCAAATTTTAAAAAAATGCTCATAATCATTTTTCAATACATTGCAAAGACTGTTCTTTCTAGGCAAAACGATTGCGTTTAATATTTGTGATAAAAATCATTTTTAATAATGTCATTTTTTTAAATACAACTTTAATGTTGCGTTAAGATCATTTTAATATCATTATCTCGATTAACTTCTATTTTAGAACGGCTTCGCTTAAAGTTAACGTGACCTCATATAATTGTGAGGTAATTTTGATGATATTGTTTATCGATGAACGCGCGATTAAAGTGAAATTCATTTTCGATTTAATTGAACCTTAACGCTGAATACACATGCGATCAAAACGACTGGTTAAGTGTTCAATTGGGTTTTGATGAAATCTATTTAGAGTGAATGTATTTTATTTAAAATTTTATAATTGGTGTTTGATTATTAGTATCGATATATATTAATTAATGATGAAATAATTTTAAAAAATATTAAAACGAACTTATGTCGTTGTATTTATGTCGTTGTTTGATTCATTAAACGTTTCATCTTCTTAATTTTTCTATAGCGGATTTATTGAATAAAAACAATTCTTATCCCTTAAATTTAGAGGATTGTAACTTGGTGGAGAAGGTGTTTTAAAAAAGTTACATCAATACAAGTTACAAAGACTCCTTGAAATTTTTCGTATCAGTTTAGAAACATCCTATATCTTGACCTATTTCTATTTTTGAAACTACCCAGGTTTCATTAAAAATAATTTATTGGTATGTCGTTACAAGTGTCGACCATGACTGTAAATCGTGTAAGGATTAGACGTGTTAAAATGAACGCCTTTGATATTTGGTATAAAAATCCTTTTTGATAATATCTACAGTGAACAACATCTACCAGTACATCGCGATATTTCACTCACTAACAAAGTGATATATACAGAGGTGAATAAAAGACACATGAAGTAAATTTAATTTTGACCATTTAAAATTATTTTTAAATTTCCACTTATTTCTAAAGATGATTTTTAGAATTTGTCATGATTTTGTGGCATTGACAATTTTTTGGGTCTTGACACTCAAAAAGTACTTAAGACATCGCTATGAAGCGAAGACTTTTAAAGCAAATTTAATCTAGATTTAATCCAATTTAAAGCTTTTTAATTTCCAGTATTTTGTATGCGGTAATTTTTAACAATTTAACAAGATTTTTTGGTATTGGCTATCTTTTGGGCCTTTTATCTCAAGAAATAATTGAGATATCGCTATAAAATGCTTTGAAAACATTTTGAAACAATTTTAAACTTGATGTATCCCAAATTAAAATTATTTTTGAATTCCCATCAATTTTGAAGAAGCGATTAAGATTTATTATTATTTTTTGATGTTGACAATGATTTGGGATAATTGAAATATCGCGATGAAATAACAGCTATTTTGAAGCGAATTTGTGAGATAGATTTTCCCAATTTTGATTCAGCAATTTTTTTGAATTGGCGTATTGATAACCTTTGAGCCATTATATCTCAAGAACTAATTGAGATATCACAATGAGATGAAAGGCATTTTGAAGCAAATTTAATCTAGATTTTGCCCAATCCATTTTTTAAGTCCTGATTTTTTAAAATTTATCATAATTTTAGCGTATTCATAATCTTCGAGACATTGTATCTCAAGAACTAAGCTTTTTGAAGCCAATTTAATGTAGATTTAGCAAAATTTAAATATTCCTTAAATCTCATAATTTTTGTAGGAGCAATTTTTTTAAATTTATTACGTTTTGGGCGCTTTGATAATCTTCGAGACATTGTATCTCAAGAAGGAATTGAAATATCGCGATGAAATGAAAGATATTTTGAAGCAAATTTAATCCCGATTTAACACAATTAAAATGATTTCTTAATTCCTATCAATTTAGAACTGACAAATTATCAGCATTGTATCTCAAGAATTATTAATATATCATGATCAGATGAATGGCGAATTTAATCTAAATTTAGCTCAATTAACATTATTTTTTAATTACTATATATATATATATATATAATAGTATATATATATATATATATACTATATATATGTATTGCTAACTTTTAAGGCATTGTATCTCCGGAACTAATTGAGATATCGCGATGAGGTGTAAGACATTTTCGAACAAATTTAGCATAATTAAAACGATTTTTAAATTGTCCTCACTTTAAAAGAAGTGATTTTTTAGAACTTATCATGATTTTAGGATATCGATAAGCTTTGAGACATTGAGGCAAATTTAATCCAGATTTACCACATTTTTTTTTAATTCGCATCAATTTCGAAGAAGCGATTTTTCATACTTTATCATGGCTTTGTGATATTGATAATCTTTTCGGCAATGTATCTTAAGAATTAATTGAGATATCGCGATGAGATAAGTATCTATATGTGATATCTATTTTGAAGCAAATTTAATCCCAATTCAGCAATAAAATAATTTTTTAATTCTAGCAATTTAGAACGAGCGATTTTAAAATTTATCATGATTTTTTGGTATTAACAATCTTTGTGGCATTGTATCTCAAAAACTTATTGAGATATCGCGATGAGAACAGCCGTTTTGAAGCAAATTTAATCCAGATTTAGCACAGTACAAATTATATTTTAATTCCCATCAATTTAGAATGAGCGACTTTTTAGAATTTATCATTATTTTGAAGTATTGACAATTTTTTGGCATTGTATTTCAAGAACTAATTCAGATAGATAATTAAAATGATATTTTCCCCACACTGAGGGAAATTATCCTTGACTCCCAAGAAAAACTTATTCTTGAATACATTTTTTAGAAACAAGCATAAGGCACTCTTAAAACAAAAAGATTTTTCTGTTTTAAGAATAGAAGTATTATCGAATAAAATATATCCTATTCTCAATATCCAAAAATTTGAAGTTTTTGCATTAGAAATTTCAATCTTTCGTCATTAATTTATCATATTGAAATGAAGAAACATGCAAGATTATTGATACAAGAATATGTTTTTCTAAAAAGAAAGATACCTTGTTAGTATCAGGCTATGAATCGCCTTAAAATCTTCAAAAACTGTCTAAAATATGTGTTTATGTAATATGATTGTATAATGTTGTCTAAAATCATCTACAAGTTATTTAAAATCGTCCAAAATTTGTCTAAAATATTTCTCTAGTTAATAATTGTCTAAAAATGTTTAAAATCATCGAAAGCTGTCTAAAATTTGTGTTTCTAATCGTCTTTAATTGGCTAAAGTTGTCTAAAGTCATCAAAAACCTAAATCATCAGCCTAAAACATGTCGATAATAGTCTATTATTCAAAAAGTTGTCTAAAATCACCCACAAATTGTTTAAAATCATTCAATGTTTGTGCAAAATATTTCTCTAATTATTAATAATTGTCTAAAGATGTCTAAAGTGATCTAAAACTGTCTAAAATATATCTTAATCGTCTATAATTGTCTAAACATGTTTAAAATCATCGAAAGCTGTCTAAAATTTGTGTCTAATCGTCTTTAATTGGCTAAAGTTGTCTAAAGTCATCAAAAACTGATAAAAATATACCTCATTGCCGTTAATTATCTAAAGTTGTTGTATTTTAGATAATTATTAATGGTTTAAATTAATAATCATCTAAAATCAACCGAAACTAATTTAGAATCATTCACAAGTTGTCTAAAATCATGCAACATTATCTAAATTAACCCAGTTGTCTAAACATATCTAAAGCTGTTTAAAATCATCAAAGAATGTCTAAAAACCTTAAAAACTGTCTAAAATATGTCTCTAATATCCTATAACGGTCTAAAATTTTCTAAAACCAACTACAAGTTGTTTAAAACCATCAAACATTTTTATAAAATATATCTCTCTAATAGCTAATAATTGCCTACAGATGTCTAAAGCATGGTTTAATCCTTTATACTTGGCTAATGTTGTTTCAAATCATTAATAACCGTCTAAAATCATCTAAAATTTTTTTAGAATCATGTACAAATTGTTTATAATCATTCAACATAATTGAAATTAACCCAGGTGTCTAAACTTGTCTAAAGTTGCTAGAGATTTGTCCAAGTTCATCATAAATCCAAAAATAAAGTAGTAATAACAAAAAATTATGATGATAGTATATTTATTTAGATTTTGGTGCTACAATTGTTTCCATAACAATATAATCGTCTTCAGGCAATATATATACAGGGTGTTCCCGTGACTCGGGGCATAAAATTAACCACATATACTAGAGCAAAAATGATGATGATTCGTGAAAAAAAATTATTATAAAAGTCTTCAAATGGCCAAGATATGGGCCATCAAAGTTCAGAAATTTTAACACATTTTTCTAAATATTTTCAAAACCATTAATGGTAGAGGGTTGAAATTTGGTACAGAGTAAACAAACATCATGCAAAATCATTGAACCAATTTTGACTTTGGCCGGATGACGGCAACCATGTTATACAGGGTGTTCCTAAAATTTGTTTGCTCAGAACTTTTTTGTTTGTTCGTAACCCTACATTTATTTTTGTAGTTTTTAATAGAAAATTTATTTTCGAAACTTTTTTCACTCTTTGAAAATTTTGATAACATTAACCGTTTGCGAGTTAAACGCGAAAATATTAAGCTTCGATTTCAATGGTAACACTAAACACAATAATTTTCGAAAAAGTTGGCCATGGCAATTAAAAAAAAAACAAATTGAGCCGTCAACTTGCTTATGTAGTTTAAACATAAAGTTGTTTGTTAATGAAGTTTTTATTAATTTTGCGTGTTCAAAATGGACAATTACACATTTAGTGAACAAACTGACATGATTTTGACATTGGGAGAATGTCATGGAAACGCCGTAGCAGCCGCTAACCGTTATCGGGAGAAATTTCCGAACCGCAGAGCGCCCAATCGAAAAACATTTTTAAGAATTGAAACCCGTTTAAGGGAAAATGGGACGTTTAAGCCGAATTTTAGTAACAACGGTAAAGTCAGATCAGTCCGAACAACCGAACTAGAAGAAGATATTCTAGACTACGTACAAGAAAATCCTACAGCTAGTACTTTGGATATGGCGAGGCATTTTTTAACGTCAAAAACAACTATCTGGCGTGTTCTTCACGAGCAACAGCTTTATCCATATCATAGTTATAAAGTTCAGGAAGTTCGACAGGCTGATTACCCACTACGACTGCAATATTGTCAAATAATGCAGCACAAAATCCAAATTGATGATCAATTTTTAGAAAAAATACTTTTTGCAGATGAATCGACCTTTTCTAAAGATGGAATCATCAATTTGAGAAATTCACATAGTTGGGCGGACGAAAATCCAAGATTTAAGAAAGCTTGGAAATCGCAATGGAGGTTTTCTCTTAACGTTTGGGCTGGCATTGTGGGCGATGTCATTATAGGACCCGTTTTCTTGCCGTCAAGGCTGGATGGCCATACATACAGGGGACATTTAGAGCAATTAAATGATTTTTTAGATGACGTTCCTTTAAACACAAGACAAGAAATGTGGTATATGCATGATGGTGCTCCTGCGCATAGTACACATGCTGTCCAAGAATTTCTATGTGAACGGTTTCCGGAACGGTGGATTGGACGAGGAGTGGATGCACCGATAAGTTGGCCCCCCCGATCGCCGGATCTTACACCTCTAGATTTTTATTTATGGGGACGCATTAAATCGCTTGTGTACTGCGTTGAAATAACTTCAGTTGATCAACTGAGGTTACGAATTGTTGATTCATTTGATCAACTTCGAACTGAAATCAACGTCCTCAGCAGAGTGCGCTTTAATTTAAGACGGCGATATCAGGCGTGCATTGAAGCCGGCGGGAGTGTTTTTGAACATCTGCTTCAGTATTTTTTTTGTTCTGTTTTATTTATTACCATTTGTTTATAATTTTATTGTTCTTGTTCATATTTTTGTTAGAATTTTTATTATGTTCTTGTTTGTTGTTACCGCGAAAATTAAATTTATTGTTTTGGAAATTACATTCTTTTATTCAATTAAAATAAATTAACACTGGATTTAACTAAATCTACACTGAGAAATTTATGCAAATAATGGTTATTAGATCAGTTCGTTTTTCAATTGTCATCGCCTTCTCAGATCTTGCGGAATATGTTTTATTTGTTACGATTGAAATCAAAGCTTAACAGTTTCGCGTATAACTCGAAAACAGTCAATGTTATCAAAATTTTCAAAGAGTGAAAAAAGTTTCGAAAATAAATTTTCTATTAAAAACTACAAAAATAAATGTAGGGTTACGAACAAACAAAAAAGTTCTGAGCAAACAAATTTTAGGAACACCCTGTATAACATGGTTGCCGTCATCCGGCCAAAGTCAAAATTGGTTCAATGATTTTGCATGATGTTTGTTTACTCTGTACCAAATTTCAACCCTCTACCATTAATGGTTTTGAAAATATTTAGAAAAATGTGTTAAAATTTCTGAACTTTGATGGCCCATATCTTGGCCATTTGAAGACCTTTATAATAATTTTTTTTCACGAATCATCATCATTTTTGCTCTAGTATATGTGGTTAATTTTATGCCCCGAGTCACGGGAACACCCTGTATACAGGGTGTCTCACGTAACTGGTTCATTAGAACTTTTTTAGGTTCCACTATTTATAGAGGCTTGAAATTTTGGTAACATGGGTCGTTCATTCCGATCTATCAATCTAAAATATTTTCAGGATGGCCACCACTTCCGGTCTACCGGAAGTAGACCTCAACTTCGTTATTTTAAATGGAATGCTATAGTTTTTATTACACCATTCAATTATACATAAGAAAATATGTTGACTTTGATAACAGTTGTTGGTGCCTACCGTTTTTTGTTTTCGAGTTATTTTGATTTTAAGTATTTTTTGTCAAATATCGCCATGCTCTTTACAAGCCCATATCTCAGCCAACGTTAACTCAAAAACGTTTTGCATTGGTACGATAACTCTTCATATGCTGCTAAATAGATTGTCATTTGTTGTATCAGTATATCTTATACAGGTTGATCAAAAATTGAGTTACCGTTTCTCTGTATTCAATTGCGTGAAAGTCGAAAATTTTAAATGGAACGCCCCATATTTTCATACCCTATCAGAAAGGGAATTTAATTCTCTACAAATTATCTATAAACATTCCTATACCTATTTATTATAGTTTTCTTGCTATTGAGGAATTTATCAAAATCACAGGTTAAATGCTAAAAACCGTTTGTGTTTTTGTTAGAAGGCCATGACATTTTGACAGTTTCTTGTTTAATTTATTTAAATTATTATTAGTATTATTTCTCCAATGAACTGTGATTGAATAAACTTTAGATTGCTAGCTGTTATTTACCAAAAATAACCAAAAGAAAGCCGTTAAATGAAACTCATTCTTTCAAAACAACAATTTAATGACAAAAATTAAAATCAATAACATAAAAGAATGAAATACTTAGAATTATAAAAATAAATTATGGGAATTTAATTCTCTACAAACTATTTAGATACTTTCCTGTGCCTATTTGTTGTAGTTGCCCTCATATTTGGAAATTAATAGACACATGCAATGAAGATAGCAGGAAAGCCATAGAGTTTTGATAGCTTTTCAACCATACACTCAGAGAAGTCTGCGTACAAAAAACTTGTAATACTTTAATTGAAAAAATAAGAGTCATAATCTAAGGTGATAAACTTGATTTTTTTTTATTTTGTATATTTATAATTCTATTAACAAATTATGCTTCAACAAAACAGAAACAGTAGTTACAGAAAAAAATCAAAACTAAAAATTCTACAAATAACGGGTATGCAAAAATCTGCGTACAAGTCAGGACAGTATTTATAAAAAATTCATAAATGAGATCATTGTTTCTATATTAATATGAGGTCGGATAACCTTTACGTTTAATTACCTCCCTTAAATGTTTAGCCATGGAGTGCACTAATTTCTTCGTTTCGTCCGAACTGATTTTGGCCCATTCCTCAATCATAACATTTTTTAACGTTTCCTTCGACGTTATGTTGTGTTGCAGAATCCTGCGTTCCAGTAAATCCCAGAGGTGTTCGATGGGATTCAAGTCCGGCGATTGTGGAGGTGTTTTAAGTTGCTTTGGGGTATTGTATAGTAGCCAAAGCTTAGTGTTGTGGGCGCAATGTTTGGGGTCATTATCTTGTTGAAAAAAGTATTCGGGCCCCAAGCCCAAGTTTTCGATGCTAGGATTCAAATTTTCTTTTAAAATGTCTATATACATTTTATGGTCCATTGTCGATGTTATGAAAACCAACCTTCCCATCCCTTTGGTGCACATACACCCCCAAACCATAACTCCACCACCTCCGTGTTTTACAGTCGCTTTCAAATTTTCGGGATTAAGGGCAGTATTAAGTTTTCTCCATACAAGTTGTTTACCCTTAATGCCGAAAATGCAAAATTTGCTCTCATCTGTAAAGAGAACTTTCTCCCAGAATTCAATGGGCTTGTCTAAGAGTTTTTTTGCAAAGGCGATCCGCTTCTGACGATTGACCTCTGACACAAATGGCTTTTTTCGTGCAACACGACTGTGATAGTTAGCTTTTTTTAACGTCTTTCTCACCGTATCTTTGCTGATGTTTTATGAAATTCTTCTTGTACATTTTCTACTATTTTTTTTGCCGTCAGCCTAGGTTCTTTTCTAACCTGCTGTACAATTTTTCGCTTATCTCGGTTTGTTAAAAGGGGTGGTCTACCAGATCGCGGACGTGAGAGGTAATCTTCAGTGTCTTTATAATTATTAATTACTCTTTGAATGGAAGAGTGTGACCTGCCGACAGTTTCTCCTATTTTTCGAAAAGATTTTCCCTCTTTCCATAACTTTACAATAATTTTTCTTTCTCCCAATTCAATTTCCTTTCCTTTCGTGTCCATTCTAACTTTTAGCTTCTAAGCCTCTGCTAATATAATTGACACTGATTATCTTTTAATTAAATCTGAAAGCGTACATCGCCAACTACGTATTTAAGTAAATAAGTATATTTTGGAGAAGGCGTCTTTATTTGTACGCAGATTTTTGCATACGCATTATTTGGAGAATTTTTAATTTTAATTTTTTTTGTAACTAATATTTCTGTTTTATTGATGCATATTTTGTTAATAGAATTATATGTAGTTAATACACAAAATAAAACAAAATTGAAGTTTATCACATTAGATCATGACCCTTATTTTTTCAGTTAAAGTGTTAGAAGTTTTTTGTACGCAGACTTCTGCTGCTAAGTGTATTTATGTTATTCTTGTCATTACCGTCATTACTTAGTTTTGTCATCACTTACTGCTGTTAATGTCTTTGAATATCATGGCGGATGTAATAAAGTGTTGGATAGGATAAGAGACGTATCTCTTAGTTTTGGAAAGATCAAAATAACAAGAAACCATAAATTTCTATCATCAGCAGCTTAAGATAATAGAATAAATGTTTTGTCATATTTTATTGCTTTATCAAATTTTTCGGTAAGCGGTGTTTCGGTGGATTTAGAAGAATAATATTTTACAAGAAAGCACCGTAAATAAATAAACTGAACTCTTTAGGAATATCTCGCCCATCATTACGTCGAATATTACGCCATATCATTGTTTTTCATTGTTTCGTTTATGCGTTCTTCTGCTGGTTATTTTTGGCAAATAAAAGCTAACATACTAAAGTTTATTCAATCGCAGATCATTCTAAAAATAATACCAATGATAATTTAAATAAATTAAACGATAAACTGTCAAAATGTCATGGCCTTCTAACAAAAACACGAACGGCTTCCAGCATTTTGTGTAGGATTTTGATAAAATACTCAATATGAAGAAAACTATAATAAATAGGTATAGCAATGTTTATAGATAATTTGTAGAGAATTAAATTCCAGTTTAGATAGGCTAAAAAGATATGGGCGTTCCATTTAAAATTTTCGACTTTCTCGCAATTGAATGCAGCGAAACAATAATTCAATTTTTGACCACGCTGTATAAGCTACACTAATATAACAAGTGACAATCTATTCAGCAGCATATGATGAGTTATTATACCAATGCAAAACGTTTTTGAATTAACGTTAGCTCAGATATGTGCTTTTAAAGAGCATGGTGATATTTGCCAAAAAACACTTAAAATCAAAATAACTCGAAAACAAAAAACGGTAGGTACCAACAACTGTTATCAAAGTCAACATATTTTCTTACGTATAATTGAATAGTGTAATAAAATCTATAGCATTTCATTTAAAATAACGAAGTCGGGGTCTACTTCCGGTAGAGCGGAAGTGGTGGCCATCTTGAAAATATTTTAGATTAATAGATCGGAATGAATAACCCATGTTATCAAAATTTCAAGCCTCTACGAATAGTGTAACCCAAACAAGTTCTAATGAACTAATTACGTGAGACACCTGTATATAGTATATCATATATCATCACATACCCATGAGTTTTTAGTAGGGCAGCACACTTCCACAATTTATTCACAGTTTTATCCATAGTGCGTTCATTTTCACGCACTATGCAAGTAACATACATGTAATCATTAGAAATGCTTACAGCTTGGAAGTATAAACGTGTTATGCATGATTTCGTAACGTGTAACTAATATGTTCGAAATTCACTTGTATAAAAACTACGATTTTCTTAATATTAGAATTATTTTTAAAACAAATTAATTTATTCTTAGTATTAAAATTTTATTTATTTGGGGTTTTGAAATTAATTCGAAGAAGAATTTTTTTGTATTTCCTTAAAGTAAGGAAACGTATATTCAATTTAAATATATTGTCAATTATAATAAACACCACTTCTCTGTGTTATTTTTCAATTTTATTTAAAAAATTAAAACATTTTAAAATTTTTCGACGTTTCGAGCTTTGTTAGCTCTTTATCAAGAAAATTTAAAATTCAATTATAACAGTAAAGTCATACAAACGGTACAATTACAAGGAAACAAACTAAAATCGTAAAAAAACATAATATTTACAATTAGTTATTTATTACACTAGTCGAATACCATTATATTTTTTTAAATGGAGGAGATTTTATGAGAACGTGTAATATTTGTTCCAATTATAAGGTGTTTTGAATTAAATATATCATTTTCAGAAACCTGAAGTAATTTAATACAAATTGTTTTTTTAATTCGTATTAATTTAAATGGGGCGATTATTTAAAATTAATCACGATTTTTTAATATCGGTTATCTAATATTCTTAATTAGAAATTCAAACACATTTTGACCGATTTCTACTTCCCGCTTTGTTTCATTAAAATAATTTATTAGAATGTCGTTACATCTGCCAACAGTTACTGTAGATCGTGCAAGGATTGGCCGTGTATTATTTATCAGCAATTAAATTGGGACAGGCACCAGAGTCAGAGAGGTTCGTTGGAATTTCCACGACTATCGTTCCATTTGCTTTCTCCCTCGAAACGTGTTGCATAATTTATTTTATCGGGAATTAACCTTCTTTCGGATACGACCAAAGTACCAATGATATCTGACTGAAATCTAAATTTTTACGTTTCCGCAGACGATTCCGAACTGGTGATCGTCGTTCTGAGCCAACCCAACGACTATCATCGCAAACTTGCCGAAGATTCCGCACGTCTACTCATAAAAGAAGCTGAAACCTTATCGGGAATGGTGAGTTTTGATGTTATTTTTTTTTTTCATTATTGGAGATGGTTTAATTTTGTGTAAAGTTTGACCCAAAATATATCTTTATCGCTCGATGACAGAGTTCGGTTAAAGTTTGAATAGCAATTTATCGTACTGTCCGTTTGTTCAGCAATAGTACATGTATAATTACTCAGAGCACGGGTCCCAACCAAACAACGTCTAATTTAAACGTATCCTCGCAATCGAAGTGGATAGGGCTAGTAAACCATTCGCTTCGAAACCGGAAATTGCACTCGTCTCCTAAGTGAATTATAACTGAGTTAGCAATCGAAAATTAGATTGTTTATCAAGTTAAGGAATATAAACGATTTTAACTCCATTTTTATTAAGGAGAAATCAAATTATAATTTAAAATCTTTGATTTATTTTTTTTAATTATTTTGCAGAAAACGAAACCAATCGTTCACCTATCTCATTTAGATTTCCCCCACGTTGGAGATTGGACGATTATCCCGTTAATTCCTATATTATCCGATTTGTATGGATCTAAAAATTGTTGGGTAATATTTGCGGAAGATCGAACTAGGATAAAATTGAGCAAATTAATACAAGTACTTAACGATTACAATAAAACGGAAGTAAATTAAATTAAGATTAAAATAATCAAAATTCTTTCACTGTGCTTGTTTAATTCTCGCAGGAGTATGTCGGCTACTCTATTTATGACCACGAACCAACCATAATCCACCACTATTTCTTCAACGACGACAATCTCGAGAATTTCAAGTATCCCAATATTGCGGCGGGATTCGCCATCACCACAAAGTTATTACTACGGTAAGTTTTCAGTTATAGTTTTCAGTTACAATGTTTAGTCCGTTGGGAAATGATTTTGATTAAAGTTCAGTTTTATTCAATTAGAAAAAAACAACACTACACAACTATAAAGACCTCGTTACTTACAAAATAATATATATTTAACGTATTCTTAATTCAGATAGATGTCTTATACTAATTTTTGAAAGAGAGGTTGTATAGCTACCGTATTTTTGTATATTGTATGGGTTCATGAAATCGGGTAATCATTGTCGATATAAAGTCTGCGATATTGTGCATTTGTAATTCTCTGTTAGAAATATACAATGCGATTTAGAAAAAAAAGCTCAATAGTACATTAAAATCAAAAAATTAATTGAAAATGATAATTTCAGCCCGGAAATTAAGAATTTTATATGAGTACTCATACTAGTCTTCCAGAGACAATATCTACACTTCCGGAAGAAATATTAAGTTTTCTGGAAGCATTCCAAGTTTTCTAGAGCCAGTAATAAGTCTTCTAGAAGCATTTCAAGTCTTTCAGAAGTAATATCAAGTATTCTAGAAGCATTACAAGTCTTATAGAAGGCAATATCAAGTTTTCAGAGGCAATATTAAGATATCTAAAAGCATTTCAAGTCTTTCAGAGATAATATCAAATCTTCTGGAAGCAGCATTAAGTCGTTTGGAAATAGTATCAAGACTTCCGGAAGCATTTCAAGTCTTCAAAAGGCAATATCATACCTTCTAGAAGTAGTATCAAATCTTCTGGAAGCATTTCCAGTCTTCAACAGACAATATCAAGTCTTCTAGAAGTAGTGTCAAGTATTCTGGAAGCATTACAAGTTTTTCAGAGGCAGTAATAAATCTTTTAGAAGCATTTCAAGTCTTTCAGAGGCAATATCAAGTATTTTGGAATCATTTCAAGTCTTTCAGAGACAATATCAAGTCTTCTGGAAGAAACATCAAGTCCTCTAGAAGTAATATCAAGTCTTCTAGAAGTAGTGTTAAGTCTTCTGGGAGCCTTTTAAGTCTTCAAGAGGCAATATCAAGTCTTCTAGAAGTTGTGTCAAGTATTCTGGAAGCATTACAAGTCTTCTAGCAATAATATGAAGTCTTCTGGAAGCATATCATGTCTTCCACAGGCAATATTAAGACATCTAGGAGCATTTCAAGTCTATCAGAGATAATATCAAGTCTTCTGGAAGCAACATTAAGTCTTCTAGAAGTAGTATCAAGACTTCTGGAAGCATTTCAAGTCTTCAGAAGGCAATATCATGCTTTCTAGAAGTAGTATCAAATCTTCTGGAAGTATTTCAAGTCTTCAAGAGGCAATATCAAGTCTTCTAGAAGTAGTGTTAAGTCTTATGGGAGCTTTTTAAGTCTTCAAGAGGCAATATCAAGTCTTCTAGAAGTTGTGTCAAGTATTCTGGAAGCATTACAAGTCTTCTAGCAATAATATGAAGTCTTCTGGAAGCATATCAAGTCTTCCAGAGGCAACATTAAGACATCTAGAAACATTTCAAGTCTATCAGAGATAATATCAAGTCTTCTGGAAGCAACATTAAGTCTTCTAGAAGTAGTATCATGACTTCTGGAAGCATTCGAAGTCTTCAGTAGGCAATATCATGCCTTTTAGAAGTAGCATCAAATCTTCTGGAAGCATTTCAAGTTTTCAAGAGGCAATATCAAGGCTTCTAAAGGTAGTGTTAAGTATTTTGAAAGCATTACTAGTTTTTCACAGGCAGTAATAAGTCTTCTAGAAACATTTCAAGTCTTTCAGAAGCAATATGAAGTATTCTGGAACCATTTCAAATCGTTCAGAGACAATATCAAGTCTTCTGGAAGAAACATCAAGTCTTCTAGAAGTACTGTTAAGTCTTCTGGGGGCTGTTCAAGTCTTCAAGAGTCTTGATATTGACTCGTGAAGACTTGTATTGATATTGTCTTCTAGAAATTATGTCAAGTATTCTGGAAGCATAACGTCTTCTAAGTCTTCTAAGAAAACATGAAGTCTTCTCGAAGCATTTCAAGTCTTCCAGAGGTAATATTAAGACATCTAGAAGCATTTCAAGTCTTACAGAGATTATATCAAGTCTTCTGGGAGCAACTTCTACTTCTTCCGGCAGCTTTTCAAGTCTTCAAAAATCAATATAAAGTCTTCTAGAAATAATGTCAAGTATTCTGGATGCATTACAAGTATTCCAGAAGTAATATTAAGTTTTGTAGAAGCATTACAGAGGCAGTAATAAGTCTTCTAGAAGCATTTCAGGTCTTTCAGAGTCATTATCAAGACCTCTGGAAATATTTCAAATCTTTCAAAGATAATATGAAGTCTTCTAAAAGTAGTATCAAAACTTCTGGAAGCATTTCAAGTCGTCAGAACACAATATCAAGTCTTGTAGAAGTAGTGTCAAGTCTTCTGAGAGCATTTCAAGTCTTCCACAAAAATATCAAGTTTTCTGGAAATATACCCGGTCTTCTGCAAGCATTTCCAATCTTCCATAGGCAATATCAAGTCTTCTAAAAGCAAGAGCATGTCTTCTGGAAGCGGTATCAAGTCTTTTGTGAGCATTTTAAGTGTTCTAGAGGCAATATCAAGTCTTTTGGAAGAAATTCAAGTCTTCCAGAGGCAATATTAAACCTTCTGGAAGCATTTCAAGTCTTTTAAAGGCAATGCGAAGCCTTCTGGAAGCATTTCAAGTCTTCCAAAGGTAATATCAAGCTTTTTGGAAGTATTTCAAGTCTTTCATAAGCAGTATTAAGTCATCTAGTAGTAGTAGTAAGTCTTCTAGAAGCATTATCAGGACTGTGAGCATTATAAGTCTTTCAGAGACAATATCAAGTCTTCTGGAAGCATTTCAAGTCTTTCAGAGGAAATATCAAGTCTTCTGGAAGCATTTCAAGTCTTCCAGGGGCAATATCAAGTCTTCTGCAGGCATTTTAAGTCTATTTATATTCGGCACCTGTCTGTATGGGTACTTTGGAGCCATTAAAAGTTTAGTGTGAAGAAGCCTATGGATACAGCTTTGGGTAACCTTGATTAATTTATATCATTACCATATCCTCCAAAGTATGGTACTTCCATGTTAACCTTGTACCAAAATGTTTGACAGGTTAAATTATTATTTGTGGTGCATAATAATGTATTTGTTTGCAAAAGAAAAATGCTAGAATTTTTGCAATTGACATGGATGAAGTAACTGCTATATTCCAAGATTTAAACCATTTGGCCAGGGTGTTTATAGCTATTTGAAGATTTTCATTTGCATCTTCTAACTCTGAGGTTTGCGCTATTATATCACTCATATACACATTAGACACGATAGGTGAAAGTTCATATGTTTTAACACAGAAAGATCTGTTCTTAAGGACGGATGTTAGTATTAGTATTATTTGATATCGATGTCAAGATGGGGGTGTAATATTTTATAAATTGTTGGCAAATAAGACATTGCTTCATTTCAAAGCCGTATGTTCGATAAACATTGTAATTGATCGCAGTTTTGGAATTGACTTTTACAACCAAATTGGAAGTGTGGAAACACAGTTGTTTCAATTAATACTGCACATAGGCGGAATTTTTTTTTGTAAGATTTTGAACAGTGTAGATAGCAAGCTAATCAGCCGATAGCTATTGATGTTGCTCTTGGGATTCTTTGATTTTTGGAATAAGGACATGGGCGTGTTTCCAGCAACTTGGAATTGAATAATCTCTTCAGAATCTACAGTGTTTTTTCCGGTAGATTTTTTATTGCTGGAATTTTATCATGTCCTGGTTCTTTCTTTTTTTTGCCTTTCTGCAAGTTACTGTTCAATACCGGATTATGGTTTTCGTATATGATATTGCAGAAGTTGTAAAATTCCCGGTGATGAAGAGGTGGGCTCTGAATATTTATTCTAGGTATTCTGTAAATCTGGGTTATTAAGTGTTGTTTAAATATTATTGCGAAGATTTCATTTGGTACGCATCAGGTTCCTTTCTTATCTGTCATGTTAATCGAATTACACTTTACTTGGTAAATTTGCAAGGTTTCTCGCCATTTGCCGCTCACATCATAGGCTGTTCTTCTGGTTAATAAGAGATCCGATTTCATATAAATCTTATAGAAAAGACAAGGCTGCCTCTGCCGAGGGTAACGTAGTAGTTTTTAAGCAGATGGCAGCCCTTAACCCTGTTCCCAGTTCATAAAGTTTTTGTAATATCTTTAGTTATCTCATTTAGAGTTGATTATTGGTTCAGGTGAATATGCCGCTCGCTTGGTAGCTCTTTTAGTAAGAGTATTACCGTGTTTGTTACTTGAATAAGCTTACCGTTTGGTTGAACCATCAGCGTAGATTTTTATGCTGTTTTTTACTTCTAATTCTGTTGAACTTGAGTAGGTGCAATATTTCTTCGTAAAGATTCCAGAGTATGGCATTTTTACTATTTCTCTCACCCATTAGAATTCCTGCTACACGCAGTCTTGGTTTAGCAGGAAAAGTCATGATCATCAGTGCCACCTCTTGAATGAACAGAAGAAGTGGCGTTAGATCCAACATGACTCCATTAGGGGTAATCCACAATGCACTTATAACATATAAACACGCAAGTCTCTGTACTTTATTAAGTGCTGCAATGGTAGATTGTAAGCATAGGTCGGATTATAATCATATAAATACAGAGGCTAGTTTTGGTTGAAACCTTTGATCAAATATCATAAACATAGGCTTTATATACTGTATTATCTAGTTGAGCTTTCCATGTCATTTTGTTGTCAAGTATAATACTCAGATATTTGTCTTTTTTAATAAAACTAATGGAGTATTAGCAGAATAAGGCATTATGAGTTAACCAAACTTTCTCAACTGTGTGAAAAGAATCAAATCTGTTTTCTTAGGATTCACAGAGTCTTTGTTGGTCACCAGAAGACTCAATCCATTTGAGAGTTACTTGCATTCTATCAAAAAGCACATTTCTGTGCTTGCCGTTGACTAAAATGGTTGGACCATCTGCATAACCAACTATTGTAAAGTAGACTTACATTTGGGGAATGCTATACACTTTACACGTTATTGTTATTTTTCATTAGATACGGAGAGGTTTTGACAGATAAAGTCATAGGAAGGTGGTCAGAATCCAAATTTACTGCCATTTCTTGATTTATTAACTTATAGAAATGTTTAGTCAATGCTGTGTCCAATATGTCGGTATGGTTTTCATTTCTACGTGAATAGTATTAGGTAGTTCTTACTGTTTATGTCACTGAACATCCGAATTTTACGGTTAGTATTGACGATTATTTTGAAATCCTCATCAATGAGGGGATTGTTAGGTTGCTTGTAAGCACCAAAGATATTAAGAGTAAAATTATTAGTTAGTGTAATTTCTATACCGGTAATTTGAATATTACTGCAGTTAATTAATAGTTTCAGTGGTACAAACAACGGCTATGTTTTTTCTTTGTAAAAATGTTATTGCGTTCCTTTTTAATTCCGTTAATGTTTAAATTGAGTATTTAGAGATCGCGTACAATTATATTTGCTTTATCAAATATTTTTCTGAAGAATATTGGGGTGGTTTGTTATAATTAATGTTTTATTTGATGCAGAAGCATGATAATATAGCGGGTATTATTGTATTGATGATGGGTCCCACTGAAGAAATGGTAGGTTGAGCTTTTAATACCGATATTCCGGGATTCTAAATACTTTAGTATTTGGTGATAGTATTGTCTTAATACTACCGGTAATTTGATATTAGTATTATTCTAAACTGACTGCATCTATACTATCCAACCCAACCCAGTACTGTTTTGCTCTCTACTCAGCTTCTTTCTTTACCCACTCTTCTCGTAGCTTCTCTTCCGCGCTTTCTGCTTCTCATTAGGACTATCCCAGTCTCGTCAACACCGACTTCAAGATCTAATTTCTCAATCTAAGCCACAATATTACTCAACGCCAGCTGTGCAGTTTGCTCAATATCTTCAATATCCAAGCCACTAATTACTGCCTCTATCACATTTATAAACAAAATCTAACCCAACTCAGAATAGTCTAAGCCAACCCGACACAATGGCACACCTTAAGCAGGGCTAATCTGTTAGATCATTAGACAAAGTTAGACAAAGGTGCACGATGAATGTCTGTTTGGTATCAGTTCCTAATAGTAACTGAACTATATGTACTGGTAATGTTACTAGTTGTCTTCATAAACATTTCATATTTATGAACCATTCATGGGCGTATTTCTAGAAGAAAGCATGACCCATGTGTGAACGACAAACAGAGTAAGATAACAAATTCATTTATCAACAAAACTCGAAAACTAACCGAAGTGCTTCGAAAACTGGTATTAAAATTTTTGCATTTGCAAAAATTTCATTGTGATTATTAGAAGAATTGGATAGAATTGAGTTGGGTTGAGCACTAGAGGTAGGAGTGGTAATTTTGTGGCGTTTTTGTCGACTTGGGGTAGATTTGTTTCTGAAATTAATTTGTTCTATACAGCATTTACATCCCCTGTAATTTGCTGGGCGATTGTTAATACAATTAACACATTGAGGAGGATCACTAGTGGGTTTTGGACATTCATTAGTTAAATCATTTTCTTTACATTGAAACACTCCGCCAAGGTCGCTTTATGGGCGAGTCCCTCGATTTGCTACATTAACACGAATTGTTGACTTTGGAGGATTTTAGCGCCTCGCCCACTGGTAACCTCAACGATTTAAGGTGAAATCGTTCTTTATATGTCTTAGTAAATATGTAAAGTAGTGTTCTTTACTTTGTAATCGTGCGAAACCCTGTTTTGAGATAATTTTTGTATGAAATCCTTCGTGCAGTAACATACCAAAATTTAATTTTGTGTATCATGATATGTCATTATACTTACATGTTATGAACAAGGTGCGTCTCTGCCTTCGTTATACAAACTCTATGTAACATTAACTAACTTGTATTTAAAATACTTTCCAAAATTTAAAAAGTGAGGCTAGGTGGGATTGTCATCAACATCATATCGTAACAGTATTAAACTAACATAACTCCTTTCGAAAACATCGGCCATTTCCGGCCATCACTAAGATATGCAACTAGGAGTAGTGTTGTTTAGGATGTTATACTAGATGAGAAATAAACGTAGCAACTGCTTTTTTAACACACCCTTACTTAACGATAGAATTGGAAAAATTAAATCTAGTGAATCCTTGTGCTTACTGCATTGCTTGGTAATCTCATATCACAAATAATACGTGCAGCTGTCGACGTTTTTAAACACGGTCGAGATGCTTTTTTATAGCATGAACAAAGTACTTGGATCTATCATTTTTTACATTAAGAACTATACTTGGAGCGGCCAACGTCTTCAAAGTGACCGAGGTCCGCTTTTATACCTGGAATAATATTTTTGGAATGGCCGATATCTTCGAAACGGTTTCTTATATTATGACAAATACTTGAGACAACTGTACTTACAGTAAAGTTGAGGATCATGATGGATAATAACGTCATAGCATCTAATATCAGACCAGTCCTTGTTTGACTACGCAACAGCATCTGATGGACTTAATAACAATATTTAATATTGAATCATATGGGTTAGTAACAGAAACAATTTGATGATGAGTTGCTACTAACGGCTACTATTCAAATTCTGAATTTGTAAAAGTTTGAATTTCTTCTCTACACTTTAAAGAAAACTTAGTCACTCACTACGCAGAAGTCACATTGCGGGCGAGGCGCTAGATTTGTAACATCAACAAGAATTGCTGACCTTGGAAGATTGTAGCGCCTCGGCCGCAAGCAACATCCTCGATTTGAGATCGAATCGTTCCGTATACATCGTAGTAAAGATGTAATATATTTGTGCTTGGATACGTTGGAGGGATTACTCGGTAATTTTTTGCTATAACCATACCATATATATAGGTTGATTTTCCGATAATCAATAAATAAAAATTAAAATATGGTAATCTGGTTGTTTACATTATAGTTTATATCACTTGGGATAAAATTCTATTTACATGGTGTAGTTTTCAGGAAAGGATTTAAGTTATAAATATCAATTTTTTATTCATTTAAAATGCAGTAGAAAGTTTTATGTGAGACCCACGTTTTTAGTCTCAACGTTTAAATTAATTTAGAATACGTTCGCCGGCAGATGCTAATGTCGTTTCGGTAAATTAAATTCTGCAAGCAACGCGACGAGTTCGTTTGTTTGGTTTTGCAGTTTAAACGAGAGGCTGCGGAATTCCAAAGGGAAGGCCGATTTCAGTATAGATCCATCTCATGAGTTGGCCCTCTTCATTTGGGACGAGGGACGAGGCGTCGCGATGCGTCACGACCAGCGATTTTGCATTGAAAACTCCGAAAATTGCGCTACTTATCCCACCCCATTCACGACATGCGTAAGTATTTCTTTCTAATAACGATAAATAAGGAATTTAACGAAATTTTATCGATCCGGAAATAGTCGATAAAATCTTCTTTTTTTAACACTTTACGACCTTTGTCTTTTACTGTTAAGAAACTTTCAGGATGACCCTGTTCCCAAGAAAAGTATCTACTTCGCAGTGAAGACGTGTTTGAAATTTCACGGCGACCGCGTCCCTGCGATCAAGAACACTTGGGGCAAGCACGCGACCCTCGTACGGTTCTTCAGCGACGCCGAAGGTGAGAAAGAACTTTTCAATTCGAACCGTCGAGAAAACTCGTTTGCCCCTTATTTTTTTGTGTTACTTCGATGTCTTCGTTGCGATGTCTACATATCGTGTGAACACATCATATCGTTCGATCTGTAATTTTCTGTTTTATAGATGACACGATCCCCACAATTGATCAGCGTACCTCTAACCCTAAAGATCTTTGTCTAAAAACTACCGATATTATACGAAGAGCCGCCGAGGAAATGAGAGAGTTGGAAGATGTGCGATGGTTGGTTATAGTTGATGATGATACTATACTCAGGTAGGTTGGGTTATTATTATACCAGGTTATGTGGAGTCAATTTGAAAATGTCGGTTACACCCGTTACATCATATTTTTAGTGAAAGATGCGGCGTTAAGGTGGTTGAAAATGATTAATATAAGCTTATTATCAAAATTGAAATAAAATTGATAAACGTTAAATAGCGAGATCCCGAGCGATTTATTAACGGCATTGAAAGTATTAAATATTGTCTTATCAATACGGATGTCTTGATATTAGTATTATTTGTGAACTAATTACAAAAAAGTATTAATAAAATGAACCAGATCAGATTTGAAACAAGTTATAACCGCAATTGCAACTACCAAATAAGAGATGCCGTTAGTTCTAAGTTTAGAGCGGTCTCACGGAATATCGAGTGAACCAATATTTTCGGGATCGATTTGTAAATCTCTTACGATTGACTGGTCAATCGCGAACCACCGTTTGAACACCCCTGTTTTGAATATATGTTCAAGCATTTTCAATCGGCTTTGCACGGCCGTCACCGCTTCTCGACATCATCCGTCTTCTCCTCAATGCCACAATCGCATCTGGTCACTAGTTTCTTCCTTTTCTGACTCTCTTCCTTCATAAGATATTTTGGAAGCCTTTTCATAATTATATGAAAGATTATGAGGTCAATCTTTCATCGTATCATTGTTCTTTTTTCTGCGTCCTTCTCTTCTGTCTCCGGACGTCCCTATCCCTATTGCTTACTCTTTTTTCGAGGTCATTGAAAATCTAGAATAAAGACATCTGGTCTGCGATGATGGGCGACCAAAGAGTGTGGGTGCCTCGTCTTCTCCGGAATCTGCTGGGTAGCGTTTTTTCGGAGAGTCCTTGCAGCATCTTGTCCCCCTCATCTCTTCTTCGAGAACTTTACTCTCCCTCATATGGATGGTGTCAACAAAAATAAAAAACTCCTATCTTTTTTGAAAGTTTTATACTTACAATCCATACAGAGTTAGGAGAACCTAGCTACGGGGCATTGTTCTTTCATCTCCTATTCCTTTTTTCTTCGAGATCCTATTTCTCGTTTACGTCAATCATATAAGCAAAATAAAATATTATTGGATTTTTAAGATGCTTCTAATATTTACAGGGTAAAGAGAGTCATCGTGACTTCCCCTCCTGTTTTTTCAAATCATTCTGCTTACTTCCCACTCTCAGCATCTCTTCCCCTGTTCCTTCGTCACCATCACTTTCCTTATACAGGGTGAGTCGGGAGGATCGCACCAAACTCTATGAGTGTATTTCACACGTGAAAATAATGTAAAAAAATCATATGTTCTTATCCGATTCTCATTTGTTTTCAAGATATAGAGTTACAACATCCAAACCCATTGACTAAATAAGGAAATTTACACGACTTTATTGAATTGTCGTACGATGCTGACAAAGCAATAAAGTCGTACGATGTTGACAAAAGCAAAACATATAAATAGGTAAAAACTGTAATTGCAATTTAATTAATATTTTTCCGTCGTCCGCGTGTGTCGTCTCAAATTGCCGACACTCGATACGCGATTAGTGTTAAGTTACTTTTATAATTTAAATAAAGACTTTAAAAAAAATTTAAACGTTTTATTAAAGAACTTAAATATAGCATAGTAACAAATAAACAAATTTCACACATTATATTTTATTAAATTTAGCGTTCTTTTAATAAATGTTCAAAAATACCGCCATTTTTGTCGTAATTAAAATATGTCATGTTCGAGGCTCATAGACATTTGATAACTCTAATGTTTTGATGAGGTGTTAGTGTGCAGTGACAGTAATTGAAGGTTTACTTTCGAATTTATGTGATTATAAGCGTTGCAAAATGCCAGACACTTACTCAAATTTAGAATATGCCAATATGGTGTTCATTTATGGTTTCTGTAATGGAAATGCTACAGCTGCTGTTGAAGAATATCGTCAACGTTTTCCACATCAAAGACATGGTGATAAAAACATCTTTATCAGAGTTTTCAACAACGTTGTGCGAGAGTGGTAAGCTTCCCAGTGCTAACATAACATCTGAACGCGCAACTCGACAAGGTTTAGAAGAAGTACGAAATACATATTTTAGATCTAGTAGAAGAAGATGTAACTACCAGTTCCCGAAGAATTGCTACTCAATTGGGAATTCCACAAAAGAGAGTTCTAAAAACACTCCACGAGCGAGGCTTATATCCGTACCACATACAAACAGTACAGCACCTACAACCAGAAGATTTTGCTAACCGTATGGAGATTTGTCGGTGGATAAATAATAATCATCGTGTTGTATCGCGTATACTTTTTACGGATGAGGGATCTACATTTACCCGTGATGGTATTAATAATACTCGTAACAGTCATGTATGGTGCGAAGAAAAATAAACGTGTGGTGTGGTATGGTCGACTCTTATTTAATTGGCCCTTTCATTTTGGAGAATCGCCTCACAGGAGACAACTACTTAATTTTTTTACAAAATGAATAAAATGGCCTGCTAGAGGATGTTCCTTTGGATGTTAGAAAGCAGATGTACTTTCAGCACGATGGAGCTCCTGCCCATTTCGCTCGTCAGGTCAGGCAACATTTGGACGAACGTTTTCCAGGGCATTAGATTGGTCGTGAAGGTCCTATTAATTGGCCTGCAAGATCTCCAGACCTCACACCGTTAGATTATTGTTTATGGGGCTGGATCAAACATGAAGCGTACAAAATAAAAGTGAACACACGGGATGCATTAATTCAACGAATTAGGAATACTGCAGCCCATTTTAAAGAAGAAAGAAATGAATAAATTCGGAGAGCAACAAACGCTCTTCGTAGACGAAGCAGAAAATTAATGGCGGTATTTTTGAACATTTATTAAAAGAACGCTATGATTAATAAAATGTTAATGTGTGAAATTTGTTTATTTGTTACTATGCTATAACTTGAAAAGAAATGAGAATCAGATAAGAACATATGATTTTTTTACATTATTTTCACGTGTGTAATACACTCATAGAGTTTGGTGCGATCCTCCCGACTCACCCTGTATATATCCTACATAATTCCATTTTTTCCTGCTCAAGAATGGTATCGACCAAAGGAATTGTATACATAGAAGCCGCACTTTGAAGCTAACGCAAGACCTGATTTGTTTACTAACATCCTTAGCGAAACTGAAATCCTGCACAGATCGGAATATCGATCCGGTCGATTATCGGATAGATTCGATAGGGTGATATGTGCACGTTCTCGGTTTCGTTAAGAATGTTAGGAAACAAACCAGGTCTTGCATTGGCTTCAGGTTTTAATGTTTATAACTGCTTTAATATATAGGATGTCCCACGAAAGTGATTCATTACTACTTTCTTAGGTTCCAGTATTCGTAGAGGCTTGAAATTTCGGTAACATGGGTTATTTATTCCGATCTTTTAATCTAAAATATATTACGGTGTATCGGAAATAGTTTATATTACACTTTTTAATCAAACATAAAAAATATGTTGACTTTAATAAATGTACCGGTAGACGAGAATGGAATTAAAATATATTTATTCTTCAGAAAAACTATAGCAGTTTTTTTTTATTTTTTATTATCTCTCTTCTTCTCTTTGCACACTGAACTCTCAATTCCGCCACATTATTGCCCCGCCAGTGTACTTGTTTTCTTTTTCCCATATTATTTCTTTACTTTAATGTCTTGTCACACACTGTCTTCTCCATTTGAACTTAACCGGGTTGCAGAAAGAAATTTCGTTTGTATGTTTATGAAAAGTTTTTTTAATTTATTAAGTCCTCCCGGACTAGTTATCCATCCTTTTGTCACTTCTCCCATTTCTACTCTTTCGACTGGCTCTTTGACTTTAAAAATTAATATGGTCGTTTAGTAACATAAACCAACCCAACCCAATCCAATGGTACGGATTAAGTGGGATTAATCTGCCAGAATATTAGACAAGGAAAAAAGTATGAGTAAGCAAAGCTTCAGTAAACACAGAAAGAGGCACGATGAACAGCCTGTTTGGCATTATTTCGTATTAAAAACAAAAAATAATGTGAACTGGAAATTCTACTAGTGGTCTTCATACATATTTAAAAACAATTCATGGGCGTAGTTCTAAAAGAAAGCAACGACTCATGTGTGCACATAGTACACCTAAACACAGAGTACTGTGGGTCAAACATTCATTTAACAACAAAAGTGTTGTTAAATGAACAACTAGATATTAAAATGATCTAACGCCTCATCCTCAATTTTTGCTAAATTTTTCCCCAACCATCATTAAATTAGTTTTGTTTTTCCAAACATTAAAACTAATTATTAAATTCTCTTTAATTAGTGTAAATCGTCTTCGAGAGCTTTTAAGCTGCTACAATCACGAATCCGTCATAGCTCTCGGTGAAAGATACGGTTTAAACGTGGCGTTCTCATCTCAAGGCTACAACTACATAACGATGGGTGGAGGTTTGGTGCTTAGCAAAAAATTGGTTGAATTACTTTTAGAGCCAGGGGCTTGTACTTGCCCGGAACAAGCCCAACCTGACGATATGTACTTGGGGATATGTTTAGCACTACTTGGAATTGATATAACTCACTCATCATTATTCCACCAGGTAAATATATTTTATTTTAAAAATCATAAACAAAAAATTTTGTATTTTATTGTATAAGGCGAGACCAATTGATTACTCACCAGATCTGCTTAAATCTCAACCAGGAATTGTGTCGTTTCATCGATACATGACTGATGTGAACCAGATTTATAATGAATGGTTTAAAAATATCGATGAAAATAATCAGATTGAGTCGATTAAACATTCAGAGTTATAACGTTATTTTTATAAATAATTTTATCTATACTGTTGATGAAAATTGATTGATTTAATTTATAATTTTAATAATAAAAATATAATTATTTTTATTACCTCATCTACTTTCTAGAACATTCCTAGATTCCTGATTGAATTTGGTTCATGTCTAATTATATATATATTTTTTAATTAATTACGGTTAATTTTGGTAAAGAAACGTTCGTTAAATATGTACGTTCAATTTACATATAAAACACCTCATTCAACGAGAACTTGGAAACTCTGCTTATCGAAGAAACTACCTAACCGAGAATGTCTTCTAAACTACTGATATCGTTGCTAACTTCGCTATTGCTCATTTGTAACTTCGGAATTTGTGCAAAGTACGATTTAATTTCATTTAATTAATTAACCCAATCAACATTTTAGTTCTATAACTTTAATAATTTACAGCGACAGACTAAAAATTACCAATTTAGAACCGGAAGCCGTCGTTACGAATTTACTATCCGACGTTTTATTAAATTCATTACAACTTTATAAGTGTATGGTTGTTGTAACAGATGAAATTTATTACAACATTTTCCAAGCTGTTTTATACAAGAAATTTGGAGTTTATTTATCGTTTTTTATGGTAAGTACTCTTTAAAATTAATCTTTAATATACATATTTTTCTTAAAGGTTTTTGTAAACGAATCTGAAGATTTATTATCACCGTATCAATCAACTAAGGAAGCTTTAATGACGGCGAAAGCCCACGGATGTCAAATTTATATTATTTTAATTTCAAACGGTCTTCAAGCGTCGAGATTATTACAGTTCGGAGACAGGTTAATTAAAAATTCGCTCTATCCTTTCATTTACAAAGACAAAGCGCGGTGTAAATTTTGCTAACAAAGTTAATAATTTATGTGACGCGTTATAATTCGGAGATGTTAAATGGATCTTGGCCCCAAACTTTGGATAATTAACTTTTGAACTAACAGACACACGTTACATTGTTAATTTTCGTAACCAAATTATACCTACGTCTTAGCAAATCTATCTTAACCCGGGAAGGTCAGATGCTCTCTAAGGGAAGGTGTGAGGTAGATGCGGAGTTCATTCCTGTACTAAATTTTATGGAGTACGTATCGTATATAGTATCCAACAAAAGTATTCGTTTATGTATTTTTTGTTGTATACTTAGGGCTAGTTTCTTCACCTTTATCATGGCAAGTGAAGTTACAGTAACCATGGAAAATATCCAGTAGTTAAATTTAACCAAAGGTGAATAAACCGGCCCTAAATATGATATTAACCTAGAATTAAAAAAGTTGTTATAGCGCTTCGTATTTAAATGATCTTAGATGAAAAAGTTGGACTCTATCTTCATATAAAACAAGTTACAGTTAATATACTATCAACCAGAAATGAACCTTCTCAGTGTTTTTAGATGGAGGAGGTTCCAAATCATGTCTTCTACCTCCCAACTAATCTTTTATCCACGCGGATAAAGATAACAAATTTAAAGCAGTTTATTTTTCTTTCAATTAAAAAACTTATGGGATAGTTATGGAAATTATTTTTTTTCCAAATAAAAGTATGAAGACAGGAATACATCTGTATGACATAATCAGCGTGTCATACAGCCAATTCTCCATATAAACTCGTACATCTCAAACATATCTAATAGCCACGTTGTGTACCTCCATACTCCAGATTTTCGTTGCGTTTAGCGTTTGTCGAATTTCCGGGGACAAAAATACTTTCAGGATTAAGTTCTAAATCCCAACACTTGGGCTAAACGTCCCGAAATTCCCGAAATCAAAATTAGTCCCAGCATCCATTGTGAACTTTTTTATTGGAGAGGGCGTAATTGCATTAAAACTTGATACTACTTCATGCACTTAGATAACTTGATATTGCTTCTAAAAAACTTGATATTGCTTATAGAAGAATTGAAATACTTCTAGAAGACTTGCAATGTCCAATTCAACGATAGCACGTGAGGTGTGCAGTCGCTTATTTTCGCGACTCTTTTACTTCTTCAAGTTTGAAGTGTTCTTACCTGTTGTTTCTAAATTTTTATTACTCCCGCTGTTGCGGATTGGTGTGGTGAGTTGTTGACTTTATAAATTTTTGAAGTTTAAACTATCTTCCGCGAATAATTTAATTAATTTTCCCGATTTATTTCCACCGCGACGTGGTGCACTTACTCGAGTTGACCTTTGTTCAGTGGAACCGGTACCTCCGTTTCGATGTCGGGGTGTAAGATTTGCTCGGCGCGCGTATCGTCCAAAAATCCTGGTCTTCAGTGCGGCGGCTGCCACGGCAACTTCCACGCCAAATGTGTTAAAATCTCTCTCGATGCGCTCGACCAGATTAAGGCGGGGGGTGTTTTTTTGGAAATGTTCTAAATGTCGGGGTACTCTGGATAAATCTATCATTATTGATGATGAAACATCGGACTCCCACTCCTCTACTGGCCCTTCTAACGCTCAACTATACCATCTAATGTCATCTATTCAGAATGATGTGAAAAACTTATCTAATAAATACGACGAAATCATTAAGTCGATTTCATTCTATGGGGAAAAAATAACTGATTTTGAACGAACCATTAAGGACTTCGGTGATAAGGTTAAGCAAGTCGATGTATTGGTTGCTGAGAACGCAAAACTAAAGGCTGATCTGGCTGTTGTGGAGAATCGTCTTGATCACTTGGAGCAATATTCACGACTCAATAATTTGATTATCTCGGGAGTTCCCGAGCGTGAGGGTGAAAATCTCCCCGCTCTTATATCCACCATCGCTGAATCCATTAAGGCTCCTATTGCTGCTTCCGACATTGATGCTGTTCACCGCTTGCCTCAAAGGTCATCGGTTGGTGGGGGGAGGCGGCGCGATAAGGCCATTATTGTCAAGTTCACCTCTAGAATGACTCGTGATCGTGTTTTTAACGCGGCCAAACTATGTCGTCGTAACGCGAATGGCCGTGGTCTGTCGATTCCCGATGTTGCTGATAATCTGTTCGTCAATGATCACCTTACGGCTAATAATATGATTCTGTTTAATAAGGCACGAGAAATTGCTAGAAGTAGAGACTACAAGTATGTCTGGACGAAGAGTTGCATGATTCATGTGAGGAAGGATGATAGAGCAAGGATTATCGTGATTAAATCGTCATCCGACTTGAATAAGTTATAGAGCCTTCTTACATAAAATCGTTTTCACTACCTTTACAATGGGTGTCAGTTTCTACTATCAGAACGTCCGTGGTTTACGGTCCAAGCTAAATGTTTGCTCATTAAATTCACAATCCCTATCGTCTGATTTTGTATGTCTCACCGAAACTTATCTGAATAGCAACATCTCCGACAGTGAACTGCTTAACCCGTCCTACACCATTTATCGTCGAGATAGAGAGTCAACAGCGTCTGCTAAACGGGACGGTGGTGGAGTTCTTGTTGCCGCTAAGCATGGTTTCAACATCGTCCCCATGCCGTGCTTACACAGTGATGCGGAAGATTTGTGGTTGAAAGTTCAGTGCGGCCTTTTTCGTTTTTTGTTGTGCTGTGTTTATCTTCCACCTGCTGCCGATGAGGCTCTGCAGGTGTTTTTGTCTAGTGTTTCCACCGTGCGCGATACCTATCCAGACTTAATGATCATTATTGTGGGCGATTTCAACATGCCAACCATCTCGTGGTCTCAATCTGAAGATAACGTCGCGTTGATTCCAACTGGAAACTTTGATGGTCGAGCCGGTGATTTTCTTAACGTTTACTCGTATTGTAACTTTAAGCAATTCAATAATGTATTTAATATTAATGCCAGAATTTTAGATCTTATTTTGTGCGCTAGCGGTCGAGTTGACAACGTTCATCCTTGCAAGGACCCTCTCGTGGATCCTGATCATCACCACCCTCCTTTTGAGTTTTCTGTTTCAGGATTGTCAACTTATTTGAGTGATGGTCCTAATATTCGCTTTATCTTTAAAAAAGCAAACTCAGTAAATATAAAAACTTACTTAACTAGTATCGATTGGCAGTCTGTCTTTGCAGGGATTGACGTGGAGAGCATGGTTGAGGCATTTTATGCGCGTGTTAATTATGTGATTCATAGGTATGTTCCTAAGCGCATTGTTTCTAAACAGCGCTTTCCTCTCTGGTACAAACCTTCAACCATTCGCGTTATTCGTGAAAAATTGCGTTGTCATAGAAAATGGAAATGTACTGGCAGCGGTAGCGATTACTTGGCTTTCTCTATCTTGCGTTCGAGATCTAAGCGGCTAATCGCGGCCGATTATAAGGCTTACTTGTATTCGATACAGGCGGGAATTGCGGAGAGGGCCAAGGGAATTTGGTCCTTTGTGAACACTAAAAAGGGTTCGGCGTCTGGCATGCCAGCCACTATGATTACCACTGATGGGTTATATGTTCACACGGGTCCTAATATTTCTTGTGCGTTTGCGGAGTATTTTGCGTCGGTATTTGTTGATGGAGCCATTGACCGCGCAATGATTTCTAGTGGCTCTGGTATCTCACCATGGTTTTCTGCTGATACTGTTCTTAACGTTTTGAAACATCTTGATCAGTCCTCTAGCCCTGGTCCTGACGGCATTCCATCTTTTTTCCTAAAAGAATTTGCCGCCGAACTGTCGACTCCACTGTTTCTTATTTTTTCTAAGTCTTTGCGTGATGGTATGTTTCCAAGCAAGTGGAAAACAGCTTTTGTCGTCCCAATATTTAAATCTGGGAATAGACAGTTAGTATCTAATTATCGTCCGATTTCTATTCTTTCGGCTATTCCCAAAGTTTTTGAAAAAATTGTTCATGAATATTTTAGCCACACGATCGGTAACTTTCTTATTACTGAACAACATGGTTTTTTGTCGGGGAGATCGGTGGAGTCCAATCTGGTGTCCTACGTTAATTTTATCCATTCTGCGTTAAACGAGGACTCTCAGGTTGACGCTATTTATACCGATTATTCTAAAGCCTTCGACAAAATTGACCATACTATTCTTATTCGAAAGCTTTCGTCTTTTAATATTCCAGGCGGCATTGTCCACTGGATTGAGTCGTACCTATCTGATAGAAGCCAGGCGGTCAAGATGGGCAGCTTTGTTTCCGATTATAAATCTATCTCGTCCGGCGTGCCGCAAGGAAGCCATCTTGGGCCTATATTATTCTTAATTTATATTAATGACATTTCTTCTTGTTTTAAATTTTCTAAATTTCTTCTATACGCCGATGACAATAAAATCTTTACAAAGATTGGTTCTAGTCTTGACTGCCTACGGCTCCAGGAGGATCTCGACCGTTTGCATGACTACTGTCGCGCTAACAAACTTTACCTTAACTATGACAAATGCCAAAAAATTACGTTTACATGGAAACGTTATCCTATTAACTTCGACTATAATTTTAATGGTACAGCTATTACCTCCACCGACAGAGTTAAGGATCTTGGTATTATACTTGATACCAAATTGCGATATCATCTTCATATCGATTTTATGGTGCGGAAAGCTCTGCGTAATCTGGGCTTTGTTATTAGAATTAGTCAAAATTTTACTAATTTTCTCTGTATTAAGTCCCTTTATTTGGCATTTGTCAATAGTGTGTTGTCCTACGGTTCTGTAGTTTGGAATCCTTGGTACGCCGTCTATCGTGACCGCATCGAAAGCATTCAAAAGCGCTTTTTACGTTATTTGTCACATAAATTTCATCTTCCCTATTGCGATTACGATGGGCGTTGTGCGGTTTTTGGCCTCTTGCCCTTGCAGCGGCGTAGAGTTGTATCCGATTTGATCTTTCTCTTTAAGCTGGTTAATGGCTTGCTATACGCTCCGGAGCTTTTGGTTAAAGTGGGCTTGAATGTACCACAGCGGTTCACTCGAAATAATTTCACATTCCGTTTACGTTTATTCCATACGAATGTTTACCAAAACTCTCCCATCTTACGTCTTCTTAATACTTATAATCAAGGCTTCAACCATGTGTCTTTGTTTGGACTCTCGTTGCGCGTGTTTAAAGGGCTCGTGTTGCACTGTGTTTAGTTGCGTATTACATTATTATTATATTGTAATTATTATATTGTATGTTTAATTGTTTATTTCTAGTTTTTTATGCTTGATTTTAATTGTCATCTCACATCGTGCGTGCGTCTTTAAATTTATTGTTTTGATTTGTTATGAGGGTGCTTTGCTGGGGATATTCTCCCTGTTTGCATCCCCTAATTAAGTAAATAAATAAATAAATAAATAAATAAATGCTTCCAGAGGACTTTATTCTGCATTTAGAAAACTTGATATGTTTCCAAAACTGTTGATATTCTCTCTGGAAGGCTTGATACTGCTACCAAAAGACTTGAAGATTTAACATTGCTTTCAAAAGATTATTTCCAAAAGACATGATAATGTCTCTGGAAAACTTGATAAGCTGCCAGAAGACTTCATACTGTTTCTAGGAAACTTGAAATACTTCCAAAAGACCCGATATTGTCTCTGGAAGACTTGATACTGTCACCAAAAGACTTGAACTGCTTCCAGAAAATTTACTACTGCTCCTGGAAAATTTGATACTGCTTCTAGAAAACTTGATATTGCTTGCAGAATACTTGAAATGCTTCCAGAACAATTGAAATACTTCCTAAACCATTAAAATGCTTTCAGAATAATTGAAATGCTTTCAGAAGAATTGCTTCTTGAAGGCTTTATATTGCTTCTAGAAGATTTAACATTGCTTTCAAAAAATTATTTCCAAAAGATATGATATTGAATCTGGAAAACTTGATATGCTTCCAGAAGATTTGATACTGCTTCTAGAAAACTTAAAATACTCCCAAAAGACTCGATAAATCTCTGGTAGCCTTAATACTGCCACCAAAACACTTGAACTGCTTCCAGAAGATTTACTACTGCTCTTGGAATACTTGATACTGCTTCTAGAAAACTTGATATTGCTTGCAGAATACTTGAAATGCTTCCAGAACAATTGAAATACTTCCAAAACCATTAAAATGCTTTCAGAATAATTGAAATGCTTTTAGAAGAATTGCTTCTTGAAGGGTTTATATTGCTTCTAGAAGATTTAACATTGCTTTCAAACAATTATTTCCAAAAGATATGATATTGAATCTGGAAAACTTGATATGCTTCCAGAAGATTTGATACTGCTTCTAGAAAACTTAAAATACTCCCAAAAGACTCGATAAATCTCTGGTAGCCTTAATACTGCCACCAAAACACTTGAACTGCTTCCAGAAGATTTACTACTGCTCTTGGAATACTTGATACTGCTTCTAGAAAACTTGATATTGCTTGCAGAATACTTGAAATGCTTCCAGAACAATTGAAATACTTCCAAAACCATTAAAATGCTTTCAGAATAATTGAAATGCTTTCAGAAGAATTGCTTCTTGAAGGGTTTATATTGCTTCTAAAAGATTTAACATTGCTTTCAAACAATTATTTCCAAAAGATATGATATTGAATCTGGAAAACTTGATATGCTTCCAGAAGATTTGATACTGCTTCTAGAAAACTTAAAATACTCCCAAAAGACTCGATATTGTCTCTGGAAGACTTGATACTGTCACCAAAAGACTTGAACTGCTTCCAGAAAATTTACTACTGCTCCTGGAAAATTTGATACTGCTTCTAGAAAACTTGATATTGCTTGCAGATTACATGAAATGCTTTCAGAACAATTGAAATGCTTCCACAAGAATTGCTAGAAGATTTAATATTGGTTTCAAAAAATTATTTCCAAAAGACATAATATTGCCTCTGGAAGACTTGATATGCTTCTAGAAGACTTGATACTGCTTCTAGAAAACTTGATATTGCTAGCAGAATACTTGAAATGCTTCCAAAACAATTGAAATGCTTTCAGCACAATTGAAATGCTTCCAGAAGAATTGCTAGAAGATTTAACATTGCTTTCAAAAAATTATTTCCAAAAGATATGATATTGAATCTAGAAAACTTGATATGCTTCCAGAAGATTTGATACTGCTTCTAGAAAACTTAAAATACTCCCAAAAGACTCGATATTGTCTCTGGTAGACTTAATACTGCCACCAAAACACTTGAACTGCTTCCAGAAGATTTACTACTGCTCTTGGAATACTTGATACTGCTTCTAGAAAACTTGATATTGCTTGCAGAATACTTGAAATACTTCCAAAACAATTGAAATGCTTTCAGAATAATTGAAATGCTTCCAGAAGAATTGCTAGAAGATTTAATATTGGTTTCAAAAAATTATTTCCAAAAGACATAATATTGCCTCTGGAAAACTTGATATGCTTCTAGAAGACTTGATACTGCTTCTAGAAAACTTGATATTGCTAGCAGAATACTTGAAATGCTTCCAAAACAATTGAAATGCTTTCAGCACAATTGAAATGCTTCCAGAAGAATTGCTAGAAGATTTAACATTGCTTTCAAAAAATTATTTCCAAATGACATAATATTGCCTCTGGAAAACTTGATATGCTTCTAGAAGACTTCATACTGCTTCTAGAAAACTTGATATTGCTTGCAGAATACTTGAAATGCTTCCAGTACAATTGAAATACTTCCAAAACAATTGAAATGCTTCCAAAACAATTGAAATGCTTTCAAAACAATTGAAATGCTTTTAGAACAATTGAAATGCTTACAGAAGAATTGCTTCTAGAAGATTTAACATTGGTTTCAAAAAATTATTTCTAAAAGACATGATATTGCCTCTGGAAAACTTGATATGCTTCTAGAAGACTTGATACTGTTTCTAGAAAACTGGAAATGGTTCCAAAAGGCTCGATATTGTCTCTGGAAGACTTAATACTGCTACCAAAAGACTTGAACTGCTTCCAGAAGATTTACTACTACTCCTGGAAGACTTGATACTGTTTCTAGAAAACTAGATATTGCTTGCAGAACGCTTGAATTATTTCCAGAACAATTAGAATACTTCCAGAAGGCTTTATACTACTTCTAGAAGATTTGACATTGCTTCCAAAAGATTTGAAATGCTTCCAGAAGACTTAATACTGCTTCTAGAATATTTGGTATATTTCTAAAAGAGTTGATATTTAATTATTGATGTATTTCCATTAAACTTCTACAGGGCGAGCCCCAATTACAAAAGTTTTACAAAATAAAACGATACTACAAAGACCACAACTTCACATTAACCTGAAAACTTAATTGAGAAATATCTAACACCAAAGAAAATTAACAGTTTCATAATTGAAATACAAATTTTCAAATTAATACTTAAAATAACCAGAATTATTGGAGTTTATATGATTATTCACATAATTTTTGAAAGATTTTGATTCTGAAAAGAGAAAAAGATCAACATACCCAAGATTATATACCAAACATATGGCTCTGTAAATAGGTACGTGAAACAAAATTGCTTCTAGAAAACCTCTCATGCTTCCAGAAGAGTTGGTACTGCATCTAGAAAATTTGAAATTCTTTTAAAAGACCCGTTACTGCCTATGGAAGGCTTGAAATTGCTTCCAGAAGGTTTGCTACTGCCTCTGCAAGGATTGATACTGCTTCTAGAAAACTTGATATTGCTTCCAGAACAATTGAAATGCTTCCAGAAGGATTTGCACTACTTCTAGAAGACTTAAGGTCGCTTCCAAAATATTTAAAATGCTCTATGAATAATGCATCTAGAAGACTTAATACTGCTTCTAGAAAATTTGAAATACTTCTAAAAGATTTGATATTACTTCTGGAAAACTTGAAATGCTTCCAGATAAGTTGATACTGCTTCTAGAAGACTTGAAATGCTTCGAAAAGACTCGTTACTACCTCTGAAAGGCGTGAAATTGCTTCCAGAAGATCTACTACTGCCCCTGGAAGTTTTTCCAGCAGTATCAGCTTCTAGAAAACTTTATATTGCTTCCAGAAGGATTTGTACTGCTTTTAGAAGACTTAACATTGCTTCCAAAACATTTGAAATGCTAGAAAATTCGACATTACTTGCAGAAGATTTGAAATGCATCCAGAAGACTTAATACTGCTTCTAGAAAACTTGAAATATTTCCAAAAGACTTGATATTGCCTCTGGAAAACTTGAAATGCTTCCAGATAACTTAATACTGCATCTAGACGACTTGAAATTCTTCTAAAAGACTCGTTACTGCATCTGGAAGGCTTAAAACTGTTTCCAGAAGATCTGCTACAGCCCATGAAAGACTTGATGCTACTTCTAGAGAACTTGATATTGCTTCCAGAACAATTGAAATGCTTCCAGAAGGATTTGTACTACTTCTAGAAGACTTAACATTGCTTCCAAAATATTTGAAATGCATCCAGAAGATTTAATGTAAAACTTGAAATGTTTGCAGAAAACTTAATACTGCTTCTAGAAGACTTGATATTGTTTGCAGAACACTTGCAATGTTTCCAGATTATTAGCAATGCTTTCGGAACAGTTGTAATGCTTCCAGAAGCCTTTATACTGCTTCTAAAAGATTGAACATTGCTTCCAGGAGTTTTGAAATACTTGTAGAAAACTTGACATTGCTTCCAGAAGATTTAAAATGTTGCCAGAAGAATTGTATACTTCCAAAAGATTAGATATTACTGGTCTTCTTCTTACTGGACTTCTATTCTAGTCTTCTGGAAAACTTGAAATACTTCCAGAAGACTACAAATGCTTCCAAAGGAGCACACATGCATATTGTTAATCTGAATTGAAATTATCATTTTCAATTATTTTTTTAATTTAATTAATATATTATCAAACTAATTCTTCCCAAAGATTTACCTCCCAATGCCAAGCATATTTTCATTACAAGAAAATATGCGGTAGAAACATAGTTCCCAATATTTTAATGTTTTCTTAATTTCGAAACTAAAATCCCGGGACTTCTTAGTGATTATCCTTTATCTTACTGAATTTATTTGAGTGGGCATGCGCCGGCGGCCTGAATTAAATTTGTATCAGGTGCGATCATTGTAGACATTAGCAAAAAATGATATAATTTTCGTTCTATTTGCACTAGGATTATGAAATAAAAAAGAAATAAAAGAAAAATGATTGTTTTAAATTTCTATTTAATAACAAAAATAAAATTTTTTTTTTAATTTTTGGCTGAACGTAAACTAAAACTTCACTCGCGTATGCCACTTCGCGAAGCAGTCTACCACGCACAACCCAACATCGCACTTTTTACAATAATAATTTGTTCGTGAACGTTTATTATTTGCAGAACACACACGACATCGTTTTTGATTTTCGCACTTAGACGGCCAATGCTTTGAGTGCTTTACCTCAAGGCGAGTCAATTGCGTTGTAGCAGAGCTTGGTCTTCCTACAGATTTTCCTCTATTCGCAACATTTGTATGATGTGTCTGAAAAATTAAATCGCGCACTAATTGTTCCCGAAATTGTTTATGATTTAGTTTTCCTTCAACAGACTTATGTAGAAGAAAAGCATTTAAAATGGAAATATCAAGTAAATGAAAGAATAATTTGTTTGTCCATTTCCATGATCTTCTACTTATCCCATAGCTATTAGCCATTCTATCCGACTTGTCAACATATCCCATGTGCTTGTTGTAATCTTCTACAATGAGGGGTTTGATGGCATTACCATTTTCATCTTGGAAGTTTCCTTCCACAGGAGGTACGTGCATGTTTGTAAGAAGAAAAACATCGCGCTTATCTTTCCACCGAAGAACGCTTAAATTTCCCTTCACCCTCGTAACAATGTCCCCTCTTTTTGTTTTTAAGTTCTTCGGTGCAATATCTTGGGGAATACCTCTACGATTATGTCGTACTGTTCCGCAAGCATTTATATTTCGTCTGAATAAGTCGGCGTACAACACCTTTCACCCTCCTAACTAATTGTAGCACTGTTCCGTGCGTTGCTGTTATATCGCCATGTGCTTGTTTATTTTGTTTGCCTAAATAAACGGCCATATCATACGTATATCCCAACGAATCACACAGCTTGTACATTTTTATTCCAAATCTTTTATGTTTTTTAGGAATATATTGTCTGAATACAACCCTTCCCTTGAACGATATAATAACTTCATCGACGGCAATATGTTCAGTCGGAAAATAAAATTCATCAAATTTATGGTTCAGCTTATCAAACACTTCCCTGATTTTCCACAGTCTGTCATAATTTTCGTCTTCTCTATTCGGAGGATTAGCGTTGTCGGAAAAATGTAGAAACCGCAGAATAAACATGAAACGATCACGCGACATCGTGTTTTGATAAAAAGGTGTGTGGTATTGTTCGTCTTTCGACCAATAATCCTTGAAAGAGTCTCTTAGGTCATGACCCATTTGAATGACTACAGCGATAAACTTATGAATTTCTTCCATTGTTACCTCAGAAGGTTCTACGGATGGTCCTGGAACGTCTCGATTGGCATAATATTGTTGGCAATATTTGTTACTTTCCACCACTAACAGGGAAAATATTTCCTCAAAAAAAAGTGATAAAATTGAAAATGGCGACGAATCGGCATTTATATTAGGGGCAGCTGTTTTATTGATACCGACATGCGGTGCGGTAAACGGAAAAACACCACTAGAATCCCCGTCTCTTCTACACCGAAATCCAATCGGAACATCTTCTTCTTCTTCACTTTCTTCGGAAGAAGACAACGCTCTAACATTTTCGTCTTGTAACTCTTCCTCAGAATCATCATCCATTATGATGTTTTGAAATTCATTTTGTACGTTTTCCATGGTACACAGTATAAATTTATGCAATTTAAAAATTGTCGATAAACAATAAAAAAATTAATATTCAACTAAAACTAACAAATATAAGAAACTAACATTTAAGAAACTAACACTAAGAAACTAACAAATATTCACAATAAATTTATTTTAGACTTGGTTGGTAACGTACGAATGCTAATATGCAACTAATTTTAAGATTTTACGCTTCAGTTTTAAGGGTATAACATTTCAAACAAACAAGTTAGGGGAGTATTTCTTATAACTGCATTTATGGCTCTGTTTATTTACTTACCGACCCTTTTAGTCGGTCAATACGTTTGTTGTGCCGAAGTAAACGACAAAAAAAGGTCGACCTAAACCGAAACCTATAGATAGGCCGCTCGGCCGTCCGACAATACAAGCCGCGGCCTATATATAGGCCTTTAGTAAGATAAAGGTTATATAGAGATAATATAGTGTTCAATTAATAGGATCTAGATTTCTGTCAATAGTATCCAACCTTCCGCCAGCAGTTAAAATCTTTTACAAGCAGTATCCAGATCTGTTTAGCCTTTTTATAGCAGTTAGTCCAGTGTCTGTTAACAGTATCTAGAGTTTTGCCAGCAGTTTCTAGACTTCTGTCAGTAATTATAATCGTCTACAAGCAACATCTACAGTCCTTTTAGAAGTATTTATCATTTAAGTAGCATTTATTCAAACATTTAACAGTAACATCTTCTGTAAAAAGTACATAATCTTCAATTACCTATATCGCGTTTTCTGCTAATAGTGTCTACACTTCTGCCAAAATTTTCTAACAAGTTAGTTACAATTCCAATGAGTATCAATACAATATTGATTTCCGATATATCGATACAATGTGTGCTGATACGGTTTGCATTCAAATTAAGAAGTGTTACATTAGGTATAGTTGATTGATGAGGCAGTGTGTATTTTAGAAATTATGTCTGTTATGATAAAGTTTATAATTTGTTCTAAATATGGAGGTATATGTTATTCATCAGGGATATTAGCATATTTGTTATAACTGATTGAGTGTTAGTATCGTTAGAGGAATGATTTGGGTTTATTCAGAATATCTGGGAGTTTTTTAAGATGTGCTTTTCTTGAGTTGGTGCAATCTTTAGTCAGTTGATTTTCTTGACATTATCACAATACATCTTGGAGGTAGTGTACAATAATTCTGGTGAATTTGGCAGTTTTCTTCTGGTGCGTCTGGCAGTTTCTTTACAATTGCATGTTGTATTTCTTTGATCTCAAATACTTCATTACCATTGTCATTTGCGGTGAGGTCTATAGTATAAATGGGTATGGAAAGTTTGTTTTTGTTCAACAATCTTATTATTTTTTTATGGGTAAGTTTAGTTAAGTAAGTTCATCTTCTACTTCCTGTACAGTGAGGAAGTAAAACAAGTACAGTCACATTTCCCAAGGAGACAATTAATATCATATCAACTCAAAATTAATCAACTTAGAGTAGTGTCTAGGCATACATTATAACAGAATATTTAAACTGAGTTGGATATTCCGAAGAAGCACAATTAATATCATACCAAAACAAGATTATATTCTTTCTTCTGTGCAAAAGACGAGCTAAGATAGATTTGCCAACCTATATTTAATTAAACCATTTATTTTCTAACTTTATATTTAGGTATCGCGTCTTGGACACAAGAGCAAAATTTATCATGTTATACGATAACAGATTATTCCATAAAAACATTCATTATTTATGGAAACGAATCGTTAACGTAATTTTTATACGAGAATACGGCGGAAGTAAGAAATTAGGAACAAAATCCCGCGGTTTACCGTGGTTCGAAATAAGCACGGTCCCTTTTCCTTCCCCAATTCAAAACGTCTTCGTCCCAAGAAGATTAGACATTTGGACCAATTCGAAATTTAGATTTGGTACAAAACATTTTTCAAAATCACATTTATTATTTATTAATCAAATCAATTTTAGGCGTTGATTTATTTAGAGACAAAACCCGCGATTTAAACAACCAAACATTAAAAGTAATCGCTTTTAAGCACACACCGGCAACGATAAAACTTCCATTTCCGGAGGAGAAAACCGTTAGGAGTATTTTGGGGGAAAAACCGATTGGTTTTGCAGGATTAGAAGTTGAAGTTATACACTCAATTTTTTTGTTGAATTAAATATTCAATGTAAATGATTATCATTTTTTTGTAGATTTTAGACGCAGTATCGAAACAAATGAATTTTAGATGTGACGTTTACGAACTTCCGGGGGTTGATTCGCATTTTTGGGGCAAGAAATTAGCCGGGGGACAATATTCGGGTCTTATAGGTGAAATGGTTAAAAGTAAAGCTGATTTTGCTTTGGGGGATTTATACTACATCTCGTTTATTTTAAATTTAATGGATTTAACGGTGCCGTATAACACGGAATGTTTAACTTTTTTAACTCCGGAGTCGCTAACTGATAATTCTTGGAAAACTCTTATTTTACCATTTCAGTAAGTATCATGGCCGGTTTCTCGTATATGTCGATATCGAATTCTTGAAATATTTTAATGATACATTCAAAATTTATAGAGGTAAGTGTCTATTTTGTCATGATGAGAACCAAATTAGAAAATCATTATTCGTTTTTGAGATAAAGATTATTTAAGTTAACCTAATTTTTTATGATTTTTTCAAATTAATAATCTTGTTTTAAAAAATCACGAAAAATCGAATTTTTAAGATATCTTAATGAATTATTCATGATTTATAGAGGAATGTGTCTACTTTCTCGTGATGAAACCGGATCTTGAAAATATTTATTCGTTCTTGAGATATAAATCAATAAATTCAACGTGAACATTTTATGGCTATCTCAAGTTAATTAAAAATCATCAAAAATCGAATTCTTGAGATATCTTAATGAATTATTCATGATTTATAGAGGAAAGTGTCTACTTTCTCGTGATGAAACCGGATCTTGAAAATATTTATTCGTTTTTGAGATATAAATCATTAAATTCAACGTGAACATTTGTGACTATCTCAAGTTAATTAAAAATCATCAAAAATCGAATTCTTGAGATATCTTAATGAATTATTCATGATTTATAGAGGAAAGTGTCTACTTTCTCGTGATGAAACCGGATCTTGAAAATATTTATTCGTTTTTGAGATATAAATCATTAAATTCAACGTGAACATTTGTGGCTATCTCAAGTTAATTAAAAATCACCAAAAATCGAATTCTTGAGATATTTCAATGATACATTCCAAATTTATAGAGGTAAGTGTCTATTTTGTCATGATGAGAATCAAATATAAAAATCTTTATTCGTTTCTGAGATAAAGATTATTTAAGTTAACCTAATTTTTTATGATTTTTTGAAATTAATAATCTTGCTTTAAAAAATCACGAAAAATCGAATTTTTAAGATATCTTAATGAATTATTCATGATTTATAGAGGAATGTGTCTACTTTCTCGTGATTAACCGGATCTTGAAAATATGTATTCGTTCTTGAGATATAAATCAATAAATTGAACGTGAACATTTTATGGCTATCTCAAGTTAATTAAAAATCAACAAAAATCGAATTCTTGAGATATTTCAATGATACAATCAAAATATATAGAGGTAAGACTATTTAAGTTAACCTAATTTTTATGATTTTTTTGAAATTAATCATCTTGTTTTAAAAATTCACGAAAAATCTAATTCTTAAGATATCTTAATGAATTATTCATGATTTATAGAGGAAAGTGTCTACCTTCTCGTGATGAAACCGGATCTTGAAAATATTTATTCGTTTTTGAGATATAAATCATTAAATTCAACGTGAACATTTGTGGCTATCTCAAGTTAATTAAAAATCACCAAAAATCGAATTCTTGAGATATTTCAATAATACATTCAAAATTTACAGGGGTATGTGTCTATTTTGTCATGGTGAGAACCAAATTAGAAAATCTTTACTCGTTTTTGAGATAAAGACTATTTAAGTTAACCTAATTTTTTATGATTTTTTCAAATTAATAATCTTGCTTTAAAAACTCACGAAAAATCGAATTCTTAAGATATCTTAATGAGTTATTCTTGATTTATAAAGGAAAGTGTCTACTTTCTCGGGATGAAACCGGATCTTCAAAATATTTAGTCGTTTTTGAGATATAAATCATTAAATTCAACGTGAACATTTATGGCTATCTCAAGTTAATTAAAAATCATCAAAAATCGAATTCTTGAGATATCTTAATGAATTATTCATGATTTATAGAGGAAAGTGTCTACTTTCTCGTGATGAAACCGGATCTTGAAAATATTTATTCGTTTTTGAGATATAAATCATTAAATTCAACGTGAACATTTGTGGCTATCTCAAGTTAATTAAAAATCATCAAAAATCGAATTCTTGAGATATCTTAATGAATTATTCATGATTTATAGAGGAAAGTGTCTACTTTCTCGTGATGAAACCGGATCTTGAAAATATTTATTTGTTTTTGAGATATAAATCATTAAATTCAACGTGAACATTTGTGGCTATCTCAAGTTAATTAAAAATCATCAAAAATCGAATTCTTGAGATATCTTAATGAATTATTCATGATTTATAGAGGAAAGTGTCGTCTTTCTCGTGATGAAACCGGATCTTGAAAATATTTATTCGTTTTTGAGATATAAATCATTAAATTCAACGTGAACATTTGTGGCTATCTCAAGTTAATTAAAAATCATCAAAAATCGAATTCTTGAGATATCTTAATGAATTATTCATGATTTATAGAGGAAAGTGTCTACTTTCTCGTGATGAAACCGGATCTTGAAAATATTTATTCGTTTTTGAGATATAAATCATTAAATTCAACGTGAACATTTGTGGCTATCTCAAGTTAATTAAAAATCATCAAAAATCGAATTCTTGAGATATCTTAATGAATTATTCATGATTTATAGAGGAAAGTGTCTACTTTCTCGTGATGAAACCGGATCTTGAAAATATTTATTCGTTTTTGAGATATAAATTATTAAATTCAACGTGAACATTTGTGGCTATCTCAAGTTAATTAAAAATCATCAAAAATCGAATTCTTGAGATATCTTAATGAATTATTCATGATTTATAGAGGAAAGTGTCTACTTTCTCGTGATGAAACCGGATATTGAAAATATTTATTCGTTTTTGAGATATAAATCATTAAATTCAACGTGAACATTTGTGGCTATCTCAAGTTAATTAAAAATCATCAAAAATCGAATTTTTGAGATATCTTAATGAGTTATTCTTGATTTATAGAGGAAAGTGTCTACTTTCTCATGATGAAACCGGATCTTGAAAATATTTATTCGTTTTTGAGATATAAATCATTAAATTCAACGTGAACACTTGTGGCTATCTCAAGTTAATTAAAAATCATCAAAAATCGAATTCTTGAGATATCTTAATGAATTATTCATGATTTATAGAGGAAAGTGTCTACTTTCTCGTGATGAAACCGGATCTTGAAAATATTTATTCGTTTTTGAGATATAAATCATTAAATTCAACGTGAACATTTGTGGCTATCTCAAGTTAATTAAAAATCACCAAAAATCGAATTCTTGAGATATTTCAATGATACATTCCAAATTTATAGAGGTAAGTGTCTATTTTGTCATGATGAGAATCAAATATAAAAATCTTTATTCGTTGCTGAGATAAAGATTATTTAAGTTAACCTAATTTTTTATGATTTTTTGAAATTAATAATCTTGCTTTAAAAAATCACGAAAAATCGAATTTTTAAGATATCTTAATGAATTATTCATGATTTATAGAGGAATGTGTCTACTTTCTCGTGATTAACCGGATCTTGAAAATATGTATTCGTTCTTGAGATATAAATCAATAAATTGAACGTGAACATTTTATGGCTATCTCAAGTTAATTAAAAATCAACAAAAATCGAATTCTTGAGATATTTCAATGATACAATCAAAATATATAGAGGTAAGACTATTTAAGTTAACCTAATTTTTATGATTTTTTTGAAATTAATCATCTTGTTTTAAAAATTCACGAAAAATCTAATTCTTAAGATATCTTAATGAATTATTCATGATTTATAGAGGAAAGTGTCTACCTTCTCGTGATGAAACCGGATCTTGAAAATATTTATTCGTTTTTGAGATATAAATCATTAAATTCAACGTGAACATTTGTGGCTATCTCAAGTTAATTAAAAATCACCAAAAATCGAATTCTTGAGATATTTCAATAATACATTCAAAATTTACAGGGGTATGTGTCTATTTTGTCATGGTGAGAACCAAATTAGAAAATCTTTACTCGTTTTTGAGATAAAGACTATTTAAGTTAACCTAATTTTTTATGATTTTTTCAAATTAATAATCTTGCTTTAAAAACTCACGAAAAATCGAATTCTTAAGATATCTTAATGAGTTATTCTTGATTTATAAAGGAAAGTGTCTACTTTCTCGGGATGAAACCGGATCTTCAAAATATTTAGTCGTTTTTGAGATATAAATCATTAAATTCAACGTGAACATTTATGGCTATCTCAAGTTAATTAAAAATCATCAAAAATCGAATTCTTGAGATATCTTAATGAATTATTCATGATTTATAGAGGAAAGTGTCTACTTTCTCGGGATGAAACCGGATCTTCAAAATATTTAGTCGTTTTTGAGATATAAATCATTAAATTCAACGTGAACATTTATGGCTATCTCAAGTTAATTAAAAATCATCAAAAATCGAATTCTTGAGATATCTTAATGAATTATTCATGATTTATAGAGGAAAGTGTCTACTTTCTCGTGATGAAACCGGATCTTGAAAATATTTATTCGTTTTTGAGATATAAATCATTAAATTCAACGTGAACATTTGTGGCTATCTCAAGTTAATTAAAAATCATCAAAAATCGAATTCTTGAGATATCTTAATGAATTATTCATGATTTATAGAGGAAAGTGTCTACTTTCTCGTGATGAAACCGGATCTTGAAAATATTTATTCGTTTTTGAGATATAAATCATTAAATTCAACGTGAACATTTGTGGCTATCTCAAGTTAATTAAAAATCATCAAAAATCGAATTCTTGAGATATCTTAATGAATTATTCATGATTTATAGAGGAAAGTGTCTACTTTCTCGTGATGAAACCGGATCTTGAAAATATTTATTTGTTTTTGAGATATAAATCATTAAATTCAACGTGAACATTTGTGGCTATCTCAAGTTAATTAAAAATCATCAAAAATCGAATTCTTGAGATATCTTAATGAATTATTCATGATTTATAGAGGAAAGTGTCGTCTTTCTCGTGATGAAACCGGATCTTGAAAATATTTATTCGTTTTTGAGATATAAATCATTAAATTCAACGTGAACATTTGTGGCTATCTCAAGTTAATTAAAAATCATCAAAAATCGAATTCTTGAGATATCTTAATGAATTATTCATGATTTATAGAGGAAAGTGTCTACTTTCTCGTGATGAAACCGGATCTTGAAAATATTTATTCGTTTTTGAGATATAAATCATTAAATTCAACGTGAACATTTGTGGCTATCTCAAGTTAATTAAAAATCATCAAAAATCGAATTCTTGAGATATCTTAATGAATTATTCATGATTTATAGAGGAAAGTGTCTACTTTCTCGTGATGAAACCGGATCTTGAAAATATTTATTCGTTTTTGAGATATAAATCATTAAATTCAACGTGAACATTTGTGGCTATCTCAAGTTAATTAAAAATCATCAAAAATCGAATTCTTGAGATATCTTAATGAATTATTCATGATTTATAGAGGAAAGTGTCTACTTTCTCGTGATGAAACCGGATCTTGAAAATATTTATTCGTTTTTGAGATATAAATTATTAAATTCAACGTGAACATTTGTGGCTATCTCAAGTTAATTAAAAATCATCAAAAATCGAATTCTTGAGATATCTTAATGAATTATTCATGATTTATAGAGGAAAGTGTCTACTTTCTCGTGATGAAACCGGATATTGAAAATATTTATTCGTTTTTGAGATATAAATCATTAAATTCAACGTGAACATTTGTGGCTATCTCAAGTTAATTAAAAATCATCAAAAATCGAATTTTTGAGATATCTTAATGAGTTATTCTTGATTTATAGAGGAAAGTGTCTACTTTCTCATGATGAAACCGGATCTTGAAAATATTTATTCGTTTTTGAGATATAAATCATTAAATTCAACGTGAACACTTGTGGCTATCTCAAGTTAATTAAAAATCATCAAAAATCGAATTCTTGAGATATCTTAATGAATTATTCATGATTTATAGAGGAAAGTGTCTACTTTCTCGTGATGAAACCGGATCTTGAAAATATTTAGTCGTTTTTGAGATATAAATCATTAAATTCAACGTGAACATTTGTGGCTATCTCAAGTTAATTAATAATCATCAAAAATCGAATTCTTGAGATATCTTAATGAATTATTCATGATTTATAGAGGAAAGTGTCTACTTTCTCGTGATGAAACCGGATCTTGAAAATATTTAGTCGTTTTTGAGATATAAATCATTAAATTCAACGTGAATACTTGTGGCTATCTCAAGTTAATTAAAAATCATCAAAAATCGAATTCTTGAGATATCTTAATGAATTATTCATGATTTATAGAGGAAAGTGTCTACTTTCTCGTGATGAAACCGGATCTTGAAAATATTTAGTCGTTTTTGAGATATAAATCATTAAATTCAACGTGAACATTTGTGGCTATCTCAAGTTAATTAATAATCATCAAAAATCGAATTCTTGAGATATCTTAATGAATTATTCATGATTTATAGAGGAAAGTGTCTACTTTCTCGTGATGAAACCGGATCTTGAAAATATTTATTCGTTTTTGAGATATAAATCATTAAATTCAACGTGAACATTTGTGGCTATCTCAAGTTAATTAAAAATCATCAAAAATCGAATTCTTGAGATATCTTAATGAATTATTCATGATTTATAGAGGAAAGTGTCTACTTTCTCGTGATGAAACCGGATCTTGAAAATATTTATTCGTTTTTGAGATATAAATCATTAAATTCAACGTGAACATTTGTGGCTATCTCAAGTTAATTAAAAATCATCAAAAATCGAATTCTTGAGATATCTTAATGAATTATTCATGATTTATAGAGGAAAGTGTCTACTTTCTCGTGATGAAACCGGATCTTGAAAATATTTATTCGTTTTTGAGATATAAATCATTAAATTCAACGTGAACATTTGTGGCTATCTCAAGTTAATTAATAATCATCAAAAATCGAATTCTTGAGATATCTTAATGAATTATTCATGATTTATAGAGGAAAGTGTCTACTTTCTCGTGATGAAACCGGATCTTGAAAATATTTAGTCGTTTTTGAGATATAAATCATTAAATTCAACGTGAACATTTGTGGCTATCTCAAGTTAATTAATAATCATCAAAAATCGAATTCTTGAGATATCTTAATGAATTATTCATGATTTATAGAGGAAAGTGTCTACTTTCTCGTGATGAAACCGGATCTTGAAAATATTTAGTCGTTTTTGAGATATAAATCATTAAATTCAACGTGAACATTTGTGGCTATCTCAAGTTAATTAAAAATCATCAAAAATCGAATTCTTGAGATATCTTAATGAATTATTCATGATTTATAGAGGAAAGTGTCTACTTTCTCGTGATAAAACCGGATCTTGAAAATATTTATTCGTATTTGAGATATAAATCATTAAATTCAACGTGAACATTTGTGGCTATCTCAAGTTAATTAAAAATCATCAAAAATCGAATTCTTGAGACATCTTAATGAATTATTCATGATTTATAGAGGAAAGTGTCTACTTTCTCGTGATGAAACCGGATCTTGAAAATATTTATTCGTTTTTGAGATATAAATCATTAAATTCAACGTGAACATTTGTGGCTATCTCAAGTTAATTAAAAATCATCAAAAATCGAATTCTTGAGATATCTTAATGAATTATTCATGATTTATAGAGGAAAGTGTCTACTTTCTCGTGAGGAAACCGGATCTTGAAAATATTTATTCGTTTTTGAGATATAAATCATTAAATTCAACGTGAACATTTGTGGCTATCTCAAGTTAATTAAAAATAACCAAAAATCGAATTCTTGAGATATTTCAATGATACATTCAAAATTTATAGAGGTAAGTGTCTATTTTGTCATGGTGAGAACCAAATATAGAAATCTTTATTCGTTTTTGAGATAAAGATTATTTAAGTTAACCTATTTTTTTATGATTTTTTGAAATTAAATATCTTGTTTTAAAAAATCGCGAAAAATCGAATTCTTAAGATATCTTAATGAATTATTCATGATTTATAGAGGAAAATGTCTACTTTCTCGGGATGAAACCGGATCTTGAAAATATTTAGTCGTTTTTGAGATATAAATCATTAAATTCAACGTGAACATTTATGGCTACCTCAAGTTAATTAAAAATCACCAAAAATCGAATTCTTGAGATGTTTCAATGATACTTTCAAAATTTATAGAGGTATTTGTCTATTTTGTCATGGTGAGAACCAAATTAGAGAATCTTTACTCATTTTTGAGATAAAGATTATTTAAGTTAACCTAGTTTTTTATGATTTTTTGAAATTAACAATCTTGTTTTAAAAAATCACAAAAAATCGAATTCTTAAGATACCTTAATGAATTATTCATGATTTATAGAGGAAAGTGTCGTTTTTCTCGTGATGAAACCGGATCTTGAAAATATTTATTCGTTTTTGAGATATAAACCATTAAATTCAATGTGAGCATTTGTGGCTGTCTCAAGTTAATTAAAAATCACCAAAAATCGAATTTTTGAGATATTTATACCAAATTAGAAAATCTTTATTCGTTTTTGAGATAAAGATTATTTAAGTTAACCTAATTTTTTGTGATTTTTTGAAATTAATAATTTTGCTTTAAAGAAGATGACGAGCCAATAACTGTCGCTCCAATATCTACTCAATACTATAACGTACGAGAAACCGGACCGAATCTTTTACTTTTAAGATGAAAGATTTATTGATTTATAAATCAAATTTTAGACCTTCCATGTGGTTATGCGTGATGGTTTGTTTAATTGGAATTGGGATAATTTTGCATTACTTAGCTTTATTCCATTGGGAAGTAACCGCGCCGAAGAGGAATCGGCGGAAATCTTTGAGAACTTTGCCCAAAAAGAAACAAGTTTTAACATTACCCCTAGGAACGATCGATCAATTAGATCCTCATTCAAAGTATATAATGATGATGGAACAATTCGCCGCAAAAAAACGCGAAGATGACCCAGTTGGATTGTATTTATTCGCGCAATTTTTTAACAGCATGCTTTACACTTACAGCATGTTATTAATGGTGTCACTACCAAAATTACCAACAGGTTGGTCTTTGCGATTATTAACAGGATGGTATTGGATTTATTGCACCTTAGTCATCGTTAGCTACAGAGCTAGCATGACAGCAATTTTAGCCAAACCACTCCCACGGTAACACAACAATCCAAACCTAATTAAAAATTAATATTGTTAAAATTTTTAGAGTAACCATCGACACATTAGAAGAATTAGTTGATTCAAAACTTTCTTTGGGCGGTTGGGGTGAAATAAACCGCGATTTTTTTACGACATCACTAGACCCAGCCGCTCAATCAATCGGTTTTAAATACGAAGAAGTAAATAATTCTCAAGAAGCAATCGGTCGAGTGGTAGAAGGAAATTTCGCCTTCTACGAGAACGTGCATTATCTAAAAGAAATTTCCATCTCGAGACATAACAAACAATCGCCTTTCTCAAGTGGGAATAGCAGCGACGATGACGAAGAGCGAAACGATCGTAATTTGCATATAATGAGAGATTGCGTCATAAATATGCCGATCTCGATCGGCCTGCAAAAGAATTCTCCAATCAAGCCGCGCGTAGATAAGTACATAAGGAGAGTACTCGAAGCGGGGTTCATCAAAAAGTGGCTCGATGATGTCATGCAGCCGACGTTGAACGCAGAACTTCCATCGTCCGCGTCCGCTGAGAATACGAAAGCTTTGATGAGTATGCGGAAATTTATTGGGGCCATCGTGGCTCTTTTCGTTGGGTATTTCGTTAGCGTGATTGCTCTTATTATGGAAGTTTGTTATTTTGATTGTCTTGTCAAAAAACATCCCGATTTTGATAAGTTTTCGAAAAGGGTTTATCATGAGAATATTCTTAATTATTATGTTAAAAAGATGTTTCGGTGGTTTAAAAATTTAAATTTTTTTAAATTCAGAAAATGAATGGTTTTGAGTAGGCATAAGTGGAAATTCTAGTATCGGTGTTAATAGTAGCTTTAGTTAGTATTTAATGTTAGGTGTTGCAAATTTTTACTGCTTTTAATTTTAGCTGTAATGTTAATGATAATGGAAGTAGCACTACTTCCAGAGCAAAAATCAACACTAGATCTAGAATTAGAAACAGACCTTTGTTTGAAAACATTCTAACCAATAGAACGCGCTGCAGTTTGAACATTTTGTATTTACTCTTTTCCATGAATTTCTTGCGTGCGCTGTGTTGTGTCGTTTTACTAATGTTTTATAACATAGGACACAACGGCGGCGTGTTGTACGCTTGGGACCTAAAATAATTATAATATACATATATTATTAGAGGCGCATGTAATAATATGTAATTCTTCTACCTGGCACTTCAACAAGTTTGTGATTACCACCACATGATAATCGAGGTCGACGCTCTTCTAATAAAAATGCTTCAATTATTTGGCATTTGAATTCGGTAATAGAAATATGACCTTTCACTTTACAATACAACTTCCACGCATTCATTAATGTTGTTTGAGTGATGAGATGGAAGAATAAGCGTAGATACTATTTTATCGTCTTTCGCACAAATGGAGTATATGCACTCATCTGATCCGATACATCAACATACCCGTTGATTTTGTTATAATCACAAATAACTTCAGGTTTTTGTGAAGATAATATAGCATCAGTATGCATTGTCGAAAGCATCAGTAAATCTCTTTTATCTTTATATTTCATAACTGTGATACCTGACATATTTTGGCGCGCAATTAATTCTTTCCGACATAATTTTTTGGTAATGACTTCTTTGGGTCCAACCTTATTTTTTCTCAAAGTGCCCAACAGATGAGTTCTTTTCTCGAGCAATTTGTTGGCTAATGGAAGGGATGTGTAGAAATTGTTCGTACATAATTTCCTTCCAGATTCAAGAAAATCTTCCATTAGCTCTAAAACGATTTCCATAGTTGATACGCTCTTATTACGGTTCTTTCCGGCATATACAATAAATTTATTTGTATATCCCCCTTCATAACATAATTTATATAATTTGATTCCATATTTGTGGCGCTTTCCTTTAATATATTGTCGAAATATAACTCTACCTCGGAAAGGCACACTTCGTCTGTGCAGACGTACTCTCCAGGTCCTTTGATTGTGTGCCTCATGATGGGTTAATAGGCAAATTAAAAGCATATAACTTCCGTGATGATGCCTTAAGTCTGATTAGCAGTTATCTTAATGATAGATATCAGCGAGTGATGATTGATGGTATCGAATCGGATAGATTGAGGGTAGATCATGGTGTTCCCCAGGGTTCAGTGCTGGGTCCTCTGTTGTTTTAGTGTATATAAATGATCTACCGGCTATAAGTAAGACTGTTGATTACATTCTCTATGCCGATGATACTACCATATTAGTGAGTGACAATACTTTAGTTAACTTATTGCAGAAATTTAATGAGGCCCAATCGGGAGTGTTGGAATGGTTTCGTGTGAACAATCTTACACTAAATTCTGATAAGACTATAATTATGATGTTTTGGCGATGAAATTGAACAACTCACTTTGTCTGATAGTACTAAATTTCTCGGAGTATTCTTTGACAAAAATTAACATGGAATTGTCATGTCGAGGCATTGGCTTCTAAATTGTCGCGAAACATTTATATTTTGCGAAATCTATCCAACTCCGTTTCGGTAGCTGTACTTAGAAGTGCATATTTTGCATTATGCCACTCCCTATTTTCATATGCAATTTTAGTATGGGGTCAGGCAGCTGACTGAACAAGATTGTTTGCCCTTCAAAAAATTGTGGCTTAAAATTTAGAGATGACTGTAGGAACATCTTCATTCAACAGAAAATATTAACTTTTCCGTGTATATACATATATGAGGCACTTCTGTATTGTAAAGTAAATCAAATGACTTTCCTAAACAATTCAGATCACCAGTATGAAACCAGGAATAGATGTGCCATGAGACCTCCTCTGTACCGATTAACAAAATCGCAAATAAATATTACATTTTTAGCACCTAAATTCTACAACAAATTGCCTGAAAACTTACGCGATCTCAATTTAGATAACTTTAAAAAACAAATCAAAATATTTCTGATGCAACAAGCATTTTACTCATATGATGACTATTATAATTATAAATTTACATGACTAGCACAGCACCCGATTAGATTGTAAACGTTTTTCAGTTTTAGTTTGTTACAATTGTTTGATTTTGTTACTGTAACATTGTTCTCTGTTTTGTGCTCTTTGTATTTTATATCTTACTTTGTACTAAATGTACACAAATATCTGACGTATGTAAACACTTTCTGTGTAATAACATCAATAAAGATTATTATTATGATTTGAATTTGATCCGAAGTAAAAGTGATATGCACCAATAGGCGTCGACGTTTTTGCAAAATACGTTCATAGTGGCTTCGAGAATCGTAATTTGCAACCTCACAAAAAAATCATCAAAGAAAATCTGTTGACTTCAGATGATTGGCTAAACCTAAACTTTCAAACATCGAAGCTCACTAATATTGTATGAATCCGAACATGGTCATCATGATGTAGCATAATAGTCATATATGTTCAAGGAAAAATTCCCAAGTTTATTAACAGTTTTCTGCAATAAAAATGTCTTCTGTTAACAGTATTTTAGTCTTTAATTAACAGCTTTTGCACCATTTACTTCAACATTTTGCATTTTCTGCAAGAGTATTTAATATTTTTAAAGTAAACTCAAATGGTTTATCAACAGTATCTTATTTTTTGCGATGAAAATGTTTTCTGCAAGTAGTTTCACTATCAAGAAGCACTATCAAGTATTTTGACAGCATTTCAAATCTTTCAGATGCAGCATCTTCGTCTTCTGGAGCATTACAAATCTTATAGAAACATTTCAAGTCTTCTGGAAGCAATGTCAACTCTTCTAGAGGCAGTATCATGTACTCCCAGGGGTAGTATCAAGTCTTCTGGAAGCAGTTCAAGACTTCTGGAAGCATTTTAAGTCTTCTCGAAGCGAACTACTTCTGGAAGCATTTTATGTCTTCTAGAGGCAGTATCGAGTGTTTTGGGGAGCAGTTTAAGTCTTCTGAATCTACTTGAAGTTTTTTGAAAGCAGTATGAAGTCTTCAAGAAGCTATCGACACTTTTGGAAGCAGATCAAGTTTTTTAGAGACACTATCGAGTCTTCTATAAGCAGTTCAAACCATCCGGAAACATTTCAACCCTTCTGGGAACATTTCAAGTCATTTGAAACACTATCTAATCTTCTAAAGGCAGTATCGACACTTCTGGAATCAGATCTAGTTTTTTAGAGACAGTATCAAGTCTTCTAGAAGCGGTACAAGCCGTCTGGAAACATTTCAACTCTTCTAAGAGTATTTCAAGCTTTTTAAAAGCAGTATCAAGTTTTCCAGAGGCAGTATCAAGTCTTCTGGAAGCAATATCATGTCTTCTAAAAGTAGTGTCTAGTCTTCTTGAAGCATCTCGAGTCTTCTGAAAGGATTTCAAATCTTCTAGATGTAGGAGTTTTCTGGAAGCAGTTGAAGTCATCCAAAGGCAGTTCGGAGTCTTTCGGCAACAGTTCAAGTCTTCTGGAAGCAGTTGAAGTCATCCAAAGGCAGTGTCAAGTTTTTCAGAGGCAATATCGAGTCTTTTGGAATCTTTCTGGAATCATTTTAGGTGTTTTGAAATTGCATCCCAAGTCATGTAGATACAGTGTTGTGTCTTCCAGAGGCAATATCTACTCTTCTGGGAGCAGTTTAAGTGTACTGATAGCATTTCAAGTCTTCTGGACGTAATATCAAGTCTCCTAGAAACAATATCAAATCTTCTAGGATCTGTAATATCTGCACAACATATGTTCAACATGTCTTCTGTTCCAATATCGTTACTTTTTAAGTTATGCTCTACTTTAATAACGAACACGATCCATATTGATATATTATGGACTTCAAAATTCTATAAATCATAAGTGAACTACATCTGGCTATGGATGATGTATTCGTACACAAATACATACAATTTACGGTCAGGATTTCTTGGTCCAATACTGTTACTTTGTACATACTTCTGAATTATGACGATCTTTATCAACGAACATTATCAGTTTTGATGTATTGTGGATTTCCAGATTCTAGCTAGACACAATGCTGCTATAATGTTGAATTTTAATAGATTTTTCTTTAGTTTCTATTCAAAAAGCGGATGGAAAGGTATACCGATGTGTTTGTTTTTTGTTTTGAAATGAGGGTATATAATATTGATTTTTGCATTGTAGATGTTTTGGGTTTTTTCTAAAGTGAAACCGTTATTAAGGCCGAGTTTTACTATAAAAGGCCGATCTCCTTCTTTAGCTTGTCTGTATTGAGTGGGACGTCATATATGTGATTAAAAAGGAAACGGAAGTTGGCCTGTTTGTGCTGAATGCAGTTTAAGAACTTTTTGGGATAATTACATTCGTGAAGGTTACCTTTCTGTGGATGTCGAATTCGAGGGAGTTTGTGATGTTACGTTTTTTTATCTTAAGGTTCAGGAAATTCAAAATGCGTTTGTCTTCCATTTCCATGGTGAAAGTAAGGTTGGAAATGTTATTAAATATGTTGTGAAGGGCCTTGAGTGTGGCATGGTTTGAGTTATATATAATAAAAATGTCGGCGTAACGAGCATAGAATCTTATGTGCTGTGTGAAAAGTTTGTATTTTCTAAAGTGAGGTGGGAAGCTTTGAAATGAACATTCTGTATATTATACAATTGTACTTACTACGAGTAATAACATCCATGATAAATTTTTTAAAATATACAGAAAAAAGCAGGGAAAAATGAATTAAAAATTACGATTTTTCTCGACATTTTGCTTACATAATAATTGTTTATTAAACAATCAATTAACAACTAAAATATTTTAGTCGTGATTGTTATGACAATTATAAAAAAGATATCTCAAGATATCTGATGCTTACTTAACAGAATAGTAACAATTCCATTTCGAATCTTCTTAAAATTTTTCCAATTTTGACCGAGATTTATGAAAAATTCGTCAGTGTGCGACGTTTTGTACAAAAGATTTAACACATTACAAAAAATACATCAATTTTAAAGGGTAAACTTGTAAGCTGATTTTACTATGGATCTCCCATTAATTTCGAAATACAAATATGCACCATTTTAACTGTCGATATAGAGAGAAATTTTTCGGCTTACAAAAATCTGTTAAGTGATAGGATAACTTTGCAATAGATTTTTAGAATATTTAATAATTAGTTGTTTTCAAAATTAGTAGTAAATGTGGTCATCATGACATGGCACCTCAAGGTAATTAATTGATTACGAGATTTGCCACTTAATCTGTCGCTTATTCTACTTTCTTAGTAGAGCTTTATATCTTTTGATTAATTAATCCAAGGCCGTTTGTTATCCGAGCCGCTACAACGTGATAATTTATGAAGTAGAGATGAATATCTTTTAATTACTTAACTACCATTAATCGAATTAGAAAAAAAATCGATAAACTCTGTAAAAATAGGATTGGTTTTTTGGATTAAAAATCAAAATCACTTGAAATTCAAAACCTTTGGGATGTTTCAATGAAAATAATTATCTAAATACCTTTATTTCTATGTTCAACCTCGGTTAATCAACTTTAACAATTCCACTAACATCAGCTAAAGTATCTTCATTTTCATTGTTACCATTTCCGGTTGAAGAAACATTTAAAGTTGATGATTTCGAAGACGAAACGTTAACTCGTTTTTTTACGACCCAAAAGCTCACCGCAAATTGCAACTCAACCAAAAGAACATCGCCTAATCCCCTCTAAAAATATATAATACGATTAAATAGTAATTTGATTATGTACTTAAATTGAATACTTACATGTTCTTCTAAAGCCGTCGTTCTGATGTTCCAAAAGAACTCCATCAATGAAATCAAAAAAGCAATCGCAACTCCTATTCCTAAAACGAGAAATACTCCTCCAGTATTAGCAAGTCCCAATTCGTTACTAGAGCTACTCCCGCTATCAGCATCCTAAATGAATTTAATTTTGATTAAATTGAGTCAAAAATGATTTAGGTATAAAAATTACATCGCATGCTCCTCCACCATGCATTTCTTTCCACCATTTCGTTTTTAATCGACTCAAAACTCCTTCTTCTTGTAACTTAAGCACGGCTGTGTTAATAACATGCCGATATGGGGAATCTAAAATAAAAAAATATTTAAAATAATTCTTCAATTTACGCTTAAAATCGAACTCATCGGCATTGCAATTCCGTATCCTTTCGAATCCAATCTTCCCCCAACTTGTTTCAACTCGCAATCTCTTTCCACGACGTATTCAATTGAAGAACTCTCCATAAGAAATGCGTACAATCCGTTTTTCGTCGTTTTGACTCTTTTGACGCCGTCGTCGTTGTTTTTCTCGAAAACGCTCGGTTTTGATTGAGACATCTGCATCCACATGCGTTGGTACGTTGAAAAATTTGATTCTTTGAAAAATGCTTGGGTTGCCCCACCTTCGACGGTTCCGTATTTGATTTTGGTTTGTTTTGAAAGTGCTTCTGCGTTGTCTATTGATGGCCCCATTTGGACCATCGTTAAAAAGGCGGCTAAATTTGCTGTGTAAGAACTTGAAATGATTAAGATGAAGAACCACCACATTGAAGAAGCCATTCTTGATGATATTCCCCTGTTGGAGGCTTTGATTAAAAAAATTATTTAAATTAAGTTGAAATTGATTGGGTTACTTTGGGAGGAGATCGCATCCTTGAGACATTGTTGATCCTAAAGAAAACCAAAAACAATTTTTTAAGTCCCAAATGTTTTCTAGTTCTTCGGGGTTTTGATCGTTTGGGTTCGGATTTTCCCAATCTCCAGGAGCCATTCTAATAATTTTAAATAATTTATTTAAATTATTAAAATTTGTAAAAATTACCTTGCAATAAAATATAAAATAAGAGTGAAGCTAATATAAGCGGTCACAATATACATCCAAACGATCGAATCGAAGGGGTTCATGAACGCAAAAATATCTCTATCGGCTGGTTTAGATTTACTATAAAGTATGCTCACTCCCAACGTCATAAATGGTAAGCTAAAATCGACGGCGGATCTTCTTTGATGAGTTATCGTGAGATCGCAAATTGCTAAATGAGCTCGCTACAAAAAAATTAAATACTAATACACAAAAATAATCAATATCAAATTTTTTTACTCTATCAAGTAAATCTTTGATGAGTCCATTCCACGATTTTGTAACAGGGTTATAATTTCCATACAATTTATCGGCGGCCAAAACGAATTTGTAACTAATATTTATTTTCTTGGCGATCTCATCGATTATGTCCAAAGAGTATCCTTCGAATTTCGAGTTGCCTTCGAGGACTTCCCCGGGATATTGGGGTTCCCTGTACATTAGATAAGGTCGTCCAATTCTCGAAGAGACGATAAACGTCGTATTTTGCAAAAATGTTGACATCTGTTGGTGCATGTCGCTTTCGCTTCGTAACAAATTCAGTTCATCCACATCGAAAGAACTCCATTCGGCGACTGGTTTTACATTTCCGCGAATGATTTCGACTACTTGCAAAAATAATGTTGATCTGGTGTTGTTTTTAAACATTATTTTTCCGGTTACGCCGTTTTCCATTGACGTCTGCAAGAAATTTTTGGTTGAATTAATATTTTTAGTCAAAACAGATTTTAGACCAAGTTAGTAATTTTGCTTATGTTAGAATTAACTAATTAAATTTAGGATTTTAGACTAAACCAGTATCGCGCTTAGGGTCATAAGCATAGGAATATCTCCACTTAATGGTCAAGGTGCTTAGATGTGCATGAAAAAAAAAATTGCAACAATTTGACGTTTAATTGAGATTGAAGAATCATCACTTTTGGATGATCTACTCTTAAACATGAAGATTCCAGATCTAAGTGCACTGAATGTCCAAATTTTGATGCATAATAATGCATCATTGGACGAATATTACAAATTTTGATGTAAATCTATTTCTATCATTCTTTAACTTTATTTATAATAATAAAGCGTTTCACTTCCTTCATCCACCTCTTGCCTTCATCCTCTCTCCCAAAATCCGATTCGAGTCCATCGCCGCTTCCCTTAGGTCACTACATCCTCTTAGCATATACTTCAGATTCTTCCAGTCATCTCCACACCAGCCTATACACCACATCTACTCCCTCTCCCCTAATTTCTGTTGCCAATTTCTAATCTATCCGTCACAATCTCACCATACCTCACATTGTATCTCCCTTCCTGTATCTGTCACTATCCCTATCCCTTAATCCTCTCCTCTTTCCACCTTTCTGTTTTCTATGTCAACTATTGAGTATCCCACCCTCCTATAATATCTCTCTCTATCTCCCTGCCGACACATTAATCTTTCCTCTTTGATTTCCCTACAACACTCTTCTAGGATCCTATAATGCGGCCTTCTTTCTATCTTCTCCTCATACTTCACTGTTCTTCTCGCAGCCTCTATCCTTACTGCCTCAACTTTAACCTCTTTCTTCACAATATACCCTCTAGTCTCTCTCGCTAACGTTAGTACCCATCTCCAGTACCGTTTTTGTACCTCCTCCAGCACTTCTTGTTGTCTTCGTGCCCATACTTCTGCGTCGTATATCATTGCACTCATCACCATTAAATCAAATATAATCTTTCTCTTTCACACATCGCTTTTCCATAAGCTCCCTTACCACCGCTTTTAAGTCCAGTCTGACCTTATTACTTTCCGAGAATCCGTATCCTAGATAAGTATACTCTTTTACTTCTTCTATTACTGTTCCCTGTCACCTCAATTCCTCTCTTCTTCTTCTCCCATCTTTGCAGAACGTCATCGTCTTTGATTTTCTCTTCCATGTCCGTCTTATACAATGTAAATAGTGGCGGGCTAAGAGAGTACCCTGGTCTCAGTCCCTTCGTTCTCCAAAATACCTTGCACAGCATTTCCCTCATTTTATCCTTGAATATCGTCTCCCTGTACGTCTCTTTCACTCTCTCTTTATTAATCATTCTGTGATATCTCTGCACCTCATTTCCTCCCCATCTCACTTCTATCCAAATACCACCCTTAGGTCTATGAATAATGGATATAACTTTCCTACCTTCTTGTTTAATTCCCTATCTGCTATCTACCACTTCTTTACAAAACGAAAGTTTATTATTCAATGGCGAATTTCCAAAAGATATCCTCAATGAAATTTTTTCTCTTTCCCAAATATTTAAAATTTTGAATAACATAATATTCACTATGTTCACATTTACTAAGTTAACTAGAAACTATAATATAAACTTTACATAACTGTATGTTGACTTTTGTGAGGTTTATTTCTCAGTATTTGTTTGCTGTTTTCATGTAGGACTACAGTCAGTTTTATTTAAGTGGTATGCCCGTCAACAAGCAGAAACTAACTGTATTTTTTTTGCTTGGAGAACATAAAAAAGAGATTCTACATCAGAAGTTGCCCCTCATGCATCATTTGTGACATTACGCACCGATGCTATAAGTATAGGGAGCGGTGCCAACCTAAGTCTAGGGGATAAATTTTTTGAAAATGTTTATTTATTCCGGTATCTCTTATATATCTTTCAAAAAACAGTGATGATTAGAAAAATTCTACTTCCACCAATTATACGTAAAAAAAAATCTTTTAGGACATGTTTTTACATTTTTAATACGTTTCCAGACAGCCGGGATAACCTCATGTGTATCTGAAAATCGTACGTTTTAAGAAACTCCCTGTACATAAAAAAAGGGTTATGGAAATTTGATTAGTGGCATTGTAAGTTTCATAAAAAAGTAGCTCTGGTTGAAAGAACCATAACTTTCTATCTTCCGTAATGATTACATCAACTTCATGAAATGTATGGATAGATGTATAGAGAGATGTATGTAATGGGTTACTTATATTATGTAAGACTTGAAAGAAGTGATTCACAAGTCCAAAAGTTATAGAAATTGCAAATTTCAGGAGCAAATTGCTGTCCCCATCAAATTAATTCTCCCAACGTTATCTTGGCACTCAAAACTTGCCTTTTTTCCTCTCCATTCGTCCTTGCGTACGTTTCGGTTGGGTTTGGCTGTTTTGGGTTTTTGTTGGAATTTTTGTTGTTTTGTTGTAATTAAATTTAGGATTTTAGACTAAACCAGTATCGCGCTTAGGGTCATAAGCATAGGAATATCTCCACTTAATGGACAAGGTGCTTAGATGTGTATGAAAAAAAATTGCAACAATTTGACGTTTAATTGAGATTGAAGAATCATCACTTTTGGATGATCTACTCTTAAACATGAAGATTCCAGATCTAAGTGCACTGAATGTCCAAATTTTGATGCATAATAATGCATCATTGGACAAATATTACAAATTTTGATGTAAATCTATTTCTATCATTCTTTAACTTTATTTATAATAATAAAGCGTTTCACTTCCTTCATCCACCTCTTGCCTTCATCCTCTCTCCCAAAATCCGATTCGAGTCCATCGCCGCTTCCCTTAGGTCACTACATCCTCTTAGCATATACTTCAGATTCTTCCAGTCATCTCCACACCAGCCTATACACCACATCTACTCCCTCTCCCCTAATTTCTGTTGCCAATTTCTAATCTATCCGTCACAATATCACCATACCTCACATTGTATCTCCCTTCCTGTATCTGTCACTATCCCTATCCCTTAATCCTCTCCTCTTTCCACCTTTCTGTTTTCTATGCCAACTATTGAGTATCCTACCCTCCTGTAATATCTCTCTCTATCTCCCTGTCGACACATTAATCTTTCCTCTTTGATTTCCCTACAGCACTCTTCTAGGATCCTATAATGCGGCCTTCTTTCTATCTTCTCGTCATACTTCACTGTTCTTCTCGCAGCCTCTATCCTTACTGCCTCAACTTTAACCTCTTTCTTCACAATATACCCTCTAGTCTCTCTCGCTAACCTTAGTACCCATCTCCAGTACCATTTTTGTACCTCCTCCAGCACTTCTTGTTGTCTTCGTGCCCATACTTCTGCGTCGTATATCATTGCACTCATCACCATTCCATCAAATATAATCTTTCTCTTTCACACATCGCTTTTCCATAAACTCCCTTACCACCGCTTTTAAGTTCAGTCTGACCTTATTACTTTCCAAGAATCCGTATCCTAGATAAGTATACACTTTTCCTTCTTCTATTACTGTTCCCTGTCACCTCAATTCCTCTCTTCTTCTTCTCCCATCTTTGCAGAACGTCATCGTCTTTGATTTTCTCTTCCATGTCCGTCTTATACAATGTAAATAGTGGCGGGCTAAGAGAGTACCCTGGTCTCAGTCCTTTCGTTCTCCAAAATACCTTGCACAACATTTCCCTCATTTTATCCTTGAATATCGTCTCCCTGTACGTCTCTTTCACTCTCTCTTTATTAATCATTCTGTGATATCTCTGCACCTCATTTCCTCCCCATCTCACTTCTATCCAAATACCACCCTTAGGTCTATGAATAATGGATATAACTTTCCTACCTTCTTGTTTAATTCCCTATCTGCTATCTACCACTTCTTTACAAAACGAAAGTTTATTATTCAATGGCGAATTTCCAAAAGATATCCTCAATGAAATTTTTTCTCTTTCCCAAATATTTAAAATTTTGAATAACATAATATTCACTATGTTCACATTTACTAAGTTAACTAGAAACTATAACATAAACTTTACATAACTGTATGTTGACTTTTGTGAGGTTTATTTCTCAGTATTTGTTTGCTGTTTTCATGTAGGACTACAGTCAGTTTTATTTAAGTGGTATGCCCGTCAACAAGCAGAAACTAACTGTATTTTTTTTTTGCTTGGAGAACATAAAAAAGAGATTCTACATCAGAAGTTGCCCCTCATGCATCATTTGTGACATTACGCACCGATGCTATAAGTATAGGGAGCGGTGCCAACCTAAGTCTGGGGGATAAATTTTTTGAAAATGTTTATTTATTCCGGTATCTCTTATATATCTTTCAAAAAACAGTGATGATTAGAAAAATTCTACTTCCACCAATTATACGTAAAAAAAAATCTTTTAGGACATGTTTTTACATTTTTAATACGTTTCCAGACAGCCGGGATAACCTCTTGTGTGTCTGAAAATCGTACGTTTTAAGAAATTCCCTGTACATAAAAAAAGGGTTATGGAAATTTGATTAGTGGCATTGTAAGTTTCATAAAAAAGTAGCTCTGGTTGAAAGAACCATAACTTTCTATCTTCCGTAATGATTACATCAACTTCATGAAATGTATGGATAGATGTATAGAGAGATGTATGTAATGGGTTACTTATATTATGTAAGACTTGAAAGAAGTGATTCACAAGTCCAAAAGTTATAGAAATTGCAAATTTCAGGAGCAAATTGCTGTCCCCATCAAATTAATTCTCCCAACGTTATCTTGGCATTCAAAACTAGCCTTTTTTCCTCTCCATTCGTCCTTGCGTACGTTTCGGTTGGGTTTGGCTGTTTTGGGTTTTTGTTGGGTTGGGTTGAGTATTTCGTCTTAAGACGCTTAATGGGAAGAACAAAGATATTCTTAAAAAACGAGCATGTCTCGAACGTGCCAATGTAATGAGTCACAAAAATCATTTTTTTATTAATTAGAGTTTAATATAATTTGACGTTTGACTGATATTGACGAATCACCACTTTGGGATAGAAAATCTATTTTTTAAACATGCTGAGAGCAACTGCAAATTGCTAAACTTGGCGCCAACTACGCGAGATGTAACAATAATGTGCTACTTGAATAATTGACTTGAAACAGTTCATGAACAAGTGTAAGAGTTATAGACTGATTCATTGAGGATGATGATTAGTTTATGTAGAAAGCCCAAATACATTATCTCCAAATCTCTTGAGACATTTCAGAAGCAACTTGCTATCTCAACGTTATCTTTGCTTAATAAAATTTTTGACGCTTAACTAAGAAGAACAAAGATCTTTTTAAAAGGCATAAGTAGATTAATGTCTCAAACGTGCGATAAAGTTATAGAATGATTCATTAAGGATGATGATTCGTTCATGTAAAAACTTCATATGCATTATCTCCAAATCTGAATCAGTTATCACAACTTTCAAGTTGCAAATTTCAGAAGCAACTTACTATCCTCATCAAGTTAATCTAGTACTAGGACTAATACTTGATCCAAAACCTCCTCGTTAATCCTCTCAACGTTATCCTGGCTTTCGAACTAGCCCCTTTTAAACTCCCTTCCACGCACGTTTGGGCTGGGTTGAATTTGTTTGAGTTTTTGTTGAGTTGGATTGAGTTTTTCATCCACCGCACGCTTACATTTGACGTTTAGCTAAGAATGAAGAATTACTACTTTGGGATGGAAAGTTTACTCTTGAGCCTGCAGATTCAATATCAATGTGTACAAGTTGAAGTATATTAATGGTAAGATCTGTTGTAAGTTGCTGTACTTTGCGTCGACTGCGCGAGATGTAACAACAATGGATTAATTTCAGTAAAACCCCTGCTCATAATGGAACAGAACAAATACATAACATAAGTAGGATAACTTAGAACATGTTTATGTAATCTAAATCAGATGTTCTTTTAAAAAGTCTGTCATTTTCGTTTTGGTTGCACATTTAGTATGTCACGCGGAATTAATATGTCAACAAGAAGATTCTTTAATATTCCATAATTTTTTTTTTGAACTTGATTCTGAATAAAATTTAAGACAGGGTTACTTTTTCAGAATGATACTAGAAAATATAAATAATTAAATTAACTCTTCTTAACAGACTTGGAGTCTCATAATCCGACTAACCTGCCGATCATTCTCCAAAAGAATGTTAAATAGGTCAGTTTTATTTACAAACATAAATTATACCGTGAAGATTTCTTTTGTACCCCAATTAAAGCGTGAAAAAACTCCCATCGTGAGTTCGTTGTATTTTCATTACCATTGGCAGTACCCTCTAAAATATGATTGTAAATTGTAGAGACTAGTACAGAGTCACCTTTTGAATCTCAGTAAGGTGCATTTTTGGTGACACCACATAGCAGTTCACCTTCCTGCGTGTATCTCGAGAATGTAATCTTTCATATAATTTAAAAAATTGAAAGTAATTCTTCTCAATTAATACGGCACATTCCAGAATATAAATTCTATACAAGATGTAAGAATGTGAAATAAATATAGGTACAAAATCAGACCATTTTAGACAACATGTGGTGTAATCAAGCTGAGGTCGTTTGCGACCGAGGCAATAGAGCTTGTATCAACGTTGAATAGGTAGAAAATCAGACTATTTTTGACAATATGTGGTGTAATTAAGCCGAGGTCGCTTGCGGCCGAGGCAATAGAGCCTGCATCAACATCGTATAGGTACAAAATCAGACTATTTTAGACAATATCTGGTGTAATCAAGCCGAGGTCGCTTGCTGCCGAGGCAATAGAGTTTGTATCTGCGTTGTACAAGCACAAAATCAGACCATTTTAGACAATATGTGGTGTAATTAAGCCGAGGTCGCTTGCGACCGAGACAATAGAGTTTGTATCAACGTTGAATAGGTAGAAAATCAAACCATTCTTGAAAATATATGGTATAATCAAGCCGAGGTCGCTTGCGGCCGAGGCAATAGAGCTTGTGTCTGCGTTGTATTCATAGAAAATCAGACTATTTTTAACAACGCGTTGTCTTATCAAGCCGATGTCGCTTGCGGCCGAGGCAATAGAGCTTGTATCTACGTTGTATTCATAGCAAATCAGACTATTTTTGACAATATGTGGTGTATTTAAGCCGAGGTCGCTTGCGGCCGAGGCAATAGAGCCTGCATCAACATCGTATAGGTACAAAATCAGACCATTTTTGACAATATGTGGTGTAGTCAAACCGAGGTCGCTTGTGGCTGAGGCAATAGAGGTTATATCTACGTTGTATAAGTACAAAATAAGACCATTTTAGATAATATGTGGTGTAATCAAGCCGAGGTCGCTTGCGACCGAGGCAATAGAGCTTGTATCAACGTTGTATAGGTAGAAAATCAGACTATTTTTGAGAATATCTGGTGTAATTAAGCCGAAGTCGCTTGTGGCCGAGGCAATAGAGCCTTCATCAACATTGTATAGGTACAAAATCAAACCATTTTTGACAATATGTGGTATAGTCAAGCCGAGGTCGCTTGGGGCCGAGGCAATTGATCTTGTATCAACGTTGTATAGATAGAAAATCAGACTATTTTTTACAATATGTGGTGTAATTAAGCCGAGGTCGGTTGCGGCCGAGGCAATTGATCTTGTATCAATGTTGTATAGAATTCTATACAAGATGTAAGAATGTGAAATTCTGAAATTCTAGACTGTGAGCAATCTTAGCTCTTACACACCACATCTATAATATGAAGATTCTGTCTATACTAACACCACAGCCTCAAAAGATAACTCCGTATCTTAACAAGGGATGAAAGCAGGAAGCTCTGGAAATAATCCCAACGGCAGAAATGGGTGATCTTGCCAGCACGGAAGTCAATATGATTGGTCTAAGACAGTTCACGATCCATTTTCCTACCCAGAAACGAATTTTTTTCTGCACTGACAAACTCAGCACCCTGATACCTCACCGTGATCTTGTCAGAGGAAATTATTTACATACTGGAGGAACAATAGAGGACGTAATGTGGAATTCTGAGCTACTCCCAGCGTGATTTCCCTCCAATCTAACCTTATCTCTGCTCCCTTTTCATTGAAGGTAACTACACATTGTATCCTCCCTGATAGATAGGATTTCATCTATTACAAGTTAACACCTCTAAAGCTCATATGAAAAACGGCCTTCAATGAAAGATGTGTTTATGCGATTGTACCAAGCACCTTCAGCTTTCTTTTCTAAACCGTCTTCACTAATTGCTGATGTGTTATTTAAATTATAAATATTTTGTAGAACTTCAATTCCTTCCGTTAAGTATAATGAAATAGTGATCGCGCGACAAGAAGTCGGGATAATATTAAAGGTGCTGGTTGAAGAGAATAAGAAATGAAAGAAAAAAAAATATTAAAATTTATCTTACTTTACTCTACTTTACCCCTCGCTTTCTCACAATAATTTAATTATTTAAGGATTGTTCTATACAACTTCTGCCGTTTATTTACACCACCTCGACTTGTACGGAACCCGATCGAAGAGAGCCCGATTTCGATCGATACCAAAGATCTTATTAGTCGTTTTCGGGGTGACAAGCGCAATGAGCACGCGCGATGTTTTATTTGAATTTCGAATTAAAAGGTCTATGAACTTACTTTGGTAAGGGACAAACATTTACACCCACCAAAAAAAATAACGTATTTTTTTTTACAAAGGTACGAATTCTTGATTAACATATATTAACATTCAGATTCAAGCGGAAGCGGACACAGTTTGGTCGCGGGCCTTTTAAGTACACCAGAGCTAGTACGCACAGTGGCGACTCGTACGATTCCATCCTTTCCGGGGTGAACTTCAATTATTCTTCCGGTATCCCACTTTAACGGAGGCTGTTGTTCATTCTTGATTATGACCAGGTTACCGACAGCCAAATTCAATGATTCTTTATTCCATTTGGAACGTTGCTGGAGAGTATGTAAATAATCTCTTTTCCACCGTGTCCAAAATTCTTGCACCATTCGTTGCAACAGTTGCCATCGACTCAATCGAATCATTGGGGATTGCAATAAATCTATATCTGGAACATCAGAGTGTATTGATTCAAGTACTAAAAAATGAGCAGGGGTCAAAGGCTGGAGATCATTTGGATCATTGGAAATTGGAGTGAGTGGTCTGGAATTCAATACCGCCTCAATCTGTGTTAACACGGTGTAAACCTCCTCGAAAGTGAGTATTTGGTCCCCGATAACCTTGATTAAATGGGTTTTGACACATTTTACTCCTGCTTCCGCCAGGCCACTGAAATGTGGTGCTCCTGGTGGATTGAAATTCCATGTTAGCCCCAATTGAACTCCAATTTCTTCCGCCAACTCTTGCATGTGATTGTAGGCTCCGACGAAGTTAGTTCGGTAACCCGGATGAAGAAACTCACGATGAACTTGTTCAACAATTAGTTCACTTAAACGCGTGTTTTTCGGTAACAACACAGGATGTTTATGATCGAACGGTAAATTAGAGTTTTTTAATCTTCCACCCACCCTGAGCAGCCCCTCCCGGTCAAGAAAGAGAGAAAGTTGTCGATAGGGTTTCTGAATTGGTTTATTTTCTAGAATTGCAGTGAATAATTGAGGAAAGTGTCGATGTTGAACATGAGAGATCAAACAAGAAAGGGCATTTTGAGTTTCCATCGGAGATAAGATAATTGAAGAAAATCGGTTTTTTTTGGTTCGACAATGCGTAATAAAACGTTTAACATAAGCGAGGATGTTCTTTATCTTTTTAATTGAAGAAAATTTGCTCATGAGAGAATCTAAAAGATGAAGTTCAGTGTTGACCGCATTTATTATAATTGCCTTTTTTTCTTTAATTGTTTCTTCGTTTAAACAGTTAAAAGATTGTATGGAAGGCCAATTTGAAGGAACATCATTTAACCATTTAGGACCTTTCCACCACCGTTCAGACGAAATTATTTCTTCTGGAAATAGTCCTCGGGACCCGTCATCAGCAGGATTTTCCTCTGAAGGAACATATTTTCAGAAATTCTTTGATAAGACCTCTTGAATTCTACTGACACGGTTAGCAACAAATGTTTTCCATTTATGTGGTGGTGCTGAGATCCAAGATAAAGTGATTTGTGAATCAGACCAGGCTGTGATACATTCAAAAGTAACTGTTGGCAAAAGTATTTCTTTAAGGGTTTCTAATAGATCAATGAGGAATACTGCTGCACAAAGTTCAAGACGGGGAATTGAGATTACTTTCAAGGGTGCTACACGAGTCTTGGCACAAATGAAATGTGTACTTACTTGCTTATTTTGGTTTTCAACCCGAAGATATGCAACGGCGCAGCAGCCTCTCTGAGATGCATCGCAAAACAAATGTAATTGAACTGATTTATAACTGTTAGAAAGCATAAAACGTGGTAAATGAAATTTGGATAACACGGGAAGTTGGTGTTTAAAAAGTTCCCAATTCCTTTGAATAGTGATCGGAGGTGAATCATCCCAAGAAGTCTTTAGTTGCCAAAGTTGTTGCATTATATGTTTTGCTTTTAAGGTACAGGGTGCCAAAAAACCTAATGGATCGTAAATTCTGGCTATGTCAGAAAGAATTGATCTTTTGGTGCATTTGACATCACGAGAACAGTAAGAATACTTAAATTGATCAGTTTTTGGATCCCACTGCAACCCTAATACTTTCACGCAGGCAATTTCCTCGGAATCAAAAGAAACCGTGGATTGTATATCGGAGGTAGATCCGGCTCGAAGGACCATTTAATGATCGCGCGACAAGAAGTCGGGATAATATTAAAGGTGCTGGTTGAAGAGAATAAGAAATGAAAGAAAAAAAAATATTAAAATTTGTCTTACTTTACTCTACTTTACCCCTCGCTTTCTCACAATAATTTAATTATTTAAGGATTGTTCTATACAACTTCTGCCGTTTATTTACACCATCTCGACTTGTACGGAACCCGATCGAAGAGAGCCCGATTTCGATCGATAACAAAGATCTTATTAGTCGTTTTCGGGGTGACAAGCGCAATGAGCACGCGCGATGTTTTATTTGAATTTCGAATTAAAAGGTCTATGAACTTACTTTGGTAAGGGACAAACAAATAGTATGACCTGTTGACGGTTGAAAATGAATATTTTCGTGGTGACCTTCATTGTTATCAATATTTTGACAATCTTTATAATATAGTCATTTATTTCCGTCAGAATATTTAAGAACTGCTCATTTGTAGCTTCAAAATCTGCTGGCTTTATACGACTTGTGATAGCTTTACCTTGAAGACGGTTTATTAGTTACCAAGACGCTCTTGTTTTATTTTTAGAATTAATAATGAAATCTGCATTCAACTGGTTTTTAGTAGTTTAAATTGCGCTTTAATATTATACAAAAATTGTTGTTTGTCTTTTTGTATAATATTGTTTATAAACGTTTCCAGTATTTCAAATCCGACAATTGATTAGAAATTTAAAAGAAATCACTGAAAATTTTGATTGGGGTTCTATTGCATATTGTGTAAGACTGGGGTGATGCACAAAATCAAGAGTTATACATGATTCATTAAGGATGATGTTTCGCTAATGCAAAAAGATCTTTGCTTATACTTCTGTAATATCGCAAGGCTGAGTTCATCATTTTCACCCACCAAGTCTCCTATGTACATCTCAAAGTCTCTTGAGAAAGTGGTAGCGTTTTGAATCGATACTGAAGTTTGCAATTTGCTATACTTAATAATTGAATCCTAGCAAGACAGTGATGACAATAGATTGAAAATATTCACTCCACTATTTTCAAAAGCGAGTTGAAGTTATCAATGGACTACTCAATGATCAAAAATCTACCTAATCAAACCTTCATTATGCTCCATATTTAATATCTGTATGAATTTGGAATACTTTCCTAACACCTTAAAAAAAGCAAAAATATTACAGAATACCGGTACTGGTAGATATTACCCGGTATTGGTTAGTATCTGTTAATAACATAACATTCAAAGACCATTCAGGGGCTTCAAAACTCGGTAAATGAAATTAATAAATGATTATTGACTTGGTGTTTCAAGCATAAGAATAAAAGAACTTTATCCTATCATCAACAGAAAATCGAATCTTTATTAAACTAAAATTAGGAATAACACTAGCACTAACATTAAAAGTGATCAACTAGATCTAAAACTAGAAATTTTCGGGTTTTGCCGCGCATTCTTTGATAAAATGTTTAACGTCTCGGATGCCATGTTGCAACCTTCTTCAGAATCTGGTTTGAAGACAGAAACTCTTAACATCGGTCGTGAAAGTTATCGTACTTAAATCGATTTTCTAGAGAAACTAAAGATGCTACTATACAAATTATTAATAAGATATATAATAACATGTCTGCCCAATTTGGAGCTTAACAGCAGATCCTAATTGAAGAAAAAATACAAGTGCTACAAAACAAAATACTCAGAATATCTGTAGATCCCCACGGGTTGTGGGAACATGCTAATACATGATGAGCTGAGAATCGAGAGAATAAAAGAACACATCAACAAAATAGACAAAAAATACTTCCAACACCTCCAAAAGTGTCCAAGTACACCAGAGTACTAGCTATAGTCTGTACCACGATAAGTGGAGTTGACTCACCGCAAAATTCTTGCAGAAATCGATGAGTCACATTCACTTCTTTCACATTCACTATTGGTACCCATCGCCGGTTAAAACGAAGATTTTTTCAAAATGAAACTATAGCTTAATAGAACAGAAGAGAGAATAACATTTAATATTAAACAAAACGTCCTTACGTACGTTAAGGTTGGATTAGTTTGGATTTTGATTAGGTTGGATTAAGTTTTTCGTCCACGCTTGATGAGAAAAGCACGAAGAGATACTGTTCTTTCAGTTACTTAACCCGGGAGGACGCGCGTCTCTGGCTCTCGCGTTAAAACGCGCGCCGGGTAATTTTTACCCGATATTTGATCTTTATAAATATTTTGGGTGTAAGTATGGTTATTTGAGCATTCTTTCGGGAAATAAAACAATGGATTGTGTAACTGAACTTATAAACTCTATTTGTAACATATTTAAAATAAATGAACATAAAATTGTACTCAATAAAACCAAATCAACACATGATGAGACTGAACAAAAAAAAATAATAAAAAATGATAAAATGACCTAGACATCCTCTTCTTCCAGTTCTTCATCTTCTTTCAGAACGGGGACAACCTTATTTGCGAAACAGCCTTGGTAAATTGGTATAGAATGTTCTCGGCATATGAGTTTATTACACGCACTACAGCAGGTTTTAGTTTCTGGCGCTTCGCTGGAAGAAATTCTTCCTGTTCATTTTGTGGAATTAAAAGCATTATCCTTGTTTTTATATAACTGGGTAGCGAGACAATAGTGGACCTAAACTGTAAATGTTCTCTTACTAGTTCTTTTGCCATGTTTTTCAAGAATACTTTTCGGGCAATTTGTTCCTGCTTGTTGCTTTTATAAACAATGTAAGCATTTATCGCCGCAATATTCAGAAAACCAAAAAATATAGTTAGCGGCCACCTTTGCGACCTCCTGGATACAGAATATAATCCACATAATTCATCGACAGTATCGACTCCACCCTTAGTCAAATTGTAGAACTCTATTATTTTAGGTTTTTGCTTTTCAGATTCACTGTTGACACAGTCATCGTGATGCATAGTTGAACCCACCAAAACTACTTTACCTTTCTTAGGGCAATATGAAACTACTGTTTTATTTTCCGAGAACGCAAATAAGCTAGAATATTGAAACCGATTTTTTGGAGTGACAAATGCAGTTGGTACTTCCCTTTTATTTTTTCGGATGGTTCCAACACAGGTCAAGTGATGATTTTTCAAAAGATCATTCATTAGCTTTATACTCATAAACCAATTGTCCATTGTTATGTTTCGGCCAGTTTTTTCAATTGGTTTGATGAGACGGCATACGACTGAGTAAGGATCATTTTGTAACTTGTACTCACCTTCCGGTTGCTTACCAGCATATATTTCAAAGTTGTTCGTATAGTATGTACGACTGTCAGTCAAAAGAAAAATTTTTATGCCATATCTTGCTGGCTTACTCTTTATGTACTGCCTAAACGAGCATCTTCCCCTAAAAGGTTCCAATTTTTCGTCTATTGTGGCATACTCACTAATAACATAGGAGCTTTGAATGTTGTTTTTAAATAATTCGGAGAGATCACGTATGGGAGCCAGTTGGTCACTTTGTCGTCTGGTGTGCCTATCACGTATGTCGTCAAAACGTAAAGAAGTGAGTAAAAATAAAAAGCGTTTTCGAGACATGACGGCTGGAAATATGTCCACACCAGATCCAACTTGTTCCCACAATTCCATTGTATTGAGTCTTCCAGACTTCAGTACCCCAGCGTAGTACAGCAAACCGAAAAGTGCTTTCATCTCTCGTTGGTCTGTAGGAGCGGCATCTCTCTCCCTAACAAATTTTCCTCGCGACAAATCTATGTGTATATTGGTACATCTGACAATATGGTTTATCATATTATAAGAAAACATACAATTCCAACATTCAAAAGGAGTAGTTGCATCCTTTGCTTTTCCTTTCGGTCCCGGTAGTTGGGTCACTAAATTATGGGCTCTAGTCCTTACATTTATTGGTGAATGTTGTTTGGACCAACTTGTACCATCTTTCCCCAGATAAAAGTGAGAAGATGGTGTACCTGCCGAGCTTGATTTGTAAAAATTGCCTTCATCTTTTGATGGTTCATCTGCGTCAGTGTCGGTAAGATGGTCGCTTACTGAAATGTGGTCAACTTCACTATCTGATTCAATTGGTGGAATTTCATTGTCATCACTCTCCTCCTCCATTATTTTCCTTATTTCCTCTTCTTGATCTTTTTTAGTTAAAGGCCTTCTATCCACCCATTTACTGATATTTGATGGCCCTGGCTGAGAATCCATTATCTACTGAAATGCTGATATGCTAATAAACTATAGTTACTTCATTTATTATAATTTTAACTTACTGGAACTCAAACTGATAAATATGAAATAATGCGACAACTGTTCAATAATAACCACAATTCACCAAAAACTAATACAATACACAAAACACAGAAATAAAATGGTAACAATTTAGTCACGTATCGACGCGCGCCGGGTAAGAAATGTCCACTTCGCATAAATCAGACCCTAGCACTGATCGAGAACAGTATAATAATATCGTCTGAGCATAGGTATTTCTGTTACACTCTACTCGAGAGGTATACAGGGGATTCCCCGATTTAATCGACATTTGAAGAATATACACATCATTTAATAAGCGCCGGGTATTTTCTACCCACGCGCGCGTCCTCCCGGGTTAAAATTATTCGACATCTTTCGATACAATACAATACTAGTTTAGCCTAAACTATGGATTTATTATGAAGCCAAATTAGCTGAAATAGTTGATATTTAAAATTGATATAACTTACGATTTTCAAATAACTTGCAACTCTATATCCACCATCCCATTTAATCATATTTTCACAGGACATACTCTGCATGACTGGCCGTTGGGTTAAATATAATTGATAAAATCTCTCTACAAAGAAATTTACAGCATCGTGCATCAAAGCAGGTTCAATCTAAAAATAATTATTTATATGAAAATGAAATCGTTAATAGTATATTATTTTATAATAGTTAATAATATTATACTTTGTCCAGAACTAATGAATTTAGTAATTAAAAAGAATTTAAAGAATCTTTGACATTTATTTATTGACGATGATCTTTTTACTGCCAATATCGAAAAAATTAAAATTACTACGTAATAGAATTGAAGTAACTAATTGAATTACTTCAGTTTTTAATTAATTAATTTCGATTTCAAGTAAATATATAATAACATTAATGATTAATAAATGTAATAATATTGATTTTAAATCTAAAAGTTTATTCTTACTTTTTGAAATGTTACTAAATCTTAAAATATTTTTTCTATTAAACAAAAAATTATAAATGGAGGTTAATTTTTGCTTAAACACGATTTTAAACCAAATACACTTTAAATAATTACGTGTATTAAAGAATTTGGAATGATAGAAAACATTTTAAGATATAAACATAACCTCAAATTTTTTTTTGCTCATAGCATTATTACGATTATATTTTGAACTAGAAAATGTTAAATAAGTGCATTTAACTTACGTTTATTTAATTCTTTTAGTAAAATCGGCTTATGTTTTATTTTTTTTTTGATTAAAAAACGTATTTATAACGTTTAAATAATCTTTGACATTTATGTATGTGTTGACGTTGAGTCTGTTTTTACTGCCAACCTCGAAAAAATAAAATTACTACGTAATAAAATGGAAGTAATTAATTGAATTATTTCATGTTTTCAATTAATTAATTTTTATTTTACCCAAATATTTGAAAAGAGAAAATCAAATTTAATATATCTATCAATAAAATTTATTATAAATTGCAAAACTTACTCTTAACATTTGAAATGTCACTAAATCTTAAAATATTTTTTTATTTAAAAAAAAAATTATAAATTGAGGTTTATTTCTGCTTAAATACGATTTCAAACCGAATATATTTTATGTAATTACAAGTATTAAAGAATTTGGAATGAAAAAAGAATTTAAGACGTAAATGTAACCTCAAAGTTAGTTTTTGTTTATAACATTAATACGATTATATTTTGAACTAAAAAAAGTCGTTAAATAAACGTATTTAACTTACGTGTTCTTATTCCTTTAGTAAAATCGGTTTCTTTTTGATTATTTTCAGTAAAAACTTATTTATAACGTTTAAATAATCTTTGACATTTATGAGTTGACGTTGAAAGATTTTTTATTGCCAACCAAAAAATTAAAATTACTATGTAATAAAATTTAAGTAATAAATTAAATTATTTCATGTTTTTAATTAATTAATTACAATTTTACGTAAACATTTGAAATGAGAAAACCAAATTTGATATATTTATTAATAAAATTGATTTTAATTTGTAAAATTTTATTCTTATCTTTTGAATGTCATTAAATCTTACATTATTCTTTATATTAAACAAAAAGTTCTAAATTGATGTTCATCTCTGCTTAAACACGATTTTAAATCAAATATACTTTATGTAATTGCGTATATTAAAAAAAATTAACCGAAAGGAAAAGAATTAAGACAGAAATTAACCTCAAAATTGGTTTTTTGTTCGTAATATTAATACGATTATATTTTAAACTAAAATATGTTAAATAAGTACAGTTAACTTACGTTTACGTATTTCTCTTAGTAAAATCGGTTTATTTTTGATTTTTTTGAGTAAAAAACGTATTTATAACAATTAAATAATTTTTGACATTTGTGTGTTCACGTTGAAAGAATTTTTACTGCCAACCTCGAAACAATTAAAATTACTACGTAAAAAAAATTGAAGTAACTAATTGAATTACTTCAGTTTTTAATTAATTAATTTCGATTTCAAGTAAATACATAATAACATTAATGATTAATAAATGTAATAATATTGATTTTAATTCTAAAAGTTTATTCTTACTTTTTGAAATGTTACTAAATCTTAAAATATTTTTTCTATTAAACAAAAAATTATAAATGGAGGTTAATTTTTGCTTAAACACGATTTTAAACCAAATACACTTTAAATAATTACGTGTATTAAGGAATTTGGAATGATAGAAAACATTTTAAGATATAAACATAACCTCAAATTTTTTTTTTTGCTCATAGCATTATTACGATTACATTTTGAACTAGAAAATGTTAAATAAGTGCATTTAACTTACGTTTATTTAATTCTTTTAGTAAAATCGGCTTATTTTTTGTTTTTTTGAGTAAAAAACGTATTTATAACGTTTAAATAATCTTTGACATTTATGTGTTGACGTTGAGTCTGTTTTTACTGCCAACCTCGAAAAAATAAAATTACTACGTAATAAAATTGAAGTAATTAATTGAATTATTTCATGTTTTCAATTAATTAATTATTATTTTACCCAAATATTTGAAAAGAGAAAATCAAATTTAATATATCTATCAATAAAATTTATTATAAATTGCAAAACTTTAGTCTTAACTTTTGAAACGTCACTAAATCTTAAAATATTTTTTTATTTTAAACAAAAAATTATAAATTGAGGTTTATTTCTGCTTAAATACGATTTCAAACCGAATATATTTTATGTAATTACAAGTATTAAAGAATTTGGAATGAAAAAAGAATTTAAGACGTAAATGTAACCTCAAAGTTAGTTTTTGTTTATAACATTAATACGATTATATTTTGAGCTAAAAAAAGTCGTTAAATAAACGTATTTAACTTACGTGTTCTTATTCCTTTAGTAAAATCGGTTTCTTTTTGATTATTTTCAGTAAAAACTTATTTATAACGTTTAAATAATCTTTGACATTTATGAGTTGACGTTGAAAGATTTTGTATTGCCAACCAAAAAATTAAAATTACTATGTAATAAAATTTAAGTAATAAATTAAATTATTTCATGTTTTTAATTAATTAATTACAATTTTACGTAAACATTTGAAATGAGAAAATCAAATTAGATACATTTATCAATAAAATTGATTTCAATTTGTAAAATTTTATTCTTATCTTTTAAATGTCACTAAATCTTAAATTATTTTTTATATTAAACAAAAAATTATAAATTGATGTTCATTTCTGTTTAAATACGATTTTAAATCAAATATACTTTATGTAATTGCGTATATTAAAAAAAATTAACCGAAAGAAAAAGAATTAAGACAGAAATTAACCTCAAAATTGGTTTTTTGTTCGTAATATTAATACGATTATATTTTAAACTAAAATATGTTAAATAAGTGCAGTTAACTTACGTTTACGTATTTCTCTTAGTAAAATCGGTTTATTTTTGATTTTTTTGAGTAAAAAACGTATTTATAACGTTTAAATAATTTTTGACATTTGTGTGTTCACGTTGAAAGAATTTTTACTGCCAACCTCGAAACAATTAAATTACTACGTAATAAAATTGAAGTAATTAATTGAATTATTTCATGTTTTCAATTAATTAATTTTTATTTTACCCAAATATTTGAAAAGAGAAAATCAAATTTAATATATCTATCAATAAAATTCATTATAAATTGCAAAACTTTAGTCTTAACTTTTGAAATGTCACTAAATCTTAAAATATTTTTTTATTTTAAACAAAAAATTATAAATTGAGGTTTATTTCTGCTTAAATACGATTTCAAACCGAATATATTTTATGTAATGACAAGTATTAAAGAATTTGGAATGAAAAAAGAATTTAAGACGTAAATGTAACCTCAAAGTTAGTTTTTGTTTATAACATTAATACGATTATATTTTGAACTAAAAAAAAGTCGTTAAATAAACGTATTTAACTTACGTGTTCTTATTCCTTTAGTAAAATCGGTTTCTTTTTGATTATTTTCAGTAAAAACTTATTTATAACGTTTAAATAATCTTTGACATTTATGAGTTGACGTTGAAAGATTTTTTATTGCCAACCAAAAAATTAAAATTACTATGTAATAAAATTTAAGTAATAAATTAAATTATTTCATGTTTTTAATTAATTAATTACAATTTTATGTAAACATTTGAAATGAGAAAACCAAATTTGATATATCTATTAATAAAATTGATTTTAATTTGTAAAATCTTATCTTATCTTTTGAATGTCACTAAATCTTAAATTATTTTTTATATTAAACAAAAAATTATAAATTGATGTTCATTTCTGTTTAAATACGATTTTAAATCAAATATACTTTATGTAATTGCGTATATTAAAAAAAATTAACCGAAAGAAAAAGAATTAAGACAGAAATTAACCTCAAAATTGGTTTTTTGTTCGTAATGCATAATGTTCCCTTTCGGGAACACAACATTCTAAGCCAATAAAGTGGCTATATGTTGTATTAAACGGCGAAACTGATAGATACATTATGAATATCTAGTATAGTTTTCTACCTTTCGTAAATTTTTTGTCCGAGAGGTGGTGTTTGTGTTGGTGTGTTGCATTTATATACAATTCGCGTCGAATAAATGGCCACTTGATCATTTTGATTGATTTTAGAAGATCAAATCTAGTTTCTAGGGTTATTTTCTGGTAAGTATGTATTTTTTATACTTAGTTTCAAGTGTTAGGAGTAGAATAATGCATAATTCGATATATTTCGTTCGTTCCTTTTTTTGCAGCAGGTCATAACTTGTTTGTTCCCATTTGGGAACATTATGCTCAAAAAGTTAAAGTGTGCAATTATTTCTTATTTCTACACACAGACGATCCACAATGGATTTTCCGGGCGATTTTCCAACAATTAGACAAAGCGCTTTTTATGGAAGAAAAAAAGTTCAAGTTGATGCAATTCGAGATATTCCTTCAGATAGCGAGGATTCTGAGCTATCAGATGATGATGAAGGTAAATTTTATGCCAGTAAAAATAGTTTGGTCTTGATGTTCATATGCATATTTTTCTCTGCAGTGGAAGTACAGGTTCCTCACGACTTAGATGATGACGAGATTGAATCCCAGGATATTGAGGACCCAGACGACATACCTTTGACGCAGTTATTTGATCTTCCCCCAAATACGAGATTTTTCTTTTCAAATGTTGAAAATATTACTTGGAAATCTTCAAAAACTAATAGAGATCCACAGGGTAATAAGTTTTTTGGAGAATGCGATCTTCCAGAATATATTTTAGAATTACAAAGTGCATATAGTCTATTCAAATTCTTTATGTCTGATGATTTTATATCTATGGTGGTTGAGCAAACATGTTTGTACAGCACACAAAGAAGACCTGACAGGCCTTTGAGAACTGATGCTAAAGAAATTGAGCAGTTTTTGGGGATAGTTATATGGATGTCTTTGATAAGGCAGCACTCAACGCGTAGGTACTGGTCGGCCAATACTAGAACACCACAAATAGCAGACATCATGCCTCTCAATAGATTTGAGGAGCTGAAACGTTTTTTGCATTTCTCAGATAATACCTTAGCCACTGGAAGCACACATAAAATTATGCCGGTATTGAATCAAATAAAGAAATCCTGCCAAAAAATCCCTTTTGAGGAAAATTTATCCTGTGATGAACAAATTATTCCATTCAAGAGAAGAACATCTTTAAAGACATATAATCCCAAAAAGCCACACAAATGGGGTTACAAAATGTATGTCTTATCAGGAGTAAGTGGCTTCAGTACAAATTTTGAGCTTTGCAATAGTAAAGCTGACAAAAATCTATTGCCAGGGGAACCAAATCTTGGAGCTGCCAGCAATATCATCGTCCGTTTATGTAGACCAATTCCGAGAGACAAATATCATAAGGTTTACTATGACAATTATTTTTCTGGTATAAATTTGTTATCCTATCTGGGAAAATTAGGCATACAAAGTGTCGCAACAATAAGATCTAATCGGCTGAAGGGCCTAAAAATGGTTAGTGAAAAAGAAATGAAAAAAAAAGGACGAGGCTCACACATTGAGAAAACTGTAAATGTTGCTGGAGTAGATGTTCATGTTGTGCAGTGGTATGATAATCGATTAGTTACATTAGTTTCTACATTCTCTGGTACATTTCCACTTACCAAAGTAAAGCGTTTTTTCAAGTCGGAGAACTGCAAGAAAGAAATTGATCGTCCCGACATTGTTTCAATCTACAACATGCACATGGGAGGGGTAGATTTACAGGATTCTCTATTAGGATTGTATCCCATAAAATTGAAGAGCCGCAAATGGTATATGCGCATATTTTGCCACATGCTTGACGTTGTGGTAGTAAATTCATGGTTACTTTCAAGAAGAATCAATAAACAACTAAACAAGAATGAGAAGGTTTCTTTATTGGAATTCAAAACAATACTAGCACAAGATCTATGTCTAGTGGGAAAAATAAAGGCAAAAAAGAGAGGCCGACCTAACACTAGTGGCGCCAATACGCCCCTCGACTCGCCCATTCCTTTCACACCTAAAAGAAAATGTTTGGAAGCACGTCCAACAAGAAACATAATATTGGATAATACTGGACATTGGCCTTTACAGACAGAAAACCTAGAAAGATGCAAAAAACCTAACTGCAAGGGTAAATCCAGAACAATGTGCGAAAAATGTGGAATACATTTGTGTTTAAATAAAGTAAATAATTGCTTCAAGTCATTTCACACCATGTAAAAAAAAATGTACTTTGAGCCCACAATGTGCCCATTTGGGAACACATTTTTTTTTCTCTACAAATACAAATTTTGAAAAAAAAAACTCATAGGTGTCTTATTTCTATGCACATTTATCACAAAAAATGCAAAAAAAAATTTTTTTCAAACTATAAAATAAATTATGCAATAGAGGGTTAATACGATTATATTTTAAACCAAAATATGTTAAATAAGTGCAGTTAACTTACGTTTACGTATTTCTCTTAGTAAAATCGGTTTATTTTTGATTTTTTTGAGTAAAAAACGTATTTATAACGTTTAAATAATTTTTGACATTTGTGTATTCACGTTGAAAGAATTTTTACTGCCAACCTCGAAACAATTAAATTACTACGTAATAAAATTTAAATAATTAATCGAATTATTTCATGTTTTTAATTAATTAATTACTATTTTAACTAAATATTTGAAAAGAGAAAATCAAATTTGATATATCTATCAATAAAATTGATTTTAAATTATAAAATTTAATTCTTACCTTTAGAAATGTCACTAAATCTTAAAATATTTTCTTTATCTTCAACAAATAATAATAAATTAAGATTAATTCCTGCTTAAATACAACTTTAAACCAAGTATACTTTATGTAATTACGTATATTAAAGAATTTTTGCAGAAAGAAAAAAATTAAGATATAAATGTAACATCAAAGTTGTTTTTTTATTCATAACATTAACACGGTTATATTTTGAACTAAAAAATGTAGTTAACCTTTCGATACACGCACCGGACTCTCACTCCGGGTTCTGCACCCTCCATTGTTTAACAGAAAAGGCAACTTTTTTACCGACATAATTATGTCATTTTAGTGTCAAACATTTCTTAGTGTACAACACAGTAAAATACGAATATGAATACGATAGCGAAGAAAAATACTCTTTGAAGGTGAAGACTGAAGCTTTTCAAAAAATTTTGCAGACGGTAAGATGTTTTTTTTTGTTCAAAATGGCTTCTTATCTGATTAGAAGAAACGAAGAAGATAATGAAAGCTGTAGAACATAAATGCCCCGAAAAATGTGCAGCGTATTCAACGCGGGCATTTATTTGCCTATCGCAAATTTTATGATAATAAAAAATTGTTTTAATTATTGTCTTAAAAAGAATACAAATTAAAGTCCCTAGATTTATAAAGTACCGCGGTTTCCAGAAGACTGTTACTGCTCCTAGAGGATTTAAAATACTTCCAGACGACTTACAATGCTTTCAGATAACTTGATATAGCATCTAGAAAACTTAAAATGTTTCCAGAAGACTTGATGTTGTTACCTCTAGATGATTTGATACTGTTTTAAGAAAACTTTATATTGCTTTCAGAAGACTTGAATTTCTAGACTGATATTTCTAGAAGACTTAAAATGATGAATTTACAGATGTCTTACAATGCTTCCAGACGACTTACAATGCTTACAGATGACTTACAACGCTTTTAGAAGCCTTGATATTGCATCTAGAGGACTTGAAGTGTGTCCAGACGACCTACAATGCTTCCAAAGTACTTTATGTCGCTGTTAGAAGACTGAAGATGCTTCCAGAAGACTTGATATTGTATTTAAGAAACTTGATATGGTTTCCAGAATACTACTTCCAGATGACTTACAATACTTCCAGACGACTTACAATGTTTCCAGAAGACCTTATACTTACTTTAAGAAGACTTGAAATACTTTAAAATTACTTGAAGTGCTTCCAAAAGACTGGATACTACTTCCAGAAGACTTGATACTGCTTCTAGATGTTTTAAAATTCCTCCTAAAGCTTTTTATACTGCTTCTAGACGATTTCAAATGCTTTCAGAAGACTTGAGAAGTTTCCAAAAGACTTGATACTGCTTCTAGAAAATTTTAATAATTAAGAATCGATACTGCTTCTAGATATTTTAAAATGTTTTCAAAAGATTAGATATAGCTCCTGTAAGACTTTATACTATTTCTGGAAGATTTGAAATGCTTTCAGAAGACTCGAGAAGATTCCAGAAGACTTGATACTGCTTCTAGATGTTTTAAAATGCTTCCTAAAGGCTTGATACTGTCCCTGTAAGACTTTATACTGCTTCCAGAAGATTTCAAATGCTTTCAGAAGACTTGAGAAGTTTCCAAAAGACTTGATACTGCTTCTAGATGATTTTAATATTTAAGACTTGATACTGCTTCTAGATATTTTAAAATGCTTCCAAAAGATTAGATATAGCCCCTGTAAGACTTTATATTGTTTCTGGAAGATTTGAAATGCTTTCAGAAGACTCGAGAAGATTCCAGAAGACTTGATACTACTTCTAGAAGATTTAAAATGGTTACAAAAGTCTCGATATTGGCTCAGGTAGGCTTAATATTGCTTCTTTATAAATTGTTTCCAAAACATTTGGAATGCTAACAAAAGATTTGATATTGCTGTCAGAATACTTAACATTGCGTCTATAAGGCTTGAAATGCTTCCAGAAAATTAATTTATTTGGTGCCAATCGTATTTTCATTGCAAATCTTTCTTAATGCTCCCAAACTTCTAAACGATAAATCTTCTTTCATGAAATCCCGGCATGAACCCGGAATATACTAGGACTGGACTGAAACTGAAATGTACAAGTATCTTAAAATTGAGATACCATTCCTAAGATGACTAATTGTTTAATTGTTAAGATTTCAAGGCATTAAAGATGGTATTTGCACCTCCTAGCGGTCATCTCAGAATCCTGAAAATAATTTCCTGTATTTTCTCTTAGCCACTTTAGTCATAAAGTTTTTCCTGCAAGTCTGCTGTCAAATAATTTCCAGTATTTTCTCTTAGCCACGATTTTATGATTAATAAAATCTTTTCCTGCAAGTTTAACTATCGACTTACAGAGTCTTTTAGCAATTTGCAACCGCTGGTTCGGCGGACCGCAACCATTCAAGTTAACATTTTTTTTTTAATATATCCGTTCTTATCTACGAAAAAAGGACTTACTTTCGAAAATAAGTTTTGGTGGAAACAGCTAATAAACGTAAATAGGTCATTTCGTCAGTTTCTAGTTAGTTAATCCCTTTTTTCTGTATTTGCCGATGTTGAAGGACGTCAAATTATTATTTCAGATCAGAATGTTGTCGTTGTTAATGGCGTTAGTTGCTAGTTTCAGATTTCTAAATATATAATACTGTAGAAGTGAGTTTGTAAATATAATTATATTGGACATTTTATTACTGATTGCGCAAGTGAGGAATAATCTTGGGATTAAATGAGAACACAAGCTGAGTAACTCATCTCCACAAAGCTCGAAATCAAGTAGAGGATTATCAAAATTTATGTGGAAATACAGATAGCTCAAACGGTTCGTCGTTTTAACTACACTGAGGTCACTCTGGAAGTGCTGCCAATGAAACGGCAGATGAGCTAGTGCTAAAGCGTTTTTAGGACAAGAACCAGCAATTTGTGTAAGATTTACGATGCCCAAATAGAGGATTCGAAGAATTCTGCAGCTAACTGATTTATCTTTAGATCGTCAGTGGTACATCTAACACAATCTTCGTAGCTTCATAAGCGCCGGTTTTTGAAAATAAGTATGGGTGCTGGATAGCGAAAAAACTGAATTGGGAAAAGATTCAAACGACGAATGACTGTTCTGAAAACAAAAGTGATATGAAAAACGTCCATGTATCTGGCGCCTATGGTTAATTTGCAATGGAAATGCCTTATATCAACAGTGCTTACACCTTCACAAGCAATATTTGGTCTATAATTGAAATTTTTTGAACTTTTGAAATGAACATTTTGTATCCTAGCAGTATTTGGTATTTTGGAAGCAAAATCAAATTGTATTAACAATTTCGTGCCTTTTGCAATAAAAATGTCTTCTTTAAGACTTTGCATTTTCAAACATTTTTTTGCCAGTAGTTTTACAAACGGTATCAAGTCTTTTGGAATCATTTAAAATCTTCTAGAAATAGTATCAAGTCTTTCAGCTGCAGCATAAAATCTTGTGAAAGCAGTTCAAGCCTTCTGAAAGCTATGTTAAGGCTTCTAGAAGCATTATCAAGTGCTTCTATTCTTCCAGAGGTAGTATCAACATTTTTGAAAGCAGTTCAAGGCTCCTGGTAGCTTATCAAGTTTGTTTTAAGCAGTATCAGCCACCGAAGAAACGAAAGGTGAAGTTTAATAATGGTCTCGAATCGGGGGCAGAGCAAAACGTTTTTCTCACACATAAACTCCCTATTCGTACACCTGGTCACTGACATGCTGTCAAATCACCATTTTGGCTCGAATCGTTTGAATACATAGATATCATCAACCGCGGTACTTTAGTAATCTAGGGAGTTTAATACAAATCTCTTATTTGGCAAAGAAACCCGGACTCTCAGTCCGGTGCGAGCACTCACGTCAAAAAAAAAATGCGCGTGTACTGGAGGGTTAAATAAGCGCATTTAATCGGTTTAAAATCATATTTAAGCGGGAATTAATCTCCATTTACAATTTCTTTTTTAAAATAATAACATACTTTAACTTCGTGTGGACCAAATCCTAATCTTCTATTATGATACATTTCGCTAACTTCCCAATCCCTTATTATATTCTGAATCGGTTCATCTTCCGGATCGAATAGTCTCACCGTTGTTATATTGGAGTTTGAGTCGATTTTGGTGTAATCAATTGTGTGGGCGTCCTAAAAATGAATTAATTAAATCATTTTTACCAAATTAATTTAAATAAGACTTACTAAAGATGTTATGAAATAACTATGAAAATAATCCAACATCTCGACTTCCTTTACATCCTTTAAAAGGGGAATTATATGATCTAGATCGCAATCGATGATGAAGTGGACGTATCCCCGATTTTTTAAGTCTTTTATTAACGCTCTAAAATAAAATATGTTTCAAAAAAGTAATTAGTTAATTTTTGCAAATTAACCTGTTATCAGCGTTTAATTCAATTTGCCTTATTAATATCTTTTCTTTTAAATCTTTTTGCAACGCCATAACGTATTGTAATCGAATAAGACTTTCGTAATCTTGGAATAAAATCGCGAAAGAATTCCAATTTAAATTTTTAACAACTGTGGCTAACCCAGTCGAAAATAATTTAGCATCGGGATGAACATTAATCGAGGTCGTTTCTTGTGGTGGAGATGAAGACCAATGAATTTGGATATTTGGTATTTCCAAGTTATTGCAAATTGATGTTACAATAGGTGCTACATCTGGTGAGACTGGGCCAAAGATCCCCACTAAATTTTCAGTGCTACTTATCAAATCGCACACTAAAATGATTTTTAATAAAATAAATATTTTTAATATTTTGAATTATTTACCTTCATTGTATACGGAATAAACATCATCTTTAGAAACAACTCTTTTACTCGATTCGAATTCGATGTGGATGTTAAAAGAATTAAATCGAGATAAAGCAGCCTCAAAAGCCATTTCAATTTCTTGACTATCATCGTGAACCAAAAGACCTATTTGATTCAAATTGACTTAAAATTAATTAATCTTAAAAAAAATCTTACCCACAACGTAACGTTTTTTCGATTCACACTTAAAAATCGTCAATAAAACAACAACAATCACTGAGGTATAACCGCACAATTGCATTATGGTCGCGCAAAGACTAAAACCTTGATCCGTTATAAATACAAAGTACGAACATTACGCGCACATTAAAATAATTGATTTGCGTTGATGCCAAAATTGTTTTAAGATGCATGGGCGCAGGTGTAAAAACTATTAATAAAATTATATTTAGTGATTATGATTTATTTATTAATTTCAACAACGCTAAATAATTATAATCAACCAAATCGAAAATTAATTATAATTAGTTTAAAAGATTCGAAGAAATGAGAAATGGAGTCAACGAAACGCTTTTAAATTTATTATCGATCCGGCTCCTTGAAGGACGCGTTGAGCGATGCTTCTTGTATCCGATCCATCGCTTGATGATGATGATGACTCGGAATGTTCCGGACGAACGCGTTTTTTTGTAATCCAAACGTTTGCTGCAAATGTGAGTTCTAGTTTTAAAGCGGTCCAATAAGATATCTATAACAAAAAGAAATATATAGATTAATCTCAATATTCTAATTACCATAAAAATTGCAAGACTAAAATTTATTGAACGATTTTATTGAAATTTTCACCAACGCTGTTATTCATCATTTCTTTCTTTTGTAAATTTTTGAATACAATCTAGCTAGAAGTTAGTTTTTTTCCTTTGCACGTTGTAACGATAATTTTGAAGAAACAAAAAAATCAGTGTTAATTGAATTAACAGTCAATCTTGTATTAACATTTTTCCAAATTGACAGATTTTGAACGAGGCTGTATTATTGGTATATCCTTACTTATATTGCCGCAAGAAGCAATGTTCTTAGACTTTCACTAAGAACATTGCTAATCGCGTAAACCGAAATATTTCAACAGATTTGAGATTTTGACCCAAATGGTCCGAAGGGATGCAACAATGCCTTCCCGGATCTGGACGTCCTCGCAGAACTATATATCATGAAGAACGTCGTTCAAGACTTTTAGCCAGAGGAGCCAGATTTTCAACAACTCGATCTTTTGCAGACGATTGTACAGTATATCAAAATCATCTGTATGTGTCCGGATAAGGTCTTATAGGATTTATTCAAAATAGCATCGAATTGTGTTTCATGACTTATCTCGATTTCGCTTGTGGGCTAATATCAAGTGTTCTGAAAGCAATATCAAGACTTCTGAAAGCATTTTAAGTCTTCTGAAAGCAATATTGTTTTTTGGACACAGATCAAGTCTTTCAGAGATAATATTAAGTCTTTTGGAAGCATTTCAATCCTTCTAGAAGAAGTATTAAATCTTTTGGAAGCATTGCAAGTATTGCAGAAACATTTCAAGTCTTTTAAAAGCAGTATCAAATCGTCCAGGAGTAGTATCAAATGTAGTGAAAGCAATATCAAGTTTTCTGGAAGCATTTTAAGTCTTCTGAAAGCAATATTGTCTTTTGGAAGCAAACCAAATCTTCCAGAGATAATATCAAGTATCTTGGAAGCATTTCAACCCTTCTAGAAGCACTATTAAATCTTTTGGAAGCATTGCAAATATTGTGGAAACATTTCAAGTCTTCTGGAGGTAGCATCAATTCTTCTAGAAGCAGTATAAAGTGTTCTAAAAGCAATGTCAAGTCTTCTGGAAACATTTGAAGTCTTCTGAAAACAATATTGTGTTTTGGAAGCAGATCAAGCCTTTCAAAGATAATATCAAGTATCTTGGAAGCATTTCAACCCTTCTAGAAGCACTATTAAATCGTTTGGAAGCGTTGCAAGTATTGCGGACACATTTCAAGTTTTCTGAGGTATTTTCAAGTCTCCTAGAAGCAGTATCAAGTCGTCCAGGAGCAGTATCAAGTATTTTGAAACCAGTATCAAGTCTTCTGGAAGCATTTTAAGTCTTCTGAAAGAAATATTGTCTTTTGGAAGCAGATCAAGTCTTTCAGAGATAATATCAAGTATTTTGGAAGCATTTCAACCCTTCTAGAAGCAGTATTAATTCTTTTTGAAGCATTGCAAGTATTGCGGAAACATTTCAAGTCTTTTAAAAGCAGTATCAAATCGTCCAGGAGTAGTATCAAATGTGGTGAAAGCAATATCAAGTTTTCTGGAAGCATTTTAAGTCTTCTGAAAGCAATATTGTCTTTTGGAAGCAAACCAAATCTTCCAGAGATAGTATCAAGTATCTTGGAAGCATTTCAACCCTTCTAGAAGCACTATTAAATCTTTTGGAAGCATTGCAAATATTGTGGAAACATTTCAAGTCTTCTGGAGGTAGCATCAATTCTTCTAGAAGCAGTATAAAGTGTTCTAAAAGCAATGTCAAGTCTTCTGGAAACATTTGAAGTCTTCTGAAAACAATATTGTGTTTTGGAAGCAGATCAAGCCTTTCAAAGATAATATCAAGTATCTTGGAAGCATTTCAACCCTTCTAGAAGCACTATTAAATCTTTTGGAAGCGTTGCAAGTATTGCGGACACATTTCAAGTTTTCTGAGGTATTTTCAAGTCTCCTAGAAGCAGTATCAAGTCGTCCAGGAGCAGTATCAAGTATTTTGAAACCAGTATCAAGTCTTCTGGAAGCATTTTAAGTCTTCTGAAAGAAATATTGTCTTTTGGAAGCAGATCAAGTCTTTCAGAGATAATATCAAGTATTTTGGAAGCATTTCAACCCTTCTAGAAGCAGTATTAATTCTTTTTGAAGCATTGCAAGTATTGTGAAACATTTCAAGTCTTCTGGAGGTACCATCAAATCTCCTAGAAGCAGTATCAAACGTTCTAAAAGCAATGTAGAGTCTTCTGGAAATATTTTAAGTCTTCTGAAAACAATATTGCCTTTTGGAAGCAGATCAAGTCTTTCAGAGATAATATCAAGTATCTTGGAAGCATGTCAACCCTTCTAGAAGCACTATTAAATCTTTTGGAAGCATTGCAAGTATTGCGGAAACATTTCAAGTCTTCTGAGATACTATCAAGTCTTCTAGAAGCAGTATCAAATCGTTCAGGAGTAGTATCAAGTGTTCTGAAAGTAATATCAAGTCTTCTGGAAGCATTTTAAGTCTTCTGAAAGCAATATTGTCTTTTGAAAGCAGATCAAATCTTTCAAAGATAATATCAAGTATCTTGGAAGCATTTCATCCCTTCTAGAAGCAGTATTAAATCTTTTTGAAGCATTGCAAGAATTGCAGAAACATTTCAAGTCTTCTGAGGTACTATCAAGTCTTCTAGAAGCAGTATTAAATCGTTCAGGAGTTGTATCAAGTGTTCTGAAAGCAAAATTAAGTCTTCTGGAAGCATTTTAAGTCTTCTAAATGCAATATTGTCTTTTGGAAGCAGATCAAGTCTTTCAGAGATAATATTAAGTGTTTTGGTAGCATTTCCGCCCTTTTAGAAGAAGTATTAAATCTTTTGGAAGCATTGCAAGTATTGCGGAAACATTTCGAGTCTTCTGGAGGCGCTATCAAGTCTTCTAGAAGCAGTATCAAGTTGTCCAGAAGCAATATCAAGTCTCCTGGAAGCATTTCAAGCCTTCTAAACGTAGTATTAAGTCTTTTGGAACTATTGCGAGTCTTCTAAAATATTCCTAGCTGTATGGAAGCAATATCAAGTCTTCTAGAAGCAGTTCAAGTCGTCTCAAGCATTACAAATCTTCTAGAAATATTTCATGTTTTCTGGATGCAATATCAAGTTTTCGAGAAGCAGCATTAAACCGTCCAGGAACAGCGTCAAGTGTTCTGGAAGCATTTCAAATCTTCTGGAAGTATTTCGAATCTTCTAGAAGCAGTATTAAGTCTTCTAGAAGCAATACCAGGTCTTCTGGAAGCAATATTAAGTCTTTTGGAAGCAGTATCAAGAATCCATTCAAAATCCGTAACGCCCAAAAATTCGTGTCGGGTAAAATTGAAATTGACAAATTGATTCTTCATTCATCAACCAACAGAAAATGTTACATAAAGCAGTATAATATATCATATTATAGCAAAAATGAATGATTCTTGGAATACACATTCGACCCTTATTTAAGAAAAGTCTTAAAGGCAATTGGCAATGTGATAAAATAATTTTCAAAAAAATCTCACAAAAAGCTTAAAATGGGTTTTTAGACCAAAAGAGATTTAAGTGCTGAGAACTCTTCAGAATAGTTTTATTGTATTTTTGCAAACTTCTCATGTTTTTTTTTTTGTTTTGTTTATCATCGTGAATTGTTGTTGAATTAAATTTTTGTTTTGTCGTGAATTGTGGGATTGTTATTAAAATAATAACGAAGATATTATTTTGTACTTTGACGTTGAAATTTTATATTTTTATTTTTAGTTTCAACCGGTTTCGGCCTCACAGGTCATCCTCAGGAAACCACGTCAATTCTAAAATGATTTTTAAACATATTCCTTCCTTAAATTTTTTGTTTATTTGTTGTAAAAACTTGTAATATGTTTAATTTATGATGTTTTGTTACTATTTAATATTGATATATTATGGCAGGAAAATTTCTTATGAATTAAGAAATTTTTGAGATTTTCGGGATTATTATTATTTTAATAATAGTCCCACAATTCTCATATCTAGGTTATAGCTGGTTATAGAATATAACCTATTATTTATTTTTCAATTATAGTCGATTTTTGTAATAAAAAACCGAAATAAAGACATTTTTGAGGAAAATATGATAGCTAAATCAAAACTGGTTAAATACATTATTAAATCATCGACAATTATCAGAAAAAATTTCAAAAGAAAACAATAAGGCCTGTGATCACATAGCCTTAGTACATTTCAGAAAGTTGTATTGTATTGTATCTACGGGTTTAGGAAGGGAAAATCGACGATTCAAGCCATGCAAAGGGTGCAGGGCATCGTAGAGGACATTAAAAGGAAGGCGCTAAGCAACCAAGATTTCTGTATAATGATAACGTTAGACGTGCAAAATGCCTTTAATTCAGCGCCCGGGAGAGAAATTGTGAAGGCCCTAGAGGAAGGGGGTGTAATTAAATCGTATTTGTCGGAAAGATTCGTGTTGAGCCCGGATGGTGGAAAGTTTCAAGTTACGTGCGGGGTACCACAGGGTTCAATTTTGGGTCCGACACTTTGGAATTTATTCTATGATGCGGTATTGAGGCTAAAGATGGAGAAGGGAGTGCAAATGCTAGCATATGCAGATGATCTAGCGATTGTGGTGAGGGCTAGGGACACAGTCCAATTAGAGGACCGGGCTACTTATGCTGCGAACAGGGTGATCCAAAAGTTAAACGATATGGGGCTTTCAGTGGCCGAAGCCAAGACCGAGATGATTCTTCTACAAGGAAGGAGGAAAATTACAAAGATGTCCATGAATATTAATGAGAATACCATCGAGACAGTGCCAAGCGCTAAATATCTGGGGGTCCATTTCGACAAAGGCATGAGGATGACGGTGCATGTAAGGGAGGTGACAAAGAAGGTGACTTACATGACAAATCTACTAAGGAGGCTAATGCCCAAGGTGAGCGGTCCGATGGCAAGCAAGAGAAAAGTTATTGTCTCAGCGGCTGTGTCTGTGATACTGTACGCGGCATCGATCTGGAGAAGGGCCATAAAATACAAGAAGTATGAAGGGATGATCAGGGCAGTGAACAGAAGGCTGGCGTTGGGAGTGATAGCTGCTTACCGGACGGTGTCGGGGATGCCACCTCTCGAGTTGCTAGTCGAGGAGAGAAGTTTGTTATATGAAAGAGGTAAAGACGCAAATGAGCTTAAAGCTAGAACGGATAAGCTGTGGCAGGATAGGTGGAATGGTTACAGCGGATGGACAAAAGTGCTCATTCCTGATAAAGCACCGTGGAGAGGAAGGAAATGGGGTGAAGTGGACTTTTATTTAACGCAAGCGTTGACGGGTCATGGCGTTTTTGGTGCGTACCTGTATAGGATCGAAAAAACAGACAACGATGAGTGTTGGTTCTGTGGGGAAGGGGACACGGTGGAGCACACTCTTTTCGCGTGTTGTCACTTTGAGGGGGCGAGAGTGGTGTGTGAGAGGAAGTGCGGCCAGAGAGTTTGTGTGAGAAACATGGGGGCGATGATGTTGAAGGGTGGGACGCAATAACGACAATGTGCAGGACGATAATGAAGGAGAAAGAGAGAATGGAATAGGAACTGTCGACGTGAAGGTATGGACGAACGGAGGATGGGAGTGGAGGGGACGCTTCCCCTCCACTTCCAGATATGTATGATATTAGAATAAACTAAATTAAAAATTACCCGAGTTATTTTTTCCTCCCGAGTTATTCCTGATGAGAAAGCTGGGTATGCGAGGAAGAGGCCTAACGAAGGGCAGTAAGTGATCGGAACAAGGAGAGGGGACTCGGGGGGGTTCAAACTCCCCCGTGTCCAGGTACAGAATTTACCGGGAGAGTCATCAGTCAATGGATTAAACCATGTCCCAATCGTGTGAACCCCCTGTTTTCTGTGTTGTAGACGGCGAGAAAGATAATGGGAGATGTAAGATGAAAGAGGTTTCGGTTTTGTTTTTTCCCCGATGAAATGCCCCGATCGGTGGTTCCTGGAAGAGAGGGGGAAGGGTTTTAGACGGTCGGGGTGTTCTCTATACTCCAACCCGTCAAGTTGTATTGAAAGAGTTGAGTCCTGAGGCAAAATGAGCTTATCACGGATTCAGTAGAAAAAATTATTAATTAGTACTTATTTTATGTTTCCATTTGATTTCATACTAATTTTTTATCCCGCCCCCTTGTAAGAAAGCTAAGATGTTAAATTTGAGTGTATCTCGATTTTTAGTAATCGTTGAGAAAGTTAACTCTTACATGTTCTTCGACGGAAACTTTTCTAACGTTCCATAAAAACTCGGTTAACGCAAATAAAAAAGCAATTGCCAACCCAACTCCGACCAAAATGAACACACCGCCCACATTTGCCAAAGCTAAAGCGTCATTTGATACTTCCGAATCTTCTTCCTAAAAAAATAATTTGTTTTATCTAATTGTAAGACTATTATGTATTAAGATAATTTTTTTACATCACAACGAACTTCTTTAACAACTTTTTCTTTCCACCATTTCGTTTTAAGCCGCGCTAAAACGCCCCTTTCTTGTAACTTTAATAATGTTTGATCAATCGCGCTTCGATATTCGGAATCTTAAAACAAAAAAAAATATAATCGGAAAGAAATAATAAAAATTAATAAAACAAACTCAACGGCATTGCGATTCCATAACTCCTTGAATCTAACAATCCACCAACTTGCTTAAGTTTACAATTTTTTTCAATTTCGTATTCAATCGAAGAGCTTTCCATTAAAAATGCGTATAATTGATTTTTCGTGTTGTTGACTCTTCTGACACCTTCGCTGTTGCTTTTTTCAAAAACGCTGGGTCTTGTTTGGATCATACTCGCCCACATTCTTTGGTACGTTGAGAAGTTTGAGTTTCTAAAGAAAGCTTGGGTCGCGCCTCCTTCGACAGTTCCATATTTAATTTTGGTTTGTTTCGCCAAATCTTCGGCGTTGTAAATTGTTGTTCCCATTGCAGCTTTTGTAAGGAAGGCTGCCATATTCGCCGTGTAAGAACTGGTCATAATTAACGAGAAGAACCACCACATTGAAGTACCCATCCTAGATGATATCCCTCTATAAATATATAAAAAAAATATTAATAAAAAAAATTGTTGTTTAAATGTTTTACTTTGGGAGGATATCACATCCTTGAGTCATGATAGAACCCAAAGTTAACCAAAAACAATTTTTCATGTCCCATATGTTTTCTAATTCTTCGGGATTTGGATCGCAGGGGTGCGGATTTTCCCAATCGCCTGGTGCTATTCTGAAAATGAAAGAATGAGAAATTTTTTATAACGATTTTAGGTGAATAAGTTTGATGTGATAAATCTTACCTGCAAAGTATGTAAACTAAAGTGGATATAACAAAGTATAAACTAACGGTGTAAACCCAAACTTCAAAATCGAACGGTTCCATAAAAGCGAATTTATTCGTTTCTTCTTCCACCTTAGGTTTGCTATATAAAATACTGACTCCTAAAACAAGTTCAAACATAAATCGTTTTATTATTTAAACTTTGAAATTTGTTTCTGTAAGTTGTGGAATAATTTTAACCGCTAATACTAGAATAAAAATGATGACGATTTGCGTAAACATTTGCAATGAAAGCATGGGGTTTCTTATTTAAAAATGTAAGTTTAGGCATGGTATCTCAACTTTGTAATATGCTGCATATTTGAACTTTAACTAAAAAAATTGCAAAAATATAACATATATGTGTAGGCTTTTTTTGTGTACACACTGCATATCAGAAGTCTTTTTTTTTTTTTTATTAAAAACCAGCTCAACAATTAAAATATGTTATTTCATGGCTTAGATCTTATTGGATTACACTTAATTAACACATCACAGGAGGAAACACTTCACCATCTGTTATTCCGACTCATCAGTCAATAGATCTTGAGGCAGTTTTCTTTTTATTCTGGAGTGAATGTTACGTTGCCCAATGTGCAGTCTGGTCGCGCTAGGACACTTGTTGAGGTTACTGTAGAAGTTTTTGGTCAACATTTTTATAAAGTTTGCTATATAGTCTATACATAATTCATCATGCAATTGCTCGTTTCTTATAAACCAAGGGGCATCCACTGCGATCCTTAATATTTTATTTTGTAATGTTTGAATTTTTTTAATGTTAGTAGTGGAAGCGTTACTCCAAACTGGACAGGCATAAGTGACCAAGGATCTGATTAGTGCTTTGTATAGTAGAAGTGTGCATTCCATCCTTAGGGGAGTTTTTCTGTTAATCAGGGAATATAGTTGTTTTAATCGATCATATGCCTGATTTACTCGTGTGTTGATATGGATACCCCAAGTTAAACGTTGGTCAAGATGAACTCCCAAATATTTCACCGCTTTGTCTTTTTGATTCCAAACTATGGGCTTGTTGTTTATTATTATGCACGGTGGATCAATCACTCGTTTCAAAGTAAAAATTTTTGTTTCACACTTATTTGCATTTAAATGAATACACCACTTTGAAAGCCACTTCTGTAATATATTGATTGAATTTTGGAGTTTTTCAATGGCGTCTTTTAAATCATAACTTTGTGTTATAATGATCATATCATCTGCGTACATAGCCTTATCGTTGCCGGTTTGTAATGGAATGTCGTGCATGTAGATATTAAATAACGTAGGTGATAGTATACCTCCTTGTGGCACTCCAGCTCGGATGGGTTTAGTAGAAGAATAGCTGCCATTTATTCTAACACTAAATGTTCTCTCTTCAAGGTAGGATATCAGAATAGCGCAGAGATACCTGCTTAAACCCGCGTGGTGCAGTTTGTATTTAAGACCTTGTAGCCAAACGGTGTCAAATGCTCTTGCAACGTCTAAGAAACCAGCTGCGGTGTATTTTTTATCTTTAAATCCCTTTTCTATGATTTCTGCGACTCTTGCAAGTTGGTGTGTCGCAGAATGGTTTGCTCTAAATCCAAATTGTACATCGGGGATAATATCAAGATTCATCATTTCATCTTGCAGACGAGTGAATATTATTTTTTCAAATAGTTTTGACAGAGTTGGAAGAAGACTAATGGGACGATAATTTTGAATTTCGGATTTGCATTTACCGGGCTTTGGGAACAGTAAGATTTCAGCTTTCTTCCATGCAATGGGAAAGTAGCCGATTTGTAAACAACTGTTGAAGATGCTTTTAATGTGATCAATGATATTATCGGGAAGATATTTCAATAAAATGTTTGGTATCAAATCATGTCCTGGAGCTTTGCGATTGGGTAGACGTTTAATTTGCGCCTTAACCTCTTCTGCTGTTATTGTCTCGGTATAGTTTCCTTCGCTTAGTAGGTGTGATTCATTATATCGTTGAACTATAGCCGCAAAATCCGTATTTTTGTCCGTAATAATTGGACTAAAAGAATTTTCTAGGTAATCAGCAAAAGCATGGGATTTATCATGATCTGTATTAATACGTATGCCGTCAACTATTAACGTTGGGAGTTCTTCATATTTTTTTAATATTCGTCTAGTGGCTTTCCACATTCCAGGGTCCGATGTATCTAAATTATTTAACATGTCATTATATTTTTGAATTCGATGAGCATCGAGTTGCAGAGTTATTGTATGAGTCAGTTTATTTAATTTCTTCTTAGTAAAAGGATTTCGAGTACGTTGCCATTCTCGTCTAACTAAACGTTTTTCTTTAATGATTTCAAGAATTCGTGTTGGTGGAATATTATAATTTACAACGGGTTTTTTGGTTGTTGGTATTGTAGCATGCCTGATTGCCTCTGTCATATTTGTGGTAAGTTGCCGAATTGAAATGTTTATTGACTCCCGGATTGGAGGCAGTTCTCTTATATGGTAGGATCTCATAAGGTCTTGAAATTCATTCCAGTTGACAAATCCATTTATAAGTTTTGGTACAGTTGGAACGTACAACATCTGTCTTGATAAGTTGATTAAGACTGGCAGGTGATCTGAGTTTAATTCAGTTATGACTGTTTGAGTTAATGGAAGATGAAAGTTTTTAATAATAACAATATCTAGGATGTCTGGTAGATGATCATTACGGAATGGGTGATACGTATAATCAGTTGGACAATGAATTTGAAGCTGATGAATGTTTGCCAGATTTTCTAATTGAGATCCTGAAGGATTGTCTGCACGGCATCCCCAATGTTTTAATTTACTGTTGAGATCTCCAATTAACATCACAGGTCCTACTATTTGAAATATTTTTTTAAAATCATCATTAATCAACGATTTGTTTGGCTGTTTATAGGCACATATTAAAGTTATCGGGGCGTGTCCTTTTATCTCATATTGGATAGCAACAGTTTCTAATGATGAGGTGGTAATACTATATAAGTGATGTTTAATTTGGCGTCTAATTATGATTGCGACGCCACCAGCTGCTGTTTGAGAGTTTCTATCATACCTGTATATGTTATAACCACCAATTCGGAGATTTTCTCCTGGCGCAAGATGTGTCTCCGAGATACATGCTATGTCTATGTTATATCTCGCAAGAAAAGCAATGATTAGAGCTTTTTGCTTTTTTAACCCATTTGCATTATAGTTTAAAATTGTGATATTTTCTAAACGTTGTAGATTTGTATTATTTGACATGAATAAGGGAAGGTAAGATCTCGTTGATTAGGTGTGATTTGATTTCATTGATAATTGGGATAAGGACCTGTTTCAGGAGATTTATAATGACTGTCACCAAAGGAGAGGAGGTTTGAGTTTCATTTTGGGATGTGAAGGAAGGAATATTATTGGATTTATTAGCTTTACCTTGAACTGCGTTAACGAAAGAAATTTCAGGACTAAGAGTGCGGAAACTGGGTTGTGAATCTTTTCTTTGGGAATTAATATAACTGCGGTCTTGATGTCGGGGATTTTTGTTTTGTAGATCAGTGTGACTCTTACATCCCCTATAATTAGATGGATGAGGTCCATCACAGTTCGCACACTTAGGAGGGTCAGCTTTGTTTTTTGTACATTGAGTATGGTTGTGTTGCTCTCCACATTTGACACACCTCGGCTTTAATGAACAATAATTCTTTGTATGTCCAAATCTTTGACAATTATAGCATTGAGGAACATTATTTGGCTTTCTTCTCATCTCAACTGTAACTATTGCCTTAGAAATTTCTTTGATTTTAAATATCTCCTTCGCTTTTTCGCATGGAGTAAGATCAATCGCACACAGAGGTATAGGATATTTTTCTTTGTTAACTAATCTAGTTATTTTTATTATTGGAAGGTTATATGGTAATAATTCAGAATTTATTTCATCTTCCGAAAGTGATATGGGAACATGACGAATTACTACCGATAGTGGTTTAACAGAAGGATCTTGAAATGTATAAAATTGCGCATTATTTTCTTTGTAATATTTAGTGACCGTTCTATAGTCGTTGCTATCTGTCAAATTAATTTTTAAGTTTTTATTATTATACGTGGTGGTGAAATCATGAACGGTTAAGGCCTTGAGATCATTGATGGTTTGTTGATGATTAAGAGCATTTTGTAGGAATATAGGCGGAATTTTTATTTTTTGCTGAGATGAAATATTTTGTTGTGATGTATCTTGTTGTTTGGATGATGCTTTGGAATGTAAGGCTTGTTGCTGTGAGCTTTCGCCATGTTCATCAGAAATATTTTCTAAAATTTGAAAACGGTTTTGACTTAATATATTTGGAGGATCCCAAGAATATTTTTTCGATAAATCATCTGTGGGAGGTGTTAAATGATCTGCAGATCGTTTTGCGTTGGACATAACGTTTTAATTTTACTTTGCTCACCCTAAGGCGGCTTTATTTCCCGTATTACAACAGAATAAAATCGTCAATGTATTCTCGAATTTTGCAGAAGAACGTGTTTTTATACGAACGCACAGCTGTAAAACTCGCTAGGTGTGTAGCCTAGCCCTAGTCCGACGCGGTTGAGCGCTGTCTTCGAACTATCAGAAGTCTTAGAAGATATCTCGATGAATTTCTGATGATTGCATGATGAACATCAACATAATGAAAAATGCATATCGTAATTAACATAATATGTATTTTTTCGAGATGAAAATCACACAAAATTCCAAAATCACTTCAAATTCCCTAAGTGATGAGTTTTAGTTCCCTGAAATTTAGAAATTTAAAAAAAAAAAAATTTTAGTTCCCTGAAACAAATAATCTCATTCCTTCTACTAAAAAAATGCCTTCGGCCTCGTATTTAGCTGTCATCATATCCTGGGAATTGAAGACCAAGATATTAGCGACTAATTCAATTCACAGAAACTATCACATAGATTCTGTAGAAGGGTAATTTCAAAGGCCAAGCGAGAAACTCCAAGCGAGTTCTTTTTTTATAACCACCAATTCCAATTTCATGCAATGAAAGCCACGATATTGCTCACACAATCGATAAATGTAATGTTCCAGTAAAATGAACCAAATGGTTGTATCCGCACAGTACCATCAAATTCCAGGAAAGTGTAGGTCTTATGGCATTGAAGCCAGTAGTGCCTGGTCTATGACATGGAAAAAACGACCCAAAGCTCCTATGCAACGTCCCCAATGTTCGAATCAAATCAGTTAACAAAAAATCAGATGAAATTATGAACAAAATCACCTAAGAAAGCCCCATTCATAAACCTGATACGATCCACGACCAAATTGTCAAATTCACAAGAACTTTCAAATGCAATAAAACGCTGATTCATTGAACATCATCATAATTGACCTAAAAGACGCAAATAAATCTTCATACTAGAATAAAAATGATGACGATTTGCGTAAACATTTGCAATGAAAACATGGGGTTTCTTATTTAAAAATGTAAGTTTAGGCATGGTATCTCAACTTTGTAATATGCTGCATATTTGAACTTTAACTAAAAAATTCCAAAAATATAACATATATGTGTAGGCTTTTTTTGTGTACACACTGCATATCAGAAGTCTTAGAAGATATCTCGATGAATTTCCGATGATTGCATGATGAACATCAACATGATGAAAAATGCATATCATAATTAACATAATATGTATTTTTTCGAGATGAAAATCACAATTGAATACCTCAATTTGTTTTCGGGAAGTAGTGATTCCACTTTTAAAATTCCAAAATCACTGCAAATTCCCTAAGTGATGAGTTTTAGTTCTCTGAAATTTTAAAATTAAAAAAAAAAAATTTGTTCCCTGAAACAAATAATCTCATTCCTTCTACTAACAAAATGCCATCGGCCTCGTATTTAGCTGTCATCACATTCTGGGAATTGAAGACCAAAATATTAGCGACTAATTCAATTCACAGAAACTATCACATAGATTCTGTAGAAGAGTAATTTCAAAAGCCAAGCGAGAAACTCCAAGCGAGTTCTTTTTTTATAACCACCAATTCCAATTTCATGCAATGAAAGCCACGATATTGCTCACACAATCGATAAATGTAATGTTCCAGTAAAATGAACCAAATGGTTGTATCCGCACAGTACCATCAAATTCCAGGAAAGTGTAGGTCTTATGGCATTGAAGCCAGTAGTGCCTGGTCTATGACATGGAAAAAACGACCCAAAGCTCCTATGCAACGTCCCCAATGTTCGAATCAAATCAGTTAACAAAAAATCAGATGAAATTATGAACAAAATCACCTAAGAAAGCCCCATTCATAAACCTGTTACGATCCACGACCAAATTGTCAAATTCACAAGAACTTTCAAATGCAATAAAACGCTGATTCATTGAACATCATCATAATTGACCTAAAAGACGCAAATAAATCTTCACCCACGGCGTCCAAACCATGATTTTGCATGATCAGCAATGACAGATAAAGGTACTGTATGTATAAATTAACAGCTATGTCTCAAAAAATACTTAATTGAAAACTATATTACTGTAAACCGTATCCATGGTACGATGTTCGTTGAAACTAAAGCCAAATCACTAATTAACATAAAAAATTGGGCAATGATCTAAGAAATGAGACATATTGTTAACTAAAATATTAGAGGCAGACTATTAGTGACTATGGGCGCTTGTGTACTACAAATTGGAAAAGCTAATCCTACTTTACTGTTATGGTTGGAGTACTCCAAACCTAATATAATCTTCTGCACATACAAGATAAGACCGCTGATCACGTCTGTTAACATCGTTACTTATCTGTGCTCTAACCATCTTGGTCTTGCAATCTGTATTAATACAACCACTCCAATACCTAAAGTAGCGCTTACTTTTATTAAAAACTATAAGCTAATATGGAAAAAGTGAACGCAGAATTAAAGGGGTATATAAGATCTAATCCTGTTATTACACCCGGGCTGATTGCACCTTTAACAAAAGCTTGCAAAATTTGGTGAATGAAACGACCCCTTCCAACACCAAAAATACTACAATTTCTTTCTGCCACTATTAATTCTCTGTTTAATTAAGAAATCCTATGAGCTCAAATTTATTCAATTTGTTGTGTCTCTTGTACCGTTTGCTCTTAATCGATACGACCTTGAATCTCCCCGTTGCACTAAATTATCTCTAACACTTAATGAATCTTCGAAATCTCATACTCTTATAGGCGTTCAGATACATATTTCCAGTATAGATATGTAGCACTGCTCTGGACAGCGCAATTGAGTTAACTCAGTACAGTGTGTTGTGTACGCTGATACCTAAGTTTAAAATGAGTCAACCCAATTAATTACTACGCCACCATTGACGTAGTAGCACACGATGGTGTGACTTATTAAAATTACTAGGGATAGGTGCAACAAACTCGTAGACTTGGGGTTGCTATTTTCACTCACAACTACTTTTCATTCTATAAAATCTTCAATAGCTATGCGGCAGAGCTGTCAAATTTCTTACCCTATTATAGCCCTTTAAATTAGCAAATGTAATGGCATCATGTACTTTTTATATTCACGTTCTGTTCATCGTCAACGTAACATATTCTGAATCTGACTGATGATAGGTAAAATAGCTATTAAATATTTACTAATATGAAAGTCATAACTTCGACATTAATTTACATGTATACATCGCTAACACTTTCCCCGTAGCTGGAGAAAACAAAGCCAAAATCGATTAACAATCTTCTAATTTTGATTACGATGTGTAAATATATTCTTTGAACATTTCCGAACAAACTTTGTATTGTCTCACGCATAGGCGCCAGCAGTTTTTGAAAATACACATGAGGGTTACTGGGTGCTGAAAAACACTGAAAGGGAAAAGACTCAAACGACGAATCGAGTCTGAAAAGATTCAAAATACATGCTCTCCAAAAAAATGCTCGCAGCAGTTGCTGACACTGAATTAAAGTAAGTTCAAATTTAAAAAGTTTCAAGTCTTTTAGAAGCAATATAAAGTTTTTTAGAAACAGTATAAAGTGTTCTGGAAGCATTTCAAGTCCGAAAGCAGTATCAACCCTTATGGAGCATATTAAGTCTTCTGGAAGCATTTCAAGTTTTAGAAGCAGCATAAAATTTTCTAGAAGCATTTCAAGTCTTCCCGAGGCAATATTAAGTCTTCTGGTAGCACTTAAAGTCTTGTGGAAAGTTCAAGTCTTCCAAAGGTAATATCAAGTCTTCTGCTTGCATTTCAAGTCTTCTAAAGACATTTCAAGTTTCTTAGGGCCAATGTCAAGTCTTTTAAAATTATTTCCAGTTTTCTAGAAACAATGTAAAGTCATATTGAAGCATTTAAAGTCTTGCAGAGACGATATCAAGTCTTCTGGTAGAATTTCAAATCTTGTGAAAACATTTCAAGTCTTGTAGAAGCAGTATCAAAAATTTTGGAAACATTTCAAGTCTTTCAGAGACAATATTAAGTCTTCTGGTTACATTTCATTTTTACATTTCAGAAGCAGTTACGATGCTTCTGAAAACGTATTAAGTTTTTTAAAACCAATGTCAAGTCTTCTTGAACCATTTTCAATTTTCTAGAAACAATATAAAGTTTTATTGAAATATTTAAGGTCTTCTAAAGGCAATATCAAGTGTTCTGGAATCATGTCAAGTTCTTCTAGATGCATCATAAAGTTTTCTAAAGACAGTATCGAGCCTTCTGGAAGCAGTTCAAGGCTATTTTACGCATTTCAAGCCTTTTGGGGCAGCAACGGGGCTTGTAGAAGCAGTTCAAGCCTTCAAGAAGCATTTTAAATCTTCTGCTGCCCCGTGGCTGCTGGCTCTAGGGTTTCGGTACGGTAGGTACCGGTCGTTTCAGGTATGGTAGGTAGGTCACTGTCCTGTCGACTTGATTTTGATGGTCTTTGACTCCAGAAGGCCGCCCAGTATCAGGAATGGTGTAGGACTGTCCTCCACGCAGCTGGAAAGTGCAGGGCATAATTTCTTTTATTAAAGGTGACGTTCATCGCTATTTCGATGTACTTCCGAATTAGTCTGGTTTTCAAAATGCGGAACGTATATTCTTGCAGCTCTCGAAATTAGCTGTTTGTTACGGATACTCAGCTTGTGTTCTTCTACTCTGGCAGCTATTCTTCTGTTGGTCTATCCCACGTAGTTCTTGTTACACAAGCCGCTGATGTCGAGGATGGAATAAAATCCTAGATTTTCCACATTTATTTGGTCTTTTGGATTCCTGAGAGAAAGGCTCCTATTGTCTTGCTGGGTTTGTAGGTGGTAGTGTAGTCGTATTTGTCGATCAGTTGTTAATTTGACGTTGGGTCTTCTGGTTTCTTCTTGTGGATGAGGGTCCTTCGGCTTGGATTGTTGATCGGCTTTCTTCACAATGTATTTGGAGTAGCCAGTTTGAGTAAGGGCCTAGTTACTATCGATTTGGTCATTTTCTTCTATTTCCGTGGTGAACTAGATCTTTAGTAATGGTAAGTTACTTTTCTTGAAGTAAATCATAAAGAGGTTGGCGATGACTGGGGATAGTGAGGAACCCATAGCTGCTCCTTCTAATTGCTTTTAAATCGGACCATCAAATAGAAAGTAGGCATTGTTGAGGTAGTGTTTGGCGAGGTCTAGGATGTGGTTGGGCAAGTCATTGTTTTTTGAAAGTTCAAGTCTTCCAAAGGTAATATCAAGTCTTCTGCTTGCATTTCAAGTTTTCTAAAGACATTTCAAGTTTCTTAGGGCCAATGTCAAGTCTTTTAAAATTATTTCCAGTTTTCTAGAAACAATGTAAAGTCATATTGAAGCATTTAAAGTCTTGCAGAGACGATATCAAGTCTTCTGGTAGAATTTCAAATCTTGTGAAAACATTTCAAGTCTTGTAGAAGCAGTATCAAAAATTTTGGAAACATTTCAAGTCTTTCAGAGACAATATTAAGTCTTTTGGTTACATTTCATTTTTACATTTCAGAAGCAGTTACGATGCTTCTGAAAACGTATTAAGTTTTTTAAAACCAATGTCAAGTCTTCTTGAACCATTTTCAATTTTCTAGAAACAATATAAACTTTTATTGAAATATTTAAGGTCTTCTAAAGGCAATATCAAGTGTTCTGGAATCATGTCAAGTTCTTCTAGATGCATCATCAAGTTTTCTAAAGACAGTATCGAGTCTTCTGGAAGCAGTTCAAGGCTATGTTACGCATTTCAAGTCTTTTGGGGCAGCAACGGGGCTTGTAGAAGCAATTCAAGCCTTCAAGAAGCATTTTAAATCTTCTGCTGCCCGGTGGCTGCTGGCTCTAGGGTTTCGGTATGGTAGGTACCGGTCGTTTCAGGTATGGTAGGTAGGTCACTGTCCTGTCGACTTGATTTTGATGGTCTTTGACTCCAGAAGGCCGCCCAGTATCAGGAATGGTGTAGGACTGTCCTCCACGCAGCTGGAAAGTGCAGGGCATAATTTCTTTTATTACAGGTGACGTTCATCGCTATTTCGATGTACTTCCGAATTAGTCTGGTTTTCAAAATGCGGAACGTATATTCTTGCAGCTCTCGAAATTAGCTGTTTGTTACAGATACTCAGCTCGTGTTCTTCTACTCTGGCAGCTATTCTTCTGTTGGTCTATCCCACGTGGTTCTTGTTACACAAGCCGCTGATGTCGAGGATGGAATAAAATCCTAGATTTTCCACATTTATTTGGTCTTTTGGATTCCTGAGAGAAAGGCTCCTATTGTCTTGCTGGGTTTGTAGGTGGTAGTGTAGTCGTATTTGTCGATCAGTTGTTAATTTGACGTTGGGTCTTCTGGTTTCTTCTTGTGGATGAGGGTCCTTCTGCTTGGATTGTTGATCGGCTTTCTTCACAATGTATTTGGAGTAGCCAGTTTGAGTAAGGGCCTAGTTACTATCGATTTGGTCATTTTCTTCTATTTCCGTGGTGAACTAGATCTTTAGTAATGGTAAGTAATGGTAAGTTACTTTTCTTGAAGTAAATCATAAAGAGGTTGGCGATGACTGGGGATAGTGAGGAACTCATAGCTGCTCCTTCTAATTGCTTTTAAATCGGACCATCAAATAGAAAGTAGGCATTGTTGAGGTAGTGTTTGGCGAGGTCTACGATGTGGTTGGGCAAGTCATTGTTTTTTGAAAGTTCAAGTCTTCCAAAGGTAATATCAAGTCTTCTGCTTGCATTTCAAGTTTTCTAAAGACATTTCAAGTTTCTTAGGGCCAATGTCAAATCTTTTAGAATTATTTCCAGTTTTCTAGAAACAATGTAAAGTCATATTGAAGCATTTAAAGTCTTGCAGAGACGATATCAAGTCTTCTGGTAGAATTTCAAATCTTGTGAAAACATTTCAAGTCCTGTAGAAGCAGTATCAAAAATTCTGGAAACATTTCAAGTCTTTCAGAGGCAATATTAAGTCTTCTGGTAACATTTCATTTTTTTAGAGCAGTGTAAAGTCTTCTAGAAGCAGTTACGATGCTTCTGAAAACGTATTAAGTTTTTTAAAACCAATATCAAGTCTTCTTGAACCATTTTCAATTTTCTAGAAATAATATAAAGTTTTATTGAAATATTTAAGGTCTTCTAAAGGCAATATCAAATGTTCTGGAATCATGTCAAGTTCTTCTAGATGCATCATCAAGTTTTCTAAAGACAGTATCGAGTCTTCTGGAAGCAGTTCAAGGCTATTTTACGCATTTCAAGTCTTTTGGGGCAGCAACGGGGCTTGTAGAAGCAGTTCAAGCCTTCAAGAAGCATTTTAAATCTTCTGCTGCCCGGTGGCTGCTGGCTCTAGGGTTTCGGTATGGTAGGTACCGGTCGTTTCAGGTATGGTAGGTAGGTCACTGGCCTGTCGACTTGATTTTGATGGTCTTTGACTCCAGAAGGCCGCCCAGTATCAGGAATGGTGTAGGGCTGTCCTCCACGCAGCTGGAAAGTGCAGGGCATAATTTCTTTTATTAAAGGTGACGTTCATCACTATTTCGATGTACTTCCGAATTAGTCTGGTTTTCAAAATGCGGAACGTATATTCTTGCAGCTCTCGAAATTTGCTTTTTGTTTCGGATACTCAGCTTGTGTTCTTCTACTCTGGCAGCTATTTTTCTGTTGGCCTATCCCACGTAGTTCTTGTTACACAAGCTGCTGATGTCGAGGATTTAATAAAATCCTAGATTTTCCACATTTATTTGGTCTTTTGGATTCCTGAGAGAAAGGCTCCTATTGTCTTGCTGGGTTTGTAGGTGGTAGTGTAGTCGTATTTGTCGATCAGTTGTTAATTTGACGTTGGATCTTCTGGTTTCTTTTTGTGGATGAGGGTCTTTCGGCTTGGATTGTTGATCGGCTTTCTTCACAATGTATTTGGAGTAGCCAGTTTGAGTAAGGGCCTAGTTGACGTGAAACAGTATAAAGTGTTCTGGAAGCATTTCAAGTCCGAAAGCAGTATCAACCCTTATGGAGCATATTAAGTCTTCTGGAAGCATTTCAAGTTTTAGAAGCAGCATAAAATTTTCTAGAAGCATTTCAAGTCTTCCAGAGGCAATATTAAGTCTTCTGGTAGCACTTAAAGTCTTGTGGAAAGTTCAAGTCTTCCAAAGGTAATATCAAGTCTTCTGCTTGCATTTCAAGTCTTCTAAAGACATTTCAAGTTTCTTAGGGCCAATGTCAAGTCTTTTAAAATTATTTCCAGTTTTCTAGAAACAATGTAAAGTCATATTGAAGCATTTAAAGTCTTGCAGAGACGATATCAAGTCTTCTGGTAGAATTTCAAATCTTGTGAAAACATTTCAAGTCTTGTAGAAGCAGTATCAAAAATTTTGGAAACATTTCAAGTCTTTCAGAGACAATATTAAGTCTTTTGGTTACATTTCATTTTTACATTTCAGAAGCAGTTACGATGCTTCTGAAAACGTATTAAGTTTTTTAAAACCAATGTCAAGTCTTCTTGAACCATTTTCAATTTTCTAGAAACAATATAAACTTTTATTGAAATATTTAAGGTCTTCTAAAGGCAATATCAAGTGTTCTGGAATCATGTCAAGTTCTTCTAGATGCATCATCAAGTTTTCTAAAGACAGTATCGAGTCTTCTGGAAGCAGTTCAAGGCTATGTTACGCATTTCAAGTCTTTTGGGGCAGCAACGGGGCTTGTAGAAGCAATTCAAGCCTTCAAGAAGCATTTTAAATCTTCTGCTGCCCGGTGGCTGCTGGCTCTAGGGTTTCGGTATGGTAGGTACCGGTCGTTTCAGGTATGGTAGGTAGGTCACTGTCCTGTCGACTTGATTTTGATGGTCTTTGACTCCAGAAGGCCGCCCAGTATCAGGAATGGTGTAGGACTGTCCTCCACGCAGCTGGAAAGTGCAGGGCATAATTTCTTTTATTACAGGTGACGTTCATCGCTATTTCGATGTACTTCCGAATTAGTCTGGTTTTCAAAATGCGGAACGTATATTCTTGCAGCTCTCGAAATTAGCTGTTTGTTACGGATACTCAGCTTGTGTTCTTCTACTCTGGCAGCTATTCTTCTGTTGGTCTATCCCACGAAGTTCTTGTTACACAAGCCTCTGATGTCGAGGATGGAATAAAATCCTAGATTTTCCACATTTATTTGGTCTTTTGGATTCCTGAGAGAAAGGCTCCTATTGTCTTGCTGGGTTTGTAGGTGGTAGTGTAGTCGTATTTGTCGATCAGTTGTTAATTTGACGTTGGGTCTTCTGGTTTCTTCTTGTGGATGAGGGTCCTTCGGCTTGGATTGTTGATCGGCTTTCTTCACAATGTATTTGGAGTAGCCAGTTTGAGTGAGGGCCTAGTTACTATCGATTTGGTCATTTTCTTCTATTTCCGTGGTGAACTAGATCTTTAGTAATGGTTAGTAATGGTAAGTTACTTTTCTTGAAGTAAATCATAAAGAGGTTGTCGATGACTGGGGATAGTGAGGAACCCATAGCTGCTCCTTCTAATTGCTTTTAAATCGGACCATCAAATAGAAAGTAGGCATTGTTGAGGTAGTGTTTGACGAGGTCTAGGATGTGGTTGGGCAAGTCATTGTTTTTTGAAAGTTCAAGTCTTCCAAAGGTAATATCAAGTCTTCTGCTTGCATTTCAAGTCTTCTAAAGACATTTCAAGTTTCTTAGGGCCAATGTCAAGTCTTTTAGAATTATTTCCAGTTTTCTAGAAACAATGTAAAGTCATATTGAAGCATTTAAAGTCTTGCAGAGACGATATCAAGTCTTCTGGTAGAATTTCAAATCTTGTGAAAACATTTCAAGTCTTGTAGAAGCAGTATCAAAAATTCTGGAAACATTTCAAGTCTTTCAGAGGCAATATTAAGTCTTCTGGTTACATTTCATTTTTTTTTTTTTGAGAGCAGTGTCAAGTTTTCTAGAAGCAGTTACCATGCTTCTGAAAACGTATTAAGTTTTTTAAAACCAATGTCAAGTCTTCTTGAACCATTTTCAATTTTCTAGAAACAATATAAAGTTTTATTGAAATATTTAAGGTCTTCTAAAGGCAATATCAAGTGTTCTGGAATCATGTCAAGTTCTTCTAGATGCATCATCAAGTTTTCTAAAGACAGTATCGAGTCTTCTGGAAGCAGTTCAAGGTTATTTTACGTATTTCAAGTCTTTTGGGGCAGCAACGGGGCTTGTAGAAGCAGTTCAAGCCTTCAAGAAGCATTTTAAATCTTCTGCTGCCCGGTGGCTGCTGGCTCTAGGGTTTCGGTATGGTAGGTACCGGTCGTTTCAGGTATGGTAGGTAGGTCACTGTCCTGTCGACTTGATTTTGATGGTCTTTGACTCCAGAAGGCCGCCCAGTACCAGGAATGGTGTAGGACTGTCCGCCACGCAGCTGGAAAGTGCAGGGCATAATTTCTTTTATTAAAGGTGACGTTCATCGCTATTTCGATGTACTTCCGAATTAGTCTGGTTTTCAAAATGCGGAACGTATATTCTTACAGCTCTCGAAATTAGCTGTTTGTTACGGATACTCAGCTTGTGTTCTTCTACTCTGGCAGCTATTCTTCTGTTGGTCTATCTCACGTAGTTCTTGTTACACAAGCCGCTGATGTCGAGGATGGAATAAAATCCTAGATTTTCCACATTTATTTGGTCTTTTGGATTCCTGAGAGAAAGGCTCCTATTGTCTTGCTGGGTTTGTAGGTGGTAGTGTAGTCGTATTTGTCGATCAGTTGTTAATTTGACGTTGGGTCTTCTGGTTTCTTTTTGTGGATGAGGGTCTTTCGGCTTGGATTGTTGATCGGCTTTCTTCACAATGTATTTGGAGTAGCCAGTTTGAGTAAGGGCCTAGTTGACGTGAAACAGTATAAAGTGTTCTGGAAGCATTTCAAGTCCGAAAGCAGTATCAACCCTTATGGAGCATATTAAGTCTTCTGGAAGCATTTCAAGTTTTAGAAGCAACATAAAATTTTCTAGAAGCATTTCAAGTCTTCCAGAGGCAATATTAAGTCTTCTGGTAGCACTTAAAGTCTTGTGGAAAGTTCAAGTCTTCCAAAGGTAATATCAAGTCTTCTGCTTGCATTTCAAGTCTTCTAAAGACATTTCAAGTTTCTTAGGGCCAATGTCAAGTCTTTTAGAATTATTTCCAGTTTTCTAGAAACAATGTAAAGTCATATTGAAGCATTTAAAGTCTTGCAGAGACGATATCAAGTCTTCTGGTAGAATTTCAAATCTTGTGAAAACATTTCAAGTCTTGTAGAAGCAGTATCAAAAGTTCTGGAAACATTTCAAGTCTTTCAGAGGCAATATTAAGTCTTCTGGTTACATTTCATTTTTTTTTTTGAGAGCAGTGTAAAGTCTTCTAGAAGCAGTTACGATGCTTCTGAAAACGTATTAAGTTTTTTAAAACCAATATCAAGTCTTCTTGAACCATTTTCAATTTTCTAGAAACAATATAAAGTTTTATTGAAATATTTAAGGTCTTCTAAAGGCAATATCAAGTGTTCTGGAATCATGTCAAGTTCTTCTAGATGCATCATCAAGTTTTCTAAAGATAGTATCGAGTCTTCTGGAAGCAGTTCAAGGCTATTTTACGCATTTCAAGTCTTTTGGGGCAGCAACGGTGCTTGTAGAAGCAGTTCAAGCCTTCGAGAAGCATTTTAAATCTTCTGCTGCCCGGTGGCTGCTGGCTCTAGGGTTTCGGTATGGTAGGTACCGGTCGTTTCAGGTATGGTAGGTAGGTCAATGTCCTGTCGACTTGATTTTGATGGTCTTTGACTCCAGAAAGCCGCCCAGTATCAGGAATGGTGTAGGACTGTCCTCCACGCAGCTGGAAAGTGCAGGGCATAATTTCTTTTATTAAAAGTGACGTTCATCGCTATTTCGATGTACTTCCGAATTAGTCTGGTTTTCAAAATGCGGAACGTATATTCTTGCAGCTCTCGAAATTAGCTGTTTGTTACGGATACTCAGCTTGTGTTCTTCTACACTGGCAGCTATTCTTCTGTTGGTCTATCCCACGTGGTTCTTGTTACTCAAGCCGCTGATGTCGAGGATGGAATAAAATCGTAGATTTTCCACATTTATTTGGTCTTTTGGATTCCTGAGAGAAAGGCTCCTATTGTCTTGCTGGGTTTGTAGGTGGTAGTGTAGTCGTATTTGTCGATCAGTTGTTAATTTGACGTTGGGTCTTCTGGTTTCTTCTTGTGGATGAGGGTCCTTCGGCTTGGATTGTTGATCGGCTTTCTTCACAATGTATTTGGAGTAGCCAGTTTGAGTAAGGGCCTAGTTACTATCGATTTGGTCATTTTCTTCTATTTCCGTGGTGAACTAGATCTTTAGTAATGGTAAGTAATGGTAAGTTACTTTTCTTGAAGTAAATCATAAAGAGGTTGGCGATGACTGGGGATAGTGAGGAACTCATAGCTGCTCCTTCTAATTGCTTTTAAATCGGACCATCAAATAGAAAGTAGGCATTGTTGAGGTAGTGTTTGGCGAGGTCTAGGATGTGGTTGGGCAAGTCATTGTTTTTTGAAAGTTCAAGTCTTCCAAAGGTAATATCAAGTCTTCTGCTTGCATTTCAAGTTTTCTAAAGACATTTCAAGTTTCTTAGGGCCAATGTCAAATCTTTTAGAATTATTTCCAGTTTTCTAGAAACAATGTAAAGTCATATTGAAGCATTTAAAGTCTTGCAGAGACGATATCAAGTCTTCTGGTAGAATTTCAAATCTTGTGAAAACATTTCAAGTCTTGTAGAAGCAGTATCAAAAATTTTGGAAACATTTCAAGTCTTTCAGAGGCAATATTAAGTCTTCTGGTTACATTTCATTTTTTTTTGAGAGCAGTGTCAAGTCTTCTAGAAGCAGTTACGATGCTTCTGAAAACGTATTAAGTTTTTTAAAACCAATGCCAAGTCTTCTTGAACCATTTTCAATTTTCTAGAAACAATATAAAGTTTTATTGAAATATTTAAGGTCTTCTAAAGGCAATATCAAGTGTTCTGGAATCATGTCAAGTTCTTCTAGATGCATCATCAAGTTTTCTAAAGACAGTATCGAGTCTTCTGGAAGCAGTTCAAGGCTATTTTACGCATTTTAAGTCTTTTGGGGCAGCAACGGTGCTTGTAGAAGCAGTTCAAGCCTTCGAGAAGTATTTTAAATCTTCTGCTGCCCGGTGGCTGCTGGCTCTAGGGTTTCGGTATGGTAGGTACCGGTCGTTTCAGGTATGGTAGGTAGGTCACTGTCCTGTCGACTTGATTTTGATGGTCTTTGACTCCAGAAGGCCGCCCAGTATCAGGAATGGTGTAGGACTGTCCTCCACGCAGCTGGAAAGTGCAGGGCATAATTTCTTTTATTAAAGGTGACGTTCATCGCTATTTCGATGTACTTCCGAATTAGTCTGGTTTTCAAAATGCGGAACGTATACTCTTGCAGCTCTCGAAATTTGCTGTTTGTTACGGATACTCAGCTTGTGTTCTTCTACTCTGGCAGGTATTCTTCTGTTGGTCTATCCCACGTAGTTCTTGTTACACAAGCCGCTGATGTAGAGGATGGAATAAAATCCTAGATTTTCCACATTTATTTGGTCTTTTGGATTCCTGAGAGAAAGGCTCCTATTGTCTTGCTGGGTTTGTAGGTGGTAGTGTAGTCGTATTTGTCGATCAGTTGTTAATTTGACGTTGGGTCTTCTGGTTTCTTCTTGTGGATGAGGGTCCTTTGGCTTGGATTGTTGATCGGCTTTCTTCACAATGTATTTGGAGTAGCCAGTTTGAGTAAGGGCCTAGTTACTATCGATTTGGTCATTTTCTTCTATTTCCGTGGTGAACTAGATCTTTAGTAATGGTAAGTAATGGTAAGTTACTTTTCTTGAAGTAAATCATAAAGAGGTTGTCGATGACTGGGGATAGTGAGGAACCCTTAGCTGCTCCTTCTAATTGCTTTTAAATCGGACCATCAAATAGAAAGTAGGCATTGTTGAGGTAGTGTTTGGCGAGGTCTACGATGTGGTTGGGCAAGTCATTGTTTTCTCTGATCTGTTAGAGGATCTCCTCGATATTGCGATAGAGAGACTTGACATCGAAACTCGCAAAGATGTCACTTTCTTCAATCTGAGAATCCTTGTCAGTCACACCAAGACTCAATCAATTTGAGACCCACTTACATCCTATCAATAAGCACATTTATGTGCTTCCCTTTGACGTGAATGATTAGTTCTGCATAACCAACTATTGTAATGTTGGCTTCAGTGTGACATTTCAAGAGGCTGGAATTTCAAGAAATTCCACAACAATGGGGAAAGTTGTAAAAATATTTAAAAATACGTCTTAAAATTTCTTATCTTTGAAAGCTATTTCTATATTCAGACCAAAAATGTTTGCACCAATCATCATCATTCAAGTGTTAGATTTTACGGACATTTTTTCTTTTCATTTTTTGAAGTCTAAACAAGTTAATAACATATTAACAACAATGTAATCATATCAACAAAGATGTTTTCCACAAAATTTAACGGAGTTATGAGCATTAAATGTTTGTACTTTACCTAGATTCATAAAAGGTAAACTGAAATCAACTAAAGATCTTCTTTGATGAGTAATTGTTAAATCACAAATAGCTAAATGCGCTCTCTAAAATAAAAAAAATATGAATAATAAATTTCATTGTTACCTAACAATTTTAATTACCCTCTCTATTAATTCCCCCAAAATCCCATTCCAAGACCCCGTAGTTGTATCGTAAGTACCATAAACATCCGTAATTTTAAATTCAAACGTAAAATTTAAATTAAGCGCGATTTCTTTAATAATATCCATCGCATATCCTTCATGAGCGTGCTCATCATCACTAACATCCAAATCTTTGGAATCCTTCTCCCTTAAATACGGCATACCCAATCTTTAAAAAAAATTAATGAATCAATTTTTTTTATAATAAGATTAAAAATTACTTTGATATAACAACAACTTTTCCTTTGCGTAAACTTTGCGCGACTTGTTTTTGATGCGCACTTTCATTTCTTGTGAGTGTTAAATTGTCTTGTAAATCAGGCAACCATTCGGCAACTTGAGCGGCCCCGTCTTCGTGAATTTCAATCAACTCTAAACGGAAATTAGTTCTTCTACCTTCAAAATCGAAACCTATTGGCCCTGAAAGTCCTTCATCCACCGAGCGCTAAGTTTGTTGTGAAATGAATAAGTAATTAAATGGGGAAAAGCGGTTTATTGAGATAAATATTATGTTAAACTAAGAAAGAAAAGAAGCCAAAGTTAAAGAAATAAAGATGTTGCTACTAACTACTCCTTATTATCGTTTAAAAAAATTAAATTGCTACTTAATTTTTTCTAATCTACTATTTAGCTTTATCTTTTTATTTTTTAGTTCAAAATACTCAAAATATCTAAAACAATAAACGAGCTTACCGATGTATAAAATAAAAATGGAAATAGAAGAAATTTTTCTTATGTACTTATAAAATAAAGTGTAATAATAATTCATCGATTTTTTTTATATCATGTATAAAAAGAAGCAGAAATCCATGCAAAAACTTCATAGTACCTGGCTTACCACCCTCATAAAACTCGTAAGAGCGAATCCATCTTTCCATTGCTTTTGATCGTCGCACATCAAGCGTTCAGATTTAATTCCATCCTTTCCAATTTGCATGAAAGCTTCGATAAAAATGAAAACTGCGTCATACAAAAGTGCTGTTTGCACCTAAAGACAATAAATGTATATAAAATAAAATAAATAAAATAAATGTTGGTTAGTTTACTTTTAAAGCTTGCGCTTTTAACGGGTACGTAGTTTTCGAATGGGATAATTGAAATTTTTGGGAGAAACGATCATAATCGTTACTCTCTCGGACTTTCTTGAAATGTTCCATGATGTTAAATACTTTGGTCGATTTCGGATCAAAAAGTCTTATTGTGGTGATGTTTGCGCTGTTGTCTAAACGGGAAAAATCTAATGTATGGGCATCCTATAAAAAATTAATAATAATATTTTTAAATGTGTTTAAACTCAATTCAAATTAAAGTCTATTTAAAAAATAGATTTTGTTTTAGAATATGTCGAAAAATCGATTTCAAACTGAAAGAACATGTTATACATCATTTTCAGAAATAAGACACCACGGTCTTTTCAAATTTTATCATTTTTTTGGGATTTTACTAAAACATCAAGAACACATCATCATTAACATTTCTTCATTTTCAAAAATAAAACCTCCGCTATCTATCAAATTTTACAATTTTTTTTTGTGATTGTACGCAAATGTCGATAATACATCATCTTTATGATGTATATTTTAAATAGAAAATCTTTCGATAACAAATAACATTCGAGTACCAAATACCTACACCATGGAATATTGGAAATTTATGAAAAGATTATTGTTAATCATCATGAATCCAATCTAACCCAACCCAATTTCATGAAATTTTAGAAATTTTTGGATAAAGTTCAAAAATCTTCAATTTTCATAGATATCCTTTAGTAATCTTGGAAATAGTTATGGAATTTATGAGTATCATAAGCCAAGCATTAACAAAATTCGAGTATACAACACTAACATTAAGATCATGTAAATTTTGGAAACATGCTTGAAAATCATGATCAACCCAATTCAACTCAACCTCATAATATCTTGGAAATGTATGGATAAAATTAAAAATGTCTTCAATTTTAATAGTATTGCTTAGTAATTGTGAAAATAATTATGAAGTTTATGAGGATCTTTATCTAAAAATTGATAAAATTCGCGTATCCATACATACCATCATGAAATTTTGGAAATTTTTGGATAATGTTGAGTATACTCCTAATAATCTTGGAAATAGTTATAAAAGTTATAAGGTCATTAGCTAAAAATTAAGAAATTTCGAGTATCGAAAATACTAATTTCATACAATCTTGGAAATTTTGGAAAAAATGCTTAACAATTCCGGATATTTTTAGAAAGTTCTTTTGGTATGCTTAAAAATCTTTTAAAAAAATTCTTTTCTAAATGTTAACGATTATTTCCTAGAAATACTTGAATATCTTTTGATAATATTTTTAAAATTTTTGAATTATCAGTTAATATCGATAATTTTGGAATTACTTATTTTATCTATGAGAATTGTAAGACGAAAATTTATAAAACTTGGAAAATTAAAAAAAAACGATTGGAAATTATTACCAATCCAACCCAAGCTCATGAAATTATGGAAATTTTTGAAAATGTTATTGATAATCACTACGAATCCAACCAAAGTTAATAAAATCATGGAAATTTTTAGAAACATTTTTTAAAATCATCATCAACCCTACTCAAGATCATAAAATCATAAAGAATTTTGGACAATCACTATAAACCCAACCCAAACTTATAATATCATGTATATTTTTAGAAAAATAATTGATAATCATCACAACTCAACCCAAGCTCATCAAATCATGGACATCTTTGAAAAAATGATTGAAAATCATCATCAGTCCAACCCAAAATGATGAAATTATAGAAATTTTATGAAAAATAATCGAAAATTTGAAAAATATCTGAATATTAATGATTATTTCCAAGAATGTCTTGGAAATCTTTGAATAATATTTATAAAAATCTTGCGTTATTGTAAAAGTGCATCGATGATTATGGACTCTAGAAGAATGGTGAGATGAAAACATTAAAACTTGAGTATATAATGCCAACTTTATAAAACCTTGGAAAATTTTGGAAAAATGATTCAAAAACATCATCAAACTTATTCAAGGTCAAGAAATCATGAAAATTTTGGCAAAATAATTGAATATCACCATAAACCTAACCCAACTTCATGAAATAATGATAATTTTTGAAAAAAATGAGTGATACTCATCAACCCATTCCAACCAGACGCAACCTCATGAAAACTTGGAATTTTTTTTGATAAATTATTACAAATCATTATTATTTTATCAACTTAACCCAAGATCATGAAAATATGGAAATTTTTGAAAAAATTACTGAAAATGATCAACAGCCCAATCCAAACTTACAAAATCATGGAAATGTTTGGAACAATGATTGAGAATTATCATCAAATCACCATCAACCCAACACAAGTTTATAAAATCATGCACATTTTTGACAAAATGATTATAAACTATCATCAACACAATCTAAGTTCATGAAAGAATAGAAATTTTTTAACCAATGATTGACAATCATCATGAACTTAAGCTAAGCTCATGTAACTTTATAGAGAAATGATTAAAAATCTTCATCAACCCAACCTAAGCTCATGAAATCATGGAAAAAGATTAAAAATCATCATTAACTTATCCCAACTCATGAAATCTTGAAAATGTATGGAAGAATGACTGAAAATCATCACCAACCCAACCAAAGTTGATGAAATTATAGAAATTGTTGAAAAAAATATTGAAAATCATCATCAATCTAACTCAAGCTCATGAAATCATGGACATTTTTGAAACAATGATTGAAAATTATCATCAAGCTAGCCCAAGCTTATAAAATTATGAACATTTTTGAAAGAATTATCGAAAATCAAGAATCAACTCTACGATAGTTCATCAAGTCATGGACATTTTTGGAGAAACAATTGAAAATCATCATCAGTCCAACCCAAAATGATGAAATTATAGAAATATTATGAAAAATAATCAAAAATCTAAAAAATATCTGAATATTAATGACTATTTCCAAGAATGTCTTGGAAATCTTTGGATAATATTTATAGAAATCTTGCGTTATTGTAAAAGTGCATCGATGATTATGGACTCTAGGAGAATGGTGAGATGAAAACATTAAAGCTTGAGTATATAATGCCAACTTTATAAAATCTTGGAAAATTTTGGAAAAATGATTCAAAATCATCATCAAACTTATTCAAGGTCAAGAAATCACGAAAATTTTGGCAAAATAATTGAATATCACCATAAACCTAACCCAACTCCATGAAATCATGGTAATTTTTGAAAAAAATGAGTGATACTCATCAACCCATTCCAATCCGACTCATGAAAACTTGGAAATTTTTTTGATAAATTATTACAAATCATTATTATTTTATCAACTTAACCCAAGATCATGAAAATATGGAAATTTTTGAAAAAATGACTGAAAATGATCAACAGCCCAATCCAAACTTACAAAATCATGGAAATGTTTGGAACAATAATTGAGAATTATCATCAAATCACCATCAACCCAACACAAGTTTATAAAATCATGCACATTTTTGACAAAATGATTATAAACTATCATCAACACAATCTAAGTTCATGAAAGAATAGAAATTTTTTAATCAATGATTAAAAATCACCATGAACTTAAACCAAGCTCATGAAATTATGGAATTTTTTAAGAGAAAGGATTAAAAATCTTCATCAACCCAACCTAAGCTCATGAAATCATGGAAATTTATGGGATAAAGATTAAAAATCATCGTTAACTTATCCCAACTAATGAAATCTAGGAAATGTTTGGAAAAATGACTGAAAATCATCACCAACCCAACCAAAGTTGATGAAATTATGGAAATTGTTGAAAAAAATATTGAAAATCACCATCAATCTAACCCAACCTCATGAAATCATGAACATTTTTGAAAAAATATTTGAAAATCATCATTAACCCAATCCAATTTTACAAAATCATGTACATTTTTGAAACAATGATTGAAAATTATCATCAACCTAGTCCAAGCTCATAAAATTATAAACATTTTTGAAAGAATTTTCGAAAATCACCATCAAGCCTTTCTTCATTTTCAAAAATAAAATCTTCATGATCTTCTTCAAATTTTACTATTTTTTTCGAGATTCTACTGAAACGTCAATAATACATATTTCTTTAACATTTTTTAGGCGTAATCGATTTCAAATTGAAACATCGAGTAGTACATCATTTGAAAGAGGAAAGTTCAGCCTTCAATTTGCCATACAAAACATTTCTTCATTTTCAAATATAAAATAAATATTGAATAATAAAATGGTATGGGGGCATAACCTTTAAAATTTTATTATTTTAGTTATGATTCTACTAAAACCTCAAAAACCCATTATCCTTTCACCTTTCTTAAATTGAATCGATTTCAAACTGAAAGAACATGTTATACATCATATGAAAGGGGAAGGTTCAACCTTTAAATTGATATACAAGTCATTCTTTCATTTTCAGAAATAAGACACCACGGTCTTTTCAAATTTTATCATTTTTTTGGGATTTTACTAAAACGTCAAGAACACATCATCATTAACATTTCTTCATTTTCAAACAAATAACAATTAATAACAAATAGCATTCGAGTACCAAATACCTACACCATGGAATATTGGAAATTTATGAAAAGATTATTGTTAATCATCATGAATCCAATCTAACCCAACCCAATTTCATGAAATTTTAGAAATTTTTGGATAAAGTTCAAAAATCTTCAATTTTCATAGATATCCTTTAGTAATCTTGGAAATAGTTATGGAATTTATGAGTATCATAAGCCAAGCATTAACAAAATTCGAGTATACAACACTAACATCAAGATCATGTACATTTTGGAAACAGGCTTGAAAATCATGATCAACCCAATCCAACTCAACCTCATAATATCTTGGAAATGTATGGATAAAATTAAAAATGTCTTAAATTTTAATAGTATTGCTTAGTAATTGTGAAAATAATTATGAAGTTTATCAAAATTCGCGTATCCATACATACCATCATGAAATTTTGGAAATTTTTGGATAATGTTGAGTATACTTCAATTTTCCTAATAATCTTGGAAATAGTTATAGAAGTTATAAGTTTATTAGCTAAAAATTAAGAAATTTTGAGTATCGAAAATACTAATTTCATACAATCTTGGAAACTTCCGAGAAAATGCTTAACAATTCCGGATATTTTTAAAAAAATTCTTTTGATACGCTTAAAAATCTTTAAAAAAATTCTTTTCTAAACGTTAACGATTATTTCCTAGAAATACTTAAATATCTATGGATAATATTTTTTAAATTTTTGAATGAATTATAATATGAAAATTTATAAAACTTGGAAAATTTAAAAAAAACGATTGAAAATTATTACCAATCCAACCCAAGCTCATGATATTATGGAAATTTTTGAAAATGTTATTGGTAATCACTATCAACCCAACCAAAGTTAATAAAATCATGGAAAATGTTGGAAAAATGTTTTAAAATCATCATCAACCCTACTCAAGATCATAAAATCATAAAGAATTTTTGAAATATTATGACAATCACTATCAACCCAACCCAAATTCCTAATATCATGTATATTTTTAGAAAAATAATTGAAAATCATCACAATTTAACTCAAGCTCATAAAATCGTGGACATTTAAATTGTTAATTAAAATCGTGAACTTCCGAGAAAATACTTAACAATTCCGGATATTTTTAGAAAGTTCTTTTGATATGCTTAAAAATCTTAAAAAAATTCTTTTCTAAATGTTAAGGATTATTTCCTAGAAATACTTAAATATCTTTGGATAATATTTTTTAAATTTTTGAATTATCCTCACAGTTCGTCAGTATGATAATTATCAGTAATTATCAGTTAATATTGATAATTTTGGAATTACTTATGGAATCTAAGAGAATTGTAAGATGAAAATATATGAATCTTGGAAAATTAAAAAAGAAACGATTGGAAATTATTACCAATCCATCCCAAGCTCATGAAATTATGGAAATGTTTGAAAATGTTATTGATAATCACTATGAACCCAACCAAAGTTAATAAAATCTTTATAAAATTTTTGGAAAATTTTTTTTAAAGTCATCATCAACCCTACTCAAGATCATAAAATCATAAAGAATTTTGGAAATATTATGACAATCACTATCAACCCAACCCAAATTCATAATATCATGTATAATTTTAGAAAAATAATTAAAAATCGTCACAACTCAACCCAAGCTCATAAAATCATGAACATGTTTGAAAAAATGATTGAAAATCATCATCAGTCCAACCCAAAATGATGAAATTATAGAAATTTTATGAAAAATAATCGAAAATTTGAAAAATATCTGAATATTAATGATTATTTCCAAGAATGTCTTGGAAATCTTTGAATAATATTTATAAAAATCTTACGTTATTGTAAGATTTTTATCTGATATTATTGTAAGATATTTAATCTGCGCATCGATGATGACGCATCGAAGCGCAGATTATGAAATCTAGGAGAATGGTGAGATGAAAATGTTAAAACTTGCCAACTTTATAAAATGTTAGAAAATTTTGGAGAAATGATTCAAAATCATCATCAAACCTATTCAAGCTCAAGAAATCATGAAAATTTTGGTAAAATAATTGAATATCACCATAAATCTAACCCAACCTCACAAAATCATGGTAATTTTTGGAGAAATGAGTGATACTCATCAACCCATTCCAACCCGACGCAACCTCATGAAAACTTGAAATTTTTTTTGATAAATTATTACAAACCATTATTATTTTATCAACTTAACCCAAGCTCATGAAATTATGGAAATTTTTGAAAAAATGACTGAAAATGATCAACAACCCAATCCAAACTTACAGAATCATGGAAATGTTTGGAACAATGATTGAGAATTATCATCAAATCACCATCAACCCAACACAAGTGCATAAAATCATGCACATTTTTAACAAAATAATTATAAAGTATCTTCAACACAATCTGAGTTCATGAGAGAATAGAAATTTTTTAACCAATGATTGACAATCATCATGAACTTAAGCTAAGCTCATGTAATTTTATAGAGAAATGATTAAAAATCTTCATCAACCCAACCTAAGCTCATGAAATCATGGAAAAAAGATTAAAAATCATCATTAACTTATCCCAACTCATGAAATCTTGAAAATGTATGGAAGAATGACTGAAAATCATCACCAACCCAACCAAAGTTGATGAAATTATAGAAATTGTTGAAAAAAATATTGAAAATCATCATCAATCTAACTCAAGCTCATGAAATCATGGACATTTTTGAAACAATGCTTGAAAATTATCATCAAGCTAGCCCAAGCTTATAAAATTATGAACATTTTTGAAAGAATTATCGAAAATCAAGAATCAACTCTACGATAGTTCATCAAATCATGGACATTTTTGGAGAAACAATTGAAAATCATCATCAGTCCAACCCAAAATGATGAAATTATAGAAATATTATGAAAAATAATCGAAAATCTAAAAAATATCTGAATATTAATGATTATTTCCAAGAATGTCTTGGAAATCTTTGAATAATATTTATAGAAATCTTGCGTTATTGTAAAAGTGCATCGATGATTATGGACTCTAGGAGAATGGTGAGATGAAAACATTAAAGCTTGAGTATATAATGCCAACTTTATAAAATCTTGGAAAATTTTGGAAAAATGATTCAAAATCATCATCAAACTTATTCAAGGTCAAGAAATCACGAAAATTTTGGCAAAATAATTGAATATCACCATAAACCTAACCCAACTCCATGAAATCATGGTAATTTTTGAAAAAAATGAGTGATACTCATCAACCCATTCCAATCCGACTCATGAAAACTTGGAAATTTTTTTGATAAATTATTACAAATCATTATTATTTTATCAACTTAACCCAAGATCATGAAAATATGGAAATTTTTGAAAAAATGACTGAAAATGATCAACAGCCCAATCCAAACTTACAAAATCATGGAAATGTTTGGAACAATGATTGAGAATTATCATCAAATCACAATCAACCCAACACAAGTTTATATATAAATATAAACTATATTTATAAATATATATATATATATTTATAAAATCATGCACATTTTTGACAAAATGATTATAAACTATCATCAACACAATCTAAGTTCATGAAAGAATAGAAATTTTTTAATCAATGATTGAAAACCATCATGAACCTAAACCAAGCTCATGAAATTATGGAATTTTTTAAAAGAAAGGATTAAAAATCTTCATCAACCCAACCGAAGCTCATGAAATCATGGAAATTTATGGGATAAAGATTAAAAATCATCATTAACTTATCCCAACTAATGAAATCTTGGAAATGTTTGGAAAAATGACTGAAAATCATCATCAACCCAACCAAAGCTGATGAAATTATGGAAATTATTGAAAAAAATATTGAAAATCACCATCAATCTAACCCAACCTCATGAAATCATGGACATTTTTGAAAAAATATTTGAAAATCATCATTAACCCAATGCAATTTTACAAAATCATGTACATTTTTGAAACAATGATTGAAAATTATCATCAACCTAGTCCAAGCTCATAAAATTATAAACATTTTTGAAAGAATTTTCGAAAATCACCATCAAGCCTTTCTTCATTTTCAAAAATAAAATCTTCATGATCTTCTTCAAATTTTACTATTTTTTTCGAGATTCTACTGAAACGTCAATAATACATATTCCTTTAACATTTTTTAGGCGTAATCGATTTCAAATTGAAACATTGAGTAGTACATCATTTGAAAGAGGAAAGTTCAGCCTTCAATTTGCCATACAAAACATTTCTTCATTTTCAAATATAAAATAAATATTGAATAATAAAATGGTATGGGGGCATAACCTTTAAAATTTTATTATTTTAGTTATGATTCTACTAAAACCTCAAAAACCCATTATCCTTTCACCTTTCTTAAATTGAATCGATTTCAAACTGAAAGAACATGTTATACATCATTTGAAAGGGGAAGGTTCAACCTTTAAATTGATATACAAGTCATTCTTTCATTTTCAGAAATAAGACACCACGGTCTTTTCAAATTTTATCATTTTTTTGGGATTTTACTAAAACATCAAGAACACATCATCATTAACATTTCTTCATTTTCAAAAATAAAACCTCCGCTATCTATCAAATTTTACAATTTTTTTTTGTGATTGTACGCAAATGTCGATAATACATCATCTTTATGATGTATATTTTAAATAGAAAATCTTTCGATAACAAATAACATTCGAGTACCAAATACCTACACCATGGAATATTGGAAATTTATAAAAAGATTATTGTTAATCATCATGAATCCAATCTAACCCAACCCAATTTCATGAAATTTTAGAAATTTTTGGATAAAGTTCAAAAATCTTCAATTTTCATAGATATCCTTTAGTAATCTTGGAAATAGTTATGGAATTTATGAGTATCATAAGCCAAGCATTAACAAAATTCGAGTATACAACACTAACATTAAGATCATGTAAATTTTGGAAACATGCTTGAAAATCATGATCAACCCAATTCAACTCAACCTCATAATATCTTGGAAATGTATGGATAAAATTAAAAATGTCTTCAATTTTAATAGTATTGCTTAGTAATTGTGAAAATAATTATGAAGTTTATAAGGATCTTTATCTAAAAATTGATAAAATTTGTGTATCCATACATACCATCATGAAGTTTTGGAAATTTTTGGATAATGTTGAGTATACTCCTAATAATCTTGGAAATAGTTATAAAAGTTATAAGGTCATTAGCTAAAAATTAAGAAATTTCGAGTATCGAAAATACTAATTTCATACAATCTTGGAAATTTTGGAAAAAATGCTTAACAATTCCGGATATTTTTAGAAAGTTCTTTTGGTATGCTTAAAAATCTTTTAAAAAAATTCTTTTCTAAATGTTAACGATTATTTCCTAGAAATACTTGAATATCTTTTGATAATATTTTTAAAATTTTTGAATTATCAGTTAATATCGATAATTTTGGAATTACTTATGGAATCTAAGAGAATTGTGAGACGAAAATTTATAAAACTTGGAAAATTAAAAAAAACGATTGGAAATTATTACCAATCCAACCCAAGCTCATGAAATTATGGAAATTTTTGAAAATGTTATTGATAATCACTACGAATCCAACCAAAGTTAATAAAATCATGGAAATTTTTAGAAACATTTTTTAAAATCATCATCAACCCTACTCAAGATCATAAAATCATAAAGAATTTTGGACAATCACTATAAACCCAACCCAAACTTATAATATCATCTATATTTTTAGAAAAATAATTGATAATCATCACAACTCAACCCAAGCTCATCAAATCATGGACATCTTTAAAAAAATGATTGAAAATCATCATCAGTCCAACCCAAAATGATGAAATTATAGAAATTTTATGAAAAATAGTCGAAAATTTGAAAAATATCTGAATATTAATGATTATTTCCAAGAATGTCTTGGAAATCTTTGAATAATATTTATAAAAATCTTGCGTTATTGTAAAAGTGCATCGATGATTATGGACTCTAGAAGAATGGTGAGATGAAAACATTAAAACTTGAGTATATAATGCCAACTTTATAAAAACCTTGTAAAATTTTGGAAAAATGATTCAAAATCACCATCAAACTTATTCAAGGTCAAGGAATCATGAAAATTTTGGCAAAATAATTGAATATCACCATAAACCTAACCCAACTTCATAAAATCATGATAATTTTTGAAAAAAATGAGTGATACTCATCAACCCATTCCAACCAGACGCAACCTCATGAAAACTTGGAAATTTTTTTGATAAATTATTACAAATCATTATTATTTTATCAACTTAACCCAAGATCATGAAAATATGGAAATTTTTGAAAAAATGACTGAAAATGATCAACAGCCCAATCCAAACTTACAAAATCATGGAAATGTTTGGAACAATGATTGAGAATTATCATCAAATCACCATCAACCCAACACAAGTTTATAAAATCATGCACATTTTTGACAAAATGATTATAAACTATCATCAACACAATCTAAGTTCATGGAAGAATAGAAATTTTTTAATCAATGATTAAAAATCTTCATCAACCCAACCTAAGCTCATGAAATCATGGAAATATATGGGATAAAGATTAAAAATCATCGTTAACTTATCCCAACTATTGAAATCTAGGAAATGTTTGGAAAAATGACTGAAAATCATCACCAACCCAATCAAAGTTGATGACATTATGGAAATTATTGGAAAAAAATATTGAAAATCGCCATCAATCTAACCCATGCTCATGGAATCATGGAAAATTTTGAAAAAATATTTGAAAATTATCATGGAATGGGTTATCCAATTTTACAAAATCATGTACATTTTTGAAACAATGATTGAAAATTATCATCAAGCTAGCCCGTGCTCCTAATATTATGAACATTTGTGAAAATTGTCGAAAATCACCATCAAGCCTACAATACTTTAGTGTAAATGAAATCATGGACATTTTTGGAAATACAATTTAAAATCATCAACCCAACCTCATAAAATCTTGGACATTTTTAGAAAAATGTTTGGAAAATTTCGATACTTTTATAAATTCCTTGATGTACTTGAAAATAACCATCAATGTAACCCAAGCTCATGAAATCATGGAAATTTTTGCAAAAATAATTGAAAATTATCATCAACCTAACCTACCAGGTTCAGGAAATTATGGAAATATATGGAATAAAGATTGAAAATCATCATCAACTTATCCCCACTGATAAAAGCTTGGAAATAATTGGAAAAATGGAGAAAATGGAGATTTTTGGAAACGTGACTGAAAATAATTATCAACCCGACTCAAGCTCATAAAATCATAAAAAAAATTGGAAATATTATTGGCAAACACTATCCACCCAACCCAAGCTGATGATATCATGTATATTTAAAAAAAATAATTGAAAGTCATCATCAATCCAACCAAAGCTCATGAAATTATGGAAATCTTTGAAAAAATGATTGAAAATCATCATCAACCCAATCCAAACTTACAAAATCATAAAAATTTTTGAAATCCCTACCCAACCCAACGTCAGTTAATGAAATCATGGTCATTTTTGGGAAAATGATCAACCCAACCTCATAAAATCTTGGAAGTTTTTGGAAAAATGTTTGGAAAAGTTGTAAATTTCTATAAGCTCGTTGATATACTTGAAAAACTTTTAAAAAACTTTGACGAATATCGGTATATTTATGAATATCAACCAGATATTCTTGAGAGTCGTTGGCTATAGTTAAAAAATCTTGAAATTTCTTATAAATGCATTGATGAATTTGGAAATAATGATGGAATCCAAGTCATTTCTTCAATTTCAAAAATAAAACCACGATATTTTTAAAATTTAACCATTCTCTTCGTGATTATAACAAAACGTCAAAAAAGCATCATCCTTTAACATTTCTTAAGCGAAATCGATTTCAAATTGAAATAACAGTTTTAGAATCATTTGAAAGAGGAAGGTGCAGCCTTCAATTTGATATACAAGTCATTTCTTCATTTTCAAAAATTAGACCTCCACGATCTCTCATTTTTTCGTTTTTATCGTAAATCTACTAATATGTCAAAAACATATCATCTTTAACATTTTTTAGGTGGAATCGTTTTCAAAATAAGAACGAGTTATATTAATATAATAACGCCTTCACGAACTTTCAAATTATATCATTTTTTCGTGATTTTTTCGTGACACACGTAATCATTTTTTCGAAAACATTTAAATATCAACATAGGATGTGCCATATGAAAAATACTCATAATTTAAGATAGAATCCACAAATGCAACAAAAATTTAAAATGTCAACTTAAGTATGGTATCTCAATTTTGGGACACCTGTACATTTCAATTTTATCTCAAAAAATGCGCGTTATAAGATCATATCTATGTTATAAATGTTTTAGACTTTATATAAACAGTGTATAATTGATAACTAAAGCACGAAATTAACGTAAGTACTTAAAAAATTATGAAAAATAATACTAATTCTATTTTTTAAATAGACGTTAATAAATTTTAAAATAATTCATACCAAATTAACCAATAAATATCTATGAAAAACTTGCAACATATTAACTTCTTTGGCATGTTTTAAAAATGGAAAAATCCTATCCAAACTGCAATCCAAGATAATTGGGTTTTCTGTAAAATTTTTCACTTCTTTCAACAACGGCCTATAAAAATCAAATTTATTAACTTAATTAACTTAAAATTACAATATTACTTTTTACCTATAATCATCACCCTCATCCAATTTTCTTACAACAACAGGATTATGGGTCGATCCGGCTAATTTTAACACTTCACTTAATCTCACCAAACTATCCGAATCCTCATAAAGAACTGTAAATCCTTTCCATTTCATATGATTAACAATCACAGCTAATCCTTTAGCTAGCAACGTAGCGTCGGGATAAAAATTAATAACAACACTATCCTTCTTTGTGATACTTATATTCGGGGTCCAATGATATTGGATGTGCGGTATTTCTAATTTGTTACAAATTCCTTGCACCAATGAAGCTGATTGTGGAGTTGATGGTCCTATCACGCCTATTACACCTTCGTCATCGTAAGTTACATCGCACACTGTGAATTGAATTAATAAGTATAATAATTATAATATAGTTAAGATTAAAATAGTGAAGATGAATGAGAACCTGTGTTGTTGGTTGATAAATGATCTTCTTTTGATAGGAATCTTGTCGCCATTCGATATTTTTTATCGTATCGAGTGTTGTAGTGTTGTATAACGGTGTGAACAGCGATTTCTGAGTTCCATGGATCATCTTCATGGTAAAGTACAGCTAATACAAAAAGAAATAATAAAATTATATAGATATTTATTAAATTTTGTATTAAAAAAGTCTTAAATATATTGCATGTATTAGAAGCTTTGTTCCAACAAGCATATAGTGTTTTATTTCATATATTTAACAACATAATTTTAACCACATATACTAGAGCCAATATGATGCCAATTCATTGAAAATTCATGCGAGGATTACGATATTACCTAACGATTCCCATTTGCCAAAATATTTAAAACAAAATAGTAAAATCATATTATAACTAGTAATTTCAAATTTTCTAAAAAATTTGAAAATGCATTAGCCCCTTCTGATAATGTAATGAAAATTAACTAATTGCGACATTATTAGACATGTTGAGGCGTAACATACCACATTATTGACAAACACCTAATAAAGAGTTCTCATACACGAAAAACTCTTAGTTTCTTAGAAGTTCTTACTAGTTCTGATACCAAAGCACAAATTTCGTATAGACTTCTTAACCATAATCCTCCTGTAGTCTTAGGCAGTCAGATTAGATCCGATCTGCCCAGCTCCTTCCCTTTCTCAAAGATGAATTCGACTGACCATCAGGAGATACTCTACACTACCCTCGTTCCGTTTATAAGAAAGAACCGTGCCGAATGGAAGATGGGTGCAGACATGATAACGGCAGAAAAGAAGGAGAATGAACAGACACAATACGAAATAATGACAGAAAAAGCAAGTGATGTAATATCAAAAATGAAGGAAGGAAAAATTAGAGATAAGATCATTGGATCAGATAAGAACTGAAGAAATAAAAGCAGGTGGAAGCCATATAATGATAATATTGAAGCAAATTTTTAATAACTTTTTAGATAGTTGGCTCGTAGCTACACTTGCCTTAATATGCAAACAAGATGATAGGGAACAGATCAACAATTACAGACCAATAAGTTTACTTCCGGTGATGTATAAAATATTTATATTCATAAACACAAGGAGAATAGAGCACCTTCCATCCTCCGAAGAGTAAACTAATCCTGTTTAAGAAGAAGAACTTTTCTACATTAAACAATATTTTAATCGTGCAGCAACTGATTTTGAGGACTATGACTTCCCAATGATATTATTTTTTTGTAGACTCTGAGAAAGCGTTTGACAATGTAAGAACCAAAACAATTTTACAGATCATACAAACTTCTATTAAGGAAGATCAGTACATTCGTATATTAAACTATATATAAAAACTCAAAACTATTCTACGAAATGGATTGAAGCAGGGTAATGTGACTTCTGTTCAAAGCTATTCAATGCACTATTGAAAACAATGTTTGTAAAAGAAGAATAGAAAGACCTAGAAACACATGGGAATAAGAGTAAATGGGCAATGGCTGAACAGGCTAAAGTTTGCTGATGACATAGTACTTTAAGAAAAAACGAAAGAGAAATAAGAAAAATGCTGGAAACAGTATCGAGAAAAGCAAACATTGAGGATATTGGAGAAATAGTATTGGATCGAAAATTGAATAATATGACACATATTATAAGACTAAAAGTTAAGAGATGGACCCAGAAAATCTTAGAATGGTACTCAATGAAAGAGTACCTAATGAAAGGTTAAGTCTACAACACTAAGATTCATTTTGTATTAAATGTACAAAAGTTTATATTAGTCGTTCCTTTTGTTGGTGACAATAAATGGCTATCTATTTACCTACCACAAGAATGGAATGGGAAAAGATGGCAGGAAATGGGACAAAGGGGGAAGAGTGGAGATATGGGGAGAGGATGCTGAGATAGGTGGAGGAGAAGGTATGGGAGATACTAAATGAGAATAAAGAGGAGGGAGATGAAGGTCAGTATACTGTGCGGAATGAAGAAGAAACAGAAATGCTGAGATGGGTGGAGGAGAAGGGATGGGAGATACTTATGGGAATAAAGAAGAGGGAGAGGAAGGAGAGTATACTTACATCGGGGTGAGCGGGACATCCGTGATTGACTATGTACTGGTGGAACAAGAAATACGGGAGAGGGCCGAAAGGTTGAAAGTGGGAAACATGGTAGTGTCAGATCACTAACCGTTGGAGATAGAGCTAAAAGGAATGAGCGGCATTAGGCGATCAGAACTGGGGCAAGTTAATCAGGATAGACTGACCAGCGAAATACACATGACAGAATGGTAAGGTTACTTTATGGGATTACTGGGAGGGGTTGAAACGAGGCTAACAGGTTTGGGAAGCTGTGGGCAAGATGGGGGAAAGGACATAACAGGGGAAGATGGGATCCATAACGAGGCATGGTTAGAAGCAACAAGGGTGGTGAGAATGAAGTTGTTGCAGGGGATGAATAACGTATGGAGGGGAGGAGGGATTTTCGAAGAATGGAAAGTGGGAGTAATCTGCTCAGTATATAAAAAGGGTAATAAAGGAAGTGTGGATAGCCATTGGGGAATTAACTTAGTTAATTTGGCATACAAGGTATACCACAAAGATACTATTTTTAAGACTGGAGGAGGAAATGAAGTTGGGGGGAATTTTCCGGATGGGAAGGTAGGTTTTCGGAAGGAAAGGGGACCAATCGACAACATGTATGTGTTGAAGCATCTGATAACAGATAGGGAGCTACGTAAGAAAAGGGGGATATTTCACGCCCTGCTATAGATCTGAAGGCGGCTTTTGATAAGGTGGATTGGGGGAAATTGTGGGAGGAGATGTGAAGGAGGGGGATCACGGATCACCTCATAATGAGAGTGAAGGAAATATACATGGAGACTGGATGACAAAGTAACTGAGGCAGGGATGAATGCTGAAACCAAGTCTTTTTGCATTATATACAGTGGACTTGGAAGATAGTTTGAGGAAGGGGCAGATGGGAGGGATGGAAAGTGGGAGGTAGAAAGGTGCATATGCTAGCGTACTCGAATGATAGCCTGGTCATGGCGAAGGGAGCGGTGAAGATGAAGGATATGATACAAACTTTGAAAAGATATTTTAGGGGGAAGGGGTTGGAAGTAAATATAGGGAATACGAAGATGATGAAGTTTTGTAAGGACGAGAGAAAAAGAGCAGAAAGCTGGAGATGGGAGGGAAAAGAGATCAAGGATGTTAGAGGTATACTTATTTGGGGTGTGTGTTTAGGGAAGATAATAGGGAGGGATCGCATGTGAAAGCAATGGCAAAAACAGCGAATAATGATATAGTACTGACATATGGGGCAGAGGTATGGGAATGGAGAGAGCAGGGAATGCTGGAGGACATGCTAACTAGATATTGGAGATGGATACTTGAGGGAGAGAGGAAACGATGGATGAAAAGGGTGATGGGGGTGAGAAGACAAAAGGCTACTGGGGGCACTTAATACATATGAAGCCAATTTTTTTTCGATTTTGACAAAGTTGTCGAGAAGAATTTTATAATGTTGAATTGACTGGATTAGATTTTTCTTCATGTTGATGACTTTATACGGGAAATTAATCAAAAAAGTTTGTTAAAATGCATATCGGAGTAAAAACGATATTTTATTCAATTTTGACAAAATTGTCAAGAAAAATTTTATATTGGGTTGGCCGAGTTGCATTTCCTCCATCTTGTTGGCTTATACTAGAGATCAACCAGCATACTTTGTTAAAAATCCATAAATACCGAGAAAGGCAATTTTTTCTTCGGTGTTGGTAAAGTTTTTGATAAGGATTTTTTGACATTGGGTTGAGTTGCATTTTTCGTCCATCTTGATAGATTCACACTTGAGATCAATCAAAAAACTTAATTAAAATACATGAATATCAAAAAAAGACAATTTTTTGTTCGGTTTGTACACGATTGTCGAGGAGAACTTTATGATATTGGGTTGAGTCGCATTTTTTTAATCTTGATGGCTTTACACTAAAAATCTATTAGAAAAGAATGTTAAAAATGCAAGAATTCAAGAAACAAGCTGTCGACAAGAATTTTATGATGTTGAGTTGGGTTGGGTTGATTAGATCGATTTTTTAATATTTGTTTAAGGTGGCATTTAAATGGCCATATTTATACATATGCACTGGCAGAGGTGAGGTTATACCTAAAGAACGTCTTCACGGCATATTATTATGAAAAACTGGATACATAGAATTGATATACACACATTATTCCACAGATTGAAATATTCTAAACTTGCTGTATTTGCAACATAACAAAATCCTAATATTTGTTATAAGGAGCACTTGATACAACGCTGGTAAAGGTTGATACTGGTAAAATGCAATTAGAGATACATATAATTTGACGTAAATCTGAATTATTATTTCGTGATTTAGGTAAAACAGAAAATGTACGATTTTGACATAATATTAGGAATTCCTAAAGAAAACTGTATCACACATGATTCATACATTTGATCACTTGATCAAGCGTGAGTCACGTGATTCATATATGATATTCACGTGAGTAGCGTGCGTGACCCGCGTGGGACGAGATCGTGAGCGGGTATGAGCGTGCGTCATGAGTCACTCACGCACACATCTCTACTTCACACTGGTCATCAAGCAGAAAAGTTAATTAAAAATGCATGAATATCGAGAAAAATTATCTTTTCTTTAGTTATGACTAAAGACTGTATTTATAGAAAATATGCTTATGCTCAAAATTAAAGGCATTACAAATATATTTAAATATCTTTACGAATCAGTTAAAAATAAAGAAATAAGACCAGGTTAGTTATGCTTTTTTTTGCCTTTTTTTGAATTTTCATGCCTATTATTTTTTTATGCCTAATTAAAGCCTTTTTCCAACTATTTGACGTTTTTTCCCCAAAAATTGGTTGAATTATGAAAAAATATTTCGCTGCGCCTCTGTACATTTCCTCGTTGTGCCCTCTGACGTAAGATCCGCGTTTTTCATCGATCCGAATTCAAGCTTTGGAATTCCCCGTTGTGCCGTGTCGTCTTACATGGGATTCCCCGTATGTGGTTTGACTTGCGTCGAGCCTTCAATTCATTTAGTTGTATTAAAGTTGTTCGAGTGACAGTGTGAAGTTCTTGCGTAGTACAATGCCGAAACAAAAGCCAACCGTAGAAGAATGGATTAAAAATTACAAGGAATTGAAATATGAACGCAATCGTTTATTTTGCCAAGCCTGTTCAAAAATCGTAAGTATTGATGGAGTTAATCGAGTAAAAACAATTAACCCTCCGTCTGTCGGGTGTGGTCTACGAGTCCACGACAAAATGATTATGTGAAATATTTTTTAAATTATTTTGCTCAAAACTTCTACGGTCACAGTACTTTTCAAGTATCTGAATATCAACTGTTTTCACTATAGAAAACTGTTTTTCAAAATTCCAAATAGTCGCTACATAATATTTTGTCCTGACAGACCCTTCCCGATCAAATGTGTAACAATATTCGCAGATGTAATCTGTAAGAATCGTATTCCAGTTGGAACTCTATGCGTTTTTTTTTGTGTTTGTAGGAGTATTACCGAGCTATAAAACTATACCTCGGAGTGATCGCAATATAGTTTGGTAGTTCCCTTAATAATTACTATACATACATACGGTTACCGTATCGTTGACACGCCAGTTTACTATTGAACCCCATTTTGAGGCGTTGTGTTATGTGTTATTTATTTTACAAATATAGAGAATAGAAAAGTGCATAAAAAATTATTTATAACTAATATCAAATATCTAGTTAGCAATCTACAAATAGCATACTTACAAATAGGTAAGTAGTATCACACAATTTTCTGATATGATTTGATAAAATAATAAATGATTTATTATTTGATAGCATTGTGATATGGATCCTTATGAAAAGGAGAGAGAAAGATTACAGAAACTGTATGAAGAAGTTAGCACGGGCAGTGAAATAGAAGAGTCTGACGATAGTTTGATATCAGATCCAGATTTTGTAAGTATCAGTGATCAAGATACAGAAACCGAGCAGGAAAACATAAATGAAGATGCAGATATTATGCATCAGGATGGCGGCGAGGATGATGAAGATGAACAACCCGTGATTCGTGATAGATGCTCGTATTTTTTTGGTAAAGATGGAACTAAATGGAAAAAGGCTGTCCCACCTAGAAATATTAGAACTCGCAACGAAAACATAGTGTCTCACCTGCCGGGGGTCATCCGTGAAGCACGTGATGCATTATCTCCCATTTAATGCTGGATGTACATGTTTGGAAACTGCATTGATATTGTAGTTGAAAACACTAATTTATTTATTGATAAAATTTCTGTTAAATACCAAGATAAGACTGAGTGTAGGCCTACCGACTCTGTAGAAATCCAAGCGCTGATGGGTTTGCCTTATTTAGCTGGGCTCCATCGTGGATCAAGGACACATCTAGCAGAGTGTTGGTCATCAGACGGTATGAGATATGAGATATTTCCTGCTACAATGGCAAAACGGAGGTTCGTCTTCTTATTGAAATGCATTCGCTTAGACGATACCACAACTAGAGATCAAAGAAAAGAAATGGACAAACTAGCAGCAGTTCGTACTATTGTTGACAAGTTCAACGACAATTGTAAGAAAACTTATTCTATGGGCGAGTATGTAACATTGCCTTTAGCGGTTGGTTCAGTTTCCGAATGTACATTCCAAGTAAACCAAACAAATACGGATTGAAAGTCTTCGCCGTTGTTGATGCCAAATTATTTTTCACTTCACACATAGAAATTTACGCCGGTGTTCAACCCAATGGTCCATATAAAACTGACAACTCTATCGTTGCAGTAACTGAAAGAATGTGTTCACATTTATTAGGATCAGGAAGAAATGTTACAATAGATCGTTGGTTCACAGGATATTCAATTGTAAAGAAACTGCTAAGAGAGTACCGCCTTACTGTGGTTGGTACAATTAGAGCCAATAGAAGAGAACTACCTCTTGAAATAACACAAGTTAAAAACAGGAAAGTATATTCTTCGTTATTCACATTTAGTAATGATATGACTGCAGTTTCATATATACCCAAAAAAGGAAAGAATGTGCTTGTAGTTTCAACAATGCACCGAGACGATCATATCGATGAAGCTACCGGTGATCGGAAAAAGCCCGAAATAATTACTTTCTATAATAGCACAAAAAGTGGAGTAGATGTTGTTGACCGAATGATCACATCATACAATGTTGCAAGAAACACAAAGCGTTGGCCAATGGCAATTTTTTATAACCTCCTCAATACAGCAGCAATTAACATTTTTGTTATCAAAACATACCAAATGGTGAATTTGCTAAAACTCGCAGACTGTTTCAAAAAAATCTTGGTATGGAGTTAGTGAAAAATAACATGCAAAGAAGAGCCGTTGATAGGCAGTTCACCAAAAGTGTGTGTACTTCTGCCTTGAGGCTCTCAGGTATTGAAGAGGAGAAAAGAAGGAAAAGAGGAAACTGTAAATATTACAAAAGACGAAAAACTCGTTATTTTTGCAAAATTTGTAAATGTTGGTTGTGCATGGAGCACATAACAGCGTGCTGCAACGATTGTTTGGGAAATATGGAGACGACAGTTTGAAGCCCTCCAGTTTGTGCATAGAATATTATTCTTTAGTTAAGACATTTTCTTATAACACTATACATTTTTAAATAAATATTATTATAGATCGATTTTCTTTTCCTTTATTTAGGCGTTGTTTCAAAATTTTGAAAAATATGTGATTAAATTGTAAGCATTTTCTTTAAATCAGATTAACATAAAACGTGAGTTTAGAATTAATTGGCCCTGTATTAGGCTATTATATAGTACAAGCATCATATAAAACATATTTATGAGAAATTAGCACTGGAGGACACGTTGGCGTCCTTTAGAGTTTTTTCTATTTTGGTCTCCACAGACCACACCCGATCGAAAGTGTTAAGAAAGCGCGCCCGACAGACGGAGGGTTAATACAACTACTGTGAGCGTCAAAAGAAAGTAAACAATAGCTGTTTACTTCTAAAAACCCTTTTTACTACGATTCTGTTAACTTACAATAAAAATTTATATACCAAAATTTACGACTTTATTTGTGAGCAATCCTATCGTAAAAAATAGTTAAGCAAAAAACCCCACAAATATGGTAAATCCCCTTTAGAGTAAAAATACCCCGATTTTTACGCGTCAAAAGAAAGTAAACAGCCGGTCCGGTTGTTGTAAATTCATTTTTGATTTAGGGGAAGTACCACACGTTTCGTATAAATACTTATAAACCCCTCTCAGGACAACTTTAGAACATTTTAGAAGAAACAGCAAGTGGTTGAACGTCGAAATTAATTATAAAAACCAAAAATCATCATGGGAAAACAAACAAGTATAGAAACGCGTAAAATTATATTAAGTTTAAATAAAAAAGGTAAATCCTTACGCGAAATAGCTAAAATAATGGGACGAAATCACTGCACAATAAAAAAAATTTTGGATAAATACGCAAAACGTCATACTGTAGCCGATTTACAACGCGTTGGACGACCAAAGCGCCTTACAGAAGCACAGGCTAGAGCAGTGGTAGGAGAAGTGAAGAATAATCCATTTTCAAGTGCGGTTAAAATAGCAAACGACATATCGCAGATAGCAAACACAACCATAAGTTCCAGTACCATACGAAGAACACTCCATAGAAGTGGCCTGCATGGAAGAACACCCCGTAAAAAGCCTTACATATCGAAAATAAATAAACAGAAACGTCTTGATTTCGCAAAAAAATATCAGAACGAAGCTCCAGATTTTTGGAAAAATATATTATTTAGTGATGAAAGTAAATTTGAAATTTTTGGTAAAAGAAAACCACCAAAGATATGGCGGCCAAAAAATGAGGCCTTCAAAGAGAAATTTGTTACCAATACCATCAAACACGGTGGAGGCTCGGTTATGGTCTGGGGCTGTATGGCGGCGTCAGGGGTCGGTAATCTAGTTTTTATTGAATCAACAATGAATAAAATGGACTATTTAACCATTTTAAAGAACAATATTTCCCCGAGTATTAATGAATTGGGCTTATCAGAGAACTGGATCTTCCAACAGGATAACGATCCAAAGCACACTTCCAAAATTGTGAAGGAATGGATGCTATACCGAGTCCCTAAAACCCTTGATCATCCACCGCAGTCCCCAGACCTTAATCCTATAGAACATCTGTGGGATCACCTTGACAGGAAGATCAGAGAAAGGACAATTTCAAATAAAGACGACCTTAAAAAAGCTTTAACTGAAGAATGGATGAAAATCCCTCAAAATATTACAAAAAACTTGGTGGAATCCATGCCAAGGAGATTAAGGGAGGTGTGGAAGGCCAAAGGAGCTCAAACCAAGTATTAAAAGTTAATATTATATTTATTTTTGTACTTAATACCTATTAGTTCCGAATTCTGTTTACTTTCTTTTGACGCGTATATTCGGTAGATATTTACAATAAACTGAAATATTACGGGTAATGATTTGTTTTTTTTTCATGTTTCTATTGATTTAAATATAGTATAAATGAGTTCTGAAGACTGCAATAAAACTTCTTGATTTTCGTTATTAACTGCATTTTTATTAGCCTTTTAATAGAAAAACAACAGCTGTTTACTTTTTTTGACGCTCACAGTAAATGAATTGAAGACTGGACGCAAGTCAAACCACATACGGGGAATCCCGTGTAAGACGACACGGCACAACGGTGAATTCCAAAGCTTAAATTCGGATCGATGAAAAACGCGGATCTTACGTCAGACGGCACAGCGAGGAAATGTACATACACTCAGCAGCAGAAGTCTGCGTACAAAAAACTTGTAATACTTTAATTGAAAAAATAAGAGTCATAATCTAATGTGATAAACTTGATTTTTTTTTTATTTTGTATATTAACTACATATAATTCTATTAACAAAATATGCTTCAACAAAACAGAAACAGTAGTTACAGAAAAAAAATCAAAACTAAAAATTCTACAAATAACGGGTATGCAAAAATCTGCGTACAAGTCAGGACAGTATTTATAAAAAATTCATAAATGAGATCATTGTTTCTATATTAATATGAGGTCGGATAACCTTTACGTTTAATGACCTCCCTTAAACGTTTAGGCATGGAATGCACTAATTTCTTCGTTTCGTCCGAACTGATTTTGGCCCATTCCTCAATCATAACATTTTTTAACGTTTCCTTCGACGTTATGTTGTGTTGCCGAATCCTGCGTTCCAGTAAATCCCAGAGGTGTTCGATGCGATTCAAGTCCGGCGATTGTGGAGGTGTTTTAAGTTGCTTTGGGGTATTGTATAGTAGCCAAAGCTTAGTGTTGTGGGCGCAATGTTTGGGGTCATTATCTTGTTGAAAAAAGTATTCGGGCCCCAAGCCCAAGTTTTCGATGCTAGGCTTCAAATTTTCTTTTAAAATGTCTATATACATTTTATGGTCCATTGTCGATGTTATGAAAACCAACCTTCCCACCCCTTTGGTGCACATACACCCCCAAACCATAACTCCACCACCTCCGTTTTACAGTCGCTTTCAAATTTTCGGGATTAAGGGCAGTATTAGGTTTTCTCCATACAAGTTGTTTACCCTTAATGCCGAAAATGCAAAATTTGCTCTCATCTGTAAATAGAACTTTCTCCCAGAATTCAATGGGCTTGTCTAAGAGTTTTTTTGCAAAGGCGATCCGCTTCTGACGATTGACCTCTGACACAAATGGCTTTTTTCGTGCAACGCGACTGTGATAGTTAGCTTTTTTTAACGTCCTTCTCACCGTATCTTTGCTGATAGTTTTATGAAATTCTTCTTGTACATTTTCTACTATTTTTTTTTGCCGTCAGCCTAGGTTCTTTTCTAACCTGCTGTACAATTTTTCGCTTCTCTCGGTTTGTTAAAAGGGGTCGCTTCTCTCGGTCAGATCGCGGACGTGAGAGGTAATCTTCAGTGTCTTTATAATTATTAATTACTCTTTGAATGAAAGAGTGTGATCTGCCGACAGTTTCTCCTATTTTTCGAAAAGATTTTCCCTCTTTCCATAACTTTACAATAATTTTTCTCTCTCCCAATTCAATTTCCTTTCCTTTCGTGTCCATTCTAACTTTTAGCTTCTAAGCCTCTGCTAATATAATTGACACCGATTATCTTTTATTTAAATCGGAAAGCGTACATCGCCAACTACGTATTTAAGTAAATAAGCATATTTTGGAGAAGGCGTCTTTATTTGTACGCAGATTTTTGCATACGCATTATTTGGAGAATTTTTAATTTCAATTTTTTTTGTAACTAATATTTCTGTTTTATTGATGCATATTTTGTTAATAGAATTATATGTAGTTAATACACAAAATAAAAAAAAATTGAAGTTTATCACATTAAATCATGACCCTTATTTTTTCAGTTAAAGTGTTAGAAGTTTTTTGTACACAGACTTATGCTGCTAAGTGTACATAGGCGCAGCGAAATATTTTTTCATAATTCAACCAATCTTTGGGGAAAAGACGCCAAAAAGTTGGAAAAAGGCTTTAAATAGGCATAGAAAGAATAATAGGTATGAAAATTCAAAAAAGGCAAAAAAGGCATAACTAACCTGGTCTTATTTCACTTATTTTTAACTGATTCGTAAAGATATTTAACCCTCCAGTACACGCGCATTTTTTTTTGACGTGAGTGCTCGCACCGGACTCAGAGTCCGGGTTTCTTTGCCAAATAAGAGATGGTGCTGATGTGTAATTTGTATTAAACTCCCTAGATTACTAAAGTACCGCGGTTCATGATATCTATGTATTCAAACGATTCGAGCCAAAATGGTGATTTGACAGCATGTCAGTGACCAGGTGTACGAATAGGGAGTTTATGTGTGAGAAAAACGTTTTGCTCCGCCCCCGATTCGAGACCATTATTAAACTTCACCTTTCGTTTCTTCGGTGGCTGATACTGCTTAAAACAAACTTGATAAGCTGCCAGGAGCCTTGAACTGCTTTCAAAAATGTTGATACTACCTCTGGAAGGCTTGATAATGCTTCTAGAAGCCTTAACATAGCTTTCAGAAGGCTTGAACTGCTTCCACAAGATTTTATGCTGCAGCTGAAAGACTTGATACTATTTCTAGAAGATTTTAAATGATTCCAAAAGACTTGATACCGTTTGTAAAACTACTGGCAAAAAAATGTTTGAAAATGCAAAGCCTTAAAGAAGACATTTTTATTGCAAAAGGCACGAAATTGTTAATACAATTTGATTTTGCTTCCAAAATACCAAATACTGCTAGGATACAAAATGTTCATTTCAAAAGTTCAAAAAATTTCAATTATAGACCAAATATTGCTTGTGAAGGTGTAAGCACTGTTGATATAAGGCATTTCTATTGCAAATTAACCATAGGCGCCAGATACATGGACGTTTTTCATATCACTTTTGTTTTGAGAACAGTCATTCGTCGTTTGAATCTTTTCCCAATTCAGCTTTTTCACTATCCAGCACCCATACTTATTTTCAAAAACCGGCGCTTATGAAGCTACGAAGATTGTGTTAGATGTACCACTGACGATCTAAAGATAAATCAGTTAGCTGCAGAATTCTTCGAATCCTCTATTTGGGCATCGTAAATCTTACACAAATTGCTGGTTCTGGTCCTAAAAACGCTTTAGCACTAGCTCATCTGCCGTTTCATTGGCAGCACTTCCAGAGTGACCTCAGTGTAGTTAAAACGACGAACCGTTTGAGCTATCTGTATTTCCACATAAATTTTGATAATCCTCTACTTGATTTCGAGCTCTGTGGAGATGAGTTACTCAGCTTGTGTTCTCATTTAATCCCAAGATTATAGATTACAGTAATAAAATGTCCAATATAATTATATTTACAAACTCACTTCTACAGTATTATATATTTAGAAATCTGAAACTAGCAACTAACGCCATTAACAACGACAACATTCTGATCTGAAATAATACTTTGACGTCCTTCAACATCGGCAAATACAGAAAAAAGGGATTAACTAACTAGAAACTGACGAAATGACCTATTTACGTTTATTAGCTGTTTCCACCAAAACTTATTTTCGAAAGTAAGTCCTTTTTTCGTAGACAAGAACGGATATATTTAAAAAAAATGTTAACTTGAATGGTTGCGGTCCGCCGAACCAGCGGTTGCAAATTGCTAAAAGACTCTGTAAGTCGATAGTTAAACTTGCAGGAAAAGATTTTATTAATCATAAAATCGTGGCTAAGAGAAAATACTGGAAATTATTTGACAGCAGACTTGCAGGAAAAAACTTTATGACTAAAATGGCTAAGAGAAAATACAGGAAATTATTTTCAGGATTCTGAGATGACCGCTAGGAGGTGCAAATACCATCTTTAATGCCTTGAAATCTTAACAATTAGGAATGGTATCTCAATTTTAAGATACTTGTACATTTCAGTTTCAGTTCAGTCCCAGTATATTCCGGGTTCATGCCGGGATTTCATGAAAGAAGATTTATGGTTTAGAAGTTTGGGAGCATTAAGAAAGATTTGCAATGAAAATACGATTGGCACCAAATAAATTAATTTTCTGGAAGCATTTCAAGCCTTATAGACGCAATGTTAAGTATTCTGACAGCAATATCAAATCTTTTGTTAGCATTCCAAATGTTTTGGAAGCAATTTAGATCTTCTAGAAGCAATATTAAGCCTACCTGAGCCAATATCGAGACTTTTGTAACCATTTTAAATCTTCTAGAAGTAGTATCAAGTCTTCTGGAATCTTCTCGAGTCTTCTGAAAGCATTTCAAATCTTCCAGAAACAGTATAAAGTCTTACAGGGGCTATATCTAATCTTTTGGAAGCATTTTAAAATATCTAGAAGCAGTATCATGTCTTAATTATTAAAATCTTCTAGAAGCAGCATCAAGTCTTTTGGAAACTTCTCAAGTCTTCTGAAAGCATTTGAAATCTTCTGGAAGCAGTATAAAGTCTTACAGGGACAGTATCAAGCCTTTAGGAAGCATTTTAAAACATCTAGAAGCAGTATCAAGTCTTCTGGAATCTTCTAGAGTCTTCTGAAAGCATTTCAAATCTTCCAGAAATAGTATAAAGTCTTACAGGGGATATATCTAATCTTTTGAAAGCATTTTAAAATATCTAGAAGCAGTATCGATTCTTAATTATTAAAATTTTCTAGAAGCAGTATCAAGTCTTTTGGAAACTTCTCAAGTCTTCTGAAAGCATTTGAAATCGTCTAGAAGCAGTATAAAGTCTTATAGGGGCAGTATCAAAGCTTTAGGAGGCATTTTAAAACATCTAGAAGCAGTATCAAGTCTTCTGGAAGTAGTATCCAGTCTTTTGGAAGCATTTCAAGTAATTTTGAAGTATTTCAAGTCTTCTAAAAGTAAGTATAAGGTCTTCTGGAAACATTGTAAGTCATCTGGAAGTAGTAATCTGGAAACCATATCAAGTTTCTTAGATACAATATCAAGTCTTCTGGAAGCATCTTCAGTCTTCTAACAGCGACATAAAGTACTTTGGAAGCATTGTAGGTCGTCTGGACACACTTCAAGTCCTCTAGATGCAATATCAAGGCTTCTAAAAGCGTTGTAAGTCATCTGTAAGCATTGTAAGTCGTCTGGATGCATTGTAAGACATCTGTAAATTCATCATTTTAAGTCTTCTAGAAATATCAGTCTAGAAATTCAAGTCTTCTGAAAGCAATACAAAGTTTTCTTAAAACAGTATCAAATCATCTAGAGGTAACAACATCAAGTCTTCTGGAAACATTTTAAGTTTTCTAGATGCTATATCAAGTTATCTGAAAGCATTGTAAGTCGTCTGGAAGTATTTTAAATCCTCTAGAAGCAGTAACAGTCTTCTGGAAGCCGCGGTACTTTATAAATCTAGGGACTTTAATTTGTATTCTTTTTAAGACAATAATTTTAAAAAATTTTTTATTATCATAAAATTTGCGATAGGCAAATAAATGCGCGCGTTTTCTTCTTGTAAATCTTCTTCGTTTCTTCTAATCAGATAAGAAGCCATTTTGAACGAAAAAAAACATATTACCGTCTGCAAAATTTTTTGAAAAGCTTCAGTCTTCACCTTCAAAGAGTATTTTTCTTCGCTATCGTATTCATATTCGTATTTTACTGTGTTGTACACTAAGAAATTTTTAACACTAAAATGACATAATTATGTCGGTAAAAAAGTTGCCTTTTCTGTTAAACAATGGAGGGTGCAGAACCCGGAGTGAGAGTCCGGTGCGTGTATCGAAAGGTTAAATATATTTGTAATGCCTTTAATTTTGAGCATAAGCATATTTTCTATAAATCGGGTCTTTAATTATTAATGAGCAAAAATATAAGAAAAAAATAAAAAGCTGTTTTCGCCCGGGTTTGAACCGGGGACCTTCCGCGTGTTAGGCGGATGTGATAACCGACTACACCACGAAAACTGTTGTTAAGATGTATTAATTACACTCATGAAAATAACGTTAAATAATAATAAAACCCCAAAATATTAAAAAATACAAATTTAAAACGTTCTATAATAACATTCACATCATATAGATAATATTTAAGAACAAAAACACGAATATAATTAAAATTCAAACATAAAACTTACCAATGTTATTGACTTCGTATTGCAAAGATATTTGCGGTGTAAAAACAACATTTAAACACAATAACATAAAAAACATTCGATGATTCATATCAAAATATCAATAAAAATGTGAAATAAACTAATTAAAACAAGTAAAAAACATCGATTTTGTAGAATCGTTCAATTTCTCGATCATAATTAACTTCCTTATTTTCAGACCATTCCTTGGCCCAAATCCAATTTTATTTTCAGTTCTCGATGTCGCCATAATTTTTTCCGCCAAATTTAAAAAGAAATAAATAAATAAAATTAAAATAATATCATATAAAATGATAAAGAAAGAAAGTCGGGGAAAGTTTCTTTCTCTTTCTACGAAAGTAGAAGTAGATTGAGGTTAACTTTTATCAACAAGTTTTTGACGTTTTTTTTAATTAAATATTTTACAATATGAATGGGTTGAATGTGATTATTAAAGAACAACGGGGATCTTTGGGTGAAAAAGCTTCGTATAGCACTCAAGATGGTAATAAAAAGATTTAATTAATAACTTAATTTGTTTATTTAGTTGTATTTTGTAGGTCGAAAAATTTTGAGGTTAAGTAATACAACAAATTTCTCTAAAAATATTGCGGAGAAAATTAAAGCTGTTTTACGAGAAATTTATTTACCCCATGGTTATCCAGACAGTGTTAGCGAGGATTATAGAAATTATCAAATTTGGGATACTTGTCAAGCTTTTTGTAGCACGATTACGGGAACTTTTACTACTCAAGCTATATTAAAAGGGGTTGGTGTTGGGAATGCCGAAGCTACCCCTTTAGCTGCAGCTATTACTTGGGTTATTAAGGATGGAACTGGAATGTTGGGGAGGATTATTTTTGCTTGGTTGAAAGGGTTTGATAAAAAGAATTATTTTATGTGGATTTTTGTATATTGATGTGTATGTTTTAGGAATAGTTTAGATGCTGATTGTAAAAAGTGGAGGTTATTTGCAGATTTCTTGAATGATTTTGCAATGTTATGTGAGTTATCGGTGCCTTACTTTTCTGAATTTTCTATGCAATTTTTGTGTGTGACTACAACCATGAAAGCTGTAGTAAGTTTTGTATTTAATTTAAATTACATTATTTTTTAATACATAAATCTAAAAAAAATAAGTGCTTTGCCCTGCTTTGTTTCAACAAGTGCACAATCTTAGAATGTTATGAATATCTGACCAAAAATCTTGATAGAACTAAATGATGTTAAAATGTTTAGTGATATTAATACATATTCTTGATGGTTAGCTGAGATTTATTTCATCTACAACACAGACTTCATACTGATGATCATGACTCTGGTGGCATAATAGCTCATGCTGCCAACAAGTTGGCAGTCTTAAACAAAATGTACTTCGTTTGAAACAGTAATAGCTCATGCTGCCAACAAGTTGGCAGGCTTTAAACTGACGATTACGGTTTTGGAGACATAATAGCTCATGCTGCCAACAAGTTGGCAGTCTTTAACAGAATGTACTGTGTTTGGAACTGTAATAGCTCATGCTGCCAACAAGTTAGCAGTCTTAAACAAAATGTACTTCGTTTGAAACAGTAATAGCTCATGCTGCCAACAAGTTGGCAGACTTTAAACTGACGATTACGGTTTTAGAGACATAATAGCTCATGCTGCCAACAAGTTGGCAGTCTTTAACAGAATGTACTGTGTTTGGAACTGTAATAGCTCATGCTGCCAACAAGTTGGCAGCCTTTAACAAAATGTACTGCGTTTGGAACAGTAATAGCTCATGCTGCCAACAAGTTGGCAGACATTAAACTGACGATTACGGTTTTGGAGACATAATAGCTCATGCTGCCAACAAGTTGGCAGTCTTTAACAGAATGTACTGTGTTTGGAACTGTAATAGCTCATGCTGCCAACAAGTTGGCAGTCTTAAACAAAATGTACTTCGTTTGAAACAGTAATAGCTCATGCTGCCAACAAGTTGGCAGACTTTAAACTGACGATTACGGTTTTGGAGACATAATAGCTCATGCTGCCAACAAGTTGGCAGTCTTAAACAAAATGTACTTCGTTTGAAACAGTAATAGCTCATGCTGCCAACAAGTTGGCAGACTTTAAACTGACGATTACGGTTTTGGAGACATAATAGCTCATGCTGCCAACAAGTTGGCAGTCTTTAACAGAATGTACTGTGTTTGGAACTGTAATAGCTCATGCTGCCAACAAGTTGGCAGTCTTTAACAAAATGTACTGCGTTTGGAACAGTAATAGCTCATGCTGCCAACAAGTTGGCAGACTTTAAACTGACGATTACGGTTTTGGAGACATAATAGCTCATGCTGCCAACAAGTTGGCAGTCTTTAACAGAATGTACTGTGTTTGGAACTGTAATAGCTCATGCTGCCAACAAGTTGGCAGTTTTTAACAACATGTACTGCGTTTGGAACAGTAACAGCTCATGCTGCCAACAAGTTGGCAGACTTTAAACTGACGATCAGGGTTTTGGATACAAGCGTATTGTACCAGGTTGGCCAGACGGAGGATTTGAACATATGAAAAGTAAACCCCTCCGACATGCCCTAGTCGTGACGTCCCAAGTTACAGACACTGAGGAGTAACGTGACGCACATTGACCTATATCTCGATTTTACGTGAACAAACTTGTTATTAGGGCTTAACAGGTGTTAGAACCTAGAGCAACCTATAACAATATTAAAAAAAAAGTAAAATGGCATGATAAAATAAATGATAATATGATTTCTATTAACCCTTCGTTACACGCGTGGTTGCGAATTACTCGATTACACGCATGGGCGGGCTTTGTCCACCATTTATTTAAGTGTTTTTTCGATGAGGTTAATAGAAAAAAAATGTAAAAAATGGTATTGGGTGCTTTTATAATCAATAATGAAATTACAAATAAAGAAACATATACAATAATTCATTCTAATTCATCTTGACGGATGTTGCAATTCACACATGTCACTTTCTCCAAAGAATGATCTTTGCATATGAAATTTTTGCAAAGGGTGCACTTCCTTGTGGTTACCATATTTTTAGATCTTCCGCAAATTCCACATCGACCTCTCTTTTTTTCAGCAGTTTGCGTTGGTAGTTCTGGTTGTTTATATTTTTCCAAGAAGAGACGGATATCTCTTGGTAACGTCATTATGGTAGCTGTAGGGAAAGATTTTTTAGAAAGTTACGTCTTATTATACATGGGTTTCCTTGATTTGCTTTAAATATGATTTGCGCGTTGATACCTGCGATATTCATCAAGGTATAAAACAAGCATTGTCAAGCATGTCAAAGTAAAACGGCTTTATTCTGCTTTGAAACATGTGACACCAACATTATATTGAATTGGTACCCAGTAATGTAGAACCTACCTCTCTCTCTCGTTGTGGCAAAAATTGAGGTGGTATCTCTTTCTTATTTTTGCGAAGAGTACCAACGCATGTTATTTGATCCTCACGTAAAGATTCGACAAGGTAAATATCATAACCAAAAGCCAACATTTCCATGCTTTTGTTGATAGCTGTGGCTCTCCCAACATCAACAATGTTGGCTTTTGGTGATGCAGAAGCCAACATTTTCATGCTTTTGTTGATAGCTATGCCTTTTACAATACCACCCAACCCAATTCTCGTATGGTCAAGTTTTGCAAATGAATTTGTGCGTGCTTTATCCAATAGGATTCAACGTCTCAAGTTTACCTCTCAACGTTGTCAATATCATCACCCAAAGCCGGAATTGTCATGTCTTTAGTAACACTTATGGCCCTCCCAACCCAATCCAACTATCGTATGATCAAATTTTGCAGAAAAAATTGTGTGCTATATCTAGTAGGATTTAATATCTCAATATGACCTTTCAACGATATCAATAACATAACCAAAAGCCAACATTTCCATGCTTTTGTTGGTAACTATGGCTTTCCCAACATCATCCAACCCAAGCCTTGTACAGTCAAATTTTGCAGATGAATTTGTACATGCTTTGTCCGATAGGATTCAATGTTTCAATTTTACTTTTCAACCGTTGCCAATAGCATCGCCAATATCCAGAATCTTCATACTTTTGCAGATAATACTGACCCTCCCAACCCAATCCAATCTAACTCTCGTATGGTTATAGCTGGTGTATCGTTAAATTGCGTTTGGATCCTTTTATATGATCTAACAGTCTGTGGACAATATCAAAAGGTTTATTGGAAAATTGAAATGAACCAGGTGACTGCTTTCCACAATAAATTTCGATGGAAGAGGTGTAGAAAGTTTTTGCATCATTGAGAGCATATATTTTCAGCCCATACTTAGCAGGTTTTCCTGGCATGTATTGGATGAATGAGCAACGGCCTCTGAAAGGTATTAATTTTTCATCGATAGTAACGAATTCACTCAGGCAATAACTTTTTTTACAATTTGCATCAAATGATATTTAAAGTGATCGTACCGCTGCCAACCTGTCTGTTTTTTTACGTTCTTCTCTAGTTTCGTGGTCATCGAAACGAATAACCCTCAACAAAAACAAGAACCTATTCAAACCCATGCAAGCTCTGACTGCCAACATTCCGGTGCCATCTAAGGCTCAAATTTCACGAACGTTTGTATGCTGTTGACCTTTTAGACCGAGCAAATAAAGAAGACTAGTACAGCCATAATTTCTGTTTTAGTTGTAAGCTGTACGTCCCTGATTCTGGAATAATTGGTATCGTTTCTTTTACGTTCTATAAAAATATTTGTAAATTTTACAATGTCTTCAATTATTTCCAATGTTATAAATTGAAGAAATGCATCTAATTCCTTTGTAACTCCAACAGCGCTTTTTGGGACCCGGTAATATTTTCGCTATATTTTTGGCTGGCGTGCCAGTATTTTTTTTAGGCAAGGACTTCTTTGACCACATAATTTCTTCACCTTTTCCCATGTAAAACTCCACATCCGATTCCATGATCTCATCGGTTTCATCATCACCACTTTGTTCGGTTTCACTGTCGTGGCTATCGAAGTTCACTTGTTCATCTTCACCATCAGACCAATCGGAGTCGTTATCCAAACTGTCGTAAATGGTTTCTCCTCGTTCATTTGCTTCTCTTTCTTCATCGGATAATTCACGAAGAACACGTTCAAATGATTCTTCTCTAAGAAATTTAGGCCTGTAAAAATGATCGTATTTTGGTACTAGTTTTTATTGATTTAGTTTTTCAAGTAAACGAAAAACATTCTACAAGCAATAATTTATGTGTAAATTACTTCAATTACACGGAAACGCATTTTCGTTGCTTTCATACATCAAATAAAGCAACAAATACATTCTGCTACAACAACAATTACAATATTTTAGCGAGATAAATACTTACATGACTACACGCATAAGCGGACTAACACCACGGCTAAGATTTACACTGTTATTACTTGAACACTCGACAACGAATGACTCAACTGATGTACTAGCTGAAATAAGCAGGGTCTAAGTGGAAGGTACTGAAGAGCACAAAACACGAAAACCACGGAAACGGACTTAAACAAACGAGACATAGCGCATGGTGGACAAAGTCCGCCAGCGCGTGTAACAAAGGGTTAAAAGAAAAAGAAGAACTACCATTATAAAAAATCAAAACCCGAATGATCTTTCTATTTGCTTAAAGAATCCTCTGTCCCGTCTTTATTTCGGCTTTCTGGGTTTTTCCTTGAACCCTTTGGTCAAGAATTTAAAAGATTTTTAATTTTGGTTTTATTATTTTAAAGATTATTTATAATATTATTTAATATTATAAATATTATTTTAATATTGTTTTTAATATTTTGGCAGTTTTGAAGATTTATTTTGAAAATTCGTCTTTTTTATTCATATCATTTCCCACAAATCGATCATATCTCAAAAACCAAGTTGCAGAAAGCCCTATTAAACGAATATTGTTTAATAAGTTTTTTTTGTTCTTTAATCGTTAGTGAACCAGAAAAGCATAATCCGTAATCAGCTACAACCAGATATGACAAGATTGCGGGAATAAAGAAAATTTTCGAAATACACACTAAAAATCCAGAATGCATTAGAATTTGGTTATTGCAGTTTAACGTCAAAATCTCTAAAACATCATAATTGATAATTTTTATTGCAAAACTTTTTCATAATTCAAAAATCAAAATGGATGATCAAAGACCTAATTCGTGAAAATTGTTCATAATGGTGTGGAAAAGCATAATTCATAACCAGTTACAACCTGAAAATAAAGAATTTGCAAAAATACAGCAAATATCTTCAAAATATCATCATTTCGGATTTTCAGTACAAAAATTAATCACAATTCAAAACCTAAAATAGGTAGAAAGATACTTTTTGCATAAATATTGTTGATAATGAACTATAAACACTTAATTCATAACCAGATGCAACCGAGATATACAACTGGGGAATTGTTAAAAAATCTGCAAAAGTGCCATCATTTAAGAGTTTTTAAAAGAAAATTGTCTAATATTACACAATTGTATTTTTTAAATTATCCACATATTTTTGATTCATTTATAATATTTTACTGGTTTCAAACTTAAGTATTTTGTTTGTTGTTCTAGAAAGCTGTACATAATAGAAGATAAATTAAACTGATTCAACTTCTAAGGCTCGTTATTGAAAGTAATTTTGTAACAATTTTTCAAATAATCGATTTTTCAGGAATTTTTAAATTTATACAAAATATCGGAAGAATCTCAATTAAGTTCAGCAGTTTATATCTCAAGAACTAAGTGAGTTATTTTCAAATTGACTTCACTTTTAGAAATTAGATGCTCCAATTAGTAATTGAAACAAATTTCATAACAATTTTTCAAAAAATCGATTTTTCAAGAAGTTATAAATTTATACAAAATATCGGAAGAATCCCAATTAAGTTCAGCAGTTTATATCTCAAGAACTAAGTGAGATATTTTCAAATTAACTTCACTTTTCGAAATTAGATGCTCCAATTAGTAATTGAAAGTAATTTTATAACAATTTTCCGAAAAATTCGTTTTTTAAAGAATATTTAAATTTATACAAAATATTGGAAAAATCCCAATCAAGTTCAAAAGATTACATGTTAAGAACTAAGTGAGATATCTCAAAATTTACTTCAGTTTTGGAAAGTAGATGCTTCAAATAGTAATTGAAACTAATTTCGTAACAATTTTCCAAAAAATCGATTTTTCAAGAATTTTTAAATTTATACAAAATACTGGAAAAATCCCAATTAAGCTCAGCAGCTTATATCTCAAGAACTAAGTGAGACATTTTCAAATTAACTTCACTTTTAGAAATTAGATGCTCCAATTAGTAATTGAAAGTAATTTCATAACAATTTTCCGAAAAATTCGTTTTTTCAAGAAAATTTAAATTTATACAAAATATTGGAAAAATCCCAATCAAGTTCAAAAGATTACATGTCAAGAACTAAGTGAGATATCTCAAAATTTACTTCAGTTTTGGAAAGTAGATGCTTCAAATAGTAATTGAAACTAGTTTCGTAACAATTTTCCAAAAAATCGATTTTTCAAGAATTTTTAAATTTATACAAAATACTGGAAAAATCCCAATTAAGCTCAGAAGGTTATATCTCAAGAACTAAGTGAGATATTTTCAAATTAACTTCACTTTTAGAAAGTAGATCCTTCAATTAGTAATTGAAAGTAATTTCATAACAATTTTTCAAAAAATCGATTTTTCAAGAAGTTATAAATTTATACAAAATATCGGAAGAATCCCAATTAAGTTCAGCAGTTTATATCTCAAGAACTAAGCGAGATATTTTCAAATTGACTTCACTTTTAGAAATTAGATGCTCCAATTAGTAATTGAAAGTAATTTCATAACAATTTTTCAAAAAATCGATTTTTCAAGAATATTTAAATTTATACAAAATATTGGAAAAATCCCAATCAAGTTCAAAAGATTACATGTCAAGAACTAAGTGAGATATCTCAAAATTTACTTCAGTTTTGGAAAGTAGATGCTTCAAATAGTAATTGAAACTAGTTTCATAACAATTTTCCAAAAAATCGATTTTTCAAGAATTTTTAAATTTATACAAAATACTGGAAAAATCCCAATTAAGCTCAGAGGGTTATATCTCAAGAACTAAGTGAGATATTTTCAAATTAACTTCACTTTTAGAAAGTAAATCCTTCAATTAGTAATTGAAAGTAATTTCATAACAATTTTTCAAAAAATCGATTTTTCAAGAAGTTATAAATTTATACAAAATATCGGAAGAATCCCAATTAAGTTCAGCAGTTTATATCTCAAGAACTAAGTGAGATATTTTCAAATTAACTTCACTTTTCGAAATTAGATGCTCCAATTAGTAATTGAAAGTAATTTTATAACAATTTTCCGAAAAATTCGTTTTTTAAAGAATATTTAAATTTATACAAAATATTGGAAAAATCCCAATCAAGTTCAAAAGATTACATGTCAAGAACTAAGTGAGATATCTCAAAATTTACTTCAGTTTTGGAAAGTAGATGCTTCAAATAGTAATTGAAACTAATTTCGTAACAATTTTCCAAAAAATCGATTTTTCAAGAATTTTTAAATTTATACAAAATACTGGAAAAATCCCAATTAAGCTCAGCAGCTTATATCTCAAGAACTAAGTGAGACATTTTCAAATTAACTTCACTTTTCGAAATTAGATGCTCCAATTAGTAATTGAAAGTAATTTTATAACAATTTTCCGAAAAATTCGTTTTTTAAAGAATATTTAAATTTATACAAAATATTGGAAAAATCCCAATCAAGTTCAAAAGATTACATGTCAAGAACTAAGTGAGATATCTCAAAATTTACTTCAGTTTTGGAAAGTAGATGCTTCAAATAGTAATTGAAACTAATTTCGTAACAATTTTCCAAAAAATCGATTTTTCAAGAATTTTTAAATTTATACAAAATACTGGAAAAATCCCAATTAAGCTCAGCAGCTTATATCTCAAGAACTAAGTGAGACATTTTCAAATTAACTTCACTTTTAGAAATTAGATGCTCCAATTAGTAATTGAAAGTAATTTCATAACAATTTTCCGAAAAATTCGTTTTTTCAAGAATATTTAAATTTATACAAAATATTGGAAAAATCCCAATCAAGTTCAAAAGATTACATGTCAAGAACTAAGTGAGATATCTCAAAATTTACTTCAGTTTTGGAAAGTAGATGCTTCAAATAGTAATTGAAACTAATTTCGTAACAATTTTCCAAAAAATCGATTTTTCAAGAATTTTTAAATTTATACAAAATACTGGAAAAATCCCAATTAAGCTCAGCAGCTTATATCTCAAGAACTAAGTGAGACATTTTCAAATTAACTTCACTTTTAGAAATTAGATGCTCCAATTAGTAATTGAAAGTAATTTCATAACAATTTTCCGAAAAATTCGTTTTTTCAAGAATATTTAAATTTATACAAAATATTGGAAAAATCCCAATCAAGTTCAAAAGATTACATGTCAAGAACTAAGTGAGATATCTCAAAATTTACTTCAGTTTTGGAAAGTAGATGCTTCAAATAGTAATTGAAACTAGTTTCATAACAATTTTCCAAAAAATCGATTTTTCAAGAATTTTTAAATTTATACAAAATACTGGAAAAATCCCAATTAAGCTCAGAGGGTTATATCTCAAGAACTAAGTGAGATATTTTCAAATTAACTTCACTTTTAGAAAGTAAATCCTTCAATTAGTAATTGAAAGTAATTTCATAACAATTTTTCAAAAAATCGATTTTTCAAGAAGTTATAAATTTATACAAAATATCGGAAGAATCCCAATTAAGTTCAGCAGTTTATATCTCAAGAACTAAGTAAGATATTTTCAAATTGACTTCACTTTTAGAAATTAGATGCTCCAATTAGTAATTGAAAGTAATTTCGTAACAATTTTCCGAAAAATTCGTTTTTTTAAGAATATTTAAATTTATACAAAATATTGGAAAAATCCCAATCAAGTTCAAAAGATTACATGTCAAGAACTAAGTGAGATATCTCAAAATTTACTTCAGTATTGGAAAGTAGATGCTTCAAATAGTAATTGAAACTAATTTCGTAACAATTTTCCAAAAAATCGATTTTTCAAGAATTTTTAAATTTATACAAAATACTGGAAAAATCCCAATTAAGCTCAGAGGGTTATATCTCAAGAACTAAGTGAGATATTTTCAAATTAACTTCACTTTTAGAAAGTAAATCCTTCAATTAGTAATTGAAAGTAATTTCATAACAATTTTTCAAAAAATCGATTTTTCAAGAAGTTATAAATTTATACAAAATATCGGAAGAATCCCAATTAAGTTCAGCAGTTTATATCTCAAGAACTAAGTAAGATATTTTCAAATTGACTTCACTTTTAGAAATTAGATGCTCCAATTAGTAATTGAAAGTAATTTCGTAACAATTTTCCGAAAAATTCGTTTTTTTAAGAATATTTAAATTTATACAAAATATTGGAAAAATCCCAATCAACTTCAAAAGATTACATGTCAAGAACTAAGTGAGATATCTCAAAATTTACTTCACTTTTAGAAAGTAGATGCTTCAATTAGTAATTGAAAGTAATTTCATAACAATTTTCCAGAAAATCGATTTTTAAAAAATTTTTAAATTTATACAAAATATTAGAAAAACCTCAATTAAGTTCAGCGATGTCATTTATGGTTAAAATTACTTAAAATATCAAAATGTTAGGCCTTTTGACTATATGGTTACCAATTTAAAAATTTAACCCAAATATCATCAGAGTCTTTGGATATTTCAGGGATTTTTTATCTGTGAGATAACTTGAATTATTACCATGGTTACGGCTATTTTACGCATTTTGATTGGCTAGTGGATGGATATATCTATGAGACAAATTTAACTAAAAGATGATAGTAATATACCTACCTCCCACTGCTATGTAACTCGTGACGTCACTCCCCTCCTACACTTCAAAACGCGTTTTTCAGTCTCTGGCCAACCTGGTACAATACGCTTTACGGACCTTGCTGAAAACATTTTTTTAGCGACTAGTTTCTAGAATAGAGTACTTTACAAACGGCCTTGGCAACCGTGTATATTTCAATTGAAGTAAAACTAGAACTAACACTAGATCTAGAACTAGAGTTTTTTTTTTGAATTTTGGATAATATAGCATACATGTTATCATAGAAATTTGGCCCTAATCATAAATTGTGTGTTTTTACACTTTTTAGTGTATATATATTTACACTTTCTCCCAACTTCTCACTGCTTTGGTTCCACTATGCGCTTATTGGAACAAACAAATTACAAAATAAAAATCTTCATTTCATTTTTTCTTTTATTAGCTTAATATTTTTAGGTGGGTGTAGCTGGTGGAGCAACAAGAGCTTCAATCACTCAACATCAAGCAATAAAAGGAAATATGGCTGATGTATCAGCAAAAGACGGAAGTCAAGAAACTATAGTTAATTTAATTGCCAGTATATTCGGTATTATTCTTTTAGCTTTTATTAAAAGCGAATTGTAAGTTAATCCAAAAACAATCTTACATACTTAATTGATTCAATTATTTTTTGACTTCTTTTAGTTACATTTGGATTGTTTTTATTATTTTCACTTCAATCCATTTATTGACTAATTACTTCGCTGTCGGCTCATTAATATTTAAGCATTTAAATACAATGCGTTTCTTATTGGTGATAAAAACTTATTTAAAGTTGGATACTGTTAGTTCTGTTTTAACTATAAATAGTAAAGAGCCGTTGATACTCGGATTGGGTCCATCCAGTAATTATTTAATAAAAATTAAAAAGAATATTCTAATTAATTTTTTTAGTAAAAAGTTTGTGTGGTTTTAACATAAAATTAGGATGTTCATTACAAGAAATATCTAAAACTCTCTCCGTCGAAGATTTAGAAGAGATTATCTCAGTTTATGAGTCAAAAAATTATTTAATTATCCCAAATTTCCAAGATAAAATCCTTTATGTGCCGCTTTTAGAGAATGAAAAACCCGAAACGGTTCTTTCAGCTTATTTCCACGCGGTTATGATGGGAATTGCGTTATGTAAATACAATAATTTACAATCGGTGAGGTTGAATTAGAATTTTTTTGTTATAATTAATTGTTGATTTTAGGATACGAATATAAAACGTCAATTAAGGCATATTACACCAGTGATAAGACTGAATGTTATTATGAAATCATTTCCAAGGAACGAAACGGGCGATATCCAAAACTTTCCAGCTCATTGTTTGAATGATTTTAATGAATACATGAATTATGAAGTTCATAATTTTTTTATGGCTTTAAAAATTAATGGTTAAATTGGTGTGAAAGGTTAAATGATGAAATTAATTTTTGTATTTTTAGGTTGGAATACGAATATGCACGCTTTGGATATGGATTCTTGGAGATACTCTTTTTGTTATGATAAAGATTCCTAAAAGATTATTTTTTTATATGTAAATATTATAATTAAGAAATAATATAAAAGTGAAAAGATTTTTTATACTATACATATTTTTACACAAGCTATATAATTAGCTGTCTCATATGCTGTTTTTAAATTTGAATGTAAAGTTGCCAAGTTATTAATCAACTTGTGAAAATTTCGGGAAAATGATATGGTCCTTAAAATTCGTTATCAGATTTATTATTAGATATTGAAGATCAAAGATCAAAACTTGGGCCTTTCGAACACTGTCACTGATTAAAATAGAAGTTCTACTCTTTATTTAACAAATAACATGACCCTTAACTAGTTTCAGCTTTTAACCATCTCTAGAGACTGCAACCAGACGCAATATCAATTTACAATGTACAGGTGTCTCCGAAGTACGAAACAGAAGACCACAGATTTCTTAGCTTCGTAAGTAAACAAAGTTGCTTCGATTCCAAGAATCAATTAACTTCTTTTCATAGTTTTGGATAAAATTCTAAAAACACGGAAATGATGTAATGGTCATGTGAAAAAGAGCTTTTATTCTCTAAACATTGCGCAGAAACTGACTTAAAAAGAACTCTTGAAAAGAACACCTCCTGAACTCTTTGAAACTTTCAACTGTCAAAGATCTTCTGAGAACTAGTAGAGGTAGGCACTGAGTACACAATCACCAATACAATATTTATAATGAGTGCAGAGCACGCTTCTAAATAACTTGTTACTGTTTCCAGGAAACTGAAATGCTTCCAAAAGATTTTTTACTACCCCTGCAAGACTTGATATTGCTTTTAGATAAGTTAACATTACTTGAAGAAGTTTGAAATGCTTCTAAAAGATTTACTTCCGCCTTTGAAAGACATGATAATGCATTTAGAAAACTTGAAATACTCCCAGAAGATTTGATACTGTTTCTAGAAGACTTGATATTGCTTCCAAACGGCTTAAAATGCTTCAGAAGACCCGAAATGCTTTAAAAGACTTGAAATGCTTCAGAAAACTTGATATTGCTGCTGAAGAACTTGATATTGCCTCTGGAAGATTTGATATTGTCTCTGACAGATTTGTAATACTTCCAGGAGATTTGATATTGTTTCTAGAAGACTTGATGTTGCTTTCAAAAACTTGAAAAGCTTTAGAAGACTTGAACTGCTTCGTGAAGATTTATTACTACTTCTGAAAGACATGATACTTCATCTAGAAAACTTGAAATATTTCCAGAAGATTTGATACTGCTCCTAGAATACTTGATATTGCTTCCAAAAGACTTAAAATGTTTCAGAAGCACTGAAATGCTTCAAAATACTTGAAATGCTTCAGAACACTTGAAATACTTCCAGAAAACTTGATATTGCTGCTGAAGAACTTGATATTGCCTCTGGAAGACTTGATATTGTCTCTGACAAACTTGTAATACTTCCAGAAGATTTGATATTGCTTCTAGAAGACTTGATATTGCTTCCAAAAATTTGAAAGCTTTAGAAGACTTGAGCTGCTTCCAGAAGATTTATTACTGCTTCTGAAAGACATGATACTTCATCTAGAAAACTTGAAATATTTCCAGAAGATTTGATACTGCTTCTAGAAGACTTGATATTGCTTCCAAAAGACTTGAAATGTTTCAGAAGAACTGAAACGCTTCAAAATACTTGAACTGCTTTCAAAATATTTACTACTGCCTCTGGAAGACATGATACTGCATCTAAAAGGCTGCAAATGCTTCCGGAAGACATGATACTGTTTCCAGAAGACTTCATATTGCCCCTGGAAGACTTGAAATGCTTCCAGAACTCTTGAAACTGCTTCTATAAGATGTGAGATTAGATTTTATAAGCGTGAATTTGCTTCCAGAAGACTTGAAATGCTTTCAGAAGCCTTGATACTTCTGGAAGATATTAAATGTTTCCAAAAAAACTTGAACTGCTTCTAGAAGACTTAATACTACTTGTAGAACACTTGATATTGCTTCCAACAGACTTGAAATGCTTCCAGAAGACTTAATACTGCTCCTAGAAGATTTGATATTGCTTCCAAAAGACTTAAAATCTTTCAGAAGCACTGAAACGCTTCAAAATACTTGAAATGCTTCCAGAAGACTTGATATTGCTGCTGAAGAACTTGATATTGCCTCTGGAAGACTTGATATTGTCTCTGGCAGACTTGTAATACTTCCAGAAGATTTGCTATTGCTTCTGGAAGACTTGATATTGCTTCCAAAAACTTGAAAAGCTTTAGAAGACTTGAACTGCTTCCAGAAGATTTATTACTACTCCCGAAAGACATGACACTTCATCTAGAAAACTTGAAATATTTCCAGAGGATTTGATACTGCTCCTAGAAGACTTGATATTGCTTCCAAAAGACTTGAAATGTTTCAGAAGAACTGAAACGCTTCAAAATACTTGAACTGCTTTCAAAATATTCACTACTGCTTCTGGAAGACATGATACTGCATCTAAAAGGCTGCAAATGCTTCCGGAAGACATGATACTGTTTCCAGAAGACTTCATATTGCCCCTGGAAGACTTGAAATGCTTCCAGAACTCTTGAAACTGCTTCTATAAGAAGCGAAATTGCTCCTATAAGACGTGAAATTGCTTCCAAAAGACTTGAAATTCTTTCAGAAGATTTACTACTGCCTCTGAAAGACATGATACTGCAATTGTAATTTTCAAGGTAATTTTATGTTTTTATTGTTTCAAATTAATTTCAATCTGTTTGTTTATTGTCTTTTTAGAAATACAATGAAAAATGCTTTTGTGTACAAAACTTTTTGACGCTTCGTTTTGAAGATGTTGTATTTCTATAATTGACGGTAAATTTTTAAAATTGTTTGTGTCACGATTTAATTGTATTTATCAACTTTTCAATTCATTTACAATCGTGCCTGATGACGGTTTTTATTTAAACCGAAACACGTGTAGTACCTATATTTATAAATATACTATATACATCATTAAACCAAAATATTAAGGTCTTATTCATTAAGCATTTCTTATCTCCATCTTCCTTTTTGAGTTCTTTATCTTTAATTTTCTCTATTTCATTAACAAAGTATTTTTCACGTATACTCGATCAAGAGGTGTAACGACTCCTCTATCCTCCTGTTATCTGGTACTTCCGAGATTTCCTTTTCTTTCCCTGCCTTCCTTCTTCCTATTCTCTTTTCTGTTCCCTTCATTCACCCTTCACCTGTCCTTTTCTCCGCTGTTTCTCTTCACCCATACTCGTACACAGGAGGACATAGATATACATACAATCCGTTACTTTCTGAAATTTCCTATACTTTATGCATACCAGGTCTGGGGTTTAGACCACTCTCCCCTCATTCTTCTTATTTTTGCTGACATCCGGTTGCTCTGCCGGCTTCCCGGGACCGTTTTATCAAGAGATAAAACATTAACTTTTTGAAAGCTATCCTTGTTAATAAATACCTTTTCTAACTCTTCAGTAACGTTTCCAATGTATTCTACGGCGGGTTTAACTTTCCAGTTTTCTATTTGCCTCTATTGCTCTTTTTCTTCACCTTGAACAATGGAAGATGTATATTCCACATCATCCCTCTCTAAAAGCACACATTTATCTTCCTCCATTCTCTTGTAGAGGACGGGAAATTGCGCTATAGTGTAGTCTACGTCCCGCCATTTTCTTCCTAGCCATGATTTAATGTCTGTTATCAATTTCCCAAGATGAAATCCCTTTTCCATGTTTCTCTCCATTCATCTGCATTCCGCTTATTCTCTCTTCCCTGTCTTCTATGCGAGCCATCCTTCTCTTCACCATAATGTCCATAGGCGATGAGTGCTCCAGTAGCTGTAGTGCCTCTGCGGATATGGTTCTATATCTACTAACTATGCAAATTAGCATTTGTCTTTGAACAGTTGTTAAATGCTTCTTTAGCTTTCTTTAACTTCATGTTTGTCGATCATAACTCCCAGGTATTTTACATAGTTCGTAGATCCAATTAGAAGACCTTTAACGCTTAGGACAATCTGTCGACCACACCTTTTGCTTCTTACCAACACGCCTCCGTCTTTTCTGGAGCTAGCTCAAGACCTATGATCCCCGCTGCGCGGTCATTGACCAGTGTAGCAACAAAATTGCGACACTGGTCTCAAAAATAACTTTCAAAAATGTATCCACTAGACGCAACTTTTTCCGAAAGTTACTCTCCGCAATTAAGTTCTGAAATTGATCTCGGGAGTTATTGCTTGTAAAGTGTAGGATGTGTTCACATTATAAAAAAAAATATCAGAACTATAATAACGTAAAGTAGACTTCTTGATTATTTAGATTTATACTAAAGTTATACTAAAATGGCATATCAAATTAAATGTAGTGCTGCATATATACTTAGCAGCAGAAGTCTGCGTACAAAAAACGCCTCACAACACTCAGGTATTATACGAGCAATCGTACACACTGGTATCCGAAACAGATACATCAACGAATGATATGAATCTCCTACAAATATTATAATGTTATTCTTATTTAAGTAATCTTTAATAAATAATTACGTATAACTGTTGTTTCATTTGAAAACCTACCTGTTGCGAAGAACCTCAGTGTCACACACAGACGCTCTCGCGCAGTGATGGCACAACGCATTTTGGTATCTTGCTTCGTAATGGTGGGTCCTACAATTTCCAAAAGATGCTCAAAATCAGTAGCTGTCATTCGAAAGAAATTATCAAGTTGGCAAGGATCTTCCGACTTTAATTCCGACAACAGCGTTTCATAAATTCCAAGATCGCATCTCCGTAATATCCAGTTCCTCACCCACATTTTTCTTTTTTTCTTCTTTTGTTGTAATAAATGAATTACAATACACTCAGCAGCAGAAGTCTGCGTACAAAAAACTTCTGACACTTTAACTGAAAAAATAAGGGTCATGATCTAATGTGATAAACTTGATTTTTTTTTATTTTGTATATTAACTACATATAATTCTATTAACAAAATATGCTTCAACAAAACAGAAACAGTAGTTACAGAAAAAAATTAAAACTAAAAATTCTACAAATAACGGGTATGCAAAAATCTGCGTACAAGTCAGGACAGTATTTATAAAAAATTCATAAATGAGATCATTGTTTCTATATTAATATGAGGTCGGATAACCTTTACGTTTAATGACCTCCCTTAAACGTTTAGGCATGGAGTGCACTAATTTCTTCGTTTCGTCCGAACTGATTTTGGCCCATTCCTCAATCATAACATTTTTTAACGTTTCCTTCGACGTTATGTTGTGTTGCCGAATCCTGCGTTCCAGTAAATCCCAGAGGTGTTCGATGGGATTCAAGTCCGGCGATTGTGGAGGTGTTTTAAGTTGCTTTGGGGTATTGTATAGTAGCCAAAGCTTAGTGTTGTGGGCGCAATGTTTGGGGTCATTATCTTGTTGAAAAAAGTATTCGGGCCCCAAGCCCAAGTTTTCGATGCTAGGCTTCAAATTTTCTTTTAAAATGTCTATATACATTTTATGGTCCATTGTCGATGTTATGAAAACCAACCTTCCCACCCCTTTGGTGCACATACACCCCCAAACCATAACTCCACCACCTCCGTGTTTTACAGTCGCTTTCAAATTTTCGGGATTAAGGGCAGTATTAGGTTTTCTCCATACAAGTTGTTTACCCTTAATGTCGAAAATGCAAAATTTGCTCTCATCTGTAAAGAGAACTTTCTCCCAGAATTCAATGGGCTTGTCTAAGAGTTTTTTTTGCAAAGGCGATCCGCTTCTGACGATTGACCTCTGACACAAATGGCTTTTTTCGTGCAACGCGACTGTGATAGTTTTATGAAATTCTTCTTGTACATTTTCTACTATTTTTTTTTGCCGACAGCCTAGGTTCTTTTCTAACCTGCTGTACAATTTTTCGCTTCTCTTGGTTTGTTAAAAGGGGTCGCTTCTCTCGGTCAGATCGCGGACGTGAGAGGTAATCTTCAGTGTCTTTATAATTATTAATTACTCTTTGAATGGAAGAGTGTGACCTGCCGACAGTTTCTCCTATTTTTCGAAAAGATTTTCCCTCTTTCCATAACTTTACAATAATTTTTCTCTCTCCCAATTCAATTTCCTTTCCTTTCGTGTCCATTCTAACTTTTAGCTTCTAAGCCTCTGCTAATATAATTGACACCGATTATGTTTTATTTAAATCGGAAAGCGTACATCGCCAACTACGTATTTAAGTAAATAAGTATATTTTGGAGAAGGCGTCTTTATTTGTACGCAGATTTTTGCATACGCATTATTTGGAGAATTTTTAATTTTAATTTTTTTTGTAACTAATATTTCTGTTTTATTGATGCATATTTTGTTAATAGAATTATATGTAGTTAATACACAAAATAAAAAAAAATTGAGGTTTATCACATTAGATCATGACCCTTATTTTTTCAGTTAAAGTGTTAGAAGTTTTTTGTAAGCAGACTTCTGCTGCTAAGTGTATATGCAGCACTACATTTTATTTGATATGCCATTTTAGTATAACTTTAGTATAAATCTAAATAATCAAGAAGTCTACTTTACGTTATTATAGTTCTGATAATTTTTTTTATAATGTAAACACATCCTACACTTTACAAACCTTTTCAAACCCGGAGAGCTGGCAACCCTAATAACAACAATTATCAAATGCAGTGTAAGGGCCCCCGTACACGAGCCACATTTTGCCGTCGGACCGACCACAGAATTGCCGTCGCGTTCCAGCGAACTGAAGCCAACCATAAGAAATACTGTATCATCCGTACACGGGCGTTTACAAAAGTCGAAACGGGCATCTGCAATCAACTTGCGGCCGATCTCCGCCGGGTAGTTCACAATCGCGCGCGCTTCTCCTGCCTTATACGTTCCAAAAACTTGCAGTCGTACTCAACCGCAACGCGACCGATTTCATTTATTCTAGCTATTGTTGTAGACCCACATCTGTACGAATACTCCATATCAACAAATGTACATCCAGTTGCCAAATACCTGAAACAATTTTTTAATTATTCTTTTTGTATGATAAGTTTTATATAGTAACTTAGCTAGTTTTTTTTACAGCCAAGGCATTGCAAAGGAAGTGGAAAACGTTAAGGGATGGCTTCTACAGAGAAGTGAAAAAAAATAATTCAACAAGGAGTGGTTCTGCTGCATCCACTAAGAGGCAGTATGTTTTTTTCCATCAACTGTCTTTTCTACTACTATTAGCAGAAGCCAGGGCCGATACAACAAATAGTTAATACAACAAAAGACTACATCTACTGAAAATAATGAAAACGAAGAAGATCATCCACCGAAAAGTCACGGGCAAAAATTAAATAGAAAATCAGTCGAGTCTTTAGAAGATCAACTAATACAAACGTTGTCAAAGTGCATTGAAAAAAAATATAATAGTGGCAATGATGATAACGATGATAAGCATTTTCTTTTATCGCTTCATAAAGACTTTCAGAACATACCAAACGAATTAAAATTGGATGCTAAAGGTGAAATCATCAACGTATTGAAAAAATTTAAGGCAATGGCAGCAACAATTTCTACCGAGGAAAACATAAGAAACAACCTGCTTCGAAACCCTTAGAGACAGCGCACACTACAGACTTTTCATCGGCCGATAGTTTGGTCGGTGTTTTAATTACTATTAGGGTATATATAAGGGCGCACATTCAAACGATTTGAAATCATCCGACAGTTAAGTTTAATGGGCCAGCCGATTCCCTTTCAACTTCGTAGTTTGCCAACTATCGGCCGACCGATTAAACAGCACTGGTTTATACGTGTAGGCGCACACCCGACGACTTTTTAATCTGGTGCCTGTCTGGCGATTGTCTTTGACTTTACGTCTTTTCTTTGTGTCAGTTATTATAAAATGTCGCTAATTTCCGAAGACTTGGTAGAAAAGTTGATTGAGGAAGTGGAGAAGAGACCTGCATTGTATAAAAAGAGTATGAAGGAATACTCTGATATAAATATTAAAAGAAAATTATGGTTGGAAGTTTGCGAAGCAGTTGTTCCTGAATGGAACCAACTTGATTCCAAAGAAACAACAAAACAAGGTAAATAAAACAAGCTACCCACTTTATTGACACATATGTTTAGTGCAAATGTTTATTATTATTTTACTTTGTCATATTGACATGAAATTGATCCCTGTGGTGACGTAAAATAAGACGCTAAATATTGTCTTGTGTTAATCATATTATTTCTTCCTCGGTTATTTTCATTCATAGTTAAATTTTCCATTGTGCAATCGTAGAGGGTATCAATAAACTTGACACCATCGTTTATTCTTACGTAATTATGCAGAATACAACAAGCTTTGATGATGTAAATACAAAAACGTATATTCACGTCTATTGGTCGGTGAAAAATGCGCCATTTATTAGCTAGAATACCGAAAGTGCATTCCACCATGCGTCGTGCTCTAGTATGTCTGTAGTTAAAAATTCTCTTGCTGTAATTTAAATTTTTTTTGGCATATGGACGTAAAATGTGATTTCCAAGACCAAACGCTTCATCACCTACAACGTAAAATGGTATGAGATCTCCGATTTCATCATTTGGCAATCTTTTTGCAATCGGAATATTCAATTGGTTTCTTGTTAGTCTTTTTCCTATGTTAGAACTTTTAAATATCTCTGAATCGCTAGCTGTTCCATAAGAACCGACGTCTATGTAAACAAATTTGTAATCGGCGTCGGTCCAAGCCATTAACACACATGAGAAGTATTTTTTATAGTTAAAGTACGAAGACCCGGAATGTTCTGGCTGCACCATCCGTATATGCTTACCGTCGATCGCTGCAATTACGTTTGGAAAACTAGTGCGGCGGTAAAATTCATCAGCAATTCGCAGCCAATCGTCCTCTTGTTTACTTGCCATGTATAGTGGTTGAAGTATGTTCCATATTTGCTCACACGTGGTTTTTACAATATTTCGAATTGTTGATGATCCAATAAGATATTGGAAGGACAAACTATAAAAACTAGATCCAGTTGCCAAATATCTGTAAAAGAATAAGTGTTTCTCTATATTATCAACATAACTGTGGTTTTATAATTACAGGTAACGAGGTTCAAAAGCGTTGGAATAACTTGCGGACTTGTTTCCGCAGGGAATTAAATGCACAAAAAAATACTAAATCAGGTCAGGCTGCCAGCAAGAGACGCAAATATGTTTACTTCGATAAAATGTTATTTTTACTACCATGCTGTGATAATCGTCCTACGGAAAGCAACTTAGAACTACTTTCCGATGATGATGATGATGGAGATAACACCGAAAGTGGACCTCTTCCATCTACCTCTATACCAACCTCTCAACCTAAAAAAATAAGACGGCTAAAAAAAATCGCTCAGCTATTGATGACAAGGCCGATGTAGACAAGGCATTATTGCAAGCGCTAGAAGAAACAAAACCCGATGAAGACACCAACTTCGCATTATCAATCATTCCGTCTCTTCGTGCTCTTAGCCCAGAAGAAAAACTGGATGCTAAGATCGATATATTAAACATATTTAAGAAGATCATAGCAACGCGGCATCACCAAACAACCACGACATCATACCAACGCACAGCAAATTATCTAGCTGAATCACAGTTCTCTACAGCACCAAACGTAGTGAATATACAAAGTCCAATTACCTCTCCAGGATGTTCAAATGATACAGTCCAATCTTACTATTCAAATTTTGATGATTCAGAATTAATAAATTTGTAAAAGTAAAACATAAAATAAATCTAAAAAAACGATAAATTATGTTATTTTACTTACCGTAACGTCACACTCAATCTCTCTTCGACAGATATCGCACGTCGTAAAATTGTATCCTGTTTTACAATAGTTGGTCCAATTAAACGGACAAGTTCATTAAAACTGGTAATGCTCATTCTATAAAAAGCAAAAAACTTTTTGGGATACTCTAATAGTTTATAATGTAGGGTGTGAAACTGTCCTCGCAATAGCCGATCAGAGTAAATCGGATGCACCCAATATTCTCGGTTTCTCCGCATACTATTTTTTTTCTTTCTTCGTTTTATAATAAGCGTAATTATAACACGTCTTCGCGACATCATGATAATTGGCCGACTATCGTAATCAGTGTGCGTACTTGCCTCAGACCCGACAATTTAGTTTGAACAGTGTGCTAGCATTCAGTCCAATCCGACCAAAAAATCGGCCGATTAAAAGTCTGTAGTGTGCGGTGTCTCTTACAACCAGCACACGAGCCAGCCGTTCTGTTACAACACCAGTGCATTACAAATTCACCCAATAAGCCATGACATTAATTTATCTATACCTACCACACCCGGACAATTTTAGCGCTGTAGTAATAATCAAACAATTCCCTCTACCAATATTGCTACTCCGCTAACATCTCCGCAGGGTTCAACATTGTCTATAGACTCTGCTCATACAAACTCATCTTTTGAAGATGTCTTTCAATTATAGATACATAGTCGAAACAGAAAATAAATAAAATCTGTACCTATCTACTTTGTTTGATTATATCTGTAAAATAATGAATTCCAGGCATATTGATCACATAATTTAATTTATCTATTTACTAACCTCAAAGTTATAGCAAGCCTTTCTTCAGCTGAAAATAAGAAGTAACAGTGCTGCTTCTTCAAAATCTATAATATCGAGACTGGCGGCTACAATTTTATGAAACCATAAATAAAATAACGGATAAAACGTTTCTGCTTTGTTTCTGATGTGGTTAGGTTGTAGTCGCCACGACTGCAAGTGTGGTTCATATAACTGCGAATCAACCACAAAAATGCAGTTGTGTCAGCCGCGAGTTGCAGTCGACGTGACCATAATTTTGTGGTTAACTCAGCTGCAAAATTGTGGCTCGTGTACGGGCACCCTAAGTTAAGAGACTCATCATCATTTTAAGAGCTATCAAAATTTTATTCACTTTTTCCAAATACTTCATTTATGCTTAAAAAATAATAATAATACAATAAAAAGTTTTTTATACTTTTATTGTAAAGTATATAGATATATTGTTTATATTTATATACATAATAAAATCGGTATAAAAGTGAACGAACTATACTTTAATTAGGAAGTTGGTGCTGAATCGTCTTTAGACCCTGTTTGTGAGAGGTGTTTCACTATATCCACCCAATTCCACCCCCTCGGCTTCTCCCCTTTCGAATCAACCTTATCCCATTGCCTCCGTTTTTGCGCCTTCGTCAAATGTTCCTTTTTAATACATTTTTTCGGAACATCCTGATTTTCACAGATACTCATTTTCTCAACGCATTGCTCAATGGGATGCTCCGGCTGCTCTTCAATAAGCTCCTCAAATTTTTCCTTAACAAACTCAAAGAGCGAATAAGTCATGGACATTCCTAAGTATTGCTCGGCCTCTTCGCCCACTAAATTTACAATCTTCTCTTTTAAACTTTGTATACTAAAAAGGATTAATCAAAATTTTGCTTTATTATTATTATAATTTCGTTTTAATCTTACACGTGTTTATTGTAAAAGGTGTCCATGTTTATGTCTGGTTTTTCTTCCGGGTAGTTATTACCCCATTTTAATTCGAGTAAAAACGATTTGGGCTCATCGTGGTTTCCATACTAAGAGAAATAATTAAATTAAATACAACAATTTGATAAATTTTACCTTGTATTGGAAGACTGTCGGGGAGACTTGCTTAAAATTCGGGTCCCCGTCGTAAATTGATAATAAAACTTCCCTTTCTTCCTCCTGCACCTCTTCCGACATATTATCTTAATTATTATTAATTGTATCAGTTCATTATTTATAAAATTTTCGTTTAAACGTGCTAAAATCAATCTGAGAGACGTCAAAATTAACCTAACCTAACTTTTTTGACAGGTGAGGTTATAACTTGCTTGAACTTGATCTTAATAAGTTTTATTAACAAATTTAAGAGTGAAAATTAAAAATTATAAAAGGAGATGAAGCACAAAGACGAAGGAACGAATCTCAATATCAATTTGAGGCCGCATCAAGAGGAGTTATTGCAATTGTCAAATTTGGCGGATATTAACGCAAACCCTTTAATATTTCAGTGAGTATTTGTTATAAAGTTAATTTTAAAGTTAGTTATTGCTCGTTTTAGTATAATTATTGAGATGCTTAATATGAAAATCCCGCCTGAAGCGATTTTTAAGGTTTTAAAAACCATCAGGAAATCTCAAAAAAATAAGGCGTACAATACAAGGAAATCGTGTTGAATATGTTTTGAATTGGTTTAAATTTATAATTTACGTTTTTTTTAAATATAAAAATTAAAATTGAATTGGTGAATTGAAGCCTGGTGGTTTTTGGTTCTGGTTTTTACGCTCTAAAACTGAGATATTTCTGTCCCGTGGTGAGTCTGTTAGTTTGTATTTGTTGTTTCCTTGTCCCTAATTAATAAATTAAGACAAGTAGAAAATTTATTACATCGAGAACACGCTTCTAAATTCTCATTGAGGGGAATCCAAATGGATTCCGAAAATGGAGGTGGTTCGCCACCTCTAATTACAGATACTTTTAATCTTTTCGACATATTAAGTAAGGATTTGACTTCTTCTATATTATTTGAATATTTAGAAGAAAAGAATAAAACCATTGACGAAGTAAATTTTACTGATGTAACGTTTAATAATGCATTTTTAATCGAAACACGTGAATTATTAAAAATGGGTTTCTTTCATGGCAAAAAAGGTAATAAAGTTCCTATATCAAATCAAACTCTGTGATATGGAGTAAAGTTTTAAACAATAAGGGTGTTACATTTAAAAAACAAGAAAAAATTCTATATTCAGAAAAAGATTACCCACCTTTCATTGCCTGTATTGAGGCTATAGATAAAAACAGGGGAACTGAGAGATCTCAAGATTGGAAAAATTTTATATAATGGAAACGTGCAAGGTATAAAGAAAATGGAGAAAAGAGGTAGAAATAGGATAGAAATAGAATTTCATAATAGAAAAACAGTTAATAAATTTGTTGAATCGGACTTCTTTTAAGAATGGTTGGAATGTTTTCATTCCCAATAACAGGGTTACTTGTAAAGGAGTAGTAAGACGTATAGACCCTAGTATGACGGAAGAAGAACTTTTGGCTCGGTTTGAAACGGAAGAAGGTGAAAAGGTTGTGCACGTGCATAGGATCAAAAGGAGAGTTCAAACGGAAGATGGTCCAAAGTACAGTCAACCCTCCTATATCGCGGTGAGTGCGTACCGCGTTCTATGGAAACCGCGCTATAAGAAACTCGGATTTAACCGTACAAACCAGGGTAATTCGTAGCGCGTTCTATGGAAACCGTCTACCGCGTTGTATGGAAACCGCGCTATAAGAAACGCAGAATTAGTACAAATCACATTATTCGTACCGCGTTATATGGAGACCAATAAGGACAAGATAAATTATAAATTATTTTTATTGAATTGAAGAGTTTATATAAAGAAATGATACCAAAACTAAACTGAAAAACTGTTTTCCAACAAAAACAAGAAAGACTTTTATAAGATTTAATCTTTCAACACTCATCCTCGCTGTCAGATAATATGAGTCGCCTAACTCGTCTTCTTTTAATAGGAAAAATGTCTTCCTCGTTTGGCTCATCTTCACATTGGTTTTCGATTGTAGCTTTTTTTTCTAACTCCACTAAAACCTCTTTATAGGAAACTAAGCAATTTCTTAACTCTCTTTTAAACTTTGCGCTACGCACCGTTGAATGATCAGTTTGAATGAAATGGAGTTCTAATCCTTTAGCCAAATTTAGCCCTTTTTTCACATCTTGTAAATCGACATTTAATAATAATAATAATAATATGACTTTATTTGTCCCATTAGATATACATTGATTTAGTATATATAAAATAAAGAATATAAGTTAAACTTAGGACAAATTAGGCGGAGTTCAGGAACAGCCGTAACTGCACCTGCTCTTCCACTCAAACCTAATAAAACTAATTCTAAATATAAGAGAGAAAAAGATAAGAAAAACAAAAAGAAGCAGGAAAAGAGAAAGAAAAAGAACCGATACTGAGATCATAATAAATTATTAAATGTAAACTGCCCGCTCTCTGTCGCCCTACAATGCATCCTGAATCTGAAACAAGCGGCTCCTCACTCTATGACGAAATAACCTTAAAGAAGTGCTACGCTTTATAGTTGACGGCAAATCATTAAAAATATGTGTTATCTGGTATGAAAAGCATTTCTTAAACAGCTGGTGATGGATCGGCGGTGTAAGAGTGCCCTTGAATCGAATATTCAAGGTGTGAACATCAGTACGAAATTTTATTTTATTGAACAAGTATGGAGGTCTCTTCAAAGTAATTATATTAAAGAAGAAAACTGCCGAATGAAGTATTCACCTGTTTTTCATGTTAAGCCAACCCAAATTCTTCAGTTTATGCGAAACATGCTGACGCCCCCGCAAACCAAATATCAAACGCAAGCAAGAATTTTGAACTTTTTGAATCTTTCTCGTATTATTATACGAGATACACGGATCATACAATGTATCACAATAGTTAAAATGCGACAACACCAAGGCCTCGCACAAGAGCACCCGTGTTTTGCGATTAAGGAAAGACCGACCACATTAAATTAGCTTAAGAGCAGCGTATGCGGATGCAGTGCTCTTGTTTATGTGGCTATCAAAATTCAAATTATCATCCAATAAGACACCCAAGTTTCTCACACAATCCCTCACCGGCAATACCTGATTGTCGACAACTATCCTGACCCTATCCCGAACAGAATTATCACTTATCAACTTCCTTGGGCCGAACAAAATCAGCTCAGTCTTAGCAGCATTCAGACAAAGGCAGTGACGCCTAGAAATCTGCTTCAAGGCCTCTATATCCGAAGTCATACCAAGACAAGCATCATCGACATCCGATGGCAGAAAAGATATATATAATTGGGTGTCATCTGCATAGAAATGATGATTACAATTATTTATGTATTTGTTAAAATGCGATGTGTAAAGTGAGTATAGCAGTGGACCCAAAATTGAACCCTGAGGAACACCGGATGCCGTCGGAAGAAACGATGAAACGTGACCGTTCACCTTTACGCACTGCACTCTGCCCATCAAGTAATTGTACAAGAACCCCGATGCAAGGTCATCAAACCCAATATAGCGAAGCACGGCACATACCAAGTCATGATTTATAGTATCGAAAGCCTTTGAGTAATCTAAGAGACACATCAAAGTCAATCTCCCTTGGTCCGTACTTCTAATGATATCATCCACAATATTCGATAGAGCTGTATTACAACCATAATGTTTTCTAAAGCCTGACTGTGTAGGGGGTAAAAGGTTATATTCCGTAACATAATCCTTTAGTTGTGATTCGATTATTCTTTCCGTAATTTTTGCTAATATCGGTAAAATACTAATTGGACGAAAGTCTTTCAGGTGATTGACATTCGCTTTCTTTGGTAGGGGTAGAACCATGGATCTTTTCCAACAAGTGGGGAAATGACCTGCAGAGAAACACCGATTTATCAAGTATGTGACAAAAGACAGAATGTAAGGACAACATAGTTAAATAAATTTAATGTTTAAACCATCGAAACCCGCCGAGTTATTTTTAATACTGTATATAACGCGCATCACTTGGTCCTCATCAACCCGCTTAAACGAGAATTTATTTACGATTATCCTATGAGTCATATAAAAATCATACATTTCATTGTCGCGTGGCAAATTGGGTAACGAGTCTATAAAGAATCTATTTATGATATCGGGGTCAGCAAGATTGTCCGGAACGCAAAACGATCGCTTCGGAGCCAACCCGATTCCCCTTAACAACCTCCAAACCTCTCTACTATTTACCCCACAACGACCAATTTTGTATTCAAAAAACGCACGTTTCTCTCTCCGTATCGATTCATTGGTAAGATTTCGCAGCGACTTATAATAATCCCAAGAGGAATGCGACCCATTCTTTTTAAATTTCCTATAAGCCTTGTCGCGAAGACACTGCATTTGTCTGACTGTACTCGTCAACCAAGGTGCAGGAGGCTTAGTAAAGCGTGAAGTTACTAGTGGCATATGACAATTCATTAGGTGCATTAATGCGTCATTTAAGAATTCTGCCATCCAATCCACATCATCTGTATCGTAAATATTAGCAAGCAGTAAATTACGGAGATCAGATAGAAAGTTGTCATAGTTGAAATCATTAAGATTACGGTAAGTACGGTAACTCGGGAGAGACACTTTAGTCGCAATACTAAGTTCACAGCAAACTAAATCATGATCAGATACGTTTACATGTTCAGTATTTTGATTAAGCAATGAAGTCTGATTCGAAAGGAATATTAAATCAATTAGACTGACCGACAGACCAGTCACACGTGTAGGGGAATCTATAATTTGAACCAAACCAAAAGAAGAATAGATTTACATTAAAATCGCCAAGTAATACCAAATCATCACATTCAGGTACAATAGTGGTCAGACTATTCTCAAGTTCCTCTATGAAACTGACAAGATTTATATTAGGGGGTCTATACACAACACCGACAGCCATTGTCGTTCCATTCAGCCGAACCAGAATCCATAGTTGTTCAATTTTATTATTAGTTGGGATTATACTAAATTTCATGTTGTTTCTGATATACATCGCCACTCCACCGCCACGGCAACATCTATCTTGCCGCAAGATAGAATATGAATCAATATTTAAATAGGTACTATCATGAGTGACGTTTAACCAGGTTTCAGATTTGGCACCCATTCGTTTTCCTTATTTTCGTTTACCAATGGATTTGAGGTGGGTGCATCAATTAAATCCATCAATTTATCCTCATTTAAAGTTTCTTCCCCGAGTACGAGTTCTCTTACATCCTGATGATTTGTTGTAAATTCTTCATCGCCTAAACGAGAAGCAATGTTTACTATTTCTGTAACTGGGAGTGAAATTGTAGAATCGTCTTGTATTGTTTGAACCATTTCAGGTAAAAGGGGTTTCCAATACGCATTAAGCGTTGATGGTTTAATTTCCGCGCAAGCCGATGACACGGTTCTAATACAATCTAAAATAGAAAATTCCATCCAAACTTGAGTAAGGGTTTTACTTTCACTACTTTCTAATCTGTCGAAAATGGTTTGGAAAACTTGGCGTGTGTAATACATTTTTAAAGTTTGAATGACTCCTTGGCCCAAAGGTTGTATTAATGACGTGCAGTTAGGAGGAAGGAAGACAATTTTTACATTTGGATGATCCAGTTGTATGTTGTGGTAACCAGCGTTATCAAGAACCGATAAAACTTTGAAATACAAATTTTTTTCCATCGTATGGTTTTCAACTGCCGGGATAAAACAATTATAAAACCAATCCTTAAATAAATCTTGGGTCATCCAAGCTTTCTTATTAGATCGCCAGAATACAGGCAATTCGGTCTTATTAATGTTTTTCATAACACGGGGAGTTGAAGAACGATTTATTATTATATGTTTTATTATCAGGCTCCCTGAAAGATTGCTGCACATATGAAGGGTGACACGTTCTTTTGAAGGTTTAAACCCCTGAGCACGCCTTTGATTTTTCAAAATGAAGGTCCTAGATCAGGGGTCGGCAAGTAGTTGTCAGTGGGGTCCGGATTCGGTATAAAATTTTTTATGGAGGTCCAGAAAAAAAGTAATAATTAAAAGGTACTGTTTTTTATTTTGTTTTCAAATCGAGTAAACCAAGTAAAACAAGTAGTTCTCAGTTAACCCGGGTGGACGCGCGTCTCTGGCTCTCACGTTAAAACGGGCGCCGGGTAATTTTTACCCGATATTTGATCTTTATAAATATTTTGGGTATAAGTATGGTTATTTGAGCATTCTTTCGGGAAATAAAACAATGGATTGTGTAACTGAACTTATAAACTCTATTTGTAACATATTTAAAATAAATGAACATAAAATTGTACTCAATAAAACCAAATCAACACATGATGAGACTGAACAAAAAAAAAATAATAAAAAAATGATAAAATGACCTAGACATCCTCTTCTTCCAGTTCTTCATCTTCTTTCAGAACGGGGACAACCTTATTTGCGAAACAGCCTTGGCAAATTGGTATAGAATGTTCTCGGCATATGAGTTTATTACACGCACTACAGCAGGTTTTAGTTTTTCTGTCTTTGCGGCCTGGGCAAACATGACACCTTCCCGACAATACTTTCTGGCGCTTCGCTGGAAGAAATTCTTCCTGTTCATTTTGTGGAATTAAAAGCATTATCCTTGTTTTTATATAACTGGGTAGCGAGACAATAGTGGACCTAAACTGTAAATGTTCTCTTACTAGTTCTTTTGCCATGTTTTTCAAGAATACTCTTCGGGCAATTTATTCCTGCTTGTTGCTTTTATAAACAATGTAAGCATTTATCGCCGCAATATTCAGAAAACCAAAAAATATAGTTAGCGGCCACCTTTGCGACCTCCTGGATACAGAATATAATCCACATAATTCATCGACAGTATCGACTCCACCCTTAGTCAAATTGTAGAACTCTATTATTTCAGGTTTTTGCTTTTCAGATTCACTGTTGATACAGTCATCGTGATGCATAGTTGAACCCACCAAAACTACTTTACTTCTTTCTTAGGGCAATATGAAACTACTGTTTTATTTTCCGAGAACGCAAATAAGCTAGAATATTGAGACCGATTTTTTGGAGTGACAAATGCAGTTGATACTTCCCTTTTATTTTTTCGGATGGTTCCAACACAGGTCAAGTGATGATTTTTCAAAAGATCATTCATTAGCTTTATACTCATAAACCAATTGTCCATTGTTATGTTTCGGCCAGTTTTTTCAATTGGTTTGATGAGACGGCATACGACTGAGTAAGGATCATTTTGTAACTTGTACTCACCTTCCGGTTGCTTACCAGCATATATTTCAAAGTTGTTCGTATAGTATGTACGACTGTCAGTCAAAAGAAAAATTTTTATGCCATATCTTGCTGGCTTACTCTTTATGTACTGCCTAAACGAGCATCTTCCCCTAAAAGGTTCCAATTTTTCGTCTATTGTGGCATACTTACTAATAACATAGGAGCTTTGAATGTTGTTTTTAAATAATTCGGAGAGATCACGTATGGGAGCCAGTTTGTCACTTTGTCGTCTGGTGTGCCTATCACGTATGTCGTCAAAACGTAAAGAAGTGAGTAAAAATAAAAAGCGTTTTCGAGACATGACGGCTGGAAATATGTCCACACCAGATCCATCTTGATCCCACAATTCCATTGTATTGAGTCTTCCAGACTTCAGTACCCCAGCGTAGTACAGCAAACCGAAAAGTGCTTTCATCTCTCGTTGGTCTGTAGGAGCGGCATTTCTCTCCCTAACAAATTTCCCTCGCGACAAATCTATGTATATATTGGTACATCTGACAATATGGTTTATCATATTATCAGAAATCATACAATTCCAACATTCAAAAGGAGTAGTTGCATCCTTTGCTTTTCCTTTCGGTCCCGGTAGTTGGGTCACTAAATTATGGGCTCTAGTCCTTACATTTATTGGTGGATGTTGTTTGGACCAACTTGTACCATCTTTTCCCAGATAAAAGTGAGAAGATGGTGTACCTGCCGAGCTTGATTTGTAAAAATTGCCTTCATCTTCTGATGGTTCATCTGCGTCAGTGTCGGTAAGATGGTCGCTTACTGAAATGTGGTCAACTTCATCTGATTCAGTTGGTGGAATTTCATTGTCATCACTCTCCTCCTCCATTATTTTCCTTATTTCCTCTTCTTGATCTTTTTTAGTTAAAGGTCTTCTATCCACCCATTTACTGATATTTGATGGCCCTGGCTGAGAATCCATTATCTACTGAAATGCTGATATGCTAATAAACTATAGTTACTTCATTTATTATAATTTTAACTTACTGGAACTCAAACTGATAAATATGAAATAATGCGACAATTGTTCAATAATAACCACAATTCACCAAAAACTAATACAATACACAAAACAGAAATAAAATGGTAACAATTTAGTCACGTATCGACGCGCGCCGGGTAAGAAATGTCCACTTCGCATAAATCAGAACCTAGCACTGATCGAGAACGGTATAATAATATCGTCTGAGCATAGGTACTTCTGTTACACTCTACTCGAGAGGTATACAGGGGATTCCCCGATTTAATCGACATTTGGAGAATATACACATCATTTAATAAGCGCCGGGTATTTTCTACCCACGCGCGCGTCCTCCCGGGTTAATGTTGTAATATATTCAATGTGAGAAATTACATCGACGGTCTTGAGCCAGTTTTTTAAAGTTCGGTGTACGAGGGGTACAGCAAATGCGAAGTATGTCTTCGAGGTGGGCGTCCGTCAACCTTGACCGATATGTGTTCTTCGAAAAATTCATTTTCGAGAACGACGATTCGCATATATATGTCGAACCAAACATAGTGGCCAGATTGATAGCTACTTTCTTACAATTTTCATATTTTTCTGAAACATGTTTACCCCAAAATTCTTCAGTGGATACAGTTTTATACATTTGCAAAGAAATATCTTCTTGCAAGTCGATTATCTCCACTTGAAGTGAAGACTTTGAAACGCTGAACAACTTAGCAGCCACATCAGTCCATTCTGCAAAGTCTTGAAATCTTGTAGCAAATTCGTCCCTTAAATCGGACAGAAATCTTACAAACACTGCAATGTCTTCTTTAGAGTTCTCTTTTTTATCCTCAAGAATTGTTGGGAAATGAATAAATTCGTGCCTTGCAATATCTTTTTCAAAAATATCCAACTTACGACGAAAAGCAGACACGCTTTGTATCAGATCACAAATTAATTTCCCATTCCCTTGTAACTCTATGTTGAGCGCATTTAAATATTTCAGAATATCCTTCAGAAAAGCCACAGCTAGCATATTGCGCTCGTTTGTTATGAACTCTAAGTGCTTCTTTGCTCCCTGCGTATTCAAGATTTGCAAGAAGGAGGTTACTTCTTCCTTTATTAGCCAGAAACGTTCAACAACTTGACCTTTACTTAACCAACGAACATTGTTGTATTGCAATAAGTCTGAATACGCCGCATCACATTCTGAAAGAAACTTCTTGAACTTTCGGTGTTGAAGAGAAGAATGAGATCTCATAAAATTAATCAACTGCACCAAGCTGTCCATTACTTCTTTCAGTGTAGCACTGAGTTTTCCACAAAGGGCAGTCTGATGAATTATGCACTGATACGATATTAGACCTGGATTCTGATCGCTGATTTTCTTTACTACACCTTTTTCTTTGCCAATCATCGCTGGAGCGCCGTCAGTTGAAAGCGACACTATTTTATCATAACGAATGTTGAAATTATTAATAAATTCGTCAATAGCTTTGAATAAATCTTCTCCTCGAGTGTTACCTTTCAAAGGCAATATTGCGAGCAATTCTTTCCTGAATATCTTATTTTCAATATCGAAAAATCTCACGAAAATAGATATTTGTTCATCATCAACAATGTCACATGATTCATCAAGTGCAATGGCGTAGCATGGTGCCTTTTCCAAAAGTTCAAGCAGAGTGCTTTTAATATCAGTGGCTAAAATTTCCGTTCTTCTTGTATTACTTCTTGCCGACATTGGAATACTTTGAATTGCAGCGACAACATCCTTTTTTTCTTCAAAAAGTGCCGAAGCTACTTCCAACATACATTCTTTCATTATTTCAGAATCTGAAAATGGTTTTTGGTGTTTACTAAGTGTCCAGCACACACGTAACGCTGCTTCTGTCGATTTTTCTTGCTCACTCATGCAGCGAACCAGCAATTTCGTGCTTTTTTCGTAAGAAGTGAGATATTTCTGTAATTTAAATTTTATCGTGATAAGTTTACAAAGCAGTTATACATATCACTTTTATACAATATCTAATAGAATTATATTACCTGTAGTTTTTCTTTACGAGCCTCACTGCCAAGAGGAAAGTTTTTGTGGAATTGCTGATGAGTTGTTTCATAGTGTCGCTTTAAATTGCCACTTTTAATAACGGCGACAGTTTTATTACATATTAAGCAAACTGGAACCGCTTGAGGCCTATCAGGCAGCGTAAAACAATATTGTTCAGTTCATTCAGTCAAAAATCTCCTATTTTCAGTGTCCACTTTTCGCTTTTTAGGATCCATTATTAATGTAGGTATGTATGTACGAAAAGGTTTTTCACATGACAAATTGTAAAACAAGTGAATAACTGACGAAACGAAATAAAGACCGACCGCCCACTGTGCTCTCTTTGACTAAAACGACAGGTTCGGACTTGTTTAACAAATGAACGAGTTAGCAGTTACGCGTGGTGGGAGGCGCTACTCGCCGAGAAAAATAGAATGAAATGGATCGATGCTAATCTACTCGACTACATTTTTTTTCAGACACGTTTAGTTATTAATTTATTCAGTACTCGACTAAATTAGTAACCTAGTGCGAACGAGGCGCCGGGATACTTCGTAGGACGTCGTACTGTATTTAAGAATATTTGGCGGTCCGAGGTTCGACCTTCCGCGGTCCGTATACGGATCGCGGTCCGCCTGTTGCCGATCTCTGTCCTAGATGGTAGTTTTTTCCAATATAGTGCCGTCTCATCGGCATTAAAAATCTGATGAGGTGAATAGCCTCCTTCATTGATAATTCTAGCTAATTCCAGCTTATAATTCTCGGCAGCCTCAGCATCTGCTGAGGCCTGTTCTCCTTGAAACTTAATATTGTGTAATGAGTACCTTTTTTTTAGTTTTTCAAAGCACCCTTTACTCGCGACAAACGAATGATTTTCTAGCTCTGCGGAAGAATGCCCAATATTCCTTAAATGCTCATAGATTTTAAGTGCTTTCTGCTTGATAAGATTTCCACTGATAGGAATCTTTTTGGCTATACAGTCTTCCAACCAGATCATTAACGCCCGTTCCATTTTAACCATATTAGAATTTCGTGTACGAGTGACACGTTTCGCACCTAATGGACAGCCATCTGCCACAGTTTTCCTTATATTGTCTGCATTTTTCTTTAGGGTTCGAATTGTAGATTCATTCAACTTGGTTGATTTTGTAACCGACGATAGATTTTCCCCACCTTCTAAACGATTTAGAATTTCGATTTTATCTTCAAGAGATATAAACTTTCTTTTTAACCCTTTCCTTGTTTCTTTTGTGTTTGACATGATGCAAATAATTACTTTATTATTATTATATTAGAACAAATGAAGAATATTACTTACAGTATTGTGTAATGTTGTCCAATTATAGACCACAAATTAAGCAACAAAAAACTGAACGAACGGACGGTGCAGAAAAATTTTTAGAAAGACTTGGTCACTTATAATTCAAATAGGCCCTAACGAACTAAACATTCTTAGGCTACGCGGAAGGAACTTGTGGGATGCTGGTGACGGAAACCGCGCTGTAAGAGTATCGTGTTATAGGAGGGCTGTTGCATTGTCAGCTTCGCGTTATATGGAAACTGCGTTCTGAGAGTACCGCGTTATAGGAGGCTTTGTATATCAATGCAGCATCGGTGGTGGTAACCTTCAGGGGAACCGTAATGCCTTCTCTATTGAAGTTGTTTTTTAATGTAAGACGCCCAGAGCCCTACATCCCTCCGGTTACTCAATGCCACAACTGCCTTAGATACGGCCACACGAAAAAGCTATGTAAATCTAAAACTAGATGTCCTGCTTGTTCCGAAGACCACTTACTAGAAGAATGTCCTAATAGAGATCGACCAAGATGCATATTTTGCAACGAAAACCATTTAAGTAACAAGTGGGGAACCCCAGCGAAAGAAGATAGGAAATGTTTAGAATTCATAAGACAACTAAAAATAAAAGAGACTATGACAAGATTTAACTGCTCAGCATATGAGACATCTCAAAAAGTTGGCATAGATTTAAACCAACAACAACGCTCTTTAATATCACAAGTAATTATCGCTCCAAAGAGGTACTCTGAACTCCCAATTAGAAGAAATCAATCACCGCAAAACCGGAATGAAGAAACGTTTATACAACAGACAGATAATAAAAAATCTTAATAGAAAAACAGTCCTTTCTCAAAAAAAACTATGTGTGATACTATGGGCGATCTAATGTTCGACTTTAATTGTGACAGACGCTCTCCCAATAGTCAAGCGATCCCAATCGACAAACCATCACAAGATCTGAGGTTGAAGAATACTTCTTCTTCACCGATGGAATCCGAAAGCATTACGGGTATCGACTCTTTGGTTAATTTTGAACTAACAAACGAAAATAAAGAGTCTAGCTCTCAAATCGAAAAATCCACTAATCAAATTCATGGGGAACATAAATACTTAACAAGAAATTACGCTCTTAAAATAATGATCTGGATCTCTAGAAGTCTTGCGAAGAATGAAGTTAGCCTTTATGGCTTTTTAAAAGATAATTGGCAGGACATTATTGTTGTTTGGGAAACCTGGACATGAAGGATCTGCTTTTCAGGCCTCCAAGAAGAAAAATAATGGAAGACAGAAGTATAACCCGTCCCCATCGTGGGACCAAGATGTGAAAATATTGTCAAAATACGAAAATACTTAATAAGGAACTTCTTGAGAAATAAAACCCCATTAAACTATTTAATAGCAAAAAGGAATATAGCAATATCGAAGAAAACCCTATTGAGGAAAAAGCGAGACAATTTTAAGAACTTTTGTGCAACTTTAAATCGTCTTACACCATTAAATCAAATATGGGAAAAAGTTAGAACGTACAATAGAGCAGTTTTTCAACGAGACAAACAGGTTGCAGATAATTTATTGATAAAATTTCTGTTAAACACCAAGATAAGACTGAGATAAGACCTACCGACTCTGTAGAAATCCAAGTTAAAAAGTTAATTAAGTTAATTAATTTAAAAAGTTAAAAACAGGAAAGTATATTCTTCGTGATTCGCATTTAGTAATGATATGACTGCAGTTTCATATATACCCAAAAAAGGAACGAATGTGCTTGTAGTTTCAACAATGCACCGAGACGATCATATCGATGAAGCTACCGGTGATCGGAAAAAGCCCGAAATAATTACTTTCTATAATAGCACAAAAAGTGGAGTAGATGTTGATCGAATGATCACATCATACAATGTTGCAAGAAACACAAAGCGTTGGCCAATGGTAATTTTCTATAACCTCCTCAATATAGCAGCAATTAACGCTTTTGTTATCTACAAAGACAACATACCAGATGGTGAATTTGCTAAAACTCGCAGACTGTTTCAAAAAAATCTTGGTATGGAGTTAGTGAAAAATAACATGCAAAGTTGATAAGCACTTGACCAAAAGTGTGCGTACTTCTGCCTTGAGGCTCTCAGGTATTGAAGAGGAGATTATTCCAGAGCCGCAACCAGGGAAAAGAGGAAACTGTAAATATTGCAAAAGACGAAAAACTCGTTATTTTTGCGAAATTTGTAAATGTTGGTTGTGCATGGAGCACATAACAGCGTGCTGCAACGATTGTTTGGGAAATATGGAGACCACAGTTTGAAGCCCTCCAGTTTGTGCATAGAATATTATTCTTTAGTGAAGACATTTTTTTTATACATGTAACAAACCGCATTACACCTAATCGATATAAGAAATTGTTTAGTAGAAGTTAAGCGAGTTAATTTGATCGTTCTAGACTGACGGCGTTGGCTTCACGGTACGGGATGAAATCCAAGTCATTTTTTTTTAAATTAACTGTTTGGTTCAGTTCAGTAAAAATTGAATACTTTGTCCTTTCCGTAATGGATTAATTTGTTATCGCTAAGTTTCGTTTAGTGCGTAGACTAAACAAAACTTAACATTCTTAGGCCGTGGGAGTCGTCGCGTGGGTGGTGATAAGAGAGCGAGATGAAAAGGAAGGGTGAGAAAGAAATAAGGATACGATTATTTTGATATCGCTGAGCTTCGTTAGTGCGTAGACTAAAAAAAAACTTAACATTCTTAGGCCGTGGGAGCCGTCGCGTGGGTGGTGATAAGAGGGCGAGATGAAAAGGAAGGGTGAGAAAGATATAAAGAGACGGAGTCGAAAATAAAGGGAAGACAAGCCGAGAACGCGGGCTTGAGTAGTTGAATTGTAACAATTTTCCGAAAAATAGTAATTTTTCTTATTGCTGTTTGTTGACCGTAAATTGAATTTCGAAGTTTGAGCTGTATTCTTGGAAAAGGTTAATTTGTTCTTTTTTTTTGTTTGTTGTTTAAAAGAAAGTGATTCCGTAAGTAGAACGTAAGTAGAATGTTCTCGAATTGTGAACATCCGCGCCTCTTATCGAAGATTACCATCGTATAGTTTGTTAATTGTTGAAGAAATTAATTAGTTAAAGCACATTATATATACTTTTAAACCTTTGTTTTGTGTGTTTGTTTCACTTATCACCAGCCTTTTTCGAGGCCTGCTGTTCGTTTTCAAACGAGCGCGATAGCAGAGTGCACGACCTTCCCTAGTAAATTACACGAGCCGCTCCGTGTCTTTTACATACACTTTATACATTTTTAAATAAATATTATTATAGATCGATTTTCTTTTCCTTTATTTAGGCGTTGTTTCCAAATTTTGAAAAATATGTGTTTAAATTGTAAGCATTTTCTTTAAATCAAATTAACATAAAACGTGAGTTTGGAATTGGCCCTGTATAGGCTATTATATAGTACAAGTATCATATAAAACATGTTTATGAGAAATTAGCACTGGAGGACACGTTGGCGTCCTTTAGAGTTTTTTCTATTTTGCACTCCACAGACCACACCCGATCGAAAGTGTTAAGAAAGCGCGCCCGACAGACGGAGGGTTATAATGAAACATTATGTATTGATAGAGGAAAATATGTACTTTTTTATGAACTATACCGTATTTGAAAATCTTTCTTCATTCCTGAGACAATCACTTTTAAAGTCAACTTAAATTTGTGTCAATTAACAAATTTTTCAATATTCTTAAAAAATCGCGAAAAATCGTATTTTTAATATACAATAATGAGACATTATGTACTGAGAGAGGAAAGTATGTACTTTCTCGTGAACTAAACCGTATTTGAAAATCTTTCTTCATTCCTGAAACAATCAGTTTTAAAGTCAACTTAAATTTGTGTCAATTAACAAATTTTTCAATATTCTTAAAAAATCGCGAAAAATCGTATTTTTAATATACAATAATGAGACATTATGTACTGAGAGAGGAAAGTATGTACTTTCTCGTGAACTAAACCGTATTTGAAAATCTTTCTTCATTCCTGAGACAATCAGTTTTAAAGTCAACTTAAATTTGTGTCAATTAACAAATTTTTCAATATTCTTAAAAAATCGCGAAAAATCGTATTTTTAATATACAATAATGAGACATTATGTACTGAGAGAGGAAAGTATGTACTTTCTCGTGAACTAAACCGTATTTGAAAATCTTTCTTCATTCCTGAAACAATCAGTTTTAAAGTCAACTTAAATTTGTGTCAATTAACAAATTTTTCAATATTCTTAAAAAATCGCGAAAAATCGTATTTTTAATATACAATAATGAGACATTATGTACTGAGAGAGGAAAGTATGTACTTTCTCGTGAACTAAACCGTATTTGAAAATCTTTCTTCATTCCTGAAACAATCAGTTTTAAAGTCAACTTAAATTTGTGTCAATTAACAAATTTTTCAATATTCTTAAAAAATCGCGAAAAATCGTATTTTTAATATACAATAATGAGACATTATGTACTGAGAGAGGAAAGTATGTACTTTCTCGTGAACTAAACCGTATTTGAAAATCTTTCTTCATTCCTGAAACAATCAGTTTTAAAGTCAACTTAAATTTGTGTCAACAAATTTTTCAATATTCTTAAAAAATCGCGAAAAATCGTATTTTTAATATACAATAATGAGACATTATGTACTGAGAGAGGAAAGTATGTACTTTCTCGTGAACTAAACCGTATTTGAAAATCTTTCTTCATTCCTGAGACAATCAGTTTTAAAGTCAACTTAAATTTGTGTCAATTAACAAATTTTTCAATATTCTTAAAAAATCGCGAAAAATCGTATTTTTAATATACAATAATGAGACATTATGTACTGAGAGAGGAAAGTATGTACTTTCTCGTGAACTAAACCGTATTTGAAAATCTTTCTTCATTCCTGAAACAATCAGTTTTAAAGTCAACTTAAATTTGTGTCAATTAACAAATTTTTCAATATTCTTAAAAAATCGCGAAAAATCGTATTTTTAATATACAATAATGAGACATTATGTACTGAGAGAGGAAAGTATGTACTTTCTCGTGAACTAAACCGTATTTGAAAATCTTTCTTCATTCCTGAGACAATCAGTTTTAAAGTCAACTTAAATTTGTGTCAATTAACAAATTTTTCAATATTCTTAAAAAATCGCGAAAAATCGTATTTTTAATATACAATAATGAGACATTATGTACTGAGAGAGGAAAGTATGTACTTTCTCGTGAACTAAACCGTATTTGAAAATCTTTCTTCATTCCTGAAACAATCAGTTTTAAAGTCAACTTAAATTTGTGTCAATTAACAAATTTTTCAATATTCTTAAAAAATCGCGAAAAATCGTATTTTTAATATACAATAATGAGACATTATGTACTGAGAGAGGAAAGTATGTACTTTCTCGTGAACTAAACCGTATTTGAAAATCTTTCTTCATTCCTGAGACAATCAGTTTTAAAGTCAACTTAAATTTGTGTCAATTAACAAATTTTTCAATATTCTTAAAAAATCGCGAAAAATCGTATTTTTAATATACAATAATGAGACATTATGTACTGAGAGAGGAAAGTATGTACTTTCTCGTGAACTAAACCGTATTTGAAAATCTTTCTTCATTCCTGAAACAATCAGTTTTAAAGTCAACTTAAATTTGTGTCAATTAACAAATTTTTCAATATTCTTAAAAAATCGCGAAAAATCGTATTTTTAATATACAATAATGAGACATTATGTACTGAGAGAGGAAAGTATGTACTTTCTCGTGAACTAAACCGTATTTGAAAATCTTTCTTCATTCCTGAAACAATCAGTTTTAAAGTCAACTTAAATTTGTGTCAATTAACAAATTTTTCAATATTCTTAAAAAATCGCGAAAAATCGTATTTTTAATATACAATAATGAGACATTATGTACTGAGAGAGGAAAGTATGTACTTTCTCGTGAACTAAACCGTATTTGAAAATCTTTCTTCATTCCTGAAACAATCAGTTTTAAAGTCAACTTAAATTTGTGTCAATTAACAAATTTTTCAATATTCTTAAAAAATCGCGAAAAATCGTATTTTTAATATACAATAATGAGACATTATGTACTGAGAGAGGAAAGTATGTACTTTCTCGTGAACTAAACCGTATTTGAAAATCTTTCTTCATTCCTGAGACAATCAGTTTTAAAGTCAACTTAAATTTGTGTCAATTAACAAATTTTTCAATATTCTTAAAAAATCGCGAAAAATCGTATTTTTAATATACAATAATGAGACATTATGTACTGAGAGAGGAAAGTATGTACTTTCTCGTGAACTAAACCGTATTTGAAAATCTTTCTTCATTCCTGAAACAATCAGTTTTAAAGTCAACTTAAATTTGTGTCAATTAACAAATTTTTCAATATTCTTAAAAAATCGCGAAAAATCGTATTTTTAATATACAATAATGAGACATTATGTACTGAGAGAGGAAAGTATGTACTTTCTCGTGAACTAAACCGTATTTGAAAATCTTTCTTCATTCCTGAGACAATCAGTTTTAAAGTCAACTTAAATTTGTGTCAATTAACAAATTTTTCAATATTCTTAAAAAATCGCGAAAAATCGTATTTTTAATATACAATAATGAGACATTATGTACTGAGAGAGGAAAGTATGTACTTTCTCGTGAACTAAACCGTATTTGAAAATCTTTCTTCATTCCTGAAACAATCAGTTTTAAAGTCAACTTAAATTTGTGTCAATTAACAAATTTTTCAATATTCTTAAAAAATCGCGAAAAATCGTATTTTTAATATACAATAATGAGACATTATGTACTGAGAGAGGAAAGTATGTACTTTCTCGTGAACTAAACCGTATTTGAAAATCTTTCTTCATTCCTGAGACAATCAGTTTTAAAGTCAACTTAAATTTGTGTCAATTAACAAATTTTTCAATATTCTTAAAAAATCGCGAAAAATCGTATTTTTAATATACAATAATGAGACATTATGTACTGAGAGAGGAAAGTATGTACTTTCTCGTGAACTAAACCGTATTTGAAAATCTTTCTTCATTCCTGAAACAATCAGTTTTAAAGTCAACTTAAATTTGTGTCAATTAACAAATTTTTCAATATTCTTAAAAAATCGCGAAAAATCGTATTTTTAATATACAATAATGAGACATTATGTACTGAGAGAGGAAAGTATGTACTTTCTCGTGAACTAAACCGTATTTGAAAATCTTTCTTCATTCCTGAAACAATCAGTTTTAAAGTCAACTTAAATTTGTGTCAATTAACAAATTTTTCAATATTCTTAAAAAATCGCGAAAAATCGTATTTTTAATATACAATAATGAGACATTATGTACTGAGAGAGGAAAGTATGTACTTTCTCGTGAACTAAACCGTATTTGAAAATCTTTCTTCATTCCTGAAACAATCAGTTTTAAAGTCAACTTAAATTTGTGTCAATTAACAAATTTTTCAATATTCTTAAAAAATCGCGAAAAATCGTATTTTTAATATACAATAATGAGACATTATGTACTGAGAGAGGAAAGTATGTACTTTCTCGTGAACTAAACCGTATTTGAAAATCTTTCTTCATTCCTGAAACAATCAGTTTTAAAGTCAACTTAAATTTGTGTCAATTAACAAATTTTTCAATATTCTTAAAAAATCGCGAAAAATCGTATTTTTAATATACAATAATGAGACATTATGTACTGAGAGAGGAAAGTATGTACTTTCTCGTGAACTAAACCGTATTTGAAAATCTTTCTTCATTCCTGAAACAATCAGTTTTAAAGTCAACTTAAATTTGTGTCAATTAACAAATTTTTCAATATTCTTAAAAAATCGCGAAAAATCGTATTTTTAATATACAATAATGAGACATTATGTACTGAGAGAGGAAAGTATGTACTTTCTTGTGAACTAAACCGTATTTGAAAATCTTTCTTCATTCCTGAAACAATCAGTTTTAAAGTCAACTTAAATTTGTGTCAATTAACAAATTTTTCAATATTCTTAAAAAATCGCGAAAAATCGTATTTTTAATATACAATAATGAGACATTATGTACTGAGAGAGGAAAGTATGTACTTTCTCGTGAACTAAACCGTATTTGAAAATCTTTCTTCATTCCTGAAACAATCAGTTTTAAAGTCAACTTAAATTTGTGTCAATTAACAAATTTTTCAATATTCTTAAAAAATCGCGAAAAATCGTATTTTTAATATACAATAATGAGACATTATGTACTGAGAGAGGAAAGTATGTACTTTCTCGTGAACTAAACCGTATTTGAAAATCTTTCTTCATTCCTGAAACAATCAGTTTTAAAGTCAACTTAAATTTGTGTCAATTAACAAATTTTTCAATATTCTTAAAAAATCGCGAAAAATCGTATTTTTAATATACAATAATGAGACATTATGTACTGAGAGAGGAAAGTATGTACTTTCTCGTGAACTAAACCGTATTTGAAAATCTTTCTTCATTCCTGAAACAATCAGTTTTAAAGTCAACTTAAATTTGTGTCAATTAACAAATTTTTCAATATTCTTAAAAAATCGCGAAAAATCGTATTTTTAATATACAATAATGAGACATTATGTACTGAGAGAGGAAAGTATGTACTTTCTCGTGAACTAAACCGTATTTGAAAATCTTTCTTCATTCCTGAAACAATCAGTTTTAAAGTCAACTTAAATTTGTGTCAATTAACAAATTTTTCAATATTCTTAAAAAATCGCGAAAAATCGTATTTTTAATATACAATAATGAGACATTATGTACTGAGAGAGGAAAGTATGTACTTTCTCGTGAACTAAACCGTATTTGAAAATCTTTATTCATTCTTAAGATAATCACTTTTAAAGTCAACTTGAATTTTGGTTTATTAACAAATTCTTATATATTCTAAAATAGTTGAGTCGTAGTAAAAAAAAAGTTTTAACAGTTATTTTTTTACAACATTAACCAATTGTCAATAAATATTACATCAAAACTGACAATGTATAAAACTCGCATTACACATTTCATTACTATCAACTAAATCGAAAAATAAGAACAAAAAAGAATTAAAATGAAGACACCGGAACAATCAGTATCAAGTGTTTATCAATCAGTATCATTATATAAGATTGAGATTAGGACATGTGTTAACACCCGCATATTTATTTAAAATAAGAATGAAAGATAACCCTTATTGTGAATGTGGTGAAGAAGGAGATTTGAATCATGTATTTTTTGCATGCGTTAAATATCAACATCAAAGATTGAAACTCACTCAGGGATTATCAAGAGAAAACATTGAATTTCCCATTAACTTGACCTCATTGTTGGCCTATGATTCTTTTAATATTTATAAATCATTATATGAATTTGTTACATCGGCTGGCATAAATCTGTGATAAAAAAAAAAGAACTTTGTGTGATACCTATACAAAAATCTGATAGTAGCTCTTAAGGTGCATGTCCACTAGCAACAAAATTGCGACACTCGTCTCAGAAATAACTTTCAAAAGTGTATCCACTAGACGCAACTTTTTCCGAAGGTTACTCTCCGCAATTAAGTTCTGAAATTGATCTCGGGAGTTATTGCTTGTAAAGTGTAGGATGTGTTTACATTATAAAAAAAATTATCAGAACTATAATAACGTAAAGTAGACTTCTTGATTATTTAGATTTATACTAAAGTTATACTAAAATGGCATATCAAATTAAATGTAGTGCTGCATATATTGTAATTCATTTATTACAACAAAAGAAGAAAAAAAGAAAAATGTGGGTGAGGAACTGGATATTACGGAGATGCGATCTTGGAATTTATGAAACGCTGTTGTCGGAATTAAAGTCGGAAGATCCTTGCCAACTTGATAATTTCTTTCGAATGACAGCTACTGATTTTGAGCATCTTTTGGAAATTGTAGGACCCACCATTACGAAACAAGTTAAGTCTGTGTGTGACACTGAGGTTCTTAGCAACAGGTAGGTTTTCAATTGAAACAACAGTTATACGTAATTATTTATTAAAGATTACTTAAATAAGAATAACATTATAATATTTGTAGGAGATTCATATCATTCGTTGATGTATCTGTTTCGGATACCAGTGTGTACGATTGGTCGTATAATACCTGAGTGTTGTGAGGCGCTCGTTGAGGGTCTAAAAAATATGTACATATATGAAGGTAAATAGTATGACATGACATGACATTTTTTAGATTATTCATACCTTGATCAGTAGGACTAGAGACAAAACTTAAAAATGAGAAAATAACTGATTTAGAAGAGATTAATATTAGTTTAAAAGAAAAAAATGACGAATTAATGTATGAGTTAAAAGCGAAAAGAAATGTTGTAAAAGAGCTTTTAGATGAAAATGACTCTTTGGAATATAATTTTAACGTGAAAATGGTAGAAAATGAAGCGTTAAAACAAATGTGTTTAAGAGATCCTAATGGGGAGAGTGTTGAGGATTTAAGACGACAAGTTTTCGAGTTGCAAGGGGTTTGTGAGGATTTACAAAATTATTGTGAATATTACAAATCGAAAGTTGAGGAGTACGAAAAAGAAATCCAAGACGCCAAAATTATTGAGAAAAACTACAAGGACCAAACGAAGAAATACGAGGACTTGCAAAAATGATTTTGTCAATTACAAGAAGAACATGACAAGCAAACACGAAAAGTAAGAATATTAATTTATATCCGTGAAAATTTAATTTTAAAAAATTACTTTGTAATCAATATGGTTTTGGGTGCCAAATTTCACTTAATTATTAGAACAGCTCACAACTATCATTTGTTAAAAAAAATTTCTGTTAGTCTGATAGGCACCTTTGAAACCATCGTCTACTGCATAATAGATCATATTTTTATGTATTATTATCAATTTTCAAAGCGCTATGACCTTCAATCGATTTTGAGAAAAAAGTAGATGTTATAATCCGCGAATATGGTATTTTGGGGATGAATTTGAAACTAATGAAAACCGTTAAGGATTACGATGTTTGAATGTCGATTTAAATCATTAAAATCATGAAAAATTTCGTCAATTTCTGAATTGCTCATCGCGATCAAATTTACTCCCAAAGTTCGCGGCGCGCACCGGACTTAATCTTGATTCTAGCTGGACAAAATTATTTAATGGCCTTAATAAGGATAGAAGGCGAAAATAGCTTTAAAAAAATAATAAGATAACTAGATCTACTGATACTAAAAGCCTGTACTTTAATTTTTAGTCAATCTTCATAATGTGTTTATTTTGGGTTTTATTAAAAAAATCGACTATAATTCAACTCACAAGACTTGGAGAAAAACGTATTACACAAATATTGTTTCTAATGAACTAGAAAAGCATAATCCGTAACTATAATGTAGATTTGAGAAGATTGGTGACAACGATGATGAGATTTCGGATTATTAGCATAATCAACCGTAATTCAAACAGTAAAATAGACAGATACTTTTTGCATGACTATTGTTGGCAATGAACCATAAACGCTTAGTCCATAACAAGACACAAACTGGATATACAAACTCTGGGGGGATAGCCCAAAATTTGAAAAAGTGTTATCATTTAAGGATCTTACTATAAAAATTAAACGAAACAATTTATATAAAAACTTTCTAGTATTCTGGGCTGTAAATCCTTCATGTCCTAATTCCTTGTCTCTTGTGCCTTTCTGGAGGGAGTACTGTAACTTCTTGTACACTACTGTTTGCTGTAATAATAAATTTTCTGTGAAATTAGATTTGCTGATCCTGCCTTAAGAAAAACTTTCTGTGTTTGCAAACTAAAAGTTATGATACTGTTTTTTTTTTGTTAAAAATTTTTGTTAAGTTATGATACCTCTTGTCTAGTTAAAATCAGGATACAACCCTCTAAGAAGGCTTCTTCTTTGCGCTTTGCGTAAACTATCCAGTTTTTTGCAATTTTAGTCCTCATGTTCTGCCATGTTGATTTTTGAAAAATTCATAATTCTGACTCCAGACTCGTAATCAGCAGCATTTCCAGGTTTCATAAAAAAGTTAAGAAAAAACAAAAACGATTTAACTGAAGAATTCTTGTTACATCTCCTTTTATGGTTCATTATTGCGCCATTTCTTCATTTCTAATATATCATTAGCTATATCATAATAATGAAATTCTCACAATTTGAAGTTAATCATCTAATGAAAAAAAGATGTGTGTTAAAATATAAAGAATTTCTCTTTTGTATATAAATGGTTTGAACTTCTCTTCTTCAATCCAATATTTTCAGCGCATTTTTTTTTGTTCAGATAAAATGTGGCGTGTTATGTACCCACAGAGATTAACAACTTTTTTTTCTGGAAAACAGTGAAGTGTTATTGTATTTTAGTAGTCGATTTAAATCACTAAAGACACCCTACATTGTCAAAAATTGAACATTATCAGAACATCGCGATAAAATTCACCCCCAAAATCCACGTCGCGGACATCCGTCTAGTCTAACCACGATTTTTTTTCTGGAAAAGCGTGGAGGGTTATAGTGTTTTGGTAGCTGATTTAAATCACTAAAGGCGTTTTCTTAATTGTGCTAAACCTTCATCAATTTCGAAAGTGCCCATCTACATCAAATTCACACCCAAAATTCGTGTCACGCATATAGTATTTTTTTTTCTCAAAAACAGTGAAGTGTTTGGATATATCATCATATATCTCATCAGGGGTGAGCAAAGTTAGTAGTGGTTTGATCGACATTTACCATATGACATTTAGTAGATCGACATCGAAAATTTATGGTTGGCGGGCTTCCAAAATAAAACGGTCTCAAAATCTTTGAGGACGTCAAAAACTTGTGAATCCAAATTAATAACAAATAAATAACAAAGTAAATCAGATTTCTTGGCTGCACCTCAAAATAATAAGATGCAGTCGAGGAAGGGCGAGAAGTATCTTGTTCAGCTACTTCTAGTATTGCACGTTGAATCATACGTTTTAACCTTTGTTGATTTTCTCGATTCTGTAAATTTCTTAATTCACAAGCCATAAAATCTCCAAATATTTGAAATTCATCGGCTGGTTTATCGATTATTTTCATTGCTTTATTTAAAAGATCATCCTCCTTTAATTGACTGTTATCCTTTCGTTTTACCCTTTTCTTTTTCATGTTGTCAGGATTCTCGTTTACATTAACAATCGCCTCAGCATTTTTTGATTTGTCCTCTTCTTCCTAGAAATATACAGCCAGTTCGCATTTAGTTTTATCTCTAAACCAATACTTTATATGTACATATAAGTAAGTATAACTTTAAAAATGTTTTTTATTTGCTAAATATATTTCAGACCCCAAAGACACCCCAAGAATGGCTTCAACACGCAGAACTTTTTGAAAAGTTATGGAATTTTCCGCATTGTGTAGGAGCAATAGACGGGAAGCACATAATGATGCAAGCTAATTCAAATAGTGGCAAGAATTTCTATAATTACAAAGGATTTCACAGCATCGTATTAATGGCATTAGTTGACGCAACTTATAAATTTTTGTATGTGGATATTGGATGTAACGGAAGGGTATCAGATGGAGGTGTATTTAATAACTGCAATTTGTCACATGCTTTGAAAAATAACACTTTAAATTTTCCAATCGTCCAAAGTTTACCTGGACGGGAAATGTCGGTACCTTACATCATAGTGGGTGATGATGCCTTTGCGATGAAACCTTATTTATTAAAACCATATCAATTTCGAGGTCCATTTCAACCGGCGCATAACCGAGTATTTAACTATCGCCTATCCCGGGCAAGACGAGTAGTAGAGAACGCTTTCGGCCTTATTGCTAATAGATTCCGTATATTAAGAAAACCAATTGAACTTTGCCCTGAGAAAACCACAGTAATTGTCTCAGCAATATGTGTACTACATAATTTTCTGCTGTCGCATGGTAGTAAATTTTATGCACCACCAGGTACTTTTGATACAGATAACAGACCGGGTGAATGGAGAACCGCAGGGATGTCGCAATCTAATCTTTTAGATTTAGAACATGGAAATGCTCATAACTATGCAGCAAATGCTAAAGAGATACGTGACGAATTTAGAGATTATTTTATTTCCCCACAAGGAGAAATACATTGGCAGTATCAAAACATCTAAATTAAATTAACTTCTTTTAGTTAATGTTAGGAACTAATAAATATATTGTTTAACTCATTGTGTTAAGTGTTTTAAACGGTTATTTAGTATAAAAATTCATAAATCATTATACGATACGTATTATTTAAAATGATAGTTAATAAAAGTACTTACAAGATTATCAATAGTCTGTTTATTGGAATGATCAGCTTGAATAAACTTTATAGCTTCAAAAAACTCCCAATTGGTTTCATATTTATCTTCCGTTCCGTCTCCACTATGGTTGGCTTTTATTTTTCTTAATTCGCTATGAAATTGAGTTCATAAATTATGCAATTTACGACCGATTTCATTCTCATTTGTATTTAGCGCAGCTCCTATGGTTCTCAATGCATTTTGTTTTTTATTCGATTTCTGTAATTTTTATTTTTCACATTCCATAATACGGGATGTAATTCCCAATGAGAAATTAAAGATAATGTCTCTTCTTTAGACCACGACTTCTTATCAGCCATTTTTTTTCTCTCGTTTCTTTCCAGATCGTTTGGAAATTCTTACAAAGTGTAAGCAACAAACGAAACAGTCGTCTACACTAGTAAACACAAACGCTCTCGAGAGTAAATTGTTCAACTAAATTTCGCTTGCAAGTTCACTCTCAGATGTGTATACACAAGTCTCTGTGTTCGATCTCGCAATAAATGTCGCAATTTTGTTGCTAGTGGACATGCACCTTTAGAAAGACAATACATTATTGACTGTGATAACCCCTATTTCTGAATAATATATAGGTACTGTATAATCATCACTTTCCAGATTCCGTGCTCCGAGGGTCCCTTATGCGTTTGTGTTGTCTTATTTTAAAGTGTTTTTGTCTTGTTAATATCTTGTTGCGATCCACGGGACAGAAAATATCAGAGGGCGGGAGAAGGAAGACATAGGAAGAGAGGAAAAATCGAAAGAAACTTTGTAGCTGGAGTATGATATGAACGAAAGTTCGAACTCCAAAACCCAACCAGTATCATTACTACTACTACTATAACCTAAAAATAAAATATTGAGAATTTTTTGACATTTGACAATCAGTTCTGCCAACGGAAACTTATGTATTGTGGGGAAAAAGTCAATAAAGTGTGTTATTTACGAAAAATCGTTTAAAATAACGGTTTTTTGATCATTAACGATTCGTCTCAACGATTTTTTTGCTTTTAAATAAGTTTAGGATAAAGATAAAAAATGTCTATTGATGAGGATACGGAATTGCGAGACTTGTTAACTCAAACATTGGAATCGAACGGTTCCTTTGCAAAAATAAGGGTAAAAATCTTTATTTTTTAATAATTAATAATAAATAAACAATTTGGTTGTAGGCACAATTAAGGGCGAGCATTTTTTTGGCCTTGGACGAAGATGAAATGGTAAGTTTAAAAAAATTTTGTGAAAAAATTAATTTGGACTTTTTGGGTTAGTTGCAACAAAAGGAGCCCTTGATGAACACGAAGATCAAATCAAGTTTATCAACAGAGGAGGGCCGAATAATGTTTTGTATCGTTAGGGAATTTTTAGAATACTTTAACCTCGATTTTACTTTAGCCGTTTACGACCCAGAATCTTATTTAGACTCACACTACGAATACAAAGACAAAGAACAAATCATCAAAGATTTAAACATCCCCAATTTAATGCCCGAGTTAAACACCCCCATTTTATTACAAATAATCAACTTTTGTAAATACAAAACAGAAAAAAAATTAAATGGAAACACAACTTTCGATGTAAATTCGCCCCTTTTCAACAAAAAAGACAACGAATTAAACGAAACAACCCCAACGAAAAATTTATGCGAAAATAACGACACATTCGATGTCGATAAATCGACGGAATCCTCAATAAACGAATTAGAAATTTCTCCCCCGATTTTGAAAGATATTAAGCACCCAAAATTCGAAAATAACAAAGAAAAACTTAAATTATCGACGCAAAAACTCGAAAAAGTCAACAAATCAAGAAATAATTTCGATTTACCCCCAATTACCAATAAAAATCGTTCGAATGAAATGTTATTACCCCCTCTTTACACAAAAGAATTCAAGGAAATAAACAGCCAAAAAGAATTAGAAAAAATGTTTGATTTGGAATCTTTGGATAACTACGAAGAAGATTTTATGTCGGAAAGCGAAATTGATTTAGTTTTAAATAAAACCGACGATACCAAACGGGATTTAGACGATAGGATTAAAGATTCGCCGAGAAAATCGGCGGAAAATCTGGATAATAATGACACGAATCAAAACGATAATGTTAGTTCTGTAAGTAGTGATTTTGAGTTTAATTCGAATATTGAGGATATTTTGACGTCGTGTTGATTTTTTCTTACTTGGTTTGTAAGAGCGGAATTACAGTATTAAGGGGATGAACATTCCGACTGTATAATTATTTAAATTTTAATAATGATTACTTAACGATCCTTTTTATCTCAATGCTCAATCAGTATGTACTTAATTTTATATGACAAAAAAATCCATCGCAAAATGTTTTATTTATTCGTTTTTTTACTAATAAAGATTTTACATCAAAAAAATGTAAATGAATTTAAACCCAGAATTTTAAATAATTAAAGTCAGCGTTATGTAACCCAACAAGCATATCATAAACTTGTACTTGTTATGAATAGATGGTGGAAATTAGAAGAAATAATTTAAACTAATAAATTTATAGGAATTATTGTAATTTGGAAGGTTTTAGAAAAAGAATTATCATAAAGTCTATAAGTTTTATACTACTATTTTTGCTCTGAGATCTCATCGATCTGCATTTCTCCCATCAAACAGTGTATATATATATTTCTCCAAAATTATTGCGAAGACCGGTTTCTGTATCTGACTTCATAAATTTAAAACGTGACTTTTGGCTTCTAAAATAAACGAAATGTTGCACGCTAGGAATTTCTAATTCGGATTTATTACACACGTGTAAACAGCAATTTTTCAAAAAAACCCACTCAAAACGATAACTACAAACGGAGCGAAAACACACGTTGTTACACCTGCACCATCATAGCTGCATTTTTTTGGAAGTAGTATCAAGTCCTGCAGATGCAGTATTGAATTTTTTGGAAGCATTCCAAATCTTCTAGAAGTAGTAACAGTCTGGAAGCAATATCAAGTCTTTTGGAAGTAGTATCAAGTCTTCCAGATGCAGCATTGAATCGTTTGCGAGTATTTCAAGTCTTTTGAAAGTAGTATCAAGTTTTCCAGATGCAGTATTAAATCATTTAGAAGCATTTCAACTCTTCTAGAAGCAGTATTTCAAATCTTTCAGAGGCAATATCAAGTCTTCTGAAAGCATTTCTAATTTTCTAGAAGCAATATCAACTCTTCTAGAAGCAGTTCAGTTTTGGAAGTATTTCAAATCTTCTAGGAACAGTACCAAGTCTTCTGAAAGCATTTTATGTCTTCTCGAAGGATTTCAAGTCTTCAAGTGTCAAAATCAAGTTTTCTGGAAGCATTTCAAGTTTTCTAGAAACAGTATCAAGTCTTTTGGAAGCATTTCAAATCTTTTAGGAGTAGTAACAAGTTGTCTGCAAGCATTTCAAGTCTTCTGGAAGCAATATTAAGTCTTTTGGAAGTAGTATCAAGTCTTCCAGATGCAGCATTGAATCGTTTGCAAGTATTTCAAGTATTTTGGAAGTAGTATCAAGTCTTCCAGATCCAGTATTGAATCATTTAGAAGCATTTCAACTCTTCTAGAAGCAGTATTTCAAATCTTTCAGAGGCAATATCAAGTCTTCTGAAAGCATTTCAAATTTTCTAGAAGCAATATCAACTCTTCTAGAAGCAGTTCAGTTTTGGAAGTATTTCAAATCTTCTAGGAACAGTACCAAGTGTTCTTAAAGCATTTTATGTCTTCTGGAAGGATTTCAAGTCTTCGAGTGTCAAAATCAAGTCTTCTGGAAGCATTTCAAGTTTTCTAGAAACAGTATCAAGTCTTTTGGAAGCATTTCAAATCTTTTAGAAACAGTAACAAGTCGTCTGCAAGCATTTCAAGTCTTCTGGAAGCAATATTAAGTCTTTTGGAAGTAGTATCAAGTCTTCCAGATGCAGCATTGAACCGCTTGCGAGTATTTCAAGTATTTTGGAAGTAGTATTAAGTTTTCCAGAAGCAGTATTGAATCATTTAGAAGCATTTCAACTCTTCTAGAAGCAGTATTTCAAATCTTTCAGAGGCAATATCAAGTCTTCTGAAAGCATTTTAAATTTTCTAGAAGCAATATCAACTCTTCTAGAAGCAGTTCTAGTTAGCAGTTCAGTTTTGGAAGTATTTCAAATCTTCTAGGAACAGTATCAAGTCTTCTGAAAGCATTTTATGTCTTCTGGAAGGATTTTAAGTCTTCGAGTGTCAAAATCAAGTCTTCTGGAAGCATTTCAAGTTTTTTAGAAACAGTATCAAGTCTTTTGGAAGCATTTCAAATCTTTTAGAAGTAGTAACAAGTCGTCTGCAAGCATTTCAAGTCTTCTGGAAGCAATATTAAGTCTTTTGGAAGTAGTATCAAGTCTTCCAGATGCAGCATTGAACCGCTTGCGAGTATTTCAAGTATTTTGGAAGTAGTATTAAGTTTTCCAGAAGCAGTATTGAATCATTTAGAAGCATTTCAACTCTTTTAGAAACAGTAACAAGTCGTCTGCAAGCATTTCAAGTCTTCTGGAAGCAATATTAAGTCTTTTGGAAGTAGTATCAAGTCTTCCAGATGCAGCATTGAACCGCTTGCGAGTATTTCAAGTATTTTGGAAGTAGTATTAAGTTTTCCAGAAGCAGTATTGAATCATTTAGAAGCATTTCAACTCTTCTAGAAGCAGTATTTCAAATCTTTCAGAGGCAATATCAAGTCTTCTGAAAGCATTTTAAATTTTCTAGAAGCAATATCAACTCTTCTAGAAGCAGTTCTAGTTAGCAGTTCAGTTTTGGAAGTATTTCAAATCTTCTAGGAACAGTATCAAGTCTTCTGAAAGCATTTTATGTCTTCTGGAAGGATTTTAAGTCTTCGAGTGTCAAAATCAAGTCTTCTGGAAGCATTTCAAGTTTTTTAGAAACAGTATCAAGTCTTTTGGAAGCATTTCAAATCTTTTAGAAGTAGTAACAAGTCGTCTGCAAGCATTTCAAGTCTTCTGGAAGCAATATTAAGTCTTTTGGAAGTAGTATCAAGTCTTCCAGATGCAGCATTGAATCGTTTGCGAATATTTCAAGTTTTTTGGAAGTAGTATCAAGTCTTCCAGATGAATTCCAGATTGAATCATTTAAAAGCATTTCAACTCTTTTAGAAGCAGTAGTTCAAATCTTTCAGAGGCAATATCAAGTCTTTTGAAAGCAATTCAAATTTTCTAGAAGCAATATCAACTCTTTTAGAAGCAGTTCAAGTTAGCAGTTCAGTTTTGGAAGTATTTCAAATCTTCTAGAAACAGTACCAAGTCTTTTGAAAGCATTTTATGTCTTCAAGTGAAGTCTTTTCAAGTGTCAAAATCAAGTCTTCTGGAAACATTTCAACTTTTCTAGAAACAGTATCAAGTCTTTTGAAAGCATTTCAAATCTTTTAGAAGTAGTAACAAGTCGTCTGGAAGCAATATTAAGTCCTTTGGAGATAGTATCAAGTCTTTCAGATGCAGTATTGAATCATCTAAAAGCATTTCAAATCTTCTAGAAGCAGTAGTTCAAATCTTTCAGAGGCAATATCAAGTCTTCTGAAAGCATTTCAAATTTTCTAGAAGCAATATCAACTCTTTTAGAAGCAGTTCAAGTTAGCAGTTCAGTTTTGGAAGTATTTCAAATCTTCTAGAAACAGTACCAAGTCTTTTGAAAGCATTTTATGTCTTCAAGTGAAGTCTTTTCAAGTCTTCAAGTGTCAAAATCAAGACTTCTGGAAACATTTCAAGTTTTCTAGAAACAGTATCAAGTCTTTTGAAAGCATTTCAAATCTTTTAGAAGTAGTAACAAGTCGTCTGCAAGCATTTCTTCTAGAAGCAACTCTTCTAGAAGCAGTAGTTCAAATCTTTCAGAGGCAATATCAAGTCTTCTGAAAGCATTTCAAACTTTCTAGAAGCAATATCAACTCTTTTAGAAGCAGTTCAGTTTTGGAAGTATTTCAAATCTTCTAGAAACAGTACCAAGTCTTTTGAAAGCATTTTATGTCTTCAAGTGTCAAAATCAAGTCTTCTGGAAGCATTTCGAGTTTTCTAGAAGCGGTATCAAGTCTTTTGGAAGCATTTCTTCTAGCAGTAATATCAACTTTTCTAGAACCATTTAAAGTTTTCTGGAAGCATTTCAAATCTTCTAGAAGCAGTATCAAGTCTTTTCTAAGTATTTCAAGTCTTCTGGAAGCATTTCAAGATTTCTAGATGCAGTATCAAATTTTCTGGAAATATTTCGAGTCTCCTAGAGGCAATACCAAGGCTTCTGGAAGCATTTCCAGTCTTTTGGAAGCAGTTGTAAGTCTTCCTGAACCATTTAAAGTATTTTCGAAGTTGTACCAAGTATTCCGCATACAATATACAATCCTTTAAAGCATTTCAAATATTCCAGAAGCAATATCAAGTCTTTTGGAGGCTTTTCAACCCTTCTAGAGGCAATATCAACTTTCCTAGAAACATTTAAAGTCTTCAGAATGTAGTAGTAAGTCTTCTAATTTCAGTATTGAATCTTTTAGAAGCATTTCAAATATTCTAGAGGCAGTATCAAGTCTTCTGGAAGCAGTTCAAGTTTTCTAGATACAGTTACAAATCTTCTTCCTTCTTTCTTTCTTTCTTTCCGTCTTCCAGAGGCAATATCAAGTCTTCCGGAAGCATTTTAAGTCTTTTGTGATATCAAATTTTCTAGAAGCATTATCAATTAAGCCAGGCCTTTATTGAGACTTTTGGAAGCAGTATCAAAATTATTTATTCGTTTTTTTTACTAATTAATAAAGATTTTACAACAAAAAATAGTCTATTAACAAAATTTTAAATGCAACTTAACAAACGCATCATAATCTTTAGCAATTATTACAAATAGATGGTGGTAATTAAAAAATATATAAATATACAAATTACTTTTATTTAACAATTTCTCAATCCAACAATGTAAGAAAATTTGTTGACGAGTTAAATATGTATGTATAACATTTATATACACCAAGTGAATACAAAAATGCAATTAAATTGTTTTTTTATAAATGCCATACTTTTGAGTAAATGAAAAAAAAATGGGATTACTCTACACTTTGTTCTAAAGATTCAAAACTGTTACATCCTATGCCTTTCTTTGTCGATTCTTTGGCTATACGTTCTTGAGATCAAATTCCACGAATCCATATATCTATCCATACACATCGCCACACATTTCTAAAACACAAATTTTTATACCAATTCAAATTTTATCGCAATCCAACCTGTTCTGAACTATCTAACGACGTCCCCGGCTTATTAATACACTTTTTGAAACATTTCTCCGTCATTTTCTGTAATAAAATTTATTTTAATACAAGACATGAGGACGACAACGTTTCGTAATTAAACGAAAAAAGTGATTACCGTTAATAGTTCTTGTGCGTTCGCTACTGCTATTTGTTGTTTTACTTGGTCCATTAACTCATCTTTTTGCGCGTTAGATAAACCCGCTGGTAGAGAATCCATTATATTTTTTACAATTTATCAACGTTTAACGTAAAAGGTTATGTGACCGGATTTTTTAGGTTATCTACGTCCAACGTGAATTTAGTCGTTTATTTTTACCCCAATTTTTACATATTTTAATTCATTTATTGATTATTAAATGAGTCCATTTAAAATTAAATTATCAACAAATAAATTATAAAAACAAAATAATTTAACAATTTTATAATAATTATTTTAATTTTTAGAATTGGTAATAAAATTGACATTTACTTCTTATTATTTGACAGTTGTCAAAAATTTAATCAGAATAAGTAAAATAAGTAATAAAATATTAATAATGGCTTATATAGTCGAACCAGAAGTTGTAAAATACGCTTGTACTTGCGGCTTATTAAAGCCGATTTCAAAATTATACTTTTGTAGACATTGTTTGGAGGTTAGGTGCGGTTACTGTTTGTGTCATGAGGTAATTTTAATAATATTACTAATTCTTTTCTTTTACACCTTTTAATTGAATTAATTTAGGTTGATTGTCACTTTTGCGATAAATGCCTTGAAATAATGACTTCGACCGAGGCTAGGATCCGAAAAAATCGTTGTGGGACTTGTTTGTTATGCCCGAGTTGCACTTTGCATTTAACCGTTCGCGCAGTGGTCGTTCCGGGGGGTGATCCAAAATCGACACCGAAAAAATCGCTTTATTTGTCTTGTTTAACATGCCGGTGGAGCTCAAGAGATGTGGGGATTCCTGATCAACCAATAAGCACTCGAGATTGGCCCGAAAGGGAGAATGTGCATTCGGTTCGTTTGGTTAAGATTCTTGAGTATTATCGGGGTGTTGTTCAAAAGGAGCAACAGCAAAAACTTGAAAAGGATAAGAAGAAACAGCCTAGGTTTATGTCTTATACGGATAGGACTGGAATTACAGCGGCTATGATGAGGAAACATTTAGGAATTCCTGATCCTAATGTTGGCATTAAAAAGAAAAGTGAAGAGGAAACTATTGGGGCTACTCCTAAAGAGATTATTGAGGATTATCCCGAACATTTGTTTACTGAAGAGATTGATTTAACTAAAAGTAAGTAAATGATAAAGTTTTTTAATTAACTTTAAACATTACCCAGGATACAAGGGTAGTGTACTCCAACCTTGGTTAAGATTTTTGCTTCTATTTTTGTTTTATATTAACAAATGGCAGTTTAAGACTACAGTGCATGCTAATCTCTTTTAGTCTGTATTACAGATGTGATTGTGATTCATTGCATAAAAGTGTACGAAACAGACGTTAGAAATTGATGAATCATTGTCACTTCTCATTAGTGATGCGACGAGTCGGCAACTTTTGGAATCGAGTCGACTCGAGTCAGATTTAAAAAGAATCGAGTACTCGACTCGATCCTTAAAAATCGATTCCATTTTTGAGAATCGAGTCCGACTCGATCCAGTCTTGGAATCGAAACCGTGTCGGAATCGAGTCGGACTCGATTCTTGAGAATCGATTCTATCTATTTTGAAAATTGAGTCGAACTCGATTCTAAAGAATCAATTCCGTTTTTGAGAATCGAGTTCGAATTGGTTCCAACGCGGTATCGATTCGTAAAGTATATTGTTAAAATAAATTTTTTTTGTTATATTACGTTAGAATGCATGCAACATATTATGTGATCAAAACGAAAATTGGGTGAAATATTAGATGAGAAAAAAGTGTCATCTATCAACAGAGATGAAATGTCAACTGTTTTTCCTGTTAACGAAAAAAATACTTTAAAAAAATCTTAGAAAGGTTTGATAAAAACATGGACATATTGCAGACAGTAGTTCTCAACAAAAAATATAGATTCCTATTAACGTCATCTTCAACGTTGTCCTGCTCAAAGAAATTGTATTAAAATTAAACTTTAAGTGAAATAAAATGGAAACTCTCATCGATGTTGTAGAGAATGTAGACCCAAATTTGGTACAAAGTTTTGATGTTGTACATATGCTTCGTGATGCGTTTACTTGTTACAAAACCATGTACATATGTAGAAAAAATGAAGATTGGCTTTAGACTATTAACAATAAAAAGATTTTGAAGTAAAGCCTAACAATCCAGTCAATAACCGCTTATTTAATAAGTTATTGACAAGTTATTAACATGAGGGCAAAAAACGTATTGTACGTATCTGCGAACGTACGTTAACCCTCCAGTACACGCGCATTTTTGTTTTGACGTGAGTGCTCGCACCGGACTGAGAGTCCGGGTTTCTTTGCCAAATAAGAGATGGCGCTGATGTGTAATTTGTATTAAACTCCCTAGATTATTAAAGTACCGCGGTTCATGATATCTATGTATTCAAACGATTGTACACACGAGGTGTACGAATAGGGAGTTTATGTGTGAGAAAAAGGCTTTGCTCCGCCCCCGATTCGAGACCATTATTAAACTTCACCTTTCGTTTCTTTGGTGGCTGATACTGCTTAAAACAAACTTGATAAGCAACCAGGAGCCTTGAACTGCTTTCAAAAATGTTGATACTACCTCTGGAAGACTTGATAATGCTTCTAGAAGCCTTGACATAGCTTTCAGAAGGCTTGAACTGCTTCCATAAGATTTTATACTGCAGCTGAACACTTGATACTATTTTTAGAAAATTTTAAATGATTCCAAAAGACTTGATACCGTTTGTAAAACTACTGGCAAAAAAATGTTTGAAAATGCAAACTCTTAAAGAAGACATTTTTATTGCAAAAGGCACGAAATTGTTAATACAATTTGATTTTGCTTCCAAAATACCAAATACTGCTAGGATACAAAATGTTCATTTCAAAAGTTCAACAAATTTCAATTATAGACCAAATATTGCTTGCGAAGGTGTAAGCACTGTTGATATAAGGCATTTCTGTTGCAAATTAACCATAGGCGCCAGATACATGGACGTTTTTCATGTCGCTTTTGTTTTGAGAACAGTCATTCGTCGTTTGAATCTTTTCCCAATTCAGTTTTTTCACTATCCAGCACCCATACTTATTTTCAAAAACCGGCGCTTATGAAGCTACGAAGATTGTGTTAGATGTACCACTGACGATCTAAAGATAAATCAGTTAGCTGCAGAATTATTCGAATCCTCTATTTGGGCATCGTAAATCTTATACAAATTGCTGGTTCTGGTCCTAAAAACGCTTTAGCACTAGCTCATCTGCCGTTTCATTGGCAGCACTTTCAGAGTGACCTCAGTGTAGTTAAAACGACGAACCTTTTGAGCTATCTGTATTTCCACATAAATTTTGATAATCCTCTACTTGATTTCGAGCTTTGTGGAGATGAGTTTACTTGCGCAATCAGTAATAAAATGTCCAATATAATTATATTTACAAACTCACTTCTACAGTATTATATATTTAGAAATCTGAAACTAGCAACTAACGCCATTAACAACGACAACATTCTGATCTGAAATAATACTTTGACGTCCTTCAACATCGGCAAATACAGAAAAAAGGGATTAACTAACTAGAAACTGACGAAATGACCTATTTACCTTTATTAGCTGTTTCCACCAAAACTTATTTTCGAAAGTAAGTCCTTTTTTCGTAGACAAGAACGGATATATTAAAAAAAAATGTTAACTTGAATGGTTGCGGTCCGCCGAACCAGCGGTTGCAAATTGCTAAAAGACTCTGTAAGTCGATAGTTAAACTTGCAGGAAAAGATTTTATTAATCATAAAATCGTGGCTAAGAGAAAATACAGGAAATTATTTTCAGGATTCTGAGATGACCGCTAGGAGGTGCAAATACCATCTTTAATGCCTTGAAATCTTAACAATTAAACAATTAGTCATCTTAGGAATGGTATCTCAATTTTAAGATACTTGTACATTTCAGTTTCAGTCCAGTCCCAGTATATTCCGAGTTCATGCCGGGATTTCATGAAAGAAGATTTATCGTTTAGAAGTTTGGGAGCTTTAAGAAAGATTTGCAATGAAAATACGATTGGCACCAAATAAATTAATTTTCTGGAAGCATTTCAAACCTTATAGACGCAATGTTAAGTATTCTGACAGCAATATCAAATCTTTTGTTAGCATTCCAAATGTTTTGGAAGCAATTTAGATCTTCTAGAAGCAATATTAAGCCTACCTGAGCCAATATCGAGACTTTTGTAACCATTTTAAATCTTCTAGAAGTAGTATCAAGTCTTCTGGAATCTTCTCGAGTCTTCTGAAAGCATTTCAAATCTTCCAGAAACAGTATAAAGTCTTACAGGGGCTATATCTAATCTTTTGGAAGCATTTTAAAATATCTAGAAGCAGTATCATGTCTTAATTATTAAAATCTTCTAGAAGCAGTATCAAGTCTTTTGGAAACTTCTCAAGTCTTCTGAAAGCATTTGAATTCTTCTGGAAGCAGTATAAAGTCTTACAGGGACAGTATCAAGCGTTTAGGAAGCATTTTAAAACATCTAGAAGCAGTATCAAGTCTTCTGGAATCTTCTCGAGTCTTCTGAAAGCATTTCAAATCTTCCAGAAATAGTATAAAGTCTTACAGGGGCTATATCTAATCTTTTGAAAGCATTTTAAAATATCTAGAAGCAGTATCGATTCTTAATTATTAAAATTTTCTAGAAGCAGTATCAAGTCTTTTGGAAACTTCCCAAGTCTTCTGAAAACATTTGAAATCGTCTAGAAGCAGTATAAAGTCTTATAGGGGCAGTATCAAAGCTTTAGGAGGCATTTTAAAACATTTAGAAGCAGTATCAAGTCTTCTGGAAGTAGTATCCAGTCTTTTGGAAGCACTTCAAGTAATTTTGAAGTATTTCAAGTCTTCTAAAAGTAAGTATAAGGTCTTCTGGAAACATTGTAAGTCGTCTGGAAGTATTGTAAGTCATCTGGAAATATTTTAAGTCTTCTAGAAGCAGTATCAGTCTTCTGGAAACATTCCAAGTATTCTGGAAACCATATCAAGTTTCTTAGATACAATATCAAGTCTTCTGGAAGCATCTTCAGTCTTCTAACAGCGAGATAAAGTACTTTGGAAGCATTGTAGGTCGTCTGGACACACTTCAAGTCCTCTAGATGCAATATCAAGGCTTCTAAAAGCGTTGTAAGTCATCTGTAAGCATTGTAAGTCGTCTGGATGCATTGTAAGATATCTGTAAATTCATCATTTTAAGTCTTCTAAAAATATCAGTCTAGAAATTCAAGTCTTCTGAAAGCAATATAAAGTTTTCTTAAAACAGTATCAAATCATCTAGAGGTAACAACATCAAGTCTTCTGGAAACGCTTTAAGTTTTCTAGATGCTATATCAAGTTATCTGAAAGCATTGTAAATCCTCTAGAAGCAGTAACAGTCTTCTGGAAGCCGCGGTACTTTATAAATCTAGGGACTTTAATTTATATTCTTTTTAAGACAATAATTTAAAAAATTTTTTTATTATCATAAAATTTGCGATAGGCAAATAAATGCCCGCGTTGAATACGCTGCACATTTTTCGGGGCATTTATGTTCTACAGCTTTCATTATCTTCTTCGTTTCTTCTAATCAGATAAGAAGCCATTTTGAACGGAAAAAACATCTTACCGTCTGCAAAATTTTTTGAAAAGCTTCAGTCTTCACCTTCAAAGAGTATTTTTCTTCGTTATCGTATTCATATTCGTATTTTACTGTGTTGTACACTAAGAAATTTTTGACACTAAAATGACATAATTATGTCGGTAAAAAAGTTGCCTTTTCTGTTAAACAATAGAGGGTGTAAAACCCGGAGTGAGAGTCCGGTGCGTGTACCGAAAGGTTAAGCGGGCGTTGACTGTATATCCTATTGATTTGATACTTTATATCGTTTGTATATGTACAAATAGGCTAAACAAGACGCCGCATCGTGACGACAACTCGGCGCGCCGCACTGCCTAGACTTAAAAAAAATATGCGTATGTATACCGGATTTTGTCAGTCGCCGATAGAACGAGTCGTCGTAAGTTGAGAACTGCACATTGTTTTAAAATATTTAATTATTTTCTGTTATTATCTTCCGTCAATGAGGTAAATTCATAACATAGAATAGATAAAAAATAACAATTAACAATTACCTAATTCTAGATAATCTTGAATTCGGACAACACCTGAACAGTTTAAATTTAGTGTATTACCTACAAAGATTTTAGCATGCCGCCAAAAAAGTCTGTGGTATGGGATTATTTTATAAAGGACAAAACAACACATCGTGTGAAATGCAATTTGTGTAAACAAACTTTTAAAGATTTTGGAAATACAACCAATTTAACGAGACATTTAAAGACAAGCCACCCCATACAATACTGTAGCAATACCGGGGAAAACAATATGGAAATCGATAGTGAAAATATATTAGAAGCGTCAACATCAACATGTGATGGTATCAAAACTACTGCATTAATTTCAAGTAGTGTTCGTAAATCGGTAACACAACGTAAGCTCCAGTTTTCTTCAAATCAAAATACTAACAAAATTAATCAAGCCTTGGTGAATATGATATGCACAGATCTTCAACCATTACAAATTGTAGAAAACCCAGGTTTTAAAAATTTTGTAACTTCCTTAAACCCTAATTATACCTTACCGTGTCGAAAAACATTATCTGAAACGTTGTTAACAGACAGATATTCTGTTGCGCGGGCTGCTTTTCTGGAAAAGATGAAGCATGTGCCTTATGTATCTATCACCACTGATACTTGGACGTCTGACAGTACAAAATCCTTTATTGCAATAACGTGTCATTACATATATAATTCTAATTTGGAAACAGTTATTCTATCTACTATTGAAATTAAAAAGTCCCATACGGCTGAAAATTTAGCTAACATTTTACAAAAAACATTGGCCGATAAGTGGAAGTTGATGGATAAAGTGACAGCAATTGTAACGGATAACGCAGCAAACATCAAAAAAGCTGTTACACTTTTAAACATTCAACAAATTTCATGTAATGCGCATATATTAAATTTGATTGTTCAAAATTCAATTGAAGCTGACAACGAGCTTTGCATTTTGATTGAAAAATGTAGGCAAATAGTAGGTTATTTTAAAAGAAGTTCATCGGGCGCTAATACTTTAGCAGAAATTCAAGAAAAAATGAACCTACCGAAATTAAAATTGAAGCAAGATGTAACCACTAGATGGAATTCAACCTATTTCATGCATGAAAGGCTAAAATTTGTAAGAGTACCGTTGGCAGCTGCGTTATCAGCTTTGCCCGCAGCACCTAATAATTTAAGTGAATGTCAATGGGATCAAATCGGTAACTGCATCCATATATTACAACCCATTCAAGAAATGACAAGAATTTTATCAGGAGAGCAATATCCCACACTCTCCTGCATAATTCCGTTGATAAGAGGGCTACATCACGCTTTAGAAAGTATTCGGCCATCTACTACGCTTGGCATGAATTTAAAAAGAAATATCATTAATAACTTAAATGTCAGGTTTGATAAAGTAGAGAGTACGGCAATGTATGCAGTGAGCACTTTACTTGACCCCAGATTTAAGATGCATTTTTGGATGTTGCAAAGGCAAACGAAGCTAAGGATGTGCTTAAAAACGAATTATGTACAATTGCGCCGCCGGAGATGCAGGAAATTGTTGAAAATGTGGAACCCGGAAATTGTGACGGAAAATCAAGTTTATGGAACTTTTTAGACAGCAAAGTGTCAGCACATACAAAACATGTGGATTCATCGGCGGCAGGACAATTATTGCACTATTTGGATTTACCATATGAGCCTCGAAATTCAAATCCTCTTTTATTTTGGTTGAAGCGGAAAGATATAAATGCAGATTTGTATCAAATATCTACAAAATATTTTTCCATACCAGCCACATCGGTGCCATCTGAGCGCGTTTTTTCTAAAGCTGGTTTGCTTTGCTATCGTAGGCGCAATCTTTTAGGTTCAAAAAAAATTGACATGATTTTATTTTTAAATAGTTGCAAACAGTAAATTTATTATTTATTATCTTATATTATTTGTAGTTCTGTTGCATTTTATTTTCTATTTTGTAATCCATCCCAACCTTTTAATAGATAAGATCAATAAATGAATAAAAATAAAATACTTTTTTTTTTCTGAAAAACATGCGATCAAAAATGCGTCGCATGGTTACCATAAAGTGGTAAAGCAACTTTTTTATTTTGCGTTTTTTTTTGGTGTTTTGTTTGAATAATTATTTCAAATTAATATACCATTTTATCGTGGTCCTCATTGTTATATCAAACACAAATTTTTGTTTGAATTAATTTTGACATTGTATTTAAACTTCGTGCTTTTCTTCAGCTTTTTGGTCTGAGCATTCCTTCTGATGCACACCATATATGCATTAGAAGAATATAACATATGCATGTCGTTCATTACCACTCTGTACAATATAAATAAAATAAAATGATTTGAATGATGGAAGTATATTCAATCAAATATCAGTTGATATCTCTATGACACCGTCTTTTGGCACGGCGCGACGTCGTGACGGATTACATACATAAATGGGTTCCAAAAATCGATCTCATCTATGCATTTTATAAATTTTATATGTCTTAAATTATCTAAAGTAAAACAATATTCCTGGATTTTCAATTTATAGAAACGTAACTGCCATACAATAAAACAATAAATATCGTATAATAGTAAAAGGTCATTTTGTCGTTTTCTCATTCATGACATTAATAAATAATAAATTAATTAAGAGCTATTTTTAGAATTAATATATTCGAGTGGAACTGAATTTTGACTCGAGTCCAACTTGACACATAGAATCGAGTCGGACTCGTATTCCGATTCGAGTGGGAATCGATCTTAGAATCGAGTCGGACTCATACTCCGACTCGAGTCGGAATCGATTCTCAGAATCGAATTGGAATCGATTCTTAGAATCGAGTCGGAATCGAGTAGGAATCGAGTCGAACTCGAGTAGGAATCGAGTCGGAATCGAGTAGGAATCGATTCTTAGGATCGAGTACAAGAATGTTTAGAATCGATTCTACTCGAGTAGTTGGAAGAATCGAGTCGAAACTCGATTCTCGCTGACTCGTCGCATCACTACTTCTCATGGTGCAGGCTATACAGTGGCTTACAGCTTAATTGATACAGACCATAGTTCAAAATTTAAAGAGAAGTTAATTTAAAACGGAGAATTTATTAGACAAAATTTGAACATAATTGTAAAGAATAATAGTTTAAAATTAAGTAAAAATCTTTATTTATTTAACAAATAGGCTTGTAATAATATACAAGCTGGAAAACAACAATTTTATTCAACTTTATGATCACAATTAATTTGATACAGTTGAATTTAAAGATTGCACTTAGAAATTGCTATTGATTTTTTTGGTAACTCAATATTTGATGTGATTGCCTTTGGCATTTATCACCACCTTTACCCAATTTGGTATTGATTTGACCAGTTTTTTGGTTACTTGTGGCCATTTTGGTTACTATCATTCCTCATGTAACGCTTTTTTTAAGTCTTCTTTGTTGGATATTTTACACTTGCGTATATTTTGATCCAAAATTGCCCATAGATTTTCAATGGGGTTAATATCCGGCGATTGTGCTGGTGGTGCCATTAATTGAGGGCAGTTCCAAATAAGCCAGGACGGTACAATTCCTGATTTGTGTTTAGGATCATTATCCTGATAAAATCCTGAAAATTACGTATGCCTACATGTACAGCACTTTGAACCAAATTTCGCTGTAGAATTTGAAGGTACATGTTTTGATCTGTAATTCCATCAATAACAACTAACAAGGGGATCTTATGGGTTCGGCATCACCAATTTTGTTCATATTTGCAAGGATTGAAGATGAGTACTCGGACATCACTTTCCTAAAGCAGTAAGATGCAATGCTCAAAAATACTCGAGAAAATTAACTTCAAAGTACTCAAAATGTTTTGCAGCAGTAGAAATATAATAAATATTTGACTTTTTATGTGTCGTTCATTAGTCAAGGGACTGTGAACGTAGCTTTAAATTCTGAGGTGGTAAAATTTTTATTTTATAAAATCAGTATTTGTTACATCTAACACTCTGTGTAAACAAAGATTTAGTACAATGTTTTCTTAAAATAACTGTCAAAAAAAGAATTGATTTCTTGTGTACGCGTAAATATCCTAGTTAATTTTCTTTTTGTTCTTTAATAACTTTTTCTTCCTTCATTGTTATTAAATCGTTAATATATGTGTTGTTATAAATATATAGATAATTATGGAATCTCTCCGCGGCGAATTGAATAAATTAACTTTAAAAATGCTGTTTATTATTATGAAAAGCTTCTTACAGAAAATAACTTGATAGCAGAACAACATTCTTCCACAATGCCTCAAAGGATTTGATACTGCTTCTAGAAGACTTGAAATGTTTCCAAAGAACTTGATATTGCTTTTGGAAAACTTTAAATGCTTCTAAAAAATTTCATACAGCTTCTCGAAGATTTGATGTTGCGTTCAGAATACTTGGTACTTATTTCAGAAGACTTGGTAATGCTTCCAAAAGATTTGACACTGCCTCTGGAAGAACTGAAATGCTTCCAGAAGATTTGATTGATACTGTATCTAAAAGACATGCTATCGCATTTAGAAAACTTGCAATGCTTCTTGAATCTTTGATACTGTCCCTAAAATACTTTATACTGCTTCTAAATCACTTGATATTGCTTCCAGAAGACTTGTAATGGTTCCAAAAGACTTGAACTGAACTTGATACTGCCCATAGAAGACTTAATATTGCTTCTAGAGGTACTGACACTGCTTCCAAAAGATTTGAAATGTGTCCAGAATACTTGCAATGCATCAAAAGATTTGATACTACTTCCAGAAGACATGAAATATTTTCAAAAAACTTGATATTGCATTTGAAAGACTTGCAATGTTTTCAGAAGACTTCACACTGATTTTCAAAGACTTGATATTACTTCCAAAGGCTTGATACTATATCTAGAAGAGTTAATAGTGCTCCCAGAAGACTTGAAATGGTTTTAAAAAATTTGATGTCGCTTCTAGAAGGCTTAATACTGCATCTAGAAGACTTGCAATGATTCCAGAAGATTTTAAATGTTTCCAGAAGACTTGCAATGGTTCCAGAAGGCTTGAACTACTTCCAAAAGACTTAATACTACTTCTAGAGGACCCGATATTGCTTCCTTTTCCAAAAGGCCTGAACTCTTTGTACACTTGTAATGTCTCAAAGGACTTGCTACTGCTTCCAGAAGATTTGAAATGCTTCCAGAAGAGTTGCAATGGTTCCAGAAGACTTGAACTACTTCCAAAAGACTTAATACTACTTCTAGAGGACCCGATATTGCTTCCTTTTCCAAAAGGCCTGAACTCTTTGTACACTTGTAATGTCTCAAAGGACTTGATACTGCTTCCAGAAGATTTGAAATGCTTCCAGAAGAGTTGTAATGGTTCCAGAAGACTTGAACTACTTCCAAAAGACTTAATACTACTTCTAGAGGACCCGATATTGCTTCCTTTTCCTAAAGGTCTGAACTCTTTGCATACTTGTAATGTCTCAAATTACTTGATATTGCTTCTAGAAGACTTGAAATGCTTCCAAAGAACTTGATATTGCTTTTAGAAAACTTGAAATGCTTCTAGAAGACTTCATACAGCTTCTCGAAGATTTGATGTTGCGTTCAGAATACTTGGTACTGATTTCAGAAGACTTGGTAATGCTTCCAAAAGATTTGATACTGCCTCTGGAAGAACTGAAATGCTTCCAGAAGATTTGATTCATACTGTATCTATAAGACATGCTACCGCATTTAGAAGACTTGCAATGCTACTTGAATCTTTGATACTATCCCTAAAATACTTTATATAGCTTCTAAATCACTTGATATTGCTTCCAGAAAACTTGTAATGGTTCCAAAAGACTTGAACTGAACTTGATACTGCCCATAGAAGACTTAATATTGCTTCTAGAGGTCCTGACACTGCTTCCAAACGATTTGAAATGTGTCCAGAATACTTGCAATGCATCAAAAGATTTGATACTACTTCCAGAAGACATGAAATATTTTCAAAAAACTTGATATTGCATTTGAAAGACTTGCAATGTTTCCAGAAGACTTCACACTGATTTTCAAAGACTTGATATTACTTCCAAAGGCTTGATACTACATCTAGAAGAGTTAATAGTGCTCCCAGAAGACTTGAAATGGTTTTAAAAAATTTGATGTCGCTTCTAGAAGGCTTAATACTGCATCTAGAAGACTTGCAATGGTTTCAGAAGATTTTAAATGCTTCCAGAAGACTTGCAATGGTTCTAGAAGGCTTGAACTACTTCCAAAAGACTTAATACTACTTCTAGAGGACCCGATATTGCTTCCTTTTCCAAAAGGCCTGAACTCTTTGTACACTTGTAATGTCTCAAAGGACTTGATACTGCTTCCAGAAGATTTGAAATGCTTCCAGAAGATTTGATTCATACTGTATCTATAAGACATGCTACCGCATTTAGAAGACTTGCAATGCTTCTTGAATCTTTGATACTATCCCTAAAATACTTTATATAGCTTCTAAATCACTTGATATTGCTTCCAGAAAACTTGTAATGGTTCCAAAAGAATTGAACTGAACTTGATACTGCCCATAGAAGACTTAATATTGCTTCTAGAGGTCCTGACACTGCTTCCAAAAGATTTGAAATGTGTCCAGAATACTTGCAATGCATCAAAAGATTTGATACTACTTCCAGAAGACATGAAATATATTCAAAAAACTTGATATTGCATTTGAAAGACTTGCAATGTTTCCAGAAGACTTCACACTAATTTTCAAAGACTTGATATTACTTCCAAAGGCTTGATACTACATCTAGAAGAGTTAATAGTGCTCCCAGAAGACTTGAAATGATTTTAAAAAAATTGATGTCGCTTCTAGAAGGCTTAATACTGCATCTAGAAAACTTGATACTGTTTCATTGTCAAGAAATGGTTTGACAAGTGTTTGTGTCTCATTACTAAGAAAACGTGCGAAACAGTGCTATAAAAGCCCTGCGTGAAAGTAAATCCCATTTAAAATGAATTGCTACGCACTCTTTCGTTATTTTACGCATTTTTTTCTTTGATCACGTATTTTGCAAACTGAAAGTGTCCTGAAAACAGCGATTTTACAAACGAGAGTACATAAAATACATTTTACACTATTTTTATGCACCTGAAAATAACATCAATCAAAATAACGACAATTTTTATTAAGAATATCTCATTAAACTTAATACTTAAGCTGCCTAACCTAAACACAAGCAAAATTGATTGAGCAGGGAATCCCTACAGTATTAAAATTAATTTTGATTTAAAAACAGTTATGAAGTATAAGTGCATTTAGCTTACCTTTACTTATTTTTTTAGTAAAATCGATTTGTTTTGGAGTATTTTAAGTAAAAAACGTATTTATGGCGTTTAAACAGATTGTAGAACAAATAACCTAAAAGTCTTGGAAGGGGCCATTACTGTGAAGGAGAGGGTGAAATAATGTCAAAAGCAAGTGTTGATAAATTTAATTTCCAAAGTGAAATTTATTCTAATTCAAAAAACATACCTATCCAAAAAGAGCAACATTCGAATCATTCAATACTAGTAGCGAAACAGAAAAATCTTATGGATGACATAATTTATCTAAATGAGGATACTATAAGAAATAAGGAAAAAATGGAAAGCCAATTTCCAAATAAAAATTCAATGAGGGAAGAATGGGAACTTGTGAAATCGAAAAAAATTAAGAAAAATGAAAAGAAAAAGAAGAAAGAATCACATAACAAGTATTCGTTTATTGGGGAGTCGAATGATAGTACACTAAAGACAGCTCCAAAAAAAGCCTTTATTTACGTTGGCAGGCTTGATCCAACAACAAAAGCCGAAGATGTGATCCATCATTTGAAAGAAGATTTTCCAGAAGTGTTATGTGAAACAATAAATTCTAAATATCCTGAATATTATGCATCATTTAAGCTCACTGTGGATTTGATAAATTATGAAAAAATTATGAATCCAAAATTATGGCCCCATGGTGCCTATGTAACAAGGTTTTTTCACCCGCGCAAGAAAACCAGCGTAATGAAATAACCAGTACATACCAATACAGCTCTATTAACCCTCGCAGTACTGACGTTTCGCCAACCGTTGCGGACGGTGCCTGGGTCAACCGAGACCCGAACAGTTTTTCTTTACGTAGAATATAAAAAATGAAGCTTTTGCCATTATGATTTTGACTTATTTTATTTTAAAGGTGAACTATTATTAGGGATATAAAATAATACATAAAAATAAAATTTTAAAAAAATTAAATAAAAATATTTATTCTAAATCATTACAATTTGTACACAAAATATTTTTTGTACATGTTGAATGTATATTACATACATATTTATGACAAACATCACATTTTGATTTATATTTATTGTCATTTCCAATACACAAGCTACATCTTGAGCGTTTTTCTAATGTTGTACTCATTTGTTTATTTATTTTTCGGCCTGTACTTTCGATGGCGTCCACAATGTGTCTCGAAAATACTACTGCATTGGTTTCAAATGCTCTAGCTCTAGAATCTATGTTTGCAGCAACTAACTGTTCAGACAAATTTTCTATAAATTGTTTTCTTCTTGATTTTATGTTACCAGTTGCCCAATCCGGATTTTTGAGTTGCCATAGTACAAATGCATTATAGGCTGCAATATCTATATAATGTAAAAAAAGCGACAAAGGCCAACGTCGTGTACATCTCCGGCATGTGTATTCTCTTAGAATTTTATCTAAAACATCCACTCCACTTTTTGTTGAATTGTAATAATTGATAATATTAGGTTTGTAATTATTATTTTCGTCAGAAATAGCATGTTCTCGATGAACGCTCGAAAGTAAAACTACGCATTTTCTTGGTTTTGGGATATACGACACAAGTGTTAGATGGTTTTTCAGAAAATATAAAATCGGAAGAGAATTGAGCTCTTCCGGATATTGTTATCAAAGATTTTGGTAAATCCTTTCTATTTTTCCGCATTGTTCCCGCTATAAATATGTTATCTTTGAGTAAATCCTCTGCAAGTGAGATATCCGTAAAAAAATTGTCGGTTGTGATAGTTCGATTAGATCCCTTCCAAAACTCTGAAAGAACTCTAACTACTCGTTGTCCTTGTCCTTTCTCCGGTGTGTTTCCGCATTTTCCTAAATACACTTCAAAATTACAACAATAATATGTAGAAGCGTCACATAGGGCCCATAATTTCAGCCCATATTTCCCCGGCTTGCTCGGCATATACACCTTGAATGGACATCTTCCTCGAAATGTTACTAATTGTTCATCAATAGTGCCTACATTAGACGCTCGGTAATTATCTCTGCAATTTCTTGTTAAAATATTTGTAATGGTTCTCAAAGCTGCCAACTTATCGGTCATTTTTCTTTCTTCTCGTGTCTAAAAGTCGTCAAAACGCAAAAATCGTAAAATGTTTGTAAATCTATCACGAGACATAGATGCTCGATAAATTTGTCGACTATAAGCAATCTTTTTCTTCCATAGATCTTTTTTACTTTCACGTGATTCCCGAAAACGGCCAGTAATTAGTAAAATCCCAAAAAATGCCTTCAATTCAACACGGTCTACCGGCTTCCATATATTATTTGAAAACATTTCATAATATTTAACCGCTTTTTCATTTGTATAAGTAATTATAATGTCCATGATTTCATCATTTATAAATAAATCAAAACATTGTTCCATGGTTTCTACACCCTCAGAATTTGCTGTGAGTGTAGCATCATATTTACCAAATTCTGCATCTCTGTTTGTGGGGGAAATATATCTCCATGTTCGTCCACAAACATTTTGGTCTTTACAGTGTGACATATTATTACTATTTTCACCACTAAACTCATCACTTTCATAATCCTCTTCTTCTGGTACTGCATCACTAAAAGTCAATGACGCACATTCATCATCAGAAGACACTTCATTGTTATAATCATCATTATTATTTACAAAATTAGCAAACATTTTATTTTTCGATGTAGATCGTTGCTCTAAAATACACCTTCTGTGAACTAAATCAAGAATTTAATGGCAATTGTATTGTCGCTATAGCCTCTTACACAGACAGACGCCTGGCGCTGTAAAGAAACGGTCGAGACATATTTTTTCGTCGTTTTTTCGTCGGGACGTCCGTTTGACGCCGATCTAACTTAACGCACTCCTTGAGTAACGACAAATCTATTTATTACAATTTCTCGCAAAAATTTATTTGGGTCCAAATAGACCCAGGCACCGGAATACGAGGGTTAATTCCAAATATTGCAAAAGTGTTTGAAAAGATTACGTTAAATAGAATGGCTGATTTTATAACTAAAAACAAGATTCTTAATAATACCCAGAATGGCTACATTAAAAGACGTTCAACCACCCGAGCAATATTTCAATTATTGGAAAAAATTACATCTTCTATTAGTAACAATGACATCACTGGCTGTATTTTTATGGATTTGACCAAAGCCTTTGACTGTGTCCATCATGAAACTCTTTTGTGTAAAATGGAATGCATGGGTTTCCGTGGTATAGTCTTAAAATGGTTCAAGTCTTATTTGTCTTGCAGAAGACAACGCGTTGTGTCTTACAACGCTTCCGGTGAAGAAGTGAAATCGGAGTGGAGAGAGGTGGTTCATGGGGTACCCCAGGGATCTATACTTGGACCATTCCTGTTTCTTCTATACATTAATGATCTGCCTGATATATTGGACAGCCTATTGGTGCTATTTGCTGATGATTCCACGTGTGTGGTAACTGGAAGAAACGTAGAAGATGTTTCAAGAAAAGCAGAAGACATCTTAAAAAAAATTGAAGCAATGGTTTACAGGGAATAACTTACATCTCAATATTGACAAAACAAGTTTCATGACCTTTGGAAACAATCCACCAGAAATAAAGATTAACTTACAAGAGGAAATACTTAATTTTGACCGAGAAATTAAGTTCCTGGGGCTAATGCTTGATTCCCGTTTGTCATGGAAACAACACATCGAAGGGTTAGCTTTCGGGTTATCAAGATCTTGTTATGCGCTTCGTACTGTGGCAAGAGGTGTAAATGTGAGTGCCGCTTTAAGTGTTTATTATGCATGCGTCGAGTCACGTTTACGATATGGGGTCATTTTCTGAGGAAATGTTCCAAGTGCTGAACGCGTTTTCATCCTACAGAAACAATGTATGAGAGCAATATTTCACCTGTGTCCGTGTGAATCATGTAAACCTATTTTTAAACAACAAAATATACTTACGTTTCCGTCGTTGTTTATCTTGGAATGTGCACTTTTTGTTAAAAATAATTATGTGCACTTTTTCTCACAATATGAATTGTATCACTGTCACCAAACGCGAGGTACTGAGCAGTTATATCTAATGCCACCTAAGACAAGTTACACTAAAATACAAAAGAGTGTTGTGTATTTTTGTATAAAATTATACAATTTTTTACCAATGAATTTAAAAATGTTACCTACAAAGCAATTCAAAAAATGTTTAAGAGCTTATTTAATTGAAGGGACCTTCTATAGAGTAGATGATTTCTTTTCTAAACCTGTTTATATTAAACATTGAGTCCGTATTTTTTATTACGACATTGTATATTTTTCTTTTTTTTTTTTTTGTTCTGGCTTTTTTCCCTGCAGATAGCATTATGGAAATAAAGATTTATTATTATTATTATTATATGTTGACGTTAAATCTTTTTTTACTGCCAATCTCGAAAAAATTAAAATTACTATGTAATAAAATTTAAGAAATTAATCGAATTATTCCATGTTTTTAATTAATTTATTACGATTTTACGTTAAATATTAACGAAAAGAAGAAAATCGAATTTAATATATTTATTAATAAAATTGATTTAAAATTGTAAAATTTTATTATCACCTTTTGAAATGTTCACTAAATTTTAAAATATTTTATTTTAAACAAAAACTTGTAAATTAATTTGCTTTCAATTCAAAGGGTAAATAAAAATTGATTTTTATTCTTTTTTATAGTTACATCAATTAAACAATCTTTACTTCAACCTGAGTCGCAACCAAGCACTGTAGATAAGTTATTTCCTGTTCACAAACATTTTTCTGTGAAGCAATCACTAAGATGTCGATCTTGTGAACATAACGTTAGTAAACCGGAATTTAATCCAACTTCCGTTCGATTCAAAATCCAATTATTTGCATAGTAAGTAATGCAACTTAATTTAATACAAATTTAATCAATCCATGTATATTTAATTAATAAATTTTTTAGTTATCACATTCCAGAAATTAGGATCGTTACGGTTGAGCCGTTACGAGCAGGAAAACCATGCGAATTATTCTTAAAATTTATTAATCCAACCCAACACCAAACCACCATAAGTATTCTTCCACTATCAGCGATGGAAATTAAAAGTACCGAGAATAATAGCGATTTGGTGGTGGTTAAAACCGAAGAGGTAAATATCAATTATTTTTTAATAAATTCATATAAAATATTAATTATAGAAGGAACCAATTTCCCTTCCATCAAGCCAACCAAGCAGTATAATTCACTCATCTTTATCAAAACAACCATCAATAACCATAAAACCACGTCCTGTTGACTCAAAAATTGGAGGTGATTTAGAAATTCCATCGAGATCGTTTATTTTACCCCCGCGAGATGATGCAGCTGAGTATGATGATTCAGGCGAAAATTATAATTTTCAGGATGATCCAAAGTATTAAATAATACTTATTAAACGTTTTTTTATTACATATTTATCATTTTAGGTTAGTTATCAGGCGTAAATCGAATAAAGCTGTGATTAAATTGATGATTACTCCAAGTAGTGAATTGAATCTTGGGGAAGAAGTAATAATCGGATTTGTTATGCAGCATGTTTATACTAACACAATTCCGATTGAGAAAGTTAAGGAACCTCAAAAATGTGAACATAAAATTAGTGTTTATTTATCCTTGGGGAATTTAGTTGGATCACAATAATTTATTTTAATTTCAGCTAATTATAATAATGGTAGCTTGTGCTTATTTATTTTTTATATAGCTTTTTTTTGTACTGATGCTTGTTTAAAAATGATGATAAATGTATTAATATTATATTAAAATTCATTATATTCTGCCTTGTTTATAGATATACATAGTTATCCAAAGAATTTAGTTAGTGGTTGCGATGTCTACATGGCAGGGTGATTTATATGTCGCCATTCATAAAAATTTAAATTCTACTATTTGCGCCATGTACGCGTTATTACGAGATTGTTGCATTGTTGCAAAAATAAGTTGCATATATTTCAATATCTCTTGTACACAAAAAAAAATCAATAATGTGTCCAAGAATTGTGCCGAATTTGGAAATTGGAAGCTTTACGTCGGTAAAATATCGATATGTAGACGGCAAATTTTTTACGTATTAAGAATTATTAAGAAATTTGTTTCAAAAAGTTTATTAAAAATTCTGGGCAAGGCATTCAAGTGGAGACGTATTTTATTAAATAATAATAATAAATAACTATTCAAACCAGCGTGAAGTACAAAAGAGAAGGAACAGTATTATATACAAAATTATCAATATTATAAAAAAAAAGTATCAACTGGACAGAAAACTGTAATAAAATATACAGGGTGTCTCACTTAACTGGTTCATTAGAACTTATTTAGGTTCCACTATTCGCAGAGGCTTGAAATTTTGGTAACATGGGTTGTTCATTCCGATCTATTAATGTAAAATATTTTCAAGATGGCAACCACTTCCGGTACACCGGAAGTAGACCTCAACTTCGTTATTTTAAATGGAATGCTATAGTTTTTATTACACCATTCAATTATACGTAAGGAAATATGTTGACTTTGATAATAGTTATTGGTACCTAGCGCCTTTTGTTTTCGAGTTATTTTGATTTTAAGTGTTTTTTGGCAAATATCACCATGCTGTTTAAAAGCACATATCTCAACCAATGTTAATTCAAAAATGTTTTGCATTGGTGCGATAGCTCTTCAGATACTGTCAAATAGATTGTCACTTGTTATATCAGTGTACCTTATACAGCGTGATCAAAAATTGAATTACGGTTTCGCTGTATTCAATTGCGAGAAAGTCGAAAATTTTAAATGGAACGCCCCATATCTTTTTAGCCTATCAAAACGGAAATTTAATTCTCTACAAATTATCTATAAACATTACTATACCTATTTATTATGGTTTTCTTCATATTGAGCATTTTATCAAAATCCTACACAAAATGCTGGTAGCCGTTCAGTTTTTATTAGAAGGCTATGACATATTGACAGTTTATCCTTTAATTTATTTAATTTATCATTGGTATTATTTCTAGAATGATCTGTAATTAAATAAAGTTTAGTTTGTTAGCTTTTATTTTATTTTTTTTTTTAATAAATATAAAATTATTTATTTATAATAATGATTAATACACATTCTTAATTAATAACTTTAAATTATAAGTATTAATTAAAAATTTTCTTTTTGTCATCAATATGAAGCTAGCTGATTTATTAACTCACTTCACGTTTTTTTTTTTTATTTATTTTATTTTAACTGACTCCAAAACAGTGAATGTCACTGATATCAAGGCCTTAATACACAAAAAATATATGTAAACAAAGAAAATCACAATAGGTTATGTATAAAAAACGAAAATAAAAATCCTCAAAAATGCAAACCCATCAGAAACAGTTCAACACTCATTCACTTCAAAAACATTTTCAGATTATAAACTAATTTTTTCATTGTCCTTGCCTCCACTATTATTATCGGAACACTGTTGTATGCTTTAATACCAAGATATAATGGTGATCTCTGTGCTGTCGTTGTTCTACAATATTTATTTCTAAAATCATTTGCATTCCGGGTGCTGTATTCATGCCAGTTCTTAACTTGTTTTGTATTTATATTAGTCTTTATTAGTTTGTTTTTTATAGAATATATATATTTTATTTGCTCATAAGTCCGAATTTTCTGCAAGTTCCATATATTTTCCATTTCATACACAAGATCAGTTGACATACAATAGTTCAACTGAAAGATAGATTTTACTGCTTTATTCTGCGTTCTTTGTAATTTATTTAACTGGTAAAGCGGAAGACCTCCCCAGCAGGGAATTAAATATCTAATTTGTGGCAGTATAAAGCTATTATAGAGTAAACGCCTAGAGTTTTTATTTAAGCAATCCGTACACCTTTTTATTGCACTAACCATTGGCACAATTTTTTTAATGATAGCATTCACATGTACATTCCAATTGAGATCATTTGTCAAATTTAAACCTAAGTATTTGTACGTTTGCACTTCTTTTAGTTTTTCTCCATTGAGAAACACATTTATATCACTTTTTTGTTTAATAATCATATATACCGTTTTATTAACGTTCACCGATAATTTATTATAACACAGCCATGTATAATACAGATTTAAGTCGTCGTTCGCCACCTTTTCAAGTTCCTTTATATTACTTGAGGATATAACCAAGACGGTGTCATCAGCAAACACAAAATATCTCGCTTGAAGTTGTAGATACTTTAAGTTTTGAATGTATAATAAATATTGCAAAGGACCAAGTACTGATCCCTGAGCTACTCCAATACTTAGGCTTTTTTTTTTATTCTTGGTTTTATTGATTTGAGTATAATGCTTACGGTCCTTAGAATATGACTGGAAGAGGTCTTTTGCAATGCCTCTCATTCCCATTTTTTCTAATTTATTGAGTAAAATATCTATGTCCACAGTATCAAATGCCTTTTGTAAGTCAATAAACACTGTCAAAACATACGTCTTCTTATCGAGTTCTTCTGCAATATATTCTAGTAAATCCCCTATCGCCCCCAAGGTACTACTCTTCTTTTGAAATCCATATTGATATGGATCGATGTTAAAGAATTTCTGTATAAAGTTAGTTAACCTGTGTTTGATAACTTTTTCTGTTATTTTAGAAAAAATATTTAAGATTGAAATTGGTCTATAGTTACCAAGTTCTGTTTTTGCTCCTTTTTTATGAATAGGGGATATTTTCGCCGTTTTTAATTCATTCGGAAACAGGCCAGTAACCAGGATATCATTAATGATATTCACTATTTTGTCTCCCAAAACTTCAAAAAGCAGCACTATATCAGATTTAGTAATACCATCTTCTCCCGGCGAACTATTATTATTTAAATCCCTTATGATAGAATTAATTTCTGTTAAATCAGTTGGTTCCAAGTAAATGGATTCTTTTGTTTCTTCTTCTCTAAACTGGTGATTAAGAACCGGTTTAATTTTTGAGGCTAAATTCTTACCTATTTCAGAAAAATAAGTATTAAATTCCTCAGCTATTTGTTGCTCATCTTCAATGACTGCACCTGTCATACTTTTCATTTGTCCCACTTTGCCCTTTTTTTTTTGTTCGTTTCAAACATATATCGTTCAGGACCTTCCACATTTTTTTACTGTTTGTTCCAGCCTCATTAAGTGTTTTTTCCACATACTCCTTCTTTAATTTTCTTCTCATATTATTTACCACATTCTTTAAATTTTTAAAATGTCTTTCGGTTTCTGAGTTTCTTATTAATTTCCATCGCTTATATGAATTATCTCTGTTTTATTTTCTCAATAAACTCAGCATTTATCCAATAGTTGTTGTTGGATACTTTTATTCTACTTTCCTTTGTACACTCAATTTTTGTTTTTGTTATTATTTCTGCTAATTTTCCAAAGGAAGTTATTTCTTCCTGTTGCAATTTCACTTGAATTAGTTCTTTCCATTTTCCTTTCAGCAGTTTAGTTTTATTGATAACTTCTTTAGTTTTTTTTTCAATTACTTTGTTTAATTTAATATACATAACTTTATGATCTGATATCACATGATCCGTAAGGGTTATATCACAGTAGAGGTTTTTATTCATTAAAGCATGATCTAAAATAGTAGCTGTTTTTTCCGTTTGTCTAGTAGCATTCTCAGTAGTAAGAATATTCTGTATTGTAAATGTGTTCATTTCGATAATATTTTTATACTTTCTAATCGTATCAGTTTCACTGAGTAAATTTAAATTCATGTCTCCCAAAATAATACAAGGAGACTTCTGAGTTTCCATAATTTTATCTATTTGTGCTAAAAAAAACGTCAGCTTTGTTTCTGGGCGCTCTATAGATATTTATAATTACGCAATTAACTTTAGTAAGACAAACACAAAGTATGTTACAGTCCTCAATTTCCATTTCTCGAATATGTCTCTGATCATACTCCAAATTGTCTTTTAAAAACAGACTCACCCCTCCTCCCCTTGAATCTCTACAATGATGTACAACATTACATTGTCCCAAAAACCTTACACACAACTTCTTTTGTATCTTCATTTTCTTGGATCGGTACACCAGAAACAATGATATTCCTTTGTCGTTCTATTTGCTCTTGGTTATTTGCTTTTTGTTCCAGTATTTCCAATCGTTTCTTTAATATACGATTTTCATCTCTATAAAGCTTCACCTCCTCAAACAAATTTTCAGACACCTTTTTTTGATCTTCAAAAGAATCTGACATAAATTGAACTGATTTTTTAAGATCCTCTATATCTCTGGGTATTTTTTCCTCAAAGGGTTTAAGGGCTTCGCTTAAGAGTTGCTTCACTATATGTATTAATTTTACTTCATCCACAAGTTTCGATGTTTCATAAACTTTATCTTCCCTAACCTCACTTCCATCGCGCGGTTTACAACAAATCATTTTATTTTCCTTATTCATTACTTTTGCTTGTAACGCACAACTAGGGTGGTAGTAGGAATTGCAAATTTCACATCCCACTGGTGCATTGACCTTCTTCCTGCAGGATTTACAATTCTTTTCCATTTTTCATTAACTTTATAACTGTTTGTTTTGAAATACATAACCTCTGAATCTGAATATCTCAACCCATTATCGAGAAACATCTTTTTTCCGTTTATTGTAGATATTCTGTGACTAGACACAAAGGAGTTTACATTAACAGAGGTAAAGTTAAATGGCCTTGGCAGCAAGCTTCTAACTCTTTAACGGTGCATATTATGACCGCAAACTACCTCGGCTTAATGTTAATTAACATTAATAGCTTTATTGCTTTTGTATTCAAATTTATAATTTTTAAGCATACAATATTTTAATTCAAAAAATTTAATATTCAAATTTGGCAACACTGGCGCATGCTCAAGTTTGACGTTTGATAACGTAACCTCAAATTTTCCCATTTCAATCTAATTCTAAACATAAAATGAACAACATTAATTTAAATATATTAACAAAGTATTACCGTAAGTATTATTAACCCACCAAACACACTTAAACAATTCTTTGTCAAATTTAACAATAGTAGCAATAACTTAACCTCAAAACTTTGTTTCAACACAACCCAAATTAATTAAATTTTTATCAATTTCTAGTAAATCAATCATTTAATCGGTTTTTTTCACTCACCACAACAAGCCGAATCAACCAAAAGTGGAGACAAGAACGTGGTTTGCCATTAAATCCCAACGCTTGTGGTGTTTTAACAGATAAACCAGATTACACATTTCTGGATGGTCGACCCACTCCTTATGGGGCAAACCAAAGGCGAAGAATCCTGAAACAAAGGGAAATTACGGAAAAAATTATTGCATTAACAAAGGAAGTTGATTTTGCGGTTGAAAGACATGAACAGATTAAAAACGAGGAATTATTGGCTCGAAAAAACTTGTTGGATAATAAATTAAAACCGAAAGGAAAGATGTTGATTAATAAATAAATAAATAAATAAATAAATAAAATAAAATGAGTTATATTTAAAATAGTTTAATAAAAAATCTTTTGTTCGAATTAATTTTATTTTGCAAGATCGTTTTTACATTCATCTTAAATCCACTGGTTATTTATTCCGATAAATTCTAAATTGGTATTATTAAATAAGTAAAATTACTTTTCACCAAAATACGGTACAAAAATGCGGTTAAATTAACGACAAAAATGTGGAATCGTTGATTTCTTTTTTTTCTTAGCATCTAATTCTGTAAAAAATTCTCTGATATCTTCCTCTCTTACAACTTTTTTGTTTTCAGCGAATTTTTTTAAATACTCAACGAGATGGCCCTTCATATCGTTATACCCAGCTATCGCCTCCATAAGAGGAACCCGATCAATCGAATTTAAAGCATCCTCTTCTTTTTTTAACACAGTTTCTTTCCCTTTATCCTCGTAAAATTGAACTGTGTCTTGGAGACTTGTTAAAAACGCGACGTTTTCATCCAAATAAATTTTCGTGCAATCCTCGCAATTGCATAATTGCGTCCTCCAATTAATGTCTTTTAAAAATTTTGCTGTTACCTTCTCGGACTTTAATTTGGGTTTTTTGCAACCTCCATCATCGATTTCGTTATTAATAATGTCTTTGCTTACTTCTTCGACGAGATCGTCGATAATAACGACATCTTTATCATCTTTTTCTTTGTTTTCTTCATCTCCGAGGATAACAACATCCATGTTATTCTCGTTATTTTTCTCCTTACTAATCTTTGTAATTGTTAAACCATCGTAATATAACAAAAATTCATGATTTTTAACACATTCCTCACAAATCATTTCAGCGAAATGATTATCGGGCACTTCAACGCCAATGTGTCTCGTGTGCAACCAATCTTCACACACGACACATTGAATCATTTCATCGGGATATGAATCTTCGAGGTCTGGGTAAGGTTTCGAGCAGATGCAATAAACTCCTGAGAAATTCTGATTATACGTATTTAAAGTGTTATAATCATCTTTTTCTTTGCATAAATTGCAGGTGAAATCGGGAAATTTCGAATTGCCACAATCGCATCGAAAATTCCTCTTAGTATACAACTCAACGAGCTCATGACCTTCATGGCAATGATAAGTACAAGCTAAACAGATTCCCGCGCGTTTCGTCGGGTCCGTTTTTGCTTCCGGAGTGCATGTTAAACATGCATAAAGAGCTTGGCGTTTTAAATAACCCTAAATTAAAATAATTTTTTTTTGTTATTATTAATATAAATTGATGTATGAAATACCTCGGTGTATGTGCAATTTTTATCATCAGAAGCCCCGAGAACGGCGCATGCATCGGCGAATAAACTTTGTTGCGTTTCGGCTACTTCTGACAAGGTTACTGTTTCCAAGTTTTGGTTTTCCTCTTGGGTTTCGACGAGATTGATAACGTTATCCATTTCTTTACAAGTTGATGAGATTCCTTATAAGAAAAACGAATAATTTTTAGTTTTAATATCGATTATTTAAGAAATATGTAATATTACCAAATATCAACTGACATATGATTAGAAACGTCAAATAATTCAGGCGGCAAAATTTCTAATTAGGCTACAATCAGAAGTGTGAAGGAACCTATAATAATTAATTATTATTTTTATTAATTATTGTTGAGTTATAATAAAAAATTTATTATTTTTAATTCAAATAGATGTGTTGTAACTTCAATATTAATTGTTTTGATGATGTTAAAATTTTTTAACATTTTTAAATAAGGAAAGAAAATTAATCGCTTTAATATAAACAAATAAAATTTATGTTTATATTAATTATTGTTGGGTTATAGATTAAAATGTATTACTTTTAATTCAAATAATTCAATAATAACCGTTTTGTTGATCACAAAAATTTAGAATTCGCCCGTTAGATGGCAGTTTAACTTTTTACATTTATTTATTAAAAAAAGGAAAATTAATTGCTTTAATATTAATAAAATTTATTTTTACATTAATTATTATTGGGTTATAATTGTAATGTATTAATTTTATATTAAACAAATCTATTTTATTTGTCGTATTAACTGTTTTAATGAAAACAAAAATTTAGAATTCGCACGTTAGATGGCAGTCTAACTTTTTACATTTATTTATTAAAAAAAGGAAAATTAATTGCTTTAATATTAATAAAATTTATTTTTACATTAATTATTATTGGGTTATAATTGTAATGTATTAATTTTATATTAAACAAATCTATTTTATTTGTCGTATTAACTGTTTTAATGAAAACAAAAATTTAGAATTCGCACGTTAGATGGCAGTTTAACTTTTTACATTTATTTATTAAAAAAAGGAAAATTAATTGCTTTAATATTAATAAAATTTATTTTTACATTAATTATTATTGGGTTATAATTGTAATGTATTAATTTTATATTAAACAAATCTATTTTATTTGTTGTATTAACTGTTTTAATGAAAACAAAAATTTAGAATTCGCACGTTAGATGGCGGTACTGACATTTTACATTTCTAATTAAAAAAAGAAAATTGTTTTTACAATATTTTTATTTTTTCTTTATTTTCCAAATAATTGATATTAATTATTTTCAAAAAATATATTTAGATTAAATCATATTTTAAATCTTTAATTTTAAAATAATTTTTAATTTCAAGATTGTTGACTTGATTTGTGAAGCGAGGGTTCAGTAAAATTAATCGTTTTAATATAAACAAATAAAATTCATGTTTATATTAGTTATTATTGAGTTATAATTGTAATGTATTAATTTTATATTAAATAAATATATTTTAATTTTAGTTTTAACTGTTTTAACGAAAACAAAAATTTAGAATTCGCACGTTAGATGGCAGTTTAATTTTTTACATTTATTTATTAAAAAAAGGAAAATTAATTGCTTTAATATTAATAAAATTTATTTTTACATTAATTATTATTGGGTTATAATTGTAATGTATTAATTTTATATTAAACAAATCTATTTTATTTGTCGTATTAACTGTTTTAATGAAAACAAAAATTTAGAATTCGCACGTTAGATGGCGGTACTTACATTTTACATTTCTAATTAAAAAAAGAAAATTGTTTTTACAATTTTTTTATTTTTTCTTTATTTTCCAAATAATTGATATTAATTATTTTCAAAAAATATATTTAGATTAAATCATATTTTAAATTTTTAATTTTAAAATAATTTTTAATTTCAAGATTGTTGACTTGATTTGTGAAGCGAGGGTTGAGTAATATTAATCGTTTTAATATAAACAAATAAAATTCATGTTTATATTAGTTATTATTGAGTTATAATTGTAATGTATTAATTTTATATTAAATAAATATATTTTAATTTTAGTATTAACTGTTTTAATGAAAACAAAAATTTAGAATTCGCCCGTTAGATGGCAGTTTAACTTTTTAAATTTATTTATTAAAAAATGGAAAATTAATTGCTTTAATATTAATAAAATTTATTTTTACATTAATTATTATTGGGTTATAATTGTAATGCATTAATTTTATATTAAATAAATATATAGTATTAACTGTTTTAATGAAAACAAAAATTTAGAATTCGCACGTTAGATGGCGGTACTTACATTTTACATTTCTAATTAAAAAAAGAAAATTGTTTTTACAATTTTTTTATTTTTTCTTTATTTTCCAAATAATTGATATTAATTATTTTCAAAAAATATATTTAGATTAAATCATATTTTAAATTTTTAATTTTAAAATAATTTTTAATTTCAAGATTGTTGACTTGATTTGTGAAGCGAGGGTTGAGTAATATTAATCGTTTTAATATAAACAAATAAAATTCATGTTTATATTAGTTATTGTTGAGTTATAATTGTAATGTATTAATTTTATATTAAATAAATATATTTTAATTTTAGTATTAACTGTTTTAATGAAAACAAAAATTTAGAATTCGCCCGTTAGATGGCAGTTTAACTTTTTAAATTTATTTATTAAAAAATGGAAAATTAATTGCTTTAATATTAATAAAATTTATTTTTACATTAATTATTATTGGGTTATAATTGTAATGCATTAATTTTATATTAAATAAATATATTTTAATTTTAGTATTAACTGTTTTAATGAAAACAAAAATTTAGAATTCGCACGTTAGATGGCGGTACTTACATTTTACATTTCTAATTAAAAAAAGAAAATTGTTTTTACAATTTTTTTATTTTTTCTTTATTTTCCAAATAATTGATATTAATTATTTTCAAAAAATATATTTAGATTAAATCATATTTTAAATTTTTAATTTTAAAATAATTTTTAATTTCAAGATTGTTGACTTGATTTGTGAAGCGAGGGTTGAGTAATATTAATCGTTTTAATATAAACAAATAAAATTCATGTTTATATTAGTTATTATTGAGTTATAATTGTAATGTATTAATTTTATATTAAATAAATATATTTTAATTTTAGTATTAACTGTTTTAATGAAAACAAAAATTTAGAATTCGCCCGTTAGATGGCAGTTTAACTTTTTAAATTTATTTATTAAAAAATGGAAAATTAATTGCTTTAATATTAATAAAATTTATTTTTACATTAATTATTATTGGGTTATAATTGTAATGCATTAATTTTATATTAAATAAATATATTTTAATTTTAGTATTAACTGTTTTAATGAAAACAAAAATTTAGAATTCGCACGTTAGATGGCGGTACTTACATTTTACATTTCTAATTAAAAAAAGAAAATTGTTTTTACAATTTTTTTATTTTTTCTTTATTTTCCAAATAATTGATATTAATTATTTTCAAAAAATATATTTAGATTAAATCATATTTTAAATTTTTAATTTTAAAATAATTTTTAATTTCAAGATTGTTGACTTGATTTGTGAAGCGAGGGTTGAGTAATATTAATCGTTTTAATATAAACAAATAAAATTCATGTTTATATTAGTTATTGTTGAGTTATAATTGTAATGTATTAATTTTATATTAAATAAATATATTTTAATTTTAGTATTAACTGTTTTAATGAAAACAAAAATTTAGAATTCGCCCGTTAGATGGCAGTTTAACTTTTTAAATTTATTTATTAAAAAATGGAAAATTAATTGCTTTAATATTAATAAAATTTATTTTTACATTAATTATTATTGGGTTATAATTGTAATGCATTAATTTTATATTAAATAAATATATTTTAATTTTAGTATTAACTGTTTTAATGAAAACAAAAATTTAGAATTCGCACGTTAGATGGCGGTACTTACATTTTACATTTCTAATTAAAAAAAGAAAATTGTTTTTACAATTTTTTTATTTTTTCTTTATTTTCCAAATAATTGATATTAATTATTTTCAAAAAATATATTTAGATTAAATCATATTTTAAATTTTTAATTTTAAAATAATTTTTAATTTCAAGATTGTTGACTTGATTTGTGAAGCGAGGGTTGAGTAATATTAATCGTTTTAATATAAACAAATAAAATTCATGTTTATATTAGTTATTGTTGAGTTATAATTGTAATGTATTAATTTTATATTAAATAAATATATTTTAATTTTAGTATTAACTGTTTTAATGAAAACAAAAATTTAGAATTCGCCCGTTAGATGGCAGTTTAACTTTTTAAATTTATTTATTAAAAAAAGGAAAATTAATTGCTTTAATATTAATAAAATTTATTTTCACATTAATTATTATTGGGTTATAATTGTAATGTATTAATTTTATATTAAACAAATCTATTTTATTTGTCGTATTAACTGTTTTAATGAAAACAAAAATTTAGAATTCGCACTTTAGATGGCGGTACTTACATTTTACATTTCTAATTAAAAAAAGAAAATTGTTTTTACAATTTTTTTATTTTTTCTTTATTTTCCAAATAATTGATATTAATTATTTTCAAAAAATATATTTAGATTAAATCATATTTTAAATCTTTAATTTTAAAATAATTTTTAATTTCAAGATTGTTGACTTGATTTGTGAAGCGAGGGTTGAGTAAAATTAATCGTTTTAATATAAACAAATAAAATTCATGTTTATATTAGTTATTATTGAGTTATAATTGTAATGTATTAATTTTATATTAAATAAATATATTTTAATTTTAATATTAACTGTTTTAATGAGAACAAAAATTTAGAATTCGCACGTTAGATGGCAGTTTAACTTTTTACATTTATTTATTAAAAAATGAAAAATAATTGCTTTAATATTAATAAATAAAATTTATTTTTACATTAATTATTATTGAGTTAATTGAGTTATAATGGTAATGCATTAATTTTATATTAAACAAATCTATTTTAATTTTAATATTAACTGTTTTAATGAAGACAAAAATTTAGAATTTGCTCGTTAGATGGCGCTACTTACATTTTACATTTCTAATTGAAAAAAGAAAATTGTGGTTTTGATTTCTTTGTTTGCCAAATAATTGATATTATTCTCAAAAAACTTGATTAAATCATATTTTAAATCACTAATCTTATTAATTTTTAATTTTAGGATTACCTTGATTTGTGACGCGAGGGTTGCTAAGTAATTTTTGAAACAATTGCCTATTTAGACATAAACAATCGTCGCCATTAGTGTTAAAATGTGTTAAACGCGAAAAAGTTTATAAATTGCCAATTAAATAATTTGGAAGTGAATTTAAGGTTGTTGGTGGTACATAATGGATTAAAGGGTAACTTTTCTTGATTATACAACAAATTTGATCTAAACCTATAGTGTTTTGACTATAACATATGCGGTGACCTTGAGCTTCTAGTTGTAAATGTTCGTGGAATGAAAAAAAGGAAGTGAAGGAAGAATTTCCATGTTTTGGATTCCATTTACGGTAAGTAATAGTCCATCCTGTAAATCTGCATTTACCAAAGTCTTTTATAAGGAGTTTCTGATTTGCTTTCTCTATCTTGTGTTATCATGTGATACAGTAATATGTTTATCTTTCAGTGATAAGTGATAAGTATGTGATAAGTATTGAACATATCAATTAACCCTCCAGTACACGCGCATTTTTTTTGACGTGAGTGCTCGCACCGGCACAGAATATCTACAACAATTTTTTGAAACATTAGAAGAAAAAGTGAAAAACTTTAATAAAGAAAATAAAATATGTGTCCTTTGCTTTGACGAAATGAGCTTAAAATCAAATTTGTTTTATTCAATCGGGAGTGATATTGTAATAGGGTTTGAAGATGATGGGCAAGGTGCTACTCGGCCATTAAAACCTGCGTTAAGTGCCTTGACTTTTATGGTGCGTGGAATATATTCAAAATGGAGCCAGCCACTGTCGTATTATGTTTTTAATTCTGGATGTCCTGGCCAATTGTTGAAGGAAGTTATTATAGAAACTATTAAAAAATTAAAAGGAATTGGTGTTAAAGTAGTAGTCGTAGTATGTGATATGGGCTCCAATAATTTACAAGCTATACGGCTACTAAATATTGATGTTGATCGCCCCTATCTTTATGTAGATGATGAAAAAGTCATATTTATGTTTGACACGCCACATCTGTTTAACCCTTCATACGTTGTTAGTAGAACGTCATCTATATTATAAGTGTACAAGTTCGGAAAAATAAAATAATAAATGCAGAATACGACTGGGGTATGCTATACCCCACCACACTTAACTCGTGAGTACACCTGACAAGTGCATGTTGAGTCATTGTTCATCTCAAATCTCTTCATGATTTTATGCGAAAATGTCAAAATACGAGTACGAAAAAGAACAGAATAGGTTATTAGCCTTGTGGGCGGAAGTTCTTTCCGATTCTGAATCGTTTATCGACTCAAACTCAGAAGATGAAGAAGTGTCTCCTCATACTGATATAGTTGCTGATATTAGAGAACGTTTCACCGAAGAAACGAGTGAAGACGATACTGACGATGACGATCAAGTGGAAACTAGTAACACACGGTTTATGCTAGCTAAAGATGGAACAAAATGGTTCAGGGAACCAGGGAAAAAAACCATCAGAACAAGGTCTGAGAATATAATCACTCATTTACCAGGAGTGAAAGGTGAGGCAAAACATAAACAAAATCCAATATCATGCTGGTCATTGTTTCTTACGGATGACATGTTAGGAGACATTGTATTCAATACAAATATCAAAATAAACACTAAGGGTGTAAAATATGATAGAAATCATAAATATTTAGTAAAGGAAACTGTTGAGGTGTGGAAATAAAAGTCTGAATAGCGTTTCTATATTACTTATTTTATTATAACATAACAACGATGCTTTCTTAACGACTTCATCACTTCTCTTCTTTTACATAACATGCGCACTTGCTTTTATATTCGCTCATGCGCACTTTCAACTCCATTGTACAGTCATACACAATATAAATGTACCATATACACTCAACACGCCTCCTTACATTTATATATTATCTTAAATTTAACATATATCGATAGGTTTCAAATTTTGCTTTACATAAAGATTTAGTAAACATATCAGCAACATTGCTATTTGAATCAACATTAGTAATATTTATAAAACCTTCCTTTACACCTTCATGCACATAATGGTAGTGAACCTCAATATGTTTTGAGTTCTTTGTGAAGTTACCAAACTTTGCTATATTTATTGCTCCCGAATTATCTTCGTAAACATTAACCGGCTTTACTAACTCAATATTAAATATTTTTATCAGTTCTTTTACAAATTTCAATTCACTTACAGCTTCTGACAATGCTACATACTCCGCATAGGTTGAAGCTTTTGTAACACACCTTTGTTTTCTAGACTTCCAATCAATTACGTTTCCAAATAATCTAATTATGTAACCAGTTGTGGATTTTCTATCTATATGATCACCAGCCCAATCGGCATCAACATAACAATCAATGATTTCTCCATTATTGTTTCTATAATATGTCAACTTTAAATCTTTTGTTAAATATAAATATTTCAAAATTCGTATAGCATATTTAAAATGTGTTTCATTGTAACAATTCTGGTACCTACTTAAATAATTCACACTGTAACTTATATCAGGTCTTGTAGCTGAGCTTATATAAAGTAATTCACCAATTATATTTCTATATTTAACGTTTCTTTCACAATTATCGGACTTTTCAATTTTTAAATTTGTTTCCATGGGTGTATTATATAACTTACTATTCTCTAAATTATATTTTCTTATTAATGATTCGATATATTTGGTTTGGCTTAATTTCATTTCATAGTTATGAGAATCGTATTCTATGGTAATTCCAAGATATTCTTTAATTTTACCAAGGTCTTTCATTTTAAACTTTTCCGACAAAAGATTCTTAATATGTTGTATTTTCGATTTATTCATGCCACAAATCAATAGATCATCGACGAAAATCAGTAAATAAATAGTATCATCATCATTCTCAAAAACATATAAACAATAATCCAAATTATTTCTTTTAAATCCTAAGTTTATTAAAAAATTATCTAAACACTCATACCAAGCTCTCGGACTTTCTTTTAAGCCATATAAAGCTTTTATCAATTTACCGACCCTTCTTGTGCCATCTTCATACCCCTTTGGTTGATGAACATATATCTCTGAATTTACCTTGCCATTTAGAAATGCTGTTTCTACATCCATTTGTTCGACAACTAGACCCATTTGGCAACAATATGATAATAGAACTTTCAACGTTTGCGTTTTTGCTACAGGAGAATAAATGTCATCAATTACATCAGTTTGCTGAAATCCTCTAACAACTAATCTAGCCTTATAACTATCATCAGACTTCCTTGTATATACCCATTTTACATCTAAAACTTTCTTATTTTCTTTATTTTCATCTAATTTCCAAGTTTCATTTTTATTCAAACATTCAATTTCTTTGTCCATTGCCTTTACCCAATGTTCCTTTTCATTACTTTCAATCGCCTCCTCAAACGTACTTGGAGTATCCGTTCTGCAATAATTTGCAACAATCTTACTATTGTAAACATAATAATCATCCAATCGTTTTGGAGGATTTCTATTTCTCTGATGTTTACCCGCATCAGGTTCAGTTTCAATTTCAGATGTTTTACTTATTTCTTCTATTCTTTCGTCAATACCCTCAAGGTTACTACTTAAATAGTCGTTATCAGAGTTTTCATTATTTTCATTTAGACCAATACATTTTACGTTTTCTTCGACAATGTCTACATGTCTAGCAACTATGATTTTATTATTCAAAAGTACTCTATAACCCACTTCACTATATCCCATCAAAATTCCCATATCGGCCTTTTTTTCCCATTTCGACTTTCTTATTTGTTCTGGTCTTCGCACAAAAACTTTACTACCATATAAATGTAAATTAGAAACGTCTGGTTTCTTTTTAAAAAATATCTCATAAGGGGTTTTCTTTTCAATAGTATTAGCTAAAGTACGATTTTTCAAATAAGTTGCTGCACAAACAATTTCCGGCCAATATGTTTTATGTACGTTTGCCTCTTCTAACAAACATCGTGATATATCCATTATTGTTCTATTAAACCGTTCCGCGGTTCCGTTCAATTCATGCACATATGGAGGACAATTTTTAATCACAATTCCTTTTTCTTTAGTAAAATTATAAACATTACTGTTCAAATATTCTTTCCCGTTATCACATCTTAAAACTTTAACCTTTTTTCCTGTTAAATTTTCACATTCATTTACATGTTGTACAATACAATCAAAAACTTCTGCTTTGGACTTTATAGTATAAACCCTTGCTATCTTACTATAATCATCAATGAACGAAATAAAATATTTTTCCCCTTGAAATCCCACTGTTTGAAAAGGCCCACACACATCCGTATGAATGATCTCTAAAATCTCTTTAGCCTTAATTCTATTTTCTCCAAAAGGAATATTATGCATTTTATTTTCTATACATGTTTTACATTTCATAAATTCTGTTTCAAGTTCACCTGGAATACCGTCCAACAACTGATTTTCAGATAATGTATTCAAATATTTGAAATTTACGTGACCCAATAAACGATGCCATTTCTCTTTTTGACTCATGTTTTCCATTCTTTTATTTGCAATATTTACCGATAACTTTACAGGCTTTAATTTACTTTTCATGGGATACAAACCATTCTCTTTCCAAGCTATTGCCATAATTTTACTGTTACTATCTATAATTTTTGTCAAATTACCCCTCGAAACAATAGTATTATTATTATCAGTTATTTTACTGAAACTTATCAAATTTGTATACATACCTTTAGCATAAAATACATTTCGCATATTTATTTCATTTTTCTCTCCAAAAACATTAAAGTAACTTTTTACATTACCTACTTTAGTAGCTTTTACACTCCTATCATCTCCTAAACAAACATCAACAGGTTTTTTAAGTATTTTAAATTCATCAAAATATTTATCATCATTAATAATATGATCAGTACAGCCGCTATCTAATAACCAATTTATTTCATAACAATTAGCCTTATCTACCGTACTATTATGCGCCGCGTGATGTTCAACATGTTCAATCTTCGCTACCCAAGCGCTTCTTTCTTCATTCTTCTGTCCTTGTTGGTTGGCATGATGTGTTCTTCCCCGTTGACTAGGAAAGTTGCCACGACCTCTGCCGTAATTTCCTCTTCCGGCTTCTTGTTGGTTACGCATCGGTTGCCATGAAGTCCTATTACTTGTTCCTTGGCCACCACTTCTACAGTCTCTTCTCAAGTGTCCAGTCTTACCACATTGAAAACATGTTCGCTCTTGACGGTTTTTATTCACCATAAATACATTCGATTTTCTCTCAAAATGCTCATCTTTTTGATGTTTCAGTTCAGCCATTTGAATCTTACTTTTTACATAATCCACAGTTTGATCTTCTTCCTTTAACGTATCGATTAAGTCGCCAATATAACTATATGATTCAGGTAATGCGTTCAACATATAATTTAACTTTTCTTTTTCAGACACGCTTGCGCCCGCGTTTTTAAGCTCATTTACTGTCTTTTCAAAATCACTAAAATATGTTACCGAGTCATTATAATTTTTAAGCCTCAATTTTTCCAATTTATTTCTACATAGAATCTGCAATGCTGTAGATTCCTTCAAATATAAACCATCAAACTTCTTGATTATTTCATACGCTGTTGTTTTATCACATACAAATTCCAATTGTTTATTTGATATAGCACTATATATATAATTTATTGCTTTTAAATCATTTTCATCCCAATCCTCTTTATCTGTTTCGATTTTTGCTCTTTTTATGACTTCTTCACATTTTTTAAGCTTCAAAAACACCGATATACGTTTCTTCCACATACTATAGTCCTCTCCATCAAAGACCGGTATCATTACCTCGTTCTTCGCCATTTTTCCTTTTTTTTGTTTACACCCGAAAAAATCTCGAATTTTCCACGTAGACAAGAATTCACTTAAACTCGATAATACTTTAACCACGGACCTCTGCTACCATGTTGAGGTGTGGAAATAAAAGTCTGAATAGCGTTTCTATATTACTTATTTTATTATAACATAACAACGATACTTTCTTAACGACTTCATCACTTCTCTTCTTTTACATAACATGCGCACTTGCTTTTATATTCGCTCATGCGCACTTTCAACTCCATTGTACAGTCATACACAATATAAATGTACCATATACACTCAACAGAAACAAACGTAGTTGAAATAAAGGCACTGCTTGGTTTATTGTATTTAGCTGGGTTATATAAAGGAAATAGAGAGAATATTGCCGATCTATGGTGTACAGATGATACTGGCATAGATGTGTTTAGAAAAACAATGTCCCAACAGAGATTTGCCATTTTATTGCAATGCCTCCGTTTTGATAATATCGTAAACAGAGCCCAGAGAAGATCTCTAGATAAACTTGCTCCTATAAGAGGAATTTTTGAGAAACTTGTTGAGCATTTTCCAATGTATTACACACCTAGTGAGTATCTTACCGTCGATGAAAAATTGGAGCCCTTCAGAGGAAGAGTTGATTTTCTCCAATACATACCAAACAAACCCAGTAAGTATGGACTAAAAGTACACGCTCTAGTTGACGCGAAAACCTTCTATTTTATCAACATGGAAGTCTATATTGGTTTACAACCACCAGGTCCATTCAGGTTAAGCAATAAACCACATGATATAGTGAAACGTTTAGTAAGACCAATATCTGGATCAAAACGTAATGTTACCTTTGACAATTGGTACACGAGCTATCCCTTGATGATTGACTTGTTACACACTGATAAGCTGACATCTGTAGGAACGGTACGAAAAAATAAAACACAGATTCCACGAGAGTTTCTAAATATAAAAACAAGAGTTGCAGCGAGTTCATTATATGCATTTCAAGGGGATATTACCGCTGTTTCCTATGTTCCTCGACGATCGAAAAATGTTATTTTATTTTCCACTCTACATCATACTAATAATATTCTGCAGGAATCTGGACCAAAACAATTACCAGAGATCATTGATTTCTACAATTCAACCAAAGGAGGTGTAGATCAATTAGATCAGATGTCAGCAAACTACAGTGTTATCAGAAACAGTAGACGATGGCCTCTAACATTATTTTTCTCCTTTCTAAATACAATTGCAATAAATGCTTTCGTTATTTATAAAGCCAATACAAAACAACATAATTTTAAACGGCGGCAGTTTCTAAAAGATCTTGGTTTACAACTTATAACTCATGCTAACGAAGCAAGATTACAGAACAAACGACTGCAACGTGAGCTCCGAGTGGATTTACAAGAAAATGTTGGTGAACATAGTTCTAAACAGCCGAAAACATCCAAAAGATGTTCCGTATGTCCACGAAATAAAGATCGCAAAACTTTTCATAAATGCATGCGATGTCATGCTGCTCTATGTCTCACACATTCTAATCTGATGTGCGATAATTGTGCCAACACTGATAGCATGTAATTATGTTGTTGTAGTAAATACTTACCTAATTTATTTTTTTTTATGCAATATAGACATTTTGTTAAGAAAAATAATATTTGTTATATTAAGAGTTAGTTACAGTTACGCATAGGTGATTTATTAAATAAATTCCCGTTTTTCCCATCTGTGAAATGTAATAGCTTCTAAAAATAAATTATATTCCAAAATTTTATCGTTATTATAAAGTAATTGATGATATTCTCTTCAATTTATTACCACTGAAAGACATTAAAGATATAAAAACTATATTATTGTATAGTAATTTGTTAAAAAAAAATCAACTATCACCATGGGGTATCAGATACCCCACCACACCACTGATGTGACTTTACATCACCACACTGACGAAGGGTTAAAGCACTGAGGAATAATTTATTAAAATATACGTTCGTAAGTGAAGGGGCAACTATTTCATGGGAACATATTGTAAAATTTTATAACCACGACAAACAATACCCAACAAGAGCCGCACCCAAATTGACCGATTCTCACATTTATCCAAACAACTTTGAGAAGATGAAGGTGAAATTGGCAACGCAAGTGTTTAGCAATGCAGTTACTGTTGGATTAAATTTGTATATAAGATTTGGTTTCATCTCAGAATCTGCAGTTGCAACGTCACAATTTGTAGAAAGACTTGACAAATTATTTGACATCTTAAATTCTTTTGCAACATATAACACAAAAGAATACAAGAGACCATTTAAAGAATTGAATGGTCAAACCTCATTTTTAAAAAACTGTGACTCGTTTTTCAAAGCTCTACAAGTTTTTCAAGGAGACACAGAAAAAACCAAACAAATGAAATTTATAAAATGTTTTAGAATTACTATAAATGGGTTATTTCATTTATGGGAATTACTAAAAACGACTATCAACATAGAATATGTGTTAACTAGAAGATTAAATCAGGATGCCTTGGAAAATTTCTTCGGATCGATTCGGCAAAGCAACAGTAATTGTGTCCATTCTACCACAATTCAATTTCAAAGAAGTTAAAAAAAACTAATTTGTGTAAAATTATTAAATTCCGGAAACGAAAATTGCGAGGGAGACAGTGACGCCATTTTATTAAAATTAGGTGAAAATAGATATTGTGAAAGTAAAGAATCGGAAAGTGAAGATGTAACTTCCACAAATGTTGTTTTTAGCGGAGATGAAGATAATCAGCGGAGTAATGAGTTAGAAAAAAATTTTACAAGGTACATTTGTGGATATCTTATAAAAAAATGTTTAAATAAACACAATTGTGATGTGTGTGCTGAATACGCAAAAACACAAAAGGAACTAGATGAGTCTATGTTATTTTGCCACTTTAAAGCATATGAAACACAATCAAAAAATATTTTTGGAAACCTTCAAATGCCCCATGATGACTTCGTTTATTAAGTGGCATCGCTAGAAATATTATTTAAAAATAATTTTGAAAATTTTGCTACCAAAAATAATGTTTTAAAATGTTTTTTCAATTTATTTAATATAAGTAGCAACTACAAACATCCCTGTCTATCATTCCCCTATGTATATTGTCAAACATTGTACATTAGAGTGAAACTGTTTTACACTTTAAAATATATTAACCGTAATTTTAAAAGCCATAATAAAAAAATTATTGTTTGGGAATAAAAAATAATATTGTTTTATTTATACCCTTTTATTTGTAACACTACTAACACTAAATAAATTTAATATACTAAATACAGTGTATATAATTGCCTACCCTTTATTTTATAATACATAATCTTATTTACATCTTTTTTGTTGGTGTTATTTTGGATTATTATTATAACATTTTATATTAATATTAAAAGATGTTCCGTTTTTAAAGTTATTATGTCTACAGTACAATTAGAAGAAAATGGAATTTTCGTACGTTCTATTAGAACGATACAATAATTCCATTTTTTATATTAAGATAAGAATTCGTTCTTCCAAAAATTATACGTTAATACGGTCCTGATATTAAATTTTACCCAGTCCAACCTGCTTTTTACCCAGGCAACATGGCGTCCAAGGTTACATTACCCGAACTCTTATACTTCAAACGTGCCGACAGAGAGTTGACATTCTGGTTGTAGATATTTTGTGGCACCGGACTGAGAGTCCGGGTTTCTTTGCCAAATAAGAGATGGCGCTGATGTGTAATTTGTATTAAACTCCCTAGATTACTAAAGTACCGCGGTTCATGATATCTATATATTCAAACGATTCGAGCCAAAATGGTAATTTGAAAGCATGTCAGTGACCAGGTGTACGAATAGGGAGTTTATGTGTGAGAAAAACGTTTTGCTCCGCCCCCGATTCGAGAACATTATTAAACTTCACCTTTCGTTTCTTCGGTGGCTGATACTGCTTAAAACAAACTTGATAAGCTACCAGGAGCCTTGAACTGCTTTCAAAAATGTTGATACTGCCTCTGAAAGACTTGATAATGCTTCTAGAAGCCTTAACATACCTTTCAGAAGGTTTGAACTGCTTCCACAAGATTTTATACTGCAGCTGAAAGACTTGATACTATTTCTAGAAGATTTTAAATGAGTCCAAAAGACTTGATACTGATTGTAAAACTACTGGCAAAAAATGTTTGAAAATGCAAAGTCTTAAAGAAGACATTTTTATTGCAAAAGGCACGAAATTGTTAATACAATATTAATAAAATAAATTGTTAATAATAATATATTAATATTTTGCTTCCCAAATACCAAATACTGCTAGGATACAAAATGTTCATTTCAAAAGTTCAAAAAATTTCAATTATAGACCAAATATTGCTTGTGAAGGTGTAAGCACTGTTGATATAAGGCATTTCTATTGCAAATTAACCATAGGCTCCAGATACATGGACATTTTTCATGTCACTTTTGTTTTGAGAACAGTCATTCGTCGTTTGAATCTTTTCCCAATTCAGTTTTTTCACTATCCAGCACCCATACTTATTTTCAAAAACCGGCACTTATGAAGCTACGAAGATTGTGTTAGATGTACCACCGACGATCTAAAGATAAATCAGTTAGCTGCAGAATTCTTCGAATCCTCTATTTGGGCATCGTAAATCTTACACAAATTGCTGGTTCTGGTCCTAAAAACGCTTTAGCACTAGCTCATCTGCCGTTTCATTGGCAGCACTTCCAGAGTGACCTCAGTGTAGTTAAAACGACGAACCGTTTGAGCCATCTGTGTTTCCACACAAATTTTGATAATCCTCTACTTGATTTCGAGCTTTGTGGAGATGAGTTACTCAGCTTGTGTTCTCATTTAATCCCAAGATTATTCCTCACTTGCGCAATCAGTAATAAAATGTCCAATATAATTATATTTACAAACTCACTTCTACAGTATTATATATTTAGAAATCTGAAAGTAGCAACTAACGCCATTAACAACGACAACATTCTGATCTGAAATAATATTTTGACGTCCTTCAACATCGGCAAATACAGAAAAAAGGGATTAACTAACTAGAAACTGACGAAATGACCTATTTACGTTTATTAGCTGTTTCCACCAAAACTTATTTTCGAAAGTAAGTCCTTTTTTCGTAGACAAGAACGGATATATTAAAAAAAAATGTTAACTTGAATGGTTGCGGTCCGCCGAACCAGCGGTTGCAAATTGCTAAAAGACTCTGTAAGTCGATAGTTAAACTTGCAGGAAAAGATTTTATTAATCATAAAATCGTGGCTAAGAGAAAATACTGGAAATTATTTGACAGCAGACTTGCAGGAAAAAAACTTTATGACTAAAGTGGCTAAGAGAAAATACAGGAAATTATTTTCAGGATTCTGAGATGACCGCTAGTAGGTGCAAATACCATCTTTAATGTCTTGAAATCTTAACAATTAAACAATTAGTCATCTTAGGAATGGTATCTCAATTTTAAGATACTTGTACATTTCAGTTTCAGTCCAGTCCCAGTATATTCCGGGTTCATGCCGGGATTTCATGAAAGAAGATTTATGGTTTAGAAGTTTGGGAGCATTAAGAAAGATTTGCAATGAAAATACGATTGGCACCAAATAAATTAATTTTCTGGAAGCATTTCAAGCCTTATAGACGCAATGTTAAGTATTCTGACAGCAATATCAAACCTTTTGTTAGCATTCCAAATGTTTTGGAAGCAATTTAGATCTTCTAGAAGCAATATTAAGCCTACCTGAGCCAATATCGAGACTTTTGTAACCATTTTAAATCTTCTAGAAGTAGTATCAAGTCTTCTGGAATCTTCTCGAGTCTTCTGAAAGCATTTCAAATCTTCCAGAAACAGTATAAAGTCTTACAGGGGCTATATCTAATCTTTTGGAAGCATTTTAAAATATCTAGAAGCAGTATCATGTCTTAATTATTAAAATGTTCTAGAAGCAGTATCAAGTCTTTTGGAAACTTCTCAAGTCTTCTGAAAGCAATTGAAATCTTCTGGAAGCAGTATAAAGCCTTACAGGGATAGTATCAAGCCTTTATTTAGAATTTTAAAACATCTAGAAGCAGTATCAAGTCTTCTGGAATCTTCTCGAGTCTTCTGAAAGCATTTCAAATCTTCCAGAAACAGTATAAAGTCTTACAGGGGCTATATCTAATCTTTTGGAAGCATTTTAAAATATCTAGAAGCAGTATCATGTCTTAATTATTAAAATCTTCTAGAAGCAGTATCAAGTCTTTTGGCAACTTCTCAAGTCTTCTAAAAGCAATTGAAATCTTCTGGAAGCAGTATAAAGTCTTACAGGGACAGTATCAAGCCTTTAGGAAGCATTTTAAAACATCTAGAAGCAGTATCAAGCCTTCTGGAATCTTCTCGAGTCTTCTGAAAGCATTTCAAATCTTCCAGAAATAGTATAAAGTCTTACAGGGGCTATATCTAATCTTTTGAAAGCATTTTAAAATATCTAGAAGCAGTATCGATTCTTAATTATTAAAATTTTCTAGAAGCAGTATCAAGTCTTTGGGAAACTTCTCAAGTCTTCTGAAAGCATTTGAAATCGTCTAGAAGTAGTATAAAGTCTTATAGGGGCAGTATCAAAGCTTTAGGAGGCATTTTAAAACATCTAGAAGCAGTATCAAGTCTTCTGGAAGTAGTATCCAGTCTTTTGGAAGCGCTTCAAGTAATTTTGAAGTATTTCAAGTCTTCTAAAAGTAAGTATAAGGTCTTCTGGAAACATTGTAAGTCGTCTGGAAGTATTGTAAGTCATCTGGAAATATTTTAAGTCTTCTAAAAGCAGTATCAGTCTTCTGGAAACATTCCAAGTATTCTGGAAACCATATCAACTTTCTTAGATACAATATCAAGTCTTCTGGAAGCATCTTCAGTCTTCTAACAGCGACATAAAGTACTTTGGAAGCATTGTAGGTCGTCTGGACACACTTCAAGTCCTCTAGATGCAATATCAAGGCTTCTAAAAGCGTTGCATTGTAAGTCGTCTGGATGCATTGTAAGACATCTGTAAATTCATCATTTTAAGTCTTCTAGAAATATCAGTCTAGAAATTAAAGTCTTCTGAAAGCAATATAAAGTTTTCTTAAGACAGTATCAAATCATCTAGAGCTAACAACATCAAGTCTTCTGGAAACATTTTAAGTTCTCTAGATGCTATATCAAGTTATCTGAAAGCATTGTAAGTTGTCTGGAAATATTTTAAATCCTCTAGAAGCAGTAACAGTCTTCTGGAAGCCACGGTACTTTATAAATCTAGGGACTTTAATTTGTATTCTTTTTAAGACAATAATTTAAAAAAAATTTTTATTATCATAAAATTTGCGATAGGCAAATAAATGCCCGCGTTGAATACGCTGCACATTTTTCGTGGCATTTATGTTCTACAGCTTTCATTATCTTCTTCGTTTCTTCTAATTAGATAAGAAGCCATTTTGAACGGAAAAAAAAACATCTTACCGTCTGCAAAATTTTTTGAAAAGCTTCAGTCTTCACCTTCAAACAGTATTTTTCTTCGCTATCGTATTCATATTCGTATTTTACTGTGTTGTACACTAAGAAATTTTTGACACTAAAATGACATAATTATGTCGGTAAAAAAGTTGCCTTTTCTGTTAAACAATAGAGGGTGCAGAACCCGGAGTGAGAGTCCGGTGCGTGTACCGAAAGGTTAAGAAATTGTTTTATGAAACTATAGAAGTTGTAGCAATCTGCGACTACTCTGGATAATACGAATAGACCCTCTAGTAAGTTTTCTTTTTACCCTCATCACCAGATTTACATACAGGCATAGTGATGAATATTTGAATATTCATCGATTTTAGTAGCAAAGTTAACAATTATTTCCTCAAGAACTAACAATTGCAGCATCCTGGGACTACTCTAGATTATTGCACAAGATCCTCTGGTATCATTCTAGGCCACCAATTCTTAACCACTGATTCGGCAGACCGACATAACTCTGCAGGGAAATTTGCCCTGGATAATTTTTATCCATTCATCAAAGATGAATTGGTTGATCCAAGATGAATTTGTATTTATCCAAGTTTATCTCCCTAGGATGCGTGACTGGACTTTTCAAGATCCATTTTGACTTTGAGTCATCATTAAATTTTTTCTTGCCCCTGAAAGCCAAAATATTTTATGCTAATCACCGGTAATATTTTCTAAATTTCTAAAGATATTTTAAAAATGCTAAAGATTATTTGCTGAATAATCTTAACTGAATATTTATAACTGAATTCATAGAATTAACCTGATCAATTTATGTATCAAAGTAATAACTGTACTTGCTGGGCTATCAAAACTTGTTTAAACAGATTGAACACGTTTACCAACTTAATGGAGCCATATATACAGGGTGTCTCACGTAACTGGTTCAATGGAACTTTTCTAGGATCTACTATTCGTAGAGGCTTGAAATTTTGGTAACATGGGTTGTTCAATCCGATCTATTAACCTAAAATATTTTCATGATGGCCACCACTTCCGGTGTACCGGAAGTAGACCTCAACTTCGTTATTTTAAATGGAATGCTATAGTTTTTATTACACCATTCAATTACACGTAAGATAATCTGTTGACTTTGATAACAGTTGTTGGTACCTACCATTTTTTGTTTTCGAGTTATTTTGATTTTAAGTGTTTTTTGTCAAATATCACCATGCTCTTTACAAGCCCATATCTCAACCAACGTTAAGCACACAATGTGTATACAATGGGTACAGAGCATGTATACATACAAATTTAAATTTATTTTCATGTATTTACATAAATGCGTTAATACTTCAGTGCCTTATTTGCTAATTAACAATTATACCCTAACCTTGTTAGTTATTTACGGAACAAAAGATAACAATACATTGAGCACCAAATCTACACAAGTCTATGGTATCGCACAAATACTCGGAGTACTAATAGTAGGCCTTTCGAATTAAAAACGTTTTAGTCTTATCCTTAAACAATTCAAGAGGCGATCAAGCAATGTTCGGTATTTAATTATAGAATTTTACTCCGATAAATTTATTATGGTACTGACTTCAACCTAGTCTACAAAAGGTAAGTCTCAGTTGGGTACTGTTTCTAGTTGAATATTTATGTATGGTGTCATGAGTAACATATTTCCTGAAGATTCCGCTTTACATACATTACACATTCCAAAATATACAATGCCAGGAAGGTTAACTTTGGAACAATGAAAAATAGGTACATTTTTGGGTTTGACTGGACACGTTGTATTAATGCTTCCAAAAGCAGTATCAATGCTCGTCATGATCTACAAGACTTGACCAGCTTCCAGAAGACCTGATACAGCTTATAGATGAGTTGATATTGCTTCCAAAAGACTTCAAATGCTTCCACAAGACTTGAAATGCTTCTAGACGACTTAAGTCTGCTTTTAGAAGACGTGAAACGCTTCCAGAAATTTTCACTGGTTTTTGAAGACTTAGTACTACTTTCAGAAGACTTGATATTACCTCCAAGCGACTTACTATTGCACCTGGACGACTTTAAATGCTTCTAGAAGACTTGATACTTCATTTGAAAAGGCTTGATCTTCTCAGACGATATGAAATGCTTTTAGAAGATTTGATGTAGCTGTCAGAAAGCATGTAATGACTTGCAATAGTCACAAAAGACTTAAACTGCTTCCAGAAAATTTGATATGCCCATAGCAGATTTAATACTGTTTCTAAAGAACCTGATATTGCTTTCAAAAGACGTGAAATGTTCAGAATACTTGTAATGCTTTAAAAGATTTAATACTGCTTCTAGAGGGCTTGAAGTTCTTCCAGAAAACTTGATATTGCTTTTGGAAAACTTAAAATGCTTTTAGAAGGCACTTCTTCTAGAAAGGCGTATATCCTCTGAAAGACTTGATACTGGTTTTAAAAAAAATTGAAATGCTTCCAAAAACCTTGATTCTGCTTCCAGAAGACTTGATATTGTTTTTAAAGCTTCTGACAGAAAACATTTTCATTGTAAAAAACACGATATTGTTGATAAACTGTTTGAGATTCCTTCGAAAATATTAAATACTATTAGATAAAATGCAAAATCTATTATATTAAAATTATTTTAATAGCTACATCCGATGTAGTAGCATCATCTGCCAATATTAAGCGACTTTTACTTCCTAGGACTTAATATCATACATTAAGCAACAGATTAGGAATTGATAAAGCAGCAAAAACAGTTTGCGTATTTCAACAGTTAAATGGAGTAAATAATGCATCTAGCGGAAACGGGTAACGATTTTTTTTTAATATTTCTTAAGTTTTTAATCATATATTAAGTTTTAGTTATAATGTAGGTTTAGCGATAAACATACATAAAGGAAATGTTCTATTTTCCTGCTAATTTTGAAACAAAAGTATTCTTTTAAAAAACACCCCATGTTTTAAATCACCTTTTGAACTGTTTAAAACATATCATACAGTTTTAAAAATGCTTCAAACAGTTTGTTTTAAACACTTTCTTGAAAATATAACAACCCTGATTGAAATTATTGTTATAATTGTAATATAATAAAATCAAAAAGTTAATCAACTCAACCTTTATTTATAAAATAAAACGAAACACTGCCATTAAAGGCACGAAAGAGAAAAATATGCGCATGCGTTAAAATGCGACCGAAGGTTTTAGCTTTAAGAAGTTAAAAGTTGGGCAACTCTTGTGACTAAGACAAAAACCGTTTTAGTCATAAGGTGTTGCATGAACAGTACTACTATAACGCACTACCTTAACTTTTCACTCTTATAACTATGACTACGACTAAGACTAAAACATGTTGCATGAACCCACCATTATTCAACGTCTGCGATCGTTTTTTATCCTTTACCGACTTCAAAACACTTGATACTGCTTCTACAAGACTTGAAAAGCTCCCAAAAGATTTGTTATTGTCTCTGAAAAACTTGAAATGTAAATTCAAGTTTGCAAATTTGAAAAAAACTAGAAAAGTTGAAATACTTCTTGATTTGAGAAGACTTGATACTGCTAACAAAAGACATGACACTGCTTTTAGAATATTTGATACTGCTTGTAAAACTGAGCTGGCTGAAAATGTTTTCATCACAAGAAACAAGATAATGGTGATAAACTATTTGAATTGGTTCGAAAATATTAAAAACAATTGGACAAAATGTAACCGTTAATGTAAGTTGTCTACAAGTTGTTAATTCAAGACTAAGTACTGCTGACAGAAAACATTTTTATTGCAAAAGACGAGAAACTGTTTACAAAATTTGATTTTGGTTGCAAAATACTGTTGATAAAATCTAAAATCTTCATGTTAAAAGCTTAAAAACTGCCAATTAAAGACTGGATGCTGCTTGTGAAAGTGTAAACACTACTGTCAGAAGACATTTCCATTGTAATTGATCCATACGCGACAGATTTAGTGGGTGTTTCAGTGGGTGTCTCTTCACTCTTTTTTTGAGAGCCGTCATTCGTCGTTTGAGTCTTTTCCTAATTAAGTTTTTCCAGTACTCAGCATGTATTTTCAAAAACCGTCGCGCATGAATGAAGGTAATTTTATTATACCGTATATACCATTTAATTGGATTACTGGGTAAACTTGATCGATAAACGTAATCGGACCGCACGGTGTTGTTTGTCGTCATTATTTTGTTAATAAACAGACGACAAGTTTGTACCTGTTAATATGCGAGAGTATTTACTAGGAAAGAGCGGTCATTAGAATCTTTTTAAAGAAGAAAAAATGTTAGATGGGGCGCGAAGAGAATGTAAAAATTCTTCTTTTTTTGTAGAGGCATCACTCTTATTGCAGTAGTCTTCATTCATGGCAACTTAAATGTTGCTTGTCATACTACTAGATCTACTAGAACCCGGTGCGCTTCCATTAGTCATTTTCCAATTGAATAAGTCGTGCCCTCATACAGCAAGTTCAGTTCTACAACACATTTTTTGGAAGAAGCTAACATTGCCGTCCTCCCATAACCTTCTCGGTCGTCTGATTTGTTCGTCACTTTTGAACATGTATGAGATGAGGTCACTACACCTTTCAGATAACTTAGACGATTTCTAGCTACGGATTCTTGATTACTAGCATGTAAGTTTAGTGTCCGATTATTTATGTGAATTACAGAAGTGGCGATATCCAAAACAAAAAATAATTTTTTTTCGATTTTGCAAAAAAAGTCTTTTATTTTGACAAATAGGGTACGAAATGAAATTTTTACTCACCACGTGGGCGAAGTAGTAGAAAAAGAAACGAGAAATTGTTAGCAGATTCCAACAATGGTCTTTAATGTGTGCATTCTAAAAACAATTCGGGTACTTAAACCGCGTGTACGTGATCTGGAAATATTCACAGGACTTAAAATTGCGGCGTGAGCGGCATTTATTTGCGAAAACGAGAGCGACGAGCGATCCATTTTAAAGATCCTTTCACGGAGATGCTAGAGACAGTCCTTTAGGTGTAATAAAAACCGGGTCGGCCCATTATAATTCAATGCTGTTTTCATGTTGCTTCAAGAATTTACGTCGATGATATCGCCACTTCACTTTTTTAAAATACCAACCTCCGTTTTATAACACACACACATACAACCTTAATAGTGTTTTTACAAATTTGAAACAAATCATTTTTTAACACATTTATGTTTAAAATTGAATGTTTAAATTTTGAAAGAGGGAGCCGAAACTCAAAAATCGAGCGAAACATAAATTCGTTTCAACTCATTATAAATCTCTTTGCTCGGTCTGGAAGATCGTTAACGCTAACAAGTCAACTATTACTTCTCCGAAGTTTTACAGTGTTTTAAACCAAGAAGACTTTAATAGTCTTCTTTTTTCTGTTTTTACGACCACGAGAATAGCAAAAAATTCGCAGAATCCTGGCGATTTTAAGCTTTATATCTTCATTAATAATTTCATATAGTGTTATTTATTTGGTGACGCGTCATATATTGTGATAATCTTCGCATTAAACTAAAACTTTTGTTCAACGCACGCGGCTTAAATTCAGTTTCAATTGCTTTTAGTTTAAATACTTTGTGAACTTGTTAATTTTCTCTCGAGGCTCCATCGTACGTGTCCTATCTTGCTAGTTAGTATCACGGCACAATCTAAACTTCAATCTTAACTTCTTTCCAATAACCTTTTTTCGTTCCGATCGAGAGAAACATTTTAATCGCTAGAACTTTTTGCGCAGATTAATGTAATTTTTTTGATACCGATTTATTACGCGATTGATTACAAAATACATAAAACATCATAAATCGGGAAGGGGAAAAAATACATATAAAGCGAACGTGGTCTTTGTTCTAACAACATAATTACTCTTACTCCGCGTTTCCAATACTGCAAATACGTGGAAAGAGAAGTTTCAAACCCGTTGCTTAATTACTATATATACGGGCAGATATTGCAAACTTGTTAAAACAGTTAAAATCTACCGAGTTTAGTCATAAAATACGGGGCGTGAACTAGTTTTATCCCCGGATTAAAACTTTGTCCTGCAACGTTGCTTACTACACCTGAAAATTGCGGTTACAGGGCGATAAACGTTGCCAAAACTTTTTAGAACCAGGTGAATTATGTGGACTATAATGAAATATTTAGTTTTTGAAGCTGCCGCCTATTTGAGTGGGATGATTCAGAAACTAAATAGATGCTGGGAATGCGATATGGCAAACTAACGTTGGTAATCTGAATCTTTAATCGGAATAAATAATCAACAGTAATCTCGAGGATCCGTTTCCCCAAATCAGCTTTAGTACGATTACTTCGGATAAGTGGTCTGCTACACTGATATTCGCGTTTCAGATAAACTTCCGTGTTTCAGATAAACTTTAAATCATTCAACTATAATTTTATCTCAAAACATTTTTTGTGGTATTCTTATAAATAATCGTAAATCATTAAAAATATTTTTAAAAAAATGTAAAAACAAAGCGAGCGTTTAATAATATGATGGTCTAGCAAGATTATTAAATTTTCATCGCTTCGATTTCATCTTGTTTGTTTTTGGAAATTTTTATCAGCCATTAATACGTTATTTTTGATATTAAGTTCTAATTCAGCTTAACCTAGGATCTGTAAGTATAGACTTTTGGAAGAAATATGTAGTTTCTTTATATCGATATACACTGTGTTAAATAATTATAAGATTAGATCAGTTCAATTAAATTTATACTACTGGTTTTGTTTTTTGTTTTTATTATTGTTGCCTGACTAGTTTCGGCATAGGAGCCATCATCGGAGGCATCGTCAGTATTAAATCAATGAAAAGTAAAATAACATTATAAAATTTGTTGACTGTAAAAATGATGTTAGGTAGTGATGTGTTGGTTTTGCAATAACAGAACGTATTTAACGGTTCATTAGAACTTTTTTGGGTTACACTATTCCTAGAGGCTTGGAATTTTGGTAACATGGGTTGTTCATTCTGATCTTTAAGCCTAAAATATTTTCAAGATGGCCACTATTTCCGGTCTACCGGAAGTAGACCTCAACTTCGTTATTTTAAATGGAATGCTATAGTTTTTATTACGCCATTCAATTGTACGTCGAAAAATATGTTGACTTTGATAATAGTTATTGGTACCTACCGGTTTTTGTTTTCGAGTTATTTTGATTTTAAATGTTTTTTGGTAAATATCACTACGCTCTTTAAAGGCCTATATCTTAGCCAACGTTCTTTCAAAAAGATTTTGCCTTGGCATGATAATTCCTTATATGCTGTCAAATAGATTGTCATGTGTTGTATCAGTGTATCTTATACAGGATGGTCAAAAATTGAATTACCGTTTCTCTGCATTCAAACGCGAAAAAGTCAAAAATTTTAAATGGAACACCCCATATTTCTTTACCCTATCAGAAAGGGAATTTAATTCTCTGCAAATTATCTATAAACATTCCTATTCCTATTTATTATGGTTTTCTTGATATTGGGACATTTGTCAAAAATATACACAAAAAGGTAGAAACCGTTTGCGTTTTTGTTAGATGGGCATGATATTTTGACAGTTTATCGTTTAATGTATTTAAATTATTATTGGTATTATTTCTACAATGAACTACGATGGAATAAACTAGCTTGCAAGCTTTTATTTGCCAAAAATAACGAACAGAAGAACGAATAAATGAAACAATGAAACACAAGAATTTAATAACAAAAATTAAAATCAATAACACATAAAAGAAACAAAAACTTAAAATTATAAATTAAAACTGTTCAATATGATGACCATTCATCATTAAACATTTTCAACCCTTCTCTCGACCTCTAAGGTTGTGGCTCTTAGAAGTTGGTCGCCCTCAATAGTGTTTATGGCTTTCACCACTCTATCATATAACTGTTGTGGCGTGTTAACAGGTGAACTGTAGACCTGATTTTTTAAATAACCCCACAAATAAAAATCCACTGGTGTTAAGTCTGGAGATCGTGGGGGCCATTGCCATGGTCCATTTCTTCCAATCCACCGATCATCAAACAAATTATTTAGTTCTTGATAAATTTGCCATGATGAATGCGCTGGAGCGCCATCTAATTGATACCAACAATTAGTATACGTGTCAAGAGGCAAACTTTCACAAAAATTAGTTACATTACCTCTTAAAATTTCTAAATAGCGTTCACTGTTGAGGTTTTCATTATAAATTTCAAAACGAAGTTTGTTTCCCATTGGTAAAACAAAAACATTAAAACTAAATTTTTGTTGAAAATTTGCCTCTCTCACAGCGTGAGGATTTTCGATAGCCCAAATATGTAATTTTTGTCTATTGACTATAAATCGGCGTAATATTCGATGTAATGAGGGACCTGAGATTCCTAAACAGTTCATTTTATTTATTAAGGATGTTTTCTTAAAAAATGTTACTTACCTAAATCGACGGAAGCGCTCCGTACCGAAGAATTTGGATAGGCAATAAAATACGACAAAACATTTATTTCATTATCTTCATCGCTGGTAATAGAGCTGTTACGGTTTCTTGTTGCTTTGATCTTTCCAAAATTAACAAAATTCATTTCTATTTTTCGAAATTTCTTTTTTGTGATAGGCGTTAGGTTTGGATATCTCTCATTAAATGTTCGACAGGTCCCATTCAAAACTTTATTACATTCGCCATGAATATAAAACAAATTCAAAATATCGACGTTGGAATAATTTGCCATGATATTCAAAAATATTAATAGAACTAAGTAATGCCGCAACTAAGTAATGACGGTAATGACACAACTAAATAATGATAACAATAACATAAATATGAATGAAAAGTTGTCAAAATTTCATAGCCTTCTAATATGAAAACCAGTGCATGCTTTCATTAATTTAGCAAAATGAAGGAAACTACAACAAATAGGCACAGAAATGTTTAAAGACAGTTTGTAGAGAATGAAATTCTTTTAATTTATTTTAATAATTGTAAGTTTTTGTTTCTTCTATATGATATTGATTTCAATTTTTGTTATTAAATTGTTGTTTTTCATTGTTTCATTTATTCGTTCTTCTGTTTGTTATTTTTGGCAAATAAAAGCTTGCAAGCTAGTTTATTCGATCGTAGTTCATTGTAGAAATAATACCAATAATAATTTAAATACATTAAACGATAAACTGTCAAAATATCATGGTCATCTAACAAAAACGCAAACGGTTTCTACCTTTTTGTGTATGTATTTGATAAATGTCCCAATATCAAGAAAACTATAATAAATAGGAATAGGAATGTTTATAGATAATTTGCAGAGAATTAAATTCCCTTTCTGATAGGGTAAAGAAATATGGGGTGTTCCATTTAAAATTTTTGACTTTTTCGCGTTTGAATGCAGAGAAACGGTAATTCAATTTTTGACCACCCTGTATAAGATACACTGATACAACACATGACAATCTATTTGACAGCATATAAGGAATTATCATGCCAAGGCAAAATCTTTTTGAAAGAACGTTGGCTAAGATATAGGCCTTTAAAGAGCGTAGTGATATTTACCAAAAAACATTTAAAATCAAAATAACTCGAAAACAAAAAACGGTAGGTACCAATAACTATTATCAAAGTCAACATATTTTTCGACGTACAATTGAGTGGCGTAATAAAAACTATAGCATTCCATTTAAAATAAGAATTAATTTAAGAATTAATTAATTAATAAGAAGTTGAGGTCTACTTCCGGTAGACCGGAAATAGCGGCCATCTTGAAAATATTTTAGGTTTAAAGATCAGAATGAACAACCCATGTTACCAAAATTTCAAGCCTCTAGGAATAGTGGAACCCAAAAAGGTTCTAATGAACCAGTTACGTGAGACACCCTGTATATATTTTAGTGTGATGGAAAACATTTATTGATAATAAATAAGTGTCAATTTATTATCAATAAGTGAAATATTTAGAAATATATACAATAACAGAACGTATATAAATTTTAGTGTGATGGAAACCACTTATTGATAATAAATAAGTGTCAATTTATTATCAATAAATTAATTAACACTTACTGATAATAAATAAGTGTTAATTTATTATCAATAAGTGAAATATTTACAATAACAGAACGTATATAAATTTTAGTGTCATAGAAAACACTTATTGATAATAAATTGACACTTATTTATTATCAATAAGTGTTTTTCATAACACTAAAATTTATATACGTTCTGTTTTTGTAAAACCAACACATCACTACCTAACATCATTTTTACAGTTGACAAATTTTATAATGTTATCTTACTTTTCATTGATTTAATACTGACGATGCCTCCGATGATGGCTCCTATGTCGAAACTAGTCAGGCAACAATAATAAAAACAAAAAACAAAAGCAGTAGTATAAATTTAATCGAACTGATCTAATCCTTTAACTGGGTATAAATAATGGATCTCATTTCAAAAAGAAAAATAATAATTATAAGACACGTGACCCTTGTAATATTGGCTTTCTATCTCAATATAAGGTGCCGAAGGGTAACGAGATCCACACTCAAATTTCCCGTCGCACATAGGGGTATTTTGAATGAAAAGCTGGCCATAATTATTTTTTCATTTTAATTAATTTAAAATCACTTGATGTTGTTAATTACACATACTAGATTTATTTTGGATACTAAATTAGCTTACTTTCACATATTTTGCACTTGTTGTGATTTTGGGGAAGACCGAAGAAAATTAATAGAAAAACTTTTGTTTATATTTATAATATATGCTTAATATTAAAACATTTTCATCACAACAAGAAACATTTTCGTCATCAATTGCCTATTTTTCATCATAAAAACAAATATTATTTGTGAGTATGTACATTAAATAAATGATTCTTCATGTTGTTTTTCATCTTCTTCTTCATCTGCTTCATCTTCTTCTTCGATATCTGGTTGCAAAAAATAACCTAATGCTTCTTTAGAAAACAATTTCTTGTTTCTTTTTTCTTTAGGCCTCGAACATGAAATGAAAGGATCCGAGGTCAATAACAATCTGTTTAGCACATTCACATTACATTGCACTCTAGAAAACTTTCTTGCAAAGTCTAATCTATACTGGCGGAAATGTTTGTTCCGCGCTTCTGCGGCTTCTTCGGAGAGCTGGCCAATTGGTATTATAGCGTGTTCTATTAATGTTGGTCCGTGAATCAATATTTTATGAAGAGTGGGTGTCATTGGATGCCACCCATACAACCTTACGTAAACTTCTGCTGTTTCTTTACAGAAGATCTCAAATTTTTCTGTGTTTATTTTGTGACCGCTCGAGATTATCTCTAATATAAGTTTCAACCTTTTCAAGAAGTCAAGGTCAATACATGTTATTCTTGATACCGTCTCGGGATGCAAGAAAAAACGCCTTGACGTATTACCGTCATTGGTGTTACCAAAGCTTGCTTTTGGTACGTCCACTAACAGTGACATCTCTTCTTTAAATGCTTGCTGTATACCCTTTTTAGTGTCTTTAATAATCTGTTTGTCAGTCGAAGATCTTGCTTGCCACCTCTGAATTGGCAATTTATATGATAAGTGAAGTATTGACTCTAAAAATCTTATTCTTGCGTGAAGAATGGATATCCCAAATTTGAAAGTTTCTGGATCTTCTTCTCGTCTTTGTTCCAATTTATTAAATTCTTTTGATGTCGCTTTGCATATATAGCAACGCATTGAAGACAAAGTATCTGTTGCCGCGTTACACACTTTGGCATCTACCATTGTGGGCAGAAACGTATGTTTTATTTTTAAAATTCCACTGGTTACGAGCACCTCTGTTTTGACTAGGTTATTTACCTGATTATCTACGTATCTTATTTCTTCTGTAGTTATATCTTTGGTCTCATGTACAAACCTGATACGGATTGGTCTACAGAAGCGCGGACTAGATGGTGAAGGATTTTGCCAAATAATTTTTTTTTTACTCCTATTATTTACAATTAATCTTAGAGGCAAAACGGAACTTTGAAAAATGTATGCGTCGCTATCTGCATCACTTTCAAATTTTTGCTTATACTGGGCTTGTTGAGAGCCATCGCAGCCCCATTTGGATATCAGCTCTAAATTTTCTTTTTCTTCGTCGGAAATATTTACAAAAACTTCATCGAGGTATTTACACAAACGTGCTGCAGTGTGATCTATCAAGTCTTGCAGATTTGTTTCGGCGCACGTATCAGTGACACGATATGATTCTGGTTTGGGGTAACACTCATTTTTCGCTTTTTGAAGTAACGAATAACACGGATATGGTTTTTTGCTCGCACTGCGTATTACGTTGTACTGTTTTCGGGTTAGACCAGCTTCGACAAATATTGATAAAGCTTGCTGTACATTTAGAGGCATGATATTACTTCGTTTGCTATGCGAGGTAGCTATTACTTTACGAATTTTTGAAGCACGTAATGGAGATTTTGTCATTTCTTTTAGAATCGCGGATGCATCTTTTTTTCCAGCTGCCCGTAAACTCATTTGGGTGGCATAAAGCAATGTTTCCTCAGGTACATGCTCCCTTAACTCTTTTGTTTTGCGCCGTTTACTGCGGTCGCTTGATTCTTGGAATTCCTTTACCGGCCTACCCACCTTTTGTTTAGTCCAGATTGGTAATTTCAAAGTTCCGGCAAGCCATTTTTCGTTATTTTTTAGAAATTTCTGTTCTTTATTACATGCGGCTGTCCATTTTTGTTTAAACTGTGATTTGCTTTTAAACTGGCTAATTTTAAAATCGGGACAATTTGTTATTTCAATTAGTTTATTCTCCATAAAGATTATCTTCTCCTCTAGTAAACGACTAAGACTCTCTTTTATAAAGTCATAGAGAACTCTCCGAGTGAACTGCTTCACAGTTCCGCCGGTTTCTGTAAAGAAAATAGGTACTTTGGTCAGTGTCTATATTTACCAGTTTTAGTCCCATTTTCAAAAAAATACAAACTGAACAGAGTGGCGGAAGTTTGCGGAAAATGTTTCTTTCATAATAGTTAGAACGTGAACCAGAGACTATCATGTTATATAATTTTTCAATGTACAAGTCCGTACAAGGTATCAAAAATGCAAAAAAATAAAATAAATTGTTTTAAAACACTATTGGTTAACACATTTACTTAAATCATGAAAAAAGTTGTTGCATATTGATTTATTTACAAATATTATAGATCTAAAATCTTATACATACTCTCATCTCTTTAATTGTTTGTATTTACATTGTATGGTACATTATTTTTGGTTACATTAATGCAATATGCTTTCGGTAGTATGATTTTTCACCATGTTTAAGATTAGGTTATGTTGCCTTATTAAACGAAATATGTTTGTAGGCTTTATTTTAAGGTATATTTCATATGGTTAAATATAAATGTCGCTTTATACGATGAAACTGTGCAGAGAGCAAATGGAAGAGGCTTTACAGCTTTTCAAATAAAGGCATTCGAAATGAAAGTGGAACATCAAACTGGAATTTCGCAACGTACCCTAAGAAATCACATGAATGCTGGAGTATTTCGAGAAACTTTGGACGGTAACAAATTTTGACGGAAAGACTAAAAGCTATTTTGGAAATAAAACAGAATGATTTAGCTGTAGGGTTTCTTCTTGCTCTAAAAGTTCTGAGAAAAAAAGTGGTTTTAGTTTTCTAGAAGCCATCGAAGTAACTTAAAAATGCAATCTGCTTTTTGGTATGTTGCATTTTTAAAGCTTCATCCAAGCATTTTAAAACAAAAAGCACGGTAAATTCAGTGAGGTCCAAAAATTAAAGGGTTTGGTGGTAAAAAATAATTTCTCAAAATTAAACATCTTATTTGAAAAATATGATTTTCAGTGTGCACCTGAAAAGATATTCAATATGCACAAAATAGGTTGGGGTGGGTTGGGTTGGATTCATCAACAATCAGTATTGACATTAAAAGGAGCAAAAAGGATTCACTTGGTGTCATAAGAATATGAAGAGAATGCCGCGATTGTAGCATGTATTAATGTTCTTATATAAAGCAATACCGCCAATTATATTATTTAATGGAGTTTGTCCAAAACCTACGTTATTTGACAAACTATCCGTCGGTTCAACAGTTTCCATGAACTCAAAAGGAATTATGATTATTGAGTTATTCTGCAAATACCTTGACCATTTTACTAAATATAAACCTGTTGGAACAGTGTTGGTCATATTTGGTTGTACCGCTTGCCATCTTGATATTACAACTGCAGACAAAGTTGAACAAAGTGATATTGTAATGTTATGTTTTCCAAGTAATATAAGACATGAGCTGCAGTCTTTTAACCATGTAGCGTTTAGATCATTCGAATCTATCGAATGGGACGATAAGATGATGTAATACTGGGATCAAAATCCAAAATCGTGGAAAAATGTATGACTGTTGGAAACATAATAAATGGATTTAGAAGTACACCAAAATTAGTGAATGTCAACATTTTAAGTTCAATGTCAACACATACCATGATACTAGGAATCTACCGGTAAGCTATTGCGATTCTTTAATATGGCACAAAATGTATGCGTAATGGCATCAAGAGAGTGAAGGTTGAAAAGTTTGTTTAAAAACAAACTAGAACTAAATATTGAATATTGAACTAAATCTAGAACTAACACTAAAACTAGAGCTAAGAGCTTTCGAATTTTGCCGTTTGACATTTCGGACGCATATTTCATGTTGTAACCTTCTTCAGAAGCTGGTTCGAAGTGATATCGAGCAAAAACTGGTTTTGTGAAGTAGAATAGTTATTGGACTGTTGATATATCTGACGAAATATTGGGTTAAGTTGGATTAGGCTGAGTTGGGTTGGGTTGGGTTGGGTTGGGCTTTATTTTAAGGTATATTTCATATGGTTAAATATAAATGTCGCTTTATACGAGGAAACTGTGCAGAGAGCAAATGGAAGAGGCTTTACAGCTTTTCAAATAAAGGCATTCGAAATGAAAGTGGAACATCAAACTGGAATTTCGCAACGTACCCTAAGAAATCACATGAATGCTGGAGTATTTCGAGAAACTTTGGACGTAAATAAATTTTGACGGAAAGACTAAAAGGTATTTTGGAAAATAGAATGATTTAGCTGTAGGGTTTCTTCTTGCTCTAAAAGTTCTAAGAAAAAAAGTGGTTTTAGTTTTCTAGAAGCCATCGAAGTAACTTAAAAACGCAATCTGTATTTTGATATGTTGCATTTTTAAAGCTTCATCCAAGCATTTTAAAACAAAAAGCACAGTCGATAAATTCAGTGAGGTCCAAAAATTAAAGGGTTTGGTGGTAAAAGATAATTTCTCAAAATTAAACATCTTATTTGAAAAATATGATTTTCAGTGTGCACCTGAAAAGATATTCAATATGCACAAAATAGGTTGGGGTGGGTTGGGTTGGATTCATCAACAATCAGTATTGATATTAAAAGGAGCAAAAAGGATTCACTTGGTGTCATAAGAATATGAAGAGAATGCCGCGATTGTAGCATGTATTAATGGTCTTATATAAAGCAATACCGCCAATGATATTATTTAATGGAGTTTGTCCAAAACCTACGTTATTTGACAAACTATCCGTCGGTTCAACAGTTTCCATGAACTCAAAAGGAATTATGATTACTGAGTTATTCTGCAAATACCTTGACCATTTTACTAAATATAAACCTGTTGGAACAGTGTTGGTCATATTTGGTTGTACCGCTTGCCATCTTGATATTACAACTGCAGACAAAGTTGAACAAAGTGATATTGTAATGTTATGTTTTCCAAGTAATATAAGACATGAGCTGCAGTCTTTTAACCATGTAGCGTTTAGATCATTCGAATCTATCGAATGGGACGATAAGATGATGTAATACTGGGATCAAAATCCAAAATCGTGGAAAAATGTATGACTGTTGGAAACATAATAAATGGATTTAGAAGTACACCAAAATTAGTGAATGTCAACATTTTAAGTTCAATGTCAACACATACCATGATACTAGGAATCTACCGGTAAGCTATTGCGATTCTTTAATATGGCACAAAATGTATGCGTAATGGCATCAAGAGAGTGAAGGTTGAAAAGTTTGTTTAAAAACAAACTAGAACTAAATATTGAATATTGAACTAAATCTAGAACTAACACTAAAACTAGAGCTAAGAGCTTTCGAATTTTGCCGTTTGACATTTCGGACGCATATTTCATGTTGTAACCTTCTTCAGAAGCTGGTTCGAAGTGATATCGAGCAAAAACTGGTTTTGTGAAGTAGAATAGTTATTGGACTGTTGATATATCTGACGAAATATTGGGTTAAGTTGGATTAGGCTGAGTTGGGTTGGGTTGGGTTGGGTTGGGCTTTATTTTAAGGTATATTTCATATGGTTAAATATAAATGTCGCTTTATACGAGGAAACTGTGCAGAGAGCAAATGGAAGAGGCTTTACAGCTTTTCAAATAAAGGCATTCGAAATGAAAGTGGAACATCAAACTGGAATTTCGCAACGTACCCTAAGAAATCACATGAATGCTGGAGTATTTCGAGAAACTTTGGACGTAAATAAATTTTGACGGAAAGACTAAAAGGTATTTTGGAAAATAGAATGATTTAGCTGTAGGGTTTCTTCTTGCTCTAAAAGTTCTAAGAAAAAAGTGGTTTTAGTTTTCTAGAAGCCATCGAAGTAACTTAAAAATGCAATCTGCATTTTGGTATGTTGCATTTTTAAAGCTTCATCCAAGCATTTTAAAACAAAAAGCACAGTCGATAAATTCAGTGATGTCCAAAAATTAAACGGTTTGGTGGTAAAAGATAATTTCTCAAAATTAAACATCTTATTTGAAAAATATGATTTTCAGTGTGCACCTGAAAAGATATTCAATATGCACAAAATAGGTTGGGGTGGGTTGGGTTGGATTCATCAACAATCAGTGTTGACATTAAAAGGAGCAAAAAGGATTCACTTGGTGTCATAAGAATATGAAGAGAATGCCGCGATTGTAGCATGTATTAATGGTCTTATATAAAGCAATACCGCCAATGATATTATTTAATGGAGTTTGTCCAAAACCTACGTTATTTGACAAACTATCCGTCGGTTCAACAGTTTCCATGAACTCAAAAGGAATTATGATTATTGAGTTATTCTGCAAATACCTTGACCATTTTACTAAATATAAACCTGTTGGAACAGTGTTGGTCATATTTGGTTGTACCGCTTGCCATCTTGATATTACAACTGCAGACAAAGTTGAACAAAGTGATATTGTAATGTTATGTTTTCCAAGTAATATAAGACATGAGCTGCAGTCTTTTAACCATGTAGCGTTTAGATCATTCGAATCTATCGAATGGGACGATAAGATGATGTAATACTGGGATCAAAATCCAAAATCGTGGAAAAATGTATGACTGTTGGAAACATAATAAATGGATTTAGAAGTACACCAAAATTAGTGAATGTCAACATTTTAAGTTCAATGTCAACACATACCATGATACTAGGAATCTACCGGTAAGCTATTGCGTTTCTTTAATATGGTACAAAATGTATGCGTAATGGCATCAAGAGAGTGAAGGTTGAAAAGTTCGTTTAAAAATAAATTAGAATTAAATATTGAATATTGAACTAAATCTAGAACTAACACTAAAACTAAAACTAGAGCTAAGAGCTTTCGAATTTTGTCGTTTGACATTTCGGACGCATATTTCATGTTGTAACCTTCTTCAGAAGCTGGTTCGAAGTGATATCGAGCAAAAACTGGTTTTGTGAAGTAGAATAGTGATTGGACTGTTGATATATCTGACGAAATATTGGGTTAAGTTGGATTAGGCTGAGTTGGGTTGGGTTGTTTTGTGTTTATAAGTGTGATTGAGGCAATTACTGCCTCTATCGTATGTCTCTTTCGATCAACTACTGAAACGAGATCGAGATAACAGATATGTAAAATTGATTGCTTATAGTGCTTATACTAACGATCCTGTAATCATAGTTAGTGGTTGAGAAATTGAAGATATAGAATAAACTGCCCAACTGGCGTTGGATAATATAGTGAGTAAGATTGAAGAAGTGAATCTAGAAGTTGATTGAAAAAAAAATTAAAATATAGGGTACAGATAGAAAATAAGATCATAGTACTGTCAATGCTTTAAGTAGAATCATGGACCGAGGGCAGAAAAGAGCTGATGTGTAAAGATCGAAGAAACACGGACTATTATAGCTTCTCCTGTCAGCCTTGAATGATGCTGGATGATATCGGAATATTGGTTTCAATAACGCTCATAATACATCCGCGTTTCCAGTATTTGGAATACCTGAATATCGACATTAAAAACTTTAGACGGGTGGTTACCTGGAATCTATTTCAAATAACAAGGTCGATTTCTGTGAATTGGGCAAGAGCTTCGAGTCAACACTTGTCGGTGACTGTTAAATAAGAATTTCTTCTTTCTTCTTTGTTCCTTCCTTCGGTTTCTATTAACACGTGCCCATAAAGCAGCCTGACTTGTATGATGTCAAGAACTGCATGGGTGGGTTCATCAATGGAATGATATCGTCTTGATGAATCAAGGTTTGTTTTATGGGTGAATGATTTGGGGGGGCGATATATGCTGGTTACAGGTCATCCTTTGCAATCATTCCAAGCACATTAAACGACCTTTCATGCAAACATTTGAAAATGCCACTTTCCAATAGGATACAGAGACCCCATACTGTTGTGGTTACAAGAAGGTTTTGAACTTCTCGTTAATTGAACATGTTTGCGATGTGATGAGTCAGCAATTAAAACAAGTACCCAGACTTCCTGATAACCTGAATGAACATTGACACTATCTAGAGGTTGCATATGATAACTAAAAAAGAATTAATAAGGAATGAATGTTTTCTTTACGTCTGAATCAATAAAACGAAAAATTTTGCACTTTTGAACGTGCAAAATTAATCAATTTATTTATCTCTACCGGTTTCGCAGTTTTTAATTACAAAAAATCAAATGCATCCTTAGGAGAACGTCATTACAAAGAAGCAGGTATACTTATTTTTCGTTTCATAAAAAAGAATTGTCAAATCCTGAAAAAATATGTATATTCTCATCTGTTGAGATGAAAATACGAAGAGCATAATGTTACGATAAAAGCAATGATGAGTTATTATCACAATATATTTATGTACAATTTTGCATAATCAGAAGTTTAATTGGTAACTGAAACCAATCAATTTTTTGTTGATTTTATTGTTGTAATTTAACAAAAGTAGAGTAGAATAAATGATATTAGGAGAACATAAGGATTCGCGAGAAAGAACATCGGTGTTTGGATCATCACTAAAAAAACAAAAGGCCATTTTTTCGCAAATATCAGAGACTTTGAAGACAAGTCTGGTTAAGAAGAATCATCCATGTTATCGTTCAAAATGGCAAGAGAGTTAAACTGATAAATTAAGTGTTACAGAGGTAATTGAAAAGTAGGTGTCAACATTGAATCCTCATGTAGAAAGACATTTGAAATACTTTATGTATGAATCATCACAAGCACATATATGTGCTAAAATACTGATTAAACCAAGGCATTTTTGAAACATTCTTTGGTTTACTGCGACTAAAAGAAAGACTTCATAACCATCCAGAGCCTTTAGCATTTAAATACAAACTATTTGCTAGTAAAAGATTGTGGTGCAACCTTAGAATCTGATTACATTCAAGAAGGTTTGACTCCAGCATGGAAATTGCTGCTGATGCTTTTTTAAGCAAAACGTATTTATTTCGGCTAGTAGCTGATGCCTTATCAACAGTTAAATAAAAAAATATGAAGATATCGATTTAGAACACGATCCGTTACAGTATTTTGCTGTATATATATGTCCTAAGTAAGATAAAATCCTGCTGTTACATAGACAAATCAAGTTTCGAAAGTTATTTATCAAAATTTTGTAACTGCCGCCAGAACTACTCTCTTTGTGACGTCATGTTGAATATCCTACTTTATATTTCTAATATCATGAATACATACAAAACACGTCATTGAAAAATCGAATATTTTTGGTTATTATTATGTATGCAATCCTACACTGGCGGAGGTCACGGATGGAATTTACTGAATGTTGGATTATCTGTCTGAAGAGAATTATTCGCGCTTTGCGCATGTTTTCTGCGGAACACGTGATACATTGCTGACTGACAGCATGCAATTTAAATACAAAAATATTACTTGTGAAATTGTAATGTTATATTTAAATTTGTGTACACAATGTCAAATATAGTAGAGTGCGCCTAAAACGGGTGTTGCTGTGAAACTAATGGTTGGTTCTCAGTTAAACTCAAGATTAAAAGGTTATTGTAGTATATTGTTATATCAAGATCACTTAACAAAATATGACCAGCTACAAACATTAAAAACTAAGGCAACGAAAGGAAGTGGTTTCCTAACATTTGGTACCCCAGCGATATTACATTCGGATAATGGTAGAGAATTGATTACTCGGAACTGTATCCGATTTATAGAGTCCTTCATGACGAAAGAAATAAATTCAACAATATTTATAACTGCTGGTCTGGTCAATTTTAAATTTTGATGGCTCAACCCAACCTAACTAATAAATAACTCGCTAAATAATCGGTTGGGTTGAGATCAAGTTCATCTAATATTTAATGCCTGGTTGGGTCAGCTTGGGTTAAGTTTAATGGCTTAAACTTACCCAATTAATATATAACGCTAACTAACTAGTTGGGTTGGGTTGGGTTCCGATAATGTTGATGATTCAACCCAACACAATTAATATTTAATGCTAACTAGCAAGTTGGGTTGGATTAAAGTTAATGGATCAATCCAACCGAATTAATATCTAGCACTAACTAGCTAGTTAAATTGGGTACAGATAAGGTTTATGACTCAACCCAACCCAAGTATTATTTTAAATTAATATGAATATATGGTGTTGCGGTCTTTAACTAACGTAACATCTATTGTTAATGTAAAGTACCTAAATAAATCACGAATCAAAAGTAAAATTGGTTGGTTGCATCATTTCAGTTGAAGCGCAATTGCTAAAAATTTACCGAATTTATTCCTTTCATCGTAAACGCAATGTATAGTATGTGGAAAAACGTTAAGATAGTTCACGGAACATCTCGTTGAAAATGTGGGCAGAATTTAAAGGGTCTGCAACCTGGCATGTATTCGATACAAACATTGAGTAATCAACAACACAAGGAGTTATAATAAATCAGAAGTAGACCAATTTTGTATTTTAATTGAATTAAAACGGGTAGAAATATGATTATTCGGCATTTGCTAACAATGCATACTGATTGTCGGCATTTACACTATTTCTCACTTATACTAGATAAGTGAGAAATAGTGATATTTGACAAATATTTCGAACATACATATTGCGAGTTGATAAATGTTGGCATTCACTAAGGGATGGTGATATTTAACAGATTTCGACCACACGATAACCGACACACGAAGAGAGTGCTGGTTTGCTTTCAGATAACGAAAAACAATTAATTTGTCCACGTTGCGAAAATTAAGTGACTTTTGCACCGTGAACAAATGGAGAAGCATTGTCAATATAGGAAACAATTTTGAGGAAATGACGGAGAAACCCGTTGTAGATGTGCCATTTTTACTAGTAACAGATTATTCTTTGTTGTCATCCCCATTTGTGACACCATTATAATTTCTAGATTTGCTCACCTTGGAGCAAGTTTCATGTTTATATTATTCGAAACAGTCCTAGAGTCGGATACACTTTTATTGACACTTTCGTTTCATTGCAATACCTAAGGTTGCGATTTGACGGGTACGATAATTATATAGCACACTGTAGTAATCAAGAAAGAGCTAGATTATCTTAATTCTTAAGTTTGTAGGTTGGGTTGCGTTGACTCCTTTTGTTGCGCTAATACCATCTGGGGTTCCTGAGTAGCGTATATTCTCTCCTAACCTCTCTTGATGTTGGTTTTCAATACACCAAAAATCCGTTTCTACCATAATCCCTTTTCTCCTCGCCAAATGTATACAACGGCGTTGTTCTATACTGCCAGATAGCGTCCGTAAATTTGAAATTTTCGAATTTTAAATTTCCCGCGCCTTTTTAGTACCAACTTTAATCTAGTTACTTTTTTCCCTTGGATTTTAATTGTAAATTTCTCGCGCTATGACGTCACTTTCTTTTTAGTACCAACCTTAATTTAGTTACTTTTTTCCCAGATTTAAATTTCCCGCGCTGTAACGTCATTTTTATTGTCACAATCCAAATTTATCGTTTCTATACTATTCCTCCTTCTATACCATCCCGCTTCTAATTCTTCATAGATCTCAAACGATAGAGATTTCAAAACTTTGGAGTGTTTAACCGGTGTTTTAGGTGATAGTTCTCCATCAGACTCCATTTATCTTGGCTCGTTATAAAACACATATACAGAATGTATCAAATGTCTGTAATATAGCCGATACTTTCACTATTCGTGATTTGCTCTAAATAGTTGTTATTTAAATTGCCTCCCTTAACTTATTAATGGGATTATTAAAATTATTTCTCATAATTGTGGAAACTGTTTTGACGAAAACGTTTTTTTTCTTCGATATTTTTCTTATATAACCATATGATTTGGTGCTTTCGCTGCGTAGAAGGATGTATCCTGTATCAAAAAATGCAAAAAAGCAATTGCAATAAATTTAGTGTAATAATGTTTAAACATTACAAGCAAGCAAACTTTTATTTGAAACATTTTTCTTTAAAGCCACGAATGGCGAAGTTTTTGACTATATTCTAAACATACACCTTGTGATTTAATACACCTCGTGATACCTGCTTTTGTAATACAAAATTTGTAAACATTATTTTAAAATGAGTAGGTAATAATAAAATGTTTGAAAGAATTTCTTAAAATAGTTTGAAGTTGAAATAAAATAAAATAAGATCGCATATTTTCATAAAGGGGGGAATAGCATCAAATAATAGGAGGGATGCCCTTTCCGTTCTTGATGGACAATAAACGGTATATGAGAAAAATGTATCCGATATTGTCCTTACTCCGAGAGAAAAAGGTCCAACTTCCCTCGAGATAAGTCCACTTCATGATTCTAACCCCTATTACATCAGTTCTTTCATATGTTCTATTTGATTAGATCATGTTACAGACGAAACTATCTGTTTGAATTATATGAAGAGAATAAATGAAATTATTGATTTAACTATTTTTTACGAAATATAATTTAAACATAGCATAACGTTCGAAATACAAAAATTGAGGATAGGGCCTATATTCGTTAATCTGCTTCCAAACCGTACTAAATCAATGAGTTGGGATGGCGAAAACGAGGTTAATTGCAAGTGAACTTTTAATTAGGGTTTATTAACGAGTTGTGTGCGCGCATTCGGTCTGTTTGCCAATTTTATTCGATTATGAATAAGGATTGATCAACATATTTGCACGTTGGTAATATATAAACAGAAGTACATGGTTTACACTGATTAGATTAATTGCAAATGACTTAAACAAAATTTTATTAAAAAAAAATCTAAAAATTTAATTCAATTGAATTTACTATTTCATATCCTTTATATATTACATGAACTTGTATGTTCAACAAACTGTAACAAAGACTTTGCCTTGTGACACTTCAGATGTATTACCATCTCATCCCCTTTCCTCATTCTCATTCATAACGTACATCTTGTTACGAGGAGTCTTATATATAGTATTTTTTAGGGGTGGATTCACAAAATTAAGTTATATGGGGAGACAAATAAGTTTGAAATGTGATAATAAAACTAAACTTGTTTTAATGTTTATGTTTATAGTTAAACAACGATGTAACGGATTGTGGTAGAATGTATTTCGGATATAATGCGAAAAATATTTTTTATTTAATACTAATATATTAGATTCAGCTTCCTCTGTTGTTGAGTAGGGAGGACAAAATTTTTTCTTGCCGGTTTAGTTTTAATTATTATGCTGTGCTACATTGTCGTATATTTGTGTTGAAATAAAAGTAGAATTGGTACTAGATCTATAATATACATTAAAAAATGTTCACATTGGATTTGTGAATCGTAATCCATAACAAGTTGTTGTATGGCAATCGCTTTTGTTGAGGAATGAAGCGAAAACCTTCAAATATATCGAAATTGATAATTTTTATTGGTATAATCATCAATTTTCATAAACTATATATGATGAAGAATCATAGTATGCACAAAAATGATTTTATAGAATTTGTGAAACGTGATCCATAACAAGTTATTGTATGACAGTCCTTGCTAAACCCTGCGAAAACCTCGAAATTTGTCAAAATTGATCTTATATTGCCTTAATCATTAATTCGCAAAAACTATAAATGATGGAGGATCATGGTGTGCACAAAAATGATAGTACAGAATTTGTGAAGCGTGATCCATAACAAGTTGTTGCATGACAAGCGCTCTTTTTTAGGAATGAAGCGAAAACTTTTAAGTTTATCGAAATTGATAACTTATATTGCCTTATCATGGTAGCCACAAAAATGATCGTACAGAGTTTATTAAGGGTGATCCATAACAGGTTATAACCAGGTCAGGAATAACGCGAAATACTCCAAATTTATTAAAATCGATAACTTGTATTGCCTTAAAATAAAATTACTCTTAGAGATTGATGATAAGATGCAACCTTAAACCTGTTAAATTTGCAATAAAATGGAATCTCAACTAATTTATAACCCCTGTATTAAACAGATTTTCTATGAAAATAAAGACTTCATTGATAATATTCACAATTTTCCTAATGTTTCCAAAGTAAACCAATCAGCTCTTCATAAATATATTAAAGACTTTAATTCTAAGATAATAAAAAATGACCTAGACGGAACTGTTGGAGACAAGGATGCTGGCATAGTCCTTTTAAATAGAGAGATCTACATTGACACTAACTCCTTTTTAGATAATAATATTGTAGAAATTAGAAACAACCCTAAAATCTCTTTTAACATAAACTTAAAAAGTATGAATCAAGGATAATGCGACAATTTTGAATACTTTCAATATTAACTGTTTTAAATCTCTTAAAATGAATCGTCTTATACCGATTTTAAGGTGCCTTATCAAATTACACAAACAAGACAAAAGCTTCAGGTCGATCATTAGTAACAATTGTATACCCACAAATAGAATCTCTAAATAGATACAAATGTTTTTATATGATTCAAAAACTGAAAAACTTTAAACTCAATGAAGATTGTAGATTGATTTTGTTAGACACAAAGACTTAATACAACATAAGAACATAAAACCAATCGACCAAACCCTTTTCATTATAAAAAGACACTTAATTATTTCTCAGGATGATATTAACTTGAGCATCCTTGAAATAGAACGTTTTATTGATCTCCTTGATTTGGTTTGTAAACCGAACTTCTTCACTTCATTTAACAACAAATTCTATAGAATGAGTGACAGTCTACCCATGGGGTCACGCATTTCTAAGATCCTTGCTGACATCTTTGTTGGGGAGTTTGAAAAAGGACTGTTCTCCCAGAAAAACTACTTTTTTAATAACGATATAAAGTTCTATACCAGATGTTAACGACATCCTTATTATATACGATGGTAGTTCTGCCAAACTCCTTGTCCTCTTGGATTTTACCTTGGAAATTGAAAGCGAACTCAAAATTAATTTTTTTTAATTTTTTTAATTATTGATAACTCCATTCAATTCAACGTCTTTAGAAAGTGTGCTCTTTAACCGATTATGTCCGGTTGAATGATCACAACTTTTCTAAAAAAATCTAAAATATTGTAAAGATTGGTATAAACAATGGTTTTTCACTAATGGATCTCCAAAATATTTACTCTAGAGTTCACAACACCCAGATCAATAAATTAATTTATTCACAATACAAAAAAAGACCTAATTATTTGGCTTTATTTGGCACAAATGATGAGCTGAGCGGTATCATGAGATAAAGTGACCTATCTGCGGTAAGATTTATATCGGACAAACCAGAAAAAATATTACTAAAAGATTTAATGAACATTTAACTAGGACTTCCTCTGCAGTTCATAAACATATAATGTTAAATAAATTAAAAACTTTCGGAAATCTAAGCAAATGGACCTTTACGAAAAACTATATATCAACATCAACAATGTAATCGATTTAACTAATGAATAACATAATTGACATTAACAACTTTAGGCAGTTCACCAAATTTATTTGATTTATTTATTTAAAAAAAGTAACTTCCACGCATACATTATTACTTGCCCTCTACACTCTTGATATCAGTTCACCAAAACCCTTACGTTGTGACTGTTGGTTTCGCGAATTATATTTAACTTTTTGATTTGTGTTTAATATCAATTTTTTCATTTTAACGACGTAACATATTTGTCTTTTTTAAAGTAATAAACGATTTTCAATTAAACCCACCATTGCCAAATTGTATTGCCTTAATTATTAATTCTCAAAAATTATAAACGATGGAGGACCATGGTATGCACAAGAATGATCATATAGAATTTGTGAAGCATGATCCATAACAAGTTATTTTATGACAATCCCATGACAATCGCAGATGTTGAGGTATAAAGCGAAAACCTTGTTGTGCTATGTAGCGCTAGTTGATACTAGATGGTGCTAGATTGTGTATTATATTAGTTTATTATTGAACTAAAACTAGATCTAGAACAAGAAACATTCGGGTTTAAGCGTCTTAAGAGGCGCATAGCTACACCCGCATGTCTCTAGTTTTAAATTGAACATTTGTGTTCCTAACACTGCTATATAACGCTAGCTGATACTAGATATAGACTGCATATTATTGTTGGACTATTAAAACTAGAGCTAGAACTAGAAGATTTGGGTTTAACCGCGTGTTTGAAGACATTTAGTGTTAGTTTTATCTGTAATTCTCGACTTACACTGTTAAAAATAGGGATCCAAATTTAACTCTTTTTCAACTAAATCTATTATCCGTGCCAGATGTCAAGGCCTCAATTTAGAGATCGACATCTTCGAAATCACTCGATAAAAAAATTCCGGTAAAGTTTATTGTAATCAGTGAACATTTCTGAGTATGTATGTACAGTTTAATTTGGAAATGTTCGGAGCTGTGGTTTTTCCTTTATCGCGAGTTAATTGAAAAAAGTGCCCGTTTTTTGAGAGTGCTTACGAATTATTTGACGAAATAAATATTTGACGATGGTAATCCATGTTTTCTTAATGCGGGGCATATTTTAGTTTATCAATATTCCTTATAGTTTCGTGAAAAAGATTATTTTAGTAAGATGTGGTTATTTCGAAAACGAAAAGTCGGATTTCAACGACGTAACATATTTGCCTTTTTTAAAATAATAAACGATTTTCAATTAAACCCACCATTGCCAAATTGTATTGCCTTGATTATTAATTCTCAAAAATTATAAACGATGGAGGACCATGGTATGCACAAGAATGATCATATAGAATTTGTGAAGCATGATCCATAACAAGTTATTTTGTGACAATCCCATGACAATCGCAGATGTTGAGGTATAAAGCGAAAACCTTGTTGTGCTATGTAGCGCTAGTTGATACTAGATGGTGCTAGATTGTGTATTATATTAGTTTATTATTGAACTAAAACTAGATCTAGAACAAGAAACATTCGGGTTTAAGCGTCTTAAGAGGCGCATAGCTACACCCGCATGTCTCTAGTTTTAAATTGAACATTTGTGTTCCTAACACTGCTATATAACGCTAGCTGATACTAGATATAGACTGCATATTATTGTTGGACTATTAAAACTAGAGCTAGAACTAGAAGATTTGGGTTTAACCGCGTGTTTGAAGACATTTAGTGTTAGTTTTATCTGTAATTCTCGACTTACACTGTTAAAAATAGGGATCCAAATTTAACTCTTTTTCAACTAAATCTATTATCCGTGCCAGATGTCAAGGCCTCAATTTAGAGATCGACATCTTCGAAATCACTCGATAAAAAAATTCCGGTAAAGTTTATTGTAATCAGTGAACATTTCTGAGTATGTATGTACAGTTTAATTTGGAAATGTTCGGAGCTGTGGTTTTTCCTTTATCGCGAGTTAATTGAAAAAAGTGCCCGTTTTTTGAGAGTGCTTACGAATTATTTGACGAAATAAATATTTGACGATGGTAATCCATGTTTTCTTAATGCGGGGCATATTTTAGTTTATCAATATTCCTTATAGTTTCGTGAAAAAGATTATTTTAGTAAGATGTGGTTATTTCGAAAACGAAAAGTCGGATTTCAACGACGTAACATATTTGCCTTTTTTAAAATAATAAACGATTTTCAATTAAACCCACCATTGCCAAATTGTATTGCCTTGATTATTAATTCTCAAAAATTATAAACGATGGAGGACCATGGTATGCACAAGAATGATCATATAGAATTTGTGAAGCATGATCCATAACAAGTTATTTTGTGACAATCCCATGACAATCGCAGATGTTGAGGTATAAAGCGAAAACCTTGTTGTGCTATGTAGCGCTAGTTGATACTAGATGGTGCTAGATTGTGTATTATATTAGTTTATTATTGAACTAAAACTAGATCTAGAACAAGAAACATTCGGGTTTAAGCGTCTTAAGAGGCGCATAGCTACACCCGCATGTCTCTAGTTTTAAATTGAACATTGGTGTTCCTAACACTGCTATATAACGCTAGCTGATACTAGATATAGACTGCATATTATTGTTGGACTATTAAAACTAGAGCTAGAACTAGAAGATTTGGGTTTAACCGCGTGTTTGAAGACATTTAGTGTTAGTTTTATCTGTAATTCTCGACTTACACTGTTAAAAATAGGGATCCAAATTTAACTCTTTTTCAACTAAATCTATTATCCGTGCCAGATGTCAAGGCCTCAATTTAGAGATCGACATCTTCGAAATCACTCGATAAAAAAAAATTCCGGTAAAGTTTATTGTAATCAGTGAACATTTCTGAGTATGTATGTACAGTTTAATTTGGAAATGTTCGGAGCTGTGGTTTTTCCTTTATCGCGAGTTAATTGAAAAAAGTGCCCGTTTTTTGAGAGTGCTTACGAATTATTTGACGAAATAAATATTTGACGATGGTAATCCATGTTTTCTTAATGCGGGGCATATTTTAGTTTATCAATATTCCCTATAGTTTCGTGGAAAAGATTATTTTAGTAAGATGTGGTTATTTCGAAAACGAAAAGTCGGATTTCAACGCGATTTTTACCAAAATGTGTTTAATAATATTGTATGTCGGATTTCGACATATGAAATTAGGGCCTTAATTTTTTAAGAGCGATTTAATGGGAATATAAGTTACAGAGAAACAGAAATAACACTCCGGGGAGAGGTACTCATGAGGAGACTCATTTTGAAAAACTGATTACGGAAACCGACAAATGACATTCTTTAAACATATTTTGGTAAAAATCGTATTGAAATCCGTCTGATCGTTTTTGAAACAATCGCATCTCATTAAACCTCGATTTTTCACGAAACTGTATGGAATATCGTAAAATAAAATACGTCCCTCATTAAGAACACATCGGGTTACCACCAATTCAAATTTGAAAGTTTTTCGTCAAATAATTTCTGAGAAAAAGAATCGCAAACTAGACAAAGTTGTCGCCAGTCTAAAAAATCGTGTACTTTTTCAATTAACTCGCGATAGAAGAAAAACAGCGGATTTGAAAATTTCCAAATTAATCTGCGATACATAGAAATGTTCATTGGTTACAATAAACTTTACCGCAATTTTTTTCATCTAGCGATTTCGAAGATATCTATCTCCAAAGTTAGGGGCCTTGACTTCTGGCACGGATAATAGTTCCCTCATGACCATCCGGTTCGGGGACAAATTTTACGGAGCTATAAATTTAACAAATATAAATTGTTAAGTGTAGTTAAATTCCTCGAAAAAGGTAGTTACGGGTTATACATAAGGTGAAAGATTGTAACTAAAGAAAATTGTTAATTAACTAATTCTCGGTTGTTAAAATGACCCCTTTAACTATGTCCATGTAGTTAAAGTAATCTTTTTCTAATTAAAAAGTTCTAGTTGAAGGTATCCTTGAAGGAGGTAAATCTCACACCTAATCAGATAAGTTCAACAATTAATTTGTATGTTAAAATAAAAGAAACAGTTTTTGATTGTTTCTAGATGATTTTTAGTTTTATTATATTTCTGATCTACCGGTTTCATTTTTTTTTAATTTTCAAGAATTTTGGTACTAACAATAAGTTAGTAATTTTAAAATCCTGCTTCTATTACAATACATTTCGATCTCAATCCATTTGTCACTTTTATTCATTACTCCTTAATAATTATTTACACTTAAAATATGTTTACTTTAATATATTTATTAATTAACTAAGTTGGTTCAAAGTTCTTAATGATGGGTTATTGCAGAAAATGAAATCAGTAGAACCGATAAATAATAAAAATAAAAGATGGAAACAAATAGCTATAATAATAATATCAATTTGTAGTTACACTTTTTTGTTAAAATGCTTTTAGGGGTTATATTTCAGCTCCACACTTAGGTTTTAAGGATATTTGAAGTAGAGATATGCGCGTGAGTGACTTATTATGCCCGCGCACGCCCGCTCACGATTTATACCCACGCACGTGGATCACGTCAATTCACGTGACTCACGCTCGATCAGCTGATCAAATGTATGAATCATGTTTGATTACTTGTTAATTTGATTATTAATTAATCACGCTTGACAGGATGGCAGAATTAACAGAATGTTTAGTTTTATTTATCACATTTTGAAATAAATAAGACTGTTATAAAATTAAAATAAATAATAAAAGCTAGCATATTCTTATGGGTAATACTTCCTTTAACGTTTTAAAGAACTACCTCTCATCATAAATTTAAAATTAAATTTTGTTCTACTCAGCATTTAGTTACTGAATTACTAACGTAATATCCAGCATTATTTTCTACAAACAAACCAGATCAAAGAAAATCTGAAAACAAAAATTCAAAAATGGGAGGCTACTTTTGATTCTAGATAGAACATTTTGCTTTCGAGAATAGAAGTTGAAAGAGAACAAAAACTCTATTTTTAGTTAGTTTTTTAATTGCTATTCAGTGTTGCTCTTGTGAAATTTCATCTTTTCACGGTGGCGGAGTTCTCGATGCTCGCAACTAGCAAAAATTAACTTTCTGCATGTCAATGTTCAGTCGATCTTTAATAAGTTTAACAAAATAGAATTATTAACTATTGAACATGCTCCACATATCTTATGTATTAGCGAGCATTGGGCGACGTCTGCTGCACAGAAGGCCATTAATGTACCGGGTTACCAGCTTGTAAGTATTTATTCTCGTTCTGCTGGAGCGCATGGTGGTACTCTTATACTCGCGAGATCTGACTTTCATGTGAACTCAGTTGAGTTGGATAGATTCGCTAAGGATATGTTATTTGAGTGCTATGCGATCCGGTTTAAACACTCAAATCAGAGTTATGTTTGCGCTTGTGTTTATAGGCCTCCCTCAAGTTGCTTTGACGCTTTTATAGATATTTTAGCTTCAATGCTGGAGTTTTTGTATTGTAATAGTGATTTTGTCGTGCTTTGCGGGGATTTGAATGTTGATATAAACAATGATACTATGGAATCTAAAACCCTCGGCGTTTTGTTTCATTCTTATGAACTGCACGGAGATACGACGAAATATACTAGAATTTGTTGTAACTTAAATGAAGCAGTAAGTAGGTCAACACTTGACTATATTGTAACAAATTTATCGCCGTCTTTATGTTCTTTTGATGTTTTTGACGGAAATATAGCAGACCATTTTGTCTGCTCCTTGGTCTATACTGCTCAAAGTTTGCAGAGATTTAATTAACCAGGCAAAGAGAGATTTTTTAGTAAATAAAATTAATAATTCTTCAAACAAATGTAGAATGCTGTGGTGTTGCATCAACGAGCAGTTAGGGCGTCATCCGCAGAGTAGTCCTGTGGTGTTGTCTATTGATGACAGGTTGATAGATGATGTGTCAGAGTGTTGCAATCATTTTGGCGAGTATTTTTCATCAGTAGTTCAGGACAGATTGGTGGCTACTTACGGGTCATCTTTGTCACTATCTTGTACGCTGGGTGACTGTGTGGGCTCTTCTTTGTATTTTGCTCCCGTTACGGATACAGAGGTATTCGATGCTATTAAAGGCTTGAAAAATGTTAAAGCTGTTGGATGGGATGATGTTACTGTTGAATGCGTCAAATTTGTGAGTGATAGCTTATGCGTGCCTTTGGCCAAGATTTTGAATCGGTCAATTGAGTTAGGGGTTTTTCCTGACTTACTGAAGGTGGGAAGGGTAACGCCTGTTTTCAAGAAGGGTGATGCGCATAGTATTGAGAACTACAGGCCTATTTCAATTTGTAGCGTGTTTTCAAAAATATTCGAAAGCGTTGTTAAGCGGAGATTGTTGAGTTTTTTTGATGCATTTCGAGTAATGTGTCGATCGCAGCACGGATTTCGAAGGGGCTTATCAACTGAGACCGCTACTGTCGATTTCTTTTCATATGTCTATGAACACCTTGACAAAGGTAATTATGTGGTTGGTCTTTTTTTTTGACCTTTCCCGAGCTTTCGATTCGTTGCCTCCACACTTCATCAAGGAAAAGTTATACAATGTGGGTATTCGTGGAAGTCTGCTTAAATGGTTAACTTCTTTCGTTACAAGTCGTAGTTTGAGAGTGGTTCTGTCGGGAATAGCCTCGGAGGACTCACCTGTAAATCTTGGCGTACCTCAGGGTTCCATACTGGGTTCCTTACTGTTCTTAATTTTTGTAAATGATTTACCAAGTTTTTTCGAGAATGTTCATGTGGTGATGTATGCGGATGACACCTCTATCGCTATTGCTGCTCGTGATCGGAGTGAGCTTGATAGGTTGGTTGGTAGCACTGTAGAGCGTTTTGTGGATTGGTGCACCCGAAACAGAATAATCTTGAATGTACAGAAAACAGTCTGCGTAAATTTTCATGTTCGGCGACCGCTTTCCATAGAACATCTTGCTGGGATTCCTTTACAGAAGGAAGCCAACTTTTTGGGCTTGAGCATTTACACCGAAATGAGTTTTGGACCACATATAAATAACGTATGTAAAAGATTAAATTCGTCGTATTTTGCGTTGCTCAAGCTCAAATATTCGTTGGACAGGACGTCACTCCTGGACGCATATTACGCGCTTTGCTACTCACATATTTCATACAATATTCTTTTGTGGGGCAGAAGTTCTCAGTGGCGGCGTGTATTTGTGACTCAGAAACGAATAATCAGATTAATTTTTCAATTACAATGTGGTGAATCCTGCAAGGAAGTTTTTAAAAATAATAGTATTCTTACCTTCCCTTGTATCTATATTCTCAAAACTGTGGTGTTTGTCAACGGAAATCGTGAAAGATTTTTGGGCTCTGTTAGCTAGTATGAGACGAGACGTGTTGATTTGCCGTTGTTGCGACACAAAACAGCATTTTTTGAGAAAAGTCCACAATACGATTTTGTAAAACTATATAATAAGTTACCTGTCTCAATAAAAAGCATCACCGCTCCTCGCGCATTCAAAAATAAAGTTAAGGCGTACTTGATCGAGAATGTTTTTTATAGTTTACGGGAGTATCTCTGTGGGGTCACGGACTTACCATAGGCATAAAGATGTATTTAGCTTTTTTCTTTTTTTTTTGTTTTTCTTTGTGTATTTTGTTATGTGTAATAATGTATTGTATGACTTATCTCCATCTACAGTTATGTGGCACTGAGACTAATAAATTATTATTATTATTATAGTGCTTGATTGACGTAAATGCTTTTGAAACTAAAAGTATAATGAATACTAGACCTACAACCTAGCTATAGTATTGACACTAGATACTAGACTTTAAACGGCTAAACCCTAATGTTTCTACTTCTAGAATTGGTGTTAGTTCTGAAGCCACGTTGGGTTGGGTTGAATTGGGTTCCGTCTTAATAGAGGTACGACTAAACCCTAAATGTTTTTCATTCTAGGTCTAGTGTTAACTGTGGCGTTAGTGTTGACTCTATTTTTGGTTGATATTCAGTCTTAAATTGTGATATACTTGTATTATAGTAAAACTAGAACTAACACTGGATCTAGTACTAGAAAGACTTAGGTTTAGTCGTGCGTCTTAAATTGTGATATACTTGTATTAGGCCCAGTTTATTCACCTATAGTTAAATTTAACTATCACATATTTACCATAGTTACTGGTAATATAACCAATCATGGTAAGTGCATTTACAGTAACCATGGAAAATATCCAATAGTTATATTTAACTAAAGGTGAATAAACCGGTCTTTAAAGTAAAACTGGAACTAACATTCTATCTAGTACTAGAAAGGTTCGGGTTTAACTGTGCGTCTCTTAAGACGTCTTTTAATTGCAGTTTAGTGCTTGGTTGTTGTAAATTCTTCTGGAACTAAAAGTATAACTAATACTAGACTTAGGAATTTATTATTTATTTATTTTATTTAGCATTTCTATACTTTTCTCTACTAACTACACAAATTAATATTTTTATTTCTTTGTGAATAAGTTAATTCATTCGAATTAAAAAATATATTTATGTATTACTATAAATTTTTGAAATTGATTAGTTACCCACTGTTTGGGTACCTAATAAACTCACCCCAACTCAATCCCACCCAATTTACAAATACCTAGGGTATTCACCTGTCGCTCATCACTGATTGTATACATTTGAGATATACAAGTATTAAATACACTGTTGTAAATATTGTATTCAATATTTCGTCAGTACGGACTTACACAAATTCAATATTATTATTAAAGAAATATTCAAAAATTTTTCCAACCGAGTCACGCCGTGTCCCGACGAAACAAAAGATGCTCACGATCACGTACGCTCACGTGAGTGGTACAACAATTGAAACCAGCTCACGGTGGATCACGCATGACCCATCGTGACCCGGCGGGACTAACATAATTTGCACATCTCTAATTTGAACAGGACGATATCAAAATGAAGAAATTTTGTTGCATTTTAATAACCTATTAATCAACATAAGTAGTTAACTTATATTTTGTAGAAAAAATATAACCATTGTTAATATTAGAAGGCATTCTTTTTCTGCACTTAAAACATTCAAACATGTTCAAGATAATGTTCTCTGAAAATAAAATAGAATAATTATAATAAATCGAAAGTTATACTTAACTACAACTTACAGTAAGTTAGGAGTTTTGAGTATTTATTAATATGGATTTCACGCTCCTGAGGTATTAATGTAATATGTTTACTTCTACTTATAGAATATAGTACTTCCTTTTGAATAAAATTCCAAAATGACTTGAATCTGAAGTCATGTTTCCTTTTAAATAAAAAATGTGTTTAGAAGAGGGCATCAAATTCTTCTAAAGCCTATTTAGCTTATATAACACCACCGATTGTGATATAGTAATTTATTATACATGATTTAGATTTACCAACTGCCTTAAGAAATGATTGATTAGTTCTTTTCATGAAGAATTTTATCTAAGAGTTTTATTAAAAAATTAATATTATTACATTAGGGTCTATATAAAAATTTACTTTTGGTGATAATTAAAATTTATTTTTCTAAACTAGTTTCGAGCCTTGCTCTTCTTCAGTAGGTACCTACAAGTTTACAATATACGAAATTGAACATATTAATATAAAAATAAAATAGTAAAATCTTACGTAATTACTAACAAATTAGAAAAATTAATTACAATTTTTCAAAATTTACGTCAAAAGTTGTTGTGTGACGTTAGGTTTTTTTGTTTTTGTTTTTATATTTGTGTTTTAGGTACGGATCTCGCAGACAACTATAGATTGGTTTTTGGGTCGGGATAATTTGTTCATTAAGGCTTATAATATTACTGTTAATTTCAATAAACTTGTTGATTTCGTACATTTCCATTATTTCCATAAGGTTGCTTTTATTAAGTTGGTGTAGTAATTTAATATTTTTATTTTCGTCAAATTCGTCAAAGTAACAAATACTTCAAACGTGATCTTCACAGAACAAGAAAGAAGATTCATGGAAAAAGGTCTGAAATATGCTCCAAAAAGAGAAATTAACCTCCCAATACTAGCAATAGAACTTCAGGCAGCTATCACAGGACACGAAAAGGAAAACATTATGAATAAGGAGATTCAACAAATCCTAACTAAAGAAGAAAAGAGACAAACAAACAAACAAACAATAAGAAATGAAGAAGAAGAAAAGGAACCAAAAATTATTAAAAACATCAAGCGGAAAATTAAGGAAAACGAATTAATAAATAGTTACTTCTGCAGACAAAAACGCAGGAATGATAATTTTAACCAAAGATCTCTACATAAATAAGACTGAAAGCTTTATGAAAGACAATAACTTTAAAACTATCAATAAAAACCCCACAAACAATTTTCACAAAAAAGTAAAATCAATAACTAAAGAAAACAAAACGACAATAACAGAAATTGGAGGTACCTTGACCAGCCTGTTGCCTATGAATCCGCAAACCCCTAAATTGTATGCACTACCTAAAGTTCACAAAAATGGATTACCAATAAGACCCATTATAACCCCCATTGAATCCAGCACATACAAACTCGCAAAACTTTTACAAAAATTTATAATAAATGACATCAATTTTAAACCAAAATATACCATAATTAATCGTTACCAACTTCCTGATTTAATTGACAAAATACAGCTACCAGAAGGTTTCAAAATGATCTTATTTGATGTCAACAACTTATATACAAACATACCCATAACCGACACGATAACGATATTAGAAGAAATATTAAAGACTGACCTCAAAAACAAAGACAAAACTCGCTCCATCTTAACGCTATTAAAACTATGCTTAGAACAAAATTTTTGTATCTTTAACGATAAATACTATCAATATCTAGATGGATTACCAATGGGATCACCATTGAGTAGTGTGATGGCAGATATTTTCAAGGACAACCTAGAGAAAAATCAAATTATGTGTGACAAAAACCCTTATAGAGACGATATTATCCTATGGACAAGATACGTGGACGACATTTTAGTACTGATTAAAGACGACCAACATATTAATAATCTTCATAAATATATTAACAGTTTACACCCCAATATTAACTTCACTATCGAGACTGAACACAATCAAATATTAAATTTCTTAGACTATACACTACGACATTCAAACAACAAAATTAAATATAACATCTACAGAAAACCTACACAAACTAGTACTACCATCCCATTCGATTCTCATCATGATGAAACTCATAAAATGGCAGCATACCGGGCTTATATACACAGAGCTTTCCATTCAAAATTGGAACAACAAGACCTAGAAAAAGAGATCGAAATTATCCACCAAATTGCAAGCGAAAACAGTTTCCCACCGACATTTATCCAACGAATATTTTCGAAAATACAAAACAAATATAATCTTCAAGAAACAACTTCCCTATCCGACCGAAAACCTGATAAACCAACAACGTACAGATCCATAACTTACCCAGGAGAAATATCCCATAAAATCAAGAAAATGTTCCATAAGTTCAACATAACAATGACATTTAAAAACAAAAACAATCTGAAGGCATTATTAGTTAATAACAAAAACAAGACTACAACTCTCGCTAAAAGTGGCATATACCAATTGCAATGTGGGACCTGTTCAGCCACATACATAGGTGAAACGGGAAGAAGTATCCAAACAAGGCTTAAAGAACATAAAAAGAGTTCAAAATCGGCATTCGGAAAACATCTAATTTTCAACAACCACGAATTTGACGAAAATAAAAACATTAAATTACTACACCAACTTAATAAAAGCAACCTTATGGAAATAATGGAAATGTACGAAATCAACAAGTTTATTGAAATTAACAGTAATATTATAAGCCTTAATGAACAAATTATCCCGACCCAAAAACCAATCTATAGTTGCCTGCGAGATCCGTACCTAAAACACAAACATAAAAACAAAAACAAAAAAACCTAACGTCACACAACAACTTTTGACGTAAATTTTGAAAAATTGTAATTAATTTTTCTAATTTGTTAGTAATAACGTAAGATTTTACTATTTTATTTTTATATTAATATGTTCATTTTCGTATATTGTAAACTTGTAGGTACCTACTGAAGAAGAGCAAGGCTCGAAACTAGTTTAGAAAAATAAATTTTAATTATCACCAAAAGTAAATTTTTATATAGACCCTAATTTAATAATTGGTGAAAAAAAGGATAAGAAAAATTATTTTTATATTAATATTATTACATTAGTTGTTTTAATAAAAAAACAAGTTTGTTTCACAGTTTACAAAAACTTACATCATTAAAATATACAAATGTTTTAATTACATCAGAAATTAAAAATCAATGTGCAACGTCTTCATAACGCTTGTAAAGGCTACTACTTGCTTCGACTAAAATTTAACAATTCTCACAGAACATTAATAATAGTACTGTAAAAAAATTACGTGACAAGTCATGTGACCACAATGTGAACTACATAGCGGAGTAAATCCTCATTTAAATTTAGTTACTTTACACCGATTTATTAGTAAATTACTTTTAATCAAATTACAGAGTTGGAAAGTGTAAAATTACACTGTGAGGAGTAAACAAATTAACACCGTATTTTTAACATTTTTTAACAGAGCTATTTTGAATCTGAAAAGCTACTACAATTTAGTTAAATTTACCACCTTTTCGCTGTAATGTTTCACCTTATACCGAAAGCGTTAAATCTGTTTTAGTTTCACTTATTCTAGGATAATTTGATTACGGCTGTTTTTTAACATCTTTTTTTTGTTGTAGATAAAAACTTTTTTGTACGTTAATTAATAAATTGAATTTGATTTTCACAATGAAGAATTTTGTGATAAGAGACGAATATTTTATTGTTACGTATAATCAAGCGACGAATTGCGAATGCGAATGTTAAGAGCGAGTGTGGAATAAGTTGTTTCTTTAAAGAAAATTTAGGCGCACGTGTGCTTAGCAAAAAAGAAGAAATACAAAAATAAAAATGAAACTCCTTTTGGGTAGACAACAACCCGTATATGATAATAAATTGAAATAAAATAAAAATTAAATTCTGTTTATGAAATGTTCTTAACCCTCCAGTACACGCGCATTTTCTTTTGAGGTGAGTGCTCGCACCGGACTGAGAGTCCGGGTTTCTTTGCCAAATAAGAGATTTGTATTAAACTCCCTAGATTACTAAAGTACCGCGGTTCATGATATCTATGTATTCAAACGATTCGATCCAAAATAGTGATTTGACAGCATGTCAGTGACCAGGTGTACGAATAGGGAGTTTATGTGTGAGAAAAACGTTTTGCTCCGCCCCCGATTCGAGAACATTATTAAACTTCACCTTTCGTTTCTTCGGTGGCTGATACTGCTTAAAACAAACTTGATAAGCTACCAAGAGCCTTGAACTGCTTTCAAAAATGTTGATACTACCTCTGGAAGAATAGAAGTACTTGATAATGCTTCTAGAAGCCTTAACATAGCTTTCAGAAGGCTTGAACTGCTTCCACAAGATTTTATACTGCAGCTGAAAGACTTGATACTATTTCTAGAAGATTTTAAATGATTCCAAAAGACTTGATACCGTTTGTAAAACTACTGGCAAAAAGATGTTTGAAAATGCAAACTCTTAAAGAAGACATTTTTATTGCAACAGGCACGAAATTGTTAATACAATTTGATTTTGCTTCCAAAATACCAAATACTGCTAGGATACAAAATGTTCATTTCAAAAGTTCAAAAAACTTCAATTATAGACCAAATATTGCTTGTGAAGGTGTAAGCACTGTTGATATAAGGCATTTCTATTGCAAATTAACCATAATAGCCAGATACATGGACGTTTTTCATGTCACTTTTGTTTTGAGAACAGTCATTCGTCGTTTGAATGTTTTCCCAATTCAGTTTTTTCACTATCCAGCACCCATACTTATTTTCAAAAACCGGCGCTTATGAAGCTACGAAGATTGTGTTAGATGTACCACTGACGATCTAAAGATAAATCAGTTAGCTGCAGAATTCTTCGAATCCTCTATTTGGGCATCGTAAATCTTACACAAATTGCTGGTTCTTGTCCTAAAAACGCTTTAGCACTAGCTCATCTGCCGTTTCATTGGCAGCACTTCCAGAGTGACCTCAGTGTAGTTAAAACGACGAACCGTTTGAGCCATCTGTAAACAAATTTTGATAATCCTCTACTTGATTTCGAGCTTTGAGGAGATGAGTTACTCAGCTTGTGTTCTCATTCAATCCCAAGATTATTCCTCACTTGCGCAATCAGTAATAAAAAAGTCCAATATAATTATATTTACAAACTCACTCCTATAGTATTATATATTTAGAAATCTGAAACTAGCAACTAACGCCATTAACAACGACAACATTCTGATCTGAAATAATACTTTGACGTCCTTCAACATCGGTAAATACAGAAAAAAGGGATTAACTAACTAGAAACTGGCGAAATGACCTATTTACCTTTATTAGCTGTTTCCACCAAAACTTATTTTCGAAAGTAAGTCCTTTCTTCGTAGACAAGAACGGATATATTCAAAAAAAATGTTAACTTGAATGGTTGCGGTCCGGCGAACCAGCGGTTGCAAATTGCTAAAAGACTCTGTAAGTCGATAGTTAAACTTGTAGGAAAAGATTTTATTAATCATAAAATCGTGGCTAAGAGAAAATACTGGAAATTATTTGACAGCAGACTTGCAGGAAAAAAACTTTATGACTAAAGTGGCTAAGAGAAAATACAGGAAATTATTTTCAGGATTCTGAGATGACCGCTAGGAGGTGCAAATACCATCTTTAATGTCTTGAAATCTTAACAATTAAACAATTTGTCATCTTAGGAATGGTATCTCAATTTTAAGATACTTGTACATTTCAGTTTAAGTCCAGTCCCAGTATATTCCGGGTTCATGCCGGGATTTCATGAAAGAAGATTTATCGTTTAGAAGTCTGGGAGCATTAAGAAAGATTTGCAATGAAAATACGATTGGCACCAAATAAATTAATTTTCTGGACGCATTTCAAGCCTTGTAGACGCAATGTCAAGTATTCTGACGGCAATATCAAATCTTTTGTTAGCATTCCAAATGTTTTGGAAGCAATTTAGATCTTCTAGAAGCAATATTAAGCCTACCTGAGCCAATATCGAGACTTTTGTAACCATTTTAAATCTTAGTAGTATCAAGTCTTCTGGAATCTTCTCGAGTCTTCTGAAAGCATTTCAAATCTTCCAGAAACAGTATAAAGTCTTACAGGGGCTATATCTAATCTTCTGGAAGCATTTTAAAATATCTAGAAGCAGTATCATGTCTTAATTATTAAAATCTTCTAGAAGCAGTATCAAGTCTTTTGGAAACTTCTCAAGTCTTCTGAAAGTATTTGAAATCTTCTGGAAGCGGTATAAAGTCTTACAGGGACAGTTTCAAGCCTTCAGGAAGCATTTTAAAACATCTAGAAGCAGTATCAAGTCTTCTGGAATCTTCTCGGGTCTTCTGAAAGCATTTCAAATCTTCCAGAAATAGTATAAAGTCTTACAGGGGCTATATCTAATCTTTTGAAAGCATTTTAAAATATCTAGAAGCAGTATCGATTCTTAATTATTAAAATCTTCTAGAAGCAGTATCAAGTCTTTTGGAAACTTCTCAAGTCTTCTGAAAGCATTTGAAATCGTCTAGAAGCAATATAAAGTCTTATAGGGGCAGTATCAAAGCTTTAGGAAGCATTTTAAAACATCTAGAAGCAGTATCAAGTCTTCTGGAAGTAGTATCCAGTCTTTTGGAAGCACTTCAAGTAATTTTGAAGTATTTCAAGTCTTCTAAAAGCAAGTATAAGGTCTTCTGGAAACATTGTAAGTCGTCTGGAAGTATTGTAAGTCATCTGGAAATAAGTCATCTGGAAATAAGTCTTCTAGAAGCAGTATCAGTCTTCTGGAAACATTCCAAGTATTCTGGAAACCATTTCAAGTTTCTTAGATACAATATCAAGTCTTCTGGAAGCATCTTAAGTCTTCTAACAGCGACATAAAGTACTTTGGAAGCATTGTAGGTCGTCTGGACACACTTCAAGTCCTCTAGATGCAATATCAAGGCTTCTAAAAGCGTTGTAAGTCATCTGTAAGCATTGTAAGTCGTCTGAATGCATTGTAAGACATCTGTATATTCATCATTTTAAGTCTTCTAGAAATATCAGTCTAGAAATTCAAGTCTTCTGAAAGCAATATAAAGTTTTCTTAAGACAGTATCAAGTCATCTAGAGGTAACAACATCAAGTCTTCTGGAAACATTTTAAGTTCTCTAGATGCTATATCAAGTTATCTGAAAGCGTTGTAAGTCGTCTGGAAGTATTTTAAATCCTCTAGAAGCAGTAACAGTCTTCTGGAAGCCGCGGTACTTTATAAATCTAGGGACTTTAATTTGTATTCTTTTTAAGACAATAATTTAAAAAAATTTTTTATTATCATAAAATTTGCGATAGGCAAATAAATGCCCGCGTTGAATACGCTGCACATTTTTCGGGGCATTTATGTTCTACAGCTTTCGTTATCTTCTTCGTTTCTTCTAATTAGATAAGAAGTCATTTTGAACGGAAAAAAAACATCTTACCGTCTGCAAAATTTTTTGAAAAGCTTCAGTCTTCACCTTCAAACAGTATTTTTCTTCGCTATCGTATTCATATTCGTATTTTACTGTGTTGTACACTAAGAAATGTTTGACACTAAAATGACATAATTATGTCGGTAAAAAAGTTGCCTTTTCTGTTAAACAATAGAGGGTGCAGAACCCGGAGTGAGAGTCCGGTGCGTGTACCGAAAGGTTAACAAATTCACACCATAAAATTTTTAAAAGTGTAGGCAAACGTTTTGATTAATGAGAGTATCTGGGGGTTTATCGGTTTTAAAAGCCGAATGCTTTTAATTCTAATTTTAGTGTTAGTTCTAGTGGCAGTACTACTAAGTAGCCCTATTTTGCACTAGATGGCGCTTAATCTAAAACTAGAAAGTTTCGGGTTTAACCATCTTCAGACGTCGTCTCATTAAAAAATTTTCATATAACAGATTTTTTGGATAACTTTATATAATATTGTATTTAATGCAAACTTTGTCCATTGTGATTACAAATGTGACTTTGACGCTAATCCGATCGCTTGTCTGCGGCGGTTTAAATTTGGCTAAAAGTTTCAAACCAGAGGCCGTGCAAGATAATTCGAAATTGTTTGTGCAAATATTTAGCTAATGCAAATCAGCGAGCGCGTACCAAGGGTTTATCTAAGTTTAGCATTAAACCTGTTTATTCTCCTGTTCTCTGTTACCTTGTTTGTCCTCTACGCGATTGTTTACGGGTCCTATTAATACTAATTTGCGAACAATTATCAGTATTAAATTAAACCGGTCGGGTTTGGTAACAATACTTTTCTCGGTACGAAATTTAAATCAATACATGTAATGATGTCGCTTGATTAAATGAGGGATTAAACCTTTAACGTTAGGGGGTATTTCTAATTTAATTTAATTAAAACAGAATTTAAATTTAATAACGTCGATCATTTTGGAGGGAATTAGAAAATATTTGTACTTTCATAAATATCTTTAAAGATTGCGAATTAATCAAAACTGGGATAAACGTCAATGTTAAGGTCGCAAACAAGAATTTCGTGGGTTTTCCTTTTTTAGTAATCATCCAATTCGCAATAACAATAAATTATAGTGACCGTTCACCGGATAGGATTCAAGCTGAGGCAATAAGCTGTTATCGCGCCCAGAGCCCTATATTCCGTTGTCACTTCCAATTCCCTTCACTATCGCCTCACAACCCCTCTGCTCTATTCTCTTTAAATACCTAATAACCCTTATCCATTATTTGGCGATACGGCAATAATGTGATAAAGTACCGAAATTGCACCCCAAAAAAGTTACATTTATTGCTTAAGTGGTATAAAAATAAATAAATAAAAAGAATATAATATATGAGAATGTTGAAATTATGTTGAAATTGTAAAAAACGTTAAATCTTTTTCTGATTAGGAGAGAGATTTTTGAAAATAATTGTGTTGTTCGTAATTCGTCGGAAATTTCAGGAAGTTCGGACTTTTAGTATTGGGCCCTGGGGAATGTTCCCGGTCTATTATACTTTCGCCAGCAGATCCTATCTTTTCTACTTGCCCCATTGAGACTTAATTTATAATTTGCATTTTTACAATTATATGGAATGATGGATCTACGGTTTAAAATGGACCCAACGGGGCGCTTTTCCAATTTGTCTTTGAATTTATAATATTATTTCAAATAATTATTTTCAAATATTAAATAACTAATTTTGTGTAACGTTGATGACGTCTTCTCGTCTATTTCGAACTTTTTAATTTTATCTTTTCTTCACTAAAATATGGCGTCATGGAATGTCTCCAAGAGTTCTTAGATCATTTAAACGCTCAACATCCCATGATCAATTTTACCACAGAAACGGAAACTGCCAAACAGTTGCCTTTCCTAGATGTATTAGTCATTAGGATAATAAATGTTGATGTGGAAGTTGGGGGGCGGAGCTGAAGAAGACCTAAGACTCTAAGAAGCAAGAACGGTTTCTATGAGAGGTGCCAAGAAGCGGAAACAGAAGGAAAATTTGTCTGTCTTCCTTATGTTTAAACTGTAACAGAAGGAATTGCAAGATACCTCAAGAAAAACACCAAGTGCAATTTAACATCTCTTCTACCAGACATGACTGGTTAATAGCCAACCAAAGTTGGCAGTTTTGATCTCTTCAAACTAACCGGACCTAATGGTATTTTTCCTGCTTTTCTGCAATGGAGCCTAGAAGATATGAAAGTACACTTGATGAGAGTTTTTAAAGCTTGCTTAGCATTTAACTATATTTCTATCAGCTGGAGGAAGGTCACAGTAACCTTTATACCAAAGAACGGCAAAAAGGATCCAATAAATCCCAAAACTTTTCGACCAATTAGTCTCTCATCATTTCTTTTAAAGCCACTTGAAAGACTATGTGATCATTACATTAGAGAATATGTACTTAAAGCGTTTTCTTTGCACTTGCATCAATATGCTTACATCAAAGCTAAATCTGTGGACACCGCCCTACATATAGTAGTGGGGCGTATTGAGTAATCTCTTGATTCGAAAGAGTATTTTAGGAGCTTTCCTTGACATAGAGGGAGCGTTTAACACAACCACTTTTAATAGCATTAACAGGGCACTGGAACCTCGAAGAGTTGCTCATGCTAAAGCAAGACATCATACAGTACAGAGAACTGTGGTTAGAGGCTGCCTACAAGGTGGGGTGGTAGCTCACGGAGCCATAGTTTGGTGCTCACCACTGAAGCATGCATACAAAGCTAAATTGCTGCATCAATTGCATCGACTGGCCTGCCTGTAAAAAGGGTGGCTTTGAATGGGGAGAGAAAAGAAGTGCGTGTGGCCAGACGGTATTAGGAGAGTAGGAGAAATAGGGTGAACGAAGATGAAAAGACAGAAATATATTTGGAGAAGAGGAGAGTGTATAAAAAAGGAATATTGGATGCAAAAAGGCAGTGGGTACAAGAGCTTTACGAGAGAGTGAAGAAGATGGGATGATATGGGGTATGGAAGGAGAGTAAGGGGAAAGCAGGGTGTGTGATAATGATGAGTAGGAATGAAAGAGTTTTTTGAAAGGGTTTTAAAAGAAACAGAAAGAAACGCGGAAATAAGGCTTCAGTTTCAAAAGTGTTTTGTCCAGGACGACGTGAATGAGGACAATGGGATACAAAGACAAATCAGGGATGAGTGTAGAGAGTGTGAGTAATTCACATCCACATCCAATAATTGTTTTCAATTCACTTAATTGAAAACAATTATTGGATGTATGGGTAAGGGAAAAGCCCCGGAGTGTGATGGGATGAAGAGTATTGTGGTTAAAGAAAGTTTTAAAATGTTTAGGAATGAATGGGTAAGAATTGCTCAGGGATGTTTATTATAGGAAACATCGTTTCCGGAGATATGGAAGGTGACGAGGGTGGTATGGTTGCCAAAACCGAACAGTGGTATAAGGCTTATATGCCTTGCCTCGGCACTAGGGAAAGTTTTGGATAGAGTGTTGGCGGTAAGGATACTTAGTTTTGTGGAAATGAATGGAAAATAGAATGAAAGACAGTATGGATTTAGGAAGGGAAACGATTCAGGTGTTGGGTGGGTTGGTGAGCGGTATGAATAGGTGTAAGGTACACGGATGGCATGGAGTGATGGTGACTTTGGATATTTCGAATGCATTTAATGCAATATGGGTCCCAGCAATATTAAAGAGATTGATTAGGAGAGTTGTTCCGGAATATTTCATATGTGCTGTGGATAGGGATTGAGTGATAGGGTTATAAGATGTGAGGAGGTAGAAGTGAAGGTGGATAGGGGATGTCAACAGGAGTCCAGCTTGGGGCCTGTCTTGTGGATCTGTGGATGAATGAATGGTTTGGAAGGTAGAGAAAAGTATTAGATGAGGAAAGGGATATGGTGCACGCGTATGCGGATGACCAGAATGAGCTTATTGGAGATATATCGGTGAAAAAGATTGAGAGGAGATGGGGAATTGGTGTGGAAGGCATGCAAGGAATGAGTTGAGGAATGTAATGTGATATATGCGAGAGACAAGTTGGAGGGAATTTTCTTCCCCAAAAAGAAGATAAGGGGTCCAGTTCTGAGGATAGATAGTGGAGTGGTGAGAATGGGACCGTATGTATTTGGGGGTTTTATTTAATCCAGCACTGCTACTCTTTGAACATGTGCGGTATGTTAGGGGTCGAGTGGTCGGAATGTTAGGGAGGATGTCGGTTATAGCAGAAAAGTATTGTAAGGGTAGTGAATGGAATAAGGTTTAGAGGAGGATGAGTGTAGATGAGGATAGGATAGAAGTGTATACGGATGGCAGAAGAGGGAAAGAGGGAGTGTTTTCAACCTTCGTAGCTCGATGGGAAGGTTTAACAGTGGGAGAGGGCGGAAGGCAAATCAATGCACACGCAACGTTGTTGCAGGCTGAGATTGAGGCGTTGAGAATAGGGATAACCGTCCGGCAGGATAGTAAATGAGGCTCTGGGGATTTGGAATGAGTGCGTAAGAGCTGAAAAGGAGGTGAGTGTGGAATGGAAATTTAAGGAAGAAGAGGGGATGAAAATGGTGAATAACTGGGTTAGAGAAGGTACAGAATACTGGGAATCGAGGGAGGTGTGTAAATCGAAGGAAATATTTATGCAGGAACAAAAGAAGAGAATGATGTTGGAATGGAAGGGAGGGAGTCGAAGGTGGGGAGGGTCGGCAAAGGGTTTACAGCTCCTTAGCGGACATGGTTCACTTAATGCTTACCTGATTAGGTTCCGTTTGAGAGACCGGGGAGCACCTACATTTGTGGGATGGGGGACGACACGACACATCATGCCGTCTTTGAGTGTTCTGAACCTAGAAGAAAAGAGTGTAGAGAGAGAGTGTTTGAGAGAAGGAGAGATTAAGGAAGAGGGGAGTTTATCGAAATAGGGTGTGAAAGAGATATGGAAGATTGGAACGAGTTGGCCGCAGGAATGATGTTTTATTATGAAGGGGATGAGAATATTTACGGTGGGATATACAATATAGTTACCAGTTCTAAGTTTGTTATTCTTCTCGCCATAGTCCTGTCGCTTCTTCAGGGCTTCTTCGTTGGTGAGGAAAACCTGAAACATATTAAAATATTGAGTTAGTGATAATAAATCGAGTGTGTCACTTGAGATGGCAAACGTAAACAACAATTAGCCTCTACTCTACTCGAAAAGAATTTACTCAGTTTCTTGGAAAATTGAAAAGTGATTTGAGTGAGCTCCTCACTCACTTTCTGACCGGACACTGCAGTTTACGTAAGCACATGTTCTACATGAACCTGGCAAACACATCTCTCTGTAGAGGGTGTGAAATTGAAGGCGAGACGGTAAGTCATATTGTTTATGACTGTTGCAAACTTGCGTACCTAAGGAAATCAGTTTTTAGAGTACCATGGTCCCAAGTCTCAGATATAAGGAACATGTTCCTTTATTCCATTTTAACGTTCATGAAAACATTGGACTGGTTTTCTGATCCTTGAATGAACGATCAACTGTGAGGTTGTACAAAGGGCCCGCTGGGGCCTAAGTATTTTAATCGATATTCACCCCCATGTGAAACTACATGCATACATACACCTCAAGAAAATAGACATCGTGATAGAAGTCAAGTGTGATGATAGAACATACTTCCGATAGTTACGATCAAGCTAACGTTATTAAAAACTGGATATATCCTAGCCAAACCTGAAGAAGGAGGATCAGTTTCTATGAGTAGCGGAAGTAGAAGGAAGATTTATCTCTCTTCCTTATGTTTCAGCTATAACAGAACGAATTGCAAGATACCTCAAGAAAATAGACATCGTGATGGGATGCAGTACAGCCAAAAATTCGCAACAAACTTCCGATAGTCACGGACAAGCCAACTCCATTAAAAGGAGCTTTTACGAGATTTTACGTTAGCTAAACCGGATGTAATATCGAACGTCGTATCAAGGAGCATGAAGGGATGTGAGGTTGAAATTGAAAAATATTTTAGTATTAGTCCTAGTAATAGTTTTAATTTTAGTTCAAAGAAATTAATTTAGTTATAAATATTTAAAACTTTATTGAAACTAGCAAACAAAATGTTTTTGTTTGTTATTTTCCAAAAGTATTAAAAATTATGCAGCGGTTTAAACTGACGCGGTAATCTTCCAACCCCCAGTTTCAAATTTCTGCAGTAAATTTCGGAACTGTCCACGACCGGCCGGCCCTTCTTCCCCCCATTCGCCACTCAGCACCCTTTTCCCTTCAAGCCGCGTTCAACCAATCTACACTTCCCCGCCCCTCCCCGTACGAATTACTTACTACACTCGCGTCCTACTCTCCGTCCGGTCGTAAATCATCTAAAAATGTAATTTAGTTCGTCAACAGGACACGTTAAGAAGATATCTTTTCTGGAGTCGACCACGTACCCCTCATCCGCGCCCCATCACCAACCTGCCCGTCTCCGTTGTCTTTTCGACGGTGTGCCAACTCGGCAGCGGGCGTCTTGACATCTCAGATGTATAGACCTATTACCACCTACGGGCCAGTCTCATTGGCATTCATAACGTGCGCAACGTCACAATGTAAGTATATTACTCGGATGGATGGGAAAGATGAACTCCGGGTGTATTAAAGAGGGAGATCATGACTGGTAGGTTGGTCGGTTGGCTAGAGCTACCGATGTAAGTGTACTCGGAGCGTGGATTCTTTGCCGATGAGATTCGATGTGCCCTACGATGGTTATTACCTATCGGCCTTTGTAAGCACGTCACGAGGGAGATTAAACACGGCTCAGAGCAATTTCGCTAACTTGGTTTTAGGAGATGGCGTTGTAGACGTTACTTCGTGGAATGTGAAATGGAGTAAGAAAATTTCAAAATAATATTTGAAAATTAAAAACTAACATTTCTTATTAATATTTTCAACTTTATTATAGAACATTACTGAATCATCTATAACTCATTTAGAGAGTTGAAGGAAATAAAATATCAATATTCATATTGCTGATACTACGGGTACATGTAGATTCAATTCAGTGAATGAGCACAAAAAAATTAATTAACTTACTTGAGTTGAAATTAAGTGTTGTATTTTTGATGATTTGAATACTGGTCATGTGTTCTTGATTATGTGCGTACAGATGATAAGTTTCTAATGTGTATTGATAAGTTTATATTATAATTTCCGCTGTTCGCATAAAATATATTGGCGTCCAATGTGTGGTATGTCCTGTAAAGGTATGTCCTGCTAATAATTAGGTAAAATGACATTTATGGTTTCTTTCAGAAAATAATAACAGCAATAAGCTTTAATTTCATCTTTACAAAAATGCACAGAAAACGTCAAATAATATTTAAAGTGTAATCTAATGTAATCTTTCTAGAAAAGTTATTTATTCAATACAAGTTCTGTTTAAAAGATATTGTTTGAGATAGCTTTTGAATTCCATGGACGATCTCCTTTTCAAACTATTGGGTAAATGGTTACAGGTGACTATGGGACCTTAACACAAAAATGAGTAGAACTTTTGTGTCTTAATACGCAGCGTTTTTGGTGAAAGTAATTATCTAAAAATATATTAAAAATTTTAAATAACTTTTTGAAATCCTTTTTTCACCAATTATTGATTATGGTTTTTTTAAATTTACTTCTGGTAATATTCAAATTTATTTATTCTAAACTAGTTTCGAGCCTTGCTCGTCTTCAGTAGATACCTACAAGTTTACAACATATGTAATACTATACATATTAATATAATAGTGAAATCATACGTAATTATTAAAATTTTGATTACCAACTAACGTCACATAATAACGTTTGACATATATTTTGAAAATTTCAATTAATTTTTCTAATTCTTTAGTAATTACGTAAGATTTCACAATTGTATTAATATGTATCATTTATATTACATATGTTGTAAACTTATAGGTATTTACTGAAGACGAGCAAGGTTCGAAACTAGTTTAGAATAAATAAATTTGAATATTACCAGAAGTAAATTTTAAAAAAAACCTTAATATTAAAAATTTGTTGTTCATATTTTTTATAGAAAGTCTAGTTATTTTTTCTGTACGACTTTCGTTAACCGAATGACCCCAGAAAATCACCCCATATCTACCAGCTCGCACTGAAACTACTCACGAAATAGCTCTCAACTATCTTGATATGTTGTTAATATGCTGTTTCCATGAAAGATTCACATCAATTTTAACACCCAAGAACATCACTTCTTCTGCACGGGTAAGTTGTTTGCCATTGAATTGCAGCACTCCCAATCATTCTAATGTTTATTTTTTCTGTACGTTAAAAGTTGATATTAGAAAACTAGTTATGCATTAAACTAAGGTTATTTAGTATGAATAATACGAATAAATCATCAATTACTCCAAAAAGATCATTGATGTATAAAAAAATAGGAACGGTTCCAATATCGATTCATGTGGCGCTCCTTGTAGACTCCGTCCCATTTGGATACTAGTACATTTCCATTTCGATCAAAAGCGATAAAACACTATTTCTTGTTTGAGAGGTAAAATCTGAATCTTCCTAGCACAATGCCTAGAATTCCTATTGCTTTAATCTTCATTAAAAGGGTGTCGCGATGAACACTGCCCAAAGCTTTCTTTGGTAAAATCTATTTATGCAGAGGGTAAGTCCGTTATTGTTTAATCCAGTTAGCATTATTTCCATAAACTGGAAAATTGCTCAATAAAATAATTTTGTGACTCGTTCACCCATACGAATAAGCGCTCCCAACCCAACCCAACCCAACCCAACCCACATATTGGGTTCTCTGAATTGTTAATGGTTTTATCTAGATTGACATTGCCATTTTCAACATTTTTTTAAATTTTAATGTACTGTTGACTAAGTACCCGATCTGATTGATTTCTGTGTAATTAAGAGCATATCCACAAATTACTTGAAAATACACCCGAGCTTTGACCTTTCATCCGACCACTCATCATTCATCGTCAACGTGGACATTAAAATTCACTACGTACTCAAGTCACTTAGCTTAACAAATAAACTAACTAATTGGAGTACCTTCCAGAACATGATTGTTAACTCCGTAGACTTAAATATACCTCTTAAAAGTGAAACAGATATCGAAGGTGTGATAAATGACTTTATAAAATGTATTCAAAAAGCTGCATAGATATCTACTCCTCAACCAAGGCATCATAATAAAATAAAAATCATTATTCATGCGATGATTAGAGAGAAAAGGGCTTTAAAACGTTTTAAAAATGAAAACGTTAACCATTCTCTAAATAATCTTTCTAATGGAAAAGAAACAAATTACTCAATATGGAAGCTAACAAATAAACTTCAATGTCAACAAATTGTTAATACGCATATTAGAAAAGCTGATAGTTACTGAGAAGTAACGAAGAGAAAGAAAATATCTTCGCAGAACACTTCAGTAACGTGTTCCAACCATATCCAGAATTATCCCAGCATAGCGAACCAAATAAAGCCCCACTAAGTACCTTATGAAACACCAATAAAGAAATTTACTTTTTCGGAGCTTAAAACACTCATTGATTCCTTAAAAGTTAAGAAATCATCCGGTTACGATCTAATGGCTGGATTGGTTCTTAAACATATTCTTGAATATGGATTACATATGATACTACTCATCTTCAACGCAATATTAAGGCAAGGCTCATTTCCGATCCAATGGAAGGTGTCTTAGATAACTATGGTGCTGAAACCAAATAAAAATGCGAACGACATCATTTTTTAGCGTCCAATAAGTCTACTCGTGTAGTTGTCGAAAGTGTTTGGACTTCAGGACATCATTGTAAATAAAAAATTAATTCCAAACTATCAATTTGGATTTCGAAAACAACATAGCACTATAGAACAAGTTCACAGAGTAGTTACATCAGCTAGAGATGCCCTAGAAACCAAAAAATATTGTACAGCTGCATTTCTAGACGTGTCACAAGCTTTTTACAAAGTATGGCGTGAGGGTTTTATAGACAAACTTAAAACTTGTCTACCTCACTCAATGTGTACTTTATTGGAGTAATATTTAACGGAAAGATACTTTTTTGTTAAACAATATGAATATGTTTCAATTTGTTAATTACAATAATTCTATAAGTTATGTGTCATAATATGTAAAAGCACAATAAATACGTAGGAGGGGAGTGATAAGGCGACCTCTTCAGTTGTTTTCCAGAATCGCTATTGCACATCTTTAAACAGTACCCGTGCGGTTGTTATAAGCAATGTAAAAGAAATTTTATTAGACAAATCGTCTCAAAATAATGTGCTCTACATCGCTATATACCTCTGATCCGGAAGATATCGGACACCTGTATACTATCTTTTTATTGTACAAAACACTGTACATTACCTTAAAGACTTCTACCTTATTGGCAGCATGACCTATTATGTCTTCAGAATCATAGGTTGCTTATAAAATAAATTTTCCGTTGAAAGGATCTTATGCTAATATTAAACCTATCAGCTGCATCTCGCAGAGAAGCCGTCTAATGACTAGTTAATCACAGACATGTTAATATGTGCTGTTTTTCCATTAATTTTCCATTTCTCTTTAGTAACTACTAGGGTTGGGCGGTAAATTTTCTCAATAAGATATAGAGTATTAATACCTTTGTGGTAGCGATACTATTCAAAGTATCGAATTATTGGGAATAATATTTTAATAATAAAATAAAGTATATAATAAGCACATTTTTTATGTATTTTCCTTCGTAGATTTTAATTTTGGAGTTAAAGTGGTGGAAATAATAAAGACAAAATAAAAGAGAAATAAATTCCGCACTTCAATTCTTATTAAGAACATATTGATTCAATATGTTCTTAATAATTATCCTTGTTTATCGTACTCATTGCGAAAAAACAAGAATATACGTAAAATTTCGAGTTATTAATTGTAACAGGAATTGAAATAATAAGGAATAACCACATATTGACTGTCATCTTCAAAGTATATTAGCTCTCTTGAAGTATTTTAGGACAGATCTTGATCTGATGTATATCGATCTTAAATACACTGTAATCTCAATTTCCTGTATACATAAAACAAGTTGCAATACTTCGACACTTTCGATATTTCAATACTTTTCATACTTCGATACTTTTGATACTTCGATAGCGATACTTTGCTGGTAGCAAATATCGATACTGAGGAAGGTATCGATAGCATCGACAAGTATCGAGACTTTGCTCAAAACCGTTTGTAACAAGTATGATGTCGAGATGTACAGAGTGTTAAATAATTATGTACCCAAAATTCACAGGATTGGTATTGGACGCGACGAAAATTTCTGTTATTTAATTATTATATTATTATATAATCGATAATTTTGTTTCCTAGAACTATTTTGAAACATAAAGGCACTAAAAAATCACAACAATAACATTCGATTGGTCAGGTATCAACATCTGGTTACAGTCTAGTTACTAATTTAGAAATATGTACCGGTTCTGCCACTAAACATTGAGATACGCACCTAAAATTACAGCACTCACGTGGGTCACGATAATTATATAACACGGTATATTCGGTTTTTCTTTCGTAATGCAGATATTTGTGGTAAAGTGTTATTTTTATAAAGAAAATTTTAATCTTCTAAGCAAAGCTGAGAAGATTAATCTGCCCTAATCACAACGATAAGAGGACTTCCCCGAATACGAATAATACTAATTTCATTAGTTAGAACAACCAGCGTCATCTATGGTAGTTATTCGTATCAAGCGGTACGACAGAGTACGTAAGTGCAAATGTACGTAAAGTGAAGGTACGTAAATCGAGGTTTGAAGTATCATTCCTCAGCATAGCACCTTATTACTACTTTGTTGTTAATTATATAATAAACTGCTTACCTTCAGTAAAGCAACAATTAAGCATGAATCTTTTGAAAAGAAAGTTAAAGTTTTTTTAGTTAATGAAGCTTATTACTCGTTGGAGGAATACATGTAGGTCTGATGTATTTGTACTATTTATAGTTAATTTTTAAATTTTTTTTATTTTTTTTTTATTTTTATTTTTTTTTAACACGTTGCAGATCAAAGCCAAAAAGGCTCTCACTAACTCCAAGACATTCCTAGAAAAATATAACATTAGATTATCTAACATATTACCAATGAACCCAAGATGTCCCACTCTCTATTCCCTTATCAAATTACATAAACCTGATAACCCTATTAGACCGATCATATCTTCTATTGGTTCAAGCACCCACAAATTAGCGAAGATCATCAATCAATTTATATTAACCACCTTAGACTTCAGACCTTCACACACCATAAAGAATCGCCAACAACTCATTGAAGAACTGACGAACCTAAACATTTCCAGCAAATTTGAATTAATCTCATATGACATCACCAATTTATACACAAACATCCCAGTTTCTGAAACCCTTGAAATCACATATAAATTTTTTCAAGACAAACTCCATCTAGAAGACGCCAATCATTTACACAATCTTTTAAAAACCTGCCTAGCCCAAAATATCTGTCGTTTCGACAAGAAATTATATAAATATACAGAAGGTCTACCTATGGGTTCTCCTTTAAGCGGAATACTAGCAGATTTTTTCCTAGATAAACTTGAAAATGAATTACTCCAAAAAAGAAATGAAATAACCAAAAACATCATCTTCTGGAAGAGATACGTAGATGACATCCTGATCATTTGGAACACTAACACACAAAGCAATCCTGAAGATCTACATATTCTACTTAATGATCTTCATCCGAATATACACTTCACAATGGAACATGAACAAGATAATACTCTACCTTTTTTGGACCTAAAATTAATTAACAGGAATGATAATATAGAATTTGACATCTACAGGAAGAAAACACAAACTGACGTTATAATCCCTCATGATTCATATCATTATCACTCGCATAAAACCGCAGCATTTCACGCATACATTAATAGATTATTAACAACTCCTATGAACGAAGTTAATAAAAACAAAGAAATAACAACAATCAAAACAATAGCTTACAATAACGGTTTCCCAAAAAACTTCATTACGAAACTGATAAGAAAGCTGCAAACAAGAAACATCAATAAACAAATGACAACACTCAATAATAACATAATAAAATCAGAACCAACGTATAGATCAATCTAATTCCCAGGGAAACTAGCAGCTCCAATTCAAAAGATCTTTAGAAGATACAATATAGATATCAGTTTCAAAACCAACACCTCCATTCTAAATCTTCTAAAACACAAAGATGAATATACAAACCACCTTACTAATAGCGGCATTTACAAACTAAATTGCGACACCTGCGGTGCGGTATATATAGGAGAAACGGGAAGATCTATCAAACAAAGGGTTAAACAACATATCAACAACGACCGGTCTAATTTCGGCAGACACCTCCTAAATACATCACACAAATTTGACCAAGAAACAGGCATAAAAATTCTACATAAAATGGATAAAAGCATAAGAATGTCCATCACCGAAGCTTATGAAATAGAAAAATTCAAATATCAAAACAAGCACATCGAATGCCTTAATGATCAAATAGACTTACTTACACCACCACTATACAGGACTCTAAAACAACCTTTCCCAACAGAACCTACTTAACATAACTATGAAATAACCCACTTGCATCCATTTTCCCTCACCCTTTTCCTCAACAGAAGAGAGCTCTAACTAAAGATTGTATACTTAGAGCTGCACTGATTGAGTTCCTTGACAATCAAATTCCTTTCTATATCTCTTTCACGACATATTTTTCCGTTTTCTCCTTTCCCTATTCCTCTTTATCCTATACTAATATTTTAAATTTAAAATTTTCCCTACCCCGTTCTTTAACAACATGATATGAACATGCGCACAAGACATAACCTTAATGCTCAACAGCCACATTGCTGATGATAATAAGTGTATTCCATCAGAGTAAAATTACATTCATTCTGTTATTGTAAAATCAACACATCAATACCTAACATCATTTTTACTGTCGACAAATTTTGTAATGTTATTTCGCCTTTCATTAATTTAATACTGACGCTGTGAGTATTGTTTCTTTTTAAGATCTAACTATATTTGATATTCACTAACTTTTATTATGCTTATTTTTTAGGATGTGGCTATTTATACATACGGTATGTATACGCAATTGGCTATTTACACATACAGTATGTATATATAATTGGCTATTTATACATACTGCATGTATGCGTAATTTATTTATGGCCGTTTAGACTGTATGCTTATATATATACCAATTACAGCTCCTATAGCAATTAAGTTAGGAATTTCTTTTAAAGTATATATTTTACAGAGTTTCAATCAAAAAATCATAACTGGGGGATTTAAATATTTGAAGCAAGAATGTTAGGCACCTTAAATAACAACAAAATTTACTTCAAGTTGCTCTTTATTTCAGAGCGATATCTCAATTAGTTCTTGAGATACAATTCTTTGATAATTTTTTGACTTTTTTTCAAACACATATAATTATATTTTGCAGTTTCAGTCAAAAAATCATAACTCGGAGATTTAAATATTTGAAGCAAGAATGTTAGGCACCTTAAATAACAACAAAATTTACTTCAAGTTGCTCTTTATTTCAGAGCGATATCTCAATTAGTTCTTGAGATACAATTCTTTCATAAATTTTTGACTTTTTTTCAAACACATATAATTATATTTTGCAGTTTCAGTCAAAAAATCATAACTCGGAGATTTAAATATTTGAACCAAGAATGTTAGGCACCTTAAATAACAACAAAAGTTACTTCAAGTTGCTCTTTATTTTAGAGTGATATCTCAATTAGTTCTTGAGATATGATTCTTTGAAAATTTCTTCATTTTTATGAAACACATATGATTATGTTTTTGCAAAGTTTTAATAAAAAATCATAACTCGGAGATTCAAAGATTTGAAGAAAGGATCTCAAGCACATTAAATACTAATTAAATTTGCTTCAAATCGCTCCTTATTTCAAAGTGATATCTCAATTAGTTCTTGAGAATGAATTTTTTTAAAAATTTCTTGATTTTTAACAAATATATATAATTACGTTTTTGCAAAGCTTTAATAAAAAAAATCACAACTCAGAAATTTAATGATTTGGAAAAACGATCTTAAGCACGTTAAATAGTAACAAAATTTGCTTCAAGTTGCTCTTTATTTCAGAGTGATATCTCAATTAGTTCTTGAGATACGATTCTTTGAAAATTTCTTGATTTTTATCAAACACATATAATTATATTTTGCAAAGTTTCAATCAAAAAATCATAACTCGGGTATTTAAATATTTGAAGCAAGAATGTTAGGCACCTTAAATAACAACAAAATTTACTTCAAGTTGCTCTTTATTTCATAGCGATATCTCAATTAGTTCTTGAGATACGATTCTTTGAAAATTTCTTAATTTTTATGAAACACATGTGATTATGTTTTTGCAAAGTCTTAATAAAAAATCATAACTCGGAGATTCAGAGATTTGAAGAAAGGATCTCAAGCACATTAAATACTAATTAAATTTGCTTCAAATCGCTCCTTATTTCAAAGTGATATCTCAATTAGTTCTTGAGATATGAATTTTTGAAGACTTCTTGATTTTTAACAAATATATGTAATTACGTTTTTGCAAAACTTTAATCAAAAAATCACTTGTCAGAAATTTTATGATTTGGAAAAACGATCTTAAACACGTTAAATAGCGACAAAATTTGCTTCAACCTGCTATTTATTTCAGAGCGATATCTCAATTAATTCTTGAGCTACGATTTTTTGAATACGATCGCATCCATTTTTTTCTTAAAAAATACAATTTTGTTTAAGAATCTTTATCTCAACAATTAAATGATACATTGAATTATGACTTCTATCATTAAAATGCTGAGAATTTCCTGTATAATTATCACAAATTTCATCTATTTTAAATAACTACAGTACTTTAACATACAGTATGTATAAATAGCCAATTGCGTATACATACCGTATGTATAAATAGCCACAGCCTATTTTTTATGTGTGTTTTACTGATTTCACAACCATGTTAATTGTTTGTAAGCCTCCGATGATGGCTCCTATGCCGAAACTAGTCAGGCAACAATAATAAAAACTAAAAACAAAACCAGAGTAGTATAAACTTAATTAAACTAATCTAAATTAATTTTTAAAGATTTTTGGGAATATTTTTTATTTTCAAGATTATCGAAGAACTTTCCTTAATCATGTACAACTCGTTTATGGAGTGGACGAAAATAAACCACCCACTACATTGGTTTTATGAGGGTACAAATGAAGTTGTTCTCAATGTAAATCAACGTTTTACAGCACGATTCTTGACGAACGTGCATGCGGCGGAAAGATGATATAGCGGAGGGTGTGCTGTCGGAGGTCAGACCGGAACTCAACCGTGGTGCTAAATTCCTCACGTTCGGTCGAAATTATCCTGCTAACATCGCAGCTGCTCGTCCATTCAACCAACAACCAACGCGAGCTTTCGAACAGCAACGCCGGGTGCCGTTGGGGTCACCTCTTTTCTATAGCCATGCTACGACCGGTTCAGAGCTTGGGGAACCTGACCAAACCGGTCGAGCGGTCAACTATGAGAGGGGGGCGCGCGCGCGATGGTTGCGATGCTATGCCTGTGGGCGCATAAGTCTTCCACTGTGGGTTTTATTGGAACAGCGGCCACCCTTTTCCCCTAGGTCACCCCCATCGCGTACCCCGGGCGCGCCCGTATTTCATCCGGACTGCTACATTTCCGGTCGCCGACGGCGATGGTGTTTCCGTTCTTTCAGTGCGGTCGGTCGCCCGGACCGAATCTAGAGTACCCCCTAACGTCGCCCACCAACGTCGCGCTGCTGTCGGAAAAACAAATGGCGAACGCACACGAAGCGCTAGATGTCGCCATCGCAGGACCGCTTTCGAATCCGTCGTCTCTCTTCAGGCGTTCTACTCCGAACCGCGTTTACGGACCGAAGAGTATTACCCTAATTTTCAAGGTGTAAAATTCGCGATTTGTCTGGCTTGGCGAGGCGAACTCAAGCGGATATGTGCGACGTTGAGAATTCTAAGAAAAAATAACCGCGATTTTTTATGTTTTTACATCAAAATGATTCAAATAAACAAAAAATAAGTGATTATCCCAAAAAGTTTAATTTCCGCGCGATTAAACTTGATTTAAGTTCGTGTCGTCTATGCACTTTGCCCTGAGTGGTTTTGATTGCTCGAAATAAAGTTACTATGAAGACAAAAAGAAAAAAAATATGTATTAGATTTCCATCTATTATCCTTTCAAAACAATAGTACATAAAAGCAATACTTTTAGAATATCTGAAAAGTAAGAAAAAGAAATATTACACCCAGTACCATTCTCGGCGTCATTTCACTACTCTCGAGAGCGAAGATTATGGGTTACTGCGGAGTACTATAAACATTGCGTTCGTGTATATATGGAACGCCACCGAGCAACAGACGAAACGAACGTCCTCTCGTATTTCGTTTCGCTTGGAATTGTAAGAAAGCCCCCACAGAACAACTATTGTTGTTGTTCAATTTCAGAAAATGGCACTCCTAAACGTTTACAAATACGATACGCTGCGGCCGTCCGAGCTCAAATTACACTGGTTCGCATCTTAGTTCTCCGAACTCATTTGATTTTATGGATAGCACAAGCCACAACAACTACCTCGGCTAAAAGACCACTCTTATCTTGTCATCTCACATGATATTCAACTCGTCACCGACAATCACCTATTTCCACTCCGTAGAAATTCAACCGCAAACATTTCATTACAATTTGATTCGAAATTAAAAAAAAATAACTTAATTACGAAGTTGCACTGTCTTGATTATGCAAATAGATATGCTTTCGGAACGATTTTGGGAGGGAAGTTTAAGCAAGTTTACATTCGCTAACTTTGCGTAACGCAAACTTATATTGGAATTAATAATTAAGTTTGATAAACAATTTACGGACGGAACAATATCTAACTTTGACCACAACTTAGAATCAAAACTTATTTTTATAAAGCAATGCGAAATATGAAACTAAAATACCAAAAGATAGTGTTAACATCTCGATCATTTTATCAAAACACATCCAGAAAAATATCTAGCTTACTTTAGGTGGAGAGGCTTTCTGTTTACTAAGCAAATATGAACTCACTCATATCGACCTTATTTCTTGTTTGTATATCGGCGAAAATGAAATGCGTTGCTGACATAAATTTTCTTTTAAATAAATTGATTGTTTTTAAAAATTACCGCACCGATTGTAGTCGTTTTAGAATACGCGTTCTTTTAAATAAGAAACACATTAAAATGTCGTTACTGAAAAGGGCGAATAACCGACGTAGACTAATGAATGAAAGGTTTTTCTACGCGCGCGCTTGGAATTTCAGGAAGTCCGTTCCTTTTACAGATTGTGGAAAAAACCAGCTGCACGCTCTCGCATCATTCGCCATTTTTCGACAGAAAAACCAACTCTCATTAACCGGAAAGCGTGTGCTTACACAGATGGGAATTCTCTGTTCACGCTAAACTAAAATCAAAGTCATTCTGTGAGCTTTGGTTTCCTGTTTTGCCAATTCTAAAGTTTGCCGGCACTTTTTATTAGTGCATTTTTTGTCTTAATAAACATAGCAAACGCTTTATTTAAATTTTATGGCGATTCGTTCTTTATGTCGTGAGTAAGATTTAATTTAGTCGAAGCGAGGTGATTCAAAGCTTTGATGTTTCAAGGAAAATTATTAATAAAGACCTCTTCGCAGCTCAAAAAGTAACACGGACGTAAGCGAAGCTACGGGATAGATGTAGGGTACCTAAAGAAATTATTTAATTAAGATCGCGTTGCCTTTTTTATGAAACCAAGGGTCCTGCAAATTACTAATATAAAGAAGATGTAAAAAAATTAAGTAGTATGGGCGGTATAATGAGATTCAAAATAAGAAATTATTTGTTGTAAATTTTAACAAACGTAGTTATTCAATGGCATTAAAGTCTATGTTGAGTTCCAACATTTCCAATCTAGAGTTGTTTGTTTTCAAATTCTGATATTACGTTTTGGACTTTTGCTTTAGCTTTCTGTTGCTTAAAAGCCATTTTGGTATCATTCTTCGCTCATTCGTACTATATGGACAGCCCATTGCATTTCTTTCAAAACAGATCACTCCCTATACAAAGACTTTACAGTTTAAACTCGTTCTTAGTCTATTTTATTTTGTGGCATTAGCAGAGTTTAGTCCTTTCTTGCGCTGAGAAGGTGAAAATGCGTTATGCACCTTTTTAAATCGATTTTGGATGGAAAATATTAGAACTTTTATTTCGGTCAGTAGCTCATTAATTATTCTCTTTTCTTTCCCCTTCATTACTCAACTTTCGTAACTCAATCTGACTCAACTCGAATATAGATTCAGGAAACAAAAGCTTTGCTTTTGTGTTAGATTAAATAGCCTCATTTTTTGTGTGTAAGTGATAGCTCTGGATTTTAACAGTTGTAAATTACGATTGTTCCAATTATTATTTATGGAGCGCTACGCAAAGGAATGAGAGCAATGTTATTATTGTGAAAACATATTAGGATACGTTTGTGTTGGAGTTGCAATACGATAAGAACATACAGCTTAACAAATCTATTTTGGCCGGGCAAGGACAAATGCGCTGTTGCAAAAATGTGGATTTTAACTCCGGAGCTCATTTCTCTATAGTACTTTGTAGAGTGCGATTCGCATACAGTTTTAGCGTTTTGGGTGGAACCTCAATTAATAACGGTTGTAGTTTTGGTTGGGCTGAGTTAAGTTAGTACCTTCTTTAAAAACAAGTTTGAAATGGTTTTTCAATCCTTTTCGGTGAAACAACTTGAAATTAAAAACGTTACAGCTGAAAAAGGGACAACCCAACCCAATCTAGAACCTTCGGGTTATGTTGATTGTACCTCAAGTCTGAAAACTACTTTAATCTTACATTAGATGTCGACTTCAAATCATAGATGAATCTTGTTTTTCCGAATCTGCAATCTTCTGTCGTTTCTTTCCTAAATACCATCAACATGGCTAGGGACACTTTTCCTCGAGCTCGATCCTTAAACTCCTCGACATCAGTCTCGAGACTCCACGCCAGACTCCCGTTTTGGACCTCTTCTCGGAAAATCATCGATTGATTGATTGAATTAAATAAAGCATTCTTCCCAGTAAATATTTATTCCCTTCCATACAATTTTAGTCTGGAAGAAGTAAAAACAATCTCTCTCCTCTTTTTCTAATGCCTCTCGAAGATGGCAAAATAACTCCCTTCTTTCTGGCTTTTTATGTTGTCCGCTCACTGTCGATCGATCTTTGATGTTAGGAAAATCCAAGCGTCCATTATAAATTATGTTCATAAATTCATGCCTGGTATTCTCTCCTCTATCATCACCTTCTCCATTTTCGCCTTTTCGTCGACTAGCCAGCTGTTGTCCTTGTGGCGAGTAAAATCCATGCTCCACGTTGTTGGAGTCGTAATATTAAAATCTAATGTTTATAACTGAATGGACTGAGAGTGTTTCCCCTACTTTATCCTATTCTCAAAATTCATCTTTATTCTCATTATCTCTGACAATAACTTCATAATGGCTTTCAATCAGAATTTCTACGATGGTTTCTACATTTATTTATTTTTATTCTTTTTCATATCCGTACCAACTGTAGCCAGATTGTAGCCATGTCGAATAATAGCCGTAGCATAATACTATTAGGGTTGATGACTAATTTCGTCAAAGCTATGGATAAGAATGGTCGTGGATTCAAATACCGCCATCAAAAATTTACCAACATTTCAAATGCAAAACTTGCAGGGAAATTTTTGTGGTTGGAATGCTTTGAGAGTGTGATTTGAGATTTCCTAGGAAATACAAAGTCTGATAATTACATAGCAGTTGGTGTCTTGGGGACGACAGTGATGAACAACGTAACATTTAAATATAATTCAACATTTGCTAGAAGGTACATCGATATCTAAGGATTCAGTTAATCGGTCAAAAATGTCTGTAGCATCAAAGATATCGACAAATACGCAGTGTTGGTGATCGGTTGAAAATGTGCATATATGTTAACAGGGTTTTCAGGAACCGAGTATCAAATGAATGATTGTCAACTTATGTTTTTCAAATTGCTCCGTGTATTTTTCTTTACAACAATTAGACATGCTTTTTCTGAATTTATTGTTGTACAGCATATTAATTATGAATGTATTTTTAGCAAGAAAAAGACACCTTTAAATGGGTTGATAAATAAATAAAAGACCTCTTGCTCAGTTATAATTAAATATACCAAGGACAGGTTTCGATAACAAAATTATCATCCTCAGCTAAATAGTCAGTATTTAAAAAGTCGCATACATTAAAACGATAAAATTAAATACAAATTTAAAACATAAAAGTAAAAAGGACAACACAGTGTTGTCCTTTTTACTCCATCAAAATTTATGATACCATCACCCTTAACCCTTTGAGATGGTCCAATTGATCCCAATTTGCTACCAATTAATACCCTTGGTGTACTCATAACGTATACCAAATCTATTTTTCTTACTTAATGTATGATTGAGATATTGAATGTTTTAAAAATTTAAGTTTCAACTTTGATGGGGTATTACTCGTCCGGGGTATAGAGATAAATTACGTTAAATCATTTTACTTTTTTGTCCTAAAAAACAACATGCCCTTGCTCTATGTCGATTCTTATGTGAATCGCCTTATACATTTTGGATTCTGATACAAAACAAAGTTTTATATAAAAAATAAAGACAAAACTATCGTTTTTTTTCTGTCTGTATGTGATGGTCAAATTTGGTCTGGGTTCGGAAAAAAAGTTGGCGCCATGTCCCTTGCTCTGTGTCGGTTCTTATGTGAACTACCTGTATATTTTGGATTCTGATACAAAACAAAATTTAAACAAAAGAATAAGGACAAAACTCGTTTATTTTCTGTCTGTATAGGATGGGCAAATTTAGTCTGGGTTAATCCATCAAATATTAAACCTGTTTATCTTCTATACATCTTCTGTTGCTTTTAAGTATTCACTTTTTCGAGAAGAATAATTTGTGATATTCTTATGAATTGGGTTGGTATCATTCCTAATACCAACCCAACCAAAGATTTTCATTTATCTTATATCTTCAAAATTTTCGTCGGTTTTGCGAGTTCCCTATACAATCAGCTGAAGAATAGGATAATAATAAAGAATCGAATAATTTCTGATACCATTGGGTTGGGTTGGTACTAGAAATGACACTACCCCAATAAAACCCAACCCAATCCTATCCCATCCTAACCCACTGCCAGGCAAAAGTTATCGAGTATATTCATATTTTACCACCATAATCACTTTTATCATTGTATGTAATCAATGTGATATTTATCACCCAACTACAAAATAATAAATAAAAAAACAGATCAAGATGAAAAAAGCGCTGAAGAAAATATGGACGATAATAATACCGTCGAAAGCGGAAGTATAAATATAAAGATAACATTTCACTTCCAGCACTGATTGAAAAATGAAAGGTTTATCACATGATTCTTGTTACATAAATATATTTTGTTGGTGACGAGGCCTGCTACTCGCGTATATCTCATATGAAGTAGCTCGCCTACTTTGTATTCCTTCCATCTTTGCTGCCATCGTTCATACATTTTCTGTCAAACTTCCTTCTTCCGCTCTCCAGTGGCTTTCCACTTTCTAGTCCTCTTCCATGCCAATAGGTTATAAGGAGAACATCAAGCCAAGGTTCCAACATCCATAGAAGATGTTCTATATACTGAAATAACACAGATTATTGCTCTCCTCCCTATAGTTCTTATCATGTTTTTATATTATGTTTAAGCGTCATTTCCCATGCTAACGCTGCATACATGGTCACAACCTATATTATAGTTCTTATTAATTTTCTTTTCCTCTGACTAGGCCCTCTTATCTTCGGCATGATTCCAGCAATAATGTTCTTTGTCTTGGCCGCTTTTTCGTCGGTCATCTTTATGTTGTTATCTTAACGCTGAAATAGGCTTAGTGGAAAGAAGAGAAAAAACCTTGATAGAGAGTTGAGAATGACCATGCGTAATAGTAGAATATTGCAAATTCTAGAACCTCTTCATGGAAGAGTCAGACCAAGGTTAAGGTTTACCTTCTTCTTCTTTTAGAAGGTTCATGAATTGATAACGGGTGAAGGTCAAAGGTGAAAATAGAATTAAAGATCAACCCCACCTAACTGTTATTTTAACCATCTTAAACTCTTTATATAGTAACCTCCCTAACTTTAACTTTTTCTTTATATAGTATTACGGTTCAGTTCAGTATATCAGTTTGTATTTTGATATAATCATTTCACTGCTGTGAGTGTCATTCAAGTGTCGCAAAAGGAAGGATTAGAAAAAATTAAGGGTGTTGTAAAAGAGTATGACTTTAAATATATGAAATTGAGGATTGTGGGAACGAAGTCTTGTAATGGGCACATACAACACTGCTGTGTTATATAATTACATTCCTTAGTGAACTTTAGATTTTAACCTTTATCTGATTCCTTGAGGAAAAGGTTCTAGACTGGTTGACAATGGTGGTACTGGATGAAGATAAAGTTTAGATCAAGGTAGTAATAACTTCAAGGGCGCTGGAGTAATAAAGGTGAGGGAATCTTATAAGCAACAGATATTGTTGGTGCTTAGCTTATAGCTTCTCTATAACGTCCTCATAATAAATATGGTAAACGATAAAAGTCAGAAGAGAGTATCAGAATTGTGGACCTTTGTATATTTATCGTAAAAAACGAAATCTTCTAGAGGAAAACATTTTAGGACCTCTTCTTCAACGAAATAGATCAAGGCCAAGGTCGTAGAACTGAATTTGACCTTTCTTCATTGCCAATTTAGAACCTCTCCGCCAAAATGTTTGATGAAGGTCTAAGTTAAGTTTACTAGATTAAAAGAAGGTTAAGGTTACCCATTGCTTATTTTAGAACCTTCTTATGAAAAAGGAAGATCAAGCCTAAGGTCGCTAAGAAGTTGACCTTAACCTTTCTCTTCGATTCTTCATCTACCTTTTCGATGAGGAAGTTCTAGAATTGGCAATACCTTACTACTATGCATGGTCATTCTCAACTCTCTATCTACACCAAGATATTTGTCCGCCTCATAGCTGCTGATTGGGTATATTTTTTTCCTTCCACTATGCCTATTTCAGTGTTTTGGGAAGCCAGTGTCAATTACATGACTTTCAGCTCGTCTTTTAGTTTTGTAATACAGTATTTTGCTCTGTCTCGCATGTCTTCCGGAGTTTTCGCTTGCTATCTTTTATCTCTTGTCTTCAACACTGGCTATTAAAAGCTTTTCTTTTTCAGTCCTCTCACAGATGTGAGTTATTTGTCTTTAATCACTTCATCTTTCCATCATTTTCATAACATCCTTATTGCTTTTGCATTCTTAATCCAACCCAACTCAAACAAACTCAACACAACCTAACTCGCCTCTATCCAATGGCATTACCCTTAGTCTCTTTTATGTTTTGTCTTCGACATTAGCTATTAAAATCTATACTTTTTCAGGTTTCGTTCACCACCATGACTCGTTACGAACCTTTCATCACTTCGTCATTGCATGATTTTCATGACATCCCTTTTGACCTCATGTCTTTACTTTCTGCTACTTAATCCAACCCAGCTCAAACAAACTCAACCCAACTTTTCTTTATATAATGGTATTATGCATGAATCACCTTTAGTCCCTTTAATATCTTTTGCTTTCAACACTGGCTACCCTTTTTCTGATTCTACCACCCATATGTCATTATGCGTCCTTCCTTCATCACTTCATCTTTTCAACAATATCATGGCATAAGCGTGCAATCGATTATCTCACTCCACCTCTCGTTTCTGTTCTTCTTATATGTACAATCATAGCACACATTTCTCAGCGTCCCACCTATCACCGATCCTTGTCGAATACCGTTCTTTTCGCTAGTTAGTACGGCGTCTACGGTGCTTTTGGCTCTTCCATATCCACATTGAGCTTCGGAAATAATGTTACGTAGGTGTTCCATCAAACGATTATTAATTAATCTTTCTAAAGTTTGCCTGCCGGGCTTAAGGGGCATAGTAAATGGTCTATAATTAGTCTCTTCGTTGAAATGTTTCTTTGATTTCTCTATAAGCAGCAGCAACGATTTTCTCCATATTTCTGGAAATACTCGTTTCCAAGCATCTATTGTATACTTCTTGATAAACATTTGGTTCTGCCGTCACAAATACTTTTATTCACTTATTTGTGATAGTATCTTCGCTGGAAGCTTTTTGACTAAGCTGTTGTAGGCTTTTTCCTAATTCTTCTTGATTTTTCGTAGCATAGAATCTTGTCTTGTTAATTTTCTTCATCTCTGCATTCATTCTCCTTTTCTGTTTCATTCTGTGTCTGTGGAAACAGTTTTATAATCTGATCATCAAGCGTTTTGGTGTCGACTTGTTCTCTCTTTATTACACACAATCTCCTTTGTCCCAACTTATTAGGCCAGCCATAAAGGTTTTCATAAAGTTCTTCGCACAACTCCATCCAGTTTTACTCTTTACTTCTCGTTATTTATATGTTCAGCTTCTTTTTGGCATCTTTATACTTTCCATGCAATCTTTCTGTTTCCTCCATTTGTTGTCGTTTTCTAATTGCAATTCTGCTTTTCTTTTGTGGATACAGATGTTTCTTAATTCGGAGATTTCGGTATTACACCAGTATACATTTCTATTTTTAATAAATTCTTTGCTTTAAGATCCTCCTTTCACTCGGGCGGTATCGTTGTTCATCTTGGTTGCTTGAGCACTGCCATAACAATCTTTGTGACACAGCCGGTAGCAATGAGATTATGATCTGCTGGGCAAAGGGTCATTCGGGAAATAAAGCTAGTAGGCGAACCTCCGGGATCACCATTATCGTTCATCGCCTTAAATACAATTTGGTCTTTACTAGAGCTTCAAAAAGTACACTTAAGATATTTCTAAATTATTGGGATAGAATACCAGGATGTCGCCAAGTTAAGGAGACTGTGATGTACGCCGACTCCAAACGAACTGATTTATTTATGAGGCTGTTCAGGAAGAACTTACGTTTGGTTATAGGTCTAATTACTGGACACAGGCATCTACAGAGACACCTACGAAACATGGGAATAAGTGACACCACATCTGCAGAGGATATGGTGAGGAGGAAGAATCAGCGGAACACGTTCTATGCGACTGCGTGGCCCTCCAAACATTAAGGTTTTCCATGTTTGGAGATATCCAGATTGGTATGAATGGAATTAGGGGTATTAGCTGACCAAAGAGGGAAGTAAGTACAAGAAATACTGAGGTCAAAGTGCTGCGGGTGTTACTAAAGCCCTTTATGTTTTGCCTTCAACATTAGCTGTCAAAAAGTATTCTTTTTCAGGTTTTGTCACTCATCTGTCATTATGCATCTCTCGTTACTTCATTTTTCCATCATTTTCATGGTATTCTTTGGGTCTGTTGCTTTTGCATTCTTAACCCAACCCAATTCAATCAATCTCAACCTAATCTAACTTTTCTCTATCCGATGGCATCAACCTTAGTGTGCTTTGTGTTTTACTTTCAATACTAGTTATTAAAAGCTACTCTTTTTCAGATTTTGCCACTTATAAGTCGTTATGTGCTTTTCATCACTTCATCCTTCCATTATTTTCATGGCAATACTCATTTCCAAGCATCTATTGTATACTTTTTGACAAACATTTGGTTCTGCCTTTACAAATACTTTTATTCACTTATTTGTGACAGTATCTTCGCTGGAAGCTTTTTGGCTAAGCTGTTGTAGGCTCTTCTCTAATTCTTCTTGATTTTTCGTAGCATAGAATCTTGTCTTGTTTTGGTGTCGCTTTTTCTCTCTCCATTACACCCAATCTCCTTCGTCCCAACTTGCTAGGCCAGCCATAAAGGTTTTCATAAAGTCCTTCGCACAACTCCATCCAGTTTTACTCTTTACTTCTCGTTATTTACATGTTCAGCTTCTTTTTGGCATCTTTATACTTTCCATGCAATCTTTCTGTTTCCTCCATTTGTTGTCGTTTTCTAGTTGCAATTCTGTGTGTTTCTGAATGTTTCTTAATTCGGAGATTTCGGTATTACACCAGTATACATTTCTATTTTTAATAAATTCTTTGCTTTAAGATCCTCCTTTCACTCGGGCGGCATAGCTATTCATATTGGTTGCTTGAGGACTGCCATAACAATCTTTGTGACACAGCCGCTAGCAATGAGATTATGATCTGCTGGGTAAAGGGTCACTCGGGAAATAAAGCTGTAGGCGAACCTCCGGGATCACCATTACCGTTCATCGTTTTTAATACAATTAGGTCTTTAATACAGCTTCAAAAAGTACACGTAAGATATTTCTAAATTATTGGAACAGAACACCAGGATGTCGCCAAGTTAAGGAGACTCTGATTTACGCCGACCCCAAACAAACTGATTTATTTATGAGGCTGTCCAGGAAAAACCTACGTTTGGTTATAGGTCTAATTACTGGACATAGGCATTTACAGAGACACCTACGAAACAAGGGAATAAGTGACACCGCATCTGCAAAGGATGTGGTGAGGAGGAAGAATCAGCAGAACACGTTCTATGCGACTGCGTGGCCCTCCAAGCATTAAGGTTTTCTATGTTTGGAGATATCCAGATTGGTATGAATGGAATTAGAGGTATTAGCTGACCAAAGAGGGAAGTAAGTGCAAGAAATCTACTGAGGTCAAAGTGCTGCGGGTGTTACTAAAGCCCTTTATGTTTTGCCTTCCACATTAGATGTCAAAAAGTATTCTTTTTCAGGTTTTGTCACTCATCTGTCGTTATGCATCTTTCGTTACTTCATCTTTCCATCATTTTCATGGTATTTCTTTGGGTCTGTTGCTTTTGCATTCTTAACCCAACCCAATTCAATCAAACTCAACCTAATCTAACTTTTCTCTATCCGATGGCATCAACCTTAGTGTGCTTTGTATTTTACTTTCAATACTAGTTATTAAAAGCTATTCTTTTTCAGATTTTGCCACTTATAAGTCGTTATGTGCTTTTCATCACTTCATCCTTCCATTATTTTCATGGCAAAACTGTCAGACTCGCTTTTGCATTCTTAACCCAACTCAACTCAAATAAAGTCAATCCAATCTAACTCTTCTCTATCAAATGGCATTACCCTTAGTCTCTTATATGTTATGCCTTCAACACTAGCTATCAAAAAGTACTCTTTTTGAAGTTTTGCTACACATGAGTCGTTACACGCTTCATTACTTCGTCCTTGCACCATTTCATTACATTTCTTTGTTGTCTTCGCATTCTACTACTTAACCCAACCTACATCTTCTTTATCTTAATATTACAATCTAAATTTTCGAACCTCTCTCCAAATAAAGAAGTATTCAGTCCACTCCGTTTTAAATTGTGGATTGATGTATTCTTGAATTATATTACATATAAATCTCCAAATTGTGAAGGTTTAACTTGAATCGTCGCAACATATTTTGTTCGTATAAAAATTCATCGTAGTCATAGATCTGTATACACAAAGTTGAAGATTGCTCATAAAACGGGGTAGTGGTATCCTCAATTTCTTAGGTCGAAAAGGGATGGGGTGCGATGTCGTGTGTGCGGCGACATAACTCATAAAAAATTGCGCATTTTGCATCCACCGCCTTGGACGACAAAAGCAACATTATGAAGTGCACACGGCGTCGGCAGCCGGCAGCACTTCAACATTAGCTGTCAAAAAGTATTCTTTTTCAGATTTTGTCACTCATCTGTCGTTATGCATCTTTCGTTACTTCATCTTTCCATCATTTTCATGGTATTCCTTTGGGTCTGTTGCTTTTGCATTCTTAACCCAACCCAATTCAATCAAACTCAACCTAATCTAACTTTTCTCTATCCGATGGCATCAACCTTAGTGTGCTTTGTGTTTTACTTTCAATACTAGTTATTAAAGGTACTCTTTTTCAGATTTTGCCACTTATAAGTCGTTAAGTGCTTTTCATCCTTCCATTATTTTCATGGCAAAACTGTCAGACTCTTGCTTTTGCATTCTTAACCCAACTCAACTCAAATAAAGTCAACCCAATCTAACTCTTCTCTATCAAATGGCATTACCCTTAGTCTCTTATATGTTATGCCTTCAACACTAGCTATCAAAAAGTACTCTTTTTGAAGTTTTGCTACACATGAGTCGTTACACGCTTCATTACTTCGTCCTTGCACCATTTCATTACATTTCTTTGTTGTCTTCGCATTCTACTACTTAACCCAACCTACATCTTCTTTATCTTAATATTACAATCTAAATTTTCGAACCTCTCTCCAAATAAAGAAGTATTCAGTCCACTCCGTTTTAAATTGTGGATTGATGTATTCTTGAATTATATTACATATAAATCTCCAAATTGTGAAGGTTTAACTTGAATCGTCGCAACATATTTTGTTCGTATAAAAATTCATCGTAGTCATAGATCTGTATACACAAAGTTGAAGATTGCTCATAAAACGGGGTAGTGGTATCCTCAATTTCTTAGGTCGAAAAGGGATGGGGTGCGATGTCGTGTGTGCGGCGACATAACTCATAAAAAATTGCGCATTTTGCATCCACCGCCTTGGACGCCAAAAGCAACATTATGAAGTGCACACGGCGTCGGCAGCCGGCAGCACTGCTTTCCCATTCTGAAAGCACTCGATAAATTTTAAGGGACTCCCTGGGAAACCGGACTCTCCGAAAGTTATGAACCGCGGCAGTGATTTATTCAGAAGGCGGGCGGTCCTGTCGGAACTCGGATATTGGTCGCTTGCATGTTTTAAACTCACAACAGCCGGTCTGCGACGGCCCCACACGTGTATGTACCTGTTCGACACATTCGAAATCTTTCAAATGTGCTCAATACTTCCCTTTAAATCTTTTATAGAAAACCAACGTCTCAAATAATCCATAATTTAAGGTGCTCTCATAAAATTATTCAATTTCAAGTATTGTTATAATTCGAATTAAACTGGGATAATGAAAACGTTTTAATTTTACTAATTACGTACAATATTCTATTACAGTTTGGAAATGTTTGAATTGCGCTAAAGTTCGACTGAAATTAGTTATTACTTTAGTGAAAAGGGTCGGGCCAATTCAAATGGATTTAGATTGCATTGACACACATAACGTGCTCAAAGTCATTCAGCTTAACGATTAAACTATAATGGATACTGATTAGTGTATCTAATTAACTTAATTTGCGATTTCCCTAATGAACTTCATTTCCATTGAACTATTAACCTATCAGAGCTGTTAATAAGGCAACAATGTTTTAGGTAATGTTTGTTAATTGCTTTAATTTTATTGAAATAAATTTTATTTGAATTATACTTTGAAGTAGAAATAAGAAATGTGTGTGCTGATGACAGTTTGATGTTGGAGTCCAGAAATTACTGGTAAAATTTTCCCGATCACGAACTTTACAGCGAACGTCGTGGCGCTTGGGGAGCACACCAGTTCGCATCCGTCCAATTTCAGAATAGTTCGGATTTAGCGACAGCGAAAGGCGTATTTCTTACAAGTTGTTAGCGTCCGTTTTCTCGATAAATCTTTAAACCCCCTTTCCCCGATGACAAGAACAGGTAAAACAAGTACAGTTTTGAGATTTTCACCCACATCATCCATCAATCTTGAGCCGTATTGAAGCTCGAAGTTTTCCATATCTATCACTCCTAAATCGGATAACACAAAACGCAACAGCATTAATAGTCTCTTGATTTACATCGTTGAGTTATTATGATTAAAAAATATTTTCTTTTGTTAGTTTTTGTTGGGAAGGTAAAAAAAACGAGGGTGGCGTGTATGGGTAAGGGCACGTGGTAAAAGCTCGATTACAGTATACCCCAAAGACCCATACAACTCTAGGACAAAGGACACTTCGATGCTTTTAGGGATAAATGGGAAGTTTTTATGAGTACATAAATTTACTTCACGTAGATATGATAACTTTTGTTTTACGTTTCAAACTGTAAACCGTCTGGTTTGGGTTTTGATTAATATTAAAGGGAATAGATTTATAATTGAAACAAAAAAATCTACTTTAATGAAATATATTGTGATATAAATTTCATTTAATATTATATTGTTTTCAAAAATCTCAATGATAACAGAGAAGAAATGATTTTTTGTGGATTCTTTGATTTAGCATTCAAATCTAGAATTCTTGTATAGTCGTTGTATATTTACTTCAGCATCAGTTCATCATATTACTTATATTACTTATTATCCACAGCCCTAATATCCCGTCTGAATGCTTTTTCATTGCCGTTTTTTAGTCATTCTTGTGATATCCACGTTTCTTGTAGACCGAATCGATACAACTGCTTCTGTTAAAGCCAAAAGGACTGATGTTACGAATCATATAAAGAATAATGTGAACTTCCTCCGAGATTCTCTTAAAAACCAAATGCTCCAATAGCCACACAACAAAAATTGCAAATAGAAGTGCGTAAACCGCTGGTGTTAATGATGGCTGATAGCCACGGATGTCAAGCCACTAAATATATGTCCAATTTTTTGGGTAACAAATATGATATCTACACTGTCTTCAAGCCCAGTGCTAAAATGTCTCATGTTTTGGAGGACGTGGAAAAATTATTTTCTGGCTTTACTCAAAATGACTAGAGACTTTTTAAAAATGTGTTTGATGCTTTAAAGCACTTATGTAATCGCTGCAATCTAAGGCTCATACAATACAGTGAGGGATTGTATAAATTCACTGAAAAATTCTAACGCTCGTGATGTCTATGGTATTACAGTTAAAATTGTAAAACGCATGAGGGCTATCTTCGTAGTCAATAATAGCAAATTATTAAACATGCTTAAAGTAGCGATTGTTGTACCTATTTTTTAAAATGGTGATCCTATGACTTTAATAGGTATCGCTCTATATTGCTTTTTTTATATAACTAAAATCTATAACCAAATTAGTAAATATTTTGAAGGAAATAACTCAATCTCAATATGGGTTTCGTAAAAATAAAACCACGACATTTACGATACTGGACCTGGTTGATTCATTTGTTGAGATATTTGAGAAGAAAACAGAGTGTCAATGTTCTGCAACTTACCGAAGGCCTTTGATTGTGTGCCTCACAATGGATTAAGGGTTAATAGGAAAACTAGCATATAACTTCTGTAATGATGCTTTAAGTCTGATTGGCAGTTACCTTAATGACAGATATCACCGAATGATGATTGATGTCGCATCATATAGATTGAGAGTAGACCTTGGTACCGCCCTGCGTCCTCTGTTGTTCTGTTGTCCTCTATGTTCTTGATTATATTTACCGGCTATAAGTAAGACTGTTGATTACATTATCTATACTAATGATACTACCATGTCAGTGAGTGACGATGATTTGATTAACCTATTGTAGAAACTTAATGAGGCCCAGTCGGGAGTGTTTTAGTGGTTTCGTGGAAAAAATCTTACACTACATTCTGACAAAACTATAATTATGATGCTTTTCTTATGCCCTTATGGCGATGAAATTGAATAACTCACTTTGTCTGATAGCACTACATTTCTCGGGGTACACATTAATAAAAAATTACCTTGGAATTGTCATGTCGAGGCTTTGGCTTTTAAATTGTCGCGAAACATTTATATCCTGCGAAACCTATCCACCTCTGTTTCAACGACTGTACTTAAAGCGCTTATTTTGCATTATACCACTCCCTATTTTCGTATAAAATTTTAGTATAGGGTCAAACAGCTGACTGCACAAGATTGTATGCCCTTCAACCAAGAGCTGTTAGAATAACTGTTGGCCTAAAATTTAGAGATGACTGTAGGAACATCTTCATTCAACAAAAAATATTACTTTGTATATACATATATGAGGAGGCACTCCAGTATTGTAAAGTAAATCAAATGACTTTCCTAAACAATTCAAATCACCAATATGAAATTAGGAATAGAGGTGCCATGAGACCTCCTCTGTACCGATTGACAGAATCGCAAAAATACGTTGCATTCTTAGCACCTAAATTCTACAACAAACTGCCTGTAAATTTACGTGATCTAAATTTAGATAACTTCAAGAAGCAAATCAAAATGTTTCTCATGCATCAAATATTTTACTCATATGATTATTTTAATTATAGATTTATATGACTACTGCAGTGCATAGTGCATATATTGTTTTCTTTTGTTACTATAAGACTGTTCTCTTTGTATTTTATACTATATTTTGTACAACATAAATAAATATACATTTTGTAACGGATCAGTGATCATACAAATATCTGGTGTATGTAAACACTTTTCTGTGTAATAACTTCAATAAAGATTATATTATTATGTGTAAATATAAAGCAGGTAATCCAAGCAAAACTGTTGTCAAATCAATGAACCAATTTGCTGAATTAATAAAGCCTGCAAACTTATAAGGATTTAATTAAAGGAGATGTATACCTTTCCTTTATGGAGATAAATCCTTCTTCTTTCAGGATGTGTGAAGCTCAGTATTAAGTTGCTTTTCATCACTTCTTCCTTGCATCATTTTTGGTTTCGCATCTTTATTCTCTGCTGGTTAACACAACCCAACACAAACAAACTCACTCCAACTCTTCTCTATCTAATAGCAATATAGCATAAATGACCTTGAATCTCTTTTATCTTTTGGCTAGAATGTTGGTTATCAAAAACTACTCTTTTTCAAGTTCTGGCACTCATGACTCGTTATCTATCAACACTTTATCTTTCCACCATTTTTATCGCATCCTTTATAATGTCTTGCTTCTGCGTTCTTAATCTCACCACTCTCAATGAGTTTGTCAAGTCCAATTTTTTTTCGGCACTTAGCTTTAATGTAAACCATGAAAATCCTAATTCATATAAATATGATGTGAAATAAATTATCGCTTCATCAAATAAGGAAGAATGGGTATTAGCAAAATCAAAATTTCATTAATTGCTTGCAATTAAGGATGGTTTTTAGCGATGTGTCTTCTGATAAGTCTTCACTTGCTTTTAGTTACAATCCAGTTGGCAAGTTGTCTTCTTTATCTCATCCCCAAAATGGACCTCAAAGTTATTTTTGAACTCCTTTAAATGGTAGAACTACATTGATATTAGTCTGTATTTCGCTTTCTATGATAAGTACTTGAAACGTTTCGAAACGATCATATTTGACTTCCTCGATGCATCTCTTCTACAAATCAAGCAAGTTCGAAAACGTCATAAGATTTTTAATCTTTGGCAACGGTGTTGCCTAAGATGTTTTCCAACATTTTGGAGAGATTGACCTTATATTATTAATATATGCTTAATATTAATAATATGTCCGACGTATGGAATGATGAAAGACAACCGAGAGTTCATCATATTCCACACTACCAGATTTGATATTTAATAAATGGCCCGAATTAAGCCTAAATTATGTCTGGATCAAATCAGCGACCTTTAGCATAATTCAAAGTTGTGGAAATACCTGCTCTTTTGATTTGGTAATATTAAGATGCCTTAATAATGATTGGTATGTAATGACGATTTGGTATCATTACATACCAATCATTATTAAGGCATCTTAATATTACCAAATCAAAAGAGCAGGTATTTATATCAGAGACTTCTGGTACTTTTATTTTTAAAAGATTTCATTAAGTGTTAGTTCAGTTTTAGAGTTTTTATATTTCTTATAAAGACCACCTCTAAGTCTAATCATGTCTCTAAGCAGTTGAGTAAGCCATAGGGCAAATATTTTGCAAAGCCTTACGGTCTTTAAAAGTGCATAAGCATCGAATATTGTTAAAATTAGATGGTTAAAGTACTGTAATTTCATTTCAACACCATCAATTCTATACACCAGATCAAACGGTTGTGATTGAAGATCCAACGTGAAAAAATTCAAGTTAAATGTAGCAAAATCTCTGTAGGCTCTAATTACTGGAATTCTCTCCTCTCCAAAAGAAGAAAATTATGAAGATTTTGATTATGCTTTTGAAATAAACGTATTGGTCGTGTTTTGATGTAGTTTAAAATTTTCACAGAGGTACTTAATACTGTTTTTAACTCATCAGAATTTGGTAACCAGTGCTCTTTTATGCACGCTGCAGTGAGTTTACGAAGCATTGGGATTTATTTCTACAATCGTTATGACGACAATGCCAATTTTGTAACAAATAGTTCGAGCTGCGTCAATGCTAACACAGTTCTTTTAATCCAAATCTTTTGCCTTTATATTAGAATCCATTTCTTTGACAATTTCATCGGCAATTACACGACTATTTGGCTTTGCAAAAGGGAATATTCTTTTGCAAACTACTCTACGAATTGATTCATCCTCTACCCATTGGGACATCTCGTCAATTCCGTGTGCAATGATATTGTTGGAAAATGGTATACATTCGATATTCTTTACTTCTTTTTCTCCAAACATCACTCCAACAGCATCTTTAATTTATGGCAACATTAGATTCTTGCCGGTGATATACGGTCTACAAATTCTGGCGATTCTCAGGCTAATATTTTTGCACCGGTTGACTTTGTTCCTGGTATTGGAGGTATTGCGGAATGATGCTGATGTTTACAGAAAGTAGTCAGTTTTCTCTTCAAGTTATGTTTTTGGATGATCGTAGAGAGTTAAGATGTCTCCTATTGCTTTTTATTATTAGAATGATCATGGTTTATGAATAAAACTGGATACTTTGTATAAAAACGTCTTAAATTCTCAGTATAATGTTGTTTGTCTGACTACAACTTGGCTGCATTCTGGTATTCACTCGAAGGAAATTTTTAATATTTAATCTGTGTTTCTTTCAATATACACTTAAGCACTTATTCTGATTGGTTTATGGGGTTGATGCTGTGTGATTGACACTTCGTTTTGATAATTCGTCTCTTCACATTTGTTGCATTTACAGTCGACCCCAGGATAACCGTGCACTAACTGAAATACGTTAGGTCTAATTCTTGCTGACTTAACGATATAATGTTAAATGATACGCTATATCCTCACGGAATGTTTTGAAAAATTAAAAACTATTCCAAATTTTGAGTATGGTATATTATGGTTGGGTTAGGTTGAGCTTTGTTTGGCTTTATACTATCCATAATATCGAATGGTATGAAATTAGAGCTTAACCCAACCCAACCATAGAAGAATTCAGATTTGATATCTTGTTATATGAGGGATGTCATGAAGTTAAATGTTAACTACAGAAGAAAAATCACGGAATATTTTCAAAATACTTAGAAGATCTGTTAGATTGGATTGGGTTTAGTTGGGTTACGCCTCAACTTCATATTATGCAATATAAGGAATATTATAGATTGGTTAGGTTGATTGCGTTCAGTTTGGTTATGTTGGGTTGGGTTTCGTTAGGTTGGATTGAACTCCAAATTCATAATATTCGATATGAAGGATAAATATGAAGGTGGAGCTCAACCCAACCCAATCCATAACATTCAGTCCAAACAAATTCTTCGAAATCATGGTAGAATGGAAATGTACTAGGTGCCTTTTTTGTACAATAAGTTATAGATTATAAATAGTTTATTAGTAGTAAAAATTGATAAATACTACTTTATTTATTTTACATATTGCTGGTCGACCAACAGGGAGTCTATGTAATTCCTAAAACTTGTATACATTACCTAGGTACACTATCTAAGGAGCAATAATCTTTATAATATTCATTGCCTAGACATCTTAGGAATTTTATACATTACCTAAGCATTGTATTGAATACCTGAATTATATAGATTAACGGTAACATATACATATAACAAGGAACTCAACAGTTAAAGTCATTAATATTCGTAATTTTGAGATATTTGAAAGAGTTTCTAACAAAAGCTAAAAAAGATATCTTCGGATGTGTCAAAATGATAGCAATTGATTCTATACATCTTCAGGTATGCTTATGCGCCTCAACGTCATATTATACAATATAAGGAATGTTATGGGTTAGTTAGGTTGATTGCGTTCAGTTTGGTTATGTTGGGTTGGGTTGAACTCCAAATTCATAATATTCGTTATGAAGGATAGTATGAATTTTGAGCTCAACCCAACCTTACCTAACCCAAACCAGTCCATAACATTCAGTCCAAAAAATTCTTCAAAATCATGGACCAATGGCAATAACTCAACAGTTAAAGTAATTAATATTCGTAATTTTGAGATATTTGAGAGCTTCTAACAAAAGCTAAAAAAGATATCTTCGGATGTGTCAAAATGATAGGAATTGATTCTATACATCTTCAGGTATGCTTATGCGCCTCAACGTCAATACAATATAAAGAATGTTATGGGTTAGTTAGGTTGATTGCGTTCAGTTTGGTTATGTTGGGTTGGGTTGAACTCCAAATTTATAATATTCGATATGAAGGATAGTATGAAGTTTGAGCTCAACCCAACCTTACCTAACCCAAACCAGTCCATAACATTCAGTCCTAACAAATTCTTCAAAATCATGGACCAATGGCAATAACTCAACAGTTAAAGTAATTAATATTCGTAATTTTGAGATATTTGAAAGAGCTTCTAACAAAAGCTAAAGAAGATATCTTCGGATGTGTCAAAATGATAGCAATTGATTCTATACATCTTCAGGTATGCTTATACACCTCAACGTCATATTATACAATTTAAGGAATGTTATGGGTTAGTTAGGTTGATTGCGTTCAGTTTGGTTATTGTGGGTTGGGTTGAACTCCAAATTCATAATATTCGTTATGAAGGATAGTATGAATTTTGAGCTCAACCCAACCTTACCTAACCCAAACCAGTCCATAACATTCAGTCCAAACAAATTCTTCAAAATCATGGACCAATGGCAATAACTCAACAGTTAAAGTAATTAATATTCGTAATTTTGAGATATTTGAAAGAGCTTCTAACAAAAGCTAAAGAAGATATCTTCGGATGTGTCAAAATGATAGCAATTGATTCTATACATCTTCAGGTATGCTTATACACCTCAACGTCATATTATACAATATAAGGAATGTTATGGGTTAGTTAGGTTGATTGCGTTCAGTTTGGTTATTGTGGGTTGGGTTGAACTCCAAATTCATAATATTCGTTATGAAGGATAGTATGAATTTTGAGCTCAACCCAACCTTACCTAACCCAAACCAGTCCATAACATTCAGTCCAAACAAATTCTTCAAAATCATGGACCAATGGCAATAACTCAACAGTTAAAGTAATTAATATTCGTAATTTTGAGATATTTGAAAGAGCTTCTAACAAAAGCTAAAAAAGATATCTTCGGATGTGTCAAAATGATAGCAATTGATTCTATACATCTTCAGGTATGCTTATGCGCCTCAACGTCAATACAATATAAGGAATGTTATGGGTTAGTTAGGTTGATTGCGTTCAGTTTGGTTATGTTGGGTTGGGTTGAACTCCAAATTCATAATATTCGATATGAAGGATAGCATGAAGTTTGAGCTCAATCCAACCTTACCTAACCCAAACCAGTCCATAACATTCAGTCCTAACAAATTCTTCAAAATCATGGACCAATGGCAATAACTCAACAGTTAAAGTAATAAATATTCGTAATTTTGAGATATTTGAAAGATCTAACATGTCAAAAGCTGAAAAAGATATCTTAGGATGTGTCAAAATGATAGCAATTGATTCTATACATTTTCAAGTTGCTTATGCGGATATACGTTACATCACCAGTTCTAAGACATTTTCCTTCTCCAGAAATAATACATTTTCATTGTAATACATCATATCTAGATCTTTTCAAATTGTTCTTTTGTTGAATTGAAAAATTTCGTTGTTTCTTGTAAACCATAAATTGCCTTGTTTAATTTGCAAGCATAATTCCTATAATCAATCTTGATTCTTTGTAGTATTTTCAAATAGGTTTCTGAATTTAGATAACCATTTAGAAATGTATTTGATACTTTAAGTTAATTTACTTTGTATTTGTAATGCTTTACATAAGCTAGCAGCATTCTTGTTGTAGACACCTTTGCTACCGGTGCATAAACATTATTGACATTTTCTTGATAGTTAATCTCGCCTTCTTTACACCAACATGTTTTATTCTAAATACCCATTTTATTTCAATTAATATTTTGTCATCAGGTTTTCTTTGTTTCAGTGAATTCTATTGCTTCACTGTATTAAGAAACATAATGATGTATGGTTCATAATCATCTAAGTATTTTGGTTTCGTCTGTTTGTTCCATTTTTTCTCTTTCTATTTGATCTTTCGTTAGTTCATCTTATTCTTCATCATTTGTGTGCACTGTAATTTCTTCATTATTTCTCATCTCGTTATTATGTTCTTCATTCAAATATAAAAAACTTTATTTTCTATTTTAACTGGTCTTTCAGTTTAAAAATATTATCTGACTAGTTTCGGCTAATCGCCATCTTCAGAGATAAAGTCAATATAAGAAATTAACTCGAAACATATATGTCGGTTTTCATAATCACATATATTGTGTCAATTGAGATAAGTTATAATAAAAGCTTGGAACACAATTTTACAAAGTTGACGAACGTGTGATAAAATAAAATTTGTGATGGCGACAGAGTTGGATATTTGATTTAATTTCTTATATTGACTTTATCTCTGAAGATGGCGATTAACTAAAACTGGTCAGATAATATTTTTAAAATAATGGACCAGTTAAAGTACAAAATGAAGTTCTTTATATTTGATTTATTATACGTTACTGGTAAAATGGATATTCAAACTAATTTTGATCAATGTTCTTCATGGTTTGTAATATATTTTACATCATTTTCATTGAATGTGACATCTCTGGATATTAATAATTCATTATTTCTTGTATTCCATATTCGGTAGCCAACTTTAGAATATCCTATTAATCTCATTTCCAAAGCTTTTCATTTCAATTTATTTTTGGTAATCTCAATACCCAAACTTCTTCTATTTAGTATCGGTTTTCTTACTTAACAACTTCTTGTTAACGTTATTTATCAACAATCTTTCCATCACCTCTGCGAACGAAATTTTAAATCTAAATGTTTTTTTTATTTAATACAATATTGGTGGTGGATGTATGAACCAAAATTTTATTATCCACACTTACATAGTAAACACAAAATGCAGAAAAGAAAATTGACAAATACATTCAAACAAAGGAAAGCCATTTGCGTTTCAAAATTGTGCCCTATTCCAACGGGTGCCGGTTCGTAAAAGTGGCGAAACGTCATAAATCGTCTCGTTCAATCGACCGACGACGGTGAAGCCGTGAATAATAAAATAATACCTAACCCACATCATCCCAAAATCCCATATTTTTCCTAACTATATTTTTATTTTTACCAAATGTAACTGCATCGGTGATGTAATTGAAAAAGAAAAATGTTTGCATATTTACAATTTTTATTTCCTGCAGAATTTGCTTACATTAACTCTGTTAGAGAAACTGGGGGATATTCTTTCCGTGAGAAGAATTTTAAAGTAGCTCATAGAAACGCCGGTATTGGTGTTGTTGTACCTGTCTTGGGAAGCATCAATTACTTTAATGAAGTTATGTAAAATGCTAGAGCAAGACCGTTGGGAGTATTCGTTATTCATGAACTAACCCTACTATATACCAACCGGATTTAAAAGCAACATCTATCTCCGAACCGGATGCACTAATTTCACCGATAAGTACTCTCCCTTATTATTCATTTATTCCAATTCGAATTTCTTTTAATAATTTAATTTGACACTGACACACCGCGAGTTCATTTGAATGCCATAAAGTTCGCTTTAGTTTTAACCGATTTAACTCAACTTCAAGTTAGATCCAGTCAATTTAAACTCCCATCTAAGCCATAACAATTTCTGGTCGCTATAAGTGAGTTATTATAGCTACCAACTTTGCCGACGCTTTGTTTTTGTGTTACACAAAAAGCCGAAATGGGTTTGGGTTACGCCGAAAAATTAAATTGGTTCTCATTCGTTACGGTTAGTGCTAAATAGATTCGAGATAAAATGAGTTTAAACTTTCCCTTTTCCGAAAATAAATCGATATTACTTTGATAAGATCTAACATTGATAGATGACGTCGACTTTTCATTGAAGGGTGAAATGTTACCTATATAAATCTTCATTAAATGACAAATTTGCGTACATTTAAAGTTGTTATTTTAAAAATTTCTATCTTTCAAAACTAATTATAAGGAGGTTTCATTTGATTTCATTTGATTCTTAATTCATGTTTTGTTGTGTACTTTATGTTATTCATTTGAGACAGTAAAGTGATACTTTATATAACTGTTTAGTAAACTGTGAATTTAGCGGTACGTAATAGTACATTAAAAAACTAGTTCCGTAAGACACAATTGAAAGGACGAATTCAAGTTGAAAAATGAACGACAAAGCCACTAGGTTTTTTATCAATGAGTCTCCCACTCCCACTGTTACTTTACTCAACTAACTTAGACTCGTTCGTTAAAAATTTACTTTACTCACTTGGTATATAAATTAACCATTATCTACGACTTTTTGGAGAAGTCACCATTACCGCACTCATTTGAGGTGATTTGAGTTACGTAATGAGTTCATTACCGCACTTATTTCATTTCTTAACGCTTTTTTACGCATTCGTACAGTAATTATGCTTCTAGCATACTTATAAATAATTATTTTATTGAAGTAAAATTAGTTATTAAATCAAAATTTATTCGTTGACGCTTTTGTTACCTTTCCAACGTTTGTTGATATCTACGATATCCCTCCGAGTATATCCCGGTCCATATTGCGCATCATTTGTCTTTCTCAAGTTAGATTGTCCACATGACATCGCTGAAATTTGCCTGAAGGATAATCTTATGCTATAGCGTAGCCCTTTTCCGGATGAGAGGGGGATGACAAAATGTCAACGTGGCAGTAATTTACATTTCACGCTATATTTGATCTTGTGCCTACCCTAATTGGAGCAAAAATCAAAATGTAATTTTGGTAGTTTATGATAGTTTATTTTTGAAAAATTTGTGATATAAAAAATGTCCTGCCGAATGTAAGCTTTTGTTACAAATTGAACGGCCGCAAATGACATATGGTTCGGGGATTGGGATGAACAAACGAACGGAACGGAACGGAACGAACGGATGGACGTTAGTGTTGCCGGCGCATTTCGGTTTACGGTAACTGCCAGGACGAAATCTCAAGAGATCGATCAATCGACGATTGCTCTAAGCAATAAAGTGTGAGGGGATTTAGTTTTACGTTCGAAACTTTTATGTCCTATATTCTGGTTGCGGTCTGCATATTTATGAGGAACGACGTCTAATCTTTTCGGGCTTTATGTAAAATGCACATGAGATGGAATGGAAAAGGTCTCATGTAAAATTTATTGAATTTTGTATTAAAGAGGTCTCAAATCGATTTCAATTAATGACTATGCATCGTGTATTATAAACTGGTGCAAAATATTGAAAAAAGTTTTGGTATAACTTTAAAATTATCTAGTTACTTAGACATACGACAGTAAAGTATGGTACTAGTATACTAATATTATCTATTTGATGGAAACTGCAATGCCGTTGGAAGCGATCTTCTTGGCCTAAATACTATAAAAATGTCATATCTACTCTTATTAGATATGATGACACATATCATTAATACATGTCTCTTGGAAGCAATTTTCTCTACTGTTGGAAGGATTCTATAGTCACTCTATTGCCAAAAGTAAACTCGCCTAAGTGCTATGCTGACTTTAGACCTACAGTATTGGAAAAAAAGTAGAGCAATTTTTAATTTTTGTAAATTAAATTTTAAATTAATGCTTTTCCTTAGGGTTTACATTACTATGGTAGTCTATATTATATAGCATTGATGTAGTAAAAATTTCATAAAGCTAGCCTTATTTTATTAGAAGTAAAATAAAATTATAAAATTTGGGTTGGAAAAAAGTAAAACAAATTTGCTAAAAAATATAAACAAATGGCAAATAAGAACGGGTTTTTGATAAGATACATTCGATAGGACCAGTCTTAAACGGTCTTAAAAGTTATGTAAATGTAAAAACAATGAATATAATGCAACTTCTTACTTGCTTATAAATTATATTTATTCGGGACTAGTTTCGGTGTATATACACCATCTTCAGCCGAGTCTACATTAAATATAATAGAAATAAAATAATTATTTTATTAATGTTAATGTTAATGAAATCAATGTTAATGAAAAGGTGAATTATTTTAATCGTAAAATCTTATGTCTGTTTGACCAACATGCACCCATAAAAAAGTGTAGTTTCTCTAAAATTAATCCTCCTTGGTTAACTGAAAATTTAAAATTAATGATGAGACTTCGAGACGATGCTAAAAAAAGATTCAAACGAACTGGTAGTAGCGGTACCTGGGAGTATTATAAGGATTTGCGAAATTTGACTTCCCGCACGGTAACAGCTGAAAAGCGAGCATACTTTGAATTTGTAACTAATGGCGTTAACAATAAAAACGTTTGGCGTCGTCTCGAGTCTTTGAACGTCAAACGGAGGAAGCACGTTGACTTGCCTTGCTGTCTAAAGCAGGTCTCTGAGCTTAACAACTTTTTCGTTGATGGGGTAGCGGATGTGGCAAACAGTTTTTGCAATGTTGGGTATGATGGGGACGCGTATGATTGTTCTCCTTTTCCAGACAGAAACTATGAATTTTTACCTGTTACCGCTGACGCTATAAAAGATATTATCTATAATTCGAAATCATCTTCTGCAGGTTCTGACGGTTTGAGTTCCCAAATGATAAAGCTGTGTTGCCCTATATTACGCATATTATCAACTCATGCTTGATAGAGAGCACGGTCCCAGATTGTTGGAAATTTGCAATAGTCAAACCAATACCTAAAAATTCAAAACCTCTGTCTTTTAATGACCTCCGGCCTGTTAGCATCCTCCCATTTCTTTGTAAGATCTTTGAGAGGGTGTTTCAGTTTCAACTGTCACAATTTGCCAATCTATATGATATCCTTCCACCTACTCAGTCTGGATTCAGGGAAGGACACAGTTGTACCACGGCGATGTTGGCTGTTACGGACGACATTATGGAGGCTACAGACAGGGGCGATATTACAATAATGACGCTGTTGGATTACAGTAAGGCGTTTGATACGGTTAACCACTTAACGTTGTTAAAAATTTTAAAATACTTTGGTCTGAGTGAGTCTGGACGACAACTCCTTGGTAGTTACCTATCTGGTCGTTGCCAAGCTGTTCAAATTGATAATATGTTGTCTGCTCCTAGGCCGATAGAGCATGGTGTCCCACAGGGTTCAATAGTCGCGCCACTCTTGTATACCTTATACACTTCACTTATTTTTAAAGGCATTAAGTTCAATAAGTTTCATATGTATGCCGATGATACCCAGCTATTTTATTCTTTTAAACCTGAGGAATATATTGCTGCTCAAGAGAGAATCAATCTTGACCTTCTCACCCTGTGGGCAACATCAAATATGCATCAGTTGAAGTTAAATCCAGCCAAATCTGCGGTTGTGCTGTTCGGTAATCGGCGTGTCTGTGCGGAGTTGAAAAATCTAATAAATATTAACATAGATGGATGTACCCTCCCCTTTGTCGACGAGGCTAAGAGCTTGGGTCTTTCTTTGTCAAATGACTTTAGATATGTCACTCAAATTAGCCGGTATATAAAAAATGCATACATGGGCTTGCGGATGATATATCCTCACCGATCGTGTCTTCCTACTCGCTTGCGGACGAGACTTTGTGAAGCACTTGTGTTATCACATTTTAATTACTTAGTTCCAGTCTATCATCCTGCGATTAGTGCTCTCGACGCTAAACGCATTCAAGTGGTTCAAAATAACTGTTTAAGATTTATTTATAATATTCGTAAATACGATTCCATAACTTATATACTAACTGAGGCGGGGTGGTTGTCAATGGGTAATAGAAGACAGCTTCACACTCTGTTATTTTATAAAAAATTAATTAACTCTGAAATTCCTGAGTATTTATTTAATAAAATTCGTTTCAATTCTTTGGTAAGGAGTCGTGATACCAGAGGAAGATACGATATTTACCCCCCGTATCACAGAACTTCAATGTTTAAACGTTCATTCTCCTACCATATATACAAATCATACAATGAGTTGCCTGTTGACTTTAGGGTCGCGGATGCGGCACGGTTTTGAAGGAGACTTTATACAGGGTTGCTCGAGAGTCAAAGTTTGATTATTATTCAGGGGCGATATTTGAATGTGTTGGGCGATGCTCTTAGGTGGTAGCACTGGTTGGTTATTTGGCGGTCTGGCATTTTTCATTTTTGGTTTTACATTTCTTTTTATTTTTGGCTTCATTTAGTTCTTATATCATTATATTATTAAGTTTTTATAAATTAGATATGCGCATTTTTCATTTTTTTTTAAATTTGTATTTGATAGTCGATTAATATTATAAATATTAATATTATTTGATTGTGAATTAATGTGAATTAGAATTAGTTTTATTATTTAGTATTATTAAATGTTTTTGTTTGTATACTTTTTTTCTCTTTCATTTGTGTCAGGGTGACAATGGAAGATCAGGTATTTGTTCCTGAATTGTTGCCCGGTGATTGTGCGAGGCGTATAAGTAATAGTTTTCTTTATTTTTGTTTAATAACTTGTATTTAGTTTATGTATTGTTGCTAAATTGTTAAAGATTTTTTCCGCTTTGCATAATAAATGATTATTTATTTATTTATTTATAATTAAAACATGATACAAATAAACGACTAAAAATAAAAAAAAACAAACTCACCGTCAGTAAATTTTTTTTAAATCTACATAATTTAGATAACCGCATTAAAAGAAACAAGTATCATTAGATAAACAATCACAACAAACTAAAATTAACATAGAAAATTAGGTCGAAATGACAATAAAAACGACTAACAAATCGACGAGTACGCGAACACAGACAAAACGTATGTACGGAAATCTTTTGTAAGAGGTCCACAATATGAAAAGACCGGTTAAACAACAAGAAATGATCTGAAATATCTAAAGTATATATTTATGTTTTAATAAAGGTAAACAAAGGTTTATAAATCATATCTAATTGATCGTTTAACAAGTTAAACTTCCCTTCTTTTTTACATTTATCTATTTCGTAGATTTCTAGTAAATCCATCTTGTAACTTTTATCACATTTGTGTATTAAGGTAGTTTCTTTATAATTAATGTTGTGACCTGTGTCAATTCTATGCTTGTAAACATTTGATTGTGGTTTTGATTTATGTTCTTGTATTCGTGTACATAATTTTCTTCCCGTTTGACCTATATGTATATACTGTCACAATTGCCACATTTTATAGAATAAACTCCGGATCTATCATAAATATTATTATTTTTATTTTGACCATGGTTAGAAAGAAGGTTCAGAATGGTGTTGGAATTGGAATATGCTAATGTTGTGTTATGTTTAGGAAAAATGTATTTGGCCTTATGTGTTATGTGATTGTAAGGTACTGATCTAAAATTGGCATTACTGACATCATTGGTATAAAGGGGATCCTTTTTCATTTGTATATTTTCTAATATTTTATTTATGAGCATCAAAGGTAAATTATTTTGTTGAGCTAACTCGTATATATAGTTAAATTCTAAAGTACGGTTTTTATTTGTAAGAGGATATTCTACAGCTCTACGCAATAAGAATCTAAAATTAGATAACTTGTGTGCTATTGGATGGGCAGATTCGAAAGGTTTGGTGCAAGTTATGGTTGTAGGTTTTTTGAATATATTATATCTTATCCTATCATTTATGTTTTCTAGGGATAGATCCAAAAAGTTTAATTTTCTATCTTTTTCCATTTCAATAGTAAATTGAAGATTTTTATTTATTGAGTTTAAGAATTGTAAAAATAATTGAATATCAGTCTCTTTTCCCTCCCATAAGCAAAAAATATCATCCATATATCTTAGCCATTTATGGATATATTTTCTATATGGATTTTTATTATTAATAATGAATTAATTTTCTATGTGGTTTAGAAATATTTCTGATAGTATACTTGATAGGGGCATTCCCATCGGTAGGCCTTCTGAGGTTTTATAATATTCATTATTAAAATTACAATAATTTTGTTTTACTATGTGTTCTAATATGTTGTTGAGGTGATTAACAGTAATTGTGTAGAAAATATGTTAGAGCATAGTTTTAATGTGAGATCGATAGGGATATTAGAGTATAGATTTACTATATCAAATGAAATAAGAATTTTGTTTTTAAGATTTAAATTTTCTGTCTGATGAATTTTTGCGAGTTAGTAATGCTGAATGTAGGTTTAAAACATATCATTTTAAATATGTTTTGCATAAAGTATGTCAATTTTTCAGTGGGGGAGCCGATTAATGATGTGATAGGTCTAATTGGGATGTCTTTTTTATGTAATTTTGGTAGTAAATATAAGACAGGAACACGAGGATTCATGTGAATGAAAAAGCTGGTGCAGAAAAGTTTTTTGTTGGAATTTTTGAGTTTAGGAATGTATTCAATCAAAGTTTCTTTACAATTGTTAATGTTATCCTTAGTTTTCTTAATGATATTTGTTATGGGGTTGTTATTAAGTTGATGGTAATTATTCAATGTCATGAACTCATATGTCTTCTTATGATATGTGTCTTTATCCATGATGACTACTCCTGCACCTTTGTCAGCTTTCACAAAGATACCATTCCCTGCATTGAGTTTATTACGGATGGATTTGATAATATGCCATTCTTCTTTTTGTTTTTCGTTGTAAGGTTGTTTTTTCTTGGATTCCTTCGAGATAAAAGAAATGAGATCATTTTTAATGGCATTCTGTTCTGGATGATTTTTGATTGCAACATCGAAGTCTATGGCAATGTGGGGTAGAACAACTTTAGGCTACAAAGCGTATTTATGTCCTCTATTCAGTAATGTAGTTTCTCGTCCATCGAATGAAATATTAGTAAGCTTCGTGAATTGTATTGGTTTTTCGGGGATGACGACCTCATTGACTCTGTGTGATCCAACACTATTTTTCTTAAGGTTGTTTATCTTTTTACGCTTTTTCTTAAGATCTTCTTGTTTGATGATCAGGGTTTGTGACTTTGCCTCTTGTATCAATTCTTCAATTTGTAGATAGTGTAAAAGTTCTCTTAATAGTCTATGATATTTTGCTAATTTTTCATATGCATAGTTAAGCTCCTTAAAATGTCTCCGCTTTTCTGTTCGCATTATCTTTTTAGTGATAGAATCTTTAGTTTGTTGTTTAAGATTCTTACATTTGATTCTAGCGAATGATGGAATTATATTTTTTTCATACATGTGTTGATAAAATTAATATGATTTTTTGTTATTTCCAATTTAATGTAGACTTTTTTGAAACCATGGATTAAATACGAAGTATTATTCAGCATTTTATGTTGTGAATCCATGTTGCAAGTTATGTAAATGTAAAAACAATGAATATAATGCAACTTCTTACTTGCTTATAAATTATATTTATTCGGGACTAGTTTCGGTGTATATACACCATCTTCAGCCGAGTCTACATTAAATATAATAGAAATAAAATAATTATTAATTTACCGTCAGTAAAATTTTTTTAAATCTATATAATTTAGAGAACCGCATTAAAAGAAACAAGTATCATTAGATAAACAATCACAACAAACTAAAATTAACAGAGAAAATTAGGTCGAAATGATAATAAAAACGACTAACAAATCGACGCGTACGCGAACACAGACAAAACGTATGTACGGAAATCTTTTGTAAGAGGTCCACAATAAGTGTTAAACATGCCTCGCGGTGAAGCTTTTGTAAAACTGTGAAAGAAATAGTTATTAATGATTTTCCAAAAAAAACATGTTAAACAATGTGATATCGCTCGCAAATTCTCTTTACATAAATGTGTAGTATCGCGAATTATTAAACAATATCGTGAGATGGGACTTATAGACTTGAAGAAAAAGTCTGAACTTCCCAAAAAAACCAATGAATACCTTGATAGAATGATTGTAAAAATAGTTAAAAAATATCCATTTTATTCTTCAGCCAAAATTAAGGCTAATTTACAAGAAACACACAATTTGGAGGTATCAACACGTACAATACGCAATAAATTAATTGAAAAGAAACTATTTGCTCGAACACCAGCGAAAAAACCACTTTTATAAAAAAAAATACAGCCGCACCCATCATAAGTTTAACTTAATTAAAAGCGATGGAATGCAATATGTGAAGCGTCCAATAGGAAAAAGGCTGACTTCTAAGTACATGCAGTGAACGTTAAAACATGGAGGTGGTTTTGTGATGGTTTGGGGATATTTTTCTGGTTTTGGTGTAGGCCCTACACCGTATTATGAGAATAATGGACAGATTTATGTACCGTGGTATATTAAGAAATGTTATGGAACCTTATGCTGACGAAAATCTGCCTATCTCTTATAAATTTCAACAGGATAACGATCCGAAACACACATCTAAAGTCGTAAAGGAATGGTTTGAACAAAATAAAATAAATTTGATGACTTGGCCGTCACAGTCGCCAGACTTAAATCCTATAGAAAACCTATGGAAAACAGACACATTCCGAATACAATTTATCAAAATGGCGACAAATTGTTCGCTGCTCTTCAAAGTGAATGGTGTAAAATATCGAAAGAAACCATTGACAGGGAGATTGTATTAAGTACTAAAAAAATCTTTGCTTTTTATTAAATTAAACTGTTATTTATCTAAAAATTGTTAAATTGTTCTACTTTTTCCCAACTCAACTTTTGCAAATTTGTTTAATTTCTACAAAAATAGAGCTATCTTTGTCAAATTTCGGCTAAACTATTACTACATAATACGTATTACCATAGTAATATAAATCCTCATGAAAAACAAACTTAAAATTTAATATAGAAAAATTAAAACTTGCTCTACTTTTTTCCAATACTGTACATATAAGCATATTACCTGCTCTTTATAAAGTACTAGGAAAAATAGTTGGTCTTCAGTTACTTGAACATCTATTATTTTATAACATCATATCTGATAACCATTCATGGTTTAGACCGGGTCATATTTGTAATATAATGCAATATAATGGATGTGGTTGATGGCGTATAGCGAAGTATCAATAAAGGAGATATGCATGCATTGATACAATCCGATTATTCCAATGTGTTTGATATGATAAATTATCAATTGTTGTTAAGTATTAACATTGGTCTTGGTTAGACGACAATTGATTTTCGTAAAAATTATTTTTTGAACAACAGGAAATATACGAATGTGAGAGGCTCATTATCTAAACTAGAATTGGTCTCTAAAGGAGTACCTCAAGGCAGTATGTTCTAAAAGCATTTGAAGTATTGTAAATACCATGCGTATGATGGTCATACTTAAATATTAGTATTATTTCCTTGTACCGAGAATAATGTTTTAATCGTTTGTTAATACTTCAGAGGCACATGGCTTAAAGGACTTATATATGGTTGATAAAGGCATTATTACAATTGTATGGTAGCAATGGTATTTATATGATAATATATTATATAACAAATACAAAAAAGAGGATAGTATAGCTATTTACACGATGTAATAAATTGTGGAAAACACCCAGTCTGTGCTGTCTGATTCCATGTTAACACACAAAGTCTTCGTAATAAAGTTAATGAATTCGAAGCTTATCTATGTAATAATGTATGCAATTTTGATTTCTTATGTGTAAATGAGAACTGGCTCAGTAGAGATGAAGTTAGTAATATCAGAAAAATTTGAAAGTGGAACATGACTGTTTCCTTTGCACGATTTGAGCACATACGTGGGGATGTTTTAATATTATGTAAAGCCGACCCTGAATAATCTGCATTGCGTTATGAATCACACGATGTAGTGACCAGGGTTGTTAGTTTTAAACGATTTGTTAGAAGCTATTTGTTTTAAACATGTTTAAAACACGAACATATAAAATCTAACATGTTTTAAACTAAATTTGTTTTAAACAGTTTAAAATCATAGGACTTTGTGTGAAGGATTATTTCTAAAAGACAATAAATAATATTATAAAGTAGTTACTTGTACTTAGTTAAGTTGTGTGTTAAAACTAGATAAAATTTGCTTCAAACTGATTTTTATTTCATGGCAATATCTCAATTCGTCTTTAAGATATGATGATATTAATTAGATTATTCAATTTAACCTCAATAATAAGAGAGGTGATTTAAAAAAGTTTTACCTTTTTAATTTATGGAATCGAAATAATTATAATTGGTGTGTTCTTTTGCACGATTTGAGCACATACGTGCGGATGTTTTAATATTATGTAAAGCCGACCCTGAATAATCTGCATTGCGTTATGAATCATACGATATCGTGACCAGGGTTGTTAGTTTTAAACGATTTGTTAAAAGCTATTTGTTTTAAACATGTTTAAAACACGAACATATAAAATCTAACATGTTTTAAACTAAATTTGTTTTAAACAGTTTAAAATCATGACTTTTTGTGAAGGATTATTTTTAAAGACAATACATAATATTATAAAGTAGTTACTTGTAATTTGTTTAGTTGTGTGTTAAAACTAAATAAAATTTGCTTCAAACTGATTTTTATTTCATGGCAATATCTCAATTCGTATTTAAGATATGATGATATTAATTAGATTATTCAATTTAACCTCAATAATAAGAGAGGTGATTTCAAAAAATTTTATCTCTCTAATTTATGGAATCGAAATAATTATAATTGGTGTGTTAAAACTAGATTAAATTTGTTTCAAAATGACTTTTATTTCATAATAATATCTCAGTTCGTTTTTGAGATATGATGATGTAAATTAGATTATTCAATTTAACCTCAATAATAAGAGAGGTGATTTCAAAAAATTTTATCTCTTTAATTTATGGAATCGAAATAATTATAATTGGTGTGTTAAAACTAGATTAAATTTGCTTCAAAATGACTTTTATTTCATACTAATATCTCAGTTTGTTTTTGAGATATGATGATGTAAATTAGATTATTCAATTTAACCTCAATAATAAGAGAGGTGATTTCAAAAAATTTTATCTCTTTAATTTATGGAATCGAAATAATTATAATTGGTGTGTTAAAACTAGATTAAATTTGTTTCAAAATGATTTTTATTTCATAATAATATCTCAATTCGTCTTTGAGATATGATGATGTAAATTAGATAATTCAATTTAACCTCAGAAACAAGAGAGGCGATTTAAACAAATTGTATTTTTTTAATTTATGTAATCGAAGAAATTATAATTGGTGTGTTAAAACTAGATTAAATTTGCTTCAAAATGATTTTTATTTCATAATAATATCTCAATTCGTGTTTGAGATATGATGATATAAATTAGATTATTCAATTTAACCTCAATAATAAGAGAGGTGATTAAAAGGATTTATCTTTTTAATTAATTTATAGATTCGAAATAATTACAATTTGTGTGTTAAAACTAGATTAAATTTGCTTCAAAATGATTTTTATTTCATAATAATATCACAGTTCGTTTTTGAGATATGATTATATAAATTAGATTATTCAATTTAACCTCAATAATAAGAGAGGTGATTAAAAAGACTTAACTTTTTAATTAATTTATAGATTCGAAATAATTATAATTTGTGTGTTAAAACTAGATTAAATTTGCTTCAAAATGATTTTTATTTCATAATAATATCTCAATTCGTCTTTGAGATATGATGATGTAAATTAGATTATTCAATTTAACCTTAGAAACAAGAGAGGCGATTTAAACAAATTGTATTTTTTTAATTTATGTAATCGAAGAAATTATAATTGGTGTGTTAAAACTAGATTAAATTTGCTTCAAAATGATTTTTATTTCATAATAATATCACAGTTCATTTTTGAGATATGATGATATAAATTAGATTATTCAATTTAACCTCAATAATAAGAGAGGTGATTAAAAAGACTTAACTTTTTAATTAATTTACAGATTCGAAATAATTATAATTTGTGTGTTAAAACTAGATTAAATTTGCTTCAAAATGATTTTTATTTCATAATAATATCACAGTTCATTTTTGAGATATGATGATATAAATTAGATTATTCAATTTAACCTCAATAATAAGAGAGGTGATTAAAAAGATTTATCTTTTTAATTGATTTATAGATTCGAAATAATTACAATTTGTGTGTTAAAACTAGATTAAATTTGCTTCAAAATGATTTTTATTTCATAATAATATCACAGTTCATTTTTGAGATATGATGATATAAATTAGATTATTCAATTTAACCTCAATAATAAGAGAGGTGATTAAAAAGACTTAACTTTTTAATTAATTTATAGATTCGAAATAATTATAATTTGTGTGTTAAAACTAGATTAAATTTGCTTCAAAATGATTTTTATTTCATAATAATATCTCAATTCATGTTTGAGATATGATGATGTAAATTAGATTATTCAATTTAACCTCAGAAACAAGAGAGGCGATTTAAACAAATTGTATTTCTTTAATTTATGTAATCGAAGAAATTATAATTGGCGTGTTAAAACTAGATTAAATTTGCTTCAAAATGATTTTTATTTCATAATAATATCTCAGTTCGTTTTTGAGATATGATGGTATAAATTAGATTATTCAATTTAACCTCAATAATAAGAGAAGTGATTAAAAAGATTTATCTTTTTAATTAATTTATAGATTCGAAATAATTATAATTTGCGTGTTAAAACTAGATTAAATTTGCTTCAAAATGATTTTTATTTCATAACAATATCTCAATTCGTCTTTGAGATATGATGATGTAAATTAGATTATTCAATTTAACCTCAGAAACAAGAGAGGCGATTTAAATAAATTGTATTTTTTTAATTTATGTAATCGAAGAAATTATAATTGGTGTGTTAAAACTAGATTAAATTTGCTTCAAAATGATTTTTATTTCATAATAATATCTCAATTCGTGTTTGAGATATGATGATGTAAATTAGATTATTCAATTTAACCTCAATAACAAGAGTTTATACTTAATCTCACTTGAGTTAGAGTTTATATAAGGCATAATTTGGACGTAAGGGTTCGATTTTTGGTTTAAATATATTCTTAAATATTTCAATTATTTCCAACAGCTTGTTTAAAGTACATTTTTTTGGTAGCAACGCAAGATAAGTTTAAAACAAAAAAAACTTTTTAAAACAATTAAAAATAGGTGGTTTGTTCAAAAATAAAAAAAAACTGTTTTTTTAACCCTGGTAGTGACTAATGCATAATAATTTCTGAGGTTTTACATAAATTAAGTAATTATAAACAAAAATTATCACTTGCGTGAATTCAACGTCAGATTCAAAACATATTCAATAATTTTTCTCGTAATCTCTTCGAAACAAAGATTTGTCATACTTACTAATCGGATCATTGTGGTCAAGTCATTATTGTGCCTATTTGTCCTATAAACCGTGTAAACTATACTTTTAAAATAACCCGATCAATTACCACAATTGGTGGTATGATTCTCTTTGATACTTTTGTCAACTGTGGCTAAGGGGTCCATGGATGGTGGCTCATTGTGTGGTAATAAAAAATTTGAGGGAAATTTCATTTCATGACATCTTTCTGAAGTGCTTCATTACTAGCTATCATGAGCATCAATTTACGGTTAGACATAAAGATAATACAGTAGGGCCCCGACATTCGCGGCTTCAAATTACACGGATTCGCATATTCGCGTTTTAAATTTTGCTGCCTTTTTCAACATTCACGACTCGATTATTCGCGAATACATAGCAAGTATGTATGTCATTTTTTAAAAATTTAAAACGAAGTTTACCGTAGGTTTACTGTACAAGCAACCAGCTTCACATATGCGTTTCTCTGGGAATCCCTCATTTATGATCGATTTTAATGTTTGTGTTAGGTGCTTATTTTTGTGTTCTGTATTTCGTTCAGGTTAGTGTTTCGCCCGTTTTTTTACTATAATTTTATAAACAATAAATTAATCTCACAACAGTACTCAAAATGGGTACAAAAAGGCCTGCGATGGAAATAAATTTAATTGCCAAACGTGCAAAGTCAGTTATGACTCTAGAAAGAAAAATTCAAGTTCTTGATATGCTCCGAGAAGGGAAAAGAGCTACCGAAGTAGGCCGGGTCTTCGGTGTCAATGAATCTACGATAAGATCTATAAAGAAACAAGAAGAGGTAATTAGAAATAGCGTAAAAAGTGGCATACCGTCATCATTAAAGGTAACGTCACAAGTTCGTGATGTTAATATTGAAAAAATGGAGAAGTCTCTTTATCTTTGGATTGAGGACCATGGTCGCAAAAATATACCATTAACTAGGACTAGATTAATGGATAAAGCCAAGGAACTTTATCAACATTTTTCGTGTGGAATGGACTGTGCTGAAGACGATTGTAAATTTAAAGCCAGCAGAGGATGGTTCGAAAGATTCAAAACTCGTTTTAATCTCCATAACATTAAGTTGTGTGGAGAATCAGCTTCAGCAGATCATCAACAGGCTGCAAAATTTCCTGATGAAATAATAAAATTAATAGAAGAAAAAGGTTACCGTCCTGAACAAATATTTAATGCGGACGAAACCGGGCTTTATTGGAAACAAATGCCCACACGAACATATATTTCAAAAAATGAAAAGACAGCACCTGGTTTTAAATCGGCTAAGGATAGAGTTACAGTTTTATTTTGTGCAAATGCACGCGGAGACTTTATTACAAAACCAATGTTAATATATCGAGCAGCTAATCCACGAGCTTTAAAGAACAAGGACAAAGAAGCTCTTCCGGTCTATTGGCGAGCTAATTCAAAAGCTTGGATGACTTCTCAGCTATTTATAGAGTGGTTTAAAGAGTGCTTTGTTAAAGAAGTGGAGCGTTACCTAAAATCTAAAAATTTAGCATTTCACGTTTTATTGATATTGGATAACGCCCCATCTCATCCAGTAGATGCTCTCAAATTAGCTCATCCATGTGTCGAGGTGGTATTTCTTCCGCCCAACACAACATCCTTATTACAACCTTTAGATCAAGGTGTTATAAAAGCTTTTAAAAGTCATTATATCCGGCACATGTTCGATTTTGTACATGAGAAAATACAAAATGATAGTGTTTTCTCAATAAAAGATGTGTGGAAATTATACAATATTGACCATGCGATTACATCTATAAAACTTGCTTTAAATGACATTAAAGTATCAACCGTAAGTAATGCATGGAAAAAACTGTTGAAAAAAGACACTGCGTAAAGTGTAAGCGAAATTGATGAGGCAATAGAGAGAGCTGTTCTTTCTGCACGGTTGCTACCGGGAGATGATTTTCATACCATTGTACCAGCTGATATCGAATCTCTCGTCAATGATCAAGAGGAAGAGTTGTCCAGTGCAGACTTAGAAGCGCTACTAATAGAAAATGTTTCAGGAACGGATGAAGAAGATTCCCTATGTAATAAATTAACGTTGAAGGAACTTAATTTATTTATACAAGAAGCAAATAATCTTGCTGAAAAAATAGTAGAATATGATCCATCAACGGAACGAAGCACAAAATTTAAAAATGGTCTGAATACTCTTCTTGCTCCTTACAAAGAGCTTCAAAAGGATATGCAACACAAAGCATTGCAACCTACTATCCTTTCATTTTTTAACCCATCGTGTTCTAAAGCAATTATTATTGATGAGTAGAAATGTTAACTTTTATTTCTTTTTTTAGTTTATTTTGTTGCAGTTTGTTATTGCTATCGAGTTTAGGTTTTTTTTTATATTTTAAACAATTGTAATTATTTTAATATCTGTATTAGTTCCGAATACAAAAGTTTTAAGACCAGTCGTTTTATTTTGCAATTTTAAGCGTTTTATTTAGTATGTATAATTTATTAATTTTTGAAATTTTTAATTTTTAAAATTAAATTAAATGAAACTTTTGGCGTCGGTGACCATTTGGCTGTTAACGTGTTAAAAGAACATAGAAGTAGTAGTTTATCCTTCATAATATCTAGTGCTTCAATATTCGCGGATTCAACATTCGCGGCGTATTTTTAGAACCTAACCCTCGCGAATGTTGGGGCCTTACTGTACTATGGCATAATTTAACGTTTCCCTGAGATAAATTGGTTTATTTATGTGATCATCAACACAAAACAAGGATGATTCATTCAATAAATTTACATTTCGGTTCTTACAAAATTTGCTAAGATGCCCCTTTTTATTACAAGCGTGACAAATATAATTTCGGTAACGGCAATTCTCTGCGCGATGATTATTTTTACCACACCGATAACACGGCAACGACCCTCTCGTCGCGACTGAGCGGCTGTTGTTCTGCTGCGCTTGCGGTCTACCACCTCCTCTGCTTGATCCTGGACGATTTGGTCCTGCGCGAAGCTTAAGGATCTCACCGGTTTCCTGCTTAACGACCTGCTGCTGACTGAGCCGCTGACTCGTTCCGCCATTTTGTAAAAACTCCACGGACTCAGCAATTTCCATCGCCCCCGCGAACGTTAGTTTTTCGTCCTCCCTGATGAGTTTATCCAAAATTCGTCCCGGATTGAAACCAGAAATGAATTTGTCTCTTAACGCCACGTCCAAGAACGTTTCGAACTTGCAATATGATGCTAATTTTCTTACTCGGACGTCCCATTCTTGCGTATTTTCTTTTCCGTCTTTCATTGCATTGTAAAAATTTGTTCGACGAAAACAAATTTCTTCGGCTCGAAGTGGGTGTCGAGAACTTAAATTATTTCCGTATATGGCACTCCTTCCGGCGCACGCGGTACCAATAAATTTCCCAACAATAAATAAGCCTCTTCGGATAAACTATTTAATGCCACTGCACGCTTTAGGGTTTTATTTTAAATTAAATTTACACTTTGACAAACTTAACTAAGTCGTCTCTTATTTTATCTGATACTTTTAATATCTTTTTTACGCATGCGCCCTAACTAAAGTTATTTAGTTGCGTAGTCTCCTGTTGACAGACTGAGGAGACTACGACAAAGCACTGAAGATGCCAAGTGAGATCTTGGCGAAACGTCTGCCCCTGTCCACAGGGAACAACCAAGAAGATGAACGGATCACACATACTTTTCCATCCGCGAAGCATTACGAATTATATTATATATATATATATTCTTTTTCTTCGTTTGTGTTCATTTTAAACATTCGCTTGTAGATTTAGCTGAGGATAATAAAATTTTTTTGTCGAAACCGGTCCTAAGTATATTTAATTTTTAACTGAGCAAGAGGTCTATTATTTATTTATTAACCCACTTGAAATAATACATCTTTCATGAAAGCAAGTTTTTGAAAATATGTCCCATTTAATATGCTTTCTTATCATAAGAATATGACGACATGGTGCACTAAAAAAATCCCAAAATGAACACGAACACATTTCCAGCAAAGATTTTGCTCAATGCCATTATTTTTAATTCTCAGTTTGAACTCTAAAGTTTTATATAACTTTAACTGTCTATGAAATAATTTTATTTCCGTCTTTATGAGGGTTTCAGAACATCCTTCCAGTATCTTTCCTATTTTGATAAGATCACTATCCATAATTTTAGAAACTTTTTGTTTATTTATGGCTAATTTATTATTTGTTTAATTATAGTATCTCCCAGTAATGGTGTAAACGTTTTCTAAAAAAATTTACTCACATTTCTTTACAGCTATCCTAATTTAGTCGTCTATAATATTTTATTTTATTTTTTGTAACGACTGGACGTAGAGAATTATTTGCTTTTAGAGCATAATAATTGTTATTATTATATGTTTATTGTAGTTACAATTTTGAATGCGTGTAGAAAACACGAAAAAAAATTTAAAAAGCTGTTTTCGCCCGGGTTTGAACCGGGGACCTTCCGCGTGTTAGGCGGATGTGATAACCGACTACACCACGAAAACTTATTTAAAGTATATACTATTTTTATATAATTTTATATAACAGATAATGTTATTACATAAACCAAATAATATTTCATACTTTTCATTCGATTTTAATTTAAATATTTTTATTGCTAAAATTTCTATACGGGGATTTAAATATGAATTTTACTGTCTACTTTTCTATCAAAAAAACTTCTATTTATCGACAGGAACTTGCTACTTATTACAATTAAGAAGACCAAATATTAAAATCAAGTGTAGGTGCATATTAAAACTTAATTTTAAAATAATAAGTGTTGTATGTATATACGTCATACCTTACGTAAATATTTTGTATTTTTCAAAATTTTACTTTCTGTATATATAACAGTTGTTTTGTTTTTCGTTGATTCTTCTTAAATATGTATATATTTTATTAATTTTAATTCTTTCAAAAACGTTATTACATTTAATTCCTTTCCTAGTTAAATAGTTTTTGTAGTTTGTCTAGTTAGTTTTAAACTTATTGTTCTCAAAATGTTCAAAGTTTTCCAGCAAGTTGCTTTTGTTGCTGTAATGTAAAATACAGGCAACCCTCCTATAACACGGTAGTTAGGTTCCTAGAAAATGCCGTGTTGTGTGAAACCGTGTTGCATGAGACCCAGAGCTAGTGCAAAAAGGGGGGTTACGTTCCAAAAACTTATTAAAAACAAATATTTTTCTTAATTCGACATAAACAACGTAATTTTTATTAAAAATATAAATGTATGTACAACACAAAGTATAAAAAAAATATTTTAATCTAACGCAACCATAATTTAATGAATTTACTCGTCGTCACTGCTCAGTATAATCAACCGAGAACGTTTTTTCGGTGGAACGACATCGCCTTCACTTTCTGAACTTTTTTCGTTATTTAAAGTTTTTGTATGTTTTCCCCTCTTAAAAAAATCTGTAATGGAACTTTGCTTGCTGGTTCTTATTAGATCATTGTAAATTTCCCGGTATGGAGCTAAACAGTTTTGCAGCTCCCTTTTGAATTTTCGACTTCTTTCCGTCGAAGGGTCTTCATTCAAGAAAAATGATTCCAGATTTTCCGCTAAGCATAGGCCTTCTTGTAATTTTTTTAATGTTAAATTCTTGACTGCACAATCTTCGTCAGAGCTAGCGTGCTCAAAATCGATTTGATTTGCATCTAGGGATGCCATTTCGATTAATTCCGCTTCGTCAACTTCTTCTTCCACTAATAAATCTTCAATGTCTTTGGAAGCCATATCCACAAAACCTTCGCCTCCGATTGATTTAGCGACTTCTAATATCGCACCAATTTCATTTTCTAATGTTTCCGTTTCAATTGCAGAGGGCCATATCTTCTTCCAACACGCATTTAATGTTGATGTTTTTATTTCATTCAGTGACAAAGATATGATATCGATGCAGTGCTTGATGGAAAATTTCTTCCATGCTTCCATTACGCTAATTGATTGCGAATCGGTTGCGTCTAAAATCCACTGTAACGATCTTCTTATGTAATATGTTTTAAAGGTGTAAATAATACCTTGATCCAGTGGTTGGAGCAACGAAGTAGTGTTCGGTGGTAAGAACATTATTTTGATGTTGGGATGTGTTAAATCTTGTGGGTGGCATGGAGCATTATCTAATAGCAACAGCGCCTTGCAGCTCAAATTTTTTCGCTTTAAATACCGCTCAACGCTTGGCACAAAACAATTCAAAAACCAATCTCTAAATAAATGTCCTGTTACCCAAGCTCTCGAATTTGCTGTCCAGTATACCGGCAAGGTGTTTTTATTCACGTTTTTTAGTGCACGAGGATTTAAAGATCTGTACACTAGCATCGGTTTTGTCATGAAGTCCCCCGATGCATTACTGCACAAAAGGAGCGTTAAACGATCTTTGGACACCTTAAATCCGGGTGCAGTTTTTTCTGTCTTCGATATGAAAGTTTTACTGGGCATTTTTTTCCACCAAAGCCCAGTTTCGTCGGCATTGAAAACTTGATCTGCTGTGTATCCTTGCTCGGCTAAAATGTTTTGAATTTTTTCTGGATACGTCCTAGCAGCTTCATGATCAGCCGACGCAGACTCTCCTTGGATTCTTATGCTATGAATCGCAAAACGCTTTTTGAATTTCTCGAACCAACCTTTACTCGCCACAAAATCTGGATTGACAGAGGATTCTCCTTGTTGTTTGAGATGGTTGTAAATTTTTAATCCTTTTTGTTTTATAATATTGCCATCTAATGGAATTTTTTTTTGACAGCAATCGTATAAGACCGTTTGTGCATTATCCCAACATGTTCAGGATTGCAAACACACCTTCGATTTTGATAACGTTAAAATTTTGGATGTTGAATCTAATTACTACAATAGAATTTTCTTAGAGATGGTCCATATAAATTACACTAGTAATACTGTTAACTATAGAACGGATACTCAGAATTTAAGTAACATATATGCTTACTTGTTTACTAGGGACAAGACTAACCATAACTATAATCCACCAACCCAACATAATCATGATATTAATAATGTTTCTACTTTCTCTAATGATATGGTTTTCTAGTTTTTAAGTTAGTAGGTTCATTTTTGATTGTTAATTGCATTTTCTTATTTACATAGTCTGTATTAATTATTCTGATTACGTTTTATTGTTTTTATTTGATAAATCGCTTCATTGGTTTGAATTTTTGAAATTTAAATTTTTAAAGTTTCCGCTTTGTTTTTGGTAAATTTCGGTTTGTGCGCAGTTTCGTTTTTCGGGGTTGTGTCTGCGATCGAAAACAGGTTTTTTTTCATATCAATTTTTACATTTTAACGTTCTCATCGAGTCCATTTTGTATTGTTAAATTTTACAGGTTCTTGTTGAACTTTTAATTTGTTATTTTAATTTACCGATACTCAGTTTTAATGTGCTTTCTACTATGACCAAGACGATTTTTATATTTCATGCTTTTTAAAACAAGTAAGTTTAATTTCATCTTATTTTGTTCTTTGGCGTCTTCAACATATGTTGGATGCTCATGTTAAATAACCTTTTCATTAATTGTAATAAAAAAATCTCCATTTTAGCAACATAAATGCTCTGAAGAAGAATGAAAAATACATTCGAAATATATTAGCAATTTTAAAAAGTTGTTTCATTAATTACTTTGTGGACCGTTTATCCTGAATAAATCATTTTTATACTTATTGCCCACGTACGGTCGTTGGATACTTCTTGCCATTATTATTAAAAACAATTTTCAATATTTCATTATTTCGATACTTTCGATGGTTTGATTCTTTCGATACTTCGACACCGATACTTTGCGGGTATCAAGTATCGACACCAGGGTAGGTATCGATACTATCGACAAGTAAAGCTACTCCTCCTCTTACATAAGTGCCTTTGCAACTATATGCAATAATGTTGTAATTTTGTATTATAAAGAAAATGTGGTACCAATACCAATATTAAACGTGGTTTTTTTTGTAAAGATGTATATCGTCTAAGAATATTGAATAAGATGAGTTTTGTTTACAAATGTCGCTCATGTCTTAACTTAACTTTTACTCCTGATGCACAATTTTATTGGATCCCTCTGCGATTTCTACTCGGAAACCCATTCCTAAAACTTCCGGAAATGTTGATCTCAACTTGAACTAGGAAACATCTTTCTCCATATTACAGTGTTTCCCAAATGTAACATATAAATTCCCAATCCCTTTGAGATAAAAAGATAGTAGAAGCTGATGGTAACCAATTGTTTCAGATATTTTCAAGATTATTTTAATAATAATAATAATAATAATAATATTTATTGAAAAGACACAATTACAGAATATTATAATACAAAAAACTTCGAATACTATTACTAGCAAAGAAAACAACCGATACTGTATCCTTCCAAAGGGGATTGAGTCAGCGCACCAGGTCAAACCAGGAATAACTGTTTTTCATCAACCCCAAAATAACAAAATTAAGAATTAATTTATAATAATAATAACAATGACATTGATCTAAGAGGACTTACGAGACGAAAGAGAAGAGAAAAGAAAGAGAAAAAAAGAAAAACAACAAAAAGGAAGGAAAGCAACATAAGAGAAACATGTACAGGAAAAAAAGGAAAGAGAAAGAAAGAAAACAAAAAGAACAACAAAAAAAAAAGATAAGAGTCTATTGGCGCTGCTGCTGAAGCAAATGAGATCTGTAGGCTGATCTAAAGGATTGCTCACTCCGCTGCTTAATTTGCTCTGGGATGCTGTTGAGAACTTTGCAAACAGAATACGAAAAGGACCTTTTGAAAAGTTCAGTACGGTGAGCTGGTATCGTAAGCGTGAAACGATGACGAATGTTCAAATTATGAACATCACAGCGAAAGCAAATTTTGTTCCATAAATAAGGAGGGGTTTTATATAAAATGACTCGGTGAAAGAGACAAGCAGCGTGTAGAGACCTCCGATTCGCCATATTAAGCCAGTTGACCCGACCTTGAGCACTCGAGACATGATCTCTCCTTCTCAAACCAAAAATGAAACGCAAGCAAGCGTTTTGAACACGTTGAATAGGAGTGGAAGTAAAGTTATCTATACAAGAGCCGTATAAGACATCACCGAAATTAAAGAGAGACAAAACCAAAGATTCACATAACTGTATTTTTAAACGTAAATTAAGTAAGCAACGATTACTGTAAAGGAGTCGAAGGGTAGAGTAAGCACTACGAATAAGGTTTGAAACATGAGATCGAAATCTAAAAGAAGAATCTATAACAATACCTAGATTCCTAGCCTCTTCAGTAAAGTTAAGTGAAACATCACCAATCTTAATAGATAGAGACTTGCGCATAGAATCACGGAAGGATGGACACCCAAACAGCATAACGGAGGATTTCTTAGCATTAATATTTAAACATAGCTGAGACGCACGAGTGATTAACCTTTGCAAATCGTCGTTAATACATTCCTGAGCAACGCAAAGTTGATCCGGAGTAAAAGAAAAATACAGTTGCGTGTCGTCGGCGTACATATGCACAGAGTAGTGCCTCAGAACATCAGTTAGATTAAAAGTATAAATTAAGTAAAGTAAAGGACCAAGAACCGATCCCTGAGGCACCCCAGACGTAACGGATGCTTCCATTGATTGCAGGCCATTGAGTGTGATAATTTGCTTGCGATTACATAAATAGTGCTTAAAGAAAGAACACACATTGCGAGAACATCCAACGTAATGAAGAATGGCAAGAAGTATCTCATGATGCACAGTGTCAAAAGCTTTTGAAAAGTCAAGTAAAACAAGAACAGAAGCAGATTTGCGATCAATTTTCCGGATAATGTTGTCGCAAACTTCCAAAAGTGCTGTGCTACAACTGAAACCGGATCTGAAACCAGATTGAGTGCATGGTAGAATCTTGAACGTATCTAAATGACTGCGTAGACGTAAACTGATGATTTTCTCCAGAACCTTGGAGAGAACCGAGAGAATGCTAATAGGTCTAAGGTCACTGTAACTTGCAGGGTTGCTGGTTTTAGGAAGAGGCATAACAAGGGCAGTCTTCCAAGCGGAAGGAAACACAGTATACTCCAAGCAAACATTGATAATGTGACACAAGTAGGGTAGAATAAAAGGGCAGCACATAGTTAACATTTTAATACCAATGCCATCAGACCCAATAGCAGCAGTTTTAAAAGACAGTAAAATTTCACCAATCTCTTCCTCAGTGGAAAGAGAAAAGACAAATTCATTGCTGACAGACGGGTGGGCATTGGAGAGAAAATGAGAAATGACATCAGGATCACCGGAAGAATCAACTTGTGAAGACAAAAAAGAAATATTAATAGCTTCAACATCGGATAAAGCTACTGGTACTGACCGCTGTTTAGATTTAATGATTCCCATCCTATTAAAAGACTTCTACAGTTCACGACTATTATTAGAGTTCAAAACGGACTCTATATATGCCCTTTTCTCTCTCCGAATACAAGAATTTGTAAAATTGCGTAACTCTTTATAGTACGAAAAGTCCGCAGGAAGTTTGGATTTTTTAAATTTTAGATAAGCCTCATCCCTATATTTCATCAGGAATTTAAGATTATCAGTCACCCAAGGACGGTATCCTCGCCTGGATGAAATAGTTTTAACAGGTGCATGTAAATCGAAGAGAAGTAACATGTAGTAGTTGAAGAGTGAAACCTTATCATCAATATCATTCAGATATAAGATATCAGCCCACGGAGTAGCAGCCAAGTCTCGCTCAAAATCAGCAAGACAAAAATGATTAAAATCTCTGTAACGAATAGAACGAGGTGGTTGATATTGAGACTTAGAAAAATCAAATTTAACAAATATAAGGGAGTGGTCGGCAATGTTGTGGACGGGAACCACACCCTTGTCATCAATGTGAGTATCGACAGGAACAATTATGTGGTCAATTAAGCTAGAAGACGTAGGAGTAATGCGAGTGGGAGAATCTATTATTTGAGTAAGCCCAAAAGATGCAAGGAGAGGCAAATAGTGAGTGTAATATATTCCGGAGTTGTGCGCGTCAATATTGAAGTCACCAACACAGACAATATCATCTGTGAGAGGGAAAACGGTAGACAGAGTGCTATCCAAGCTATTGAAGAAAAGATCCGCTTGCGGACCTGGTCTATATACAGTACCGATTATAACGGTAGAACTACCGAACTGGAGACGAATCCATAACTGCTCAATAAAGCCTTTTTTTTTGGGGGGGGGCCTTAAACAATGAGATATTAAGTTCATTAAATTGTGTATATCACAAACATTTCATTTCATAGAAAAAGTTCATCCCTAATATTTTTTATTATTTTGAATGCCGATAACATAAAAAAAGATGAAAACCTATTTTCGCCTAGGGTTTAAAACGGATGTGTAAACGGGATGTGATAACGGAATACACCGCAAAAGCCGGATTTCATTAGAAGAGAAAAAAAATCACTTTGAGTCCATGCACTGGTGATACTTTTAGTTCCATTTCAATTTTGTATTTCTTTTTTACTCCTTATTTATGGAATATACTTAAAACAACTCCCCAATTTAAAATTGTTAATGATTAACAATAAAATAATAATACTTAATACTTTTAAGAGGGGGGAATTCCCATATATACCATAAATATTTCTTAACTTGAAAATTTTACGTCGCCAGCTCTATCTAACAGAAAATTTACGTATCCCGTCACCCACGAGACCAATGTATCGTCATTTTGAATAAAATGTTTGTTTCCACTTTTTCCGAATTATTTTGTTTTCTCTTTCGCGTCCGTTTCTTTTCGGAGCACACACAATTTTTGATTCCAACAGGAATCGATGGCGAAAATTTAGCATCTTCAAATCTCAATCAATTTCTTCCCGTCTTTCACATCCGCGACGTAATGTGACTTATTAATAATTCAACAAATTATAACTTTACATAAAAGTGTAAAAATTATTGCGCTTCTCGAAAGTTTCGCGTTTTCCACACACGAATCCTGCATTATTCACAGGGTAAAGAACATAGAAATGTAGGAAGGAAAGTTTACGGAGGGCGAAGGTGTATTGAAACTAGCGCCTAGAAAATTCCATCTGATCCGGTGAAAGATTTTGGAGTTTATTCACAATCAGTTGAGGAACCTCGCCGCATTCCCGGCGGTATTCTTGCTCATCTGTGCGAATAACGTAATGTTTGCGAATTCAGGATATTTGCTCGCGGCAATAAAACTTGAATTCGTAATCGCCAATCGTTAAAACTTCAAGACGACCAAACTTCCTTCCGATTTTTTTTAGTTTCGTTTTAACCACGAAAACGTGTCAAAAATTTTACACTACTAAAAAAATATATTAGTTTATATCATCTACTTGACATTTTAATCTATCAGAAGTCAGCCCATAGTCAGCCACCGTAACGGATTTAAATCCAACCCTAAGGGGATAACTTTAATATTATTAGAACTTAAATCTTAACATTACCTTAAACTAAATATTTCCCCATATTTTTGTTTCAACCCTCCCCAACGCTCTAGGGATACCACGTTATACTCAACATTATCCCGATCTTGTTACTCTTCCAATTTTAGTTCGTACGTCGTTGTTTCAACCTTTTTGCATCATCAGGCGGTTTGCCAATAACGAACCGTTTCAACCATATACATAAATCACTGACCACCATTTTATCCCTTTTCTGAAAAGGAACTAAATAAATAACTAACAAGATTTTTTTTAAATAATTTATGTTTTTATTATCAATTAAATGGGACCTTATATTCTAAAAAGTCGTTAAAAGCGGGTGGCGCCCCAAATTGAAAATAAAACGTCTATAAATTGCCGTTTCAACCGAATGAACCATTTATTTCAATTCCTAACATTAACGTTCTTTGCGCGATGTCGTTCACATTACGCGACTGCTTTTAGTGCAGAAAAATGGACCAAGGTCTAGTACTGAAAGGTACTGAAGCTATCCAATTAAATGTTCATTAACCTAATTTATCTGTAACGAAACGTGTATGAAACGTATAATTTTATTTCACTTAGAAAAAAGAATTGGGTATTGATCCAAATGTGTTAATTACTTACTTTTTTATTATTCGTCTTCGATTCTCTCAATTAAAGTTAAATGTAAGCGATTTCTTAATCTATTCTCTTAGGAAAAATAAGAAAGAAATTACAAAGAAAAACAAACATCCTTTGACAATTCTCCTGTTAATAATCCCCAGAAAGAATGTTAAGTAGGTCAGTTTTGTTTACAAATATTAATTACACCGTGACGATTTTTTTTGTACCTCAATTGAAGCATGAAGAAACCCCCATTGTAATATGAAAAGGGTTAAGTAAGGTAGCTTTCTTTTGTAAACCAATAGAAACGTGAAATATTCTTTTGACTTGTCAATAATGTAAAGTAATTTGGCGATTGTTGACTACAGGTTCATTGTGTATATCAATAATAAAAGAAGAAGGAAAGAAAATCTTTTTTTCACAATGATATAAATATTTATTTATTTCTTTTCAATCTGTACTACACGTTTCGCTTTTTTCTTAGAAGCGTCATCAGGTACAACTGTATTAAATTAAAATTAGAAAAGTTAAAAATAAGTTGATTTTATGAAATAAAATATGATTACCGTCAGTTACATCAAAGGTTGCAAGAAATTAAGCGAAGAGAAAAATGCGAAGACATTGGATGATCCTGAACTCTCGTCATTAAACGTTGCAGAAGCAAATACCAATCTTTTATTTAATTTAAAATTATTGAAAAATATGAAATTTTGAAATATTGAAGTTAACAAACAGATTGGTTGGTAATTTAATACCTTTCTTTGAAATTTTTTGAAATTTTGTTAAAAGAAAAAAATGTGTTTTTTGTTTGACATTATTAATGTTGAAATGCAAAAGTCTGAATTATTATTAGTGATAAAACATTAATAATGAACGCTGATGTTAACGTTAAATTATTATTAAAGCCCAAGGGCGGCGTGACTGTAATGGCTGAAGGCAAAACGTGGTATTTCTTTTGCAAGTAAAAGTAAAAGTTAGATGAAGAACATTTCTTAATTCTAGAGAGCCGTGTGCTTGTATCTACGTTTCGAAACGGTCTGACGAGTTTATGAAACAATTGAGAACAACAAAATACATTTAGAAAGAGATAACTGTTGATAAAATGTGACAAAGCTCTCAAAGAACGGGAATTTCGATATTACAGGAAACTGGAAAAGAGTCTTTTATGGAAAAAATCTGTAAATTCATTTATTAAAAGATGTGAATTATTGTTGTTATAGGATCTGATGTAATATTCTTCGTAAAGATCCATCTTTTTTGATTTCTTTAAATGTTTTAAAAGGGATATGTTAGAAAGATTTGACTTATGTCCTGTTTCTTCAAGATGTTTATTATGTTATATTATACAACAAAGCTTTTTAAATCATCTCAAGTATAGATATCAGTTATAATTATGGCACTGAACCATTACAAGAAAGCGATTTGATTTCTCCCCACCATGTGTTCTTAGTTGTGTTCTATATGTGGATGATGGTCGTTTGTATTATGTACAAATTTTATCATCAACTATAACGGCATTTACTAAAAAAATTTAAAGATGGTTGTTTCAATATACGATTTATAACTATTATTATCATGTTTGTTTGAATTAGCTCTAAAACGTTATTTTTTTTATATTTTCAAATAAATCGGCTTGTTTTCTAAGACACCACATAGAACAAATGGAGGGGGAAAGTCGTATCGGTTTATTACAAAAGTTCCATGCCCTAGTAATAATATTTGCATATTGTTGAGGATTGATATTTGCATTCTATCTATTTAAGCTGCCCTTTGTGCGACGGAGATCCCCAGCTTTTGGAGATTGTACATTCGTTCGGATTGACTGTCGGACTGGGTGCCAATCCAAACAAATCCCCAATCTCCAAAAACTGCGAATCTTCATAGCACAAAATGCATCTTTAGAGAATTATATCTCAAAAATTAGAAATGATCTTTTGAGGAAAAAAAGTGGTAACACTGATATATATATTAAGTAAAATTGTTGGTAATGAATAAATGAAATGTTGATTGCTGATTTATGTTGATAAAGCGATAAAATTCTTAAAAATTAGTAAAAGAAGGTTTGAAAATATTTGGTAAAAATTTGGTGACTTTTTCCTATTGTGAATTTTATTTTCTTCATCCGGCAACATTGTTAGAGACTTTACTCACTTCTCAAAATTCCACGCGAAATTCTCGTTTTGAAACTTATTTCGAAAAACCCACCAACTACCGACTTAACTACAAACTTAACATTCTTTCGGGAGATAATAGACAAGTCAAAATAAAAACTTCACGTTTTAATCGAGGTACAGAAGGAAGTTACCTGTGCTTTAACTGGGATACAAAAGAAATCTTCACGGTATAATTAATGTTTGTACAAACTAACCCACTTAACATTCTTTCGGAGGATGATTGACGGGTCAAAACCAAACTCCACGCTTTAATTGGGGTACCAAATGAAGTTTCCTGTCTTAATCCTGTTTATATTTCAATGGAAGTTTCTTCACGCTTTATATACCAATTAAAACGTGAAAAAGAAATCTTCACGGTATAACTAATGTTTGTAAACAAAACTGACCTACTTTACATTAATAATAAAAGAAGAAGGAAAGAAAATCCTTTTTTTCACAATGTCATAAATATTTATTTATTTCTTTTCAATCTGTACTAGATGTGTTTCGCTTTTTTCTTAAAAGCGTCATCAGGTACAACTGTATTAAATTAAAATTAGAAAAGTTAAAAATAAGTTGATTTTATGAAATAAAATATGATTACCGTCAGTTACATCAGAGGTTGCAAGAAATTAAGCGAAGAGAAAAATGCGAAGACATTGGATGATCCTGAACTCTCGTCATTAAACGTTGAAGAAGCAAATACCAATCTTTTATTAAATTTAAAATTATTGAAAAATATGAAATTTTGAAATATTGAAGTTAACAAACAGATTGGTTGGTAATTTAATACCTTTCTTTGAAATTTTTTGAAATTTTGTTAAAAGAAAAAAATGTGTTTTTTGTTTGACATTATTAATGTTGAAATGCAAAAGTCTGAATTATTATTAGTGATAAAACATTAATAATAAACGCTGATGTTAACGTTAAATTATTATTAAAGCCCAAGGGCGGCGTGACTGTAATGGGTGAAGGCAAAACGTGGTATTTCTTTTGCAAGTAAAAGTAAAAGTTAGATGAAGAACATTTCTTAATTCTAAAGAGCCGTGTGTTTGTATCTACGTTTCGAAACGGTCTGTTTTTAAAAATCAGTCAGAAATGAAACAATTTTTTAAAAAATTTACCTTAATTCTAGAGAGCCGTGTGCTTGTATCTACGTTTCGAAACGGTCTGACGAGTTTATGAAATAATTCAGAACAACAAAATACATTTAGAAAGAGATAACTTGATAAAATGTGACAAAACTCTCAAAGAACGGGAATTTCGATATTACAGGAAACTGGAAAAGAGTCTTTTATGGAAAAATCTGTAAATTCATTTATTAAAAGATGTGAATTATTGTTGTTATAGGATCTGATGTAATATTCTTCGTAAAGATCCATCTTTTTTGATTTCTTTAAATGTTTTAAAAGGGATATGTTAGAAAGATTTGACTTATGTCCTGTTTCTTCAAGATGTTTATTATGTTATATTATACAACAAAGCTTTTTAAATCATCTCAAGTATATATATCAGTTATAATTATGGCACTGAACCATTACAAGAAAGCGATTTGATTTCTCCCCACCATGTGTTCTTAGTTGTGTTCTATATGTGGATGATGGTCGTTTGTATTATGTACAAATTTTATCATTAACTATAACGGCATTTACTAAAAAAAATTAAAGATGGTTGTTTCAATATACGATTTATAACTATTATTATCATGTTTGTTTGAATTAGCTCTAAAACGTTATTTTTTTTATATTTTCAAATAAATCGGCTTGTTTTCTAAGACACCACATAGAACAAATGGAGGGGGAAAGTCGTATCGGTTTATTACAAAAGTTCCATGCCCTAGTAATAATATTTGCATATTGTTGAGGATTGATATTTGCATTCTATCTATTTAAGCTGCCCTTTGTGCGACGGAGATCCCCAGCTTTTGGAGATTGTACATTCGTTCGGATTGACTGTCGGACTGGGTGCCAATCCAAACAAATCCCCAATCTCCAAAAACTGCGAATCTTCATAGCACAAAATGCATCTTTAGAGAATTATATCTCAAAAATTAGAAATGATCTTTTGAGGAAAAAAAGTGGTAACACTGATATATATATATTAAGTAAAATTGTTGGTAATGAATAAATGAAATGTTGATTGCTGATTTATGTTGATAAAGCGATAAAATTCTTAAAAATTAGTAAAAGAAGGTTTGAAAATATTTGGTAAAAATTTGGTGACTTTTTCCTATTGTGAATTTTATTTTCTTCATCCGGCAACATTGTTAAAGACTTTACTCACTTCTCAAAATTCCACGCGAAATTCTCGTTTTGAAACTTATTTCGAAAAACCCACCAACTACCGACTTAACTACAAACTTAACATTCTTTCGGGAGATAATAGACAAGTCAAAATAAAAACTTCACGTTTTAATCGAGGTACAGAAGGAAGTTACCTGTGCTTTAACTGGGATACAAAAGAAATCTTCACGGTATAATTAATGTTTGTACAAACTAACCCACTTAACATTCTTTCGGAGGATGATTGACGGGTCAAAACCAAACTCCACGCTTTAATTGGGGTACTAAATGAAGTTTCCTGTCTTAATCCTGTTTATATTACAATGGAAGTTTCTTCACGCTTTATATACCAATTAAAACGTGAAAAAGAAATCTTCACGGTATAACTAATGTTTGTAAACAAAACTGACCTACTTTACATTAATAATAAAAGAAGAAGGAAAGAAAATCCTTTTTTTCACAATGATATAAATATTTATTTATTTCTTTTCAATCTGTACTACACGTGTTTCGCTTTTTTCTTAAAAGCGTCATCAGGTACAACTGTATTAAATTAAAATTAGAAATTGAATTGAAATTGATTGAAAAATATGAAATTTTGAAATATTGAAGTTAACAAACAGATTGGTTGGTAATTTAATACCTTTCTTTGAATTTTTTTGAAATTTTGTTAAGAAAAAAATGTGTTTTTTGTTTGACATTATTAATGTTGAAATGCAAAAGTCTGAATTATTATTAGTGATAAAACATTAATAATAAACGCTGATGTTAACGTTAAATTATTATTAAAGCCCAAGGGCGGCGTGACTGTAATGGCTGAAGGCAAAACGTGGTATTTCTTTTGCAAGTAAAAGTAAAAGTTAGATGAAGAACATTTCTTAATTCTAGAGAGCAGTATGTTTGTATCTACGTTTCCAAACGGTCTGTTTTTAAAAATCAGTCAGAAATGAAACAATTTTTTAAAAAATTTACCTTAATTTTAGAGAGCCGTGTGCTTGTATCTACGTTTCGAAACGGTCTGACGAGTTTATGAAATAATTCAGAACAACAAAATACATTTAGAAAGAGATAACTGTTGATAAAATGTAACAAAACTCTCAAAGAACGGGAATTTCGATATTACAGGAAACTGGAAAAGAGTCTTTTATGGAAAAAATCTGTAAATTCATTTATTAAAAGATGTGAATTATTGTTGTTATAGGATCTGATGTAATATTCTTCGTAAAGGTCCATCTTTTTTGATTTCTTTAAATGTTTTAAAAGAGATATGTTAGAAAGATTTGACTTATGTCCTGTTTCTTCAAGATGTTTAAAAAACGCTGAATTATTTTTAGAGATGTGTTCTTTGAATCTGGTTTTTATGTTACGTCCCGTTTGACCAATATAAAAACAATCGCAATCCCCACAGTCAAGTTTGTAAATGCCACTCTTTTGGTTAAGATTAAATCTGTGTTTGTTATTAACAATTAATTGACCTAATTTATTATTAGTGGAAAATACAGTTGTAACTTTATGAGATTTAAAAATATTGCTGAAAGTATTTTGAATATTAGGGTGAAATGGAATAGAGATAAATTTAAGTTTTTCATTGATTCTCGGGAAGATAAGTTGTTTTGAGTTTTATTATAAATGTTTTGAATATCTTGAAGAGAGTAGCCATTATTTAAACCAATTTTTATTATGTTTTTTAATTCGGTAATAAAATCAGAATACTGTAAAGGAAAATTTAGTAATCTGTTAAAGAGAAAACGAAATGAAGCATATTTATGTTGTGAACAGGAGAAAGAGGATTTAGGTATAATCGTATCAGTTGCTGTATCTTTTCGGAATATTTTAAAGTTAAGTGATGACTCAGAAATATTTTTAGAAATTATCATATCCAAGAAGTTAATTTTAGAGTCTTTCTCTATTTCGGTGGTAAAATCGAGTATGCATGTTATTAAATACATTAGTAAGGGCAGATAGTTATGCTTTATTACCATTAAATACTATTAATATATCGTCTACGTATCTTTTGTAGAAAATTATGTCCTTGGTGAACAAAGCGTATTTCTCAGAAAAGAGAGTTTTCTCGAAATTATTCACAAAGATATCAGCCATGATTCCTGAGGTAGGAGAGCCCATGGGTAAACCATCGGCCAAGCGATAATGTTTTCCATTAAAGAAGAAGAAATTCTGTTCACAAACTACCTTGATAATGGATGTGAGTTGAAATATGTCTTTATATTGAACATTGTTAAAATTTTGAATATTGTTACAAAGGAAATCTTCTATTATATTAATGCATTCATTGACTGGAATATTGGAATAAAAATTTTTTATATCGAATGAAATTAAAGTAGATTTTTTATTAATTTTTAGTTTTGAAAGTTTTGTTATAAGATCTGATGAGTTTTTAGTGGTGTAAGTGAAATTATTTTGAAAAGTATTGTATAGAAATTTTTGTAAATATTTTGAATATATATTTTCATTTGGGGTGTTAGTATTGGAAATAATTGGTCTAATAAATAAGATTTGAGTGTAGGAGACAAAGGGTTCATTTGAGTTAGGAGATTAGTACTGATGTTGAATTTTTTTAAACTTTCTTTACAAGAATTAATAAGTGTCTTTAAGGTGTAATTATATTTAGGGGTAGGGTCTTTGTTTATAAGTTTGATGTCGTTTTGTTCAAAAAATTCTTGAGTCTTGTTGATATAAGATTCTTTAGTGATAATGACTAATCCAGCGTTTTTGTCTCCTAATGTGACGATCAAATTTTCATTGTTAATTTTCTGTTTTAATTTTTTAATATCATTTAAGGTGACTGAAGGTCTATTTTTAGAATTTATATTAGATTTGGAAGTTAGATTTGCAAAATTATTGTGAATTTCGTTAAGAAGGTTTAAATTTTCAAAAATTTGTGATTCTAAATTGATGGCTAGTTCTATTTTATCAACCTTTCCGGGAAGGGCAAACTTGTGGCCTAAATTGAATATATTATTTTCTTTGTCAGTGAATGTAACATTGCTCAGATTAGTGAAACGGGGTGCAAAATTAATATTATTTAAATCTTAGTCACATTAGGAGACAAAAACGCTGGATTAGTCATTATCACTAAAGAATCTTATATCAACAAGACTCAAGAATTTTTTGAACAAAACGACATCAAACTTATAAACAAAGACCCTACCCCTAAATATAATTACACAAGATTTTTATTTTAAATAAAAGCTTAAGTTTTTACTTTAAAAAGTTAAGACTGTAGTTCGGAAGGTAAATGAATGTGGTCTGTATATGTTTGGAACGAATGAAAGGGAATTTGAAAATTATTATCGTCGATTCTTAAAAAAGCATCAGCTTAGTCGCCAGGATCTAAACAAAGTTTTGTAATCAAAAAATGCAATGGTGCTATAAGAACCATGCTTGTGTTACGATGTTTGTTTTTTCTGTATAATGTGTTTCAGTACTGTTGTATTTTGTGTTATTTGATAATCGACAATTTATTTGCATATTTGATAAATGACATCTTTTATAATCTATTTAAGATCCAACTTCGAAAGGCTAACTCTTCAAGACTACAACTTGCAATTATTAGAGAAATAACTTCCTTATTTGCTTGTACTCTACATGTTCTTGGTGTATGTCGGTTCTTATGTGAATCACCCTGTATATACGGTGTTATATTTAATAAAATAAAGTAGATTGCGACTTCCTTTTCTTTAAAATATTTTAATTGAACTGTCAAAACAATAATTTAGGCAATAATTTTGCTGAGACACCCTGTTATAATGAAAAATAAGACCATGGGTTGATCTAAAAGTTATAAACATCTCCAATTAATATTCTCTTTATTTAACTAAAACATTAATTCGCAAAAAGTAAACAAAGATTAGCATGTTTATAAATTCGTAATTACTCAGAAAGTTATTCGTAAACACCGGATTAAACTCGTCGAATTCGCGTTTCCTCTAAATACACTTTATTGCAAAGGATATTTTCCACTTCAAGACTTTTATAAGTCATCCTTACATTTGAATAAAATACCTTCACTTAAAAGGCAATTCAATCACAAACAGATACTCCAATTCCTTGCACTTTCTTATTTATTGATTTTTACGGTATAACACCGAATTCATCCGCGCCCTGTCATCTTCTTTTTAGTAGAGTTAAAATTGTCAGTCGTTAAGGGTTAAATCGGCACAATAAAATTCCAATTATCGAGATTAATTGGGTTGTAAAGTCCCAAGAGGCGAAAAAAATTCGGGTTGATTGGATTTTGTATTAAAGTGGCGTATCATGAGAGAAGTTTACCGTACACATATCCATAAATTACAACGTTTTAAAAGTATTGTACGTTCGTGTTGCGTTCTAATGCATTTAGCACATAAAATTTTAATTGAATTAATGACACATCTCGTGTAATTAAGGACCAAATCCTCTCTTTGTGGTGATCAAGTTAACAGTTTCTCTGTCAGCGTTTGATGAGCATCCCTTTACCCCAACCCTTGTTATAACGACAGTTCAATAGTCAATCGAACTCTGTAATCATACTGACACTAGTTAATTATGGTAATATTGGAGAATTGATTCAAAAATTAATTTTATTTAATTTAGTGGTATATAATAGGTTTTTATATTACGAGTGTGATATAAAACATTTTATTTATTACTTTTTTTAAAGCTTAATTTTGACATTTATTCTAAAAATACGTTACATAATGAAACCAGTACGGTAATGAATTTCATTACGTAGCTCAAATGAGTGCGGTAATGATGACTTATTCAACCTGTCTTAAATAAATACATTTACAAGATTTATCGGTGCGAATAAAAATTTTCGTTCTCGCCAACGTAAAAAAAAATGTAGTACAGCTCGACAGAGGCAAAATAACATCATTTTTTCGTGTTAAATAAATAATTGGGTCGTCACATAATGCAGTTATTTCAAGATGGGGGACCTCGCTTTTTTTGCGTTTTTTTTATGAAAAAAAAACGTTGTACTGAACTTTGCGGCACGCCTAATCTACACAGCGTGAAATTTTAATTAAAACATGCATTATATCTGTTGTGGAGGGTGGGAGGGGGCGAGCGGTCGGTATTAATTAGATCGAGAGTGGAGCCAACCCAACAACCCAACCCGGACCATCAACATCACCGCAACCGAATACGGTTGAAATTATGAACGGAATAAGAACTAAAAAAATAAAATTGGTGAAGCCGCGGCTCCACCTCGCCGCGTTGCTTACACGTTCATTGGTTGAGAACAAATGGAAATGTTGTATCAACACAAATAAACCACGGATAATTAATTTAACAGGAAACAGTTGGAAGTAGTAATTAAAATGGTTCTCATTTCCCAACTAAAAGTTACGACATGTAATATACATTTATGCTTACTGTGGGAAATTAGAATTGCATATTGTTTCTATTCAACCTAGAAAATTTCAAAATATAACGTAAACAAGATCGAAATTTTTACCCAGTGGAAAGTGATAATGGTGACCTCCAACCTCGCCAGGTCGTAATTCTCATGAAAACCCTGATTCATCGAAGACTGCGCAGCAGATTTAATATCGCGTATCATTTCTCTAAATTTAGTTCGGGTCGACTTCACTTGAATAAAATAAAGATAAAATGTGATACCACAGTATTTCCCACGAAATTGTAACTTTGCCAGGAATTCAGCAGTTTAGTATCCATTATTATGGGAAGCTGATTTGTATTCGCTCACTGAGAACATTGTTACATATATCATACGGATATGTTGGTTTAACAAGAAAATTGTAATAAATTTCACGAACATATTTGTAATTCTTTTTAAAAAGATGCAAATGCGGACGACCAACTTTGTTAAAAGTCTATTCAATAAATCATTGAAGTCTATTTATAATTATAGTTGAAGTTAGAATGGACACAACACCAATCACTTTTTGTGATGGCGCATTATTAATGCTGTTACTTTAATGTATCGTCTTTTATCTACTTTCGTTTGTAAAATCGTTGCTTTGAAGACATTTTTAATAAACAGCAGTGCGTAAAGTAACGAACGTAATCTCATGTTTTGCAAATTTGGTTTACTAACATACTGTATTATGGTATGAGTGTATAATGAGGGCTATTATTTATGAAGATCAAGTTTATGTCACGAGCGTAGTGAATGGCATAATTAACCCGAATGAATAATAACTCATTATATGCAAGTATAATACTATACTTTGCCCACGTCTACTATTTAATTTGATTCCATAAATGTATTTTAATTTAAAATTTTTATTTGTCATTACTTACTTTACATTAACAAAATAAAAATCAAAGATTTATAGTGATTGTAATATTTGTGGTTGTGAAAGTGTAGAGTTTATATCTAAAATTTGCTTTTTAAAATTTTGATGGTTTAAATAGTTATTAGTTAACAATTACTCAACAGTTGATTACTCGTGAATAATGATTATCCCCACTCATCATTATACACTATGTGAATATTGACTAGCATTTTGTTTTATAAAACTCATTTATAATATACAGGTGTCCTATATCAAAAATCACAAAGAAAAAGTTTACATAAAGTCCGGTCCGAAAATACTTACCTAAAAGTAAAATAAAAATTACACTCAAAAAGTGTTTTTTAGCGTTATCTCAAAAGCAGGAAAGGTTAGAATGCTAAAAATTGGTGAGGCATTTTCTTACGTGACAAATATAAAAATTAAAAGACAAAACAATTTATGATGTTCAAGATAACAGAAAAGAAGATACTACTTAAAAAAATCCCAAACTAGCTTCCAAGAAAAATTGCATTAAACGATTGATTGCATTGTAATATAAATTTTAAAATAATTAAAAATATTAGTAGGCATCTATCACATTATAATTTTTAATGTTAGATGATCAAAAAATAATGCTTATTATCTCCAATTTTTTAATTAAATTTACTAATGAAGTACTCAACATGGCTGGCTTTTATAATTTTTTCAAAAATTTATCTTAATACAATACTTAAATACATAATAAATAAAGAAAAATAAGATATGGTTCTTTTAAAACGCCCGCCACCTGTTATCTTGGACCTTATTACATTTATCTTTTTCTTCTGATTATCTTATTTGTTACTTCGAAATATCGCTGCATACCAAATTTCAGCATTTTAAACCTAGTTGTCTCTAAAATATTGCTAAAAAGTATATTCAGAGTGCCAAATATAAGGGACTCAAACGCCCTTAGGAAGCATTTTCGAACCGGGCTTTATACAAACTTTTCTTCGTGATTTTAGATGTTGAATCACCCCTTTTAGTACATATACACTGCGATTAAAAAAGACGATGCATAAAAAACTCCTTTCCCAATTGATACTTATTTTAAAGCAAGCGCTTGGTAAAGTAGTTTTCTTATGTATCAGCTTTTTTGATCGTTCGGTATGTATATATAAGGCAGACGTAGACAAATATTATTAAATCCTCAAAGTCTTTTATTATCGAGATAAGATGTTCAAACATTTGGGATTTAAGCAATATCTACTATTTTTCACACCACATATGACCATTTCAAGCTAGTCTTCTACAAGCAGATGTAGGCTTTTTCAAGTGGTACCTGTTTTCTTGTAAGCAGTATGTAGTATTTTGCAAATAGTATTTAGTCTTTTGCAAACAATATCTAGTCTTTTACAAGCAACGTGCAGTCTTTGGCAAATAAAAATTGAGTTTTCTCCAAGCACTATCTAGTATTTTGCAAGCAGTATTTAGTCTTTAACAGGCAGTATCTCTTCTTTTGCAAGCAATAGTAGTCTTTTGGAAGCAATATATAGTTTGTTGCAACTAGTATTTAGTATTTTGCTAGTAGTATTTAGCCTTTTGCAAGCAATGTTTAATCTTCGCAAGCAGTATAACATCTAGCTTTTGAAATAGTGTATCCACTCGTATCCACACAACATTTGGTTATATTTAAGCAAAATCCAGTGTTTTGCGAGCAGATGTAGTTTGCTCAAAGTCTTTTTCAAATAGTATCTAGTAGTTTGCAAGCAGTATCTAGTCTTTTTTAAGTAATATCTATTTTTTGGTAGAAGTATGTGCTCAGTTGCATTAATCATCATCTTTAAGAGATGACATCTTTAGATCATTTTTAAGCAAAATGCAGTACTTTGCAAGCAGATATAGCTTTCTCCAAGCCGTTCCCCCACACTTTCTCCAACCTTTTGTAAGCAGTTATGGTCTTATTTTAACAATATCCAGTCTTTTCCAGTCTTCAAACAGTATTTCGTCATTTGCAAATAGTATCTAATCTTTTCAAATAGTACCTAGTGATCTACAAACAGTATTTAATCTTTTGCAAGTAGATATAGACTTCTTTCAACAATGTTCAGTTTTTTGTAGTCTTAGACGTCTTAGACGTAGTCTTCATTGAGTAATATCTACTCTTTCCAAACAGTATTTATTTTTTTGCATGCAGATATAGTCTTCTTTAAGCAGTATCTAGTCATTTGCCAACAGTATCTAGTATTTTGCCATCAGATATAGTCTCCTTTAAGAAGTATTTAGTCTTTTGCAAGCAAATATAATATAAATAATAAGCTTAAAATAAGCTTTTTTAAAAGCATTTAGTCCTTTCCTACATCATTTAATAATCATTTAAAATACAGCAAAACCTAATATTTTGCAAGTAGATGTAGTTCGCTCCAACCAGTATCTAGTCATTTTCAAACAGTATCTAGTATTTTGCAAACTATATCTAGTCTTTTTTAAGTAATATCTAGTTTTTGTTAAAAGTATCTATTCTTCTTCACACAATACTTAATTATTTCTGAGCAAAATTCATGATTTTGCAAACAGTATGTAGTTCTTTTCAAATAGTATCTAGTATTTTGCAAGTAGTCTTTTGTAAGTAGTTATAGTCTTTTTTAAGCAATATCTACTTTTTGCTAGGAATACGTGTTCAGTTCCACACAAGATTTGATCATTTCTGAGCAAAATTCATGATTTTGCAAGTGGATGTAGTTTTCTCCAAGCAGTATCTAGTCTTTTTCTTACAGTATCTACTCTTTTCTAATAGTATCTAGTCTTTTTTCAAACAGTATCTAGTCTTTTGTAAACAGTATAGAAACTAATGCAAGCAGTATCTAGCCTTTTGCAAGCTGTTATAGCCTTATTTAAACACTATCTATTTTTTGTAAGAAGTATGTACTCTTCCATACATTTGGTTATTCCTAAGCAATATTCAGTTTTTTCTGCAACCAGACGTAGTCTTCTTTAAGCAATGTCTAGTCTTTTTCAAACAGTACTTGTTTTTTGCAAGCACATATAGTCTTCTTTAATCAGGTTTTTTGTAAACAGTATCTAATCTATTGCAAGTAGTTATGGAGAATATTGCAAGCGAGAAATGTGTATTCTTTTTCATACGACATTTGGTGATTTCTAAGCAATATCCAGCCTTTGTAAGCAGATGTAGTCCTCTTTAAGCAATATCTAGCCTTTTTTTAAACAATACTTCGTCATTTGCAAAGTATCTACTCGTTTTCAAACAATATCTAGTAATTTACAGATAGTATTTAAACTTTTGTAAGTAAATATAGTCTTCTTAAAATAATATCTGTCTTTTCAAAAAGTATCTGCTACTTTCCACACAACATTTGCTTTTCTAAGCTATATTAATAAGCAACCAGATGTAGTCTTCTTTAGATAATACCTAGTTTTTTTCAAACACTACTTCGTTATTTGTAAACAGTATTTAGTCTTTTTCAGTCTTTTTCAAACAGTATAATACCAGGCAAGGTAAACTTTTTTGGGGTTTTTGTTCCTATTTCTGATTTTTAGTAACTACTTCATTAGTTGAGGCTAAAATACCAATAAATTACCTTCCAAATCGATCAATGTTTTGAATTCTTCGAGGGTTATGATGAATGGAGGAAAATTTTTAAAGCTTCAAGGGAAGTATTTTAATTTTATTCCTTTTGACTTCTTTAAACAATATCTGGCTTTTCAAAAAGCATCTGTTGTTTTCCACACAATATTTAGTCATCTCTAAACAATATCCGATTTTTGCGGCTATTTTTCAATTTCCTTCAATTTTCAATTTTCCTTCTTTAAGGAATATCCAATTTTTTGCAAATAGTATTTAGTCCATTGCAAGCAGATATAGTCTTCTTTAAGCAGTATCTAGTCTGTTTTTAGAATTATCTAATCTTTTCCACAAAATATTTGGTCAATTCTAAGCAAAATCCAGTCTTTTACAGCCAGATGTAGTTTTCTTCAAGAAATATCTAGTCTATTTCAAATAGTATCTAGTCATTTGCAAGTTCTATTTGGTTTTCTGCAAGCAGATATTTTCTTTAAACGAAATCTAGTTTTTGCAAGAAGTATCTACCCTTGTTTGCACAACATTTGATTATTTCTAAGCAATAGCCACTCTTTTGCAAGTAAAAGTAGCCTTCTCCAATCAGTATCTTTTTTTCTTGCCAATAGTAGCAGTCTTCAGTAATTCTTCAGTTATACACATATATATTTTTTGCAAGCAGATGTAGCCTTCTCCAAGCAGTATCTAGCGTTTTGCAAACAGCATCTAGTCTTTGCAAACAGTGTCTAGTCTTATACAAGCAGTATCTGGTCTTTTTCAAGCAATATCTTGTTTTTTGCAAGCAGTATTTAGTCTTTCACAAGCCGATATAGTCTTTGTTAAACAATATCTGACATTTTAAAATGTATCTACTCTTTTCTGCACATTTGGCATTTTTAAGTAATATACAGTCTTCTGCAGGCAGATATGCAGTTATACAGATATACATTTTTTGCAAACAGTGTCTGGTCTTTTATAAGCAGTATCTAGTCTTTTTCAAGCAATATCTTGTCTTTTGCAAGCAGTATTTAGTCTTTCACAAGCCGATATAGTCTTCGTTAAACAATATCTGACATTTTAAATTGTATCTACTCTTTTCTACACATTTGGCATTTCTAAGTAATATACAGTCTTCTGCAGGCAGATATGCAGTTATACAGATATATATTTTTTGCAAGCAGATGTAGTATAACGAAAATATATGCACACATTACAACTGCTACAACAGGAAAGAACGCAATGTCGTGCAATAAAGCACCCCGTCAAATTTATACCCGTAAAGTGAGCAACCTGTTTTAGCTAGTAACCCAAAAACTCGTAATCCGAGATTCCAGTATAGTCTTTTCCAGTAGGACTTATAATTAGTATTCTTCAGTAGTATCCAGTCTTTTGCAAACAGTATCTTTTCTTCTCCATACAATATCTTATCTTTTATAAGATATAGTCTTCTGTCCGCAATGTCAGGCTTCGCAAAAACCATCTTCTCTTTTCTGCACAACATTTGATCATTTCTAAGCAATATCCAGTCTTTTGCAAACAGATGTAGCCTTCTCCTCGCACTATCTAACCTTTTGCAAACAGCATCTAGTCTTTTGCAAACAGTGTCTAATCTTTTACTAACAGTATCTAGTCTTTTTCAAGCAATATCTTGAAGCAATACCCCGCTAAATTCGAATCTATGAAACTCTCTTATGCAACTAATGTTTTAACAACATGTTTTGAAAACTCGTAATTCGAGATTTTACTGTAGTCTCTTCCAGCTTTACCTAGTCTTCTCCAGCAGAATCCAGTCATTTGTAAGCACAATCTGTTTTCTCCATACAATATCTTATCATTTCTAAGTAGTATACAATCTTTTACAAGCTCTTCTAAAGAAGATGTACCCTTCTTCAAGCAATATCTAGTCTTCTTTAAGCAATATTCAGCATGTGCGATCAGTATCTAATTTTCTTCAAGCAATCTTTCGTCTTTTACTAGCTCGTAACTCGAATAATTCGTAATTTGAGATTCCACTGTAGTCTTCTTCAGTAGAATCTAGTCGTTTGTAAGTAGAATCTTTTTTTCTCCATACAATGTCTTATCATTTCTAAGTAGTATACAATCTTTTACAAGCTCTTCTAAAGAAGATGTACCTTTCTTCAAGCAATATCTACTCTTCTTTAAGCAATATTCAGCATGTGCGATCAGTATCTAATTTTCTTCAAGCAATCTTTCGTCTTTTACTAGCTCGTAACTCGAATAATTCGTAATTTGAGATTCCACTGTAGTCTTCTTCAGTAGAATCTAGTCGTTTGTAAGTAGAATCTTTTTTTCTCTATACAATGTCTTATCATTTCTAAGTAGTATACAATCTTTACAAGCTCTTCTAAAGAAGATGTACCTTTCTTCAAGCAATATCTACTCTTCTTTAAGCAATATTCAGCATGTGCGATCAGTATCTAATTTTCTTCAAGCAATCTTTCGTCTTTTACTAGCTCGTAACTCGAATAATTCGTAATTTGAGATTCCACTGTAGTCTTCTTCAGTAGAATCTAGTCGTTTGTAAGTAGAATCTTTTTTTCTCCATACAATGTCTTATCATTTCTAAGTAGTATACAATCTTTTACAAGCTCTTCTAAAGAAGATGTACCTTTCTTCAAGCAATATCTACTCTTCTATAAGCAATATTCAGCATGTGCGATCAGTATCTAATTTTCTTCAAGCAATCTTTCGTCTTTTACTAGCTCGTAACTCGAATAATTCGTAATTTGAGATTCCACTGTAGTCTTCTTCAGTAGAATCTAGTCGTTTGTAAGTAGAATCTTTTTTTCTCCATACAATGTCTTATCATTTCTAAGTAGTATACAATCTTTTACAAGCTCTTCTAAAGAAGATGTACCTTTCTTCAAGCAATATCTACTCTACTTTAAGCAATATTCAGCATGTGCGATCAGTATCTAATTTTCTTCAAGCAATCTTTCGTCTTTTACTAGCTCGTAACTCGAATAATTCGTAATTTGAGATTCCACTGTAGTCTTCTTCAGTAGAATCTAGTCGTTTGTAAGTAGAATCTTTTTTTCTCCATACAATGTCTTATCATTTCTAAGTAGTATACAATCTTTTACAAGCTCTTCTAAAGAAGATGTACCTTTCTTCAAGCAATATCTACTCTTCTTTAAGCAATATTCAGCATGTGCGATCAGTATCTAATTTTCTTCAAGCAATCTTTCGTCTTTTACTAGCTCGTAACTCGAATAATTCGTAATTTGAGATTCCACTGTAGTCTTCTTCAGTAGAATCTAGTCGTTTGTAAGTAGAATCTTTTTTTCTCCATACAATGTCTTATCATTTCTAAGTAGTATACAATCTTTTACAAGCTCTTCTAAAGAAGATGTACCTTTCTTCAAGCAATATCTACTCTTCTATAAGCAATATTCAGCATGTGCGATCAGTATCTAATTTTCTTCAAGCAATCTTTCGTCTTTTACTAGCTCGTAACTCGAATAATTCGTAATTTGAGATTCCACTGTAGTCTTCTTCAGTAGAATCTAGTCGTTTGTAAGTAGAATCTTTTTTTCTCCATACAATGTCTTATCATTTCTAAGTAGTATACAATCTTTTACAAGCTCTTCTAAAGAAGATGTACCTTTCTTCAAGCAATATCTACTCTTCTTTAAGCAATATTCAGCATGTGCGATCAGTATCTAATTTTCTTCAAGCAATCTTTCGTCGTTTACTAGCTCGTAACTCGAATAATTCGTAATTTGAGATTCCACTGTAGTCTTCTTCAGCAGAATCTAGTCGTTTATAAGTAGAATCTTTTTTCTCCATACAATGTCTTATCATTAATAAGTAGTATACAATCTTTTACAAGCTCTTCTAAAGAAGATGTACCCTTCTTCAAGCAATATCTAGCCTTCTTTAAGCAATATCTAGTCTGTGCGATCAGTATCTAATTTTCTTCAAGCAATCTTTCGTCGTTTACTAGCTCGTAACTCGAATAATTCGTAATTTGAGATTCCACTGTAGTCTTCTTCAGTAGAATCTAGTCGTTTGTAAGTAGAATCTTTTTTTCTCCATACAATGTCTTATCATTTCTACGTAGTATACAATCTTTTACAAGCTCTTCTGAAGAATATGTACCTTTCTTCAAGCAATATCTACTCTTCTTTAAGTAATATCCAGCATGTGCGATCAGTATCTAATTTTCTTCAAGCAATCTTTCGTCTTTTACTAGTTCGTAACCCGAATAATTCGTAAACTGAGATTCCACTGTAGTCTTCTTCCGCAGAATCTAGTCGTTTATAAGTAGAATCTTTTTTTTTTCCATACAATGTCTTATCACTTCTAAGTAGTATACAATCTTTTACAAGCTCTTCTAAAGAAGATTGACCGTTCTTCAAGCAATATCTAGTCTTCTTTAAGCAATATCTAGTCTGTGCGATCAGTATCTAATTTTCTTCAAGCAATCTTTCGTCTTTTACTAGCTCGTAACTCGAATAATTCGTAATTTGAGATTCCACTGTAGTCTTCTTCGGCAGAATCTAGTCGTTTGTAAGTAGAATCTTTTTTCTCCATACAATATCTTATCATTTCTAAGTAGTATACAATCTTTTACAAGCTCTTCTAAAGAAGATGTACCCTTCTTCAAGCAATATCTAGTCTTTTTTAAGCAATATCCAGCCTGTGCGATCAGTATCTAATTTTTTTCAAGCAATCTTTCGTCTTTTATTAGCTCGTAACTCGAATAATTCGTAAACTAAGATTCCACTGTAGTCTTCTTCAGCAGAATCTAGTCGTTTATAAGTAGAATCTTTTTTTCTCCATACAATGCCTTATCATTTCTAAGTAGTATACAATCTTTTACAAGCTCTTCTAAAGAAGATGTACCCTTCTTCAAGCAATATCTAGTCTTCTTTAAGCAATATCTAGTCTGTGCGATCAGTATCTAATTTTCTTCAAGCAATCTTTCGTCGTTTACTAGCTCGTAACTCGAATAATTCGTAAACTGAGATTCCACTGTAGTCTTCTTCAGCAGAATCTAGTCGTTTATAAGTAGAATCTTTTTTTCTCCATACAATGTCTTATCATTTCTAAGTAGTATACAATCTTTTACAAGTTTTTCTAAAGAAGATATACTCTTTTTCAAGCAATATGTATTGTTCTTTAAGCAATATCTAGTCTTTAGCAATCAGTATTTAATTTTCCCAAACAATCTCGTCTTTTGTTAGTAGATAGAGTCATTTTTAAGCAATATCTATTTATTCTTATATATTCTCCTAGCATATACAAGTAGCATTAAGTCTTTTGTAAGAAGATCTTATTATTAGAAGAACTTATAATCTTATTTAAGCAAATATGTGCCGTTTCAAAAAGTTTGTACTCTATTTCACACAATTTCATCATTTTGCGGTCATTTCTAAGTAATATCCCGCCTTCTGCAGCTAGGTGTAGTCTTCTTTAAGCAGCATCCAGTTATTTTCCAGTTGTACTAACTCTTCTTTCAATCAGATATGGTCTTCTTTAAGCAATATTTGGTTTTTGTAAGAAGTATCTACTTTTTTACACACAACATTTGATCATTTCTTAGCAATATACAATCTTTTGCAGCTAATATCTAGTCTTCTTCCAATCAGTATTTAGTGTTAGTCTTAAGCGGAATATATTCTTCTCCCTGCAATATCTTATCATTTCTAAGTAATATCCAATCTTTTGTAAGGAGATCTAGTCTTCCCTCAGCAGTTATGAGTAACATTCTTAAATTTTAATATTTTAGTCTAACATTCTAAGTAATATTCAATCTATTGTCTTCTTTAAGCAATATGTAGTTTTTGCAATTAGTATCTAGTTTTTCCCAAGCCATGTATCCCCTTTTCAAAGCAAAATGTAGTCTTCTCTTAACAACGTATAAACTTTTACAAGTAATGTTTAATTTTTACATATGGTCCTTAGCTTTTAATCATTTACAAAGAAAATCTCGAATGATTTAGATGTGGTATTCACGTTTCTACCTAATCTTCTTCAAGCAGCGTCTTGCTTCTATCTTCGTTGTACAATAAAGATTTTATGTACTATATACTGGTCCAAATAGAGTTCAGATGAGTATTTAGGTATTCAAAGTTCTTTGCTATGTTTGCATCTGATGTTTGTACCTGATAGTGTAAGAAAATAAAAAAAAACTGTTTTCGCCCGGGTTTGAACCGGGGACCTTCCGCGTGTTAGGCGGATGTGATAACCGACTACACCACGAAAACTTAAAATAATCAAATTCTTATCATTTATTATCGTCTGATATAAAGTTAATTAATCAGAAATTTCTCATCAAAACGTACTATAAAATATGCAAATGTACATTCTGCATCACGACCATTTCATCATAGTGCTGATACCTATACCTGCAATGCCAAATCAGATAAATGATGTCATCGATTTACTATGTATGATTCACACTGAATTGGAGAAAAAGTGCCAATTCAAAAAGTACCTCATATATGCTGTAAGAGATGCGTAAAAAATTGTACGTGATATATTATGGCTTTCGAAAAACCCATGATTTAGAGATAGCATCAATATCAGGAATTTGTTATTCGGATTATTACATTTTTATTCTTGATCTAACACCTTTTCGGTTATTTATCATGTTTCAACAGAATCGATCCGTCTTAATTCACTAACAGATGTTGTTGTTTGAGTAATGTCCACTCGTCGTCCTGACAATTGATGCATTTGGACACGTCAAAAGGGGGTAGCTGGTACTCTTCGGTCCGAGAGGACCTCACGAAATGCGCGAAATAAATGAAGACCAGGCAACGGGCGGCGACCGGCGACCGGCGACGGCGGGGGCTCACGAAAAAGGAATAAGATAAACGAGCTCGGCCTTAAGCACGTTCCGCATAAAAAGCTAGGGTCACTTAGGCCCCCATCCCCGGATACTACGGTACTTTCAGCGGGAAATGTGGAAGCTTTTAAGGAAGTTAAAGGTTAGTTTTGACGAAACGACCCTTAGAGCAGCGGTGATGCTTTAAAATGTTATGTTATACTTCTTCTTTTTGGATTAAACTTTCTTATTCGATTATTCGATCATTGTTATTAAGTCAACCAAAACATTAATTTAAACAAACACTATTTATTATGAATATTAATAGTCGGGAATGAATGGAGGGACAATTAGTAATTATTAGTAACCATCGATCATTAGGAAGTATCATTTATAATTACAAGGTGATTAATGATTGTCACGTTTATCTGCCACAATATTCGAGTTGAGGTTATATTGCTATATTTCTTACTTATCTAATAATGCAAAATAAAATTGATTTGTAAATAAATTTATCAACATGACATGTAATATTGTGAGGAAAATAAAATCTGTCGAGACCCATTTTCTCCGTAAAAGGGACCGGTAATGTCTCTATAAACTAATCACGGAGACGAAAGGAGAAAAGAGAGATGACCTTTTCCTTAAGATAAATACGCTAAATATTGGCTGGGGTGGAATCGATCGATTTTATAACCTCGCAATAAATTGATGTTCTATTTGATAAGAGAAAATTGTGCTTTATTGGACGAACCGATCACAGTAAGTGCCCGTAGCTGTAGCAAGCAGGCAGAGATAGGTCGGTGCCGGAGATTCAGCCCGGAAGATAGTCGGCAATTTAATTTTACCGCGGAAGACGGTCGACCCAAACCAACGACTTGGCACCCCTCCAGAACATTCTTACTTCAACATTATAGCCTTGTTGCTCGATTGGTATCGGAAGATTAAAAAAATCCAAATCAAATTTATTGCTGTCAACACATATTCAAATTCATCCTTCAACTACGTGTTAACGTTAACATCTGTTATATCGAAATTGGAATGTCTCAAGATAGCATCTTAGTATTGATTGTGTTACTCTCCTGTTTGCGGATGATACAGTAATATAGAACTTGCGCATGTATATCTAATTGGTTTTTTACCAATGAATTTGTTACAAATAGTGAAAAGTCTAATATCTATTTGATAACCAATCGAATTCATCACGAATTCCACGGAGGGATGTTGCAACATTTGGGTGTTGGTTTGGAAAGTCTTCTTGCTTGGTATGACCACGTACATTTACTTTGTAATGGACTCAGTCGTCAAATATATGGGATTAGAAGGATGCGACAAGTAATTGTTAGCGAGGCAGCCAGAACACTTTAATTTGTCTTATTTCATGCTTCTATGATTGCGGTATGGGGTAACTCTTCTCATGCTACACCAGCTTGTCTCAAAAATTCGACAAATTAATGGAGTTCTTCAAACATCATTATGCACTTTCCTATTTACCAAACACAATATATTGACGCTATCATATGTCTGGATGCATGAAAGGTTGTTGGTAATTAAAAAGAAACAGGCGTCACTGGATAAGATTGAAAATATACATATGTATAATACTATACACTGCAATTTGCCCACTAATACACATACCCCATATTCATGTCTATATCTATCATCGTATACATATCTATACTCATCGAACAAAATATTAATTTTTCTTTACAACAATATCGATGAAAATAACTACTAAAACATTTTCTTTACTACGAATTGACAAAATTCTCGAGCATCAACTGACTCAGGTCTATTAAAAATGTAGAATGTTATCCACGTTGCAAGTTAAAGAACTAAATAATCTAAATTTTGATTAAACTTTAAACTAGCTTTATTAAAATTTACATCGATACCGATTTCGAGGTTTAAATCCTCATCATCAGCCGAAAATGTCAAAATGAAGCTAAAATATCATCAAAGCAAAATCTTGAATTTAGAAAATGACATGATACATTTTAAAAAACCGGTTGTTTAAATAAATCTTGAAAAATCGTTAAAATTATTTACAAAATTATAAAGTCGTTAAAAGGTATAATACATTAACAATACATAATTAAGAGATACAATACTATGATAAACTAAAATAATTAAAAACAATAAATTAAAATAATGGTCACTAAATGAACACAAACAAATTTTACAACCAACACAAAATTTTAAGCAGACATCTTAAGTGGACGAAAAGAGATGACTGTCGTTTTCATTTGGACATTTTCGGCTGATGATGAGGATTTAAGCCTCGAAACCGGCACCGATGTAATTTTTAATAAAGCAAGTTAGAAGTTTGATCAAAATATGAATTATTTATTAAAAATGTGGTTTAATAATTATTAATAAAACAGATAGAACACCAATAACAAGTTTCAATTTAATTTTGTTTCTTCAACTTAATTATAACTTTGTTACTCTATGGTTTCGATGCAAAATTTTAACATTTTGAATCATTCACTTCATAGAAAAGAGAAGTTCAGATCACAAAGTTTTATTACTAGATTCACATATCAGGTGGATTTCGAGAGGGAAGATACTCAAAATATTTTTAAGAACAAGAACCGAAATAGAAATAATCTTACGTGACCTTAATTCACAACTAGCAGAACATTTCAAAAACAATATATAGCTTGCAAAGTTAAAGTTTTTATAAAAAAATGATATTTGGAGAGGTCGAATACATAGGGGAGAATTTGATATCTTAAAAATAATTGAAAACTAATGATTACCATACTCAAATAACATTTGCTAATAGTAATGGAGATATATCTTAGTTATTTTCCTTCTGATAATAACATCCGCATTTTTTTTTGGTTATATTGAATACCGAGCATCCAGTATCTTTTCATATCGGATATCCGATTATCCGGCATATCTATCCGGTCATTATGTGTAAATTTCACTTTTGAAACCGGCTTTATATCATAAACAAGTGTTCGGTATGTTCAGAATCATAGGTACATACGGAAGTAGAATATCTCTTCATGATATTTTTCATGATTTATGTAAGAGAGTAGATATGTACATTACTTAGAACAAAATCATGCATGATAGAGCTGTGAATTGTATGCACGAAAAAGTAGAGATATATACATGCCTGCATTTTGTTAATTATATGTATGCCTTATTACAAAATATGCACACATATACAAGGTGTTTAAAAAAATATTCAATATTTTCTTAATTCATTCTAACCGTCAGTCAACATTAACAAAACTTTTTCACTTGGAACAGTTTCCTGTAGACAAAACTTAGTCACCACATCTAATTCTTGTACAATATATGATTTGCTAGAAGAATGTTCACTTAATGTTCTAATTAGCAAATTTGTACAACAAAATATATGTTCCTTATTATTTCCTTAATTTTGCTCATGATATTTTCAAATACTTTCTGAACATGTTTCCATTAAGGTGGTTTTATTGAGAATCACTCCATTTTTATATACTTTCCCAAAAATGATGTAAATATTGGGTAATCTAATTTTGCCAGCCGAATATTTGAGCTAATTAATGTGTTACATCAATCAAAACTGTAAGGTTGTTTTCCTTCTCATTTCTTTACATTCATTCTTGGAGGTTTTTGGAAATTTTGTTCAACAAAATATTTAAAAAACCTAAATATGTTCAAATATTGCAATATAATAATTAATATGCAAAATAAACATTGGCTTAAATGACTTATTTTTTTCTAATTTGTGCAGATAAACAACATTTTTTTTGCATATTCATATTATATTATGCGTTTTGCATGAATATCTCAATTTGCTTTTGATATATCTTTTGATATAAATTTTTAGTATTTTTCGATATTATAAACGAAAGTATGTATTTTCCTAAAAATAAACAGTTACTTGAGTATCTCGCTTCGTAATTAATACCATCCGCTCCTACAGCTGTAGACTTAGAGTGAGTTACAGCAGCATGGTGCATCATCAGTAATCACGATAAATGAAAAGAAGTCAGAATTACGTGATGCGAGAATATCATCAATAGTACTCTGTCCAGTCACGTCGCTAGGGATCAAGAGAGGATCAACAAAAGATCTTGCCAAGGCTTCACAATCAAAAGAGATGGGACAGTAGTTGACTTATCACCCTAAAATGTCCTTGGAGTAGCACCCGACAGCCTCTGACAATAATAAAATCTTTTAGTGCTTTTACATAGATGATTGAAGTTATTGTGCAAGGCGCGGTGACGCTCCCGATTAACAGCAAGGGTGTACATTTAAGTAGTAGCTTGGAACGATTACGTTCTTGCATAAGAGACCTTATATCATCATTTAACTAAGGTGGAGGTACAATGTCCTTAATTATTTAAAACAAAATCGTAGAAAATCAAAAAGTAACAGTGATTTTAAAAAGTAATTGTTTTTAAACATTTAAAATTAATAATACAAAACTTTTAAGCAGACAGCTTTTGTGATATAGCCAAAATTGACATGATTCGGAAACTTATTTTGTTCTGATGATGATTACTTTGACTAGATGTGCTATTAAAGAATCAAATTACCGTTACATCTTGAAAAGTTTGACAGCACAACTGTTGAAAATGTTAATAAAAGATCTTGCTTATTCAAATTTACGTTTCAAGTGTTATGTTGATTTGACAACTATATTTGGATATATTTAGTCGATGGTATACCTAATGAACACTTGGACTTGTCTTAACATCCAGCAAGTTGTTCTAAATACAGCAAATAGTTGTAAGATATTCAGCAACTATCTGATATACAGATGTATTTTAAAAGTTGTCCATATAGGACTAAAAATATATATTTATTTGAGAAAATATCTTTCAACTTCTTTAAAAAAGCTTTTTTGTGTCGCTATTTAAAAATCTGGTCTAAGAATTGAAATGTACCTATAATTTCTTCTTTTTCTTCTGACGTATTTAAGCAATTAATAAATTTTGTTAAGAGCCTTAAATGAATAAATTTACTTCACTTAACTTACATTAGGAACGTACACAAACTATGAAATCATAATAATCAATATGTATGGAGTTGACGGTTATCTGTTTATAGAGGCAAGTGTGGTATTAAACACACTTCATTGCAGCAGATGAGAGATTGTTGGTAACACATACAGGAAATATCGATTTGTTTTGATGAAATTAACTCAGGTTTACTACTAACCGCATTAACATACCACGTTGATTAATTTATGAGCAAGTGGATACGTAGCAAAGAAATTTCGAGGTATTCCTGCGGTGTGTATCCGCTTGTTTAATGGACCCAACCGATGATCTAATTGTTTGGTCAGTCCATTGCAAATCCATCGGAGTGAAAAGTTACTCGATAAATAAGTGGGAGACCAGCTGTGCACAACTTTGTGTAGAATACACAGCATGTGAAATGAGAGACGATTTTGACACGTTAGCACTTGCAGGCAATTACGAAACGGAGTAATATGCTCAAACATCTACAGATCAAAAATGTTGCGAATACAGTTGATTTGTAGTCTTTGTAATTTACCGCGAAGAGCTAGAGAGAGATTAGGATACGCAGCAATAGCGTAACCAATATGTGGGAAAATAAGCGAATAGAAATGATTGCGACGGACACCAGAAGGAAGCAAATGATGAAGTTTTCTCAGAGTATGAAAGCAAGCATAAACCCTTTTGCAGGCATTTTGAAGTGTCGAGTCCATAGTCGCGCTAAGTTTTTTGACAGTATCAGCAAACCTGATAGTAGTGGTACCATGAAGTACCAAATTATAAATATTTAAAGAGTCCAACCTCAACAACAAAGGACGAGAACCAAACGCAATGGTTTGAGTTTTGGCAGGGTTTAGCTTCTGGAAAATCATCAGCACTTGCAGACGTGAAGATTTGGAGGTCATCAGCATATAAATGGTAGTTATAGAAGATATTATTAGTGATACCATTTATAAAAATTGAAAAGAGCAAAGGAACACTGCCCTGGGAAACCCCACATTTGATGTCGTAAGAAAAAGAGAATTCAGGTCCTATGCGCACACATAAAGATCGACAGGACAGGTAGGATTGGAACCAGAAACATAGGAAGCAGGAAAACCAATAGCAGTAGAGCTGTTAACAGAAGCGTATGATCTACTGAGTCAAAAGCCTTAGTAAAGCGAAGCAAAATCAGCAAGGTAGTACAACGCTTATCACAAATAAATCGAACATCATCAGTAATTTTAAGTAATATAGTTGTTGTGCTAGGGCCCTTGCGGAAATCCGTGCTAATAAGCTAATCGCTCATTAGCCTTTGATAATGCAGATAAGATTGAAATTGGCCGAAAATCACATGAGAAGGAGATGTCGTTTTTGGTGTTGGAACAATGTGTGCAATTTTCTAGATTGATGGGAACACAGACCGTTCGAGAGAGAACTTAAAAATATGGGTTAACAGTGTCAAAATCACATCCAGAATTAGTAAGAGAAGTCTGAGGCTAATGCCATCCGCTCCGGCTGTAGACAGCTGTAGACTTAGAGTGAGTTACAGCAGCATGGTGCATCCTCAGTAATCACGACAAATGAAAAGAAGTCAGAATTACGTGATGCGAGAATATCATCAATAGTACTCTGTCCAGTCACGTCGCTAGAGATCAAGAGAGGATCAACAAAAGATCTTGCCAAAGCTTCACAATCAAAAGAGATGGGACAATAGTTGACTTATCACCCTAAAACGTCCTTGGAGTAGCACCCGACAGCCTCTGACAATAATAAAATCTTTTAGCGCTTTTACATAGATGATTGAAGTTATTGTGCAAGGCGCGATGACGCTCCCGATTAACAGCATGGGTGTACATTTAAGTAGTAGCTTGGAACGATTACGTTCTTGCATAAGAGACCTTATATCATCATTTAACTAAGGTGGAGGTACAATGTCCTTAATTATTTAAAACAAAATCGTAGAAAATCGATAAGTAACAGTGATTTTAAAAAGTAATTGTTTTTAAACATTTAAAATTAATAATACAAAACTTTTAAGCAGACAGCTTTTGTGATATAGCTAAAATTGACATGATTCGGAAACTTATTTTGTTCTGATGATGATTACTTTGACTAGATGTGCTATTAAAGAATCAAATTACCGTTACATCTTGAAAAATTTGACAGCACAACTGTTGAAAATGTTGTTAATAAAAGCTCTTGCTTATTCAAATTTACGTTTCAAGTGTTATGTTGATTTGACAACTATATTTGGATATATTTAGTCGATGGTATACCTAATGAACACTTGGACCTGTCTTAACATCCAGCAAGTTGTCTAAATACAGCAAATAGTTGTAAGATATTCAGCAACTATCCGATATACAGATGTATTTTAAAAATTGTCCATATAAGACTAAAAATATGTATTTATTTATATATATTTAAAAAAGCTTTTTGTGTCGCTATTTAAAAATCTGGTCTAAGAATTAAAATGTACCTATAATTTCTTCTTTTTCTTCTGACGTATTTAAGCAATTAATAAATGTTGTTAAGAGCCTTAAATGAATAAATTTACTTCACTTAACTTACATTAGGAACGTACACAAACTATGAAATCATAATAATCAATATGTATGGAGTTGACGGTTATCTGTTTATAGAGGCAAGTGTGGTATTAAACACACTTCATTGCAGCAGATGAGAGATTGTTGGTAACACATACAGGAAATATCGATTTGTTTTGATGAAATTAACTCAGGTTTACTACTAACCGCATTAACATACCACGTTGATTAATTTATGAGCAAGTGGATACGTAGCAAAGAAATTTCGAGGTATTCCTGCGGTGTGTATCCGCTTGTTTAATGGACCCAACCGATGATCTAATTGTTTGGTCAGTCCATTGCAAATCCATCGGAGTGAAAAGTTACTCGATAAATAAGTGGGAGACCAGCTGTGCACAACTTTGTGTAGAATACACAGCATGTGAAATGAGAGACGATTTTGACACGTTAGCACTTGCAGGCAATTACGAAACGGAGTAATATGCTCAAACATCTACAGATCAAAAATGTTGCGAATACAGTTGATTTGTAGTCTTTGTAATTTACCGCGAAGAGCTAGAGAGAGATTAGGATACGCAGCAATAGCGTAACCAATATGTGGGAAAATAAGCGAATAGAAATGATTGCGACGGACACCAGAAGGAAGCAAATGATGAAGTTTTCTCAGAGTATGAAAGCAAGCATAAACCCTTTTGCAGGCATTTTGAAGTGTCGAGTCCATAGTCGCGCTAAGTTTTTTGACAGTATCAGCAAACCTGATAGTAGTGGTACCATGAAGTACCAAATTATAAATATTTAAAGAGTCCAACCTCAACAACAAAGGACGAGAACCAAACGCAATGGTTTGAGTTTTGGCAGGGTTTAGCTTCTGGAAAATCATCAGCACTTGCAGACGTGAAGATTTGGAGGTCATCAGCATATAAATGGTAGTTATAGAAGATATTATTAGTGATACCATTTATAAAAATTGAAAAGAGCAAAGGAACACTGCCCTGGGAAACCCCACATTTGATGTCGTAAGAAAAAGAGAATTCAGGTCCTATGCGCACACATAAAGATCGACAGGACAGGTAGGATTGGAACCAGAAACATAGGAAGCAGGAAAACCAATAGCAGTAGAGCTGTTAACAGAAGCGTATGATCTACTGAGTCAAAAGCCTTAGTAAAGCGAAGCAAAATCAGCAAGGTAGTACAACGCTTATCACAAATAAATCGAACATCATCAGTAATTTTAAGTAATATAGTTGTTGTGCTAGGGCCCTTGCGGAAATCCGTGCTAATAAGCTAATCGCTCATTAGCCTTTGATAATGCAGATAAGATTGAAATTGGCCGAAAATCACATGAGAAGGAGATGTCGTTTTTGGTGTTGGAACAATGTGTGCAATTTTCTAGATTGATGGGAACACAGACCGTTCGAGAGAGAACTTAAAAATATGGGTTAACAGTGTCAAAATCACATCCAGAATTAGTAAGAGAAGTCTGAGGCTAATGCCATCCGCTCCGGCTGTAGACAGCTGTAGACTTAGAGTGAGTTACAGCAGCATGGTGCATCCTCAGTAATCACGACAAATGAAAAGAAGTCAGAATTACGTGATGCGAGAATATCATCAATAGTACTCTGTCCAGTCACGTCGCTAGAGATCAAGAGAGGATCAACAAAAGATCTTGCCAAAGCTTCACAATCAAAAGAGATGGGACAATAGTTGACTTATCACCCTAAAACGTCCTTGGAGTAGCACCCGACAGCCTCTGACAATAATAAAATCTTTTAGCGCTTTTACATAGATGATTGAAGTTATTGTGCAAGGCGCGATGACGCTCCCGATTAACAGCATGGGTGTACATTTAAGTAGTAGCTTGGAACGATTACGTTCTTGCATAAGAGACCTTATATCATCATTTAACTAAGGTGGAGGTACAATGTCCTTAATTATTTAAAACAAAATCGTAGAAAATCGATAAGTAACAGTGATTTTAAAAAGTAATTGTTTTTAAACATTTAAAATTAATAATACAAAACTTTTAAGCAGACAGCTTTTGTGATATAGCTAAAATTGACATGATTCGGAAACTTATTTTGTTCTGATGATGATTACTTTGACTAGATGTGCTATTAAAGAATCAAATTACCGTTACATCTTGAAAAATTTGACAGCACAACTGTTGAAAATGTTGTTAATAAAAGCTCTTGCTTATTCAAATTTACGTTTCAAGTGTTATGTTGATTTGACAACTATATTTGGATATATTTAGTCGATGGTATACCTAATGAACACTTGGACCTGTCTTAACATCCAGCAAGTTGTCTAAATACAGCAAATAGTTGTAAGATATTCAGCAACTATCCGATATACAGATGTATTTTAAAAATTGTCCATATAAGACTAAAAATATGTATTTATTTATATATATTTAAAAAAGCTTTTTGTGTCGCTATTTAAAAATCTGGTCTAAGAATTAAAATGTACCTATAATTTCTTCTTTTTCTTCTGACGTATTTAAGCAATTAATAAATGTTGTTAAGAGCCTTAAATGAATAAATTTACTTCACTTAACTTACATTAGGAACGTACACAAACTATGAAATCATAATAATCAATATGTATGGAGTTGACGGTTATCTGTTTATAGAGGCAAGTGTGGTATTAAACACACTTCATTGCAGCAGATGAGAGATTGTTGGTAACACATACAGGAAATATCGATTTGTTTTGATGAAATTAACTCAGGTTTACTACTAACCGCATTAACATACCACGTTGATTAATTTATGAGCAAGTGGATACGTAGCAAAGAAATTTCGAGGTATTCCTGCGGTGTGTATCCGCTTGTTTAATGGACCCAACCGATGATCTAATTGTTTGGTCAGTCCATTGCAAATCCATCGGAGTGAAAATGATAGTAGTATTTAGTCGCATTGTTAGGTTCAATAAAGGTAATCGGCATCAAGCATAGATGACCCACATCAATGAAATTACGAGCTTTGTAACTAAAACTTGTAAAGTGTAAGTTTGAGTAAAGCAAAACGGATTAAAGGGTATGTTAGAGTAAGTAATGTAAAAAGGCGAAAATCTCTCGGAAAATGAAGTAAAAGTAAAGCTTGAAACCGCAAACGGGGAGCAAGAATACACAATTACGCGGTGAGTTCCGAAGCGAAGTCCAAATGAGATCGGTCTAAAACTAGACGCGAACGAGTTCTGCTGCTGCTTGGTCCCGGTTTGCGCAATGAAAATGCTCGAAACTTGTATACGAAGGGCTACGCCGAGTAATCTATTACGCTAAACCCGATGAAATTAGTAAACTTTGAGAATCGCTTCGACTGCGAGGTTGTGGAAAACGCACCTCTAATGTGTATAATGGAAAAATCGTTAAGTCGGAGATTTTATTTTTGACTTATAAGGGGAAAAATACAAGAATTCATTTGTGATTTTAACAAATTACAAAAAATAAATATGAAAAGTATAAATTATAGTTGGTGAATTTTATACAAGTATCAAGTTTTCGTGGTGTAGTCGGTTATCACATCCGCCTAACACGCGGAAGGTCCCCGGTTCAAACCCGGGCGAAAACAGTTTTTTATTTTTTGAAATTACGTTATAAAAATGAAGTTTCACTTTTCTTCGTTTTTATTTTTTATTGACTCAAAATTAATATATATATTTATCCATAAATCCAAATTTGTCTCTTCCAACAAAATCTTTTTGGCGGGTTTCACAACACAGAATAGACTGTGTACTCTTGTATTCAAGCATATATTGATGTCATAAATAAAACATTAACATCAGCAATTTTAGAGATTCGAACTCATTCACACTAGAGATGTGAAAATAAATATTTTGTTGTTTTTTGAAATGTTACATATATACATATAATCAGCCATGTCCAACCCAAATTACTCTTCGGGCCAAAATTTAGGAATGTACAAGGCACTGGGCCGCCACCCATCTGAACAAGAAAATTTCAATTCTAGCGCACACTCGCGCTCAAATGAGATACGTATACACAAATTAGCATGTACACAGACATACACAATAATATATAGGTATTTTATTATTATTATTTATTTTATTTAAAATTTTTTTAATATCAACTTCTAATTTTGTTGTGGCACAACGTAACTGATTCGTCAAATTTGCGTCGGTGAGCCTGTTATGGTCTTTGGTTTTGACTAATTTTAATCTAGAAAAAAATGACTCACAGAGATATGTTGTGCCGTTTGCTGCCACAATACATCGCTAATTTTTTCAAATTAGGAAATTTATTTTCCTGGATATATTTTCCATAAAAGTCGACTATATTGATGTCCTCAAACCTTAATTTCATTTCTGAGTTGGACTGCAGATCGATAAGTTCCAATTGTAAATAACCTGGAGCTGAATTCACATCAATATTAAATGGACAATTAAAAATATTGAACATTTGTTCAAATTTTTCTAGGTAGGTAAATCTTTTTTCAAATTCCTCAAGTAAATCTTTAATATTATGCGAATATTCGGAAATGGGTTTATTTTCCATTTCGAAATCATTTAAGTGAGGGAAATAGGTGGCATTATTCGATTTCAGTTGATTTTGAAAATATTTTAATTTAGCTATGAATGTCTTTATGTCTTGATAGCAATTCGTAATTAATTTATTTTCTCCTTGAAGATTCTGATTTAGTTCATTTAATTTAGTTGTGATAAGAAACACAAATCCAACAACCATTTTTCATCGTATAATTGTGGAACGTCTTCGCCATTTCGTTCTCATTCATGAAAATTCTAATTTCTTCCCTGAGGTTCCAAAATCTTAATAAACATTTTCCACGACTCAACCATCGTATTTTGGCGTAATATATTAGGTCAGAGTACTCGGACTCCAGTTCGCGAAGGTATTCTTGAAACTGGCGGTGTTTTAATGAATTATTTTTTATTTTGTTAATAATATTAATGACAACTGACATCACGTGAGACATATTTAATGATTGAGCACATAGATTTTCTATATGTAAAGAACAATGACAAATAAATAAATGCAAAAATTATGTATTTTGTCTCAAGCTTTCAATATGTTTGCAAATTAAAGTAACTGCTCCTATGTTTTTTCCTATCATTGATGCTCCATCGGTTGTAATACCAATAAGTTTTTTTAAATCTAATTGTCGATCTTCCGCGCTTTTTAGAACAGCATCTTTAATATCTTTGCCCGTTGTTGTATCCTTCAGACTCACAAGATCAAGGAGTTCTTCTGTTACTTTCAGCTTATTATCAACTCCGCGAATAAATATAGCAAGTTGTAATGTATCCTTGATACCGGTTGTTTCATCCAAAGCTAATGAGTAGTACACAAATTGTTTGGTATGTTCATTGAGGTTTAAGGAAATTTCATTGGAAATATCATCAACTCTACGTGCAACAGTTTGATGAGACAGACTTATTTGTTTATAAATATGAACTTTTTCCGGGCTAAAATCTTCAGCTGCAACAATTAAACATTCTTTGATGTATTCTCCATCCGAGAGAGGTTTCGTTTTTTTAGCAATAATTTGAGAAATTTTTAAACTTGTACTGACAATGTCGTTTGATTGTTGATTTTGTTTTTGAAACACATTTTGTTGAGACTTTAAGTTAGCTTTAAGTAAGTGTAATTTGGCCTTGCGTTCACCACCAGAAAGTACAAAAAGTTCCGTATGTTTTTCACAGTGTCTTCGTATGTTATAAATTTTAGCAGTAATCGTTTCACTACAAACTAAGCATACAGCATTATTTTTTACTTGCAAGAAAAAGTAGTCATCTTCCCAATTATTTTTAAATTGTCTGTTTACATCTTTTAGTTTTCTTTTCTTCCTACCCGACATCGCACGTTAATATTATGGACAATTTTATTTATTCTGGTATAATTAAAGAAACGAATAAATTTTTGTAGGACTGCAAATTAAAATAAAATATTACTTACTTTTATTTTCACAACCTTTTTAATACAATAAGTTTATCAACTCTGTGATTAATCAACTCTCTACGAAGAACTTGCATAAACTGAAGGGACTAGAAAATTTTATGATTCAATCCACTTTTGAGCGAAACAGGGGAATACCCGACAAAACGAATCTACGTAAGTCGAGTTTACGTAGGTCGGGGTATTTACTGTATTCGTAAACGCCATACATCGGGATTCGCTATTGTGCAAATTATTTTTTTAACATCGTCATTGCCGCCACCTCGGCGGCGGTGTCAAAAAAATTAAGATGAATGGTCCAAATTTGGTGAAATTCGGCCAAGGAATAACTGAGTAAAATCGGTATATAGGTACCCACATACATACAAGATTCCATTTTTATATATTAAGATATAGGAGTTTTATAAAACGTCATTCGACCAAGTAATAAAAATTATTTGTATTATCGATTATTAAAATTTAAATATTAATTTGTGCGATTTCCTTTTTTTGTTATCGGGCCGCACAAAAATCGCAATCGGGCCGCAGGCGGCCCGTGGGTTGGACATGGCTGTTTTAAATATTTAGAAACTCTTAGTGATAATTATGAAGATTTGGATGTTTTATAATGCACCCAACTCTTTTTTTACATGGTTTTTTTTAACACAATTTTGAAATAACACGGTTCACCAATAAATTTTTTTCACGAATTTTTTGTTATAGCACGAATCCCAAAAAAAATTCTTATTTTTATTTTAATTCTATTTATATATAATTCTATTTTATTCTAATTTTGATAACGTCCTACCGAAACTTATGAATACAGTAATAAAATACAATGGGGGAATACCAGAATTTTATAATCACTTTTTTTCATTATCTCGTTGAGTTTCAACTTGAACACATGATTTCGTTATTCAGTATCAATTTTGTGTTAAGAATGGTCAGTTTGTGAGATGTAACAAATAATTTCGGTAAAGTTCTAAAAGTGGATGTTTCAATTAAAGTTTTTTAAAATCGATGGTGAAATTTCCAGTGTATTATTTGTAATGATGATAATTCTTTGCTACTAAAAAAGGTAATATTGTATTAGATTGTCGCTTTAGAAAAATTCTATAAGCAATATTATTTTGGGTTCTTTTTATAGTATCCTTATTGTTTAATAAAATGCCTAAAATGCACAACAACTTCCCAAGAGACAAACAATTTCCTTAGAAATTGTTAGGTTTATCGTATTGTTGGATATTGAAGTCGATGCTTACAGGTCAAACGTTTATTTAAGACTGGTTTTGTTCCAGGTTTTCTTTACATATAATTCTAAACTTAACCTCACTAACATCTTTCCCCTTAAAATAAATCAATTATTCTAATTTAATAAAAAACAAGATAAAATTTAACTTATTTTTTTAATAAAAAACTTACATATAACGTAATCAATCTTATCGGGCGGTTTACAAATTCTTTTTGGTCTGCTAATCTGATCATCCTCTAAGAATACAGGTATAGATGTATACATCATTTTTATTTGATCTGAATGTTTTTTTCTTATAGTGGAAAAATCGAGTAAAACTAAATAAGTATTATTGCCTAAAATTGTATCTATTTGCGCCTTCTTCCAAAAAAACGAATTATTTTGGTACATTTTCACTAACACCTGTTCTCCTTTAAAAAATAGTACGTTTCTCCCCTCTCTGTAATACATTTTTTGTTTCTTTTGCTGAAAATTAACTTTATTTGCTACCTTATTGTTTGGTGTAAGAAGATTAAATCTATTATTTATTTGATGTCTAAAAACAAGTTCCGCGGGGGATACGCCCGTGGTTGAATGAGGTGAATTTCGATAATCAAACAAAAAATTTGAGAGTATAAACTCTACATCAAAACCCTAATTACCAAAAATCATTTTTTTTATTCCACTTTTTACAATTTTGACATTACTTTCTGCTTCACCATTTGATGAAGGGTGATACGCAGGCGAACAAGTATCTTGAACACCATTTTGCCTCAAAAAATGTGTAAATTCGTCGCTTGTAAAACATGTGGCATTATCGGGAATTAATGTCTTCGGCAATCCAAACGTAGAAAAAATTTTTCTTAAATGTGCGTCAACCAATATAAAAATCAAAATTGTCACTTAAATCTACGTCTACATAGTTATGTTTAATTTGATTTTTACTTTTGTAATTTTTCTGTAATTTATTTTTATTTCGACATACCGTAGCAATATGACCTTTTAATTTACAAATATGACAAGAATTACTTTTATACCGATACTGTTTTGAAGAATGGTTCCTTCTTCCACATACATGACGGGCTGGCGGCGCTGATGTCGCGATGGACGTCGAAGGCTCTTCCGTTAACACCGGCGCATTATATTTTCGGAAACTTCTGACGTGGTGTACTGGCTCCTCCTTGATATGTAATGTCACGTTTTGCAGCGATGTTTCCTTGGCTGAAGCAATACGGATCGCGTCGTCGAAAGAAATTGTATTTTTTTCTTCTAGCAAACGATCCAATACTTTGCTTTGGCCCAATCCGACGATAAATATGTCACGGAGAACTATTTGTAATTCCATACCAAATTCACATCGGACCGCTAAACTTTGGCTAAACTAATTTTGGCCGCCCATTCTTGAATTGTTTCACTTGGCCCCTTTTTTGCGGTATAAAATTTAAATCGTTCCGCAATTACAGAAAAAATCGCACTAACAGAAATTAAAATAAAAATCTCAGACTATCTGAAGAAAGGCGAAGGTCCCACATCTGTTGGCAAAGAAAGTGAGCTACAAAACATTATCTTATAGTCGAAATCCTATCTTAGACAAAACGGAAAAACACATGATATTTTGGATAGAAGATTTACAGTCAAAAAGAATACCTATTGATGGGGAACATGTAAAAGAAAAAGCATTTAGAATATATAACCGACTTCAGGAATTGGAACCATCAACAAATAAATGTTGAATTAAAAGAACATTTAATGCAAGTGAGGGATGGCTAACAGGTTTTATAAAAAGACACGCATTTCACAATGTAAAAATAAAGGAAGAAGTAGCATCAGCAGACGAAAATGCTGCAAAAATCTTTTCGAGTAAACCAGCAAAAATCGTTGAAGACGGCGGTTATACTCCAGAACAAATATTTAATGCCGACGAAACGGGATTGTTTTGGAAGAAAATGTCCGAAAGGACTTATATAGCAAAATCTGAAAAATCAGCTGGTGGTTTTAAAGCGGCTAAAGATCGAGTGACGTTCTTGTTATGTAGTAACGCATCTGGTGATAAAATGTTAAAGCCTTTATTAATCAACAAATCTCTCATGCCACGAGCATTAAGAGGTAAGAACATTAAACAACTTCCAGTCCATTTCATGGCGAATAAAAAGGCATGGACCGCTGATCTATTTACAAATTGATTCAACAACTGCTTTACTCCTGAAGTCCAGAAATATATGGAAGAAAAAGGTTTGAAATTCAAAATACTTTTGCTCGTTGATAATGCGCCCATCCACCCAGTGTTGGATCACCCAAATATTCAATTGCTATTTTTACCGCCTAATATTACCTCGCTGATTCAGCCACTCGATCAGGGTATTGTAGCAACATTTAAAATGTACTACATAAAGCAATCGTTTAAATATATTTTAGATTCAGTGGAAGAAACAAATTTGACTGTTTTCAAAGCATGGAGAAAGTTTACGATAATGGATTGCATTGCACTTGCTTCTGTTGTCATTAAACATTTGGGCCAATTAACATTAAATGCTTGTTGGAAAAAAATATTGCCAGCATGCGTCAAAAGTGAAAGGTTTGTAGTAGAAAAAGTATAGTGTTCTGAAATTATAGCTCTATCAAATACAATTGGTGGTAACGGTTTGAACAACATTCAAACGGCTGATATTGATGAATTGATGAGAGAGAGCCCTTTGGATGAAGATGATTTGATCGAATTTATGACAATTTGTGAAAATAAAGAAATCAATAATGACAAGGTAGAAGATGAAGTTCAGCTATTAACGGCTGATTTAATTCGTGATGGCTTGAAATTTGCTACAAGTATGGAACAACATTTTCTTACTCATGATCCTGACATGAAACGTGCATTGAAATTTCAACGAAGTCTTATGTTTAATTATATAAGCTTATTAAGAAACTAGAAAAACAGTTGATAATAACCGACAACTACAAAAAAAAACAACACAGACCGAAATTATTAATTAAAAATATAAAAATAATGAACGAAATTCTTCATTTGAATTATATCCGACAGTTGTGCTAGACATATTCATCATTGAACTAAAATTAGAACTAACACTAGCACTAACACTAGAACTATCACTAGAACTATCACTAGGACTAACACTAGATCTAAAACTAGAAACTTTCGGGTTTCGTCGTGCGTTTTTTGAAAAAATGTTTGACGTTTCGGATGCCATGTTACAACCTTCTTCAGAAACTGGTTCTAACTGTTCTTTTCTTCCAGTTCATTTTCAGTTCATTCTAACCAGTTAGAACCAATTTCTGAAGAAGGTTGCAACATGGCATCCGAAACGTCAAACATTTTTTCAAAAAACGCACGGCGAAACCCGAAAGTTTCTAGTTTTAGATCTAGTGTTAACCCTAGTGATAGTTCTAGTGATAGTTTTAGTGTTAGTGCTAGTGTTAGTTCTAATTTTAGTTCAATTAACACCGGTCGTGAAAGCCTTCGTACTTACATATCCATCATATCTGCTGATGATGCTGATGATAGCGCTTTTGGTCAAGTCCATAATAAACGTGCACGTTTGTTATCAAGTTAGATTTTTATTTCTAATTTTAGTTTACATTTTTATTGTTATGTTGGAGTTTTGACTGTACACTATTTTTTTAAAGTAATAAATAGCGGTTTTTATAAATATGTCATACATTTTATTATAACTTTTTTTACACGATTTTCATTTGCACGGTTTTCTAAGGAACGTATCTACCATGTAAAAAAAGAGTTGGATGTAGATACCACGCGAAATAACTGGCTATAAAAATTTCTTTATTTTGTATGATGAAATTTTTTACAAAATGGTACAACTTTGGTACAACAAATAAGAACAATTGTACCTGCCATTTTGTTATTGCTGAAGGTATGGTGTACATAGCATAAAAAATCTTGCTCTAAGTGCGCCGAAAGATAAAAATTGGTATTCCAAGATTATTTAACACATAATTGTAGATCTTATATTTATTCTTATTAAGATATTTTCAAGCTTTGTTTGGGCTTTTATATTTATGTTTTTAAAGATAATACTGTTAGAATGTCGTTTCACTTCTCTTTAAATCGAAATCGGAAAAACCACAACAAACTCGCTTGACTGCCGAGGAAGGTCTTAATTTAAAAACACCCCTTAATTTTGCTACAAACCAATACATAAAGCTTTGAGAGACTGCCAATGGATATGGAGACATCAAGTCTACATCCATTGGCTTTCCTGGTTTTGGGATCAACGTGTTGTTGAAAACTTTTAGACCGTATTTGTTTGCATTATTTGGTATGTACATTCGGAAACTGCACCTACCGTTAAAGGCAAACAGCATTTCATCTAACGTTACGTTCTTGCCCACAGCATAAGTTTTCTTACAATTGTTGTTGAACTTGTCAACAATAGTACGAACTGCTGTTAGTTTGTCTACTTCTTTTCTTTGATCTCTAGTTTTGGTACCATCTAAGCGGATACATTTCAATAAGAAGACGAACGGCTACGTTTTGCCATTGTAGCAGGAAGTATCTGATATCCCATACCGTCTGAAGACCAATACTCTGCTAGATGTGTCCATGATGGAGCCTATTTAAATAAAGCAAACTCATCGATGCAGTTTTCAAACCTGTACATCTAGCTTTGAATGGGAGATAATGCGTCACGTGCTTCACCGATAACCCCCGGAAGATGAGACACTATGTTTTCGTTGCAAGTTTTAATGTTACTAGGTGGGGGAGGTTTTTTCCATTTGGTTCCATGTTTACCAAAGAAATACGAGCATCTATCACGCATCACAGGTTGTTCATCTTCATCATTCTAGCCGCTATCCCTATATTCCGCCGTTTTGCGTAAAACGATTTAAAAAACATCTCACATAATCATTTTATCGTGGACTCATAGACCACACCCGACAGTCGGAGGGTTAAATGAAACGCTTCAAAAAATTGTCGAACATTTAACAAAATTCTAAAAAGAAAGATGAGGTTCTTATTTTCCATCACTTAGCACTGAATAATACAATTGGCTTATCAACTCCGAAGAAGAAGAACTAGCTGTTATATTCACTGATAAATATCGCTAGAAGCATTGACAATTTTGCTTGAATTATCAACCTCTACCTGTGTGAGCTAGATGTATTGATGAGGAAATGGGGATTTGTCTTTCGAATCGAGGCCCCAACATCGAAGAAATCGATTAAAAATTTGTATAGTGCACCCAAAATTATTTGTATAACTTTATATGCCCAAACTTTAAAAAGTTTCAGAACAATTAATTTTAGAGCATCACCTCTTCACATGATGCCCCAAAAAGATTATAATGGCTGGAGGCCATGTGGAGATTATCGTCAATTAAACAACGTGATTGTGCCAGAACGCTATTCGCTACATCATATACACCCCACCCAAACAATATTGGCCCCTCTAAAGCACGTAATTGTAATAAACCATTGTAATTGCAATTGTATTTTTAACAAATTGTATTATCCATTTTGTTACGTCTTTTGGGGAATATGGAAAAGGGCCAGATAAATAAGGAGATTACAGCTGATAAATTAATATTAGCTCGCTTACTGGTATACACTTTCGATTTTGAACCGTACACGATCTTCACTTTGTTAAAGATACTAAACGAGTAAGCTCATTGAGCTCTGGCTGTCGTTTCTTTGACCTTGAGGAGCCAAAATGATTTTTTACAAATCATGTCATTTATGGTGGGTTCATGCAATGTGTTTTAGTCTTAGTCGTAGTTATAGTCATAAGAGTGAAAAGGTATTGTGTTATAGTAGTACTGTTCATGCATCATCTTACGACTAAAACGGTTTTTGTCCTAGTCACAAGAGTTGCCCAACTTTTAACTTTTTAAAGCTAAAACCCACGGTCGCAACTTAACGCATGCGCACTTTTCTCTTTCGTGCCTTTAATGGCAGTGTTTCATTTTATTTTATAAATAAAGGTTAAGTTGGTTAACTTTTTATTTTATTATATTACAATTGAGGCGTTGAGAACAGAAAGGGCGAATTCAACAAAGCATGATTTTGAGATATCTGTTTTTGATATTTTGCATAAGGTCGAATTCAACAAAATAAATGCTTTTTAATAATCATTTTTTTAGTTATGAGGTAAAAAATCAACTCAAATCCGACAGTTTTCAGTCTTTTTAATAAACTACCTAACGTTATTTAATAGTTTTTAATACCTTATATTTTGTATCATTGACGTATTGTGTTTGCCGCTTGTACTCTTAGATATTGTTTAAAATCAAAAATCGGTTTTGAGTGATATTAAATTTTTGAAGGGAAAGAAGGGTAAACTTAATATAATTGACAGATAGAACAATTCGTAAACATTCAAATTAATGAAAATGCATCAGCGCCTCAATTATAATAATAATTTCAATCAGGGTTGTTATATTTTAAATAAAGTGTTTAAAACAAACATTTCTAAAACTGTATGATATGTTTTAAACTGTTCAAACAGTTCAAAAGGTGATTTATAAGGGGTGTTTTTTTTTGAAAGAACAGTTTTGTTATACTTATATAGACTTTTCTGGAAGAAGTTCAAGCATTCTAGAAACATATCAAGTTTTTTGGAAGCAATGTCAAGTCTTCCGGAAGCAGTATCAAGTCTTCTAGAAGCAGTATTAAATCTTTTAAAGCATTACAAGTATTTTGAACATTTCTTCTTTCTATTTTGACAAGTCTTTTGGAAGCAATATCAGGTTCTTTAGAAGCAGTATTAAGTGTGTTATGGCCCTATCAAATTTTCTGGAAGCAGTGTTAGTCTTTTGGGACTATTGCAAATGTTTTGGAAGCAAAAGAAAAACAGTATTAGTCTCCAAAGGGGAACCTTAAGCCGTCTAGAAGCAATCCATGTCTTCTGAAAGCGACATCAAATCTCCTGAATGTGGTATCATGTCATCTGGAAGCATTTCAAGTCATTCAGGAGCAGAATTAAGTCGATTGGAGGCAATATCAAGTCTTCTAAAAGTAGCGTTAAGTCTTCGAAAAGCAATATGAAATTTTCTGGAAACATTTTTAGTTTTCTAAAGGCAATGTCAAGTTTTCTGGAAGCATTTCTATGAAGTATTATGGACACATTTCAAATCTTTTTTAAGCAGTATCAGGTCCTCTATAAGCAGTATTAAGTTTTCTATGGACAGTATCTAGTCTTTTGGAAGCAATATCTGCTTTATTAAGATTTATGTCTCGATGACAAATAAGACCCGATTTAAAAGCCAAACTAACTTCTTATAATTTGAAACCCACTGTCATTAATGATGACATTAATGAACTTCGTTTTTTGTTGGAGATTTTCGTTATTTTCTGACTATCATTGATCAACAATATATTAATCCCAGATTCGGAAAAATTGGTTATTATAGAAACAATCCCGGGATGCAGGGATCCCGATATCCCAAGATTGTAATCCCTAATTTAAACGCATTACGCTAGCAGCGACAACAATTTTATTTTTATTCATATTAAATAATGTTAGAATGTGTTAGAAACAAAATGTTTTTAATAAACAAAACGGTTTCACTCTGTTTTCTCTTCTTCCGTTTTTCACTCAAATTTTTTTTGTATTTCTAATTTGGCACGACTTTATATGTCCAAATTATACTGGAATGTACTTGCTTAAATATTGCATGAACCGTTACCTTTCTTTACAACTCAAGCTAATGCATACGCTGTAAATAAAAACTTGCTGTAGGGTTATTATCAACTTTTCAGATGGTGAAATTGCACCTTTATTTGGTGTTTTTGATAAAAAAGGTGTAACCAGTTTTAACAATTGTTTAAACTCTTCGAATGACATGCGGACATATTTAAAAAATTGTAAATCGTCCTCTTCCTTTTCTAACATATTTCTAATAAGAGTGGCATAATTCCCTTCTAATTCTCGATTCTTATTGATGGGCCTTCTACCAAAACGCCATCGTCTTTTATTCTTCAATCTTTGTGCGATTAATTATGCTGCATTCAAACACATTGCACTAGCAGCGACAACAATTTTCTTTTTATTCATATTAAATCACTATGATCACTATCAAATAATATTAGAAACAAAATATTTCTAAAAAACAAAACGGTTTCACTCCTGATCTCTCAGATTTCTTTTTGTATTTTTAATTTTGCACGACTGTTTATATGTCAAAATTTTGCTTTAATATGTTGTGCTGAAATATTGCATGAACCAATACCTTTCCTTACAACTAAAGCTAACGCAAATTAACGCAAACGTTTAAGACTAAGACTACGACTAAAACTAAAACTCGTTGCATGAACCCACCATTACACGGATGAATGACAAAATTCTTTCGAAAATCGGTTTGGTCCTAACCAAACCGATAAGGCGTGTAATTAGATACCGGTAGATAAAGAGGGCACTCCAAAGATCACTATAACAACCCAACTTTCGGTCTTTTCGAATTTATTCATGTATGTCATGTATTTCAAAGATAGAAGAAGTACTTTTAGTTTTAATTTAGATTTTTGTATATTTAGATGATATTGTTGGGGAAAGTCGAATTGAAGAAGAACACATACTACGTTTAAAACAGTATTTTATATCCTATTCTTAATCTCTTTCTGGACATTGCAACAAGACGACGCTTTTTCTTCAGCTATCAATATCTACTAACATATGTATGGGAGCTGTTTTAACACAAATCATCAATGAAATAACTTAGTCATTTCCTTCGTGTCAAATCAAATTTCAACCTTTGATAGAGATCTGTTAGCAATCTACTTTGAGGCTGAATCACGTTCTGTGTCATGTAGCCACACGTTTCACACCAATCGCTGTTAAACTCCGTCAATAACCACACACATATAAGATAACTATACATACATGCAAACATTATCCTATTATTATGCGCCTAAGTTCAAATGTATCTAGTATAGATGGTATATAAACATTTTATAAAATCATTTGAATACTGTTTTATTATGGCAAATAAAGTATAAACAACTTTCTCTTGACCTCGATAAACACTACACTTTATTTATACTACACTCCAATTATGATTATTGAAAATATTGGATGTTGATGTTCATTTTTGTGATAAACATCAAAATACAAAATAATCTAAATCCATATTTTAAAAACGAATTTATATCATTTTAAAACATTATTACAGTTTGCTTATCTTAACATAATAATGTAGATAAGCGTTTTAATAACGGATAATAACTTCAGCGTTGGTGGTACGAAATGGTTGTTGTCACCACGAAATCAAATAACAAAGGATACAATTGTGTACGATGCATCAGCCCTGTTTATTACGACCGTAATAAGGTATGTTGGTCGGATTAGACCAAGTAAGGGTAAACACGGGCCTTAATGACACAGGCATTGCGACCGATATGGATATAGGTGGGGGTTAGTGTGGTATATTGCATTGACGATATGTCGGGTTTGAAGATCAATAACTCGTGTTACACTAGAAATTGATTTAAATCACTTAACAAAAAAAAATTTTAAAAAAGGGGTGGATTTGAGACATTCGACATCGAAAAATAAATTACTAAGTTCATATTTGGCAAATCTATCTCTCCAGTAAAAGTTATCTCGTAAGTTTTAAGCCACTCGATATATCGTGCGGTGCTGGCATCACAGAACCTCGTAAGTCTGTTTGCTGAGCCTTGGTGCAGCTTTTATGAACATCACGATCCCCGCCATATATTTTGTTACAGTTTAAAATTCTTATATACACACGGACAAAAAGGAGAATAAAACGGGATCGAAAATTTGTAGTCGGTAGATAATTAAATTTATTCATGACGGCAGTTATACGTCCATTATCAAATGTTGGGCAAAAGGAAAAAGAGAGAGACCCCCTTGTTTCAAAGAAGCACCCCTTGTCTCTTGATGCAGTTATCTAAAAGGGCACATTAACGTTATTGCGAGAGGGGTGCTATGACAGACGAAATTAATGCCGCTGTTAATGTTCAGGGTACCTTTAACATTAATTACTTACTTGTACCTGAGTTTTCCTTATAATATTATTCACGACATAACAAGGTTAGAACAGTTTTAAAGTATCGATTATTATTTAAATATGTATAAATGTGGTGTAATGAGGAGATTTTTGTTTTGTGTGCGTAACAAAATTTCGCTTTGGATTACCACAGGAAACCCGCTTGCCCGGGGCGACCCCTCAAAGGTCACGGTCTCCCCAGTTACCTTTAGTACAAGGCAAATTTCAAGATCCCCGCATCAGAAATCCTTCCCGCTTCTTGCTTTTAAATAGATGTTCTCTTTCGTATTGTACTTTTCCCCCTAAAACAAAGAAAACGTTATTTTACTCATCATATAATCAATACGGATAATGACGGATAATGGCATTGTTATAAAATTTTAACACAACTTTGAAAAGCTTCTTATAAAAGTTAATGTAGGACTTTGAAAGGTCCTTCTTATACATATTTACTAGGAATTAAATAGAGACAAATCATGGCAATTGATAAGTGCTAATGTTATTCCTTGGTTCTAGCAAAAATGAAAAAGAAATTATTAAAAGGAATCAAAATAAAACAAGATAATATCAACACGAGCAATTTCTAGTATCGACTAGACGTTCATTAAATAGATGACCTCTTAACTTACAAAAGTCCTAAAACCCCGCACATTCTCCAGCTTCAAAGGATTCAGAATCGCAATATATACTAAAGATGTGTTACGCATGTCATGCACGCCACTCACGTAAATATCATTCACGAATCACGTGAGTTATGTGTGGGTCACGTCAATTCACGTGACTCCATAGATATAAAGTATGGACTGTTGCAGACCACCATCAAAAGTGAAGCGAAATCGTCGCCATATTAGGAATAATTATTATAGGTATTTTTGAAATTTGTTTAAAAAAATACTGAATAACTGATTAATGATTTATTCACTGCGAATTGAAAGAATTTTATTTATTTTTTTCTGAAAATTTGAAAAAGTACACAGCAGTTTGCATAATATGTAATAGGATTTTTTTAAACTTATTTAAATAAACACTATCATGCTATAACATAAATTGCTAATTAACAATCAATTAATAAATAATTAATTTATTGATTAGAAAATAAAACGATTTTATTTAATTCGGAAATTAAATTTGGAGAAAATTAAAAAAATTATTAATATAATGTAGTCTAATTTTTATGTACAAATGAGCAACATTTTTAATGAGTTGCACTACATGGTTTGACACAAAGTCTCGGTCCTTTCGGAAGGAATCTGAAGGAGTTCAGATTAATGACTTATTAGTGTTAAAACTTTTCCAATGCCTATTGTACACGATAAGTACAAATAGTCTATCTTTGGCAATGAAAGAAAAAAATTACTCGATTATGAAAATTTCTTTGTTGGGGTCTTTTTTGGGCCAATACTGATTTCTGAAGTAGTTTAGGTTCTACTGGTAATAACTAACTAATCACTACTTTAGATTCTAAAGTAGTCATCGACTTGGGAAGACGGCTTACAGAAGTTACAAAAGACATGGAAACAAAACCGAAAATGCGGATCGTTACCCTCAAAAAAAAAGAAAGAATAAATAAACTGCTTTAGGCGTATGGCTACCAGGGATCTATTTCGAACAAGGAAAATTTTAATACTGATAATTTTAGTGCCAACTCAAAGAATCAACGATTGCAATACCAACCATATTCGAAAGAGCTGAACAGGAGTTTATACTTAATTTAATAGATCATGGTTTATGACCGGCAAAAATATCTTAAACCATTCAATAAGCTGTTTCAGAAAAGAATAATGTTTTATGATTAAACATAGGATTGCAAAAATGAATTATTCAAATAAATCCTCTTACATTTTACATCCTTTCTTCTAACCATACTTTAAATTTTGACAGTTAATAATATTAGCCACGAAAAAATTGGTTTTTGTAATATTGTACAAGAATTATATTTTTTTTTCATCTTCTATTAATCGATGGAGAATATTTAAATCTTATACATCTAATGTATTTGGTTTAACTATGAAACCATTGTCTGAAACAAGATGCTCTATACTCTATTTTTAAACAAGGAGGAGTGAATACCAAAGTCAGTTTTCATTAAGAAATATTACCAGAGATTTTTGGCGGGAAATTTAAATTAACTAATTTAATTAATTTTTAATTAGACACAGTTTAATTTTTCTTTTTTGTATGCTAACTCATAATATGTATACAGATCGTATTTTAGCTTTATGTGCTTTTATCAATGTCAATAAGTCAGACTGCACCATGTTTTCTTCATATTCAATATGTTTTAAAGTAAGCCAAGTTTGCGTTTGGTGTTTGTTTAGTCGTTGGTATTTTTACGATCTTACGATTATGGTATGAAGCGTTGTCCATTACAATAACTTCATTCTCAGGTAATTTTTCTAATAAATTTTGAAACCATTCTTCAAATACTTTAGCCTCATAGTTAATCTTTTTTTGTATAGTTAATCTTCTTTTTTTGATAATTTCTTCTTTAATTCTTCTTTTTTGTTCTGAATTGATTAATCTACCCATACTTTCTCTTTTGTATGACCTTCATTAACCCATGTCTTATCTAGATAATAAATTGGACGAAGTATGGAAACTTTAGTAAAATTATCAACCTCCGTAATAATTCTAGATCTCCCACCTAGTTGTTTGAGACTTGTAACCTATTCAGTATCTTTATATTCCTTCACCACACAGTATATTGTTAATTTTGATAACCCTACAAATTAAACATCATTTGACTTGATATGATTTTTTAAATGTTTTTCTTACCAGCAGCCTCGACACTTCTATCAACAATATCAGTCATTTTCAAGGGGTTTTCGTTTCAATGGGTGTAATGCTTTGCTTTTCAGACAAAATTAAGTGTCTTAAATCCAACGATTTACACCTTTTTGGCGGTGAAATTTGTTCTGAACTACAATATATTATTTTTTCCAAAAAGAACAGATTTCACTTAATTAAACTGAAGCATTACACGTAAAAGGGTACAAGAATGTTAAGAACACAAAATTAACAATAGTGACAGGACACGGTTAAATAGTCAATAACCTCCAAATTCAAAATTGTTGTCAACAAAAAATAAAAATTACCTGTTATAAACCTTCCTCGCATTCAACCCATCATATTCAAGGTCATCATGTTCTGGTTTAATAACAACCTATAGTAGTAGGTCTAGAGCTGATATTTTACCCATGTTCTCGGCTCAGAATTATTTAGACCTTAAATAGCTCGACTTCACTAAACCAAACCCATCAAACAATCAAAACTCAACCAAATTCATTATTAACCAAACTTTATACTTAAACAGTATACTTAACAGTATTCCTTAAACAGTTCAACTTAAACCAAACCAACCAAACCATATCCAACCCATTTTAGTTAATTATGGGGGCTGAATTGGGAGGAAGAAGCTACTTAGTACATTAGAACTAAAAAAAAAAATTGAAAATGATAACTTTAATCCAGATGTCAATCATTAACAAATTTGTACGCAATTGCAAAAGCTTCTGAAAGCATTTCAAGTCATGCAGAGGCAATATCAAGTCCTCTAGAAGCATACCACGTCTTTTGCAAGCAGCATCAAGTTTTTTGGAAGTATGTTAAGTCTTCCAGAGGCAAAATCAAACCTTCTGAAAGCATTTCAAGTTTAGCAAAGGAAAAATCAAGCCTTCTGGAAGCAATGCAAGTCATCCAGAAGTATTTTAAGTAATCTAGAAGCAGCATCAAGTCTTGTGGAAGAATTTCAAGTCTTGTGAAAGCATCGCAAGTCTTCTGAAAGTCTTTTGGAGGAAGCATCAAGTCTTCTAGAAGCAGTGTGAATTCTTGGTACCCTGAGAAACCGTGCCTTCGCCACCTAGCCGAATAGGTGCTTTGCACCCACTGAAAATTTTGTATGACCACTCACGTATTCGACGCTTATGATCACGGACCTGTCATTAATTGGATATGTCTGGAATATAATGGGTCGGCGATTAAGACAAGTATCCAAACCTTCTGAGAATCTGGATAAACTTCTACACCGTTTAGATTACATAGAACAAGGTACCCCAGGAATATGTCTTTTGTAATGTTACTAAAAATTTACCGCACACTTTTTAATAACAAATAAAAAAAACGTATATTATTCTTTTGTGTGATATAGTCTGTACCACGAGAAGTGAATGTGACTCTCGATTTCCGCAAGGATCTTGCGCATACGTTACAATATTATGTCCGCGCGTTGACGTGTGAGTGGAATGATTTCTCCACTGAATGACCTCCACTTCTCGTGGTACAGACTATATCGTACAAAACACACTTAGCTGGATAAAAACCTGTATGACATACCTAACAACGAAATCTCTCGCTTAATTCGCGTACTGGTTTCTGAACCTGAACAATGAATTGGCTTATTAAAAAAAGCTACCGGTTCTTGCACCGAAAACCTTTTCTGTGGAGAGTCTCCATCTATTAATGAAGGTGTATTTTTCAGGTTTCAGAAGTCCCATATGTTCACTTCAGGACATCGACCATGAATCTACTGCAGATGATTGGACCTTAGCCGAAGAAACTTGCAGGGAGGGAAAAATTCGTGGACAATTAATAGTTTATCACCGTTCAAAGTACCAGGACCAGATGGTATTATACCAGCCCTTTTACAATGGGGCTTGGAGGATCTAGTACCTCACTTAGAGGTTACGGTGAACTTCATACCAAAACCGGGTAAGTTACATTATTTCACACCGAAATCATTTAAACATATCAGCCTCTCCTCGTTTCTTTCGAAAACCTTGAAAAGACTGTGTGGCCGCTATATTAGGGATTTCTGTCTTCCAAATACACCAGCAAATCCTAATCAACATACCTACACTCACAAGGAAACATCGCAGTTGACTCTTCACCTATTTGGATGAATTTTTTTGTGGTGAATCTGTATTGAATATTTATCACTTTTACCAGAGATTTTGATCCAATGCCGCGCCTCTATTTCGAGTCTCGATCCTAGGACTTCGGAACCAAAGCTCGGCGATCACCCACCACGCTATACGCAGTCGTTAAAAATCGATTTTCCCTTGCATCATATAAAATGAACTTTAAGCGTGTTGAAACTTAAAAAAATAAATTACATTCCTTAGAAGGGGCATTGGATCAGAAGCTCTGGTAAAAATGATAAATATTTAATATAGATTCACCATAAAAAAATTCATCAAAATTGGTGAAGAGTCAACTGCGATGTCTCCTTCTCAGATGAAGTCCACACTAACGGCTCTTCACTTAGTAACCAGCTTTATAGAGGAGCTTTTGATAAAACAACTTTCTCTGGTATTAACGGTGCCTTGCTAGAGTGTAATGTTCAACAGACTCTTTGTGGTTGGATTTAAGGACTGATTTCAAGGAGGAGTTATTCGAGGCTGTCCACATGGGATTGTACATTCTCCATTGTTGTGGAATCTCGTCCTGGACAGCCTCTTGAAATGTCTCGCTAAAGCCAACTTTATAACTGTATGTAATTGTAACAGATGTAATTGGCTCTAAAATTGATTGAGTTTTGGTGTGACCGACAAGGGCTCTCTGTAAATCCTAAGAAGACAGAGTTAATTCTTTTCACATGATTGAGGAAGCTTGACTTACTAATACTCCATTAGTTTTGTCAAAAGAAGTCAAATATCTGGGCATTATTCTTGACAACAAAATGACATGGAAAGCTCACCTAGACAATCGAATCTTTTTTTTTTAATTAATCAATAATTTAATGTTAATTCGAGACAGGAAATACGATTGTAAATATCTCGATGTGAGGAAATGCGTAGTATGTAATGCATGATACTCCTTTTGAAAGTTCAGCGATCGTAAGTGCCGTAATTTGAAAACGTTCACTGGTCAATAGTGCTTATGCTGCTAAATTAGTGACAAATAACCGAAGGAAATCGCGAGCAATAATACTTGATTCAATTTTCATTGTAAAGTTTAATAGAGCAAAACAAATAAAATTTATTGAAGAACTCAGAAGCGTAGGTGACTAAAAAACAGATAGTTAGTCCGCGCCGAAACTTAAGACTGAATCTGTCCCTCCTTGAGGTTCCAGCTTGGGTTACAGGACTTCCAAACTATCTTAGAATTTCTGAAAAAATGTATGCATTTGTTCACAGAGTATGACCTGTTTCATTTAACTAAATTTTAGGATAACTTTAATAATCAAAATGTTCAGTAATTCTATACTTCTTTTTTTTCTCTTTTGTATTTGTAGCAATATTTTTTTCTTTTCTTCAATATAATTCTTAGTTTAAATTTTCAATATTTTCTTTTGTTTATTTTAATTGTTCCTAACGCTTTTATTGAGAGGTAAAAACCCCTCCAGGGGAAATGATCAAACATATAGTTTCTTTATATCAAATTTAACTTCTTCTTTTTGTTGTTAACGACTTCTCCTCACTTCCCCGCTAGGGTTGTTACAAAAGTACAGAGACTTGTGCGTTTGTATGGTACAGGTGCGCTGCGGTTTACTCCCACCGGAGCCATGGAAAACATATTTTCAAAACAACCTACGCTTCATTTGTTGATTCAGAAAGTGCCACTGGTGATTATGTTTTGACTGCGTACAGCAGGAATTCTAATTGGTGAGAGAAACAATATAAATGCCATACTCTGGAATGGAATGGTGGATTACTCGCCAATTCAAGATTTCATACCTTGACAACACATTTTTAGTAAGAATTATCTCACCCACTCAAATTCCACAGAAGTGGAAGTAAAAAACAGTCAAAAAATGTATACAGATGGTTCAGCTAGACATTCTACTTGCCGCTGACTTTATTGTCAAATCCAACTTGGAAGGTAAGACTTTCACAATTTATTTTATAACAGTAGACAATTTGTTTGAGTCCTAGGTAGAATATCTATCTTAGGACTTATTATCGATTGTAACCTGATATTGTAGAAGGCCACAGAACACAAGTGTGTTTTACTTCAATGGATAAAGCGATACCCGAACTGTTCATGTAATAAACACGCTGATAGGCTTCCCAAAAGGACTGCTAAGCCAGCGACCTGTTCACCTGAACCGTTAATCGCTCCGTCCCTATCAACTCAAATTGAGCTTAATAAAGATTTCACCCACAAAAAGTTAACAGACTGGTGGGATAGGACGATGGGTTGCTATCTGTCTAAAGAACTGATGTGCTATCCCTCAGCAACGGCAGCATTGTCGTTCGTAAGACTTTTTAAAAATGAACTACGAATTGTAACGGGACTCATCACAGGTCACTGTAAGGTAAATAAGCATCTTTACAACCTTAAGCTTGCTACTAGTCTCGTATGTCGCTTTTGTGAAGAGAGCGAGGAGAGTGTTTGGCACATTTTGTGTGATTGCCTCCCTCTACAAGATCTCAGAACGAGAAACTTTAGAGAGGAATGGCTGAGCACGGATGGCATTAGGAGCACACTTCTGAACTGTATCCTAGCCTTCGAAAATTCCTTACGCTGGTTAATATAGCCGGAGAGAGTGTAGGAGGATGTACAAAGGGCCCGTTGGGGCCTACGTGCTGTATGCCATAGCATACCCTCCCGTTTCCTGTATACATACATACCTAACAACAGTATCTTGATTCTTCACCTCTTTATTTGCATTCCTTTAGTTGTTGAAGGTATTATAGCCGGAAAAGGTGCACACATATTTTAATATATCATCTTTTTCACCTGCATTTTGTTGTAGAATGTAAACATAGATAACCATCGGTTAAGTCAACTTATTCCATATTCAAATTGTAGTCACTTTGGGTTTAGGAACATTTGCTCCAGTACTGAGTAGTACTAACCATTAACCATAGTTATATATTTCTTATTTTTTCATTTTAACATCATCTGCTTTTCTATACATTGCAATTACTTCTCCGTGTTCAAACTTTTTTCTTAATTTTATCTGGAATGTCCATTCGGTTAATTTTCATTATTGCTATATAGCAGGAGCGGACAAACTCAGTAGTGGTTTGATCCACATTTAATTTTTGTAATGTATGTGCCATCGACTTCAAAAAACGGCCAGTACAAATTACAGTGGGTGCTTCCAAAAAAGCATATTGAGATAAAACTCAAAATCGGTATGGTTGTTCACCAAAACTGCAAAATGTAAACTATAGCCAAACTCTTCGCGATTGAGTTTGCACAGTTTGCTCACTGCTCTAGATGAAGAAGATTGTAGCAATTTTTAATAAAAGTCCATACTTTATGGTGGAATGATTGATTTTCTAATATACCAAGATGATAAAACGTGATTGATAATGTGTCTTATGTATATGATACGTTTGTATCTATGTATATACATTCAAAGTGTAAATCGGTGCATAACGGTGTGGTCTGCTGGAAATGTCTCTTGCATCGCCATGGAAAACACAATATCTGCATACATAATACACGAGAGTGGTAATTCCGTAACACACAACTTAACGGGCTGCGAGATATTTAATAACGGCGCCCATTAGTTGAGAAACTAAGTTCAAGCCGGGCGTACTCTTACCACTCCGTTGCCGCCTTGACGCGGCTCCACGCTATCTCTGCCGTTGACGACAGAAATTCCTAAATCAATATTATGCCGGAGTATTAAGTTGCAGGTATGAACTGTGTGACAAAGGAGGAAACTGTAAACTCGTTGTGGGAATTCAAACTGTTGAACTAGTTTCCCAGGGGGTCGGCTAAAGCCGGGCGATATAAGGAAAATTCAAATGCCAAAGGTAATTTGCATGGGGACTGTATCCGATAGCTGAACGATCTGTCTACCTCCCGACACGTCGTCGGACGACATCAATCATTCCCTTTTATTTCTTGCAGATATCTTGTCCCTCCCCCATCTTCTCTCGCCGTTTCGGTTTCCTTTTTCCTTATCCAATTATTGGACCGAAATTAATGCCGTCCTCTTACAAGATTTTTTTAAATTAAATTTTGTTTGCGACGAGAAAAAATGTCACTGTCATACTTCACGTAATATCATTTAATCTTGTTTTTATGAAACCTCGATCAAAGACTACCTGTCTGAGTAATTTTATTGCAGCAATTTTGATTTAGAGATTTTAGACCATAGGGAGAAATAAGGGCAAAAGGAGGACGTATCTATAGTGGGCTTGTTTATGAAGGGCCACAGTAAGGTCTACTAAATTAGCACGGATGGCCTTCGGCTCTCTGCCTCGATTAGTTCTCCTTTTGGCTCCGGTCTATATGTGTACACTCCACACGCTTCGTGCAAACTTTAAATTGCTTTTTCGACACTGCCACTCGACTTTGTGTGTACGTACGTGCGTGTGTGTACGTATTCGATTGTAAGTGTGTTGGTGGGTCTGTGTGTGTAAGGGTCGAATCGCCGTCGTGGTCGCTGAAGAACGAACGAAACGGCCGCTACAGGAAATGAAATGGTTTAATAGGGCGGGCGTGGAACAGTTCCCTCAAATATCACCCACAGTGGGAGATTTAAGGAGCGCCTTTGGTCCTGGTCAGTTGTTCGATCGCTTGCAGGACCACGATTCACCAGGAAAGGGATGGGCTGCACAGATCGCCGCAGGAAAAGTTCAATACAAAGCCTGAATAGCTTAATAGTCGACGGCGGACGTAGTTTCCTCTTTTAGACTTGGATACGATTAATGACTTCTCTGACACTTACAATTCCATACCAATTCTACCTCCACTTCGATCTATTACCATTGATGCACCATGCATAATGCATAAAGATGCATAAGAATATTATTATGGGTTCAATTCCTTTAAAGTTGAGTTTATCTATTTCCTTGGTTCATTCAACTCGAAACAATGAGAATATAACTTCTTTGTTATAGGTAATAAAGTAATTATTCAAAGTAATTTCAACATAATCCACCGTCTACGACCGGGGCCGGTATACTTCTTCCAGGTTATGCGGTAAAATTTATAGAGAATAAATCCAAACCAGACGTTCCCCACAATGTAGTAATATGCATAGCATTAGACCTAAAATCTGCAATTCCGGTGATTAACGGTTATGATCATAAATTCGAAAGAAGCGATGCTACAAGAATAAAAAGTGGTTATAAACTTACTTTAAGACGTCGATAATAAATTTATTATCATTTAAGTTTAACAAATTTGGATGAAATATACATAGTAATCTTGAAAAATATCTTTTAATAAATTTCGGCATTAAAACCCTCTAGAACTTCGGACAACCGATATTTTCAGCAAATTGAAATCCCTCCCCGTAATTTAAACTCCATATTTTTCGTCGGGTTTGTCATAATTCAAGGCGACAGCTGGTTTTTCTAACAATTTCTAAACTTGTAAGATATATTAAAAATTTAATTTTTTAATTTCTTAATATTTATATTAACACTTTTAATGGATGGAATTATCTTAATTCGTTCAGTTGTAATAGCGTCCCTATTGAAATTCAAATCAATAGGGACCTCAACTACTCTCATTACACCAATAGAGGTGTTGGTTGGGTAACAATGACATGTCTGGAGCATAAGGACTCCTGTATACTATACGCACGTATACAGTACGTCATTAACAGTAGTTTGGTATAGAGCAGGTAATATCCAGGGAAATGTTGACCAACTTTCTATGACCTAAATATACCTTTATGCTTGTTGTACTAAGTGTAATTTGGTTCGAAATTATGGTAATAAAAAGGAATTTATTAGTTCGAAACTACGTGCAATAACTTTTTTAGTTGATACAAAATTAGACAAATTAGTAAACTCAAGGTCGTTTGCAACCGTGACGCTATTTTGATACTATATTAATAATATTAAAATTACACCATTTTTACAGCTTGTAACCAAGGCGCGATATCGATATCAAATTACATAAATTTCAAGAGTAGTAGACAGAGAGGAGAATTAACAATTCTCAAGTTATGATGATGCTTGTTTACTTTACAGTGTCCCGTGAGGAGACCTGTAGCTTATGTGAGGGTGGTTTTGCCCAACCCAATGAAATACTGAGCTGTTTTCTGAGAAGGGTATTTTAACAATTCCTTGGCTTGATAACAGCCCGGATTATTGTCCCACGCATTTAAAAATTTCTTGTGGGTAATGTACTTAATCATATCAATATGAGTAGTTAAGGCAGGGATGATAATCGGCTCGGGGACCCAAAATCATCTCCCAGCTGCCCTGTTGGCTAACCTGTCTGCATTCTTGTTGCACGCTGAGCCATTGTGTCCCTTAATCCATTGAATGGAGACTCGATTGTGGATCGAGGCCTCCTCCAATGCTAAGTGGTAATCCATTACTAGGGTAGACGTTATCATAACGTTGCTTAGAGCTAAAATAGATTGTTTACTGTCTGTAAATATAGTAAAGCACTTACCCCGACTATTGATTTTAACAATGTAGTCAGTAGCGAGTTTAATAGCAGTCAGTTCTGCTTGAATGACGGTGGTGAAATTACCTAAGGGTTTTGAGAGGCGAATCCTAGGGTTGTGGGAGAACACCCCCGCGCCAGACCCATACCGTCTTTTTGAACTATCCGTCGTGTAGATTTTTAAGTTGCTACTGTGTGTATCTGCTACTGTGGAACTGATTTTGGTGAGGTACTTCCTAGAGAAGATGAATCTGGCCGGTATATTATCCACTTGACACTCCAGTAGCGGTGAGTCTTCGACTGCTTCCCTCCAGAGAGACGTTGGACCACTAGTGACCTCCACCTTTTTGGTAGCTACTGATTGTAGTCTTTTCATGGTTACCAGTGCCACCTCTTGTATGTAGAGATGTAGAGGTGGCAGGTTTAACATGACCTCCATGGCTGCGGTGGGAGTAGAACGCATCGCACCTGTAACAATCAGACACGCAAGTCTCTGTATTCTATTGAGTGCTGCGATGGTGGTGATTTTTGATGTTCTATTCCACCACACCACAGCACCGTCATTATCTATCACGTAAGTATAATGTTACTCAAAGGTTGAGTATCTGTTTTGAAATTACCTACACCTAAATATTTTTGAGAATTTTTGATTCGACTACATGATTTTTAACTCTAACCTTCGTTACCACACTTTCTACTTCTCATTAGGACTGTCTTCGTCTTATCAAGAGCAACTTCTAGATCCAATTTTTTCATCTTACTCACTATATTATCCAATGCCAGCTGTGCAGTTTGTGCGATATCTTCAATTTCACAATCCGTTTACTAACTAAAACGGTGATTGCAATCTTTGTGGGGCAGTCGTGAGCAATGATTACTATCCAGTGGACAAAGGTTCATTCAGGAAATAAGATTCATGACATTCATGACGGACAACTTGGCGAGGAAAGCTGTAGCCGAACCTTCCGGATCGCCTGAACCATTTATCGCCCTAACAATAAGGTGTTTAATAGAGTTTCAAATAGAGGAAACACGTACAATTTTTCTAATCTACTGGGAAAGGACATCAGGATGTCGCCAAGCAAAGGAAGCTTTGATGTATCCTGACCCCTAACGAACAGATTTATTTATGATGCTGTCCCAAAGCTTCTGGAAATATTTCAGGTCTTAGAACCAGTATAAAGTCTTTTGAAATCAGGTCATGTCTTCTAGAATGTGTATCAAGTTATTTAGAAGCAGTATCAAGTTTTTGGTAGCAGATCAGGTCTTTTAGAAGCAATATCAAGTTTTTTGAAACTAGTATCCCCCAAAAAACGTTTACAAAATCGGGAAGGCAAAGCTCAATCGTATGTTTCTTTTTGTATAGGTGTTTGTGTATACTCATTGAATATTTTGTATGGGTACTTGCATACTCAGAGCACCCACGCATTCAACGTCTATATTATTAAGTCTGACGAATTGAGAGAAAAAATGATATCCTTAGCTTTTATAAATGTAATACATTTATAAAAGTAGTATTAGAAGAGCAAACACTCAAATTATTCAAATTAAAACTTTACTTTTGTAACAAACCATCCAGTTTGCAGATTTCGTTTCCTTGATTATGGGATGTTGAGCGTTTAAATGATTTAAAAATTCTTTCGATATTTGACTAAGTTGCAGGTTTTGTAATTGGTATATCTGTCGTAATGAGATTGATAGGTGATTCTGGAATATCTCCAGATTGGACGTGATTCCATTGCCATTTGAAGGTTTTTTCCATATGATGTTAATGTAGTATCATCTGCATATTGAAGTAAGCAGCTATCCGGATAAATATAGTTGGTAAAAAAAAATGTATTGAGAGAATGATGAAAAAGTTTTTTATTTATTTTAAATTCGGTGCTATTGCAATTTGGAACGTTTAACGTTCTTCATCAGGTACGACGTTAAGCAAGGAGCTCCAGGTTGTGACAATGACATTATTAGTGGTCATTATTTGGCGTATTAAGGTGGACGTCCACCTCAAGACGCGAGCCTGTATGGACCACTTTTATGATTTGAGTTTTCTTTTAACTTTTTAATGTTTGGATTATATTTTAATTGTTTTTCAACCTTTTTATAAACAAACTATTCAAATTTTTAACTCTATTTTCACAAAATCTATTTTATAATTTTATACTCAAACTTTAATTTGATTTATTAACTTAATTTAATTAAAACTTAAATTTAATTAAAATTTAATTTATTAATTTTGTAACAACTTTAAAGTCTTTCAATAGTTATGTCACAATATTTACTTTTTACTCTGCATTTGCTGCTGCCATAAATTCTGCCTCTGCTGCTGATTTTATCATTTCTTTAGGGGTTTTACAATCTTATAGCAGCTTACCCGAAATGCACTGGACGATCATCGATTTAGTTTTTACATCTTTACTCCTTAACTCAGCCCTTTCAGTCTCATAATTTTCTTCCTCTACTTCTTTAACGAGAAGATCACTAACCATTTTTTCTTCTAAAATACATTTCACCCTAAATCTCCAATTTCCAAATGATTCAGAGTATAAAATCGGTAAACGTCATCTTCTTTTTTTTATACTACTTTTTTTTATTATTTTTTATGCGGGATCTGTACCCATAGCCTGTTCAGGTTGTTCAAGTAAAAGCACTAACTTTGACTGTAATTAAACTATATTTATCAATTCCAAAACTATTACAAATGATTACAAACTTCTACTTCTTCTATTCTATCGAAAGAGTAAACAGTGTTACCAACCTCTTAAGATAATACAGTCCTAACAGTATCAAGTCTTCTTTTGGAAGCTTTACAAGTCTTCCAGAGGTAACATGAAGTCCTCTAGAATCAGTATCAAGGCTTTTGGAAGTATGATGCAAGGATTTCTGGAAGTATTTTAATTTTTCCAAATGTAATGTCAAGATTTCTGGAAGCATTTTAAGTCTTCCAGTAGTAATATTAAGTATTCCAGAAACATTCGAACTCTTCCAAAAGTAATACCAAGTCTTTTGGAAGCATTTCAAGTCCTTTGGAAACTTTTAAAGCCTTCTAGAACAAGTACTAAATCCTAAAGAAGCATTTCAAGTCTCCACAGATACAATACCATATCTTCTGGAAACATTTCAAGCCTTCTAGAACCACTATCAAAACTTGTGAAAATTTTTAAGTATTCCAGAGACAATATCAAGGCTGCTAGAAGTACTTAAAAAACTTCTACAAATAATGTAAATTCTGCAAGCATTTCGTGTATTCCAGAGACAATATTACATTTTCTGCATGCGTTTTAGTCTTCTAAAAACAGTATCAAGACTTTGGAAACCATTTCAAGTCTTCCAGAAACAATATAATGCCTCCTCAAAGCATATCAAGCCTTCTGGAAGCATTTGAAGTCTCCCAGAGGCAATATCAAGTCCTCTGGAAACTTTTAAAACCTTCTAGAACAAGTACTAGGTCTTAAGGAAGCATTTCAAATCTCCAAAGAGACAATATTATGTCTTTTGGAAACATTTCAAGTCTTCTAGAACCACTATCAAGTCTTGTGGAAATTTTTAAGTCTTCCAGAGACAATATCAAGTCTTCTGGAGGCATTTCAAAACTTCTACAAATAATGTAAATTCCGCAAGCATTTCGTGTATTCCAGAGACAATATTACATTTTTTGGGTGCATTTTAGTCTTCTAATAGCGGTATCAAGACTTTGGAAACCATTTCAAGTCTTCCAGAAACAATATCATGCCTCCTCAAAGCATATCAAGTTTTGGAGCTCCTTGTTTGACGTCGTGCCTGATGAAGAACGTTAAACGTTCGAAATTGCAATAGCACCAAATTTAAAATAAATAAAAAACTTTTTCATCATTCTCTCAATACATTTTTTAATATCTTATGATGAACCCGGAATCCACAATTTCTAAAATATAATTGGTGTCTGGATGGCTTGGATTTTGATGTAACATTCAAGACGTTTATCGTTTTACGAAAAGCCTGAAGTGAACAAACTTAGTGATGACTTGCGTTTCAGAATGCAGTAGCCCAATTGAATTGGTCCGTAAGAAAGGTTTCTTACTGGTTTAAGATTATGCGCTGATTATCGAGAGCTAAATAGAATTAGAGTTAGGAATAATTTTCCACTTCTCTTAATTGACGACTAATTAGACAAGCTTAGGGGTAAAAAGTTTTTTACTAAGTTACCTTTAAATAATACGTTTCATCTCGTAAGTGTAGCAGAAAAGTCTATTAAATTAATTTTATTTGTGACTCACAATGTTCAATTTGAATATGTTAAAATCCTATTTAAATTTAATTAAGAAAAAAAGTTTGGAATAGCAGAACTGAAATAGTTTGAATATTTGAAGAATAAAACCCAATTTTTGTGAATTTATGATCCCAAAGTAGAGGCACAGTTACATTATGATGGGGTTTGATTTGATGCGTCATATTACGGTTTTGGATCAATTTTGATGCAAAGATGAGAAAATGGACGTTTTCGATATGTTTTAGTTTAGTAAACAAACAACAAAAACAGAATCTAAATACCATTCGTAGAAACTAGACATGTTGGTCAAGGATTTGAGTTTAAGATACAAAAATAAGAGATTAATCTACGAATTTTGAGATGGACCTTAAAATTACAAAATTATACTTATAATATTGAACAAAGATCAGGTAAACAGATACAACAGAAAGAAACATATTAGTTATTGACGATAATACATTTAAACGAAGCCATGCATTCCTTTATCTCCATTGTTAAAGCCAAGGCGTTTACAGCCAAAATTTTTTGAAGTTTAATTGATTTGAAACACAATCATACAGTTTTTAATTTCTATCTTAATAATTTCTCGTTCAACACAGTTATCTCATATGATTTTTTGTCAGGCTTTTTTGCATCCCATTCCTTTGCTATGGATAATGCATTTGGTATAATGGTACGGTTACGTACACAATTTTCGAGAATCGATACTTCCAGTGTTGTGACTATTTTGTTACTTGAATATTATTATCGTTAAATGACCCAAAAGAGCTTATTATTGAAGTTTTATTTTCAAAATCGTTAATAATCTTGAATGTTTACTACACATTGAATTAATGCGGATATACCCATGATCGTTGAAAATAATGAACGTATTTATAAATTTCCCGGTATTCATTCTTCAACTTTTTAAAAACATTTAAAACTAAATTAATTCCCGGTCCATATGTACTCGACGCTCTGTTGAAACAATTTCCTACGAGCCGAGTTTAAATTAACTAAATAATTTAATTCGATGTTTTTTGTGAAAAATGACGAGTTGGTATCATATTAAAACATTTTCGGTTTCGTTATCAAATTAAATTTTGTAATTATTTATTTCCACATGTAAAGATATAATCGGAAATATGTAGTCATAATTAATTAAAAGCAAGTTTTTTTTCGCCCACCAAAAAAATAAACTAAATGAGTTAGCTAGAAAAGAAGAGAAATCCTTTTCTATCTCTCAATCATACCTTCCGAGGCTGTAATGAAATTAACAGGAGAAGAAGTGTCGTTGTTGGTTTTAGTGTAGTTACTCCCTGGTGGATAAAGAGTCCTGTTGGATAAACGACAATGTGTGGATGAAACTCCCCTTGTTATAGGCGTATATGGAGGGGTAAATTCGGAGGTTTAGTGTTTATTTATAAGGTTGCTGGACGTCATAGCTGAGGTATGATTAAAAAGTTTCCTATAAGCTCTGAGGGAGGTAAAGTGCGAGTCTGTTCAATCAGCCACCATGTCCCTTCGTCGTGTTTCTCTTATTTCACTGGTTAAGCCCGTTAATTTCATGAACTGTTCCCTCGGGAATGTGCACGGGGAGCTCGCCGGAGGGCGGGACGTCGATTGAATTTTACACCTGGGACCGGGGCGAATTTCGTTTTTCTCTCCAATGCTGCTCCCCGTCCTGTTTTCTACCCGACTAATTCCTCCGACGTTATCCGCCGGAAACGGAAAAGGTGCCGACTAAATGTTTCGAATGAAGGGGCAAATTACATTTCATTAAATTTACCGTAATTAATTACTTTCTTTTTATATTGATTTCATATTAACTATTTTCATTTCTTTTAAATAGTAATACATATTTATTCTTTTAACACTTATTCTTCAAAAAGTACAAAATATCTATTCCATAATCTCATTTTCTACGGTGCAACTAAATCTTTGTAAGGTCTTTGTATCACCTGACAACGTTCAATATTACGCAACAACATAACGATCATTTTTTATCTCTATTTCTACTATTAACAAGAATATATTAATTTTTCCTTATTAATTCCTGGTGTACCATCGGTATTTGTTACCGTAATGTTACATAATGATATTATTAAGGCTCCTTATGATGTATATAATGCAGTACATTTTGGATAATCGAAAAATTTTGGGCCTCACGTAACTTGTCTTAGTTAATTATCCCAAACATCCGATTCGGAAGAATCAGAGGATGGAGATAGAAAGTGAAATATATTGATCGTGAAGTGTTCGCCATACAGATGACTATCATGTTGAAATTTTCAGAAATTTATCTATCCCATTTCCTATGATTCCTTAGTTTTATCAAAATTCGACATCGGGAATTAATTTTGATTTCCTTTAATTTACATGTTTGTTTTAATCTTATATATATAGACTTAATACTGAAAATTATCAACAGAAAATAACATCATCAAACAAACTATGTCATTTGAATATCTTTGCAGTAAATTGAATTGAATACAAGTTCATGCAATGTTTAATCTTATACAAAATGTGGAAGAAATCTATGACAGAAAATCAATAATTTGTTTGTATTTCTTAACTGAGCAATTCTGTAATATAAAATTTTAAGAAAGAAATATAAATCATTTCGTAACCAAAGAAATCTTTGTGCAAAAATGAGACAGGAAGTAGAAGTTCGAGAAATCATGGTAACGACCAAAGTAATAATGGCGTTGCCGGAAAAACATAAACATTTCATATCTGCGTGGGAAAGTGAACCAAATGATGAGCAAATTCGGAAGAGATGATTCTGTTGCTTTAGTAGCAAAAAAAAAGAAGGAAAGAAATGTTTTACCTGTGGTAAAGAAGGGCACCTAAAGGCTCAATATAGGAGAGCAATTGAATGTTTATATTGCAAGAAAAGGGAGCACAGAATGAAAGATTGCTTCCAAAAGAAAAAGAGAGAAAGCAAAAAAAGAAAGAAATCAAAAACAAGGTGAGAAACAAAACGGTTTTGTATTGATTGCATTGTCCTTAACTGAAGCATTAACAGACACTGATTAGTGCTTATTGTTGGGCAGTGGTGTTATAAACAGTCACCACAACGCCATAAGTGTGATAAGTTGGATTTCTTTGATCAATATGTATCATTACAAAATTACAAAACAATACAAATTTGAGAAGACGATGAAGAGGAAGACGAATAAAAAATAAGGTGATCAAAAATCAAGAAGAAAACGTAGAAGGGAAACCAAAACGAGTAATAAAGTTACTAAATAAATTAAAAGATTATATTAGTTATTTTACTGTTGATCAGGACGGCCCTATAACTTATGATGATGCTATGAACAATGAAAATAAAACGGAAAATACAGAAAATAAAACATGCCAGTAAATAAACCGAAAAATTGTAAAATAGTAGACAGTAAATGGGCGTTTAAACATAAATGTGATGCTAACGGTCACATTAATCAATTTAAGTGCAGTTTGGTAGCAAAAGCTTATCAACAACAATTCTTATATGAAATCTAAAAGCGAGAACAAGATACACATTGCTCGATAAGAAAGAAGTACAAAACGGACGACTTGGTCAGACTCGTTGTATGGGTCCCAACAGAACGGCCAAGATAGACCTATATGACTTATACATAAAGATATTGTATTAATACAAAAGTACACAATTTTTCAAAATATACAACTAAGTAAAGTCAAGATTTACCCGTCAGCAGCAGCTTGCCAAATATCCAACCAGTGATACCACTGACATGGCAGAAATTCTCAGTCTTGCCTTTCATAAGAGAACTGACTACATCAGGAACACCTTTGACTTTGTCAACGATCTCGAGGTTACCAACATCCTCAGGATTTCATACTGATCTCGCTTAACGTGATAAACTTGTTAATTATCATTTCTTAGAATTGGTCGACAAAATAGGCGAAGAATAATGTAATTTAGCTTATAAACAATGAAAATTAGATCAACTCGATGACTTTGTGAACGAAGTGATCTGGATAAATGATTTGGAGTAAATTTTGTTAAAAAGTATATGGAGGATATGGCTGTATTCTGGGTGGTTCTTTAAGTTAATATTAAGCTTATTTTCTCCAATACAATGCCAGCATCTGCTGTGAACATTTTCTTAGAGAACACATATGATATTTAGAATTTTTCAGACCCAACTCCGGCTTTTGTCATTTATCATTTGAGTAAATTCTAATTCAGTCTTTCTTAACACAACCCAACCCATACGTATCTTTAAAATCTGGTGCCTATGCTAATGACTAGAGCTGTGAATTATATATACGAAACAGCAGAGATATATGCGCATACCTATGTATGTATTCTATTAAATCCATTCCTCATTACAAAATATGCACACATAAGCAGAAAATCGTAAAGAAATAATAAACTCCCTTTATTCATTTATAATTTGATTTTCCAGCATTTAGTTCTAAATCTTTTTGTTTTTTATAAGATTTTGATTACATAAGTAGTTAAGCGAGATTACCGGAATTTTTAAATATCTGCAGGCTTTGTTTACGTCATTATAATTGCAAAATGTGATCATATTTAAGAGTCATTTCTCTGGGGGCATTGAAGTCCTCTAGATGAAAAATTTATTAGTACTTAATTCCTTAAATAAGTGTCAACTAATTGTAAGTTGAGATTTTGTAGTCGAAGTGGTGTAAACAAAGCTTGCATAAATTGAAAATTCACTAAAATCCTTTATAATGATGTGGAAAAACATAATCTCTAACCAGATGCAACCTAGATATGAAAAAATTTCAGGAAGCCAGGAAAAATTTTCTAAAAATGTGTTGACCATAACCAAATAAAACCAAGGTCCGTAAAGCGTATTGTACCAGGTTGGCCAGAGACTGATAAACGCGTTTTGAAGGGCAAGGAGGGGGGGAGGGGGTGACGTCACGAGTTACGTAGCAGTAGTAATGAGCCTTACTATCTCAAGTTATCTCACAGATAAAAAATCCCTGAGATATAAAGGCTCTAATGATATTTGGGATAAATTTTTAAATTGGTAACCATATAGTCAAAAGACCTAATATTTTGACATTTTAACTAATTTTAACCACAAATGACATGGCTGAACTTAATTGAGATTTTTCTATTTTGTATAAATTTAAAAATTCTTTAAAAATCGGTTTTTTGGAGAATTGTTACGAAATTATTTTCGATTACTAATTGAAGCATCTACATTCCGAAAATGAAGTCAATTTTAAAATTTCTCACTTAGTTCTTAAGATATAAGATGTTGAACTTAATTTGGATTTTTCTAATATTATGTATAAATTTAAAAATTCTTGAAAGATCGATTTTTTGGAAAATTATTATGAAATTACTTTCAATTACTAATTGAAGCATCTACTTTCTAAAAGTGATATCAATTTGACAATATCTCACTTAGTTCTTGAGATATAAACTGCTGGACATAATTGGGATTCTTCCGATATTTTGTATAAATTTATAAATTCCTGAAAAATCGATTTTTTGAAAAATTGTTATGAAATTACTTTCAATTACTAATTGGAGCATCTACTTTCTAAAAGTGATGTCAATTTGAAAATATCTCACTTAATTCTTGAGATATTAGCTGCTGAACTTAATTGGGATTTTTCCAATATATTAAATAAATTTAAAAATTCTTGAAAAATCGATTTTTTGCAAAATTGTTACGAAATTAGTTTCAATTACTAACTGAAGTATCTACTTTCCAAAAGTGAAGTTAATTTGATAATGTCTCACTTAGTTCTTGAGATATAAACTGCTGAACTTGATTAGGATTTTTCCAATATTTTGTATAAATTTAAAAATTCCTGAAAAATTGATTTTTTGAGAAATTGTTATGAAATTACTTTCAATTACTAATTGGAGCATCTACTTTCTAAAAGTGATGTCAATTTGACAGTATCTCACTTAACTCTTGAGATATTAGCTGTTGAACTTAATTGGGATTTTTCCAGTATTTTGTATAAATTTAAAAACTCCTGAAAAAATGATTTTTTAAGAAATTTTTATGAAATTACTTTCAATTACTAATTGGAGCATCTACTTTCTAAAAGTGATGTCAATTTGAAAATATCTCACTTAGTTCTTGAGATATAAACTGCTGAACTTTATTAGGATTTTTCCACTATTTTGTCTAAATTTAAAGATTCCTGAAAAATTGATTTTTTAAGAAATTGTTATGAAATTACTTTCAATTACTAATTAGAGCATCTACTTTCTAAAAGTGATGTCAATTTGACAATATCTCACTTAATTCTTGAGATATTAGCTGCTGAACTTAATTGGGATTTTTCCAATATATTGAATAAATTTAAAAATTCTTGAAAAATCGATTTTTTGCAAAATTGTTACGAAATTAGTTTCAATTACTAACTGAAGTATCTACTTTCCAAAAGTGAAGTAAATTTCGAGATATCTCACTCAGTCCTTGAGATGTAATCTTCTGAACTTGCTTAGGATTTTTCCAATATTTTGTATAAATTTAAATATTCTTGAAAAAACGATTTGTTAGGAAAATTGTTATGAAATTACTTTCAATTACTAATTAGAGCATCTACTTTCTAAAAGTGAAGTCAATTTGAAAATATCTCACTTAGTTCTTGAGATATAAACTGCTGAACTTAATTGGGATTCTTCCGATATTTTGTATAAATTTATAAATTCCTGAAAAATCGATTTTTTGGAAAATTGTTACGAAACTAGTTTCAATTACTAATTGAAGTATCTACTTTCCAAAAGTGAAGTAAATTTTGAGATATCTCACTTAGTTCTTGAGATGTAATCTTCTGCACTTGATTAGGATTTTTACAATATTTTGTATAAATTGAAATATTCTTGAAAAAACGATTTTTTAGGAAAATTGTTATGAAATTACTTTCAATTACTAATTAGAGCATCTACTTTCTAAAAGTGAAGTCAATTTGATAATATCTCACTTAGTTCTTGAGATATAAACTGCTGAACTTAATTGGGATTCTTCCGATATTTTGTATAAATTTATAAATTCCTGAAAAATCGATTTTTTGAAAAATTGTTATGAAATTACTTTCAATTACTAATTGGAGCATTTACTTTCTAAAAGTGAAGTCAATTTGAATATATCTTACTTAGTTCTTGAGATATAAACTGCTGAACTTAATTGGGATTCTTCCGATATTTTGTATAAATTTAAAAATTCTTGAAAAATCGATTTTTTGCAAAATTGTTACGAAATTAGTTTCAATTACTAACTGAAGTATCTACTTTCCAAAAGTAAAGTAAATTTTGAGATATCTCACTTAGATCTTGAGATGTAATCTTCTGAACTTGATTAGGATTTTTCCAATATTTTGTATAAATTTAAATATTCTTGAAAAAACGATTTTTTTGGAAAATTGTTATGAAATGACTTTCAATTACTAATTAGAGCATCTAATTTCTAAAAGTGAAGTCAATTTGAAAGTATCTCACTTAGTTCTTGAGATATAAACTGCTGAACTTAATTGGGATTCTTCCGATATTTTGTATAAATTTATAAATTCCTGAAAAATGGATTTTTTGAAAAATTGTTATGAAATTACTTTCAATTACTAATTGGAGCATCTACTTTCTAAAATTGAAGTCAATTTGAAAATATATTATTTAGTTCTTGAGATATAAACTGTTGAACTTTATTTGCTATTCTTCCGATATTTTGTATAAATTTAAAAATTCTTGAAAAATCGATTTTTTGCAAAATTGTTACGAAATTAGTTTCAATTACTAACTGAAGTATCTACTTTCCAAAAGTGAAGTAAATTTCGAGATATCTCACTCAGTCCTTGAGATGTAATCTTCTGAACTTGCTTAGGATTTTTCCAATATTTTGTATAAATTTAAATATTCTTGAAAAAACGATTTGTTAGGAAAATTGTTATGAAATTTCTTTCAATTACTAATTAGAGCATCTACTTTCTAAAAGTGAAGTCAATTTGAAAATATCTCACTTAGTTCTTGAGATATAAACTGCTGAACTTAATTGGGATTCTTCTGATATTTTGTATAAATTTATAAATTCCTGAAAAATCGATTTTTTGAAAAATTGTTATGAAATTACTTTCAATTACTAATTGGAGCATCTACTTTCCAAAAGTGATGCCAATTTGAAAATATCTCACTTAATTCTTGAGATATTAGCTGCTGAACTTAATTGGGATTTTTCCAATATATTGAATAAATTTAAAAATTCTTGAAAAATCGACTTTTTGCAAAATTGTTACGAAATTAGTTTCAATTACTAACTGAAGTATCTACTTTCCAAAAGTAAAGTAAATTTTGAGATATCTCACTTAGACCTTGAGATGTAATCTTCTGAACTTGATTAGGATTTTTCCAATATTTTGTATAAATTTAAATATTCTTGAAAAAACGATTTTTTTGGAAAATTGTTATGAAATGACTTTCAATTACTAATTAGAGCATCTAATTTCTAAAAGTGAAGTCAATTTGAAAGTATCTCACTTAGTTCTTGAGATGTAATCTTCTGAACTTGATTAGGATTTTTCCAATATTTTGTATAAATTTAAATATTCTTGAAAAAACGATTTTTTTGGAAAATTGTTATGAAATTACTTTCAATTACCAATTAGAGCATCTACTTTCTAAAAGTGAAGTCAATTTGAAAATATCTCACTTAGCTCTTGAGATATAAACTGCTGAACTTAATTGGGATTCTTTCGATATTTTGTATAAATTTAAATATTCTTGAAAAAACGATTTTTTTGGAAAATTTAAAAATGCCTGAAAGCTTGATTTTTTGAAAAATTGTCATAAAATTACTTTCAATTACTAAGCAGAAGATGGTAGTAAACGAGTAAGTTTTAGTAAGTTTGAAACCAGTAAATATTAGAAATGAATCAAAAATATGTGGATAATTTAAAAAACACAATTGTATAATATTAGACAATTTTCTTTTAGAAACTCTTAAATGATGGCACTTTTGCAGATTTTTTAACAATTCCCCATTTGTATATCTAGGTTGCATCTGGTTATGAATTAAGTGTTTATAGTTCATTATCAACAACATTGATCCAAAAAGTATCTTTCTATCTATTTCAGGTTTTGAGTTGTGATTAATTTTTGTACTGAAAATCCGAAATGATGATATTTTGAAGATATTTGCTGTATTTCTGCAAATTCTTTATTTTCAGGTTGAAACTGGTTATGAATAATGCTTTTCCACACCATTATGAACAATTTTCATGAATGATGTCTTTGATCATCCATTTTGATTTTTGAATTATGAAAAAGTTTTGTAATAAAAATCATCAATTATGATGTTTTAGAGATTTTGACGTTAAACTGTAATAACCAAATTCTAATGCGTTCTGGATTTTTGGTGAGTATTTCGAAAATTTTCTCTTTATTCCCGCAATCTTGTCATATCTAGGTTGTTGACTTATAAAGATTGAGATTGAGTTTCATATAAACTCTTTCTTTTCGTACGTACTCACATGTATACTTCGATTTTTCAAACTATATTCTAGACTATTACACATAATAAGGTGTACGCTTCATTATATGCACATCTAATTCCCTCCTGAAAATATATTAGTTTCCTAATTTACAATTTTGCACGTTGAAGAACTTTGTTGAAATTTCTCAGCTAGGTTGATAAAGTTACTTGCGAGCTACTTAACTAATAGGTCAAACTTTCCACACTATAGTCGAATTTCGTCTCTCATGGCGTCACTGGTAAGTACGTAGGGACCACTCTAAGGGCCTATTCTCCTACCGAAACCACTTACTTCATATATTACCGAGCTTGCTTCTTGTGAACAACCGAACCAACTATTTTGTAGAGCCATTTACGTAGCACATATGCGATCGTTCCGATTTGTAATAGATGTAATTATACAATCCGCTTTAGTATAATGGAAAAGATTTTCAAATAAATTTATTATTTATTGTTGAGATAATTAGTTTACCGGTGCATGTTTGTAAACGGATGTAATGGGTTGTAGGATACACCGCAAACGTTTCAACATACATTTTAGTAATAATCACACCCTCCGAGTTCCAATTTCACCGGCTTCCTCCACCAATAATATCATTTCACGTATTATATTAGATGTGTTTATTGTTTATTATTAACTAAACGTGGTATTAAGTTTAATTATTTGAATGATAAAAAATTTTTGGTGTAAACAATTTTATTCAGGTTTAGATTAAAGGAGTTAAATGACTTTTTATGGCTAGAATTCACTTTTTCATTGAATGTAAAAACAGGCGGCATGAGAAACCCTGCTTTAGTGCCATTAGCGAAAAGTGGAATACCACGCCTTTGCCACGTTCAAAAAAAGTGGAGAGACCTTGCGGTTTCATTCATTTCCTTCAGCACGTTCTGTTTGTTTTATTTTCTTTGTAAAATTGATATAAAAAGGATTTGAGATAAATCAAATTCACTTTTAAAATATATTACTAATATTTTATTTCAATAGAAAGTAAAGGAATGAGGAACTGGTTTTATCGATTTTCATTGCAAACTCTATTAATTTCCTCCGATTCTAGAATCACAGCGATTACTCGGGCCAAGTTTCCGCTTGGACGGAGGTTGATGATTATCTTTACCCAGTACAAGGATTCCTTTCTTAATTTTCAACCTATCCCGCTACTTGCTAATCTCGGCTTAGGGCCACCCGGTATTGATAACATCCGGAGTTCGCTAAAGCCAACCGGAAGTGAAGTAGGAAAGCAATGTTCAATCGGGCTATCGAATCGTGTCAGTTGTTGCAGAAAATTGGAATGCTCTAAGGTATTTTTTGTAAAGATTAAATGATACCTTTTCCAAAGGTTTAATTTCATTTACCTCCTTTACCTTTACCTCCCACTTTCGTTAAACGTCAATTTAAATTTGATTAATATTTAAAATTAATCCGATAACTTAAAAATAAGCTGAAATCAATTAATAATAATATGCGAGAAACAATTCCTCTTCGGGTTGTATTCATAATTAATTCTTTTGTTCTCGGTGTAGTCAAGAATCGATTCGGTTCCGACGACTCTTCTGGTTAGATGCAATTTGCAGCAGCTCTGATTTTCATTCTACACGGAGACCCGAATACGACGAAATCGTTTTTACGACTCTGCGGTTACATCCTATGTCTACGTTAAAATTTAATGTCTGATTGCACATTTGTTTATGTTAGAATTACTATTCAAGATTATATTCAGTTTTGATGTTGTTATCGTTCCCACTAAAACGGTTGATATGTTATTAGGATGCAAAGCTAAACATTATGTGAGTAATATATTTTGTCGATATGACGTAATAGCCCAAGTCTTTAAAAATTAAGAAAAATCTTTAAAGTATTAAGTAATCAAAAATCTTGAACCCGACGCGGTTGTACTGCTCAGGCCGATACAAACCGATGCAACTATGCTGCCGAGGAAATAGCTCAAGACTTGTAAAGCAATAAATAGACGTTAAGTATAACGTTAAGTACAATATGGGAAGTATCCCCTATTGATATGTTACTAAAAAGTCAAAGAAGCTGAGGTAGTGGTTTAATGCATAAAATAAATTCAGATTATAATTGCAATATCAATATGTCATTTAGACACTGAAGTGGCTAAGCTGTTGAAGCAGCAGCTGAAGACATAAAAAGTAGAAAGTATGTATACGTGTACATAATAACATTATTGAGGCAAAAATATGCAATAAATACACTCCGCAATATTTTTGAACATTAAAATTTTTAATATGTAGTAGAAAAAGGTTATAAAATTTAAGACTCTGGCACGAGTGGTCATTAAGGTGAATTTCATTCATTTTATTATGTGGTTAAATTCAGTCGCCAGACACAGATTCAAATATTTGTAGTCGACCAAACAAATAGTGATCCTATAATTTCATCTAAAACATAACCAACTTTTCTCACCCCTTTCAATCTAAACTCACACTAAATAAGTAAGCCAAATCCTCTAGGATCGCTGTGCGCAACCAGAATCCCCTAATATAGAGATGGGGACTCTGGGGTTACAGAGTGAAGCACTCCCAGGGAGATGAGAAAAATAATCTAGAGATGGGGATACAGGGTGAGGGTTTAATTTGTTAATTTTGTTTGAAGTTTAGGATTCTTTGCAACTTTCAACATGCTATATATTAATGTATGCAGTTTTATGTGAGGGTACAATACTATCACAGCACCTAGGCCCCAGCGAGCCTCTTATACATCCTCACAATGAATCATTCATTCAAAGGTCAGAAAATCCGATGCTTTCATGAACGTTAATATGGAACAGAGGAACATGTTCCTTATATTCGAGATTCAGGCAGTCACAAACAATATGACTTGTGCTTACATAACTTGCAGTGTCCGATTAGGCAGTGGCTGAACTTATCAGCTTTGATATTGTATTAACGTCTAGCGGTCCAAAAGGTTCAGGGAAGATCGGCGCTCTTTTCGCTAACCTGTCCGCGTGAACAGGATTGGGCACAGTGCAGAAAAAATAAATGCAATATGCGTTTCACTATCATTACTTTTTCAGTGTCAGTTAAAACGCGAATTTCATTTTAGTGAATATTTAGTGATAGTTGAACTAAACTAGACTAAACTAAACTAAAAATTACATCTCCACTAAATATTTAGCGGTGGTGAAAAAGAAATTCGTGGATATGCATAAATATTATTATATAATATTTGGTGATAGTGAAAAATTTAAATGATAATTAACATTTGTCATTGACAACTGAAATAGTATAAGAATGTGAAAAATGAAATTCAAACGTATTTAGTTCAAAATTGTGTTATTAAAAGTTTAATGATAGTAGATTTTTCACTATCACTAAAAGTTTAGTGGTATTACAACTTTTTTCACTATCATAAAATTTTTACTAATAGTGGATTTTGCATCTTATCTACCACTGAATAAACAGTGGTAGTGCAGTTTAGTAATAGTGATAAATGTCCAACCCTGGTTTGTAGCAATTATTTCGGACGTCGTTATTTCTTAGGCCGTCGTGCAATACGACCCTAGCGAAGTGGAAAGGTGCAGCTAAGTTCCAGAACCTTAAGCCTTCTTTGATCCACTAGTATAGATGGTTCGTGTTTTGTGATATTGTCTCAATGCCAAAATGTGGCTTGGTTAAGAATGTAGGTATTATGTAATCTGTGTGAGCTTCAAGGCCCACCTTGTAGACAGCCTCTAAGCACAGCTCTCTGTACTATATGACTATTGACGGGGGTTTTGATAAACACTCCCTCTACGTAAAGGAAAGCCCTTAAAATAGAAATTCATCAAATTCATCTTTGGATCCCTAGACCAACTTATTTATGTAGTATACTCAAAGGAATTCGTAAATGTAATCAACAGTATAATTGGTTTGGAATTATAGATGCTACGGAATGACTAATAGAAATTAAAAACAAAAACAAAAATACCATTTCCGTATAAAACAAAATAAAATAAAACTATTCGTTGTTGTCTATGTACAAATTTGGAACATTCCTTTTTGTTTTTGGAAAGAATGTTTTATCTGCAACCCTCTACTGTCCAATATTTTAGCTATTACACCATTTCACTCCTGTCTTGATCTCCCTCTTCTACCACACTCTTCTACCACACGACCTTGCTTCCCATACTTGCTTCACCGGTATCTCCTCTTTAAGTCTACTTAGGTGTCCCCACCAGCTCAGTTGTCTCTTCTCTATATACTCTTCTAGAGTTTCCATATTTAATTCTTTTCTGATATCTATGCTCCTTAGATATTTCATCTCCATTGCCGCTATTTTCTTTTTCTCTCTGGATGTCAATGTCCAAGATTCACATCCAAATGTTAACACTGGTCTATATATTGTTTTATATACGTTGAGTTTTGTGTTTCTCGTTACTTCCTTCTTATTTATCAGGGCTTTATTAATCTTGTAATACACTTTGTTGGTGTTTGATATCCTCTCTTCCAGTTCGCTAAACATTTTTCCATCTTGGGTGATTTTGACTCCGAGATATTTAAACTCCCATACTTGCTTTGTTTTTATGTTGTCAATTTTTATGTTAACTGCTTCTTCCTTCCCTATTATCATTACTTTTGTTTTCTCTTTGTTCATGCTCATTCCGTATTTTTTCAAGGCTTCATTCCATTTCTCTAGTCTCTCTTATAGTTCTATCGCCAAGTTCGAAATTTGTATTATATCGTCCGCAAAAGCACCAATGTCGATTTGTACCCTTTTTAGTTTCCTATAACCTATCGTTACTTGTTTCCTTGTTTTGTTCATTTCTTTTATAGTTTCGTTCATATATGTGATGAACAGTGTTGGGCTCAATCCACCGCCCTGCCTTACTCCTTCATTAGTAGTGGAAGATTCTGATTTTTGATTATTATAAATGATTTTTGTTGTGTTGATCTCGTATATGGCTCTTATTATTTATATCAATTTTGTGCTAACTCCTCTCCGTCTCAAAATTGTCCATAATCTTTCACGCGGTACCTTGTCAAAAGCCTTTTCTAGGTCTATAAATCCTAGGTATATTCCTTTTTATTGCCTAACATTTTTTTCAATAATTTGTTTGAGTGTAAATATGTGGTCCGGTATACTTCTACCCTTCCTGAATCCACTCTGGGCTTGATATAGTGTTTTATCTGTTATAGGTTTTATTCAAAGTTCTATAATTTGTTCTAGTATTTTTATGTGTGTATTGATTAGTGTAATTCCTCTGTAGTTGTTGCATTGTCTTCTATCACCTTTCTTGAATATTGGTACTATAAGAAATGTTTTCCCTTCTTCTGGTATATATTCTTCTTGCCATATCTTTTGATATATGTTTACCAATATCTTCATTTCTCTGTCCCTCAAACACTTAATCATTTCCGTTGTGTTATCTTGTCTTCTCCTGGTGCCTTTCCGTTTTTTAGATTTTTTATCGTTTCTTTTACTTCTGCTTCTGATATGTTTTCGTCTAGTTTTTCATTTACTTAAAATTTTTACTTCTTCCTCCGTTTGTTGTATTTGGCCTGGATCTTTCGTGAGGAGTTCTTCGAAGTGATCTTTCCATCTTTCTATTATCTTCTTTTCGTCCTTTATTACTTCATTGTTCTTGTCTTTTATCCACCTTACCTTGTGTCCATTTTCATTTCTGCACTTCTTTAATATGTTATAAACCAGTTTTTGGTTCTCCCTACTATTCCTCTCCATTTACAATCCGAATTCTTCCCAACTTCTTCCTTTTGCCTGCACAGTTTTCCTGCTCAAATATTTCTTCCAAGCTCTTCTTTTAACTTTTATTTCCGATTTTATTTTTTCTGTCCACCACTTGGTTTGATTCTTGTTCTTGTTATTACGGTGTTTTCCACAAAACTCTTCTGCTGCCATTAACATTGCGTCTCTTATCATCTTCCACGCATCTTCTATTTTACTTGATTTCCTCCTTATATCTTCGTTTATTATACTCGTAACCTTTTCTCCGTATTTTGTGCTTATCTCTTCTGTTCTCAGTGGGTATGTTTTGATTGATTCATGTTTTTTCCTTTTTTCTATCCTTGACTTCACATTTCCTTCTCTGTTGTTTCTAATTTTGGCGACTACCATAAAGTGATCGTTTCCTATTTCTGGCCCTCTTCTCACGCTTGAGTCCACAATTTTTCCTTTATTTACCTCTTCTACAAGTATGTAATCGATAACTGACTTCCGTTCTCTTGCTGTTTCCTCTCTGGTATATATATGTATGTCTTTATGCGTAAAGAATGTGTTAGTTATTATTAAGTTATGTACTGTACAGAAATCTAGCATTCTCCTCCCGTTGTTATTTCTCGTATCTTCTCCATATTTTCCAATCATTCGTTTATATATATTGCCCCTTCGACCTACTCTACTATTAAAATCGCCTCCTATTTATATGACCCCCTCTGCATTCTCTGTAGTTTCCTCTAACTTATCCCAGAATACTTCCTTATTAACAGCAACCTCATCTTCGTTGTGTTTTCTGTTATCAACAATATGTCTAGTCCTGTGTTTTCAAATTCCGTTTCCAGTTCCTCTTCTTTTCCCTGTATGCCTCTCACATTCCATGTCCCTATCCTCCAATTATCCTTTGTACTGGTTTTTCTTATTGTCTTCGTATCTTTTGTTTCACTAAGCTTTTTCATTAGTTTTTTGGCAACAGCGGTGTTTGTACTAGTCCTTTCTCTGTCTTGCTCCATTTGTATTCGTCGTTAACTATTTTGAGTGTTTGATATCCTACTCTTACGTTGTTCCCCTTACGTTGACCTGATTTCTCTCTGTATCTGTCTTTCATTCTTTGTTAAGTCATTATCTATATATGTTTTTGTTCCTTTCAACTTGTTTCTTTCTCCCATAATTCTCGTTTTCATGTCTCATGTTTCCAGTTCAGCTACAATTATTTTCATTCTTGTGTCCTTGTTTATCCTTGTTGCTTTCATCATTCTAGTTTGTATTCCCATTTCTTCTTGTATAAATTGTTCTACTTTTGCTATCAAGTTTTCATCCTCCATTTTCAGACCCATTATTACTATGTTGTTTCTCCTTTTATCTATCTCTTCTCGTTCCTGTCTGTTTTCTAGTTTCTCAATTCTAATTGTTAATTGTTCCCTTTCCTTCTTCCATTCCTCATCCCTCGCGTTCATTTCGTTCTTCAGTTCTCTAATTTCCTTCTTTAGTTCCTCTTTATTCCTTCTCATATCATCTTTAATTTCATTCATAATCTCTTTCATCATTAATTTTAATTCTTCCATATTTTCTTTCGTTTGTTTATGAGGTCTATCCAAGGGTTTTGTTTGGTCTGTTTCCTCTTTACCTTTACCTTACTTTACCTAGGTTTCCTCTTTACCTTTACCCTCCTTAAGATAGTTAATGTCTTAACACAAAAATTCTTTTGTCTTCAGAGCCATTGGTTATGCATCTTCCAACAAATCGTACTTTTTTATATAATATACACCAAGGAGTTTGCAAATGTACTTATAAGTGTAGTTGAGTTGAAATTGTTGATAGTATAGGGTACAGAATGACGATATTTTGAATTTTGGGATCCTTAATGTTAGTTAATACAAAAATTTACCATTCATCATTTACCACATTAACGATATATTAATGTCTATGTCTTCAGTTTCAGCTAACACTTCGTTTTGTGATTGAATGGTCGTTTGGCTATTAAGCAAATCATTCGGTTCTTATTTCCTCTCAATATTACTGACAACAGTATCGGGCAAGGATTGAAGCATCAGAACTCCGATATGGTATAAGCGATTTTTCTTTAACTGTACAAAGCACAAACCTGACCATTTATTGGATTTATTTAAGTCTTTCATCCAAGAGACAAGAATGTCCTGTACGTCTTGATTTGCTCTTTCCACTTTACTATGCACAATTTTAGTGTCGAACAAATTCGCTAATAATATCCGCTTGATAAATACAACATTTGCAAATTCACGCATGATATATTATCTAGAAAATAATAATCTGGTATAACTTCATATTGAAAATGTTTCATATGTATGTTTTTTTGTGAAGACAATTTTAATATAAATAAATTATTAACTTGGCTGAAGATGACTAAATATAACTAGTCGAAACCGATCCTATTAAAATGAAAAAAAAAAATTATTGCAAGAAACTCAAACTAACAGATCCCACCGAGAATTCGAAACTTGGTTAATTTTAAACAAAGGCCAGATGCAGCATATACGCGTTCTACCACAAACGATGTAATCAACCACCCTTTTTCAATAAAATTAAACAAAAAGAGGGGTTGAGAGTGGAAAACCGCACGGTATGCTCACGTTCACCCTTCCAAATTGACCTTCGAAGTCCTTCAACAACGAATATCGGGAAAATATTCAAAAGAAAATTTCATTTATACTATTAAGTTCTAAATAGAATCAATTTATAGTTTTAGATTTTTTTTTGTTGGAATCGATTGGTCCATTTTTCAGGAAGTTTCAAAAATAAATATCACAAAAACTAAATGAAGTATTTACGCGAAATAGATTACGTTTTATTGGTAAAACGTCAAAAATCGTTGAATAAAAAAAAATGTGTAATAACTTACACTTTATAAAGTCACCCATGAAATCGGGTCTATAAAATGTAACAATTATATTTGTAAGTGATCGTGATAAAACGGTGTATAAACGAGTTTTGTTCCATTGTATTCAGTCAGTTCGCGAAGGGCATATTGTGGTAACGTGAGCAACCGATGATACTCGTGGGATTCAAGTAGAATCGCGTGACAACGTAATCCTACTTCTATCATCGCAGTAGATGTTATTCCACATGTGTTCTCCTACTTCAGTCTATTGCACGGAATATTGTCTCTGTAATATTTGAAAATTCGGAACGGTATACCTCCATTTTACACCACTTGTTATCGCAATCTTTTGTTCTCGACTTTTGTCAGTATCGCATTGTTATTTCACTTAATTATCCAGAAAATTAACTGCAGTGTCGTTTAATAAAGTAATAAGTCAGACTTTTACAAATTACTAGGAGTATTAAATTAGAAATGAAATATGTTAAATGAATGAATGATGAAGTAGATAATTTGAAGTGACCCAGAAACATATGAAGCAGCAATCAGGAAATTAGGTCCATCGCTCTGTCAGATCTATCACTCATTGTCGCTTTGATAAGCTTTACTAACTTTGGCGGTATTCCCAATTCGTGCATAATGGGTACAGTTGTTCTCGGCGAAGTAAATACGTGTTGTTGCAAGCGGACAAATATGTTGGTGAAATTAATGTCTTGTACTACTATGATATAATGTAATTTTGCAATTATGTTTGTGGTGATGAGTTTAAGGCTTTTATTCGTGATCAAGCTTAGTATGTTGTTCATTAACTTTCATTCCGTAAATGTACACACCGTTGATCAATGCATACATTAACTAATTTACGTAGTTAAAATTAACGGTATTCTTATTGAACATTTTCAAAAAGAAGCTATCTTGTTCTTTTATTTGGGCCGCACTATTCTCGATATTTATTCAAAAGGGTGCTTTTGAACTTGTTTATTAAATATTATTAGAAGGTTTAGATTTCTGGAAGTTTTTGTTCTTTTTTCTTCCATGTTAGTAATTAGCTTCAGTTTTCCATTTTTATTCTAAGGTGAAGTTGAAGATCATATACACGGTGCGTCAATGGTGCGGGGTGGTTAGAAATGTTTTTATGGCATCATATATTACAAAAAGAACGTAACGAAATGTTGGACAAACAAATGGACAATGAAATTTCTATAAAAGTGTAAAAATTTTAAGCAAAAAACTTGTTCATGACTGCAAACCCAGTTTGAAATAAAACACACTGCGCATAACGCAGAATGTGACCAATGAAACGAGCGAAATAATAAAAGCGGTAACGTTTCAAAATTCAAAGAAAATTATAAAAATTCTAATAGATTACAAAGACAAACCCGAAAATTAACAATATGAAGATTAAAATTATTACAAGATCTTAGTAATTTTTAAACAAGCTAGACCACTAAACTTCAGAATATCATGTCTGTGGAGTAATTAGAGACTCCAACTATGGAATCATCATAGTGTGGGTTGAAATTAAAGTTTTTGTTAGTTTTATCCTTTGTAAATAAGTAAGCATAAATATTGCTCAAATTCTGTGTATCCATCTTAAAATTGATCGCATTCTTAATGTAATTGATATGAATCATTTCGGGAACAAGTCTATTATGATAATTCATTTCAGTGTCTAAAATCTTGACCTCATCGAAATTAAAGGTGTGTTTACAATCATGAACATGCTGGGATAATGCACAAACTGTTTTGTTCAACCGGCAATTACTTTTATGTTTTGATATACGTTTGATACACGTTTGGTCAACATATCTACCATCACAATCATTACATGAAATGCAGTAGATTAAATTTGGTTTGTATTTGTCTTCAATTTTATCTTTTAATGTAGTGAAATGGTTTCCTAATTTGTTTTCATAACAGTCTATTATTTTTATATTTTCAATGACTTTGAGAGTTTTCTTTAAGGATTCACTTAATTTGTCAATAAAAGGAAGCTTTTTATATTCCAGAGGTTCAGTTTCTAATAAAGTTGGATTTGTTAAACTGATCTGTTCGGCGATATTGACATTAGAAGTTGAAAACAATAATTTATTAATTAGTTTTAGTGGATAACCATTGTTAATAAAATTATTTCTGAGAAATTCTAAGTTTTCCTTTGAAAAACAAATTTGAGTAACTCTATGCTTCATGTACAAAACTGTAGAAATTTTGTGTTTAAAATTGTGATTTGAATAACAGTTTAAGTAATGTCCGGAGTATGTTGGTTTCACGTACCAATTAAATTGAATTTTATTAACAGAATTTCGTATAACTGTTGTATCTAAAAAAGGTAAGCTATTATTAGTTTCCTTTTCTATGGTAAACTGAATGCTCGGATGAAAATTACTAAAAGACTGCAAAATCACATTAACATCATCTTTGTGAACTCCCAAAATTAAATCATCTACATATTTCTTAATAAAATGTATACGAAACTTTGAACCGTTATCAGTCAGTATCTCATCCATCACAATCAAAGCCAAAACTGGTGATATTTTTGATCCCATTGGGGTACCCTCAATCTGGTGATAAATAACATTGGTGAAAGTAAAAATTGAAGTGTCAAAGATTAATTTTACACCAAGAAGGAAAGTGTCCTTATCCCATATGCAATTATTAGCAATAATGTCCCATTTTTCATTCACAATGTGATTGACCAAATCCAACGGAATGACTGTAAATAAATTTACAACATACAAAGATATTAAAATGTGGTCCTCTGGAAGGCTGTAACCCCTGAACTCATCTACGAAACGAAAAGTGTTGGTGATGTTATAGTCAGTTCTATTACTAAAAGCACGGCTCAAAATGTCTGACATATACCCAGACAATTCGTATGAGGCAGCACCAATTGAAGAAATTATAGGTCTTAAAGGTAACCCTCCTTATGAATTTTAGGTAAAAAATATACCTTAGATAAAACAGAATTATTACAAATAAGTTTCCTTTTTTCTACTTCAGTTATGTTTTGTTTAGCATACTACATTTTAATATAATCATTGATTTTAGTTTGAACAGATGTTATTGGATTTGTATTTAAAATTTTGTAAGTTTTATCATCGTTAAGCATACTGTTTGATTTTTCTAGATAGTCATCTCTGTTAATGATAACTGTAGTAGCACCTTTATCAGTTTTTGTAATCATTAAGGTAGGGTTTTCCCTCAGGAAAATTTTAGTTTTTTGTAAAAGTTTATGAAGTAAATTGTGCAACCCATCACACGTTCTGCCGGTATTCATAAAATTAGTAATATTGTTAGTGATCTTTCCTCTCATAACGTTTTTTGATTCATCTTTTAAAGTACTTATAATGTTCTCTAAATACATCAACGACCTCTTCAAATGTAAATTAACCGAGTCCACAGGTAAATTGAACTTAGGACCAAGAGACAACAATGTTACAACTTCCTCAGGTATATTGACTGTGGTTAAATTAACTCACCATTTTTTATTATCATTAAATAATTTAATGCTATTATTGGACTTGGTCAATAACGCTGCAAACTTTTTACAATTTACTTTCTTAATACTATTATAAACTTTATTATATTTAAATTTTAAAAAATCACTAAAACTACTAAATAAATTGAAAGGTAAAACTGATTTTGATGCGATCAGATAAGTCGTTAAATGAGTCCCTAGACTTATTTAAAACACATGTTTTTAATGTTATTTATTTTTCTTAGAAGTATTGATGAGTTAGTTTCCAATAAATTTATCCAATTGGCTGCATTATTCCCGATGTGTGGAGGTAGAATACCATTTCTTCGACACTTAATTAAAAATGTGAGACGATTTTTTATTTTTGCAAGCTTGATGTTAATCCTGGATAATTTCTTCATATAATCAAAAGCGAGATTACCAATATTCCCCCTGATTTCCTCAAAAAATCCCATTACTGAAAGTAGAACAGCAAGAAGTATCCAACGACCAAATTTTTAATATCATATATTACCACCACATTATTATCATTCTATGTATATTTTTACATATGCTGATTAGTTGAAATAAGAAAAAGTTTCAAGTCAGTGGCGTATCCTGGCAATTGCTGTCTGTAACGCAAATTTAAAAAATAATTAAAAAGATAATTTTGTATATGATATTACCTTCAATTTTGTAATCTTAACTTAACCCGCGCGACTTTTTTCGCTACTTTTCAGTTGTCTATGTTTTACCCTCCACCCAATTAGGGGATCTGACATGTTCATTCTGTAGAATGATTATTATCTTGTATCAAAAAAACGGACAAAATTGTTATTACATGTATTTGGTAAAAATAAAACAATTTTCTATATCAATCACCAATTAAGAAATCACCATGAAATATGAAGTCATTTGAAGCCAATTTATTTTGTATTTAATGGACCAAAGAATGTCTCCAAATTTTTAAACTTTCGAGTTATTTAATTAACATTCTGCAGATCTAATTACATCTTGGGTAAAATCAAGCAATTTTCAAAAAAATTGTATTCCAAGAACTAATTGAGATACTGCAATAAAATAAGAAGAAATTTAGCAAATTATTTAGTATTTAATGCGCCAAAGATTATTTCTGCATATTTTTAAATAGAAAAACGTTTGTTGGTTTTCTACTTTATTAAAGATTGGTAAAAATATTTTTGTTCTACCAGTTTCGGTCTTATCAGTCCATCTACAGGAACCTTTGAGAACACGTCGAATGTTGATTTCAGAGTATTTTATAAATATCTCTTCTATTCTATCAGAAAACAATTTTTATTGTTACTTATTTAAATATCTTCGAAAAATTCTTCTTCATAAATCTTTGAGTTATGATTTTGTTATTAAAATTCTGAAAGAGAGTTTTAGAGCCTTCCATATACTTGAACTGTTTCCAAAAAACTTGAAATGCTTCAGTTGAAGGCTGCTAGGAAAGTTGATATTGCTGCCAGAAGACTTGATTCTGTATCCAGAGGGCTTGATACTGCTTATAGATGACTTGATACTGCTACCAAACGACTTGAGATATTTCCAGAAAACTTGAAATCCTTTCAGAAGACTTGAGTTGTTTCTATAAGATTTGAAATGCTCATAGCAGACTGAATACTTCTTCCAGAAGATCTGAAATGCTTCCAAAAGACTTGTAATGTTTCCATAAATCTTGAAATCCTTTAAGAAGACTTGAATTGCTTCCAAACGACTTGAAATACTCGCAGGAAACTTGACATCCTTTCAGAGGACTTGAATTGCTTCCATAAGACTTGAAATGTTTCTAGGAGATTTGATGCCGCTTCCAGAACATTTAAAATACTTACAAAAGACTTCAAATGCTTCTAGAAAACTTAACATTACTTCCAGAAGATTTGATACTGCTTTTAGCTGACTTCATACTGCTTCCAAAAGACTTGAATTGCTTCCATAAGACTTCAATTCTTCCAAAGAAATTGAAATTCTTCTAGGAAACTTAATATTACTTCCAGAAGACGGTTTCGTAAGATTTGATATTGCTTCTAGAAAATGTGATATTTCTTCCAGAAGACTTGATATTGATTCTAAAAGACTACAAATATTTCCAGTATACTTGAAATACTTATAGAAATATTTGATACTGCTTTTAGCTGACTTAATACTGCTTCCGAAAGATTTCAAGTACTTTCTGAAGACTTAAAATGCTTTCGGAAAACTTGAAATGGTTCCAGAAGTCTTGAAATGCTTTCAGAAGTCTTGAAGTGCTTTCAGAATGAAATGCTTCCAAAAGACTTTAAATGCTTTTAAGATATTTCTTATTACTGCCAGAAGATTTGAAATGCTTTCGCAAGACTTGATATTGCTTCCAGAAGAATTGCTAATTCTTCCTCCAGGTACATGGTAATGTCAGTATGAGGAAAAATAAAAACCAATATCGGCTTAAACGATGTGTATTATATAAATAAGGTTAGGTTAGGTTAACTTTATTAAAGTTCTACAATAAAATGGAATTTATAAACGTTGTTAATATTAATATTTACCGTCAAAATAATAAGAGAATAACAAGAGATCGCTAAACCTTGTGAAGAGGTTCAAAAAGCGATATTTTGTTGCTATTGTTTTCGTGAAATTAATTTTGTGTTAAAGACGTGTTTTTTTGAAAAACCCACGTTCAAATTTATAAAAATAGTTAAACCGAAAAATATATAAAGAATTATAAAAAATTGAAAAATATTGCCAAAAACGTACAGGTTGATACCTGTACGTAAGAAACTGTAACAAAGACTTGATAGTCTTTCTTCCAGAAGGCCAGAAGATCTGAAATGCTTTCAAAAAAGTACTTATACAAATTTATTAATGGTTTTATCTAGATTGGAGTTACCATTTTCCATTAGATTTAATGTACTATTGAGCTTTTTCATCCCAATTGCAAATATTGAATGTCAAAAAATTTCTTAAAAGTTCTTCCTCATTTACATACCGTATTTCTCGATATACATGCAAAGTACACGTGGAATCAAAGAATATCTGATATCTTCGAGTTGTACGTTGAGAAGATATCTATCTTTCTCCTTGAACAGAAAGAAGTGGTTTTCTTCCAAGCTTTGATTTTTTGTCCTTGTTCCCTTTCAGATATCGTCGGAGTATTCGTAAAGAAACACTAAAATGTTTGGAAGATGTCAAAATTTGATATTTCTTTACGCTTAATAGCTAATTTCTTTTTATAAAAGAATCTTTTCCCACTTAAAATAATTCCACACATAAATTAAAAAAAAATTCACTTTTTTCAAATACAATAATTAAGAAAATATATCATGAAGAGATTCATTATTTCAATTTTAATGATCATACATACAGAATTATATTCGTTGACCTTGATTTCCTGAGGATGACCAATGATTAACCGGTCAAAATCTAAATTATATAACGAAATATTTCATCGTTTAACTGCAATACAATGTTTTTATTTTATTTTAAAAATTTGTTTCAACTCAACCAGACCTCTGAGTAAATAATAGAGTAAATAAATAGGCTTTTGTGAAGCCGATGGTTTGCAATAAAGATATACAATTTCTTGATGATATGAAATAAGATTTAAGAGCACCTTTTACAAAAGTTTAAGCTTCCATCTCTTCACATTCTTTTATAAAGAAGTTTTGTGTCAATCTAACTCATCTCTGTGTTTCTGTAATATCGACTTTCAAAAATTCATGTCTCAAGAACGGTCCATTGTTAAGATACACAACTTCTTTATCATATAAATCAAGTTTTAAGAACACTGTTGAGAAAAGTTTAAGCTTCCATCTCTTCACATACTTTTATAAAGCAGCTTTAAGTCAACATAACTCATCTCTACGCTCTTGTGTTCTCTTCTAATTTATTGATGATATAAAAGAAGATTTAAGAACACTTTTTACAAAAGTTTAAGCTTCAATCTCTTCAGATTCTTTTATAAAGCAGTTTTTAGTCAAGCTAACTAATATCTATGTTTTTGTGATACCGAGTTTTATCAGAACGTTTTAAATGAAGATTGCTAAATTAATCTAATCTATTATCAAGCACAACTACATCAGTTTTTGGAGAAGAACGAAATAAAATTGACGCTTATTGTTTAAAATGGAAGTAGATGGAAGACAGAAACTTAATACAAAACATTCTCATAACTTCTTTAGAAACTTTAAGAAATTACATGTTTTAATTGCAAATCATTCTGGAGATACGAGGTTTTAAAAATTGATGTAATACTGATTTAAGTAATAAATTAAGTTTGTGATTCTGAAGAATAATAGAGAAGAAGGATAAGAACAATATGAAACGATGGAGGCTTTTCATCTTATCAGAAGTACTTTCAATTTACATTTTATAATCTCAATAAATTTTATGTCTCTACACCAAACAGTTTTTGAAGTATAACATAATAAAAATATTTCGAATGGGTTATCTTGGAACAGATTATTTTTATAAAAAATCTTCTCAACCATACATTTTTAATCTTTTTTTATCTCTAACTTGTGAAGATGATAAAATAATTAAAATGATTACTTGTATCGTTTTCGTGGTGTAGTCGGTTATCACATCCGCCTAACACGCGGAAGGTCCCCGGTTCAAACCCGGGCGAAAACAGCTTTTTTTTATTTTTGTTCTATATTCTTGCGCATTAATAATTGTGTTTGCGATAAACATATCGCAATATCATACCTACGCTATTTTTAATTTATTACAGACTATTTAAAATTTATTAATCTCAAGATATAACCAATTTTCTTTCCACATTTATGCTAAAGAATACCAGGTTAGTGATATGTGAGGAGCTAACTTCTATTAAGTATAAATTGTTGAAGTTGGCTAAGGAGAAACTCGGCGTTAAAAATGTTTGGTCCTATGACGGGAAAATATTTACTAGACAAAATAACACATTAATTGTTATAAGATCGTCCTCCGATTTAGATAATCTCCTGAAGCCCTCTTTATAAGCTTAACTCGCAACTCTATAAAAATGCTGAATAGTATGGTTCCTCTATTATTATTATTTTATTATTGTATTTTATAATTACGCTTTTGTTCTCTTTTTTTTTTTTGAGTTACGAATACTTATCTTGTTTCTGTTTTCTCCTGTCTTTTTTGTTTAAATACGGAGTGAGTAATCGAATTATCTTAACTGCTTTGTTACTTCGTGTTATAGTAGCATTAGCATTATTATTATTTTTGCTTTTTCGTTTTATTTTTGTCGCTATCTTTATATTTGATTGTATCTTACATATTTTTTTTGCGCTTTGTCAGACTGTTGAATTAGCCTGCCTTGTTAATTAATAAATTTTTGTCTTTTCTCATGGTGTCGACCACTAAGGAGTTGAGGTTTGCACATTTAAATATAAGATCTCTACAACCGAAAGTACATAAGTTGCATGATCTATTGATTGACTTGAGAGTGGACTTGGTTGCCCTTTCTGAGACCTGGCTTTCTGATCTGATCGATGATGATATGATTTGTATTGATGGATATACCGTATTGAGATGTGATCGTGGCTCTAGGGGAGGAGGGGTATGTTTTTACTTAAAAAGTAACATTAAATATTCTGTTATTACCTCGTCCGCTGACATTGAACAACTTTGGGTGTTGCTGCATCTGCGTGGCGGTGATATTGCGGTGGGAGTTGCCTACAGACCGGGTTATGTCGATTGTTCTTTGCTTTTGGGTGAGTTGGATGACACGATTGCGAACTGCCTGCTCCTGACTGATCGAATTCTCTGTTTTGGAGACTTTAACATTAATGTGCTCAACTCTGGAAGCTCAGATACGCTGCGATTGTTTTGTTTCCTGAACTCGTGGGAAGCAACCCAACTGATTGATTGTCCGACCAGAACAACCGCATTGTCCGCTACACTTTTAGATCTTATTATATCATTTGATGCGTCCTTGGTTCTCTCTTCGGGTGTGGTTGATTGTGCCTTTTCAGACCACGATGTCGTCTTCTGCGAGCTTGCAGTGCGTGCGACTCGTGTTGTGCCAACTGTCCGTTACCTCCGTAGCATTGCTAATATTAATCTAGAACGGTTTACTAGTGACCTGAATCTTATTCCTTTTGATTCCATATTGAGAATAAATTGTGTTAATGAAAAGGTGAATTATTTTAATCGTAAAATCTTATCTCTGTTCGACCAACATGCACCCATAAAAAAGTGTAGTTTCTCTAAAATTAATCCTCCTTGGTTAACTGAAAATTTAAAATTAATGATGAGACTTCGAGACGATGCAAAAAAAAGATTCAAACGAACTGGTAGTAGCGGTACCTGGGAGTATTATAAGGATTTGCGAAATTTGACTTCCCGCACGGTAACAGCTGAAAAGCGAGCATACTTTGAATTTGTAACTAATGGCGTTAACAATAAAAACGTTTGGCGTCGTCTCGAGTCTTTGAACGTTAAACGGAGGAAGCACGTTGACTTGCCTTGCTGTCTAAAGCAGGTCTCTGAGCTTAACAACTTTTTCGTTGATGGGGTAGCGGATGTGGCAAACAGTTTTTGCAATGTTGGGTATGATGGGGACGCGTATGATTGTTCTCCTTTTCCAGACAGAAACTATGAATTTTTACCTGTTACCGCTGACGCTATAAAAGATATTATCTATAATTCGAAATCATCTTCTGCAGGTTCTGACGGTTTGAGTTCCCAAATGATAAAGCTGTGTTGCCCTACGGTATTGCCCTATATTACGCATATTATGAACTCATGCTTGATAGAGAGCACAGTCCCAGATTGTTGGAAGTTTGCAATAGTCAAACCAATACCTAAAAATTCAAAACCTCTGTCTTTTAATGACCTCCGGCCTGTTAGCATCCTCCCATTTCTTTGTAAGGTCTTTGAGAGGGTGATTCAGTTTCAACTGTCACAATTTGCCAATCTATATGATATCCTTCCACCTACTCAGTCTGGATTCAGGGAAGGACACAGTTGTACCACGGCGATGTTGGCTGTTACGGACGACATTATGGAGGCTACAGACAGGGGCGAAATACAATAATGACGCTGTTGGATTACAGTAAGGCGTTTGATACGGTTAACCACTTAACGTTGTTAAAAATTTTAAAATACTTTAGTCTGAGTGAGTCTGGACGACAACTCCTTGGTAGTTACCTATCTGGTCGTTGCCAAGCTGTTCAAATTGATAATATGTTGTCTGCTCCTAGGCCGGTAGAGCATGGTGTCCCACAGGGTTCAATAGTCGCGCCACTCTTGTATACCTTATACACTTCACTTATTTTTAAAGGTATTAAGTTCAATAAGTTTCATATGTATGCCGATGATACCCAGCTATTTTATTCTTTTAAACCTGAGGAATATATTGCTGCTCAAGAGAGAATCAATCTTAACCTTCACACCCTGTAGGCAACATCAAATATGCATCAGTTGAAGTTAAATCCAGCCAAATCTGCGGTTGTGCTGTTCGGTAATCGGCGTGTCTGTGCGGAGTTGAAAAATCTAATAAATATTAACATAGATGGATGTACCCTCCCCTTTGTCGACGAGGCTAAGAGTTTGGGTCTTTCTTTGTCAAATGACTTTAGATATGTCACTCAAATTAGCCGGTATATAAAAAATGCATACATGGGCTTGCGGATGATATATCCTCACCGATCGTGTCTTCCTACTCGCTTGAGGACGAGACTTTGTGAAGCACTTGTGTTATCACATTTTAATTACTTAGTTCCAGTCTATCATCCTGCGATTAGTGCTCTCGACGCTAAACGCATTCAAGTGGTTCAAAATAACTGTTTAAGATTTATTTATAATATTCGTAAATACGATTCCATAACTTATAAACTAACTGAGGCGGGGTGGTTGTCAATGGGTAATAGAAGACAGCTTCACACTCTGTTATTTTATAAAAAATTAATTAACTCTGAAATTCCTGAGTATTTATTTAATAAAATTCGTTTCAATTCTTTGGTAAGGAGTCGTGATACCAGAGGAAGATACGATATTTACCCCCCGTATCACAGAACTTCAATGTTTAAACGTTCATTCTCCTACCATATATACAAATCATACAATGAGTTGCCTGTTGACCTTAGGATCGCGGATGCGGCACGGTTTCGAAGGAGACTTTATACAGGGTTGCTCGAGAGTCAAAGTTTGATTATTATTCAGGGGCGATGTTTGAATGTGTTGGGCGATGCTCTTAGGTGGTAGCACTGGTTGGTTATTTGGCGGTCTGGCATTTTTCATTTTTGATTTTTGGTTTTACATTTCTTTTTATTTTTGGCTTCATTTAGTTCTTATATCATTATATTATTAAGTTTTTATAAATTAGATATGCGCATTTTTCATTTTTTTTAAATTTGTATTTGATAGTCGATTAATATTATAAATATTAATATTATTTGATTGTGAATTAATGTGAATTAGAATTAGTTTTATTATTTAGTATTATTAAATCTTTTTGTTTGTATACTTTTTTTTTCTCTTTCATTTGTGTCAGGGTGACAATGGAAGATCAGGTTCCTGAATTGTTGCCTGGTGATTGTGCGAGGCGTATAAGTAATAGTTTTCTTTATTTTTGTTTAATAACTTGTATTTAGTTTATGTATTGTTGCTAAATTGTTAAAGATTTTTTCCGCTTTGCATAATAAATGATTATTTATTCATTTATTTACGCTACATAGAGGATATACAGTGGGAACTCACTAAACTACACCATTAATAATTCGAATTCTCTTGTAATCCGAATAAAATTGAAATATTACCCTTTAACATTCAGTATCTTATAATCCAAATCGCAAATACTTCGTTAGTTTGTTCTTAACTGCTCTCTTAAGCAAAATTGATTGAGACATATTGGATTATTTAGTATTTATTTTATGCTTATTTGAACCACCGAAGTGAAGAAAGGAATGAAAACAATTTTTAGAGTTTGTTATGCATCTGAAAGTCATTAACAGCATTAACAGAGTTCTCCAGTATAAAGCCATCAAGATGGAGAGAAATCCAACCCAATTTAACATCATACAATCTTTCCTGAAAACTTCGTCAAAACCGAAAAAAACGAAGAAAACTTTCTTCGATATCTATCCATTTTAACAAAGTTTTCATATTGATCTCCAGAATAAAGCTATCAAGATGCAGAAAATCTAACCCAGCCAATTCATCATCAAAAAGCCTTCACGAAAACCTTGTCATAATCAAACAAAAGATAATTTTTCTCGATATTCATACATTTTTAATTAACTTTTCTGATTGATCTTCATTGTGAAGTCATCAAGATGAAGAGAAATCCAACCCAACCCAACATCATAAAATCCTTCTCGACAACTTTTTCTTGATATTCATGCATTTTTAACATTCTTTTCTGATTAATCACCAGTGTGAAGCCATCAAGATGGAGGAAAAATGCACCCCAACCCGATATCATAAACTTCTCCTCAACAACCTTGTAAAAACCGAACCAAAAATGATCTTTTCTCGATATTCATGCATTTTAATTAACACTTGTGATTGATCTCAAATGTGCAGCTATTAAGATGAAGAAAAATGCAACCCAACTCAATGTCATAAAATCCTTACCAAAAACTTCACTAACACCGAAGAAAAAATTGTTTTTCTTGATATTGATGCATATTTAACAAAGTATTCTGATTGATCTCTAGTATAAGTCGACACGACGGAGAAAAGATACAACTTAGCCAACCCAATATAAAATTCTTCTTGACAACCATTTGAAACAAACTTAATCTAATAATAATAATATATTCTGCGACAGTGCCACAAATAGTAGGTGGTGACAAGTCAATACATTCAACAGAAATCCAAAAATAAAATTCTTATATAATTAAATTATAATTAACTCGCGCTCGGGTACCACAACCGGCCTCAACCATCAGCAAATTGGCTCCCGCAAATTATAAAATCCATTTTCAAGTATAGTTTTTCGAGTAAAAAAGTTTTGACTGTATTCTTTAAAATATGCAGTGTGGCAATTTTTTTAATGGAAGCCGGTAGCTTATTAAATAATTTAACAAAATCATATTCTGGGCTTTTCTCAAAAAACCACAAAAAATGACAAGTCAAGGTGTCTAGTTTCGCGTTGACTTACATAAGTTGTGTATCTATTGCGGTTGGTGTTGACGTATGCTACTGCTTTAAGAATATAAATGGATGGAAAAAACTTAAAAACCTCTCTACAAGAGTCGCTATTCTGCAATCCGAATATTAATCTAATTATTCGCTTCTGAGCAACAAGCACACGACGCCATTCTGTACTCCTACTCCACAGAAGATTGTTATACGATAAGTGAGAATAACACCAAGCATAGTAAGCATTTAAGAGAGACTGACTGTTCAGGGACGATTTAAGCTTTAGCAACGCAAAATAAGCTGAATTTAATTTTTACATACGCTGTCTATATGCAGTTTAAAAGTCACACCGTCATCCACAGTTAAGCCTAAGAAAAATGCTTGTTTCTGTAAAGACAATCCTACAAAACCTTCAATGGAAAGGGGACGCCTAATATTAAAATTTACACAGACCGTTTTTTGAATATTTAAAATGATTCTATTTCTAGTACACCAATCCGTAAAGCGTTCAATTACATTTTTGACTTTAACAGCAAGCTCGTCCCGAACCCGAGCAGCAACAGCGATGAAGGTGTCATCTGCATACATTACTACATGTACATCCTCCAAAAAACGGGGCAAGTCGTTCACACATATTAGAAAAATTAAGGGTCCCAAAATTGTGGAACATCAAGATCAACAGATAACTCCTCCGACGCTGTCCAAGAAAGAACTGCCCTCAATCTACGATCTGTGAAAGGAAGTTAACCATTTAAGTATATTTCCGCGGATTGCAATAATATACAATTTTTGTTCAATAAAGTGAGGAGGCAAAGAGTCAAAAGCGCGGGAAAGATTAAAGAAGAGACCAACCACATAGTCACCCCTATCACGATGCCGATAAAAATAGGAGAAGTAATCAACAGTCGCAGTCTCAGTTGACAATCCTGACAATCCAAAACCCATGCTGGGACTTACAGAGGATTTTATATGTGTCAAAAAAATTAAGCAATCTTTTTTTAATTATAGTTTCCAATATTTTCGGAAAAACGTTCAAACAGAGATGGGCCTGTAGTTTGCGACGCTTTTCGAATCTCCCTTTTTAATCACAGGAGTTACTTTTGCCGCTTTTGGCACGTTTGGAAAAGAACCTAACTCAACAGATCGATTCAAAATAATTGCTAGCTGTTCACATAAAGTATCCTTTACAAATTTAATACATTCCACTGAAACGTCATCCCAGCCTACACTTCTAAAAGTTCTCAGATCTTGTATAGCATCAGAAACCTCAACATGTGTAACCGGAGAAAAGTATAAAGAGGAGCTTAGAGAGATACCTACTGTATCTCTCTAAATAGACATAACATATCAGACAATGATGACCCGTAGGCAGTGATCAATTTTTCCTGGATGACTGATGAAAAATAGTTACTAAAATGATTACAACACTCTGCCACGTTAACAGTCAACTTTCCCTCAATTGACGACTCGGCAGCATTGTTTTGCTTCTTAAGACGTCCTAGCTGCTCATTAATGCAACACCAAAGGACTCGAGTTTTGTTTAGTGAGTTCTTGATGCTATCGGCTAAAGAAGTTTTTTTGTTTCATCGATTAAAGCCTTGTATGATTTTTTTTGTTAATGTATTCCGCAGGAAGCTCTGTAAATTCATTAGTTAGCAACCAATGCATATTTTTCAGCTCTTCACCAGCCAGTATTACCGTGGTAGTAACCCACCTCTTCCGACTAGCAAAGTTTACGGGAGTTCCCCTCTTTACATATGGGCAATAGAGATCATAAAAATACTTAAAAGTGTCAAAAAACTGGCTATATATGATATCTACATCGTTTAAATTATCAATAAAAAGAGAATTCCAGTCAAACAAGCTTAACTTGTGCCGCGGAAAGGATAAATTCTCTTGCGAAAATCTCCTCCCCGCAACAGAATCAGCTCACCTGGAATTTCTGTTATCAGCACTCGAACATCGAATATCAAGTACCAGAGAACAGGTTAAATGATCAGCTACATTACCATGAAAAACATGAAAAACACACGATGTGAGTGGTAAATTAGTTACAATATAATCAAGGGTAAAAAAATAACTCGAGTGTAATTAGTTGTTTCTCCACGCAGTTCGTAAGATTGAAATAAATTTCCGAGAATCTTAGATTCTACGAGGTTTTTATTTATATCGACGTTAAGATCACCGCAAAGGACAACGAAATCATAGTTGCAGCACAAAAATTCACACAGCATTGAGGACACAATATCTATAAAAGTATCAAAGCAACTTAACGGGGGTCTATAAATACAAACACAAAGGTAACATTTATCTTAGAGTTTAAAACGGATCGCGTAACATATTATTTCTCTGGCGAATCTATCCAAAGAAACAGGACTAACCGAGAAATCAGACCTAACGAGAATGAGGGAACCACCATGTTCTCTAACTGATCGAAAAAATGCGCTCTTAAGATGGTACCATGGCAAATTAATGATATTCTCAGCACCAGAGACCGCCCAATGCTCACTAATACGCAGAAGATGAGGAGTATGTTCGACAGTTAATAACTCCAATTTATCAAACTTATTAAAAATCGACTGCACATTGACGTGAAATATTTTAACTTGTGCTAATTTCGAACATGGGCTATCCCCACACTGCGAAAAGACAAACCTGCAGAGGCATTTATCGGGCGATACAACTTTGATTTCTGGTCAGGTAATTTAGTCAACATGTTACCTTACGTAAGTTTAGCTACATATATATATATATATATATATATATATATAGTTAAACTTTAGCGCCATGAGTTTCTCTTTAATGATTCATGGTAGATATATAAGAGCTTTGTTGTGTACAATTATTTGTTTACAATATTTTCTCTCATTAACATATTATTTATGCCCTCTACCCTCTTTCTCCATTTTCAATCACTCCCTACCTATTATTCATATTATTCCGTGACCACAATAGCCTTTTGTCTTCTCACGACCATCACCCTTCTCATCCATCATTTCTCCTCTCGTCCAAGTACCCATCTATAATATCTAGTTAACACGTACTCTAGCATTCTCTGCTCTCGCCATCTCCATATCTCTGCCCATACATCATTACACTACTAACCAGACCTTCAAACATAATCTTCCTTGTTGCCACATTCCTTCCAAAGATTCTCTCTCCAACCCCATACCTGTTCTATCACCTTATTCGCTGTTTTTGCATTATTATTCTCCCTAAACACATACCTCAAGCAAGTATACTCCGTAACCTCCGCGATTTCCTTTCCCTCCCATCTCCAGCTTTCTGCTCTTTTTCTCCCGTCCTTACAAAACTTTAACATCTTCGTCTTCACTACATTTGCTTCCAACCACTTCTCCTTAAAATATCTTTTCAATATCTTTAATATATCCTTCATCTTCACCGCCTCCTTCACCATGAACACGATGTCATCCGTGTACGCTAGCATATGTACCTTTTTACCTCCCACTTTCTCATCTGCCCCTTCCTCAATCTATCTTCCAAATTCGCCATATACGATGCAAACAGACTTTTACTTAGCATTCATCGTTGCCTCAATCTCTTCGTCGTCCAGAACACTTCGCTCAGCATATTCCCCATTTTTACTCTAGCCATACTCTCCACAGTCGCTATGAGGTAATCCGTGATCTCCTTCCTTCTCATCTCCTCCCACAATTTTCCCCTATCCAGCTTATCAAAAGCTGCCTTCAGATGTATAAACTATCTGCCAGATGCTTCAACACATACACGTTGTCGATTCGAAAAATTCCCCCAACTCCATCTACTACGGGTCAAGTAAATTAATCCGCCTGTAGCTATCTACACTTCCCTTATTACCGTTTTTATATACTGGGCAGATTACCCCTTTTCCATCCCTCTGGAATCACAACCCCTTTCAATACGCTATTCATCTCCTCCAACAACATTCTCATCACCTTTGTTGCTTGCAACCATGCCTCGTTATGGATCCAATCTTCCCCTTCAGCCTTACCCTTCTTCGATCCCCTAAGCACTGTTTCCATATCTTCACCTGCTGTGTCCTCTCCCCCTCTTCCCCACAGCCTCCCAAACCCGTTAGCCTCGTTTCACCCCCTCCCAATAATCCGATAATGTAACCTGTCCATTCTGTCATGTGTATTTCGCTGGTGATCCCGTCCCTACCCTTTTCTATCATTTTCAGATGCCTCCAGACCTTCCCTTCTTTTGTTATCCCTTTAATCTCTGTCGCCTCCTTCTCCGTCAGTTCTGTTTTCTTTCCAATGTATAACTCTCTGTGCTCTCTTTTGGCTTCATTATATCTATCCACCTCTATCTTCCCTCGTCTCCGAATCCCTTCATCCCATCCCCTGCCATCCCCTCCCATTCCATTCTTTCATCATGTTTTGAATTCATTTTTTTTAATTTCATAAATTAAAATATAAAAAACATAAATTTTGCATTATTATTTTCAAAACTGCAAATTCGATAGAAACATTGAATTCAAATTAGAACTAACACTAAAGCTAATATTAGTTCGAAGATACTTCGAAGTAGTTTATAAGAAGACGAAATCGAAAGCTTCTAGTTTTAGATTCAATATTACTCTTAGTAAAAATTCCAGTGCTAGTTCTAATTTTAGTTCAATCAACATTATTACAATATTTCATAGAAATAATACATAAATATTTAAATAGATGTAAATATTTAAGGGATAAATAGTAAATTAAGAGAATGTTTTAATTTAACATTTTCCTTTAATCATCACTTTTCGAATTCCAACGTTTCGAGATTCCATTAACTTAATTTAGTGTACTCTGAATAATTCGCCGGCTTTCAACGCGAAACAGTTCCTAATAAAATTACGAATATTAAAGACGACGAGATTTACACTTTTCAACTTGAAGAAAGCGATCTCTCGGGTAGTCGGTGGCGGCATCTTTGTCATTATAATGGCAAGTTTTTATGGCTGCCTGGAAATTGCTACCAACTAAGCGGTCGGGAGGAATAAAAAAAAATACGCGTTGGAAGTGAGAGAGTGTTTGGTGAAAAGGAAAAGGGGGCCTAGCCTGCAAGAGAAGAGCTTCGGATGGGGAATTCGTTAGGGCCTCAGGTGTTAAGTTCGGTCGGCGTCGACTATCCCTTAGCAGACGTTTGCGCCATCCCCCGGGAACATTCCGTGAGATCAGAGGGAGGAGGCCGTCTCTTTACTGAAGTAAGACGAACAAGGGGAAGACCATTTTCACCGCGAGTACGACGCGCCGGGTCTACTTCTAGTACTATGGTTGCCCGGTTTTAGACTTTATGGAAGTCCCTTAATCACGGCAGTACACGATATGGGGTGCGTCCGTAAACTTTGCCGCGCTCAAATTGAATAAAAAGTTACGACGGTTCCCTCATAAAAAGCGCAATAAATAAATAAGTAAACGGGGGAGTAACGATACCGGAACTTTCTCGGATACTCTCTGTACGCAAACAATTTTTTTTACTTTACAACGTTTATTTTTTAACAAAAACTTTTTATCAAATATTTTCATAAAACTCTATTTATTTGCGAACTCTTCCTATTTCCATCTAAATTAGCACTTCAAAATATATTTCAATATTAAACGGGGGACACACCCTCGCAATCATCTCACCCCCTTTTTCATAACTTTTGCCCTCTATATGCATATGCATCATGTGTTATATCAAACTCTTAGTAACATCATCACGGAGATTTACACCTATTTGCGGATTTAGTATTGATTTTTCTTTTCAAGTTGAAAATTTTGTTTAGTATCAAAGGATATTGGTGTACCGAACTCGGGATAACATGGCTGCCATTCAGATTACTGGGTCGGGTATGAATTACAAAGGGGTTTTTATTTCTAGTACCCAGTTCGGGATTTGATAGCATAGAAACATTGGCGCCGAAATGTAAAGCAGATAGGTGGGTTGGCAGACATTTCCCAGTTTTATCGACAAATTTGTTTGAAATGGAAGAGGATTTCGTTGCTACATCAACGGGTGTCTTAGTTTATAGCTTGGAGGAATATATCAAAACTGTCTTCAGATTTACATAAGTTTTGTTTTCAGGAAATAAAATTCTTTTTACAAGAAGTTGGTTACAGAATCTTAATCGTGTAAGCATCAGTTTTCGTGGTGTAGTCGGTTATCACACCCGCCTAACACGCGGAAGGTCCCCGATTCAAACCCGGGCGAAAACAGTTTTTTATACTCATTTTCATATGAAATCCACTAAAATTTAAACTATTATTTTGAAACTTTGGGAAAATAGTACTTGATTATCATCAGAGAAATGTTGAAAACTTTCCGAAAGAAAACACAACTATTATTATAAGTCTAGACTTATCTATAGTGACAGTAGAGAATCTATTTCAGCCCTAAGTAGAAAAGCTATTACCTCAGGACTTGTTATGGATTGTCACCTGACACTGGAGAAGGCCGCAGAACACCGAACTTGTTGAGGTAATAAGCACGCTGATAGGCTTGCCAAAAAAGCTGCTAAGCGTCCATATCAACTCAAATTGTGCTATCTATCTAAAGAACTGCCTGCTATCATCAGCAAAGACAGCCTTGTCACTCATTACGGGTCACTGTAAGATTAAGAAGCATCTTTACAACCTTATGCTTTGAAGAGAGTGAGGGAACTATTCGACACATCTTGTGTAACTGCCCTACTCTACAAGTCCTCATAAGGAGAGAGTGTTGAAGGATATACAAGGGCTCGTTGGGGCCTAGATACTGTATGCTTTAGCATACCCTCTCCTTTCCTACATACATACATACATACAAGTCTAGATTCAAGATTCATCGTATTTAATATAAATAATCAAGATAATTAATTAGAAGACTACTTATGAACGATGATAAATGACTTCATTTTATTAAATTCGGTGCGACTAGTTTCATGAGGTTTTCATATCATCAGGCAGGTCTGAAAACGTAAGATATACAAACGTACAAACTTATACAAACATTCGGAGGTCCTGGCTTCTCAGATTTCTGATCATGATATTATTTTTTGCGAGTTGTCGTTAGTTAGGTCTTTCTCCAAAGTTTCTCTTCAGATCGGGAGAAATCTGAGTACGATTGATGTAGCGGGTTTTAGGGAATTTTTAAAACAAACTTCTTTTAATCAAATTTTTTTTATTGAGGACGTTAATGAGAAGCTTGCCTTTCTCAATGATAGCATTCTTCATGCTTTCGAGGTTTTTGCACCCGTGGTGAGTAGGAGGAGAAGTGATAGGAAACACCCACCTTGGCTCACTGACAACTTAAAATTTATGATTTCTTTGAGAGATAAGGCGAAAGCGGACTTTAAGAAGAATCAGTCCTCTGCTAATTGGGATTATTATAAGTCTCTCTGGAACATAACGGCATTTACTGTGAAAGCAGAGAAGCAAGCTTATTTTCGTCATATTGGTAGTATGTGTGATAGGAAACAAATGTGGTCTGGACTTTGAGCACTTAACTTGAAAAGGGAGACAATAAGTGGTATTCCAGATGTTTTGAAAAATGTTAACGACTTGAATGATTACTTTTTGAGGAGTATCTCTGATATACTTGATTCAATGCCTCTTGATCAATCGGTTTTGGATTTTTATGCTAATTTGCCTGATACTGGAGGTGTTTTTAAATTTTCTACTGTGTGTTCTACTTTAGTGGAGAAACTTGTTTTTGACTTAAAGTCATGTTCTGAAGGTAGTGATGGTATTAGCGTCGATATGATTAGGCTCGCTTGTCCAGTTATTTTACCTTATTTTGCACATATATTAAATGTTTGTATTACTGAGGGATAATTTCCGAACATTTGGAAGCATGCCCTCATTACCTATTCCTAAAAGTTAAAATCCTACCAGTTTTAGTCATCTGAAACCAGTTAGTTTGTTGCCAGCTTTTTCAAAGATCCTGGAGAAGATTGTAAAGCAACAACTTGTGGAATATCTTGATAAATTTAGAATACTTCCGGAATTTCAATCGGGTTTTTGAATGTGTTTTAGTACTACTACTTCAATGTTGGCGCTTATGGATGAGTTAATTGTAGCGGTTGATCAGGGTAATGTTGCTGTTCTCACTCTGTTAGACTTTAGTCGTGCATTTGATACTGTAAATTATACCATTCTGTTGTCAGTTCTTTCGGCAATTGGCTTTGATTCGGCTGCTTTAAACTTAATTGGTGCATACTTGAGTGGTAGGTCACAGTCGGTTGTTGTTGATGGGGTGATTTCCGAGAGTCGTGAAGTTACCTCCGGGGTTCCACAGGGCTCTATTTTGGGACCGATTTTGTTCTCTGTTTATACAGCTCATCTTTTTGATCGAGTTCAACATTGTAAACAGTATGTTTACGCAGATGGTGCGCAGTTGGTCCACTCCTTTCATCCCTCTGACTGGCGAGAGGCAGTTCTACGCATCAATAATGATCTAGAGTATGTTTATGAAGCTTCAAAAGTTAATTGGTTAGTCGTTTTTTTTTCGACATAAACTTTTTAGGACCAAGCCTTTCTTTTCCTTTCTCTTGTTGTTGTTGTTCTCTTCTTTTTGTAATAGTTTGGCAATAGCGCAACCCCTATAACTTGCTGGGTGCGCTCCGGCACAATTTGCACATTTTGGTGCTTGTTCTTTTGGCTTTGTGCATTTAGCAGTTAGGTGATTTCCTGTACACTTAACACATACAGGGTTACGGCTATAAAATTTTTGAGTATGTCCGAAGGTTTGACACTTTTTACATTGCGGAATTAATTTTCCTGTTTTAAACGCTTCTATGTTTATTTTCATGTTGGCTAGGTATTTAATCCCGTACACTTTCTTTATATCTTCCGTTTTATCAAATGTAAGTATAAAGAATAGTAGTAGTAGATTTTTTTTGAGTTTGTTTTCAACAGACAATATTTGAAGACCTTTTTGTATAAGTTCAGCTTTGATTTCTTCTGTCTGACATGAGGGGTGTAGATTTCTAGCAACAATCCTTAACGGCCTTTCTTTTTTGTTCTCATATGTATGCCATTGTTGCTTTGATTTATTTAACATATTAGTTAGTTCACGACATTCTTCCCTATTCTCCACGTTTAATTTCATTTCTTTATTATGCATGAAAGTAGCATTAAAATTTATTTTTTGTGCTAAAAGAGAATTCTTAATTACCTGATAATCATCCACATTGCGAAATAATTAATTTTAGCGATTTCTGCTGACTTTCTCCAGAATCCTTCTTGTGTGGGGATTCTGTTGGTTGTTTAGGTGATGTAGACATTTTTCTTTTCTTATTTTTTGGTAGCAACCATGCTGTTTCTCTGTTAACTAGTTCATCTTCTTCATCGGAGTTCCTTGGACTAAAGAATGTTATTTTAGTATGTTCTAGCCCTGCCATTTGTTTTCTTAAAAAGATTATTACTTCTTCTGCTTTCTTTAGTTCTTCTTTAAGGAGTTGATATTTAACGTGCTCCTCCTTATGAATTATTGAATCATCCGATACAATACTATTTTCGGTTTCATTATTTGTTGTATCTTTGTTCTTAGTAAGTCGTTGTTGTATTAATTCGAGATATTCATTCAGTTTATTCCCGACAATTTGCTGCGCAACCGCAATATCCCTTCGTTTAAAATTGAACCACCACAGAAAATTGCTCATTAATGGCAAAACTTTATAAATGATTTAAATCATGCAGTTATAATAGAAATATGTTATAATGAAAAATCCAGCAAGTGTGTTGACTATTTCATATCTACACTAATAATAAGATGTATAAGGAACGATTTCGCTTTAAATCACCGAGGTCGCTTGCGAACGAATCACTGGTTTTAATGTATTGATATGAAATTGGAAGTGTTGAGATTATATTCTGTTAGGTTGTAGTTAGGCTTGGCGGGTTTGTTTAGGTTTTGTTGAAATACATCAATAATAACATTAAAAGGAGTTAAGTGTGTTGGATTGCATTGAGGTGAATTAAGATAATAATGATAATAATTTTCGATAGTATTAAGAATATAGTTTTATGAACGACTCTTGGTTCGTATCGCATACTAGTTGCACGTTTAATTAGGATATGGTAGTATTGATACGGGACAATATATTGGCACTGTGTTGCATCAACGCTGATACGCAACAAACCCCTATAATCTTTTTTTTATACCACGATATAGTACATCAAGTAAATACTTTTAAAATTGACAATGTTAACCGCCAAAATCATCAATTATAGAATACAACCAAGATCAAGCCGATACATAATAAAAATCTACATCCTTTTCAATGTACTGTTATTTATTAATTTCGAAGTCTTGAGCTATTGACTTTTCAGCTTAGTTGTCGACAACCTTCATACCAGCTGATATTATTATATAATGTGACATTAAAATTTGGAGACAAAATTGTACTATGTAATAGAATCGTAATAAATAAAAAAATAACGAAATAAAGGTTACAACACAAAAGTAGTAAATTCAAGAGAACGTGAAGCGCATATTGCGGTTGTGGTAAAATACGAGCATCGACGGAAACGTCTGCCCCTAAAAATAGAGGCGAAAAACCGTTCGCATTAATTTTTGATGGAATTTTCCCTCTTCGGCCCGATCCCACTTTTAGTTAGATATCGCCGACACGCAACGCGCACGTTTCAGGAGCTTATTGAGTTGTGTGGGGTGTGTAGTGCACGTAGGGGATGCGAGCCAGACATGTCATCATATGGCCGAGGTTATTATGAAATCGTCATATCGCCTCGCGTACCTCGCGCGGTCCAAATGTTACCGTCGTTGTTCGACTTGTTATGGCCACGGGAATTAATCGATACCAACAGCTGAATCACTCCTCATAATGATTCATCGACTACTTCGGTCCATTAGATTGGCAGGACGAATAATACGTCCCCATAGGGATAAGCGCCAATGCCACCAACGGCGATATTCCATTCACACGAGGGGATGTCCCAAACTATATTATATTAACAGTGCGTCATGGCTATAACATGCTACTTGGCCACCTTTCAAGAATTACTCAATTGTAAGAAATTACATAATAAATCGGTTATGACACATCTGTAAGTTAGAACCTCGTTTTATTAGAAAAATCACCTTAATCTTTAATAAGGAGTAGAAAGAGATTTCAACAAAAACATGTTTAAAATTGAATCCGTATCAAAAAGGGAAATATCAAAATGTTATGAAAATATCGACAATGCCAATGTGCAAATGCGAACTTCGATAACGAGGTGGATACGTCAAACAAAGTCCAAACTACGCATATTGTTTATTTCATGCGTTCCATCAAAGGGTTAGAACCGCTATGACTACACATATTCATTTAAAATTTTAAAAAAATACAGTTTGGGATGCACACAATCACATTAAAGCGAGTAATACAAAGCAGTACACTAGTATTTAGTTACAGTTAATAATTAAAAAGAAACACAAAAGAAATTTGCGTTGCGTGGTTATTACACATAGTGTAAAAGCATACAAACATCGTGTTACTACTCTCCAGAAAACTAAAAAGAACACTGTTTAATATTCATACCTTTATTAGTGCAGCTTGGCGAAAGTATAAAGCCATTAGGGTTCCTTGGTATATTAAGTAGCGATTTTTAAAAGTATTAAAAATATTTTTAAAATATGCTTATATTTTATTCAAATTAATGCAAACTATAATTTAGAAGCTTTGGTAAAATAATGCTTTATTATCAATTACTTGTTAGTATAAATTTATTGGTAGATAAAATCTAACCCAATTTAATTTGAGACAGAGAAAGTATCAAGCTTTCAAATGGCACATTTAGCTTTTCACTATTTCTAATAATAAGGATGATACATAAATTTTGAGCTGTTTTAAGCACAAAGCGCAATTCTTTTTCTTTCATTGATCTTAGTATAAATTTATCGGCAGACGAAATTCTTCCTAATCTGATTTTAGATAGAAAAAGAAATAAGCTTTCAGATTGTTTATTTAGCTTCTTGTATATCTAATAATAAGGATGACATCAGATAAGATTCGGTTTGATAGCAATTCCACAAAGACTTTAAGACAGTTTTGAGCTATTTTAATTATTCCACTCCATCTAAGTCAACATGCTTACCAGAAAGCAAAATCAACAGCTAATTCATGTTTTGACAAGCACCATAGAAGAGATAATTGCTACTAAAGAAACATCTCTGTGTGCTTTCAGAGATAGAGATAAGGGTGCTTTTGACGCTTCCTATGAATCCATAAAGATCGACAATCAAATGATACCTACTCATGATGGAAAGCCGACAGATTACAGCCAAAAACTTGACTATAAAGGTACTAAGAGGATGTTTCCAAGAGGGAGTACTCTCACATTTCTTATGGTACCTGGTAGTAGATGACTTAATTAATACCTTAACAAAAAATTGATTCATGATTTAGGGATACGATGATGACCTAGAAATCATAATCTTAGGCAAATAAGAACATCTAATCGTTCATAAGAACATCCATTTCTACATTTCTAATTTGGTAAGTCGTTCACGATTACATAGCAATTTAACACTGAGTTAACATTTTCTGCACATCTCGAAATGTCAGAAACATCTCTGTGTGCTTTCAGAGATAGAGATAGAGGATGCTTTTGACGCCTCTTATGAATCAATAAAGATCGACAATCAAATGATACCTAGTCATGATGGAAAGCCGACAGATTACAGCTAAAAACTTCCCTATAAAGGTACTAAGAGGATGTTTCCAAGAGGGAGTACTCTCACATCGCTTATGGTGCCTGATAGTGGATGACTTAATGAATACCTTAACAAAAAATTGATTCATGATTTAGGGATACGATGATGACCTAGAAATCATAATCTTAGGCAAATAAGAACATCCATTTCTACATTTCTAATTTGGTAAGTCGTTCACGATTACATAGCAATTTAACACTGAGTTAACATTTTCTGCACATCTCGAAATGTCAGAAACATCTCTGTGTGCTTTCAGAAATAGAGATAGAGGATGCTTTTGACGTCTCTTATGAATCAATAAAGATCGACAATCAAATGATACCTAGTCATGATGGAAAGCCGACAGATTACAGCCAAAAACTTCCCTATAAAGGTACTAAGAGGATGTTTCCAACAGGGAGTACTCTCACATCTCTTATGGTACCTGGTAGTGGATGACTTAATGAATACCTTAACAAAAAATTGATTCATGATTTAGGGATACGATGATGACCTGGAAATCATAATCGTAAGTCGTTCACGCTTACATAGCAATTTAACACTGAGTTAACATTTTCTGCACATCTCGAAATGTCGGAATCAATCAAAATACGTTTAATATATTTAGAGGTTATTTCTTATATGTTGCCTTTTACATAAAAATTATAAAATAAATATGGAAAAGAACATTGTATATGATGAACATCGCAATTTTATTACAAATATTGTTGCCATTTTCTAAAAGTAAATGTACCAGAAATTTTTAAAAGTATATAGGAAATTCAAAATTATACAGGTGTACTAGAATGAAAACGATGATGATTAAGGAAAAACAGAGCTAAAATCAAAATTTGAAGACATTTTTTGAACATTATTTATAATAAAGTTTTGCATATTGGTACAGTGCAAAGAAATATTAATTAAAATCACAGGGTAATTTATGAGTTTAATTGGTTTGCCAGAAAAATACTTCTTAATTATGAACAATATTTGGGGCGACCAACTTCGACGACCTCGTCCGTTCCGAATATTGCTGTTGATATAAGAAGTAATTTCGGCCGACATCGTAGACGTCGACTGCCCAAGAATTGAAAAGAAATCGTGGATGACTTTGTAGTGGAAACCTACTCAACCCAACTATACTCAATCCTGTAAACTACAAAAAGCTACTTACAATAGTTAATTAGCAAATGGGAGGACTCAAAGGTCGCTCTGAAAAGAGCTTCAAGCAGGATAAACTTGGTTTCATTCTACTAATATTACTATTAACAAATTTATGGAAGTCTATTTAATCTTTATGGAAGAAATACTTTTCAAATACTATTTAAATACTATTCGTTATTAAGAAATAATTTCCGCATGAGTTGTGACATCCTGGTGATTATATTTTGTATGAGAGACTGCCAACTTGAGCACAGAATGAAATGTGACATTAATAGATACATATTCAACCAGCGAGTCTACCAACTACTACGATAAAGTCTGCTAACTTGTTTGGCAGCAAGAGTTTCTTTACTCTGAGGCCTATATTTTGTTCGATAAAGTCTGCCAACTTGTAGGAGGCAAGAGTTTCTCTACTCTGAGACCTATATTTTGTACCATAACGTCTGCCAGCTTATGGCAGCATCCGTTATGACATCTTGATGCCTATACTTTGATTAAGAGGCTGCCAACTTGAGCGTAGCATAACCTATGACATCAATAGGTACATATTCAACTAACTAGTATATGCCAACTCGTTGACAGCATAAGTTTCTATATTCTGACACATATATTTTGTATGATAAAATCTTTTCATCAAAATTTTGAATGAAAGACAGTATGAGTTATGATATTAATAGACACCTATTCAACCAGCCAGTATTTGCTATTTTGTTGGCAGCACGTGTTAGTATACTATTTCTTATTATATTATAAATATTACTTAGGATGGAATAGTCTCGACCGACTTCAAAGACATCGACAATCCTAAGTATCGTAAATAATAAACGATACGTCTTCGAGGTCGGCCGAGTTTACTTCTCATATAAGAGTAATATTTGGGCAGCCGACTTTGAAGACGTAGAATTTTTGTAATTTTGACTTTACTAAATTAACGGACGATTTATTTCTAGTTTGGGTCTATATTTTTTCTTATATTAAAGATAGAGAAATAGAGGGGTATTAAAGAATATTAGAAAAGGGAGGAAATAGCCTGCTAAATAAAAGAGAGTTGGCATCGTATTCGACAATACTTTGCTTTAAGACAAAGATAAATCTTATAGGTTAGAACTAAGTAAGATTTGATATCGTATTGACTCTACTTATACTCTACTCAACTTATTCATTGTGAACGCACCCCTGAAAGCAGATGCTAAGTACCTAGCAGTAATTTTGGATATCATATCAAGGTGGAACTCCCACATAGACAAGGTAAGGGAAAGAGCCATCATGATGTGCTACTTGGACGAAATTGAAGTTTTAAACCACGAAATAATCAGTCCTATGGTTGCGTATGCCTCACTGGGTTGGTGATCAAAAACAAATCATAAGAAAACGCAACAGTAGGTGGCACAAATACAGCAGCTTGCATGTTTTAACATAACAGGTGCAATAAGGTATTGTCCGATGGCTGCTCTTGAAGCTCTATCCGTCCTTACACCACTCCGTTTATATGTATATACAAAAGGAGAATCCTCTCTTTACACAAACTGATCCAAGGTGACCTCAGTGGACACCTAGAAATGCCCAAGGAGTCTACTTTAAATCACTTGATCGAAATTAAAATGGATCTTATTCGGACAGAATACAATTTAGACCAGCCAAATAATGTTACATGTAGAAGTAGGGATGATTGAACTAAGGTGCTTTATGATTGAACTAAAAGTGAGCCTCAACTACAAAGAGGAGCCATTACCTGGTACAATAATACTTTAAAGACAGTTTGTTGAGGAGTAAGCATGGATATTCGCGGATAAAACAGCCGAATTAATTAGCCACTCACCCCGGGTACAAGCATTTTTCAGGCAGAAGTTCTTGCTGTAAACTTCTGCGCAGGTTTAACCCTCCAAAAGGGACAAATAGGGGCGGGCATCCATAAATATTTTTACGGACAATCTGGCCGATTTGAACGCAATCTAGTTCTTTACATGCGGACTGGCACTGATCAGAGAATGTATCAGCAATCTGGATGAGTAGGAGGAATGATATTGATCTATGGTGGATTCCTGGTGACAGTGACATTGAGGGCAACGAGAAGATGGACAAGTTGGCCAAAGAAGCAGCAAAAACGCCCTTTATTAGACTCAAACATGATAGTGTACTACAAAAAAGCCACATAAACCAGGTAATTAAGATAGTCACAGAAGGGAGGCCTTAAAGATAGCCTCATGCTGAAAAGGATTTGCAGGTCACAGACAAGATTCGTAAAACAAAACTTAAGAGGTTTTATGCCTCACCAAAGGTGATCTAAGGACTCTCTTGGACTCTCTGACCGGCCATGGTTTTTCAATTACCATCTTTTTCATATTAGATAGCTGACTATTATACATATCGTCGTTGCAACGATAACTCAGAAACAGCTGAACACATACTGTGTAAATGCGTAGCCAAAGACCTATATTTGCCTTAAACCTCTGAAGGGCTAAAAGTTACAATAGGTCTTGTTTGTATGCATGCACGAGGAGGAGAGGACATGTATCACTTGTATATCCTGCTAGGACTCACTCCGACTGTATCAACCAGCTTGCGAAATTTCCAAAGGCTAAGGCACAGCTTAGAGGTGTGTCTCTGACTTCATTCGTAATAGAACATACTTCTTCTAGCTTTCTTAATCTGACATGTTGTAGGATGGAACAGTCACATAAGATGTGTTATACCTTATCGTCACCTTGTTCATAAGTATGACAGAGAAGGTTATCTATACAACTTTAAGTTATAAACGTGTTTATGATAAAATAATAAACTCTTAGTATTTCTTTAAAATATGTACTTAGTCAGTATGTAGTCTATGCTGCATTCCAGTGGAGGTGTGTTCATTACCATCTCCTTACAGAGCGCTGAACTTTCTCTCCCTTTTTACGTTTTTGTAGTAGATTGCTGATCTTTTTGCCAGAAGGAAATGCTGCTGTGATGTTGAATTTTAATAGATTTCTTTTTAGTTTCTCTCCAAGAAGAGGATGAAAAGGTATACCGATGTGTTTGGTTTTTGTTTTAAAAGGAGGTTATATGATGTTATTGATTGTTGCATTGTAGATGTTTTGCATTTCTTCTAAATGGAAACCATTATTAAGGCCGATTTTTACTATAAAAAGCCGATCGGTTGATAAGGAAACGGAAGTTGGCCTGTTTGTGCTGAATACAGTTATAAGAGCTTTTTTTTCTTTACTCTATTGTCTAGGTGCGATTTCCACGATAATTTGCTATCTAGAGTGATACCCAAACATTTAAGCTCTTTAGACCAATTCAGTAGACATTTGATGAAGAAGGGAAGATTGCCAATTTTTCAAACCTTAGAGTCTTCGAGTGAAGAGAATTAGAGTCAGCCTTTTGCAACATGTCCCTACAATATTGAGAGCCGCTTGTATCCTGTCACATAACATTTTCCTGACAAGGATAGTAAGATCATCAGAATAACAGATGGACAAATTTTGTCTATTTGAGTTGCTTAATGTGGTTATCTAAAATGAGGTTCCACAAAACTAATGAAAGAATACCTCCTTGAGGATATCTAGTTACTGCATCTATCTACACATATGGTAAGAGAAACAATGTGTTCTCTCAAAGCTTCGCTAATACCAAAGAATCTTATCAAAGACACCGTTAGGGGATGTGCAAACATCTGGCTATATCGATGAGAACTCCCGATTCAATAATAGTATTTCAACGTAAATATCTATCAAAGAATCTTATTAAATGCTTCTATGTCTATGAATACTCCCAAGGCGAACTCTTTAGAGGCCAACGGTATCTCAATAAAGGTAGTCACATAGTGAAGAGCTGTCAGTATCGATTTGCCTTGGATGTACGCATTTTGATTGGAGTCTAAGAGTCTATCGTTAAGACAGGTATTCCTTATGTAATTCGGAAGGAATTGGTTTAGCTTACCTGGTTTAGGTATGAAGTTTGCCAAGAGCTCACGCCATTAACTGATAATGTTGCGAAATACAATGTATCCTTAAAAGATGTTCCTTAGAAGAGGCGTTACTTCTTCCAAATCCTACTGCAGTAAGGCTGCTATGATACCATTAGGTCCAGGAACTTTCTTGGCCTGATTTTGTCCTGCGTGCAGATCGTCTCAGCTAGCAACCAGTCTTCTGCAGTTGGTATGTGGTTGGTGTCACCATGATTTAATGCAGACTCTGTTGAATTCAAAAAATGCACACTCATTAGAAAGTTTAAGCATTCTAAAAGGTTGTCCGTGTAGTAACCGTCTTCCTTCTTTAATAAACCTTATAAGGCGAGACAGTTCATTCTTAGAGGTGATTTCTTCGCAAAATCTCCTCCATGCTTCTTACTTTTTTCGATGAACTTCTTTTAATTCTGATAGTTTACTTTTGTAGTTAATTCAATCGAAACTTAACCTAGAACTTTTAGTTCTATGATGGCTGTTTTAATTTCCCACTTAAGGTTGCTGAGCACAATGCACTATCAAAGAATGACTGGTTCCGAGTCAGCTACCAGATGAAGTTTTGTAATATCAATGGAGAACCTTTGATATTTCCTCAACATTAACGAGAATCGGATCACCATAACTTTACCTCGTTTTAGGAATTAGAATTTGCTCACATCCGTACCTACAATAGATCTAATAAGTAGCGGTGACGAGAAGTGCAATTTTGTTTTAGGTAGAGCAAGATTCAAGCTTTCAAATGGCGCGTTTAGTTGTTCGCTATCCCTAATAATAAGTAACACATCAGCTAAAAAACTAGATAGGAAATTAAAGTTAAAATTTGTTGCTAAGAGGTCTTATCCTAAAATAACTCAAACATATATGTCTTTTAAATAAACATATTTAACATTTAGTAGTCAACTATTCGTTACAACACTTTGCTTTATATATGACAACATAATAAGTATTGCATGCTCTATTAAACTAACACGACGGTGCCGGTTAGAGTACATAACCATACATAATTAAGTTCGAAATGTAAAAGTTAAATTTGTTCAACTAAAAGGTAAGCTTGATGATAGAAACGATTACAGATATTTACGTTGAAATACCATTATCGAATCGGAAGTTCTCATCGATATTACCAGATATCGCCGTTTGCACATCCCCTAACGGTGTCCTGACAGAATATCCAATTTCAGTATGCAAAATGAGGAGGTCGTTTACTGTTTGCGCTGATAGAGAGTAAGAGGTTCTTGCCCACACGCTATTTTATGCGAGAATGTGAGTGTATGTATATATAAAAATTTAATAACGCGCCCGTATAAGTCGCGGGATCTTGTTAGAGTTAAGTTCTTAACTTCGTCACCGGATGCGTATATATATAGTATAACGTATCCATAGCATTATAAGATTTTCTCCACGGAGAGGAAGATCCTCGCCTCGGATCCGAGATCCGGTTTCGTACGTTGGAGAAATATCAAAAATTTTATCAACTTGTTTTTAAAGACAATTTTTCTCATCTCTAAAGTTACGATATTAAGCCGATTATATGAGTTTCCAGTTTTCATGGGCGTAACTGAGCTGTGAGCCCAAGATCTTTTGTCTTCGTTATCGTATTTTGAAATATTATTTCTTTTTTGTACGAAGCGTAAATTTTAAGGGCTGTATTAGATAACTTTAAATTTTATTATGGCATCATATCTTGTTATCAGTAATATAGCATAATATTACATATCACATAGTGCAATATTACGAAAGATTATATAACTATATAATCCTTCGTTTATACGCTTTCTAACTAATAATTATTATTTAAAATTCGGTTTAATAACAATTACACAAGAGCTTATATTTTGGTAATTTTGAACTATTTTAAGTACAAAGTGGGGTTCTTCATCGTATTTCATCTTAGTTTCAACATATCGGCACACGAAACCTATCCTATTTCTAACTAATTACTTTTCCATTCAACTTTGTCTTCAGCAATGTGTGGTCTACATATACACTTTTTCCGGTAATATTTATTGATGATGGTATCAACCGTACGATTTGATCTACACATTCCTTTTCCTCCATAATAATAGCTGATAAATCCTTTAAAAATCTTATTCTTATTGGAATCCAAATTCGTTATTTTCTGCTATCATTTTGATTGGCACAATTACTGTTAAAATCAAATCAAAATCTGAAACAACTCTGAACTTGCGTGATCAGAGCTTCCATCAATGCCCCATTTGTAGGTGATTTCCCATAATAAATTATCTTTATCATTTTATGTTCGGATAATAACTTCCTCGTGGACTTAACTGCTTAACTACGTGATTAAGCAGACTTTCAAACTTACTTTCGCGCTTATTTGTTTCTTATTTTTGTGTTTGGGATAACAGCCGTCTTTTGCCTTTAAAATTTTATAATATGATGGATATATGTGGCATTTTCTAACCATTGCACTATTTCTTAATCTAAGGTACTGACAATGAGACTCAGTTAATTTCAGGTCTAATGTCTAGGTCTAAAGTCTCTAAAGTGCCGTTAGACCGTTTAGAATTCCATGCACAGATGCACTATGATTCTTACCTGGAAACAAGCCGATACAATTTACAATAATTCAAACAACATTTTTTATTTTAACTTTTCACTTGCTCAACGCATACAATGCAGATTCAAAACACGCACAACCTAAGCAAGTCTTCTATCACAAAAGATTCTTCTATCTTTTTTAATTTTTTGGATCAATTCCTTTTTGAACCTTGGGTTGGTAGCAATGAATAATAGGCGAATAGTTTTTTCTAAATAGATTCTTTCTATCATTCTTAATTTTTGAAACACAATCCTTATTGATGTGAAAATGTTAAATTTGAAACTTTTAACAATTTTTAAACTTTGGATTGGTAACAATACGTAAAACAAAACTATGAAGGATATATATTTTAGGGATAATTTAAGAAGTTTGTTGTTTTTCAAAAAATTCTTTCCATCATTTTTAATTTTTGAGATATAAGCCCTTTTGATGTGAAATAAGTCAAATTTAAATTTATAACAATTTTTGAATCTTGGGTAGGCAACAATAAATAATACTAAATAATAGGTAGCAAATATTATTGATGATGTGCATTCTGGGGTGGTTTATAAGGTTTTATATCTCAAAAGATTCTTCCAAACAATTTTAATTTTTGTGATCCTTTTTGGTGTAAAATACACTATTCCTCAAAATTGTCGCATCACCTAAATTATGCATTAAGTTTAAAGGTATTTTTTGTAATCAAACGGATGTATTTTGATGATTCTTTCTTCACGGTGTAGGTTGATTTTAAAGCAAAAAATGTATAGATGGTTTCTGAAAATTGTCAACGTTTTACCTATACGCAGTGTGTAAAAAGAAATTTATATTTTTTCTTCTAATTTTGCAACACCCTGTGGAATTTATCAGAAAGAACCGCTACATTCCATTTACATTACGTTAGCATGGCAACCCTTCTCTACGTTTTCGTTCAAGAATCATCTCGATATCTCTTTTATCAAGGAAGATACACAAGTTTAAATGCAACGAATTTTTATTAACATTTTAAACAAGTAGGTGAAAACTAAAAGACACTACATAATCCTTAATCAATTCTCTCCAAATCATCTAATAACAGGTATTTCCGCCTCTTGAACGAAAATGTAGAGAAGGGTTGCCATTCTAACGTAATGTAAATGGAATGTAGCGGTTCTTTCTGATACATTCCATAGGAGGGTGTTCAATATTAGAAGAAAAAACACAAATTTCTTTTTACACCCCGTATATAGGTAAAACCTATACCGTGAAGAAATAATCATCAAAATCCATCCGTTGATTAAAAAAAATATCTTTAAACTTAATGAATAATTTAGGTGGCGCGACAATTTTGGAGAATAGTGTATGCCGAATTTGAAAGTTTGAAAAATTTTTAAATCTTAATTTGAAATTAGATTGGTAATAATGAATAAGTACGCGAATATTATTAATGTATGTATTGTAATAGGAAGTATATGTATTGTAAGGATAATTTAAAAATGTCTTTTTTGCATTCAAAAATTCTTTCCATCATTCTTAATTTTTGAGACATAATCTTTTTTGATGTGAAATATGTCAAATTTGTAAATTTAATAATTTCTGAGTTTCGTTTTGGAAACAATGAACAATACGGGAATATTATTAATGTATATGTATTTTAGGGATTGTTTAATAAATTTTTATCTTAAAAGATTCTTTCCATCACTTTTAATTTTTAAAACACAACCCCTTTTGATGTGAAATATGTTAAATTTGAAATTTTTAATAATCTGCGTCTTGGGTTGGTAACAATGAACAATACGCGAACATAATTAATGATTTACATTCTAGGGATTTCTGAGAAAGTTTTTATCTTAAAAGATTCTTTCAATAATTTTAATTTTTAATATGAAATATATCAAATTTAAAATTTTTTCAAAAGTTAATTAGTCCATTATTTTTTTCGTATCACAACAAATTATTTTTTAAATTATTATTATTATTATTAAAATTATTTAATAAATAATTTTAAATTGTAAGTAGATTGTAATAATTAAAATAATTTTTAATGATTATTTTTTTTATAATAAATAAGCAACTTTAAACAACTGATTTATTTTAAACCTTTTTTTAAATAAATTGTTTTTTGGATAACAAGTTTTGTATACCACCCTGGATTTTGCTAGAAAAAGTTCCAGGTAACAAATCCGAAAATATTTTTGATGCTTTACGGCAGCCGCTTGATTACCTCTTAATAATTGATAAATTTGTTCTCTTTGTTGTCATCGTGATGTTAAGTTTAGAATAGGAAATAGAAAATTCTCTGTTATACTTCAACGATGAAATTTTTATTGTAATTTTTTGGTTTCGGCTACACAGCCATCATCAAGAAACCACGTCAAAATCTATCAATCTACTACTTAATATCATCGGGGTTCAGTTATTTTACTTTTTTAAAATTCTGTTGTTTAATTTGAAGAGAGTTCGCTCACTTTTTAAGTTGTTCGCGCCAACATAATTTTATCTTCTTGTGAATGTCTAATTTTTATAGTGTTTGAATATGCGTTTCTTTATCTCAAGTAATAACGAAGTTAACCGAAATAAGTGATAAACGACAATTTTGAACACCCTGTATAATACCCACCTCGTAGCTAGTGTCTCGGGATAAGTAACATTTTTACACACCAACAAACACAAACTTTTTCTTGAGCAAGTAAAGACAATAAAGTAGCTTCATGAGTGACATGCATGGCCCATGCATTATCCTGGATGGTATGGCTACAAGAAGGTTTCTGGGTTTGGTTGGATTACAAATTTTGCCCTGGCTTCAGCGAATGCACATATCTAGGATATGATGGGTCGGTGATTAACACTCGTACCACCAAAATGATTGAACGAACATTGACGACCATAATGCGTCAGTTTAGACCTATGCATGGTAAACCATCTTAGGTTTTGTTCAAAGCATTAAAACTAAGTATTGTATTAATAATATTTATGGGATGGTTTAAATCACTTCCTCAACATTGATAGCATCCCCGTTTTTGGCTTGTTGATGTTTTGAATCTTCGGTAAGTTATTTTTTCCCGTACTTTGCAATATTTATACAATTTGCTATTCCTTTTTAATCTTTTTGAATATTTGATTTAAATCGAATTGCAAACATTTCCAGTCTAATTAAGACTTTTTTGTTTCGAATTACAAAGGCATTATACGCAGCATTATCAAAATAATTCATAAACAATACTTATGGGCATCGTCTTGTTGTTCTACGGCAACTATATTCTCGAAGATAGGCATCGGCAACAAGAATACATATTTTGAGTTGAGATTTAATACTGTTTCCAGAAGACTGATTCTACTGCTAGAAGGCTTGATATAGCTTCTAGAAGACTTGATCTGCTTCCAGAAGACATGATACTGCTTCTAAATGTCTTGATACTGTTTCCAAAAATCTTGAACATTCCGAAAAGACTTGAAATGCTTCCAGAAATTTGATACTTCTTCTAGAAAACTTCAAATCTTTCTACAAGATTTGATACCGTTTATAGGAGAGTTGAAATACCTCCTCTGGAAACATTTCTTGATTATTACTACTACATACTTGATATTGCTTCTAGAAGAGTATAAATCCTTCCACAAGACTTAATACTGTTTCTATAAGACTTGAAATGCTTCCAAGAAAATTGGTAGTGCTTCTGAAATACTTGATATTGCTTGCAAACGACTTGAAATGCTTCCAGAAGACTTGATATTGCTTCTGGAAAACTTCAAATCCTTCCGCAAGACTTGATACCGCTTCTATAAAACATGGAATGCTTTCATAAAAATTGATAATGCCTCTCATAAGATAGGCACCGGAAGAAGAGTATATACTTTGAATCGAGACTTGAACTGCTTCCAGAAGACTTGATACTACTGTTAGAAGGCTTGATATTACTTCTAGAAGATTTGATCTGCTTCCAGAAGACTTGATACTGCTTCGAAATATCTTGACACTGTTTCCAAAAGTCTTGAAACGTTTCGAAAATACTTGAAATGCTTCCAGAAAATTAATACTTCTTCTACAAAACTTCAAATCTTTCTACAAGACTTGATATCGTTTCTAGAAGAGTTGAAATGCTTCCTCTGGAAGCATTTCTTGACTGTTACTACTATATACTTGATATTGCTTCTAAAATAGTTCAAATCCTTCTACAAGCCTTAATACCGTTGCTATAAGACTTAAAAGGCTTCGAGGAGAGTTGGTATTATTTCTGGAAGACTTAGTATTGCTTGCAAAAAACTTGGAATGCTTCCAGAACACTTGATATTGCTTCTGGAAGACTTCGAATCCTGTCAAAAGACTTGATACCGCTGCTATAAGACATCAAATTCTTCCATAAAAATTGATAATGCCTCTCGTAAGATAGGCACCTGAAGAAGAGTAAATATTTTGATTGAGACTTGAACTGCTTCCAGAAGACTTGATACTACTGCTAGAAGGCTTGATTTTGCTTCTAGAAGACTTGATCTGCTTCCAGAAGACTTAATACTGCTTCTAAATGTCTTGATACTGCTTCCAAAAATCTTGAAACATTTCGAAAAGTCTTGAAATGCTTCCAGAAATTTGATAGATCTTCTAGAATACTTCAAATCTTTCTACAAGACTTGATACCGTTTCTAGAAGAGTTGAAATGCTTTTCTGGAAGCACATCTTGACTATTACTACTACATACTTGATATTGCTTCTAGAAGAGTTGAAATCCTTCCACAAGACTTGATACCGTTGCTATAAGACTTAAAAGGCTTCGAGGAGCTTCGAAGGCTTGATATTGCTTCTAGAAGACTTGATCTACTTTCAGAAGACTTGATAATGCTTCTAAATGTGTTGATACTGCTTCCAAAAATCTTGAAACGTTTCGAAAAGACTTGAAATACTTCCAGAAATTTGATACTTCTTCTAGAAAACTTCAAATCTCTCTACAAGACTTGATACCGTTTCTTCCTCTGGAGGCATTTTCTATTACTATTACATACTTGATATTGCTTCTAGAAGAGTTCAAATCCTTCCACAAGACTTGATACTGTTTCTATAAGACATGAAATGCTTCCAGGAGAATTGGTATTGCTTCTGAAATACTTGATGCTGCTTGCAGAAAGTTTGAAATGCTTCCAGAAGATTTGATACTGCTTCTATAAGATTTGAAATACTTCCATAAAAATTGAAAATACCTCTGAAAGACTTGAAATGCATCTAGAAGACTTGATACTGCTTCTAAAAGATTTTATATTGCTTGCAGACATTTTGAAGTAAACTTCAACAGTATTGTTGATTTTATCTGGATTTAAGTTACTATTTTCAATTATTTTTTAAATTTCAATGTATTGAGAGCACTTACTTTCATTTTTTTCAGACGTTTTCAAACTCAATTCGTCGCTTGAGTTTTTTGCCATTTCAGATTTTTTTCCAAAAATCGGTGCCTATGTTCATGAACGAGTTTGTCCAAGACTCTATTCTTTGTTTCATATATTCCAAGACAATATTTGGTTTGTAATATACTTCGCGATAGCTTATCTCATGTGTATGCTGCATAGATGATAAAACTATCACACACTTCTTTGATTATAGATTTATGTCCTTTGTGGAATAGAATCAGGATGAATAACGATGGCAATATTTTTAGCAAATCCTTTATATTTCTTCAAACAATCCCAAGTAATGTTAAAATGTTTTGTGAGAAGTTCTTCAGACAACAATATCCACCATATTCCACTATTATTTTAAAGATTTAAAAAAAATCTGATAGCGATTTTACTAATCGTTGTCCTTTTATAAGCCTAGAGACTTGATGCACTATTCTAATTCCAAAGCAGTCTGATGTTCACAATATTTGTAATATAAACTTGTGTATCGCATGAGAATAGTAATACTAGAGAATATGTTGAAGGGCAACAATATTCAATTTGTATTTCGAATACTATTTAAACAATTATTGTTTTCGGGTCATTATTGACCCAGTTTTGGTCGTACAAGGGTTAAGACAAGCCTTCTAAGAATCTAAATGACCTTCCACATCATCTAGAAGTTCCATGGAACGAGACACCCCAGGAGGAGATCAATCACTTAATGGAGAGCATATGCAGAAGAGTTAATGCACGCATAATTTCAAGTGGGGATGCAATCCATTCCTATTATTAGATTTAATAGATTAAGTAAATTCGTTGTTCATTATCTTCTGAAACAGAATCAAAAATTTAATGTTGATTAAGGTGAGTCTCCGTCCATAATATTTTTAATTAAAGAATATATTAGGTTTAATCTAGCGGAAGAGAGGATATTTTTGCAAGAAGTCTTGTAATTCGGTTCTTTTTACGTTCTGTTAAACCCGGTTCTTTTATAACGGTTATTCATATCGTATTTGCGCTAGGAAGTTGGGACGTAATAAACCCTCCCTTATCACCTAATATGCCGGACAGGGTAATAACATTATCGGGTGAAGCGACTATGTAGCAACCGGTTCAGTGAAGTTACAACGCTATCTGGAGGCGCTGGAGGAAAGCCGACTTTATATCACTAGAAATTTTCAAACAAAAATGTTATCGATGCTATCGCCTCCCAAGTTTGGCCGTAACATTTTTGTTATCTACATGCGGGAATCTTAAATTATTATAGGCTGGGTCCAATTTTCCTCGGATTCCTTTTAACATCGATGATCACATTAATATAAATTAGCGTCAAATTAGTTAGGAGAAATTTATTAATAGCTTTATGTTTTATCTCGACAGGAATCCTTTGGGGAATTGCCTTTACACGGGTATGCACTTTGAGTAAACACGTCGCTAGATAATCTTATTTACCAATTATTGTTCAACAATGATTCACACAGACAAAGATAGTATTTTCAATTATTTTAGTATGTAACTAATTTAGTTCTAAGTTCTGCTACATCTCCTCTGCAAGGCGGAGACGACGAGGGTTGTTCGAGATCCGTTTATTGAGTCGACTCGCCTTCCCCTATCATTAAATTTCGGAATACACTGAATGCCAGAAGCTCGGTTTCCCCGAATTACCATAAAAAGGGTTTTGGGGTCGAGAAAAGGCGAAAATATACGCGTTGTCGTCGTCGTAGTTGTACTCGCCAGTACCTCCTCCTCGACGAAGAGTTTTAATGTGGGAAACGGTCGGGTGCAAGGGTCGTGATCTTACCAGTGTTTTCAGGTAATCTGCTGGTAGGGACGGTCGACACCGTCAAGGAAAAGTTCGACGGGGGGTAAGGGGTCGGTCTGAAGTTTTATCCAGGCCGAGCAAATTCTGCACGAAACGGGCTGAAGTAAGTGCCCTGCTGTTTGCGGACCCGGCAGTCCAACGACGCCGCCGCTTTTAAGAGAGTAAATAGACAGACGATGGAAGAAGACTCGCATAATTTTCCCTTGGCATATTGCGTTACCGCGTGGGAAGTTTAATCCCTCCCTCTTCCCGCACGTCCAAATACAAAAGAAATTAGCGTTGAAGGGGGCGCGATGATGACGAAGCCGACGTTGTCGAAGACGAGGACGAAGACGATGTCGAAGGAAAGGAGGTGTGTTCATCTCGTTTCGGTCCGCTGCCTCGGTCGGCGAAAATTCGGCGCATAAAGAATATTCCGAGAACGAAATCGAGAATTTATACGGTGGAATGCGAGATCCTTCGCGAGCTTCGGCTTTAGCTTAGGTTAAAAGGGTACGGGGATATGTACAAAACAGAAATTTAAAAATTTGCATACAAGTTTTCCCTTCAATCCCCCCAGTAAAAATGTTTAAAATATTCCGTAACCTTTCTATATCCCAAACATAGAGTTTATTTCATTTTTTTCTTCGCTTTCGTTACATAAAACCTGATTTCTTTCACCACAAATTTAGTTCTGTTGATATCCATGTTGCAAGAAACGATGAAAACTTTCAAAGAAAAACACTGTTGCGTTTGTACGTATTTAAAACATTCTTGATAATTTAACTCTTTTAGTTTTTGGAAGCTTATGCAATAATGTTAGCTATTTAAGATGGACACCATAAAGACAAATAGATCATAGACAAAAAATGGTGTTACAAACAACCTCATTCTTCCGTAATAATTATGATTTTTTCAATAATTACTTGGGACATATCGTTTTAATATCATAATATCACCGTTTTCGACCATATTTTTGCTTCTTGATAGTCTGTAATTAAATATTCTTTTTGCTTCGCTGAGTCTTCTAGCAGCTCTGGGAAAAGTCCTTATAAGATATTACTTAAGTTGGAAAACTTTATCTCCTACTACGACGTACTGTAAAGAAGCGTTCGCTAAATATTCATCTGAAGGCAAGCCAATATTTCGCATTTACAAATGCTTACCTAGTTGACTGTTCGCAATCACATTTCAATCGGGCAAATATTCCTCTTCCATATTGCCCCACATCTACAGTAAGAAATCTTTTGCTACTATCAACCAATGTTACTAAAATAACCGAGTGATATATTTTATAATTAAAAAATTTTGATCTTTAATCAGCCTTGACTCTTAATATGAACTGATGTGAACGTGTTTGCCATCAATCGCTGCAATGCAGGGAGGGAAGTTCCACTTATCCTTGAAAGTGGAACTTTTACTTAATGCTCTTCAAATTTCTTCGTTTTCTTCGTTCAGGAAATAATATAAGCTGATTGTTTTTCCAAAGCGCATCACAGAGCTCTTCAACTATTTTACTGATAGTAGTAAATAGTTGATGCTATTTCTGATAGTAGTACTGATAGTAGTAGTAGTAGTAGTAGTATCATACCTTGCCTTTAATTACCTACATAGCAACACCTTCTTGTTCTTTAGCAGCAACACTTCAATATCAGTCGTCATATACAGATATAAATATATCTGATGATAGATTAAATTCAAATAGGTCATACGAAAACATTTGAATTTAATTTTTCTGCCAATTGCTTTTTTGTAGTTTAATGTTTAATTTTCGATGTAAGATTTAATGAGAAGCAAGAAATGATCGTATTGGTAACTACTCATTCGAAAATATTGTTTAAATTTATCTTCATGTTCGCGTAATTTTGTCATCAAATGATGGTATTCACCGGATTCTTCTCTCTTCATGTTAACTTCACTCACACACTCTCTTCTAGGTTTTTTATCGAATACATAAAGTAACAAAATCTCATCATCATTTGGTATCATCCGTACCATCACTTTCCTAGGGCTACTGTGATCAGTTTGGTACAACACGCCAACATGTCGTACCAAACTGATCATAGTAGCCAACTGAATATCCGGACTAATCGCGACCAATTTGACCACCCATGTAGCGAACATATCATACATAGCGAACCTATAGGGTTCTGTCTGGCCTCGGCATTAGTTCAACCGCATTTTAATATCGTTGTATCACAAATGTATCTCAATTTTACTTCTTTTCGACATATGTCGCTACAATAATGAAGTGCAGGAATCGACTTGATGCTGAAAATAATATGCATCTCCAATGAACGTCGATTCATCGAGATATTGATAAATTGAACAATAACAATTAGCCCCCAACTGTACTTGGTTTTTAGAACCAAATCCGGACTTCATGTAGCAAATTAACCCAATGTCAGACAATCATTGTTTGTCTATTGTCTATCGTCTGAAGACCCGAATCTTTCCACTTCTAGATGTAGTGTTAGTTTTAGTTTTAATTAAATTGAAATATACAGGATTACCAAATTAGTTTGGAAAGTGCTCTATTTCGGAAACTATTCATTGTAGACACCTTCATTAAGTACAACATATGAAATCCACCACTCACCAAAATTCAATCTAGAATTATAATATTTTGGTTTGATGGTCAACAAAATTGTTGATTTTCGCATTTTGATTTTTCCTGCTACGTACATAAAGAACCATCATCGTTAGATTCTATTTTATAATGGCATGTATATTTTGTGATAATTATAAACTATTTTTCAAAAACCTGTGAACATTCAGAAACTCGTTTACTGTTTAGCCATTAGTATTGACAGAATAAATCGCTTAGCAAGTTCTACTTGATTCTTCTCGTTTTTGTCTTCTTTTGCAAGATCTCTTTTTCTTTGCTATAGCAATGCATCCAAATATATACCCATTCTACAGTTTCCACGATCCCAAATTCCAATGCTTTTCATTACCATCTAATTTCTCTCTACATCTTTTTTTTTTTACACTCAGGAGGAGGTCCTAACTCCCGAGCTGCAACAGTCATTTTCGTTTTTAGACACGTTTACTATTTAGCCATTAGTATTGACAGAATAAATCGCTTAGCAAGTTCTACTTGATTCTTCTCGTTTTTGTCTTCTTTTGCAAGATCTCTTTTTCTTTGCTATAGCAATGCATCCAAATATATACCCATTCTACAGTTTCCACGATCCCAAATTCCAATGCTTTTCATTACCATCTAATTTCTCTCTACATCTTTTTTTTTTTACACTCAGGAGGAGGTCCTAACTCCCGAGCTGCAACAGTCATTTTCGTTTTTAGACACGTTTACTATTTAGCCATTAGTATTGACAGAATAAATCGCTTAGCAAGTTCTACTTGATTCTTCTCGTTTTTGTCTTCTTTTGCAAGATCTCTTTTTCTTTGCTATAGCAATGCATCCAAATATATACCCATTCTACAGTTTCCACGATCCCAAATTCCAATGCTTTTCATTACCATCTAATTTCTCTCTACATCTTTTTTCTTTACACTCAGGAGGAGGTCCTAACTCCCGAGTTGCAACAGTCATTTTCGTTTTTTCTTATTTTTCTTTTTGATCGTGAATATGTGTCTTCTTTTCGGCATTTCCATCTACTTCTAAGGGCAGGTTCAGGCGTATCAATCCTAATCCTGTCGATGATAAATGGTCGATTTTGACATTTTGATATTTTCTCCTTCGTTCATAAGGAATTGCCATCACTAGACTTTTGGCCGGTTTATCGTACATATTCACATATCGATATCTAACCGATATTGTGCTGTTGAGCGATAACTCGAGCGATATCCATCAATTGGGTTTCTGAAGAGCCATTAGGAGATATCTGACCGATATCGAACCGATAACTATATCGCATGCAACAAGTACCTATATCGATTCGATAAGTGTGATTAACGACTGTATACGACGTATGTCAAAAGTGATAGTTTCTATTTTCTAATTCATACTTACGTAATTAAACATTGTGCATTATTTTGAAATTTTTAAACAGGAGATTTCCTTACCTATCGCTTAGAATCCGATTAAAACGTAGGACGACATTACTGTCAATTTCTGCATGTGTAGTTTTATAAAATATCTGCATTAGAAATGTTGCCATATTTGAAGAAGGAATTGGGGAAAATATTAATGAATCCCTCTATTTGAATTCAAGGAATTTTTTGGGATTTTACTAATTACTAGACGTTTCCTGTTATTACTCGAAAACAAGAACTATCTGTGAGAGGAAATGTTACTTAATAAATTTATGGGCATTTTAGGACTTCTGCATATTGATTGCTTTCTAACACGGGAAGAAATAAAAAATCCTGCAAGGAAAATAAAATTTGGCGAAAATATAATTACATGTATTAGGTAAAATTCGAATATCTTTTCAAAGAATTGTATATCAAAAGAATTCAGGTCGATTTTATCAATTTTAAGTTCATCCAAACACCCATATTCTAAGAATTCTAGACATTAACCAAAGTCATAATGGACCATCATCCATTATGATAATAGCTATTTTCTCTATTTTACCATGGTGAGAACCAAATTAGAAAATCTTTATTCGTTTTTGAGATAAAGATTTTTTAAGTTAACCTTTTTATGTTTTTTTTTAAATTAATAATTTTGTTTTAAAAATCACGAAAAATCGAATTCTTAAGATATTTTAATGAACTATTCATAATTTATAGAGGAAAGTGTCTATTTCCTCGTGATGAAACCGGATCTTGAAAAAATTTATTTGTTTTTGAGATATAAATCATTAAATACAACGTGAACATCGCGACTATCTCAAGTTAATTAAAAATCACCAAAAATCGAATTCTTGAGATATTTTGATGAAACATTCAAAAATTATAGAGGTAAGTACCTATTTTGTCATGCTGAGAACCAAATTACAAAGTCTTTATTCGTTTTTGAGATAAAGATCATTTAAGTTTACTTGGTTTTTATGATTTTCTACAAGATTTTTACAAGATTATTAAATCTTGTTTTAAAGAATCACGAAAAATCGAATTCTTAAGATATCTTAATGTACTATTCATAATTTATAGAGGAAAGTGTCGTAGTTTTGAAATTAATAATCTTGTTTCAAAAAATCACGAAAAATTGAATTCTTGTGATATCTTAATTCATGATTTATAGAGGAAAGTGTCTATTTTTTCATGATGAAAGCAGATCTTGAAAGTATCCATTCGTTTTTGAGATATAAATCATTAAATTCAACGTGAACATTTATGGCTATCTCAAGTTAATTAAAAATCACCAAAAATCGAATTCTTGAGATATTCTAGTGATACATTCAAAATATATAGATGCATGTGTCTGTTTTGTCATGCTGAGAACCAAATTAGAAAGTCTTTATTCGTTTTTGAGATAAAGATTATTTAAGCTTACTTGGTTTTTATGATTTTTTGAAATTAATAATCTTGTTTTAAAGAATCACGAAAAATCGAATTCTTAAGATATCTTAATGTACTATTCATAATTTATAGAGGAAAGTGTCTATTTTCTCGTGATGAAAGCGGATCTTGAAAATATCTATTCGTTTTTTAGATATAAATAGTTAAATTCAACATGAACATTTATGGCTATCTCAAGTTAATTAAAAATCACCAAAAATCGAATTCTTGAGATATTTTGATGAAACATTCAATAATTATAGAGGTAAGTGTCTATTTTATCATGCTGAGAACCAAATTAGAAAATTTTTATTCGTTTTTGAGATAAAGATTATTTAAGTTAACCTAATTTTTTATGATTTTTTGAAATTAATAATCTTGTTTCAAAAAATCACGAAAAATTGAATTCTTGTGATATCTTAATTCATGATTTATAGAGGAAAGTGTCTATTTTTTATGATGAAAGCAGATCTTGAAAGTATCCATTCGTTTTTGAGATATAAATCATTAAATTCAACGTGAACATTTATGGCTATCTCAAGTTAATTAAAAATCACCGCAAATCGAATTCTTGAGCTATTTTGATGAAACATTCAAAAATTATAAAGGTAAGTACCTATTTTGTCATGATGAGAACCAAATTAGAAAGTCTTTATTCGTTTTTGAGATAAAGATTATTTAAGTTTACTTGGTTTTTATGATTTTTTGAAATTAATTATCTTGCTTTAAAGAATCACGAAAAATCGAATTCTTAAGATGTCTTAATGAACTATTCATAATTTATAGAAGAAAGTGTCTATTTTCTCGTGGTGAAAGCAGATCTTGAAAATATCTATTCGTTTTTTAGATATAAATAGTTAAATTCAACATGAGCATTATGGCTATCCCAAGTTAATTAAAAATCACCAAAAATCGAATTCTTGAGATATTCTAGTGATACATTCAAAATATATAGCTGCATGTGTCTATTTTGTCATGCTGAGAACCAAATTAGAAAGTCTATTCGTTTTTGAGATAAACATTATTTAAGTTAACCTAATTTTTTATGATTTTTTGAAATTAATAATCATGTTCCAAAAAATCACGAAAAATTGAATTCACATGATATCCTATTTCATGATTTATAGAGGAAAGTGTCTAATTTCTCGTGATGAAAGCTGATCTTGAAAATATCTATTCGTTTTTGAAATATAAATCATTAAATTCAACGTGAACATTTATGGCTATCTCAAGTTAATTAAAAAGCACCAAAAATCGAATTCTTGAGATATTTTGGTGATACATTCAAAATTTATTTATTTATTTATTGAAACAAACAGGTTGTAATCCTAATTACATGTTTCAACTAATAGTAATAAAACAAATCATTTTTCAAAAGATAATACTAAAATCAGGCAAATATCAAAATACAGTAGTAAATACAACCAATACTCAATCAAGCGCTACAAAGCTTTAGCTCTAAATTCCTTGTATAAAAGTGAAAATATTGGTAGTGAGTTTTCTTCTGATAGTTTATTATATAATGATACCATTTCTATTTAATGGTGAATTCCTTTTAAGTTCCGTAGAGAAACGCATTACACTAAACAAAGCCCTAGGGCGACCAGAATATGCAGGGACGTACAAACCAACACCTCTCAAAATTGATTGAGCATCCACCTTATTGTTTATTATCTTGTACAAATAACCAAGACTTATCACCCCCCGTCTGACCGATAATTTTGTTATATCAAAACCTCTACGAGCGAATTCGTAGGATTGAGAACCAATAAATCTATTGTTTTTTTTGTAGAAAATATATTTAATAAATTTATTTTTTATATTTTTTATTTTTCATTTTTGAGATAAAGGTTATTTAAGTTAACCTAATCTTTATGACTTTTTTAAATTAATAATCTTGTTTTAAAAATCACGAAAAATCGAATTCTTAAGATATTTTAATGAACTATTCATAATTTATAGAGGAAAGTGTCTATCTTCTCGTGATGAAACCGGATCTTGAAAATATTTATTCATTTTTGAGATATAAATCATTAAATTCAACGTGAACATTTACGGCTATATCAAGTTAATTAAAAATCACCAAAAATCGAATTCTTGAGATATTTTAATGAAACATCCAAAAATAATAGAAGTAAGTGTCTATTTTGTCATGCTGAGAACCAAATTAGAAAGTCTTTATACGTTTTTGAGATAAAGCTTATTTAAGCTTACTTGTTTTTTTATGATTTTTTGAAATTAATAATAAACATAATTTATTTACAATTATTCTCTGTGTAATTTAGCCTTTAAAATGTTTTCTTATTTGTTAATTATATTTTTTTACTAATCATTTTCGTTATTATTTATTTTTTTTTTTTTGTTAATTTTCATTATTATTAATTTTTTGTTCAGCAATTTTTTATTTTTGTTAAGAAACTGTCACCGCTAGACTTTATATGGTGATGGAATACGCATTTTAGAATAAATTTGAATAATTTTTGTTAATGACATTTTTTTCTATCTATATTGATTCTCGAGTTACAACCTATGTATATAACCTATGTTTATAGGTTTATAGGAGCTGTAATCGTAAGACTTTATCTGGCAAAGCTGCCTTTGGTGAGAGGGAGAATTGGGTATTTGTGAATCGGTGACGCCAGGATCAATCATCAGCCAATCAGAACGAAATACCCGATACACAAATACCCAATTCTCCCTCGCTCTAAAGGCAGCTTTATGGATTATATATTTTGAGGTAAATATAAAAAACTGGAACATTAAAAATTTTTAAATGACTCCAAATACCTGGAGCAACACCAAATAACTCAATGCTCCCAATAGTTTCTTAAAGCAGTGCTTTTTACTTTGCATTAAATGTTTTTAAATAACCTGAAATCATCTTCTATTTGCATTATCGTTGCTTTTCATGATTTTTAAATTTGAATGGTCTTTTTTAATATTATAAAAATGTTTGAAAGATTTTCACTAACTTTCAATTACTTTTAATGACAATCTTTGGGACTCAATACCATTTAATGTACCATAATCGCTTTCAATGGCTTTCAATTGCTGATAACGACTCTCAATTGCTCCGAACAGTTTTCATTAACTCGGTATGGCGGTCAACGCAGTTCTCTCAATAAATAGAATTTCGTTCTTCAAGTTTGTAATCGCAATAAAACAATGTTTCAGCTCAAATCTCATTAGAATGGACTCCGTGTTGTAACGTCACGAACGGTGCTTTCTATGATTTAGATATATATAAGGTCCATTTTCGTGCATTAAAATGATATCAAGAGAATATATAAAATAAATATATTGATAAATGTTATCTGTTGGAATATTTTATTTTAGTGTGATGTAGGACATAGTAAATAGAACGTGCCAGCAATAGAAGGTGCAAGCAGGTGATGAATACTATAGGTAAGTCTGGGGCCGTTTCCCGCTAACTCCATTTGGTCTATTTGTAAGAGACGTGAATGTAAATGGAGCTAGTGGAGGTAGTAGACAAGGCCGACCGAAAGCTCGCTTACACAAACCGCAAGGCAAGAGAAGAGGGTTTGTGCAGCGTACGGTCGCACGTACTTCTGGCACACACGGTTTCTTTGAAATAATTAGGTAAAGTGGTCATGTTTGTTTTAACATGACCTTGTTTAATAAGCCACCTCAATTTGTCATCCAAAATTATTAGGATTATAAAATAAAACGTCACAAGGGAATAATTTTTATTTCGTTTACTAAGTAGTAAAAAATTAAGCGCCGTCATCAAAGCTGCGCGGTTGAATCCCTAACAATTAACGACGTGAGATTTAGCGTGATTGTAAAAGTTAATTGAGCGCCTCGCCCCTACACACACAGAAAAAGGCAGACCCACTTTCAAAAGATTACTCCCCTCCTCGGAGTCCTTCAATCGCGCCGGTAGTTGAACGATGTTCGTAGTTGTGTCCTCTTATTTTACCATTCTCTTCCGTTTCAAGGAAAACGGTCTTTGTGAAATCTTTTGTGAAAAATACGTGTACCGAATTGAACCGGATCGAATACATTTCCGGTGTGTTTTTTAATAAAATATTTGTCTCTCTCTAAGATCAATACGTAGGTACACAAGCAGGATTCGGCCATAAAGCGTTAAGACTACTCTCTCCATCCAAAAAACAAAGAGTTTTACCTTTTATAAATGCCCGACCTAATATAGAAAATTAGCGACAGGAGAGAAGGAGAACTTACGATTAAGAAAGCCTTTCTGCTGCGTTAGCGCAGATAGCGAGGTAGCAATAATTAACTTAGCGGCTTATATACAGAATGGTGATATAATTCCTCCCATAGGACCTTTATCTACTGCAGGCTAGACACGTAGTTCAACAATGTTTCGGATTATGTCTTTTTTAGAATATCACGTACCACAAAGTTTACAATGTCAATATAACTACTAAAATTAGTTGCAATTATTTGTTAAATTAACAGTCAAAATGGTTAAAGATAACAATTTGATCTTAAGGTTCGAAAATTCGATCTCAAATAAAGTTAATAATCCAAAACGGAGTATATTGATTGGAATGGCACGAGAATTAGAAACAGTAAAAAAGAAACAGTATTTCATCCATACTCTACATTTATAAAATAGATAAATAAACACAGCAATAAATGGTGAAAAAGGCTAAGTGTAGAACTCAAGGATTCTACTCTAACTCAATCTAAGTTATCAACAGTACCACATGTTAAGCTGTGGTACTGTTAAAACTAATCTGTTGCACAATATATACTTTAAAATAAATTAACCGCAACAGACAAAAACTCCATCATCACGAACTAAGTAAAAAAAACATGACACTCATTTAGACCATTCTACGTAAAGAAGAGTCAAGTGGAAACAATATGAGTTTCACTTGGTAAACCGAAACAGCTATTGAAAACCTCCATTTTATGCGCTGGAGTTGTAAGGAGACATAAAAATCTTAAGTTGAGATGATGCATATTAGCTCAATAACATTTTGCACGTCTATGTCCATCTATGTTCAACCAACCCAACGTGACCGATTTGTGAGATATATGATCATACTTCTTGATACCAAAAATGAATCTCAGGCAAGCATTTTGTAGTCGCTGAACACAAAGATGTGTTCATATGTGATAAAAGTAGTTTGATTAATGAGTTGTCTATTTATATTGATATTTATATTGTTATAGTTTATTTGAACGTCTCCCCTTCGACCAATGATCATACCTAAGATCATACCAAAGATCACCTTTGACTTATTGGGATTCAGTCTAAGGTTAAACCTTTTTGCAAGCTGTGAGAACGCGACCAATTCCCTATATCGAAAGCCTTGCTGAAATCTAGGAGATACACAACCGTACACCTGAATAAACCCCAATTACACCGCTGGTAGAATGTTGTTGGCTTGTATATGTTAAAGTAGTTGGAATCATAATATCTATTCAAATAATTTGGACATGAGCGGTAGATGTTAATTGCTCGAAGATCATTAAAAAATTTGAGATCTTTAACTTTAGGTTTTGTCTGGTACATATGATATGTTTTCAAATGATTTCATAATCTTCCAATTGCTTTAAATAGAGACTCCGAATACCTGGATTGACTCCAAATAATTCAATAATTTCGATATTTTCTCAAACAATCTTTGCTGTTTCTAATTCCTCTTACTTTTCATTCCATCTAGTACATCACGTTTTGAAATGATCTCATAATCCTCCATTTACTTTAAATAGTGACTCCGAATAGCTGGTATTAAATCAAATGACTCGATGATCTTAAGACTTTCTCAAGCCATTACTTCTATTATAATATTTTTCTATATTTCATTGTTTCAAATAATTACCTGCTTCCAATTCCTTTCACTTTTAAATCTATCTGGTACATGCAATTTTTTAAATGTTTTCATAATCTTCTCATAATCTCTATTAACTCCAAATTACTCCAACATCATTCCATCCAAATTATCACGGTGTGGATTATACTTCGAAATTGCAATCCAAGCCAAGGCTTTAAAAACTTCGGCCATCTCATGTAATATGAACAACATTTCCGGCGACTAAAATCGCCGAAATCTTGGGTTGGATTGAAATTTTGAAGACCAACCCAATACAATCCAACCTAGTAATACTTTGAGCTGCCGACGTCTTTGAAGTCGGTCGAGATATTAATGCAATCATCTTGCAAATGATGAAAAAAAAATCATCTTGAAAAGTGTATGCCGGAGAGTATTAAGGTTAATGAAGAATTTTTGTATCAAAAGATGTAATCTCGTCCAACTTCGAAGACGTTTTGGATGACGATATTTAGGATGACCGAAATGTTAGATTCGGTTGGAATTCCGAAGTCCAACTCAACCCAACACAATCCAACTCAGTAATACTTTGAGGTGCTGGCGTCTTCGAAGTCACTTCAAATCTTAAGATGAGTATGAGGAATAATTTTTGTATCAAACGTAAAAGTCTCAGTCGACTTCGAAGACGTCTTTGACTACTTGATTGATATTTTGAAATCTAACCCAACCCAATCCAAATTAGTGACACTTTGGGCGACCGATATCCTTAAAGCCGTCTGAGACGAACGCAAAATGACTATGAGTACAATATTAAGGAGAATAATTAGGTTGAAGAAGAATTTTTGTATCAAAAGAAATAATCTGGGTAAGTATCAATTCCAAGTATCATGAACGAAAATTTTTGCGGCTGAAAGCTTGTGTTGGATTGGAATTTCTAAGTCCATCCCAACACAATGCAACCCACTGATATGTTGGGCTACCGACGTCTTCGAAGTCGACCGAAACATTCATCATATTTTTTATATTTACCAACATTAATTGGTAAAAAAACGCAACATTTAATCTTCTTCTACTTCAGCTTAACACGTCGAGGACGACCAACGCCAAACGGAGATTTGAGCAAGAAGTCAATGTGTTTTTACGAATCCAATCTCACAATGAAAGAGGAGATATTAACAACTTGTTTTCGCACGCGAATGTGTCTTTCTCTGATCAAAAAGCGAGCATGATGAATCGATTTGGCCAAACCCAATTTGAAAACTTGTACTTGGAAACGTCTTTCGAAGAAATCTTCAATTTTCAAACCCAAAACGTAATCAAGCTTCATTCTACCTTCAGCTACGACGCCGGTACGAACTAAAGGACGCAAAAGCGCGTTAACTTCAAATAATCTTTAGGGACTTTCTCTTCGAGGATGAGCAATTCTCCGGAAGCTTTACGGATCTTCGCGAGGGTGTACTTAACTCTTCATACTTCGCGTTTATTTCAAAATTCTCCAATAATCTTTAATTCTTGATTTAATCGAGCATTTTCATAAGGTTTATGAGGGGTTATATAGGTCTTGGAGCAGACCGACGGTAAACCACCGTTTGCCATCCTTGGGTATCAACTATCTTACTCAGTTGACATACAGGAAGTAAAAGGAAGTTAAACAACACCATGAAGAACAAAGAGGCTAAAAAGAAACAGCTTATTAGATTGGCCAAAGATAAGAAGATTTTAGAAACGAAACATTCAAATTTCAAGAGGATTATGAGCAGTACATCTGGAAGAAGTACTGCTAAAAAGTTAAGGAGTTAAGGAAGAATTTTTGTATCAAAAAAAGTAATCTAGGCCGACTTCGACGACATCGGCCACCCCAAGTATCATAAATTACACTTTGGATGACCGAAGTGTTTGCATTGGGTTGGAATTTCGAAACGAATGCAAGACAACTATGAGCAGGATTTAGGAAAATATTTATGTTGTGGAAAAATTTTTGTATCAAAAGAAATGATCAACCGATTTCGACGACGATTTCGATTTATGATGAATAATAATTTGGGTAGCTAAAATCTTCAAGTTAGGGTTAAATTGAAATTTCAAGGTCAAATCCAACATAAACCAACTCAGTGATACTGTGGGCTGCCGACGTCTTCGAAGTCGACTGAGATATGAATGCGAGATGAATGTGAACAGTTTATTTGGAAGAATATAAGGTTGAGGATAAAATTTTTTATCAAAACGTCTTTTGATACAAAATTACACAAAATCTCGACCGACTTTGAAGACGTCGGCAGCCCTAAGTATTATGAATAATACATTGTATGGCCGAAATCTTTGAAATGTAGGGCTGGGTTGAAATTTAAGACAAGAGCATTAATAACAGTGTATTCAGGAGAATATTCAGGTGGAGAAAGAATTTTTGTACAAAATTGAAATTAAAAATTACAAAAATAATTATCTTAGCCAACTTTGAAGACGTCAGTCGTTGAAACCATTCATTTCAACCGTTCTCCAACATTCATAATTTCGTACATTTTTTCAGTATCGGTAATCATTTCCCATGGTGCTTTTCGCTTTTGGAACCTATAGGATCCCAAGGTTCTGTTAGAGTGAGAGGTGAAAAACGATTTCTTTTCTTTCTTCTTCTTTTCTTTGTGCTCCGCGTTGTGGAATACGGCACGGGGGGGTTTCCCCCTTGTATCTTTTTTCCTTCTCTTTGCAGTATAGAAACCGCTACGCTATTCCGTCTCCATCTCTCAACCTTATCTTTACTTAGTTTCGTAAAACGCAATCAAAATAATACCAATACATGGTTTAGACATACTTTTTTCATTCTTTATCATTTTTTAATGGTGAAGTAGCAAAAAGCCTTAAAGAAATATCGATATTAAATCGGTATTCTGGTATAAAGAAAATGGAAATACTGAAAACGAGTATTATGACTTTCTTCAATATTGAAAGCACTAGTCACGTACTATAAAGATCACAATGTCATTATAGTGGTGGTTTGTTCCAGCTGCTTCAGTTCTCTTCACTTGACACTCATCTGGTACAGATCAAATGTTTTAAAATGATTTCATTACCTTCCAATTGCTTTAAATAGTGACTCAGAATACTTGGATTGACCCCGAAAGACTCAACAATTTCTATAATTGCTGTTTCCAATTCCTTTCACTTTCATTCCATCTAATACATCAAATTTTTGAATGATCTCATAATCGGATAAATACCCTTGAACAGTAGCAGGTGGTGTAGTCAAAAACTAAAAAAAACTGAAAATATGGAATCCAAATGCTCTCTAACTCAATGGATTACTGAGCTCATATCGGTTTGACGTATATGCTCCAAATGACTTTACATACTATTCTTATAGAAGATATCATCTACCTGATATCTTAGATCTGATAACAAAAGACGTTAATTTTCCCAACTATCAAACACCACTAAATGACATGGACTCTGATCACGTACTGGTCCTAATATCATTTAAATAAAAAGTAGTTACAAGTCCAAAAGTAACTAGACTAATTAATGTATTTATCTCATGGAAAAGTTTCAAAAATATTATGAATAATTTAAATCTAAACGACCTCAATTAACAATTGAAAGCACAGATAACAATATGAGAGTGCTAACTCGCTGGTTGATAACAAGATGTTATTATATAAACTTCCAAGGCATATCATGAATATGATAAAAGAAAGGAGAAATATTAGAATACAATAGTAACGAACTCCCTAACAAGAAAATCGTAAATACCCCCATTAATCACGGAGCAGAGGTATGATGTCGGATGACAAATACTAACCTGAATTGTTTGCAGATTATTTAGAAAGAAATTTTACACTAAACATCTTCTACAAAAAGATCCTGCCACCGTCGAAGAGATACGAGCTCTATTAAAATTCATACCAACCAAGAAAGCTCTCGGTTACGATCTACTACTAAATATTGCACTGAAAAACCTTTTAAACAAAACAATCACAGCTTAAACTTAGGATATTTTTCAATATTCTGAAAGTAAAGGAAATATTAATGTTTGCAAATCCGAGAGAAAACAAAGAAGAATATCAAATTTATCGCCCAATGAGCTTATTAAGTTCACTTACTAAGATTTTTGAGATTTTTTTTAAGAAATAGAAGCGAAGGGAATTATTTCAAATATTCAATTTGGATTTCGCAAAGCATCCATCAATTTTAAGCAATGTTATGAATTTGTCCTTTCATCTTAAATTTTAGGAAAATGCAAAAAATTATGTTTATGTTTTTAGATGATTTTATTAAAATTTAGCTCTACCGGTTTCGAATACTCTCTGCATTCATCTTCTGGAGCATGCCACCTAAATTACTAAATTATAAAAATCCAAATTACAATTTTTCACAAAAAATTACAAAATTTGTCAAATTTTTTTTTAGAGAATTATTTAACAAGAAAATATGCTAGAGGAATTGGTGCATTAATTTAAAAAAATAATTTCACTTTTATTAAACAGACACATATGTAATAATTTTTGTTGAGGTAAAATTTGAAACAGGTTTCTCTTCTTGAAGTTGGCTTACAAAATCCTGGCCAATTCCACCACAAAATGTAATTGAATTATTTTATATAATTGTTAAAATATATAAAAAGAAAAGGAAAAGGAATAGGTAGTGAAAAAAAGGGAAACTAGGATGGGGAGAAGAGAGAGGATAATTGATTGCCAAATGACCCAGAATGTTGCAATGTTATACTGCAACCCTGGTATGACATCCTCGTGCATTTGGGGGTTTATTTGGTGGTGTATATGGAATCTTTAAAAATTTATATAATGGTCTGTTTGTTGTAGTTATTTGATCATTTAAGCAAATTATGTTTGGTTGTTGAACTTGAATTTATTAATTTCATATCTTTCCAAGTATTGCATTAGTTAACTTTTATTTTTGTGATGTAAAACTTTGGAAATGTCTACCAAAATTAGATTTATCTTTAGTTTTGTGTTCTCCTATCCTTGTTTTACGTTATCTCCCTGTTTCTCCTATATATATTGCGTGATAAGTCTCACAGATTAATTTGTAAACACCGTTGTTCTCCAATTTCTTGATGCTATCCTTGTTGTTCAAAATCAATTGATTTATTGTGTTGTTGCTTTTTGCAATAAGTGTCACATTATGTTGCCCAAATATTTTTTCTATTCTACCATTTATGTTTCCCTAGAATGTTTGCATGTTTTCAATTCCATCTTGTTGGGTGTGTAATGTTGTTAAATTATTGCGTGTTATTTTGGCTTTCTTTTTCTTAATCATTTTGTCAATAATTTCAGATTGATAACCATTGTTTTTACCTATAATATTATTGTTTCTACTTCCTTCTTTGATACGTTCTCATCTGCATTTATTTCAAAAATTCTGTCGATGTATGCTCTGACCGATACTATTTTATGTGTGAGACTCTGTTGTGGACAATATGGTATTATCATATCAATTTGTGTCATCTTTCTGTAAATGTCTCTGTGTATACTATGGGTTGTCCTTGACTTTTTGTTCCTGACCTTTTAGCCCTTTTAGTGTCAAATCCAGGAAATTGAATCTGTTGTTTTTTTCAAATTCCATGATAAATGTTATATTTTCGTGTAAGTTGTTTATATATTCGTGTAATTTTCGAATAATATCTACATCAGTTGTATCCAGGATGACGAACACATCATCTACGTATCTTTGCCATGTTATTGAAAGGATTCATAATAATTCATAAGGATTCATAATATTCATAATTGCATCTCTTTCTAAGTTATCCAAAAAGATGTCTGCTAACATTCCACTTAGTGGTGACCATATCAGAAGATCTTGTTTATATGTATAAAATTTATGGTTGAATATGCAGAAATTTTGGTTTATGCAAATTTCGAATAGTTTTTAAATGTTTGAGCAATGTTCAATAGTGTCATAATTTTTAGTGTCTCAGTTGAAACATTTGTAAACAAGTTGGTGATGTCAAATAAATCAATTGACCAGTCACCGACACAATAGAAAAACGGTTTGAAAATAAAAACTACACAGTGATTGGAGAACAATAATGTTCACAGAAAACCGCATATTTACAATTCGAATTAATGGCTACTTCTCAATAACCCGAGAAATAGGAGTTGGAGTACGCGAAAGCAGTAGCTCCTCACCAATTTTATTCAACATGTACACGATATTCCTATACATAACTCAAGCCCGTTGGGAATTTTCGCTGATGATATGGTTATTACAGCTCAAATCCAACAACTTCAACGCTCACTCAATCAAATTACTAAATGGTTCTTCGGATGGAGTATACAATTAAATCCGAATAAATGCCATGTAAAGATTTTCACTGCAAGGATAGGATAAGTTATAGATCCTATATGGAAGAATGAAGAGAAAATCTACCATGCTATCAGTAAATTAGATAAACCCAATTATCAATCGAAGGTCCAACCATAAAATTGGATGCACACTTCGAAAATGAATATCAAGAAATTAGAATCACAGTAAAACAATATCTTTAGAATAGCAGTAGATATTTATGGTACAAATATATCAAAAAAAACCAAAATGTTAAAGATAACAATACGATCTAAAGGTGATTCAAATATAGTTGATAATCGGAAACGGAGTGTATCAATAGGAAATAACAAGAGAATTACAAACAGTAAATGTAAAAGTACATTGTTGTGGTTTGTGCATGTCACCGTTTGTATCGATGAGTACATACTCACGTTGCTCACCGTACGCTCGAAATTCACGATAACGTAGATTTCGATAACTGTTAATCACCCATTAACGCTCAGTGTACGTCGTGCCCACATGAGAGTTAATGCACACGCTGTGTTAAAACTTCTGCTAAATATCCGCGTACGGTGTTGAAACCGCCACATTAGAACCAAAATTGCCAAACGCTGTTACCCAACTTTTCCGAAAATAGACACTAACTAATCGGGTAATACTTCCTCCGCTTTTCGACAGTATACATTTCAGATATAAAAAATTTCCCGCATCAATTAAAGGTAAAAAAGTAATTTGCTTAATCAAAGGAGTGTATGTGTAAAATAGTAATAACAAAGGTTTGGATTTTGGGCGCGTCATCAATAATCTAACTAATAATCTACTAATTCGGTTAGGTACAACATCCTATATTAATTAATACAATCAATATACCCCAGGAAATGCCGACTCTGTTGCACCGACATCGATATGGTAATAAATTTGCCTTATTTGAAATATGACCAAGATATGTAGGTTGCTTGCTAGTACACAAAACCGTTAAATGATTTAGATTAGTATTGTAAATAAATGGTGAAATGATGATATCGTGCTTACATAAAACATTATAGTATGAACAAAAGACTGAGTTATCAATAAATAAGTAACAACGTGGTTAACCATATAATGGGTTAACTTAAGCGAATTTCAACTGTAACTACATTAAAAAATAACAAGAGAAAATAACAAGGAATGAGAAGCCAGTTTAATTATTTAAATATTTTGGATAATAAGAATAAACTTTCTTACGCAATAAAAATTCTCGCAGAACGTCGCAAAAAATAATTCTAAACTGTTAATAAAACTTATTTTCGAATACATATCATTAACATTACGATTAAAACTCCTTATATTTAGTTTAGTTAGAAATAACGACAATTTATTATAAAACTTAAGGCCATAATAAATCATAGTTTGCAAGATTCACCAGGTTTTCTTTTGAGGTTTCAAAATGTTGCAAAGGCCTGGAAACAGGCAAAATAGGCATTCCTTTCCGCTTCTTGCCAATTAACATTAATCTGGGGATCAAATAAACGACACTAGAAAGACTATTATACAAGTTTTGAATGTAAATACACCATTTTAACGTTGAATCCAGATTTATTCCAAGAAATTTAATGCTTTTTGTTTCACTAATCTATTTTAAAAAATCAACATCTGCGCTTTGTTCTTATATGAAATCATAACTTCGTAGCAATCTATGTAGTAGATGAAGTGAAAAGTGAAAGAATTTGGAAGTAGCTAGCAGGTTAACTGCCAAGCTGTTTTTTGCTAGGTTGCCATTCATTGTTTTGTGCATCATATAGGTGCACAGCATGACTTGCCATTCAATCAATGTGCACCTATTTGATACACAAGGTACGATTTAGTCAAGTTCATTGTGTACCTCTACTGGTACACCCAGGTAAGTTTATATACGGAAAACTTAATCATTGGGCCTTCCAGACCAAAATTTTAAAATGTGCCGATGGATTTTTACCACGGATTGTAAAGAATCATAACACATATATCAAAAAGTTATTTTTCAAATGATAAATAAAATATTATTAACAGGTTGACTGCTAAGCTGTTTTTACACAAAATAAATCAAAGAAAAGACCAATAATAATTAACATAATGGTTAGTGTAATTTAAAGAAACAATCGTTACATAAAAATTTGCAACAAATCGGGCAACGGGTCCAAACTTTTTTTGCTATTTGTTGTGCTTCTTTCTAGACATGTATTCTAGACGATTTCTAGACATGTATTCGCCAACCTTGCTGCTTAGTAAAGGGTTATCTTTTTTCCAATAGTCAGGAATTGAAGGCATTTGGTAAAAGACCATCCATAACACCAATCCTAAAAATATATGTATTTCTTCACTGCCGACGGGAGTCCAACGCTACACTCGAGAATTCCTTTTAACACTGGAAAAAGTTTTTCGTTGGAGAGCATAACGATTCGTTTCTTGAACAATTACGGAAATAACAACTTTGTCAATGAATAAGGCAAAAAATTCATATGGCTCTGCGTACTGTAGGGTCTCGATAATATCCGGATTAATTCCTACATCATCATTGTTTTCATTGTAAACTTAATCAAAAACTTGGGCCTTCCAGACCAAAATTTTAAAATGTGCCGATAGGTTTTTAGCACGGATTGTAAGGAATCATAACACATATATCAAAAAATTATTTTTCAAATGATAAATAAAACATTATTAACAGGTTGACTACTAAGCTGTTTTTACACAAAATAAATCAAAGAAAAGACCAATAATAATTAACATAATGGTTAGTGTAATTTAAAGAAACAATCGTTACATAAAAATTTGCAACGGGTCCAAATTTTTTTTGCTATTTGTTGTGCTTCTTTTCTTGAATGGCGTCTAACAGCCTCCTTGTAGCAATTTTGACACCTTCCCCTTTTATTTATTTTTTCTAAAATATGACGGTTTGCACTTTGTATATTATGTTCCCTTTTTGTTATAAGTCTTATCAACGACTCCTTGAATTCTGTAATTTTAAGGTTTTTGAGCTTTGTTACGGTATTGTACAAATACATCGCGTTTATTACAGCTGTGCTTAACATAATTTCGAAGGCTACTTTTCTGTACCATTTAACGGATCTTCGTAAAGCATGATGGTAAGATGCCATTTGGTCAGATAGGTCAGTAGTAGATTTACCGGTATTATAGTCTATAATGGCACATGGTTTAGATTTAACACCATTTCGAGTTTGAACCTCGACAATTTGATCGACATGCTTAGTCGTTAGTACCAAAACATCTCTTTTGTCTCTCCATTTGAGAACTGTTATACCACAATCATTTTGACGAGCAATAATCTCGTGCTTTCTTAACTTTTGTTTTACAACTTCAGATGACATATGCTTTCTGTTCGCTCGCAATGTCCCGACCAAGTGAGTGGAGCTTTCAAGACGCTTTTTTGCAAGAGGCACTCCTGTGTACCAATTATCGGTATATAGGGTACGCCCCAAATTATAAATAAGGATTCATTAGCTCCATAACCACTTTCTCTGATACCGGCATATCGTTTATTCTCTCCTTTCCGCAGTATATTTTAAACTGAAGGGCATAAAATGACTCAGAGCAAAGTTTAAATATTTTAATTCCGTAGCGATGCCGTTTATTTTGAATGTACTGACGGAAAGAGAGTCTGCCCAAAAATGGAATCATAGATTCGTCAATGCATACAGACTGGGTTGGACAGACTGCCATATTAATGTTTGCTACAATCATATTAACAATGCTTCGAACCTTGTGAAGTCTGTCACCTTGAGGTGCTTTAGAATTATCGGCAAAGTATAGCATACTAAGTATAACCTCGAAGCGATTTCTAGACATGTATTCGCCAACCTTGCTGCTTAGTAAAGGGTTATCTTTTTTCCAATAGTCAGGAATAATAATAATAATAATAATAATATTTATTAAATCACGTGGGCTACATAAGTAGATGTGACAAGTCAGTACATAGAACATCAAAATACAACAGCAAATTATACAATCTGTTAAAACTAACATAAGTCACTACATATCTAAAAATTCTCGTTTAGAGTAAAACACAGAATCCAAGAGATATCGTTTTACATCTTGTTTATATTTCTTTGGACACTCCTGAGATCTGATTGAACGGGGTAATTTATTATATATTTTGGGTAAGTCATAAAAGGGACTTTTTTCAAATGTGGTGGTGACATGTTGAGAGAGAACCAGATTATCTCTACCACGGGTATTGTATTCATGAGTGGACATTTCAAAACGGCTCATATTAGTCTTCACATATAACAAAGACTTCAATAAGTAAATGGATGGCAAGGTGAGTATCGACTGTTCCCTGAAAACTTCCCTACATGATTCCCTGCCATTTAAATCGAACATTAATCTAATGATGCGCTTCTGTGCCACAAACACGCGTTTAAACTCAATGTCAGTTGCAGCACCCCACACCAGTATATTGTAGGAAATAGCAGAGTAGCACAGTGCGTAATACATACTTAATAGCGAATTTATATTTAAACTTTTTTTCAATTTCAAAATTGCATAATAGGCTGAGTTCAATTTTTTGCACACAGTTTCTATGTGATTAACAAATGAGAGTCTATCATCCAACACCAAACCAAGAAATCGCGTACTATGGGCAAATAAAAATTTATTTTCAAAACTGGCCGGCAATGAGCGACGCTTGTAAAAACTAACGCAAACTGTTTTATCCACGTTTAACATAATCCTATTACGCTCACACCATACAGAAAACGTTTTAATAGTTGATGTAATTTTTAAATTTAACGTATCCGGATCCGCATCTGCAACCGCAACAGATGAGTCATCAGCGTACATAACCAGATGAGTATCCTCAAGAAAGTCAGGTAAGTCATTAATGAAAAGTATGAAAAGCAAAGGTCCTAAAATTGAACCCTGTGGAATCCCCAAGTCAACAGATGACTCATCCGAGCTAACATTCGACAACACAACTCTGAGAGAACGGTCGGTTAAGAAAGAAAGAAACCAGTTCAAAATAGGACCGCGGATACCCATACAGTATAACTTCCTACAAAGGAAATTTGGATTGAGGGAATCAAACGCCCTACTAAGGTCAAAAAACAATCCAACCACGTAATTTCCCTGATCAATATTGTCATAAATATACTGGACGAACTCAATTGAGGCAGTCTCAGTAGATAGTTTACGTCTGAAACCGTGCTGGCAGCTACTAATTGTACCCTGCTTGTTAAGAAAATCTAGAATCCTGTTACTAATTATTTTTTCGAATACTTTAGAAAATATACTACAAATTGCTATCGGTCTATAGTTCTCAATACAGGTCGTATTACCTTTTTTTAGAATCGGTATCACTTTAGCAACTTTAAGGGATGATGGGAAAACGCCCGCTGTTATCGACCGATTTAAAATGAGCGCAAGAGGTTCAGCAATAACGCTGGCAACGTATTTGACAACTCTCACACCAATTCCGTCAGTACCCACACTGCTCACATTCTTTAAAGCACTGATAGACTCAACTATCTCCTCAGGAGACACCGGCCATAAATATATACTGGAAGAAACAGTACATGATTATACCCAACGTACATGAATCCACAACAAGAGAACCAAAAGCATATCGCACTTTATCAGCCGCTACCGTCGAAAAATATTCACAAAATGCGTTGGATAATCGTTTTGGGTCAGAAATTGAAACCCCGTCAATATTTAACATTATATCTCTCTCATCATTACTCCTTCCCAACTGTGTGTTTATATATCGCCATAAACTACGTGTTTTGTTGGAAGCATTAGAAATTTGATTAGCTATAAAAAATCGTTTAGCATTATCAATCAGTGATTTATAAGAAGATTTCATATCGTTGTATTTTGCACGTTGATCACGGAACCCATTTCTAATTAACCAATGCATGTTTCTTAGACTATCCCCAGCTTTAACTATCTCAGGAGTGACCCAACTACTACGCCTAACGCCTACTGAAACTTGATGTACAACTGGACAGCATAACTCAAAACAATAAGTAAAAATATTAAAAAAACGGTTAAAAATATCGTCAACGTTTACATCCAACATCACATAAGAAGTAAAGCTAGACCAGTCCTGGGATATAAGTGAGCGATACAGTTCGTGTAAACATGAATCACTCATTCTTCTACCAGCCAATTCTCCGTGCGTCTCGACACGCGTCCGAGTAATAAAACTGTCAGTATAATTAAACACCAACGAGCCAGCAAAGTGATCAGCAATATTCGCGTTAAAAACATTAAAAATACACATTCCAATCGGTAAATTGGTTACCATATAATCTAAAGTTGACTCGTTCGTGCTCGTCTCACCAAACACTATACGGGTAGGCTCAGTACTTTTTCCATTAAGTTGAAAAGAATCAAATACATCCCGCAACATTTTTGACATTGAACAATCTCTATTAACATCCATGTTCAAATCTCCGCACAATACAAGATTTTGAAAATTAATTGACACATAAGACAGTAGCATAGACAGTTTATCGATAAAAGAGTCACTGGAACCAGATGGCGGCCGATAAACGCAAACACACACTATACTTAGCTTTTTACAATTTAAAGTAACACAGCAGGCCTCCAACTCCATTTCCGTCACAAAATTACTAATATCAAAAGCCGATACCATCAAATTATTTTTTGCAAAGATTAGGACACCTCCATGCTTTCTTGTCGTTCGAAAATACACGGATGCCAACTTATATCCAGGCAAATTGAGAGCGCAAGAGGCATTAAGAGTAGCCCAATGCTCCGTAATACATAATAAATCAGGAGCATGTTCTTTTACTAAGATTTCAAGTTTATTGAATTTGTTAAAAATTGATTGAACATTAACATGAATAACTGTGACTGATTTAGCTGGAGTATCTGCATGTGTTATAAAAAAGAAACCTCACCAGGAATATCCACGATATCAGACGTTACAACGTCATCACTAGCCGTAGACACTTTTATTCCGGTCACACAATTGGTTACTGCGCCAGTAGAGTGGTGTACGTCTGCATTCTGATCCCTCATATCACACTGCAGTTCCACAGAAGACAATGCAACAGATGATATACTTGAAGATCCGTTAAGTGTGGATTAAGTGTGGAAGTGTGATGAATTGAAGGCATTTGGTAAAAGCCCGCCCATCCATAACACCAATCCTAAAAATGTATGTATTTCTTCACTGCCGACGGGAGTCCAACGCTGCACTCGAGAATTCCTTTTAACACTGGAAAAAGTTTTTCGTTGGAGAGCATAACGATTCGTTTCTTAAACAATTACGGAAATAACATCTTTGTCAATGAATTAGGCAAAAAATTCATATGGCTCTGCGTATTGTACGGTTATGATAATATCCGGATTAATTCCTACATATCATCATTGTTTTCATTGTAAATTATATTTTTAATTTTCGAGAGGTCTGGTGTGCTCCAAACAGAACTCGGTGCATTTACGATTGTTTGCAAATTTACAACATCCGAACAATCGTCACTGTCACTACTACTTAATACTCGCTCCTCACTTTGTTTATTATAATTAAAATTAGGGTCTGCATCACTATCATCAAATTCGCTATGACTTGAAGTAGAAGGTGTGGGAACCTCGTCGAATAAACGAAGCAAGCGTTGAGTTTCATGATCATCCATCTTGATGAAATGTAAACAAACTAATAAACCAAACGTAGATGGCGCATTTAATATACGCAGAATTGAAAAGCGATGTCAAATTGAACAAGTTTTGTCTCTGAGGCCATGTGCACCATATTGGTGCACAGAACAGATTTTACATACATTCACAAAAAACGCAATGAAACTTCTAACAAAGTATATAATTGACAAAACTTGCTTAAGAAAACAATTAATAATAATTTTTTTTTGTGGCTCACCGGCCCACTACGTAGGATTTTTTAAATCAATTCTTGGATATGAAGCCGTGCATCTATTTGGTGCACATGGCAGTCAACCTGCTAGAAACGTTTGAGAAAGTATTGAGATCATTGAGCCATTTAAAGTCAATCTAGGGATTCGAAGTCACTATTTAAATTAAATTGAAAATTATGAGATCAATCAAAAACTGTTGATGTTCTAGATTGATTCCAAGTGAAAGGAATTGAAAACAAGTAGAATTATTTAGAAAATCTTAAGATGATTGAGTCATTTGGAGTCAATCCAGGTATTTGGAGTCACTATTTAAAGCAAATGGAAGATTATCAGACAATTTAAAAAATTTTATGTATTAGAAAGAATGAAAAATGAGAGGAATTGAAGCCGTTAAAATTATTTGAGCAAGCATTGAGATCATTGACTCATTTAGAGCCAGACCAGGAATTCTGGGTCACTATATTAAGCAAATTGAATATTATGAGATCATTTAAAAAATTTGATATACTAGATGGAATGAAAAGTGAAACTAATTGAAGAACCTAGAATCATTTGAGAAAGTATTGTCAGGTTATTGAGTCATTTGGAGTCAATCGAGGTATTTGGAGTCAATATTTAAAGCAAATGGATGATTAAAAGATCATTTAAAAAATTTTATATGCTAGATGGAATGAAAAGTGAAAGGAATTGAAGGAATTTGACGAAGTTGAAAATTGAAATCGTTGAGTCAGTTGGCGTCATTATTTAAACCAATTATAAAATCATTTCAACACATTTGATGTGTTCCGAATCGATTAAAAAGTAAAAGGAATTGGAAGCGACTAGAATAATTTGAAAAAGTCTTGAGATCATTGAGTCATTTGGAGTCAATCCATATATTCGGAATCACTATTTATAGCTAATGGAAGATAAAATCGTTTCCAAGCATATATGTAGGAGATGAAATGAAAAGTGAAATTAATTGGAAGGAGCTGAGAGTGTTTGATAAAATTTTGCAATTATCGTGTCATTTCTGGTTAATACCAGAGATTCAGAGGCACTATTTAAAACGAATGAAGATAATCAGATTATTTTGAGTCTTTTGAGATTCTAGATGGAATAGAAAGTGAAAGGACTTGGAAGCAACAGACAAAATGTGAAACTGCTGAGATACAGATGAGAACATTGGTTTGATATTATGGTAGTAACTAGGGCTGGGCGATGCCTTAAATAAGGTATCGGGTATACATATACAGATACCACGAAGGTGGTATCGATACCATTCTTCGTAGATTTTACTTTTGGAAACGATACATTATCTTAAAAACTGCCAACATATTTGCAGTATGAGTAGTTATAGCTCAAAGTTCTGATCATTTGTTTGAAGTCTGCCAAGTTGTTGGCAGTATAAGCTTTTACTATTCCACAGACTGCCAACTTGATGAGACTGCCAAAAATGTATCATAATACATTGTGTTTCCAAAATCCTGCTCATCAGTTTGAAGTCTGCTAATTTGTTGGCAGTATGACCTAACACTGTTCCACAGACGATATATCATTGTAACAACTGCCAACTTGTTGATAGCATAAGCTATTATGTCTCCAATGTGCTGCTCATCAGATTAAAGTAGTGATTTGAGGAAAGGTATTTTGGAGCATTATTCTAATGGAATGTATGTGGAACTTATGTTTTAATGTTATACACCAAGTGGGTGCTACATATAGCAACACCGACGTAACAGTATTAGCTAATAGTTTCGTTTTACTTCTTATTGGTCCCCCTATATTTGGCATAATCCTTCTTAGTATGTTAATCATCTTCAGAGGCTTTGTTGTATTTTCCTAACATGCGCCTTTAATCTCATGTCTTTATCCAGATATTGTCCAGGTATTTTACTACTGGAGAACTTTCCATCATTTGGCGCTCCATTTTTGGCGCCTATCGCCTGCCTTCTGGTACCACCACTCCATTTTTTTGAGCCTCCACCCTGATTCTTATAGGAGTCATTCGGTCGTGGAACATGACTTATCCTCCACCTTTTTCTTGGATTTTCTTTTTAGGAACGAGGAACGAAATTTTGCAAATCCGAACATTTTAATTTTCTTTTATTTTAGGATAGTGCGTAATTTTTTAAAATTATGATAACTAGGGGTAGAGAATATGTTGGTTTTTCTAATTTACTATGAAACTAGTTGTATTTGCTTTTGTTTAGAATAAAATATATCTTTATTATGTAGCATAATCATTCAAATGTACGTATTTCTAACAAAATTATACATTTGTCCCAGAACTCACTTTACAAAACTGAAACCCCAGATATTAGACTTAATTTGAGAAAAACTGACGGCATATTCCATTGATTTATGGCGATTGATTGTACAGTTTCTTAAGCGACAATTTCCTATGACCCGTTACTGTCCATTCATACAGGAACATTGCATTGGAACTGTTACAACTTATCCAAGATCAGGGTATTTTGGAGCAGTATTTTGAAACGGTATTTTGTGTAACGACACAAGGATATGTAACATAAGATATGGTATCTCCAAAGTGCTACTCATCAGTTGAAGTTTGCCAGTTTGTTGGCAGTATGATCTATTACTGTTCCACAGACTATATTTTATTTTAACGACTGTTAACTTATTGGCAGCATGAGCTATTATTTTCCAATGTCTTGTTCATCAGACCAAAGTCTGTCAACTTATTAGCAGCATAAGCATCTGCTGTTCCACAGACTATATATTATTTTAGTGACTGCCAACTTGTTGGCAGCATAAAGATTATGCAAAAGTTAGACAGATTATGTATTATCTTAGTTAATGCTAACTTGTTGTCAGTAAGAGCTATTTATATCTCCAGAGTCATTCCCAGCAATTTGAAGTCTGTCAACTTGTAGGCAGCATGAGCTATTATGTTTCCAATATCTTGCTCATCAGTTTGAAGTCTGCTAGCTTATTGGCAACATGAGCTATTACTGATTCAAATATTGTACATTATCTAAACTCTCGCAGTACTGACTTTTCGCCAACCGCGGCGAACTGTGCCTAAATCAATCAAGACCCGCACAGTTTATGTAGACTGTGGGTTTTGTCATTACGATTTTGATTTATTTTATTTCTAAGGTGAATTATATGTATTAGTAATATGTAATACGACATAAAGAATGTTTATTCATCCTCGCAATTGATACATAAAATGTTGGTCGTACGTGTTCTGAAGGAGACGTTCTAAAACACACCTTTTATGAACGAAATCAAGAAACTAATGGCTGGTGGCAAACGTATTGTCGCTGTCGTTTCTTAAGGTCGAACAGAGAGCGAATGCTCACTTTCAGTGTACAGCATTCGTTCGATATGCAACTTTTAGATTGCTTTACACAGATAGGCGCCTGGCAACAGAAGAAGAAAGAAACAGTTGAGACATAAATCGATTTATTACAATTTCTTACAAAAGTTAATTCGGGCCCAAATAGACTCAGGAATCGATGTGCGAGGGTTAAAGACTTCATATACCATGAGCTATTATACCTACAATTTTGCTCATCACTTTGAAGTTTGCTAATTTGTTTACAGTTGATTTATTCAAGCAGAGAATTACGTATTAGTTTGCTAAAAATGAATTCTAGATTGCGCATGCGCAGGCAACAATTAATTGCGAATTAGTACCGTATTGTATCACAGCTTAAACAGTAGGAATAAAATACAACATTTTGTGATATGGTATGGATATGACCCAACCTAACTTGAAGTAGTGAATGTCAGTTGAGTACAAATACAAGATTATACGAAAAGAATTGGGAAAAAGGAGGCACTAATAAGAAGATCTGAACAGGATATCCATTTATCGAAAATGTCTTTCTATATCTCCTTTCTCCGTCTCAGTACGCCATTCTTTTTATGAATATGCAAAGAATTTTGTTTATCTTCGCGAATTACGTTAAAATAAATCATTTGAGACTATGTTTAATTTGCATATTTTTTTGGTTCCATATTAATCGTTACATTGTATATTCGAGCATATTTATACTTTTTAAATATTTTCCCGATTCTAGTTGGACAAATGTGCAATTTTCTTCAGAAATTGGTCTGATCAACATGGCATTCGGATAATAGAATCGTTAGTACATGTTAAACACTTTTTAAAAAACCCACGGCTAGACTCGAAAGCTTCTAGTTTTAGATCTAATATTTGTTCTAGTAATAGTTCTAGTATTAGTTCTAATTTTAGTTCAATCAATAATTTTTCATTTTCTCTTGCTTTTTTATAAAATTTGGAAATGGTGAGATCTTTTGGGGCGCTGATTACGAATCTGGGATTAGTCTTATGAATGTTTCATAAATCAAGGTGACATATAGAGGATACAACATATAGAACTAACATTAAAGAAACAAGTTAATTTACGAAAAGCTTGATATTCAGCGGTTTTATGATCATTTATGGCTGGTATATGAAGTCTTCCAGCATACGCTGGGCTGAATCTCGATTCTACTTGGATAAATATCAAAAAAATGTGTCTAAATTTATCGTTTGTAGCCATAAGAAGTTGTAGCTTTATTCGGGCAACAGGAAATTAATTCTTCAAAAAAATCGTTATAAAAATTTATATTTTATAGTAAAACTGTTAATGGCGACTTTTTGAGATTTTTCATAATTACCGTAGAGGTTTTATTTTAATTTTATCTGATTATGCATTATGCTTTTTCACATCATTATGAACAATTTTAGTAAATGAGGTCTTCTACCATACATTTTGATTTTTGAATAATGAAAGAGATTTGCTATAAAAATCATCAATCATGATACTTTTTTTGAGATTTTGACGTTATTACTGCAAAAATGTAATAGCAAAATTCTAACAATTGAAGGATTAAGTATTCGTAGACCATAACAAGTAATTTTCATGCATAAGACTTGTCTTCATCGATTTTCATTTTTCAGTTTCTATTAATTTTTGTAGTGTAAGACTCTTAAATGATGATAGTGTGAAGATTTTTGACAATTCCCCAGAGACTTTATATTTAGGTTGAGACTCGTTATGGATTAGCATTTATGGTTCATTACAAACAATCTTCATGCAAAAATGATCTCATTGTCAAATCGGGGTTTTAACATCATTGGATCTTGTTATCTTAGCCTTCTAACCCATCAAAAATTTTGTTTATATAATAATTTTTGTTAAGCCAAAAAAAGGCTATCAGTATATGCAAGCTTTATTTACATCATTTCAACTAGTAGTTGACTTAACTAAGGAATTAAATACTACCTACATTATTCTTAATTTTTGTTTTATACTTTTGACTTCAATGCCCTAAGAGAAATTACTGTCAAGTACGATCAGATTTTGCAATTGCAATGATGTAAATACTCTTCCTTCTTCCTGCAAGTTCAAGATCTTATAAAAGGCAAAATATTTATAACTAACTTGGCTATAAACTAAAAACTTGAAAACAATTATAAGTTAATAAACGGTGTTTATTATTTCTTGAAAATTTTCTGCATATGTGTGCATATTTTGTAATAAGGCATGCATATAATTAAAAGAATATTTGCATGCTATATATATATGCGCATATATCTCTGGTTTTTCGTGCATATAATTCACAGCGCTACTAATAAAATAAATTGTTCGTTGAATTATATATTGTAGCGAACTTATGCTAATATTAAACCTATCAGTTGCATTTTGGATAGAAGCCGTCCAATGAGATATTAATCACCAAATATATTAATATATGCTGTTTTCCATTTCTCTTTAGTAAGCATTAAAGTAGGCGATACCATAAATGAGATTACGAGTATCGATAGCTTCGTGGTATCGATACTATTCAAAGTATCGAATTATTGGCAGTTATATTTTAATAATATAATAAGTATATAATAAGCACATTTTTTATGTATTTTTCTTCGTAGATTTTAATTTTGAGAAATAAATTCCGCACTTCAACCCTTATCAAGAACATATGTGGTGAATATGTTCTTGATAATTTAGCCGTAACAGGATTTAGAATTATTAATCGTAACAGGACTTGAAATAATGACGAATAACCACATATTGACAGTCATCATCAAAGTAATTTAGCTCTCTTGAAGCATTTTAGGAAACATCTTAATCTGAAATAAAACAATTTTCGATACCTCAACACTTTCGATACTGGAATAGTTTCAACAATTCTCTTTAAATCTAAGTGTCCGTTGTCAATATGTCCAGCAATCGACGATACTCAATTCGATCTCTTGTACCTTTGATGGAAGTTGATATCACTGGGTAACGATTGAGAGCATCGACATGCTTCATACGTTGTCTTAGTCGATGACGAATGATATATCGAAATTCCTCCACAAAAAGTGCTTATCTTATAACTCTAATACAAAGTTCCTCTTTCTGTGATATTTTAGTAAATGCTGAATAATCTGTAACAATTTGAAAGTCAATGCCCAATAGATACTGTAAACCTTTTGAATGATAGCCAACACCTCTAATAATCTTAATAATCTTTCGACTCGTATAGTAATCAGGATGTAACTTTTGACTTCATCTTCGTATTCCTGCATTAATATTGCACTAAACCCAAGTTTTGAGGCATATGGTCTTCAGTTTTCCAAAGGTTTCCCTCTGAGTCATTCCGAAACAAAACACCTGATTTTTTTTCAGCAAATCGCTTAAGGGCTTGGCTATCAGTGAATAGTTTTTGATGAATTTTCGAAAATAATCAGACTCAGAATTGATTGGTGTTGTTTCACATCTTAGGATCTGGAAATTTCATTATTTTCTATTTTTCTCGGAGATGGTCGAATACTTCCATTAATTACTTCATAGCCCAGATGTACCTCTATTTTTGACTTGATATTTTTCAAGAATAGATTTTTTTCCAATTAATCCATGATCTTCAGCAACTTTAATACACTTTTCAATATTTCCAGGGCCTGCATCTTATTATTAGCTAAAATTATAATATGATCCATGTATGTCAGAATCATTCCATTCCTTATCAGATCTCTGAAAGTATTCTTAGTAAAACTCTGGAAGATGGCTGCAGAATTGCAAAGCCCAAATGGTGTTCGAAGAAACTGATATTGGCCAGCAGGTGTCGACGTAAACTTTCAACTTCCTTCTTCAACGGGGACATGGAAAAAGTATTCTTTAGATTCAGCGTAACGAATATCTTTGATTTTTGCAATCTGTCTAATTGGTCTTCAATTCTAATTGGTCGATATTTATCGATCAATCTTCTCTCAACTGCATGTCTTTTATCAATCGTGTCGTTAACAGCAATTTGCATAAAATCAAATGTTTATCTTTATGACATAGATTCCAGACTGGTTAATCAATACCAAAGGTATTATGATAATAAATCGTCACCCGAGAATAATTTGCAACTCATAACGTTTTCAGGTATAATATTATTTTTGTTTGATACATATCACCATCTATAATAGTATTACACACAAACTGACCCGAAGTTTTAATGTTGTTTTTTCCAATTTTAGTAAGTGCTACAAATTTTTCTTCACGACGTGATACGTTCAATCCTAAGTATTCGTTGATGCAAATGAAGTTGACTGCATTTCTAGTATCAATCGAGGCAATTATCACGCTTTCATATTGAAGGAGAAGCTTCACTTCTCTAATCTCTTCTCCTTATCGCATATCGACGTTTTATGTCCATATTTATTGTATTAAGTATTTCGTTTGTCTTTCTTTCTTTGGACAGTCATTGGGCCATTTCTTGTTGGTCATTTGTGACCAACATCACCACAATTGTAATATAGGATTATTGATTTTGTACCAGACAAGATATCGATTTTCGTGGTCTATGTATTACCGGTTGTTGATGTTTGTTGCACTTTCCTACTAAACTTGCTCTCTGTTCTTGAATTATCCTCGAATTGTTTCACAGCATCAGTCTTTATCTTAATCTTTTTTGTTCATTTTTTCATAGATTTGTAACTTTCTGTTCAATTCTTTAATAGTTCTTACGTCATAATTTCATTTCTTCAAAATCTACTATCTACTCAGTCACTTGCACTTCAATCTTCGCTTCAGATTCTTTAAATGTATTTAAAGAATCTTCTACTTCACGGAACTACAAGGCAAATGTCGGTTTCATTGAATGACTAGCATTAAATTGTTTCTTATCCATGTTTTTCTCGTCATTGGTGTAATCTTCAGTGTCGTCTACGTCGCTTTCACTACTTGATTCTTCATTTTCGTCGTAAAATTTCTTCAACTTCTTTTTTGTCTTCATTACCTTCATCGGTATTACGGTTTCTTGGTCGTCATCGTCGTCTTGAGTGCAATCTATCTTTTTCTCGTCTTCAGTAACGCATTAGTATTGTTTTTCATTTGTTATACGTTATTAACTGAAATGGGCATCTATTTCTTCATCTTCTTCAGATTCATCGTTTTATTCTTCTTCATCTTTCTTACGTCAGCATCGGCGTAAGAAATTACGAAAGTTAGAAGAAATCAAGATTTATCAAATTCTGGAAACTTACTAATAACAGTTCGATTTTTTTTTATGTTATTACTAATAACATATCGATAGATTTTATAGATTTTATAAAGTTAATTTTTTTGAACAAATAATATCGTTAAATTTAAATACCTTTGATCTTTTGAAACATAAACATAGCTTTCATTACATTTGAGAGTTCCACTCGGATTCCCTTCTATTTTTCATGTCGCGACAATTAGTGAAAAACGACAAATTCAATTTACTATTCGCCAGTTTCAAATTGGAACAAGTCTACCGAGCGGAAAGAAACTAATCGAATTCCTCTAGTCGGATGCTGGCCATTCCTTCCCATCGTTCACGAAGCCATTAAGCATAAAATAATTAAGTTTTTTATGGGGTAACTCCGCTATAAGAGGAAGAGGGCGAACGGTGGGACCGGAAAATATCAACGGACATCCGATGGGGATGAAATTTTACATTTGCCATGGTGCGTTTTGGAGGCGGCGCGTCCCTACCGCGCAGTTCGAGGCGGTAGTGGGTAGCCCGACAAGAGGTTATCAGTCTACCGCGAACTTCGCAACCACCAACATTACACCTCTTTTACCCCTTTACGTCACCGAATCCCATCAAAAACGTGATACAAAACACACCCCTTTTGCGCGAATCGCAACAATTAAACTTTTTTTAATTAAAACATTTTTCTTTGCGAAAAATTATGGAAAATCAGTGAGAAGGAGGAAATGTGCGCGATTCAGTGACTTAATGAGTGTACCAATTAGTGAGTTTTCCTTCGGGCGCGGATACTTTTGGTGTCTTGTTCTTTTTATGAAACTTTAAAAAAGGGAATTTACCTTTCTGGGTACTCGCGAGAACTAAGTCATTGGGGACTTTAAAAAAGCTGACAAAAGTTTCTACTTGATTTTACTTAATAGCACGAAACAACGTTTGAGCTTTAACAGATTAAAAAAAAGGTATATTGTTCTTTTAATTTAGAATTTTTTGGTTTATTTATGTCGGATGGATGGATTGCCTTTGGGGATTACCGCGTTGGTAGGGAAGATTTCGTTAGAGTTTGGAGTTTAGTGCGGCAGAAGCCATCGGAGCCGCACCTTCAATGTAAATTTAAAGCTTGCTGAAAACCGCGGTTAGAGACATATTGGTGGGGGACGACGTTGAACTTTATATAACTCGACGTGTTAAAAGCTTTTAGGTCGTTCTCATAAACGCGTTTGCGTGAAATTAACTTCCACTTCTTTTATATCCCTAAATTAAAAAATTCTATTTAATTCCTTTCAAACTTAAAACTTCTTATAACAAAAATACCCTTAATTTAGCTTCATTTAAACCATAAAAATGTAACATAAAAGATTTGATTGAGCAAATTTTTTATATCAACTTTGTTTTTACATTTTTACATAACTAGAAAAATGACGAATTAATTGAATAATAACTGGGGTTTGCGGTGTTTAATTTTTAAAATAAAAGCGGGTAAATTCAAAGGGGGTTGGATGTGCGCATGATCTTCAAGCAGCCCCACCCTGTCCGCTATACAGCTTTTGAACCGCGAACCTCAACTATTTAATTAGCTACCGCTAATTGGAAGTAATGTAAATTCGACATGCTTATATAAAGTACAAAATCGGATTAAGAATTAAATAAGTATATAAAATAATAAAAAATAAAAAACGCAGCACTCAATTTTATATTAATCATATTTCTAAAGATTAAGATCGATGGTGGAAAAGTTGCCAAAAACATTTTTTTTAAAGTTATCTTACAAAGTATCTTTAAATTCAAAAAGTTATCGCTGCGGTTTCATTTTTGAGTTACTAAGTCAATAACAATCAAAGTTATTTTATTTCAAATTAGCGTTGAATGTATTTGAGTTACCTTGAACTCTGTTGGACAATTTCGAACTTTGAAGCATTCTCCGAAACTAAAGCTCGTTTAACGCGACACTTCTCTTCAGGATCTCGGTTGAATGGAAGATTGTGAATCTGTTTCTAATTGTTAATAAATTAACACTTTACTCTGAAAAAGGGTTTTTTGAAAATCTCCTCTTGATTTTTGAAGTAGAAATTATTGATATTATTTAATCTGCAATTGTGATAATTTTCTAAATTAATGTTAATAATTCCTGAAAATTTTACTTTTTGAAAAATTGTATGAAGTATTGATCGATTCGTCAATGCTTCTTAAATAACAATTATTAATGGTAATTGGTTATTTTGATCAAACTTTAATGAATTAATTGTAATAATTCCTCAAAAATCTATTGTCTAAAAATCTATTTTCCAATAAAGAAGTCAGTTTTGAGATATCACCCATACTTTTTGTGGTTTGTTTGATTAATTAATGAAAATTGGTCAAATTCAATAAATATTGACCTGAAATTTGGGTTCATGGAAAATTATTACTAAATTACCACCAGTTATTAACAAAACCATCCATTCATCAATATGTCTTGAGATATAGTAATAATTGGCAACATTTACGAAATTTTCTGGAATAACTTCAATAATTCCTGAAAAAATAACTTCATGGAAAATCATTTCGAAATTATTACTAATTGTTAAAAAACTTAAGTTAACTTTAGTGATTCTTGAAAAATCAGTTTCTTGGAAAATGATTACAGTTATCACCAATTGGTAATAAAACTCTCTACTTTCTAATAAATAGTTTAACTTTGATAAGAACTAACGATGTTTTTCCAAAACACACAATTGTTAGACAATAATATTTTAATACTTTTATCAACCTACCACAACGAGGATTCAGACATAATAAAAAAGTGGAGTTTATCGTATTGAACGCGAGAACTGCAATTTCAAATGACTCTAAACTCGGATGTACAAACATAAAACAAGAAGTAATCCAAATATTTTTAAACACTATAAGGAGACAGAACTAACACTAGCACTAACACTAGAACTAAAACTATCAATAGGACTAATACTAGATCGAAAACTAGAAGCTTTTGAGTTTTACCGTGCGTCTTTTGAAAAAAAGTTTAACGTTTCTGATGCCATGTTGCAAGATTCTTCAAAAGTTGACTCTAAGTGACAAATAAAACAACTTCAAACCAGTTTCTGAAGAAGGTATCCGAAACGTGAAACATTTTTTCAATCTTCTGCACATCATCATCCGATAGTTTCTAGTTTTAGTGTTAATTAAACAACTTACTTTTTTGAACAAATTTAATTTATAATCTTAGTTTTTTTTTGCTTTGTTTGGAGGAATTTTCCTGTTTTGGTAAAGTTTTGTGAATCAGGTTAAAAAGACATGTCCGTTCGTTCATATTTTATTTTGTGATCAGTTTAATTTCAACGTATTTAGTATTTTATTAATTAAAATTTTATGTATTCAACAATATTCAAATTTTATAATTTGAATTTGCGTTTCGAACATTTTATAGCTTCACAATTTTGATGGTGAGTTTTAACTTTTTGGAATGTGTTCAAAGAAATGTTGGAAAAGAAAATTTTTAAGAATGTTTTGTGATTATTTTGTTATATTTGATTTTTTATCTTTACAACTGAAGGTGAGGTGTATACATCGAAAGGAACTAAGAGGTGTTTTCTTGATTCCTTATGTATTTTTTTATTAAAATATAAACTTGCAATAGGATGGAAATAATTTCAATAAATATCTCAAATTTGAGATATTCCTAACAGTATTTAAGATAGTAATCATTAAAGATAATTAGTAACTTTTACCAAATTTTTAAATAAGTTTTAACGAGTGCTAAATAATCGGTTTCATGGAAAATTATTGCGATATTATTACCAAATCTTAATAAAACCTTCCACTTTTCAAAAAACAAGTCAAATTTGAGATAGCACCAAATTTTCTGTATTAACAAGAGTGATTCTTGAAAAAATGGTTTCATGGAAAGTTATTACGAAATTATCGCAAATTGTTAATAAATTCTTATACTTTCCAGTAAATTAGTTAAAGTTGAGATAGATTTTTAAGATGGTAATCCTTAATGATAATTGTTAACTTTCACAAAATGTTTTGAATAGCCACAGTGATTCATGAAAAATCGGTTTCGTGGAAACTTATTACACAATTACCACTAATTGTTAATAAGACCCTCTACTTTCCAATAAACAAGTCAGATTTACGATATCATCAATAGTTTGAAACACTGTAATGCTTAATGATAATTGTTAACTTTAATGAAATTTTTTAGACCAGCTACAATGATTCGGAAAACTCGGTTTTATGGAAATTTATAACAAAATTATCAGTATTTGTTAATAAAATTTCCTATTTTCTAATAAATAAGTCAGATTTGAGATATTATCAGTCATTCCTGAAAAATCAGTTCCATTGAAAATTATTACGAGATTCTCACCAATTATTAATAAATATGAATTCCCAAAAACAAGCCAGATTTGAGATATAAGGAATACTTTTTGAGATAGTAGTCACTAATGATAAATGGTAGAAGAATTGGTTTGATGGAAAATTATTATGAAATTATCACTAATTGTTCTGATTTAAGTTACCATTTACTTTCCAACAAAAAAGTCAGATTTGAGATATTACCAACACATTTTGAGGTAGTACAACATTAATGATAATGATAATTTCGTAAAATTATTTGGATTAAAAATAGGGATTCCTTAAAAATTGGTTTCATGGAAAATTATTACGAAGTTACCACCAATTATTGATAAAACCTTCTACTTTCCAATAAACTAGTCAGATTTGAGATATCACGAATACTTTCTAAGATAGTGATCACTAATGGTAAACTGTAATTTTGTAAAATTTGTTGGATTAACGTTAGATATACCAGAAGAAACGGATTGTTGGAAAACTATTATAAAATTATCACTAATTGTTAATAATAATTTAACACGATCTACTTTGCAATAAAAAATCAGATTTGAGATGTCACCAATAATTTTTGAGATAGTAATCATTAATTATAATTGATAATTTCATAACATTTTTTCGATTAACGTTAATGATTCCTGAAGAAAGTTTTACGGAAAATTATTACCAAATTTTCTTTAATTGTTAATAAAACCATCTACTTTTTAATAAATAGGTCAGATTTGAGATATCACCAATAGTTTTTAAATAGCAATCATTAATGATAATTGGTATTTCCTAAAATTTTTTGTATTAGCCTTAGGTATTTTTTTAAAAATCGGCTTCATGGAAAATTATTACGAAATTGTCACTATTTGTTAACAAAACCTTCTAATTTCCAATAAACAAGTCAGATTTAAGATATCACCAAAATTTTTTGACGTAGTAACCATTAACGATAATTGATAATTTCGTAAAATTTCTTGGATTAAAATCAGTAATTCCTGAAAAATCGGTTTCATGGAAAATTATTACGAAATTTTCAATAATTGGTAATAAATCCATCTACTTTTCAATAAACAAGTCTGATTTGAGATAACATCATTAGTTTTTAAGATAGTAATCCTTATTGATAATTGTTAACTTTTCACCAAATTTTTTGAATTATTTAGTGATTTCTGAAAAATCGGTTTCTTGGAAAGATGTTTTGAAATTATAACTAATGACTAACAAAACCATCTACTTTTCAATAAACAAGTCAGATTTGAGATAACGTCATTAGTTTTTAAGATAGTAAACATTAATGATAATTGTTAGCTTACACAAAATTTTTTGAGTTAACTTTAGTGACCCTTAAAAATCAGTTTCATGGAAAATTATTACGAAGTTATGACTAATTGGTAATAAAACTCTCTACTTTCCAATAAATAGTTTAAGTTTAATAAGAACTAACGACGGTTTTCCAAAACACACAGTTAGTAAACAATAATATTTTACGACTTTTATCAACCTACTACAACAAGGATTTAGATATAATAAAAAAGTGGAATTTATCGTATTGAACGTAAGAACTGCTATTTCAAATACATATTGCAAACAGGTCGATGACTCTAAATTCGGATTCGAAAACATAAAATAAGAAGTAATCCAAATATTTTTAAACACTATAAGGAGACAGAACTAACACTAGCACTAACCCTAGAACTATCACTAGGACTAATACTAGATCGAAAACTAGAAGCTTTTGAGTTTTACCGTGCGTCTTTGGAAAAAAAGTTTAACGTTTCTGATGCTATGTTGCAAGATTCTTCAAAAATTAATTCTAAGTGACAAATAAAACAACTTCAAACCAGCTTCTGAAGAAGGTATCCGAAATGTGAAACATTTTTTCAATCTTCTGCACATCACAATCCGAAAGTTTCTAGTTTTAGCGTTAATTAAACAACTTACTTTTTTGAACAAATTTAATTTATAATCTTAGTTTTTTTTTGCTTTGTTTGGAGGAATTTTCCTGTTTTGGTAAAGTTTTGAGAATCAGGTTAAAAAGACATGTTCGTTCGTTCATATTTTATTTTGTGATCAGTTTAATTTCAACGTATTTAGTATTTTATTAATTAAAATTTTATGTATTCAACAATATTCAAATTTTATAATTTGAATTTGCGTTTCGAACATTTTATAGCTTCACAATTTTGATGGTGAGTTTTAACATTTTGGAATGTATTCAAAGAAATGTTGGAAAAGAAAATTTTTAAGAATGTTTTGTGATTATTTTGTTATATTTGATTTTTATCTTTACAACTGAAGGTGAGGTGTATACATCGAAAGGAAGTAAGAGGTGTTTTCTTGATTCCTTATGCATTTTTTTTATTAAAATATAAACTTGCAATAGGATGGAAATAATTTCAATAAATATCTCAAATTTGAGATATTCCTAACAGTATTTAAGATAGTAATCATTAAAGATAATTAGTAACTTTTACCAAATTTTTAAATAAGTTTTAACGGGTGCTAAATAATCGGTTTCATGGAAAATTATTGCGATATTATTACCAAATCTTAATAAAACCTTCTACTTTTCAAAAAAACAATCAAATTTGAGATAGCACCAAATTTTCTGTATTAACAAGAGTGATTCTTGAAAAAATGGTTTCATGGAAAGTTATTACGAAATTATCGCAAATTGTTAATAAATTCTTATACTTTCCAGTAAATTAGTTAAAGTTGAGATAGATTTTTAAGACAGTAATCCTTAATGATAATTGTTAACTTTCACAAAATTTTTTAAATAGCCACAGTGATTCATGAAAAATCGGTTTCGTGGAAACTTATTACACAATTACCACTAATTGTTAATAAGACCCTCTACTTTCCAATAAACAAGTCAGATTTACGATATCATCAATAGTTTGAAACACAGTAATGCTTAATGATAATTTAATAAAACTAAAAGTTGATCTTTCGTACTTTATTAATGGAATTAATTAAATTTCGTTCTACCGGTTTCGGTTCTCAAGTTGAACCATCTTCAGGAATTCGAACACGTCATTAAACTAAACTTAAAATACCCATGGGTAACATATTAAAAAACTATAATTTTGAATAGATAGACGTCTTCAATTTAACGACTACAGGTATTAATAACTTAAACGTAATTTAAAGCAAAGCAAAACATGCACAATGTGCTTTGACTTAAGTGAGGTTAAAAATGTACCCTACATACGGGTATATTTACGGTACATTTTTAACCTCACTTAAGTCAAAGCACATTGTGCATGTTTTGCTTTGCTTTAAATTACGTTTAAGTTATTAATACCTGTAGTCGTTAAATTGAAGACGTCTATCTATTCAAAATTATAGTTTTTTAATATGTTACCCATGGGTTTTTTAAGTTTAGTTTAATGACGTGTTCGAATTCCTGAAGATGGTTCAACTTGAGAACCGAAACCGGTAGAACGAAATTTAATTAATTCCATTAATAAAGTACGAAAGATCAACTTTTAGTTTTATTATATTATATAAAAAATGGAAAAGAAAAACAACCTCGATATTAATGATAATTGTTAACTTTAATGACATTTTTTAGACCAGCTACAATGATTCGGAAAACTCGGTTTTATGGAAAGTTATAACAAAATTATCAGTATTTGTTAATAAAATTTCCTATTTTCTAATAAATAAGTCAGATTTGAGATATTATCAGTCATTCCTGAAAAATCAGTTCCATTGAAAATTCTTACTAGATTCTCACTAATTATTAATAAATATAAATTCCCAAAAACAAGCCAGATTTGAGATATCAGGAATACTTTTTGAGATAGTAGTCACTAATGATAAATGGTAGAAGAATTGGTTTGATGGAAAATTATTATGAAATTATCACTAATTGTTCTGATTTAAGTTACCATTTACTTTCCAACAAAAAAGTCAGATTTGAGATATTACCAACACATTTTGAGGTAGTACAACATTTATGATAATGATAATTTCGTAAAATTATTTGGATTAAAAATAGGGATTCCTTAAAAATTGGTTTCATGGAAAATTATTACGAAGTTACCACCAATTATTGATAAAACCTTCTACTTTCCAATAAACTAGTCAGATTTGAGATATCACGAATACTTTCTAAGATAGTGATCACTAATGGTAAACTGTAATTTTATAAAATTTGTTGGATTAACGTTAGATATACCAGAAGAAACGGATTGTTGGAAAACTATTATAAAATTATCACTAATTGTTAATAATAATTTAACACGATCTACTTTCCAATAAAAAAGTCAGATTTGAGATGTCACCAATAATTTTTGAGATAGTAATCATTAATTATAATTGATAATTTCATAACATTTTTTCGATTAACGTTAATGATTCCTGAAGAAAGTTTTACGGAAAATTATTACCAAATTTTCTTTAATTGTTAATAAAACCATCTACTTTTTAATAAATAGGTCAGATTTGAGATATCACCAATAGTTTTTAAATAGCAATCATTAATGATAATTGGTATTTCTTAAAATTTTTTGTATTAACCTTAAGTATTTTTTTTTAAATCGGCTTCATGGAAAATTATTACGAAATTGTCACTATTTATTAACAAAACCTTCTACTTTCCAATAAACAAGTCAGATTTAAGATATCACCAAAATTTATTGACGTAGTAACCATTCACGATAATTGATAATTTCGTAAAATTTCTTGGATTAAAATCAGTAATTCCTGAAGAATCGGTTTCATGGAAAATTATTATGAAATTTTCAATAATTGTTAATAAATCCATCTACTTTCCAATAAACAAGTCTGATTTGAGATAACATCATTAGTTTTTAAGATAGTAATCCTTATTGATAATTGTTAACTTTTCACCAAATTTTTTGAATTATCTAGTGATTTCTGAAAAATCGGTTTCTTGGAAAGATGTTTTGAAATTATAACTAATGACTAACAAAACCATCTACTTTTCAATAAACAAGTCAGATTTGAGATAACATCATTAGTTTTTAAGATAGTAAACATTAATGATAATTGTTAGCTTACACAAAATTTTTTGAGTTAACTTTAGTGAGTTTATAATTTGAATTTGCGTTTCGAAGATTTTATAGCTTCACAATTTTGATGGTGAGTTTTGCCTTTTTGGAATGTGCTCAAAGAAATGTTGGAAAAGAAAATTTTTAAGAATGTTTTGTGATTATTTTGTTATATTTGATTTTTATCTTTACAACTGAAGGTGAGGTGTATACATCGAAAGGAAGTAAGAGGTGTTTTCTTGATTCCTTATGTTTTTTTTTTTATTAAAACGTAAACTTGCAATATGGATGGAAATAATTTCAATAAATATGTCAAATTTGAGATATTTCTAACAGTATTTAAGATAGTAATCATTAATGATAATTGGTAACTTTTACCAAATTATTAGACAAGTTTTAACGAGTTCTAAATAATCGGTTTCATGGAAAATTATTGCGATATTATTACCAAATCTTAATAAAACCTTCTACTTTTCAAAAAGCAAGTCAAATTTGAGATAGCACCAAATTTTCTGTATTAACAAGAGTGATTCTTGAAGAAATGGTTTCATGGAAAGTTATTACGAAATTATCGCAAATTGTTAATAAATCCTTATACTTTCCAGTAAATTAGTTAAAGTTGAGATAGATTTTTAAGATAGTAATCCTTAATGATAATTGTTAACTTTCACAAAAATTTTTGAATAGCTACAGTGATTCATGAAAAATCGGTTTCATGGAAACTTATTACACAATTATCACTAATTATTATTAAGACCCTCTACTTTCCAATAAACTAGTCAGATTTGAGATATCACGAATACTTTCTAAGATAGTGATCACTAATGATAAACTGTAATTTTGTAAAATTTGTTGGATTAACGTTAGATATACCAGAAGAAACGGATTGTTGGAAAACTATTATAAAATTATCACTAATTGTTAATAATAATTTAACACGATCTACTTTCCAATAAAAAAGTCAGATTTGAGATGTCACCAATAATTTTTGAGATAGTAATCATTAATTATAATTGATAATTTCATAACATTTTTTCGATTAACGTTAATGATTCCTGAAGAAAGTTTTACGGAAAATTATTACCAAATTTTCTTTAATTGTTAATAAAACCATCTACTTTTTAATAAATAGGTCAGATTTGAGATATCATCAATAGTTTTTAAATAGCAATCGTTAATGATAATTGGTATTTCTTAAAATTTTTTGTATTAGCCTTAGGTATTTTTTTAAAAATCTTAACCATTAACGATAATTGATAATTTCGTAAAATTTCTTGGATTAAAATCAGTAATTCCTGAAAAATCGGAAAATCATGGAAAATTATTACGAAATTTTCAATAATTGGTAATAAATCCATCTACTTTCCAATAAACAAGTCTGATTTGAGATAACATTAGTTTTTAAGATAGTAATCCTTATTGATAATTGTTAACTTTTCATCAAATCTTTTGAATTATCTAGTGATTCCTGAAAAATCGTTTTCTTGGAAAAATGTTTCGAAATTATAACTAATGATTAACAAAACCATCTACTTTTCAATAAACAAGTCAGATGTGAGATATCATCATTAGTTTTTAATATAGTAATCCTTATTGATAATTGTTAACTTTTCATCAAATCTTTTGAATTATCTAGTGATTCCTGAAAAATCGGTTTCTTGGAAAAATGTTTCGAAATTATAACTAATGATTAACAAAACCATCTACTTTTCAATAAACAAGTCAGATTTGAGATATCATCATTAGTTAAGATAGTAATTCTTGTTGATAATTTTTAAATTTTCACAAATTTTTGGATTATCTAGGGATTCTTGAAAATCAGTTTCTTGGAAAGATGTTAAGTAATTATCACTAATTGCTAATAAAACCATCTACTTTCCAATAAATAAGTGAGATTTGAGATATCACCAATAGTTTTTGAGATAGCAATCATTAATTATAATTGGTATTTCCAAATAATTTTTGGATCAATTTTAGTGATTCTGTAAAAACCGGTTTTATGGAAATTTATTATGAAATTATCACCAAATATTAATAAAACCTTTTACTTTTAAATAAATAAATTTATAATATGCATTCTTTAATTATAATTGGTAGTTTTGTAGTTTTTTTATTAACCTCAGTGATTCCTGAAGAATCGGTTTCATGGAAAATTATCACGAAATTATCATTTATTGTTAATAAAACGATCTCGTTTTCCATAAACAAGTCAGATTTGAGATATCACCAATACTTTTTGAGATAGTAATCATTAATAAAAACTGGTAACATTTGCTAAATTTTCTGGATTAACGTAAGTGAATTCTTCAAAAAACTGTTTCATGGAATATTATTACAAAGTTTGTCAATAATTATTAACATAACTTCCCACTTTCCAATGAACAAGTCATATTTGAGATATCATCAATAGTTTTTGAGATCGTAACCCTTAACGATGATTATTAACATGTCACCAAATTTCTTGGATTAACTACAGTGATTGCTGTAAAATCGATTTCATAGAAAGTTGAAGATGAGTAATTTTGTAAAATTTTTTGATTAACGTTAGATATTCCTTAAAAATCAGTTCGATGCAAAATTATTATGAAATTATCACTAACTGTTAACAACACTTTCTGACATAGTAATCATTAATGATAATTGATAATTTCGTAAAATTTTTTGGATTAGTTGCAGTGATTCTTGAAAAGCCGGTTTTATGGAAGGTTATTACGAAATTATCACTAATTATTAATAAAAGCATCCACTTTCCAATAAAAAAGTCAGCTTTGAGATATCATCAATACGTTTCAAGATCGTAATTACTAATGGTGATCGGGAATTTTTACCAAATCATTAGAATTAAATTTATTGATTTCAAAAAAATTGATTTCATGGAAAATTATTAATTGTTAATAAAACCTTCCACTTTCCAATAAATAAATCAATTTTGAGACATCATCAATACACTTTTAGATCGTAATGAGTAATGATAAACAATAACTTTAAGCAATTTTTTGTGGATGATCGTTAATGTATGCTAATTCAATGGTTTCACGGGAAAATTATTTGAAAATTATTACTAATTGTTAATAAAACAATTGCTTTCCAATAAACAAGTCAGATTTGAGATATCATCATTACTTTTTTTATTTTTACCACATGCTAATAAAACTATCTAACGTTCAAAAAAACGAGTCAGTTCTCAGATATCATCAGCACTCTTTGAGATAGTACTCATTAATGATATTCAGTAACGTTTACCAAATTTTCTGGATTATCGTTAATGTTTTCTAATTCAATAACTTCGTGGAAAATTCTTCGGAAATTATCACCAATTGTTAAAAAAGTATACACTTTCCACTAAACAAGCCAGAATTGAAATATCACCAATAGTTAAAGATAGTAATCATTAGTGATAATTGGTAACATTCATTAAATGTTTTGGATTAACTTAGTGATTCCTGAAAAATCAGATTCATTCAAATTCATGGAAAATTATAACGTAATTATCACCAAATACTAACAAAACTATCTACTTTCCAATAAATACGTCTGTTACTAAATACAGTTGAATCTCGATTATGCGCGCTCTACGGGACGAAAACAGGGATAATCTAAACGCTTTTATTTGTTGTATTATAACAACAGAATATAAGTAATTGTAAATTTGGACATACCTATGTACTCTATGTAAGCCATTATTTCAAAAACGTTTGTCTATTTGGCAGGTTTAAAATGTCAGCAAGATCTAAAGATTCTTACTGCTCAAAATAGTGTAGCTAGCAAAATGAAGCTTTCCCGTTCGGTACTTGCTTGACTAATACCATTTCTACGCTGTCATTTCTTCAAAACTTCTTCAACTATATCGTCGTTGTTAACCTTCCTCTAGTGGCGTACGGTCTCACAGACAGTTTACTTGAATGCTGTATTCTACGACATAGCCACTACTGAAAGGTTAAGAAACTGATACCCCGGCTTATTTCTGTCACACTGCATCCATTTTTTATCTCTCATTATCGTTTCAGATTTGGTTCCTTCTTCCTGATCAGATGCTAGAGCAATGCTCTCATCTTCCTCTAGTGTCATATTGAAAAAAAGTTTTTTTGATGATGATATCTATATATATTCACTCCACTCCATACTTTTACCACTGTGAAAATTGAATATTTAGTCGTAAACGATTTCCATAGCTGCATCAAATCAACTTCACCCAACAAATCTACCATTAATTCTTTGCTATAAAGACATTTTATTGTACCTTGATTCATTGGTTTTGGAATTAATGTAACATTAGGTTCAAAGAAAAGAACAAAAAAATGTTGTATTGACATTTTTCAAACCAATCTTGGAAGATGTTACAAGTTATCCAACATGTGTGTATTCATTAATGTTTCAAAATACTGTAATAATATAAAATTTGAAATATTTTTTGCGAATCAACTTATATAACAGTAAAATAATAAATATGGGAGAATTAAAAAAAAATGGCCATTTCTAAAATAATGGAGAATTTTTTATTCTGAAATCCGCATTTTAGCCTCGTTCAAATTAGCAAATTCAGTTGAGAACCACTCATTTCTGATTCGAACCGGATTGATCCAGATTAAGTGCGTTTATTCTGAAATCGGCAATTTTCAGCATGGTTCGCTATGCAAGTGCAGTTCAGAACCACTGATTTCTGCTTTAATGCGGTTTGATCCAGATTAAGTCGGTTTATTTATAATCGGCATTTTTAGCATATTTGCAGTTGATAGCGACTCATTTCTGGTTCAAACCAGATTGATCCAAATTAAATGAGTTTTTTTGAAAATCGGCATTTTTGGCCTTGTTCAAACTGGCAAATTCAGTTGAGAACCACTCGTTTCTAGTCCAAACTGGATTGATCCAGATTAAGTGCGTTTATTCCGAAATCCGCAATCTTCAGCAACGTTCAAATTATCCAGTTCAGAATCACTCATTTCTGCTTTAATCCGGTTTGATTCAGATCAAGCCGGTTTATTTTGAAATTGGCATGTTTATCCTCATTCAAATGTGCAAATTCAGTTGAGAACCTCTCAGTTCTGGTCCAAATCGTATTGATCCAGATTAAATGAGTTTATTCCGAAATCGACAATTTTCAGCATCGTTCAAATTATCAAGTTCAGAATCACTCATTTCTGCTTTAATCCGATTTGATTCAGATGAAGCCGGTTTATTCTGAAATTGGCATGTTTAGCCTCGTTCAAATGTGCAAGTTCGGTTGAGAACCTCTCATTTCTGGTCCAAATTGTATTGATCCAGATTAAGTGAGTTTATTCCGAAAACGGCAATTTTCAGCATCGTTGAAATTATCAAGTTCTGTTCAAAATCACTCATTTCTGCTTTAATCCGATTTGATTCAGATCAAGCCGGTTTATTCTGAAATTGGCATGTTTAGCCTCGTTCAAATGTGCAAGTTCGGTTGAGAACCTCTCATTTCTGGTCCAAATCGTATTGATCCAGATTAAGTGAGTTTATTCCGAAATCATCAATTTTCAGCATCGTTCAAATTATCAAGTGCAGTTCAAAATCACTCATTTCTGCTTTAATCCGATTTGATTCAGATCAAGCCGGTTTATTCTGAAATTGGCATGTTTAGCCTCGTTCAAATGTGTAAATTCAGTTGAGAACCTCTCATTTCTGGTCCAAATCGTATTGATCCAGATTAAGTGAGTTTATTCCGAAATCGACAATTTTCAGCATCGTTCAAATTATCAAGTTCAGAATCACTCATTTCTGCTTTAATCCGATTTGATTCAGATCAAGCCGGTTTATTCTGAAATTGGCATGTTTAGCCTCGTTCAAATGTACAAATTCAGTTGAGAACCTCTCATTTCTGGTCCAAATCGTATTGATCCAGATTAAGTGATTTTATTCCGAAATCGGCAATTTTCAACATCGTTCAAATTATTAACTTTACTTCAAAATTACTCATTTCTGCTTTAATCCGATTTGATTCAGATCAAACCGTTTATTCTGAAATTGGCATATTTAGCCTCGTTCAAATGTGCAAATTCAGTTGAGAACCTCTCATTTCTGGTCCAAATCGTATTGATCCAGATTAAGTGAGTTTATTCCGAAATCGACAATTTTCAGCATCGTTCAAATTAACAAGTTCAGAATCACTCATTTCTGCTTTAATCCGATTTGATTCAGATCAAACCGTTTATTCTGAAATTGGCATGTTTAGCCTCGTTCAAATGTGCAAATTCAGTTGAGAACCTCTCATTTCTGGTCCAAATCGTATTGATCCAGATTAAGTGAGTTTATTCCGAAATCGACAATTTTCAGCATCGTTCAAATTATCAAGTTCAGAATCACTCATTTCTGCGTTAATCGGATTTGATTCAAATCAAGCCGGTTAAGATGCACCAACTCACCTCAAGATTAGGTGAGTTTATTCTGAAATCTGCATTTTAGCCTCGTTGAAATTACCAAGTTCAGTTCAGAATCAGTCATTTCTGGTCAAAACCGGATTGATCCAGATTGAGTGAGTTTATTCCGAAATCGACAATTTTCAGCATGGTCCACATTTCTAAGTGTAGTTCAAAACCACTGATTTCTACTTTAATCCGGTTTGATCCAGATTAAGTCGGTTTATTTATAATCGGCATTTTTAATCTCATCAAATTGACAAATTCAGTTGAGAACGACTCATTTTTGGTCCATATCGGATTAATCCGGATTAAGTGAGTTTATTCCGAAATCATCAATTTTCAGCATCGTTCAAATTATCAAGTGCAGTTCAAAATCACTCATTTCTGCTTTAATCCGATTTGATTTAGATCAAACCGTTTATTCTGAAAATGGCATGTTTAGCATCGTTCAAATGTGCAATTTCAGTTGAGAACCTCTCATTTCTGGTCCAAATCGTATTGATCCAGATTAAGTGAGTTTATTCCGAAATCGACAATTTTCAGCATCGTTCAAATTATCAAGTTCAGAATCACTCATTTCTGCTTTAATCCGATTTGATTCAGATCAAGCCGGTATGTTCTGAAATTGGCATGTTTAGCCTCGTTTAAATGTGCAAATTCAGTTGAGAACCTCTCATTTCTGGTCCAAATCGTATTGATCCAGATTAAGTGAGTTTATTCCGAAATTGGCAATTTTCTGCATCGCTCAAATTATCAAGTGCAGTTCAAAATCACTCATTCCTGCTTTAATCCGATTTGATTCAGATCAAGCCGGTTTATTCTGAAATTGGCATGTTTAGCCTCGTTCAAATGTGCAAATTCAGTTGAGAACCTCTCATTTCTGGTCCAAATCGTATTGATCCAGATTAAGTGAGTTTATTCCGAAATCAGCAATTTTCAGCATCGTTCAAATTATCGGGTTCAGTACAAAATCACTCATTTCTTCTTTAATCAGATTTGATTCAGATCAAGCCGATTTATTTTGAATTTGGCATGTTTAGCCTCGTTCAAATGTTCAAATTCAGTTGAGAACCTCTCATTTCTGGTCCAAATCGTATTGATCCAGATTAAGTGAGTTTATTCCGAAATCGGCAATTTTCAGCATGGTTCACATTTCCAAGTGTAGTTCAAAACCACTGATTTCTGATTTAATCCGGTTTGATCCAGATTAAGTCGGTTTATTTATAATCGACATTTTTAGTCTCATCAAATTGACAAATTCAGTTGAGAACGACTCATTTTTGGTCCAAATCGGATTAATCCGGATTAAGTGAGTTTATTCCGAAATCTGCATTTTAGTCTCGTTCAAATCGTTCAGTCAAAATCAGTCATCTCTGGTCCAAACCGGATTGATCCAAATTGAGTTTATTTCGAAATTTGCATTTTTCAGCCTCGTTCAAATTACCAAGTTCACTTCAGAACCACTCATTTCTGCTTTAATTCGGTTTGATAGAAATTCAAATGTGTGTTACGTTTCAATTTAGATAATGTTAAGACAAATTAGATAAGTTTTAAATTAAATTAATCGACCTAATAAGCGAATATAAAATATGTAAGCGAATGTTCCCATTAACCAGCCAGCCAATTAATCGAAATGCACTATATATATCTTATAACCCATATATCTTTTTATCGATTTTTCTTTTCGGGTTTGAACACAATGTGTGATATCACGACCCCGTAAGCGCCTCCACCTCTTTCTATCCACGTAAGGGCGTGGTCCCTAATTCAAAATTCGTCCTCTATTGTTCGAGCTTTTATTTCAAGCAAAATCATAGAGCCGTTTTGTAATTACAAAATTCGATTTGTAGTTCACGAATTTCAAAGAGGTTTATTTATCAAAGGAATTTGTAATATTCGCTCTATAAAGTTGCGCACAAAAATGATATTAAATTTTTGTTTTACTTTAAAATTATTTTTATGACAAGGCGAAATAGAAAAAAAAAAAGAAATATAATGGTATAATTTAACGCAGCTGAAACTTTTGATTAAACTGAGAACTTTCAAACTTTTAATTGCACATTTTAAATTCATTGCGCCAAGTTCCATAATTAGTTGGGTTGCCAGTGTGTGCTGGTGATGTATCAAAAAAGGATTTCGTTTATTGCTAATAAAAAGTGACTGCACGCGTATTAAAGTATTATTTTCCAGTTCAATTTTAGATTTTATGGATAAATTGAAACAAGTTTGAAATGGAATAAATTCGGCGCAACTGGGAAGCCCCAACTATTTCGAATTGCTCAACTTTTCGAAAGGGTTTATTAAAAGTAAACTAAAAAGTTGTTTTCATAATTTAAGCATAGCCTAGAAATTATTGCGGTAACTAGTCAAAACATATTAAAAGCAACCTGGTAAATTCGAAATTTTAATAAACTTTAAACTATTCTATTTTATGAGGCATTTAAATTGAGACGACCCTATAACTTAAAAAGAAATAATGTTATGGAAAAAAGGTTTCAGATAATGCTCATCATGGGACACAATTGTAGATGGTAGTGTAGAACAAAAATTAAATTGGCGCTAAATTTAAATTAGAGACAATTTCTTTCCTATCTATATAAATTAAATTAATACATTAATATTTTTGATTAATGTGCTTTTTTATGAATTTGTTATGATATATTTAGCTTGCGTAAACTAAAATAATCACAGATGATACAAAAATATATAAATTTAACATTCAATTTTAAATTATATGAATTAATTGAAGTACAATTCGTAAAAACAAAAGTACTGATTAGATAAAATTATGGTTTTATTGAATAATAAGAAATATTATAATTCTTATAACGTTGTGATATGATATTAAGTAATTCCGCTTTCCTCCCAGTAAATTAATTTAAAAAAACCAACTCACAATTTGTGGTAATAATAAACTCTTAAAGGCATTATCCAACATGTTATTGGAAATGCGTGGTGACATGTCAAACATGATGAACTCCTAGAATCTGTTAAATTTTGTAGTGATCGTGTTTTTGACTTCAAAATAGCCATGAGAAGGATGCAGGAACAGCTGGCTGCCATCGAAATTCTTAGGTCTGAGAATCAGTCCCTTAAGAAGCGAGTGGATGAGTTGTTAGGGAGGGTGTTTGAGCTGGAGTAATACTGACGTCGAAATAACATCGACATCCAGGGAGTATCGGAAGAGAATGGGGAAATTTTCGTAAACACTATGAGTGTGATTGGTGATTTCCTGGGCGTGACTGTTGCTGCATCCGATATTGACGATATCCATGGAATACCGCATGGTCCGGGTGATGATCACGGTTCAAAGATGATGTAGTAGATTGTGACGTGATCAAGCTGAAGATTGTCGGAGTTGCTGATCAATGCTTCATAAACGATCGCCTCACTTCTTTGGTTTGAAAAGCTTTGGTTTGGCTTAAACGGTGTTCTTTATTTATTTATTAAAATCTTCAGTGCGACACGTGTTTCGCCAATTTCGGCATCAACAGGCACGACGTCAATGGACACGTTGTTGTAAAAGAGAGGTGAGCTGCGGAAAGGACCTTCTAAATGTATACACTATAGTTGTTTTTCTTACAAATCTGAACTTAGTTATGTTGTACTTATTTTAAACCACCCACGTTAAATCTACCTCACAAATTTTTAAAATTTAAGCAAAAAAATTTAAGTTTCCAAAAGTTATTCCGAAACAATGTACGTTAAAATTTTGAATTTAGAAACGATGTTTAAAGATAAAAAGAAAATTACAACCAAAACTTAAATTGAGTCACCCTTATCTTGCCACATTTTTGAGCGGATTGAGTCCGCTAGCGAGTGAGTCCATTGACGTCGTGCCTGTTGATGCCAAAATTGGCGAAACACGTGTCGCACCAAAGATTTTAATTAATAAAGAACATCGTTTAAGCCAAACCAAAACTTTTCATTTTTAATTTATTAGGTTGTGTCCGATGGATTGTAACATTATAAATATGTATGGATACGTAATTGTAAGATGTTTGTTCGGAAGTTAGAAAACTCAAAAGTCATTTTCAAAAGCCTTTTTCCCACTTAGACGATTTCGTTTGGTTTGAATGATGCGATGTTCGTTTCTAATATTTTGAGATTTTATTATCAAATTACTCGTAGCTTGAGGACGAAGCTGTTGGACCTCTATCAGAGCTTGCTTAACCCTTCGTTACACGCGTGGTTGCGAATTACTCGATTACACGCATGGGCGGACTTTTTCCATCATTTATTTAAGTGTTTTTTCGAAGAGGTTAATAGAAAAAGAATGTAAAAAATGGTATTAGGTGCTTTTATAATGAGTAATAAACTTACTAATAAAGAAACATATACAATAATTCATTCTAATTCATCTTGACGGATGTTGCAATTCATACATGTCACTTTCTCCAAAGAATGATCTTTGCATATGAAATTTTTGCAAAGAATGCACTTCCTTGTGGTTACCATATTTTTAGATCTTCCGCACAGTCCACATTGACTTCTCTTTTTTTCAGCAGTTTGCGTTGGTAGTTCTGGTTGTTTATATTTTTCCAAGAAGAGACCCGATATCTCTTGGTAACGTCAGTATGGTAGCTCGTTATTTGAACCAGTTTTCCATAAGCTGCAGGGAAAGATTTTTTAGAAAGTTACGTCTTATTATACGTGGGTTTCCTTTATTTGCTTTAAATATGATACCTGCGATATTCATCAAGGTATAAAACAAGCATTGTGTCTTATACATGGGATGTTTATATCCGCACCACAATCAACACCAACATCACCTCAGGCAGGATTAGAAGTCCAATCATCAGCATCAACATCTGGGATCAGTGTGGTATGTAACAATCAATCCGCATCCACTTCAAACCCATTGGGTCATCTACAACCCAACCCTGTTGAAGGAATGGGTGAGAATGTTGAAAAGATTTCAACTTGCTATAAAGATAGGGTAGCTTGCTATAGAATTAGGGTGGATGAATCTGATGTAGATATTGATATACCGACGTTTTTATCCAGATATCGTCAATCGGTAATTGATCTGATTGAACGATATATGAGTAATTTCGGTCTGGTTAAAGCTAAGATTGAACTCATTGCTAATTTTATAAAATTCGATAAGGGTAATGTGGAGGGTGAAGTGGCGGGGGAGAGGTGATGGTGGAAACTGAGGATATCCTCATATCCGAGAAAAACTTTAACACCAAGTTCACAATCATCAATGGGGGTAGCGATTTGGATGAGATCTATGAAAACTGGTCTAGTGCGCCTTTAGTTCAAACTGAGGAGTTCCATGAGCGCGGCTCGGGATGGGCATTCCATTCTATATGTTACCTGCTGGTAAATTTAAATAGATTTCAACCAATTCCCGGGTCGTCGTATATCCGACAACCCAAAGCTCTCTCTGAGAAACATACATATATCAATATCCCAAACCATAGGGATGATGCATGCTTTGCATGGTGTCTGACGGCCGCCATTCTCCCCACCACCATTAATCCGCACCGAACAGCGAGCTACCCGCACTATAACGAAGTTTTAGATTTAACTAATGTAAAATTCCCTATAAATTTAAAAGATATTGCTAGAATAGAAGAAATAAATAATTTAAGTGAATATACTACTGGTTTTCTAAAAATCTAATCCACGCCTTTCTTCTTTTGTTGTCAATATTGACATTAATTCGTTGTTATTTATTAATTTTCCTATTTGATGGCCAACAAATATGCCTTCTTTTAGTTTAACGTACGATATTTGTAGAATGAGATATTTGGGTGAGATATTTAAGTACTGAGCCCTTTTGGATTCAACGTTTTCGTAAAGTTTTTCATCAAATCCAGTTTGATGTGTAGTGGAGGTAATATGACAGGTGCTGGTCTCACCAGAAGTTTATTTAAGACATTGAAAGCATCAATATTGTAATGTTCTCTAGAAGGCCAGTCTTTGCGCACATAATGATGCTGTCATGCTTAGCTTCCCCCAAAGAAAACAGTAATATTTTGTAAAATCGCCTTGTAAGTTTGTAACCACCGCAATTACTTGAAAGTCATAGAAATGCAATTCGATGCTTAAAAAGTAGAAGTTACTAAATTTCTTTACTGCGTATCTACGGGATACTCTTGCAACAGAGTATTTAACCTCCATTTGATCGGACGTATCAACGCCTCCTTTGCTATAATTATAATCAAGAATTACATCGGGCTTCCTTGTCTCCACATCAATGGAATCATCATCATGCATAGATGTCAAAAGTAAAACGGCTTTATTCCGCTTTGGAACATGTGACACCAGTATTATATTGAATTGGTACCCAAATAATGTAGAACCTACCTCTCTCTCTCTCTCGTTGTGGCAAAAATTGAGGTGGTATCTCTTTCTTATTTTTGCGAAGAGTACCAACGCATGTTATTTGATCCTCAAGTAAAGATTCGACAAGGTCATAGCTGGTGTACCAGCTATCTATCGTTAAATTGCGTTTGGGCCCTTTTATATGATCTAACAGTCTGTGGACAATATCAAAAGGTTTATTGGAAAGTTGAAATGGACCAGGTGGCTGCTTTCCACAATAAATTTCGATGGAAGAGGTGTAGAAAGTTTTTGCATCATTGAGAGCATCTGTTTTCAGCCCATACTTAGCAGGTTTTGCTGGCACGTATTGGATGAATGAGCAACGGCCTCTGAAAGGTATTAATTTTTCATCGATAGTAACGAATTCACTCAGACAATAACTTTTTTACAATTTGCATCAAATGATGTTAAAAGTGATCGTACCGCTGCCAACCTGTCTGTTTTTTACGTTCTTCTCTAGTTTCGTGGTCATCGAAACGAATAGCCCTCAACAGAAACAGGAACCTATTCAAACCCATGCAAGCCCTCACTGCCAACATTCCGGTGCCATCGAAGGCCCAAATTTCACGAACGTTTGTATGCTGTTGACCTTTTAGACCGAGCAAATAAAGAAAAAATAGTACAGCCATAATTTCTGTTTTAGTTGTAAGCTGTGCGTCCCTGATTCTGGAATAATTGGTATCGTTTCTTTTACGTTCTATAAAAATATTTGTAAATTTTACAATGTCTTCAATTATTTCCTATGCTATAAATTGAAGAAATGCATCTAATTCTTTTGTAACTCCAACAGAGCATTTTTTTGGGACACGGTAATATTTTCACTATATTTTTGGTTAGCGTGCGAGTATTTTGTTTCAGCAAAGACTTCTTTGACCACATAATTTCTTCACCTTTTTCCATGTAAAACTCCACATCCGATTCCATGATCTCATCGGTTTCATCATCACCACTTTGTTCGGTTTCACTGTCGTGGCTATCGAAGTTCACTTGTTCATCTTCACCATCAGACCAATTGGAGTCGTTATCCAAACTGTCGTAAATGGTTTCTCCTCGTTCATTTGCTTTTCTTTCTTCATCGGATAATTCACGAAGAACTCGTTCAAATGATTCTTCTCTAAGAAATTTAGGCCTGTAATAAATGATCGTATTTTGGTGCTACTTTTTATTGATTTGGTTTTTCAAGTAAACAAAAAACATTCTACAAGCAATAATTTATGTGTAAATTACTTCAATTACACGGAAACGCATTTTTGTTGCTTTCATACATCAAATAAAGCAACAAATACATTCTGCTACAACAACAATTACAATATTTTAGCGAGATAAATACTTACATGACTACACGCATAGGCGGACTAACACCACGGCTAAGATTTACACTGTTATTACTTGAACACTCGACAATGAATGACTCAACTGATGCACCAGCTGAAATAAGCAGGGTCTAAGTGGAAGGTACTGAAGAACACAAAACACGAAAACCGCGGAAACGGACGTAAACAAACGAGACATAGCGCATGGTGGACAAAGTCCGCCAGCGCGTGTAACGAAGGGTTAACACTGATTTCGATGTCGTATGTTTGGTAGAAACGTGGTTGCATTCAGGTATTCACTCGGGCGAGTTTTTCATAGATAATTATCAAATATTTAGGTGTGATCGACCAAATATGGATGATAATCGTCTAATGGGCCGTGGCGTTCTTATAGGTGTTGCTGCATCTCTGTCGGTTATACCTAAGCCTAAATGGTTTGATAAAATAATTTCTCATATTTGCTGACTTTATCTTGCCCGAAATTCAATGGAATCTTGACGCGTTTGAAGCTGATTTCTTAGACGCCACATCCTTGTGCTCCCTTACTCTACATAATTATTTTACTAATGCGTTTAATAAAACATTTAATGTAGTTTTCAGTAACTTCACTGGGATCACAAACGTTCATTTAAGTAACTTCTCTCTCGTACGAGAGGATATAAGATACATCACTCTTGAGTTTCAGGTCTCATCGAATGTCGCCCGGAATTTAGCTCAACGAAACTTCTGAAACTACATCTTCCATAAGGCACACATTAATGATATTAATATTTTTTTAAATTCTATTTCTTGGGTGGATGTATTAAATATAAGCACAGTAGCTGAAGCCACTTACGTTTTTATTCTATTTTGTGGTCTGCAAGTGACAAGTTTGTTCCAATGACCAGATATTAATCTGGTCCCCTGACCATTAGGTCAGATTGATTAGGTCAGATATCCCCGGACCTAATGGTCAGGGGATATCTTACCTGGTTTTCCCTTAATACGGTTAACATTCTTGAAGAAAAAAGAGAGCACACAGAAGATGGAAGCGATTTGGTAATCGCGTTGATTATTAGAGTTTTTCATTGTTACGTGGTCGGACTAAATATTTTATTGAGCACGATCACAAAGAATATATACAGCGAACTGAGTCCAGTATTTCAACCAATCCAAAATATTTTTGGTAATGAGACATAGAAGTGAATCAACTGCATCCTTAGCATGCCATCAGTCTAATGACGACCATATTTCGAAAGGAACATGCACGTTGAGTACTGTTCGCTTGGATTTGGTGGAGGTTAATGAGAACTTGGCTGAATTAGTAGTTGTTAAGACTAGTGGGGAGGGTAACTTAAATGCAATGTTTATCAAAACTTGTGGCACAACTCATCAGTACCTCTACATATAATCTACAACGCCTCTTTAGAGCAGGATATTTTTCCAACCTTCTGGAAGAGTGGACGCGTTCTGCCGATATTTAAGAAGGGAGATCGTGGTGATGTAATCAATTATCAATTATCGTGGTCAATTTTTAGTAAAATTTTCGAAAAACTAATTTACAAACGTATTTTCTTTGATGTAAAAAATGAGATTGATCATTACATTACCACATCTCTTCATGATTTTTATTTCCTTTATCTTCTTTTTCTTTATGATTTTTGCGGTTTACACTGATTTCAACAAGCCATTTGATCGAATCGACCATAATTTATTATTGAGAAAGTTGGCAGGCTTTGGTATTGGTGGTCGGCTATTGACCTGGCTTAGATCTTATTTAAGCTGCGGCGTGTAGACTGTTTCTGTTAGTGGGTGCTGCTCTGAGGAAGTTGTGGTGTCTTCGGGTGTACCACAGGAGAATCATCTTGGCCCCCTACTGTTTAATACGGTCTCTCAATACAATCTTAAAACACATACGCTATCTACTCACAGCTCCCCTTCTAATTACATAATAGAGAAAATATATGTATATTGATGCGATAATAAGAAATAAAAGATAGCTTATCATTTTCACGGTGAGTTGAGTTTCTGTCTTACTCTGGGTGTGGCAATATCAAATAGCTATATGTGGTACCAGTCAAAATTTCACTATCGTTGTAAATTCATTTGCTACGATTCACATGCTTATCTAACGATCGAATTAGTAGCTAAGGAATATCTTCATAGATATGGGTATTAAAGCTACTGACGTTTGTCTTAATATTTCCAGTCTATACGATGTCAATTGTGGTGTTCCCTGTTTACAGTATACATAATATCCATTAAATTTTTTTAATAATAGTTATTCTAAAGTAGTAAAGTTATGTACCCCTGTAAAAAACTTACTTAACAATTGAAAGATGATAAGACATCTTCATCTTCAAAGTTAAGCCATGACTTATCTCTTCATTTCCACACACTCTTGAAGTACAATCTTCTACATTTTGATTTCTATCTTTATAATTTCTCGTTGAAACATCAGTTATCCTATATCATTTTAAAGAGAGCATTTTTGTCTTCAATTTGCGCCATAACATTAATTAATCTCATTATTTTAGCCATGGTGATTTTTGGAATACCCTCATATTTATTATTTTACTGTATCTAAGTTGACACAATCCTCTCACTTCAATCTTTATCTCAATAATTTTTGAATACAACCACGATTATCATATATTATTTAAAAGAAAACAGCTTTATCTTCAATTTTAGCAATGATTCATCTCTTCATTGCCATTATTAAAGCAAAGACGATTTTTCGAAATTTAATTGAGTTGAAACGTAATCTTACATATCTTAATTTTTTTCTTATTAATTTTTGGTCAAAACGTCAGTAATCATCTATCATTGAAAAGAAGGCATTTTCGTCTTCAATTTGGACGTGGATAAGCAATATTACATACTTTAGTTTTTATCTGAATTTTTTTGGATAATACAGCATTATTTAGTTATCATACATTGTTTAAAGAAGCTATCTTCATATTCAATTTAAGCCATGATTCGTCCATTTATGTCCACCATTATAACAAAAGCAATTTATTAAAATTTAATTGATTTGAAGCGCAATTTTACTCATTATAATTTTTATCGCAATAATTACTTGTTGAAACATCAGTTATCCTATGTCATTTTAAGCATTGGATTTTCACCTTCAAATTGATCCATGACTCATCCCATTATCTACATTATTTTAGTCAAGGTAATTTTTTAAAATTGTTCTATATCTATTATTTTACTATTGTCTAAGTTACAACGAAATCTTACATGCTTCAATTTTTATCTCAATAATTTTTAAATAAAATAGCGGTTATCATTTATTATTTTAAAGAAGACATCTACATCTTCAATTTGATGCAAGACTTATCCCATTATGTTCATTATTTTAGGCGAGGGGATTTTTTAACTTTTCCCATATTCATTATATTACTGTTATCTATGTTCAAATGCAGTCTTACATACTTCTACTTTTATCTCAATATTTTTTTAATAAAATAGCGGTGATCATACATAATTTTAAAGAAGACATCTTCAATTTAAGCCATGATTCATTCGTTTATCTACATCATTATCATATATATAATTACATTTTAATACATTTTGATTTCTATTTCAATAATTTCAATTCCAATAATTTCAAACATCAACTTGACATATATATCAAATTATAGAAAAGATTATATTTTGTGATACAATATAAAGATTATAAAATAATATAATTACAAGTTATCAAAGTGTCGAAGTACTGATATGTGATATTTTCGAAAAATCATAATGACTGTATTTTTAAGAATTATGATATGATGTGTATGTCAAATTGTAGCTTAACCCTTCGTTAGTTGCGGCGTTTTTATTGAGCATATCAGTCGCGGCGATCTTGCAGAGCGAAGATGCTTAAAAGCAGTTTACATCAATTTGTTTCACTCAGTAATGCCCTTGGTTTGAAAAAATAATTTATAACAAAATTAAAAACGTATAGTTTTATTCAAATGAAAGTATACAACAACTAACACAAGTAGAATATACAAAAACGGATAGGTAACATTCAACTTTGTTTTGGACCTTTAATCCAGTGTTTTATCAGTCACTCTCTGTGTTGGTTTCATCGCAGTCTGTGGGACATCTCATTCTGCAGTGTTCTAAACAGAGTTGCGCACTGCAAACATGACATCTATACCTGGTCAGTCTTCTTCGTTTTTCCTTCCTGCGTACCTCGCATGGCAGTATTTGATTCCCGTTTTCTTTTGCTTCAAAATGAACAGCAGCGGTAGTTTGATTTTGTGTAACACGGTTTTTTAGAGCTAAAGATATTGCTACAGGTAACCCAGTGTTACTTTTATGTCGTCTTTCTAACTGTACTGCTAGTAATTGCATCGCAAGCTTTCTGAGAAACTCTCTCCGACTTTTAATTTTATTTCGATTTCCAGTATATATAATTTGACTATTAATACCAGCGGTATCGACCATCGTTTTGTAGCTCTGGAAACATTATAAGAACTACACATTTGGTCTACGCTATTGACTCCTCCTTTAGTATTATTGTAAAAGGTGATGATTTCGGGCTTCTTTTGGTCACCTGAATTTTCATCTATTGTATCATCTGTGTGTAGACTAGACGAGAGAATAACGTTTTTCCCTTTAGATACTACATAAGATACCATAGCTGCATCTTGCTGGAAACCAAAAAGTGATGAATATTGAGATCCCTTATTCTTTCTAAACGCTTCTGGAATCTGAGGCTTGTTTTTCTTCATTGTTGCGACCATAGAGAGCTTTAAGTTTTTGAGTTCTGACACAAGGTTATAATTGCAAAACCAGTTATCAATTGTTATGTTTCTTCCAGAACCAACAACCGCCTGCACTAATCTTTTGACAACATCGACTGCGCTATTGCTCAAATGGTGAGGACCTTCTGGCTTGATTCCTGCATAAATTTCTAAATTTAGTGTGTAATTCATCCGAGAATCAACCAGCGAAAATATTTTAATCCCATAACGTGCTGGCTTCCGGGGATTGTACTGCCAAAAACTACATCGTCCCCGGAAAGCAATTAGCATCTCGTCTATTGTCAGGTTTTCACCTAGAATGAAATTTGCTTGACAATTGGCAATATATCTCTCAAAACAATATCTAATAGGAGCAAGCTTATCAATTTTTTTACGTTCTGCTCTAGTTTCACTATCGTCAAAACGTAGACAACGAACCAAGTATCTAAATCTTCTAAGCCCCATGGTCAAACGGAATATTTCGATGCCAACGCCATTTGGACTCCACATTTCTTCTAAATTGATGTGATTTGCTTTATAAATTCCAGCAAGATATAACAGACCAATAAAACTTTTAATTTCTATTAAGTCCGTCTCACGTTCATCTCTGTCACGCTGAAATTTGCCACGAATTTTATTTATATACTGATTCGTGTAATTGATAATTTTGTTTAGAATAGTGTCGTCAATGAATAAGTTCCAAATAGATAAGAAATTATTTTTAGTTTTAGCGACACCTTTTACGCCCGGAACATGGAGTAGAATGTTGTGTGGTGAACGCTTTCTTTTCTTAGAGAAAGGAGATTTCTTCCATTTCCATGTATTTAGTATTTTTCCACCCCTTTTTTGTACCGCTGTATAGTAATCTAAATCGCTATTATCATCCGATTCTTCTTCAGATTCACAATCTATTTCGTCGTCTGTTTCAACATTATTCTCTCCTGCGTTCTCCTCCATGTTAGAATTTTCATCTGTATCCGATTTCTCATCGGCCTGTATGTCGCTTGCATTGTTTCTTCATCGTTTAGCATTTTCAATATCTCCTCTACATCTTTTTCGTTATTTAAATAATATCGTCGCGTAGTCGCGGCGATCTTATAGATCACGTTCACGTTCTAGATCAAAAAAGCATTTCTCAACAAAATTTATTTGTCAAGAACGTGAGTCCTAACTAACACAAACATACACAAATAGAAAAAAAATTAAAAAAGAGGCATCGATAATACTTACTACCTCAGTCGCAGCGATCTGATAGAACAAAATCCCTTCTCTAGTAACACACTGTTATAACGAAACTTGAAATTACACTAAATCGATGCAACGTCGAAGCCAGGAAGATACAATGAAGGGGTAACCCTTACCTCCCACCTTTTCTATATGGCACTGTAAAAATCAACAACCAGATCTCACAGATCACCGCGACTAACGAAGGGTTAAAGATTGTAGTATAATTTATAACATAATATAAAACCTATAAGATAATATTGTTGAAGCTTCTAGGAAAAAGTTATCGATGCAGAAATTGACTGACATGAAATATTCAAAAAATTATATCGATTATATGAGAATTATGATATGATATACAGGGCAATTCAAAAAACCGCTGACAGACTTCCAGGGCAGATAATACATTAAAAAAGTAAAGATAATAGTCTTAATATACATAGGTTCGCAAATGCCTTATTTACGAGATATAGGAAGTCAAATTTTGTTTAAAATTAAACATTTTCTGCAATAAAAAATCATTTCATAAAAATATTCTCTACGACACTGTTAGTTTTGTCAAACGAGCAGAATATTTGGCTACACTTAGCATCAATTATTTCTCAATTCTCTTACAAATGTTTGATAAAACCGTATATAAGCAACCGTATGATCTAGACTTGATGGGTATTCTTGTCGTAATAAATGTTGGATATCTTGAAAATGATGCAATTGGTATTCGTACAGTATTGTCCATAGAAATGACCATAATGTTGAAATTGACAGAAATTTATTTAAAAAATTTTCTTCTAACTTGATTTTCTTAAAAATTGTTGATTTAATCAAAATTTTGTACCACCTAATTTGATAAATAATTGATCATTTTACACAAAAATACTTCCTGTTTGGCAAAATTAGCAGTGGCATCCTATATATATATCACAATGTAGGTTAAAGATTGTAGTTTGTGATATAATATAATTATTATAAATTAATATAATTGAAACTTCTAGAAAAAAATATTTTAAAAAAGTTGATTAATTACTCTGACATGGAATTTAAAGAAAATCATATCCACTGCATTTTAAAGAATTATGATGTTATATATAGGCTAGACCGCTACTAATGGGACACAGCGTGAATTGCTTACATCAAATTATTACGATTTGATGGATTTATCTTAGTCCAATTGTTAATAATAACGAAGATACAGATGTAAAATTGATGTAAAACAGATATATAACAGATAATATTTTTGAATTGTAGCTTAAATTTTGTAACTTTTAATATAATATAAAAACCATACCTAAGAAAAAAGGTATGGTTTTTGGAAGACTCAAAATATTTTTGAGTCCTCCAGGAAAAGTATTCTTAAATCTTCCATATGTTGTTTTAAATGGAATGATACAGATTTTATTGCTTATTCTGATTCTACGCAAAAAAAAACAATTCATGAAATATGTGAACAATCACTTAGAGATCGATATAAAAATTGCGGTAAAGTTTATTGAGTTTATTAATCAGTGAATATTTCTTCGTATCATATGAGTTTAGTTAAAAGAGTTCCCAAATTTTGAGAATGCCGGCAACTTTATCTAATTTGCGATTTTATTTCTCAAAAACTATTCGACGAAAAAATTTCAAATTTGATCTGGTGATAACCCAATGTGCTCTTAATATGGGGCATATTTTATTTTATCGATTTTCTATATACTTTCAAGGAAAATCACGCATTTGTAGGATGCCGTTATTTTGAAAACGGCTGTGCGACTTTTACCAAAATGTGTTTAATAATATCGTTTGTCGGATTCCGTTATCAGTTTTTCAAAGTTAGGAATCTCTAATTTATATGAGCAATATAATGGAATTGTAATTTAAAGAGAACGGATAGATAGTGGGGAAGGGGGTTCCGGCCAATCCGAGCGGAGATGAAAAGATGGTGTTCGCGTTCACTTCAGACGGAACGTGTCGTCTTCCCGTCTACGCATGATATATAGATACAACGAAATTTAAAATTTTAGATAAAATTATTTTATAAATCAAAATGTTCGATGAGCGATTTCGAAGATATCGATCTCTAAAGTAAGGAGCCCTGATTTTTGGCGTGGTCTTTAGTGCTTTTGGTTTTTGAGCTAATTTAGTTAGAAACTTTTTTTAGCAATAGCAATTGTATCTTTTAAATCAGAATTTTTAAATACTGCTCGAGCTAGAAAGTTAAAATTTGTCACCGTTACTGGTTGGATGTTCTGAAATAAAATGCCGTTGGCATTATCGGCCTATCTTATGGATGTTCAAAGAGGATGTGATTTTGAACAGGATGTTTAAAAAAATACTACTGTTTGACCATATTCAATTGTAAATAGGTCGAAAATTGATGATAATCGTCATTAATTCACCGAAACCGGTACTAAGTTCATTTAATTTATAACAAACAAAGACTTTAAGAGTTTTATTTCAACATCCGAATTATTACTAATTAACTGGTATACAAAATATTAATAATAGTCCTATAAGAAACTATTATTTTAGGGGAAGTATAATCACACTCCATCTATGACAAGAAGAAATCTATAAAAATAGAAATATACCGTATACGCCAAGAAAAGATGCTAATTAATTTAATTAATTAATAAGAATTGATTTTTGATAAGAATTGATTAAATTATATTTTCAAATTTTAAATCACTGCTTCTTCTATATTAAATAAGGTTTCATTCAAAATGGCAGGTAATAACTTTGGCGATATACAAAGTTCTTCTGAAAGTTTTTCGAAAATACCACTTCCATCTTTTTCAGTCTCTAACCTGAGATTTGGTTTACTCAGGTAGAAGCAAAATTTGCAATTTAGATTGTTCAAAACGACGATTTAAATATAATCTGGTGGTTTCCAATCTACTATTAGAAATAATTTCCACCGTTATTGATATAACTAATAATTCTCGAGATACAAATTTATATCCCTTTCTTAACAAAATTTTAATTGAAACACTTTCACAGAGTGAAGAGAAACCGTATGAATGCAATTTTTATTTTAATAATGTTTGAATAAAGCAGCTAAGATAAGAGATTATCACACAATATTTTAAAAAAGACATTCATCTTTAATTTAAGCCATGATCTATCTCTTCATCTCCATTATTAAAGTGAAGGCAATTTTTTAAAATTTAATTGATTTGAAAAGTAATTTTATACATTGTAAATTTTATGGCAATGTGAGTATTTTAACAATCGGATATTTAGGACAATGTATGCCCCAATTAACTGGAGTGTACTGTATTCTAATAACAAATTGATATAGAACTGAATAATTTATGTCTTTAACACGTTTGATTTATAACTTAAAATAGCTAGAAACATTTATAATTAGCTGTGAGTTCTCAGTCTCTTAAGATTAAAATTAAAATTAGTTAATACAAATTTAGTAGATTAAATTTGTAGATATTTACAATCCAATAAAATGTAAAGTAACAAACGGTACGTTATTCATGGATTGTAAAATTAGTAAAGTTCGGTTAGAAACACCGAGGTGCGGCGACGAAATATTCTTCCTATTTCTGTGCGAAAACTTTAAAACGAAATTTACTTTTCACGAACGAGGCCAAGCATGTCATCGGGGACCGAAAGATAATAAACTTTTAACCGAGAAAACTTACAACTTTCTGGGTTGAGAACTAAACAACGTTTGGGACTCTAAAAATAAAAGCACGTATACGGACCCCGTACGTAACTGCAAATAAAGAAATCCAACTTGAGCTTTATTTAAATTACAAGTCAACGGAAACGCTTTTATCGTCTTTATAATTCTATCCCCCGTTTTACGTTTCATTTCGTCGTTACAAAATACAAAATCATTTTAATTATTTATTTTATCCCCAATTAAATGTAAGACGATTATTTAGTTTTAAATGAAAAAAAAATTAATTTGCATTTAATAGAAATAAGCCAACAGAGGGGGTGTTTTCTGACTGTAATTAGTGGGTCTAATCCTAAAATAATAACACTACTGCTAGATACATTTTAATTAGCGTTGTTGTATTAAATTTACATTGCGACGGTGAGTAAGGATTAAACCTATTTTTATGGGAAATTCTTTTTTTAAGATTTGATTTCAACTTAGTCAGCTAAATGAGTATTTTTTCGCGTGCTCATTAAGCTGTACTTTGCGAATAACTCGACTTGAAATAAACTTTAAACCCGGAACTTAGTACTTGAATTTTAAACTTTCTAATATAAAAATTGATTATTTAATTCCTTGTTAAATTATATTGATTAGGAACGTCTAAATTGCTTGCAATTGAGCGTGAGATAGATTACCTGTAAGTAATTATACATCAATCGGGATTCCTCAAAATCAAGCTTAATCGAAGGCAATATCGAATGACTATGATTTATGGAGTTAACCAAAGATGTGCAATTATACCCCCAATACTCAGAGAGTACCTCAACCAGTGCTAATTGAAATACAGCAAATTAAACCGATTCATCATCCAAACGACTGCATCTTCGTTGTATATGCTCTGTATGTTATAATGGAAAATTTAATAAGAAATTTCATTTAACATCACGTACATATGAACCTAAAGTGTTGCTTTCATCTAATCGTCATCATTTATTTTATTATTGCAATATATAGCATTTATAAGAATCTATTTCGTATTAGAATTAAAAATAAGAATAAAAAGTATATTTATTTGCATGATAAGTTTGCAGATTTCACCATAAATTGCTTTGCGAAATAATATTTGGGTTCGGTTAAATTCAAATCGTTTAGTTTAGAACACTCAATTCATCTTAACTCGTGCAACAAATCCCTCCGGACATAACTCTAATGAAACTGCGACTAGCTATAAATGGGAACAGATGCGAGTTTAAGACTGTTACGAACTATGGATATCCAGTATAAATTTCGACGCAATTCTGTTAAGCCCGATAAGTTTCAGTATTCGTCGAAACTAAAGAAAATGTGTTGGATTATATCTTAACACTTATACGATTAAATTCGAAAACTTGATTAATTGTTCTTTGATATTTCAATGATATCTTATGGTTTTTGTGTCATGTCAAAAAATGGAACCTTGAAGCTATAATTTGACTTGTCTATCGTTATATACTTCTTAAAAATTGAGTCGATTTGATTGTTTAAAAGTTTCATATTATTTTTAATTAATTATCCAGTTCCTTCTTCACTTATTACAGTAAATGTCAACATTACTTTTTAAAGGTTTTATGGCATGACATAAACTACAATCTTTAAGCTATGATTTGATATATATATTATGCCATATATTATATTAATATTTTTTTTAAAGATTTCATATAATTTCATTATACTAGAGTATATTACAATTTTTTTCTTTGATAATATCTCCTGAAACTTCAACAAGATTACTTTATAATTCTTATATCATATCCTAAAGTGTAATCTTTAAACTACAATTTAATATTTTTGCACTTAGCATTTTTGAATAATTTCTTCTCTAATATTTTTCTTGGAAATACCAATTGTATTACGTTATAATTCTTATGCCATGTCATAAACTACAATCATTAAGCTAAAATTTAACATATATATCATATCATAATTCTTAAAAATGCAGTCGATATGATTTTTTGAAAGCTTTTTGTCAAAGTAATTAGACAATTTCTTCTTTGATAACCTTTCCATGGAAATTTCAATAATGTTTATATTATATCATAAAATACAATCATTAAGCCACAATCTGGCATTTAAATTATATCATAATTCTTAAAAATGTAGTCGATATCATTGTCTGAAAATTTCCTATGTCAAAATAATTTTTTAAGCTACAATTTCTTCTTTGATAACTTTTTCCTGTAAATTTCAAACATATTGTTTTCTAGTTTGTATATTATATCTTAAACTATAATCTTTAGGTTACAATTTGACACATATTATATCATTATTCTTAAAAATTCAGTCGATATGATTTCTTGAAAATTTCGTATATCATAGTAATTAGATTATTGCTTCTTTCATCACTTTATTTTGGAAATTTTAATAATATCACCCAATAACTTTTATATTACATCAGAAAATGCAACCTTTAAGCTATAATCTGGCATATATATCATATCAAAATTCTTAAAAATACAGTTGATATGATTTCTTGAAAATTTCGTATGTCCGAGTAATTAGATTATTTTTTCTTTCATCACTTTATTCTGAAAATTCCAATAATTTTTATATTACATCATAAAATACAATCTTTAAGCCACAATCTGGCATATAAATTATATCATAATTCTTAAAAATGTAGTCGATATCATTGTCTGAAAATTTCGTATGTTAAAATAATTTTTTGAGCTACAATTTCTTCTGTGATAACTTCTTCCTGTAAATTTCAAACATATTGTCTTGTAGTTTGTATATTCTATCATAAATTATAATCTTTAGGTTACAATTTGACACATATTATATCATAATTCTTAAAAATGCAGTCGATATGATTTCTTGAAAATTTCGTATATCATAGTAATTAGATTATTGCTTCTTTCATCACTTTATTTTGGAAATTTTAATAATATCACCCAATAACTTTTATATTACATCATAAAATACAACCTTTAAGCTACAATCTGGCATATATATCATATCAAAATTCTTAAAAATACAGTTGATATGATTTCTTGAAAATTTCGTATGTCCGAGTAATTAGATTATTTTTTCTTTCATCACTTTATTCTGAAAATTCCAATAATTTTTATATTACATCATAAAATACAATCTTTAAGCCACAATCTGGCATATAAATTATATCATAATTCTTAAAAATGTAGTCGATATCATTGTCTAAAAATTTCGTATGTCAAAATAATTTTTTAAGCTACAATTTCTTCTTTGATAACTTTTTCTTGTAAATTTCAAACATATTGTCTTGTAGTTTGTATATTTTATCATAAATTGTAATCTTTAGGTTACAATTTGACACATATTATATCATAATTCTTAAAAATGCAGTCGATATGATTTCTTGAAAATTTCGTATATCATAGTAATTAGATTATTGCTTCTTTCATAACTTCATTTTGGAAATTTTAATAAAATCACCCAATAACTTTTATATTACATCACAAAATACAACCTTTAAGCTATAATCTGGCATATATATCATATCAAAATTCTTAAAAATACAGTTGATATGATTTCTTGAAAATTTCGTATGTCCGACTAATTAGACTATTTTTTCTTTCATCAGTTTATTCTGAAAATTCCAATAATTTTTATATTACATCATATAATACAATCATTAAGCCACAATCTGGCATATAAATTATATCATAATTCTTAAAAATGTAGTCGATATCATTGTCTGAAGATTTCCTATGTCAAAATAATTTTTTAAGCTACAATTTCTTCTTTGATAACTTTTTCCTGTAAATTTCAAACATATTGTCTTGTAGTTTGTATATTCTATCATAAATTGTAATCTTTAGGTTACAATTTGACACATATTATATCATAATTCTTAAAAATGCAGTCGATATGATTTCTTGAAAATTTCGTATATCATAGTAATTAGATTATTGCTTCTTTCATAACTTCATTTTGGAAATTTTAATAATATCACCCAATAACTTTTATATTACATCACAAAATACAACCTTTAAGCTACAATCTGGCATATATATCATATCAAAATTCTTAAAAATACAGTTGATATGATTTCTTGAAAATTTCGTATGTCCGAGTAATTAGATTATTTTTTCTTTCATCAGTTTATTCTGAAAATTCCAATAATTTTTATATTGCATCATAAAATACAATCTTTAAGCCACAATCTGGCATATAAATTATATCATAATTCTTAAAAATGTAGTCGATATCATTGTCTAAAAATTTCGTATGTCAAAATAATTTTTTAAGCTACAATTTCTTCTCTGATAACTTTTTCCTGTAAATTTCAAACATATTGTCTTCTAGTTTGTATATTATATCTTAAACTATAATCTTTAGGTTACAATTTGACACATATTATATCATAATTCTTAAAAATGCAGTCGATATGATTTCTTGAAAATTTCGTATATCATAGTAATTAGATTATTGCTTCTTTCATCACTTTATTTTGGAAATTTTAATAATATCACCCAATAACTTTTATATTACATCATAAAATACAACCTTTAAGCTACAATCTGGCATATATATCATATCAAAATTCTTAAAAATACAGTTGATATGATTTCTTAAAAATTTCGTATGTCCGAGTAATTAGATTATTTTTTCTTTCATCACTTTATTCTGAAAATTCCAATAATTTTTATATTACATCATATAATACAATCATTAAGCCACAATCTGGCATATAAATTATATCATAATTCTTAAAAATGTAGTCGATATCATTGTCTAAAAATTTCGTATGTCAAAATAATTTTTTAAGCTACAATTTCTTCTTTGATAACTTTTTCCTGTAAATTTCAAACATATTGTCTTCTAGTTTGTATATTATATCTTAAACTATAATCTTTAGGTTACAATTTGACACATATTATATCATTATTCTTAAAAATGCAGTCGATATGACTTCTTGAAAATTTCGTATATCATAGTAATTAGATTATTGCTTCTTTCATAACTTCATTTTGGAAATTTTAATAATATCATCCAATAATTTTTATATTACATCACAAAATACAACCTTTAAGCTACAATCTGGCATATATATCATATCATAATTCTTAAAAATGTAGTCGATGTCTAAAAATTTCGTATGTCAAAATAATTTTTTAAGCTACAATTTCTTCTTTGATAACTTTTTCTTGTAAATTTCAAACATATTGTTTTGTAGTTTGTATATTCTATCATAAATTATAATCTTTAGGTTACAGTCTGACATATATTATATCATAATTCTTAAAAATTCAGTCGATATGATTTCTTGCAAATTTCGTATATCATAGTAATTAGATTATTGCTTCTTTCATAACTTCATTTTGGAGATTTTAATAATATCACCCAATAACTTTTATATTACATCACAAAATACAACCTTTAAGCTACAATCTGGCATATATATCATATCAAAATTCTTAAAAATACAGTTGATATGATTTCTTGAAAATTTCGTATGTCCGAGTAATTAGATTATTTTTTCTTTCATCACTTTATTCTGAAAATTCCAATAATTTCTATATTATATCATAAAATACAATTTTTAAGTTACAATTTGACCTATATGATTTGTAATATATAATTTGACCTATGATATATGCCTATGAAATATGATATATGTCATATCATTGTTCTTAAAAATGCAGTTGATATAATTTATATATAAACTCTTTTGGAAGCATTTCAAATCTTCTAGAAGCATTATGAAGTTCGTTGGAAGTATTTTATGTCTTTTCTTATCTTTTACAAGCATTACAAATTTTTTGGAAGTATTTCAAGCCTTCTGCAAGTAATATCCTGAACTAGGGTTGAGAAAATTTGAAGAAATGTAAAATGTCGTACGTGCCCTCCAAACAAACGTTCGCAGCAGATGCTGGCACTAAATTGGGAAGAAAAAGAATCTGCTGGGAGCAATACTAACTCTTCTGGAAGTGTTTCAAATCTTCTAGAAGCAGTGTCACGTCTTCTTGAAACATTGCAAATTTTCTGGAAATATTTTGAATCTTCTAAGTCTGCTGGAAACAACGTAAAGTCTTCTGAAAACATTTCAAATTTTCTAGAAGTATATCAAGCCTGCTGCAAGCAATATCAAGTTTTATACCAGTATCAAGTCATAAAATTTTCTGGAAGCAGATCAAGACTTTTAGAAGCAGTATCAAGTCCTCTGGAGGCATTTCAGGTCTTCTGGAAGCATTATCAAGTCTCCTAGAGGCAGTTTCAAGCGTTAATTAAAAATTCGTGTTCTCTAATAAAAATGCTGTAAATTATAGAGCAAGTTTAGAGGGTGTTCTTAAAATTTGAAGTCCAAAATGCGCTGTATACCAATAGAGTTTAATAATTGTTTTTCTCGAAAGCAGTTAAGAGTTATGTTGTTTTGACAGTTGATTTAGATTGCTAAGAATACCTCCTAAATCATTCTAAAATTCCATCAAAATTCAGATGGTGCCCATCAAGGTCAAATTCACCTCGATATAAGACGAAATCCGTTAAAAGTTACTGTGGTTTGAAAATTCATAGAAGTACTTAAACCTATGATACTCTATCCCTATTATCAGGGTATAAATATACATATCAGGGTAAAAAAATTCGTTATGACAAGAAAATGTTCTTCTTTAAACTTTATTTTTCCTTAATTTTTGTTAACAATTTCAGAAAATCGACGCTTTTTATATGCACAATTCGTGGAGTTCAAGTCAAGACGTTATTTTTCAAAAATATTTGTTTTTTCTGTTGAAATATTTTGGGTAATATTTGAAGATTCCATTCAATAAAATTTGTCCAACTTAACTTTTTGCTTGGATATATTAATAAAAATTACTTATTTAAGCCTGAGCTACAATTTTGCTAACGAAATGAGAAATCATCGATGATTCTCAAGTTATAACTGAAAGACTAAGCAAACATCTAGGAAGCAAAACCCTATAAAGATTTTATGACGAGTATAGTCCAGTACTTTCACCCTGACTTAGAATTCTCTCACCCCCTAGAACTATGTTATATGTTACACTATGTTATACATTACAATCTTTGAGCTAAAATTTGATATACATATATCATTCCTATTAAAAATTTAGACGATATAACTTATTTAAAATAATATTAAAGTTAACTGGAAAATTAAAATTTATCAAAAAAAATTTCGACCATCTCGAACATTTTAAATCAAAACGGAACGAATATATAGCATATGTTATTATATAGCAGTATTTAAAGATCCGTATGAATATTTCAGAAATATTAACAAAGTCAAATATAGCGCAGTCTGCTTTTAGCAATTTAACCATGTAATTTAGTTACGGAAGCTTTATCTTTCAAAACTGTATGGTAAAGCTAAAAGGAAATTAGTTCTAAATTTTTAATTACATAACAACGAGATTCTTTTTATTCGCTTTAGATTTAGGGATTAAAAAGAATCATTGGAACTCCGCGTACAACGTGATTGATGAACCCTAATGTTGTAGTGTGGTCTGTAAGTATCTTAGGTGACAAGAATTTACGATCCAGTGACTGCCCTAAGACTGATTAATTTCTTAATTGTTCTGATTCTAGTTCCATCTCTCTATTTATTTTATTTTTATTTTTACGTTTTAACATTGAACATTAAAAAGATTCATTTTTAGATATTTTATCTTTATTGTTACATTTTCACCTTAGATTAAAAAAGAAAAACATTTCACTAATTACACGTTGGTTTTTAATTAAAGAAGTTCTTAAGTGGGAACTTAAGAAAAAGTAAGGACCATTTTAACGAGGACAGTTTCCTTTAGTAACGAGAAATTGTTGACTCACAGTTTATTTCCTAAAACAGTATTGTTTGCCACGACAAGTTTCCTTGAATATTTTAGTACCTCGTTTATTGCCTTTTCGTATTCTTCTCTGGAGACTCTTAAATAATATTACAACCGGATCTTGTGATTATTTCATAGCTGTTCTTTCAGATATTACAAAACGTAATATGAATTTATTTGTTGTTGTGTTTCTGTTTTGATACTCTCTTAAAGAAAACGAAATTGTTTATGTTGTTGGATAAAGAGATTTTTTTGGAAAAGGAAATACATAAATATCAACGAGGTAAGGGTGTAACGATAACGTGAAAACGTTGTGCATACAGCTATAAAACAAAATCGGCTTGCCATTACGATTCATAGCCTAAGGCCGTATGTGAATATTACCTACTATCCCTGTATATTTTACCCTTGAATTGGTATGTATAACCCCGTAGATGCCAATAACGCTTTTAGTTCTCAACAAAGGATAAAATAGAAGGATCAACAGTAAAAGAACGGTCATAAAATCAGAAAAGAATTTATGTTTTATTCCCATTTCGTTTCGCTTAAAACGACAAAATTGGTTAATCACTAAAATGTAGTAATCGATTTTTGTAACGGAAACTTTTTCGATAGGACACTCGAGTAACAAAACGTAGAAAACGAGCGGAAACGATAACTTGGAAACTACGCACATTTATAAAATAAATGGCAGGACTATTACAGCCAATACCCGACGGCTATGTATGAATAACGTAAAGCAACCGTGAATACTTTATGGAAAAAGTGTATAGTTCGCTTTTGAATACAAAAACATCCTCTCGCACAAAAACTAAATTAAGGATCTCTTTTCGATAGTCTTTTTTAGATACGATTTTATTTTTATATCAACTAATTTATATGAAGGGAAATCGTACAACTTAAAAAAATTACGAAGTTGAATTCAAAATTATATTAGCTGAAATTATCTACCCTAAGAAATTATATTAACCAGATTCCTTATACTTAGACCCGTTACTACCACTCATAGTTAAAGTTGTAGTTAGCGCTATCTAAAAGATAACGTAAAAATCGATTACTACCACTACATTTATCTCACAGTTAACGTTACTTGAAAGATAACTTTTGTGTTAACCATAACTAGTGAATTCGGTTCGGGTTAAGTCGGTATCTCATAGATACAAGAAGAAACCTAACCTCACAAATCGCCTGGTGGTGTCACGGTACCCGTGGTTTTTCAGTGAAATATTACAAAAATGGATAATTTTATGAATGTTGGCGATGAAAAAAATATTTTCGAGGACATAAATGAATTATTTCTAGGGCTGGGTTAAAGTATCGATATGTATCGAGAAATGTATATATTATTTAAAGATAAATATGAATTATCTTATGGTGCTACACCAAAAATGATATTACAAATCAAAAAATTAATACGATTAAATTAAATTATTAAATAATAAGTTTAATAAAATAAACTTTACCAACACCTTTCCAACCTCCTCTAACCCTCCTATAAGCGTCATTTTGCATGCAAGCTGGCAAAAGCGTTTATGAAAGAATACAAATATCAAAAGAAAGCAAAGTCGTAACACAGTCCTGGAAATCAAACTTAGGCAGCAACATAGGCCTTTATTAACAATTTAATCTCTAATCTACTTCTGTTTGCGAATTTATTCACACACTTGAACAACACATGAACAGAATTTCCAACTTCGCCATAACCGCATTGTAAGGAGTCACGTTTACCGATTCTATTAAGATATTCTTCAAAGTTGCCATGACCAGTAATCAATTCTACTGTTTCGGGATACAGAAAATTATAAGCAATGCCAACTTTCGGCATAAACTGGTATGTCAATCTACCATTCGTTGACTTATCCCATCTTTCCTGCCAAACTTCCATAAAATATTTTCTAATCTTATTCTTAAGACTTCGTCTAGGAATAAAATTAAATCCAATATGGGAATTCTCCAGCAAAGATGCTTCCTTTGCCAATTGGTCCGCTCTTTCATTTCCTTTAATACCAAAGTGTCCTTTAATCCAATAGAAATTGATCCTGTTATTTAGATCTCTGATCATATCCCATGTCTCCTTTTGCAAATGACTTGGTCTGTTCATATTTTTCAAGTCTTCTAAAACAGAAGCACTACCACTAAATATACCACACTTAACAATACCATTTTTAATTACATATTTTAAAGCACTATTAACCGCAATTAGTTCCGCATGAAAATTATTACACAAACTACCGAGTTTTATTTTTTCATTATATGTCTCAACACCTTCACTATAAACAACAAATGCAGCACCAACATCAACATCACTTTTTGCACCAACCGTATATATTTGAACACCACTAACTTTATTAACACTCCCGCAAACTTTAAAGTCCATAACAGCTCGTTTAGCTGGATGAACAACTGACAAAAACTCACTTTCTTTTTCAATAAGGTTTTTATTTAAATCTAAACCAGTAATTAATTTTAAGTCATTATTATCTAAACTATTTAAATTTTGTAGTATTGCTAATTCTCTAAATCTTAAATCAGCTGGTAAAATACCTGCTATAACACTAAGCGTATCACTCGAAACTGTATTATAGGCTTTAGCAGCGTTCAATCCTAAAACCTTTTGTACACTAATAAATTTGTTCCTAGCTTTTATACTTTTAATTTTACTTTCCCATACTGAAGCGGCATAAAACATACAAAGTTCGATGACACCCTTGTAAATGGTGCTTGATGCATTACCATTCAAGCACCAGCTAACCTTAGCAGCAGCTCCTATTTTGTTAGATATTTCCCTAGCTTTTCTAGTGACATAATCTAAATGAAAATTAATATTAAGTTTATCGTCTAAATAGACGCCTAAATATCTAACAACATTTTTACAAATAATCCTATTACCATCTAAAGACAAAATTGGTAAGCTTTGATTTAATTTTCCAAAGAAAATTGCTTCTGATTTTGAAGCATTAAATTTTAATTTACAATTCTTACTCCAAAGATTAAATGTTTTTATAAAGGTTACTCCTAACTAAAAGAGTTGTGTCATCCGCAAAAGCTACAATTTCACAACCTATAGGTAAATTAATATCAAAAATTGTGTCAAACATAATATTCCAATAACCAGGACCTGACCTAGAACCTTGCGGACAACCTCTCTCAATATTATATATAGTTCATATTGATGCCTGATTCATCAATGATAGCAACTCTATCTGAAAAGTAGGATTTAGCTAAATTAAATAAATTTTTCGGGCAACGTTTTCTAATTAACTGGCTCAAAATTAAATGCTACCATGCATGGTCAAAGGCGCCTGAAATAGCCAAATAATATGTATCGAGACAGCAGTGCATGTCGAATGGCCAATATGCACATCACTGTAATATCGATATATCATTACATTAGTACATTGATACAAAGTATATCGATACAAAAACAATTATACAATTTAGACTTAAATTCAACTAAAGTATAAATAATTTTTTTAATTTTTATGTTCTTCATAGTTTCTTCTTATTAACTGTCGATCTAAATACCGATATGATATCAAAATGAGTATCGATACAATGTATGTATAGAGTATCGATACGCTTCATGCTGTATCGCACACCCCTAATTATTTCCTATACGAAGTGAAACAATAATACGAAGACGATTAAATCATCTAAATAAACATTGAGATGGGGAATTCATGAAAATATTTCGTATTTCCAATGAGACTTCATTTTCTTCTCCATGAAATAGAGGAAGCTATTAAACCGCCATCCATGACGCGTCACTTCTTTTATTTTCTATAACATATTTTTTTTTATTTTTTATTATTAAATCGATCAATATTTCCATTTCCTGTTTGGAACAATTCGCAGTTCTTTTTACTTATCGTTTTCCGTTTTCTATGTTCGAACGGTACACAAAATAAGAAGAATGACAAAAATAATAAACGCTCGATTTACGATGATGTTCGAGGTTAGAATATTAGGCCTTTTGACCGTATGGTCACCAACTTAAATAAACACCCCAAATAAAATCACTAGATTCTTTAGATATCTTAAGGATATCCTACCTATGAGATAACTTGAAGTGATAGTACGGCCGAGTCCGTAAACTATTAGTTTAGCGTTATCTTATAGTCAGCTTATCTAATAGATGTCAACGATTTGGTAGGAACCGGCCTTAATGAACCAACTAGAGAAAATAACTGCATTGATAATATATTCTTAAATTTTAGTTATAATGATTTCACGGCAGGTGTATTAAAGAATTGTAATCTATCAGACCACTATGCTCAGTATATAAACGTACCAATATCTATTACTTCAGAAGTCACGTATGAAAGAAAGATAATTCGCCCAATTACTCGGTACGGTCTGAATATATACTTCAATATACTTGGTGAACACAGTTGGGATCTGTTGCTGTCAGGCAATCACCTTACGGCTGGTGATAAATGTGAAGTATTTTCTAAATATGTTCTGGAATCTTTTTATGTGGCGTTTCCTTTGCGCCGTCAGGTATCTAGGTCATCAGATGGCTGTGTAAAATGGTTTAATCAGTCGTTATCAGACTTAAGGTCTAGGTACAACCTGCTCTGTGAATTGTATAGTCGTTATAAAACAGATAACTTACTTCATCTACGGAACACTACAAGATCTTTTTATCGAAAAGCTATATCTGAAGCAAAAATTAACGCGGCTAGCTATTTTATGGAAAATTCTAGTAATAAATCTTGCGCCGCATGGAATATAATTAATGCTCAGCGGAATGATGAATATGTAAATAGTTATTTTGTGAAGATGCCTATAACTACAGTGTTTGCACTATTCCAAGAAATTCCAATATATTTAGCCTACAGGCAGTAACACACAGCGACATTCGCGAAATTCTTCGCGGTCTAAAAAATAGTCCATCTAGGGATATATTTGGCCTGTCGGTTAATTTCATAAAAAAATAACATAAGCTTATATGTTCTTCCTTTAAGTAAATTGATAAATGCTGCATTTAAGGAGTGAATATTTCCTGACAGCCTGAAGAAAGCTTCTGTTGTACCGGTGTTTAAAAGCGGTAACAGGGGCGTGGTCACTAATTATAGACCGATTAGCATTCTTCCCGTGTTCTCCAAGGTGTATGAACGAGCGATCTACAATCAAATAATGTCTCACGTAAAAGAATATAATATATTATATGACAATCAATTTGGATTTCAAGGAAGTAAATGTGCGGAAGATGCAATACTAAAATTAACGAATATTTGTATGGATACCTTTGAGAGTGGCGAGTATTGTATATCGTTGTTTTTGGACCTATCTCGTGCCTTTGACTGTGTATCGCATACCATTCTAATACATAAATTAGTAAATATATATAATTTTGATGTTTCTTCTGTAAGTCTAATTCTTTCATATCTAAACGGGAGAACACAAATGACAAGAGTCGGTAATTCTACATCTGACTCCTTACCGTTAATAAGAGGGGTACCACAGGGATCAATCTTGGGCCCCCTCTTATTTTTGTTGTTTTTCAATGATTTTGCTTACTACATAAAAGCAAGTCTTAATAACTGTGAGTGCATCCTATATGCTGATGATGCTACAATTTTAATACGGGGTAGAAATAAGGATGATATGCACACGCGCTGTCGAGGGCACGTGATTGGTGCCTTGCGAACGAACTTTGCCTTAATGAAAATAAAATTATAATTTTATATTGTTCTATTTGGTGTTTGTTTTTATTATTTATAGATGTTGTTTCTTCTTTTTTCAAAAAACCAATAAGGTCATTTTTCAAGTTGTTATTGTTAGGATGATTTTTAGTTATGATGTCAAAATCTATTGCAATGTCGGTTAATTTCGGTTTATGTTGTATAGCGAATTTGTATCCTTTATTCAAGAATTCAATTTCTTTATTATCAAAGACAATGTTAGTATAATTATTAAATTGTTTACTATCATCCTTGCTATTTTCAATTTTAATCTTGTTTAGGTGTTGTGCTTTGTGTTTCTGATTGGTTCTAAGTTTCTCAATTTTTCTCTTTTTCTTCCTCATGTCTTCTTCTTTAATTGTTTTTGCTTTTTCTCGTGATTTTATTATGATTTGATCAAGTTCCAAAAAATGTAAATGTGGTCTAAGGTTTCCTTCAACATTTGCCAGTCTTTCATATGTTTGATTTAAATTCTTAAAGTGACGTTTCTTTTCTTGCTTCATAATTTTATTTATTAAGTATGTTCTTGTGGATTTATTAAGTTTATCGCATTTAATCTTAGCGAAGTTTGGTGTTAGGTTCTCTTTCATGCATCATTCGACATTATTTCAACAGTTGTAGACATAATCAATGACACACTAGCTAGAGACTCATATGATTACCTTAATTGTCATTACGCGAGGGAAAACGGTTAAAAGAACTTTTATCTAACACTCAAATTGTAAATCGAAAACCATTCGAATTTAATCGAGGTATGCTATCAAATGTCGGTGGTTCTCAAGTAGTCATTCTAGGTTTATTTGTCAAACTTTGGCACAACCGATAACCTAACATCATTTCCATTGCGTTTTTTACTTCTCGTAAAGAAGAATAATCTGAGCTATTAACAATTGCAGACAAGATTTGGCAATCAGCTTTCTTTACTTCTCGAAAAGACTATTGAACATATTTTCTAGAGTTGGTTTTACATCAGACATACAAACAGATCTGGGAAAGTCTATTTGTTAGTAATTTTTGGAACAAAATGGTGATATACTGTATTAAATTTGTTTAAAGATGACTTTAACATCGTAAATGTCGGTGGTTCTCAAGTAGTCATTCCAGATTTATTTGTCAAACTTTGACACAACCGACAACCTATCATCATTTTCATTGCGTTTTTTACTTCTCGTAAAGAAGAATAATCTGAGCTATTAACAATTGCAGACAAGATTTGGCAATCAGCTTTCTTTACTTCTCGAAAAGACTATTGAACATATTTTCTAGAGTTGGTTTTACATCAGACATACAAACAGATCTGGGAAAGTCTATTTGTTAGTAACTTTTGGAACAAAATGGTGATATACTGTATTAAATTTGTTTAAGGATGACTTTAACATCGTAAATGTCGGTGGTTCTCAAGTAGTCATTCCAGATTTATTTGTTAAACTTTGACACAACCGACAACCTATCATCATTTTCATTACGTTTTTTACTTCTCGTAAAGAAGAATAATCTGAGCTATTAACAATTGCAGACAAGATTTGCCAATCAGCTTTCTTTACTTCTCGAAAAGACTATTGAACATATTTTCTAGAGTTGGTTTTACATCAGACATACAAACAGATCTGGGAAAGTCGATTTGTTAGTAATTTTTGGAACAAAATGGTGATATACTGTATTAAATTTGTTTAAAGATGACTTTAACATCGTAAATGTCGGTGGTTCTCAAGTAGTCATTCCAGATTTATTTGTCAAACTTTGACACAACCGACAACCTAACATCATTTCCATTGCGTTTTTTACTTCTCGTAAAGAAGAATAATCTGAGCTATTAACAATTGCAGACAAGATTTGGCAATCAGCTTTCTTTACTTCTCGAAAAGACTATTGAACATATTTTCTAGAGTTGGTTTTACATCAGACATACAAACAGATCTGGGAAAGTCTATTTGTTAGTAATTTTTGAAACAAAATGGTGAAATACTGTATTAAATTTGTTTAAAGATGACTTTAACTTCGTAAATGTCGGTGGTTCTCAAGTAGTCATTCCAGATTTATTTGTCAAACTTTGACACAACCGACAACCTATCATCATTTTCATTGCGTTTTTTACTTCTCGTAAAGAAGAATAATCTGAGCTATTAACAATTGCAGACATGATTTGGCAATCAGCTTTCCTTACTTCTCGAAAAGACTATTGAACATATTTTCTAGAGTTGGTTTTACATCAGACATACAATCAGATCTGGGAAAGTCTATTTGTTAGTAACTTTTGGAACAAAATGGTGATATACTGTATTAAATTTGTTTAAGGATGACTTTAACATCGTAAATGTCGGTGGTTCTCAAGTAGTCATTCCAGATTTATTTGTCAAACTTTGACACAACCGACAACCTATCATTATTTTCATTGCGTTTTTTACTTCTCGTAAAGAAGAATAATCTGAGCTATTAACAATTGCAGACAAGATTTGGCAATCAGCTTTCCTTACTTCTCGAAAAGACTATTGAACATATTTTCTAGAGTTGGTTTTACATCAGACATACAAATAGATCTGGGAAAGTCTATTTGTTAGTAATTTTTGGAACAAAATGGTGAAATTCTGTATTAAATTTGTTTAAAGATGACTTTAAGATCGTAAATGTCGGTGGTTCTCAAGTAGTCATTCCAGATTTATTTGTCAAACTTTGACACAACCGACAACCTATCATCATTTTCATTGCGTTTTTTACTTCTCGTAAAGAAGAATAATCTGAGCTATTAACAATTGCAGACAAGATTTGGCAATCAGCTTTCCTTACTTCTCGAAAAGACTATTGAACATATTTTCTAGAGTTGATTTTACATCAGACATACAAACAGATCTGGGAAAGTCTGTTTGTTAGTAATCTTTGGAACAAAATGGTGATATACTGTATTAAATTTGTTTAAAGATGACTTTAACATCGTAAATGTCGGTGGTTCTCAAGTAGTCATTCCAGATTTATTTGTCAAACTTTGACACAACCGACAACCTATCATCATTTTCATTGCGTTTTTTACTTCACGTAAAGAAAAATAATCTGAGCTATTAACAATTGCAGACAAGATTTGGCAATCAGCTTTCCTTTCTTCTCGAAAAGACTATTGAACATATTTTCTAGAGTTGGTTTTACATCAGACATACAAACAGATCTGGGAAAGTCTATTTGTTAGTAATTATTGGAACAAAATGGTGATATACTGTATTAAATTTGTTTAAAGATGACTTTAACATCGTAAATGTCGGTGGTTCGCAAGTAGTCATTCCAGATTTATTTGTCAAACTTTGACACAACCGACAACCTATCATCATTTTCATTGCGTTTTTTACTTCTCGTAAAGAAAAATAATCTGAGCTATTAACAATTGCAGACAAGATTTGGCAGTCAGCTTTCTTTACTTCTCGAAAAGACTATTGAACATATTTTCTAGAGTTGGTTTTACATCAGACATACAAACAGATCTGGGAAAGTCTATTTGTTAGTAATTTTTGGAACAAAATGGTGATATACTGTATTAAATTTGTTTAAAGATGACTTTAACATCATAAAGTTATCTCAATTCGTTCATGAAATACGATTCTATGAATTTTTGTTTTTCAACTTAACCTCAATAACCAAAGTAACATTAAAAGAATCGTATCAAGGGATCGATATGAAGCATGGCATCATGATATCCCAATTCGTTCTTGAGATAGGATTCTTTGAATCCATACTTTTTCAACAGATCACCAATACCTACAAGATAATTTACAAAAAAGACGAAGGATTGAGATTGTGTACACGTATATTCTTGTACTTAGGTATAAGATGGTTTTAATTTCGTGATGAAAACTGATGTCTCAATTCGTCGGATTGGTTCCTTTTAAGTTACAATTTAATACAAAATATATTGCTTGGATGATGTTTAATAGCAGAACATTAAAAGCAGATATCGTGGTGAAATGAACCCCACCTCGTTATAAGCGTAATAAAATCGTAAATTCGTTTGTGGGACTCGGATACGACCGCGCCTAAACAAGTTTAATACATGGTCAAGTTTATATTCCAGTTACTTAACTTAGTTCGCTAACTATAATATACAGGCAGTGAAACGGTGCGGGCTCGAGGGTGTCAGCCCCCTTTCTGAAATTTCTACAACGAAGACTAAGCTCGAGCACCGTTTGTGGAAATTATATGCACTCGAGTGCAAAATTACCCAAGAGATTTTCGAAATTATTTTAACTCCATTTGCTATTTAATAGAGACTATAACGCAAGAAAATATTATTTTAAACAAAAAACATTGTGAGTTACTATCTACGTAAATAAATGTTGTTGGCTCGGACTGAACGTAATGGTATATTTTATGGAAATTGTGATGGTAACATTTTCGGATTATAACCTCGATAAATTCTCTTTCCACCGTGGAAACAACACATCGTTATGGTACGCTTGTACAGTATAAATTCAATTGCACTCCGGGCAATGTATTATTTAAGAAAAGCGAACAACGATGCCACTACAACTAATCGATTTGATAGCTAGCGTGCGGTAGGTACTCTAACGCTTCATGTATTCAAGAGGAGGTAGCCGGCAATTAATTTCACGTCTAATTGAGTTAAATATACAAGGTACACATTTCATTTTTGCGTTTACAATTAAATTACGTTATTAAATGAAATGTTAATTTAGAAATACAACTCAAGGTTTGTTTATTTAGCTACCAAATTGAAACAATAGATTAAAGTAAATATCGAAATAAGGCGTGGTCGTAAATATATTTTTTTCTTAAATCGTTATTTTCGGTGAAAATTGCGTCTAAATCACAAACCTTCGATGACAGGTCATCAATCTCAATATTCTCCCCTACTATTTTTCTGGTGATATACTGTCTCCACAAACAGCATATTCGTCGTTTTTTCACCATAAATAACAAAGTTTAACTTCACTTTATCTAAATTTCAATTGACAACAATCGATTTAAAACATGAAATTAATAACTACAATACAACAACAATATAAGATCATCGTGAAGGATTCATGAACCTTCTGGTTTATAGCATCTGGAAATTTTGAATGACATAATTAACTAATCTTTAGTTATTAAAGCAAAGCAGATCATACTTTTTTTGTCATTAAGTCATGTTACTATGGTGTCGTATATTCTTGGTGCATCATTAAAGTACCAAAATCTATTTAAGGCAGCTACTAAAATTGCTATAAGAAATGCTATAAAGACTGGGAATAAGATGGTGATAGAAGAAAGGTATTAATTACACAAAGATAGGAGAATGAAATAAGAAAATGATGAAGAATGAAAGATGGGATTAAAAAAAAAGAGAATGCAGAAAAACTTAAAAGCAACTGAAATCGTGAAATGAACTGGAACATACAGAGACTGAACAGAATGTGCAGTTAGCAAAAGGATGCTATATGTAGAGGGTGGCTTAACTGAGAAGATAATTCGAATGGATGAGGAGATTTGGGAAAAGTAAAAACTTAAGAAGATTATTAACATATGATATTGACTTGAAAAGAAGGATATTTAATAATAGAAGAATGGGCGTGAAGTAAAACTATAAATACTAGATAGAGAAGTGTATTAGTAAAACAGGATTAGTAATAGAAAGAAAAAATTGCATTTCTTCTTCTTAAATGGCACTACAGACCTAATCGAGCATCCTTATCTCCAAGTTTCAATATTTCTTTCTTAGCAATTGATGATTCATTAATGAATTTCTGCCATAAAATGTTAGTTTATTTAATTATAATATCTAAATAATGTTTATTTATTTTATTTTGCCTATGTTAATAACTTTAATAGAAGCCGAATAATCGATATGAAATGGGTGGGTCTCTTAACACGAGAGATTAGGAGAAGGTTGTTCCGATATGATCTTTATGATCCAAAGAAAATATTCAAAGGCTCTGTCCTGCTAAACGACCCACCCGAAGAAATAACGCATGTGAAGGTCGACTCCTTAGGCGGATGTTCACCAAGGATTAATTTCCAAGAATAGGGATGATAGCTGTGGATGTTTACAGGATATCTTTCTTTGGGCTTCAATCATACCATCCTTAACATCGGTTTCCTTTAACACCTCCATATAAAGCAGCAAAATTTGCATACTATCACCTATGATTATAACCAAAAGTGCCGATTTAGCCATTTTGATATATTCTGCTTTATACATAAGGAACTGTCATCGTTAGAATATAGCTGGTAATTGATTATGTATTCCAAGGTAATTATGAACAATTTTTGCTAATAACATTTGTTTCCATCTATGTTGATTTTCGAGTTACAACCTATGTTTATAACCAAAATTGTTGTTTTTGACATTCTTATACTTCCTGCTACATACATGAGGAACTGTTATTACTAAACATAATCCGGAAATAAATTACGTATTTTGGGATAATTATCAATAATCTTTGTTCAAGGCGTTTATTTCTATGTTGGTTCTATGTTGGTTCTATGTTGGTTCTATGTTGGTTACAATTTATCCTTATATCCAAATTTCTCGATTTTAACATTTTGATATTTTTCGCTGCATACATAAGCAACTGTCCGCGTTAGACTTTATCTTGTAACGAATTACGTATTCTTGGATAATTACGAATAATTTTTGTTCATGGCATTTATTTCTATGTTCATTCTCGACTTACAACCTATGCTTATAATCATAGTTGTCGACTTTGGTTTTTCCTACTATATACATCAGGAACTATCATCGTTTGATAATATCTGGCAACGAATTCCGTATGCTGGGATAATTATGAACAATTTTTGTTTGTCATTTATTTCCATCGATGACAGTTCTTGAGTTATAATCTAAGATTATAAACAAATTTGTCGATTTTAACATTTTGCTATTTTCCGCTACATATCTAAGGAAGTATCATCGTTAGACTGTATCTGCAAATGAATCACGTATTTTAAGATAATTGTGAAGATTTTCTATTCATGGCATTTATTCCTATCTGTGTCGGTTCTCGAGTTACAACCCGTGTTTAGAACCAAATTTGTCCATTATGACATTTTGGTATTTTCCGGCACATATATAAAGAGCTGTCATTGTTGGACTTTATCTGGAAACTAATTACGTATTTTGGGATAATTATGAACAATTTTTGTTCATGACATTTATTTCTCTCTATGTTAGTTCTCGAGTTACATCCTGTGTTTATAACCAAAATTGTCGATTTTGACATTTTAATATTTCCTGCTGCATTTATAACGAATTGTCGTTGCTAGACTATATCTGGCAGTAAGTTAAGTAGTAATAATAAATAATTTTTGTTCATGACATTTATTTCTATGTATGTTGGTTCTCGAGTTACAACCTATTTGACATTTTGATATTTCCTGCTACATATACAGGGTGTCTCACGTAACTGGTTCATTAGAACTTTTTTGGGTTACACTATTCTTAGAGGCTTGAAATTTTGGTATCATGGGTTGTTCATTCCGATCTATTAATCTAAAATATTTTCAAGATGGCCACCATTTCCGGTCTACCGGAAGTAGACCTCAACTTCGTTATTTTAAATGGAATGCTATAGTTTTTATTACACCATTCAATTACACGTAAGAAAATATGTTGACTTTGATAACAGTGGTTGGTACCTATCGTTTTTTGTTTTCGAGTCATTTTGATTTTAAGTGTTTTTTGGTAAATATCACCATGGTCTTTACAAGCCCATATCTCAGCCAACGTTAATTCAAAAACGTTTTGCATTGGTACAATAACTCGTCATATGCTGTTAAATAGATTGTCACTTGTTATATCAATGTGCCTTATACAGCGTGGTCAAAAATTGAATTACCATTTCGCTGTATTCAATTGCGAGAAAGTCGAAAATTTTAAATGGAACGCACCATATTCTTTTAGCCTATCTAAAGGGGAATTTAATTCTCTACAAATTATCTATAAATATTGCTATACCTATTTATTATAGTTTTCTTCATATTGAGTATTTTATCAAAATCCTACACAAAATGCTGGAAGCCGGTCGTGTTTTTATTAGAAGGCTATGATATTTTGACAGTTTATTGTTTAATGTATTTAAATTATCATTGGTATTATTTCTAGAATGATTTGCGATTGAATAAACTTGAGTTTGTTAGCTTTTATTTGCCAAAAATAACCAGCAGAAGAACGCATAAATGAAACAATGAAAAACAATGATATGACGTAATATTCGACGTAATGATGCGCGAGATGTTCCTAGAGAGTTCAGTTTATTTATTTACGGTGCTTCTTTGTAAAATATTATTCATCTAAATCGACCGAAGCACCTCTTACCGAAGAATTTGGTAAAGCAATAAAATATGACAAAACATTTATTCTATTATCTTAAGCTGCTGGTGATAGAAATTTATGTTTTCTTGTTATTTTGATCTTTCCAAAACTAAGAGATACGTATCTTATCCTATCCAAAACTTTATTACACCCGCCATGAATATAAGACGAATTTAAAATGTTGGCGTGGGAATAATTCGCCACGATACTCAAAGACATTAACAGCAGTTAGTGATGACACAATTAAGTAATGACAACAATAACATAAATATGGTTGAAAAGCTATCAAAACTCCATTCTTTCTAACATAAAAACAAGAAGCTTCCAGCATTGCATGCGTCCATTAATTTCCAAATATGAGGGCAACTACAACAAATAGGCGCAGGAAAGTATCTAAATAGTTTGTAGAGAATTAAATTCCCATAATTTATTTTTGTAATTTTCAGTTTTTCATTCTATTATGTTATTGATTTTAATTTTTATCATTAAATTGTTGTTTTTCATTGTTTCATTTATTCGCTTTTCTTTTGGTTATTCTTGGTAAATTACATCTAGCAATCTAAAGTTTATTCAATTACAGTTCATTGTAGAAATAATACTAATAATAATTTAAATAAATTAAACAAAAAACTGTCAAAATGTCATGGCCTTCTAACAAAAACACAGGCGGTTTCTAGCATTTTACCTATGATTGTGATAAATTCCTCAATAGCAAGAAAACTATAATAAATAGGTATAGGAATATTTATAGATAATTTGTAGAGAATTAAATTTCCTTTCTGATAGGGTATGAAAATATGGAGCGTTCCATTTAAAATTTTCGACTTTCACGCAATTGAATACAGAGATACGGTAACTCAATTTTTGACCAGCCTGTATAAGATATACTGATATAACAAATGACAATCTATTTAGCAGCATATGAAGAGTTATCGTACCAATGCAAAACGTTTTTGAGTTAACGTTGGCTGAGATATGGGCTTGTAAATAGTATGGTGATATTTGCCAAAAAACATTTAAAATCAAAATAACTCGAAAACAAAAAACGGTAGGCACCAATAACTGTTATCAAAGTCAACATATTTTCTTATGTATAATTGAATGGTGTAATAAAAACTATAGCATTCCATTTAAAATAACGAAGTTGAAGTCTACTTCCGGTAGACCGGAAGTGGCGGCCATCTTGAAAATATTTTAGATTAATAGATCGGAATGAACAACCCATATTACCAAAATTTCAAGCCTCTACGAATAGTGGAACCTAAAAAAGTTCTAATGAACCAGTTACGTGAGACACCCTGTATATGGAACTGCCATCATTAGGCAAAATGGTGAAGAATGAAAGATGGGATTAAAAAAAAAGAGAATGCAGAAAAACTTAAAAGAAACTGAAATCGTGAAATGAACTGGTACATACAGAGACCGAACAGAATGAGCAGTTAGGAAAAGGATGCTATATATAGAGGGTGGTTTAACTGAGAAGATAATTCGAATGGATGAGGAGATTTGGGAAAAGCGAAAACTTATGAAGACTATTAACATATGATTTAATCAAGATTGCATTTCTTCTTCTTAAATGGCACCACAGTCCTAATCGAGCATTAATCTCCTAGATGGTTGACATCTAGGAGATATCCTTATCTCCAAGTTTCAATATTTCTTTCTTAGCAATTGATGATTCATTAATGAATTTCTGCCATAAAATGTTAGTTTATTTAATTATAATATCTAAATAATGTTTATTTATTTTATTTTGCCTATGTTAATAACTTTAATAGAAGCCGAATAATCGATATGAAATGGGTGGGTCTCTTAACACGAAAGATTAGTAGAAGGTTGTTCCGATATGATCTTTATGATCCAAAGAAAATATTCAGAGGCTCTGTCCTGCTAAACCACCCACCCGAAGAAATAACGCATGTGAAGATCGACTCCTTAGGCGGATGATCACCAAGGATTAATTTCCAAGAATAAAGACGATAGCTGTGGTTGTTTACAGGATATCTTTCTTTGGGCTTCAATCATACCATCCTTAACATCGGTTTCCTTTAACACCTCCATATAAAGCAGCAAAATTTGCATGCTATCACCTGTGATTATAACCAAAAGTGTCGATTTAGACATTTTGATATTTCCTGCTGTATACATAAGGAACTATCATGGTTAGTATACAGCTGGTAATTGATTATGTATTCCATGGTAATTATGAACAATTTTTGCTAATAACATCTGTTTCCATCTATGTTGCTTTTCGAGTTACAACCTATGTTTATAACCAAAATTGTTGATTTTGACATTTTCATACTTCCTGCTGCATACATAAGAAACTGTTATCGTTAGAATTTATCTGGCAATGAATTATATATTCTGGAATAATTATGAACAATTTTTGCTAACAAAATTTATTTCTATCTATGTTGATTTTCAAGATACCATCTATGTTTATAACCAAATTGTTATTTTTGACATTCTTATACTTCCTGCTACATACATAAGGAACTGTCATTACTAAACATAATCCGGAAATAAATTACGTATTTTGGGATAATTATAAATAATCTTTGTTCGAGGCGTTTATTTCTATGTGGGTTCTCGAGTTACAATCTATGCTTATATCCAAATTTCTCGATTTTAACATTTTGATATTTTTCGCTGCATACATAAGCAACTGTCCGCGTTAGACTTTATCTTGTAATGAATTACGTATTCTTGAATAATTACGAATAATTTTTGTTCATGGCATTTTTTTCTATGTTCATTCTCGACTTACAACCTATGCTTATAATCATAGTTGTCGACTTTGGTTTTTCCTACTATATACATCAGGAACTATCATCGTTTGATAATATCTGGCAACGAATTCCGTATGTTGGGATAATTATGAACAATTTTTGTTTGTCATTTATTTCCATCGATGACAGTTCTTGAGTTATAATCTAAGATTATAATCAAATTTGTCGATTTTAACATTTTGCTGTTTTCCGCTACATATCTAAGGAAGTATCATCGTTAGACTGTATCTGGCAATGAATCACGTATTTTAGGATAATTGTGAAGATTTTCTATTCATGGCATTTATTCCTATCTGTGTCGGTTCTCGAGGTACAACCCGTGTTTAGAACCAAATTTGTCCATTTTGACATTTTGGTATTTTCCAGCACTTATATAAGGAGTTGTTATTGTTGGACTTTATCTGAAAATTAATTACGTATTTTGGGATAATTATGAACAATTTTTGTTCATGACATTTATTTCTCTCTATGTTGATTCTCGAGTTACAACCTCTGTTTATAACCAAAATTGTCGATTTTGACATTTTAATATTTCCTGCTGCATTTATAACGAATTGTCGTTGCTAGACTATATCTGGCCTTAAGTTATGTATTTTGGGATAATTATAAATAATTTTTGTTCATGACATTTATTTCTATGTATGTTGGTTCTCGAGTTACAACCTATATTTATAACCAAAATGATCGATTTTGACATTTTGATATTTCCTGCTACATATATAAGGAACTGCCATCATTAGGCAAAATGGTGAAGAATGAAAGATGGGATTAAAAAAAAGAGAATGCAGAAAAACTTAAAAGAAACTGAAATCGTGAAATGAACTGGTACATACAGAAACCGAACAGAATGTGCAGTTAGGAAAAGGATGCTATATGTAGAGGGTGGCTTAACTGAGAAGATATTTCGAATGGATGAGGAGATTTGGGAAATGCGAAAACTTAAGAAGACTATTAACATATGATACTGAAATGAAAAGAAGGATATTTAGTAATAGTAGGATGGGCGTGAAGTAAAACTGGAAATACTAGATAGAGAAGTGTAATAGTAAAACAGGATTAGTAATAGAAAGAAAAGATTCCATTTCTTCTTCTTAATTGGCACTACAGACCTAATCGAGCATTAATCTCCTAGATGGTTGACATCTAGGAGTTATCCTTATCTCCAAGTTTCAATATTTCTTTCTTAGCAATTGATGATTCATTAATGAATTTCTGCCATAAAATGTTAGTTTATTTAATTATAATATCTAAATAATGTTTATTTATTTTATTTTGCTGTTAATATTTTAATAGAAGCCGAATAATCGATATGAAATGGGTGGGTCTCTTAACACGAGAGATTAGGAGAAGGTTGTTTCAATATGATCTTTATGATACAAAGAAAATATTCAGAGGCTCTTTCCTGCTAAAAGACCCACCCGAAGAAATAACGCATGTGAAGATCGACTCCTTAGGCGGATGTTCACCAAGGATTAATTTCCAAGAATAGGGATGATAGCTGTGGATGTTTACAGGATATCTTTCTTTGGGCTTCAATCATACCAAAAGTGCCGATTTAGCCATTTTGATATATTCTGCTTTATACATAAGGAACTGTCATCGTTAGAATATAGCTGGTAATTGATTATGTATTCCATGGTAATTATGAACAATTTTTGCTAATAACATTTGTTTCCATCTATGTTGGTTTTCGAGTTACGACCTATGTTTATAACCAAAATTGTTGATTTTGACATTTTCATACTTCCTGCTGCATATATAAGAAACTGTTATCGTTAGAATTTATCTGGTAATGAATTATATATTCTGGAATAATTATGAACAATTTTTGCTAACAAAATTTATTTCTATCTATGTTGATTTTCAAGATACCATCTATGTTTATAACCAAATTGTTATTTTTGGCATTCTTATACTTCCTGCTACATACATAAGGAACTATCATTACTAAACATAATCCGGAAATAAATTACGTATTTTGGGATAATTATAAATAATCTTTGTTCAAGGCGTTTATTTCTATGTTGGTTCTCGAGTTACAATCTATGCTTATATCCAAATTTCCCGATTTTAACATTTTGATATTTTTCGCTGCATACATAAGCAACTGTCCGCGTTAGACTTTATCTTGTAATGAATTACGTATTCTTGAATAATTACGAATAATTTTTATTCATGGCATTTTTTTCCATGTTCATTCTCGACTTACAACCTATGCTTATAATCATAGTTGTCGACTTTGGTTTTTCCTACTATATACATCAGGAACTATCATCGTTAGACAATATCTGGCAACGAATTCCGTATGTTGGGATAATTATGAACAATTTTTGTTTGTCATTTATTTCCATCGATGACAGTTCTTGAGTTATAATCTAAGATTATAATCAAATTTGTCGATTTTAACATTTTGCTATTTTCCGCTACATATCTAAGGAAGTATCATCGTTAGACTGTATCTAGCAATGAATCACGTATTTTAAGATAATTGTGAAGATTTTCTATTCATGGCATTTATTCCTATCTGTGTCGGTTCTCGAGTTACAACCCGTCTTTAGAACCAAATTTGTCCATTTTGACATTTTGGTATTTTCCGTCACTTATATAAGGAGTTGTCATTGTTGGACTTTATCTGGAAATTAATTACGTATTTTGGGATAATTATGAACAATTTTTGTTCATGACATTTATTTCTCTCTATGTTGGTTCTCGAGTTACAACCTGTGTTTATAACCAAAATTGTCGATTTTGACATTTTAATATTTCCTGCTGCATTTATAACGAATTGTCGTTGCTAGACTATATCTGGCAGTAAGTTATATATTTTGGGATAATTATAAATAATTTTTGTTCATGACATTTATTTCTATGTATGTTGGTTCTCGAGTTATAACCTATATTTATAAGCAAAATGATCGATTTTGACATTTTGATATTTCCTGCTACATATATAAGGAACTGCCATCATTAGACTTTATCCGGCAATGATTTACGTATTTTGGAATCATTATGAACAATTTCTGTTAATGACATTTATTTCTATCTATTTTGATTCTCGAGTTACAACCTATATTTATAACCAAAATTATCGCAAAATATTGCGTTATGGAGATGGCAGAATGAGATAGTTCAGAGTATCAGAAATTTAGCAAACAATATAAAACATAAAGTTACCTTTCGCTTGAAATCGTATAAATTTGCATTGCAAATTAAGGAATTTACTGCTGTAGCTGGACTCGCAATATGAATAATCATCGTTAGGTATCAGCATGAAAACGGAATATCAGAGTATCTTCTGTTATGCAAATCTCTATCAACACGTACTACTGGACTAAAAATATATATTTAGTCTCCTTATTTCTTTTTCTTAAAGGCGATGTACCATGGGTCAACTGCATCGATATTTGCACAGATGGTGCAAAAGCCTGCATCTTCTCTTATTAAAAATATCGCAAAAAGCTGTTCTCAGTCACTTTATGATACGATTAAAGCTCACGACTTATAAGAACGCTCACGATGAGGTGGTCAAAGTCATTAACTTCATAAAATCTCGCCCTCTAAACAATCGTTTATTCAAAATACTATGTGAGGAAATGAAAACAAGAATTGTGGATTTTAATCCACCATGATTAGGTTTTTAAACCTACATCTTCAATGATGTCGTTAAAATAATATCGTAATGAATTTCGAAACGAAATAAAACTTGAAAAGCAATTGCAAAACGAAAATGGGATCTACAATGCACCAAACAAGCAAAAGAAGCTATTTGTACAAAACAATGCGTCATATTTACTACGACCTACCAGTACTATAGAGATTATGTTCACAGTAAAGCAATTTGCACCAAAAAGCAATGAGGACATATATGGAATGTCTATGGTTTTCTTAAAAACTCTATGTATATCAAGGTTATATGTTCATTCAGTATACACTTTTAATATGTGCTTCAATAGTGAAATATTGATTAAGGAATTAAAGCCATAAAGCAAAAAAATTTCAGACTTATGTCAATATTGCCTACAATTTCTTAACTACTGGAATACTTGATTGCAGATGGAATCTCAAATTTCTTTGAGAAAAAATCTTTTTTAACCAACTACCAACAAGGATACCGTAAAGGTAGATCACTAAATATTGCGTTAGAAGATACAAGATAAGATATCTTCAAGGTACTTGATCAATTTGTAGAACTGGGAAGGTGGATCTGTCAAGAACATTCAATAATGTACACCATGATCTCTTATTAAAGAAGTTGGCTTTTTATGGTCGGCACGGAATTACATATGATAACCTAAACTGCTTTTAACCTTTTCTAACCTTTTCTATACTGCAGATAGGACATCTGCAGTATAGAAAACAAGTAATGGTAATCGATGAGAGAATGTTACGAGAAATCGAAGTTCATACTGGGATTCTCCAGAGATCAATTATGGGCTCACTGTTATTTATAATTTTCATGCAACGTACCTAAGAGTTGGCTTTGTTTATATGCTAATGATATAGCCTTGAAGAATAATACAGATGAATCAGTATGTAAGGTGAAACAATGATTTCAGCACAATGGATTATTACTAAATGAAGACAAGACTCAATGTATTACTTTTCACAAAGAATTCGGCATTTCACAAGTTATCAGTAATGTTTTTGAGGATTCATCTTGATGATGAACTAAAGTAATGGCGCGATCTCCTGCATTCGTAGAATTCGTAGCATTAGTACCTTAGAAGCTGCAATACTCATCTATTATACCAACTTCCATAGCTTGATCTCCTACGGTATCCTCGTTTGGGGATCTTCTTCGACAGCAGAAAGGGTTGTGAAAGTTACTTTGCTCAGTATAAAAGACTTATCTTACCTTCATTATATATATTCAATTGTATAAAGAAAATTGACCAGAAAGTACACCTTCTGCCAAAAAAAAATATGGTTCCCATAACTATCACACAAGAAATAAAGAGGAACTGCACATCCACATACATCGTTTGTCTAAAACCTAAAACAATAGTAACTATTGGGGCATCAAATTCTTCAACCATCTACCTACGTCGATACGAGACCCTCCGTAAAAATGAAGAATGCTGTAAAGAACTACCTTTGCCGAAACGTGTTTGCCAAAACATTCAAGAATTCTTGAAAAAAATCTTCTACGTAGAATATCTTTAATTTCGTTATTATACAATTTATTGTAAAACTTTGAATTTCTGTTAATTCGACTTATTGCAAAAGGTTTTTTTGCAATAAGCTTTATTATTATTAGAATTAGGCATTTATCTTAACTCAATCTCTCATCCAGCAAATTCGAGGTTACTGATTTATGTTAGGTAGAGCCACATTCAACCTAACTTGCCATCGAGCTTGGGTACCTATTCAGTATACCGGATTAGATAGAAGAAGCAAATCACAACCAAATCGTTTACTTATTTGTGTTAAACCATGAAATTACCATTAAGCCTTTTTTTAATTTTTCTTTAACACTGAAAAGATTGTTTCCCATTTTCTAAGTAGACATTACGGCAGTATACTTTAAGAAGTACCGTTTAAGAAAGTAAACTTGTCTTCGTAGACGTTTTCCTGCTTATTTCAAACACTTCACCTTAAATTAAATTAAAATTTACCCGGTGCAGTAGAGAGAGTAGATGTTCCGGAACGATGGTGCACAACTTCCGGGACACCGACGACGACGCCTTTTATAATTCCCTTACTCTTATTTAGTCCTTTTTTGTAAAGTTTTCATACTCATTTCTAGTCGAATTGTTAACATCGCTTCGTCCAAACGTTTCATTTTGCATTCTTTTTAAACCCAATTATGTTTAATAATTTAATAAAGTCCACATGCGTGCAATTTAAAAACAATAAAAATTTCCTCTTTGTTGGTATTTTTAATATAAGGATAACTTAATAACTCATACGAGTTTGTTTTATACAGGAATAGGTCTAAATTTATGATTAAAAAAATAAATAGGCAATAATTTTTTTGGATTAATTTTTATGTTATGACATAAATATAAATGTGAAAGTGGTGAATTTCAATTCGATACTGGTATTTACTAGTTTCAACGTGTGCACTTTTCCATTTATTTACGTTTAATCTGGACCAAATTAAAAAAAGAGTGAAACCGGGAATCCATGGAATCCATGAAAATAGATAGGATTTTTGGTGGCTGAAACTGCGTTGCTTGATTGGAGATCAGATACGAGATTTAATTGTATGTTCTATACACATTTCGATCCAATTTTTTGTTGTTTCATCTATTTCATATAAAATCTTCCCCGGAAAATTTTGATTACATCTAAATTAGATTAAGCCGTAATTTCCCTTTGATACGAAATTTTATTTCAATACGTGCAACTTGCACATTTAGATTTTTATTAAAGATGCACAAAAGAATCTCATCCGGGAAGAGCAGTGGGGATAAAACCGTGTCGTTTGACAATACTGAATCCAATCCTGCGAATCAACTCTAAGTCCATATAAATTGAAGGGATCCCACAGATTCGTTTGAGCTCTATTTCCAGCCGACACTTTTTCCGAGATTGTATTTCGTTTAATGTATTCGGCAGCGTTAAATTTTGGCGTTGGCTTTACCCCCTTAAAAGTAGAGACTAGAAAAAGAAATACTTTTTCTAGCCGGAACACTTTTTCCGTTGAAATATTGTTATAAAGTTAATTAAGTTCTGAGATGTTTCGAAAATTAACGAATAATTTACATAACTAGGGAGATGTTTTTAAAATTTTCCCTGAATATACTCAACCAGAATTAGCATTACAGTTGTTGTAGATTTGCATATGCATTATACTTGCACAATACGAACCCACTTATTACCCATTAGTAATGTCAACTAGATGATAAATGATCTGTGCTACCCCGACGGTTTATGCTTCATTGACCTTTAAATTACACCCTACAATTTACTTTTGAAATATTAATTAATTATTTTAATTAAATGGATGCGGGAACCGCAAGGTTTTTTAACGCAAACCTTTTACCTAAAAACATATCCTGGGTTGTGTTAACCTTTACAAACCGTGCGTGTTCGGCGGTTCTCCTAGCTTATTTTATTAGGGCGGGTTTCTGTACAATATTCATTAGGAAATATGAATCCTCTCTCGTGTGACATTTAAAAGACATAAATCTATACGAAGAGAAGTTTATTTTTAAAAAAGATCAAAGCGCTGGATGGCTTATTCAGCAAATGCGGTTTTAATGCGGTCGTAATCCAAATCCATTCCAATATGAATTATTATAATCTCTCTGTAATAATTAGACGACATCCATAAGGTGTCTAAATTAACCGGATAAACCTAAAACCTCATCGCTGCTTCTAATTAACTTAAGAGTTCCAAGTTAATGTTCAATCATCAATTTTTTGATGAATAGCTGTGTTAAAAAGATGATGTTTGATGCAGATTTAGCTCGTAAGGATCAATTAACAATTTATTAAAGATATAGACATTCTCGAGATATTATTCAGAACGAAGATATTTAACATGAACGAAGCTGGAGATTTATCCGATTAAGTTGCAATTAACCCCTACTTTCAAAGATCTTTAATACATAGATCGATAGATTCTTTATAATGATCTTAAGAAAATTTCTTTTGCACTCGTTACAGCAAAAGAAAACATACAAACAAAATAAACATGGCAATGTTAATTGTTTCAATGTCCTATAGGTCATTGAAATTATTTCTGAGGTATTCATCAATGCCACAGAAACTTTTGAATCCAAGGTAAAATGTTGCTTTAGATTGACACTGGTTACCATTAAGGACATGCTCAGTTCAGAGAATTTGATTTTGCAGCATGACACTGAAGCATCTTTTGATCTGGAGATTTATTCCATTATCGCATTAAGCCGCAAGTAACCCATGCTTTCAAAGATATTTAATAGATAGATAAATAAATTCTTTATACTGCCCTTAAAAAAAATTTTTTTACACTCGTCATAGTAAACGAAAATATACAAACAAAATAAACATAGCAATGTCAAAGTCCTCTAGGTCATAGAAATTATTTCTGAGGTATTCATCAATGCCATGAAACTTTTCAATCCAAGGTAAAATGTTGCTTTAGATTGAAACTGGTTATCATTAAAGACATGCTCAGTTCAGAGAATTTGATTTTGCAGCATGACACTGAAGCAGTTTTTGATCTGGAGATTTATCCAATTATCCCATTAAGCCGCAAGTAACCCATGCTTTTAAAGATCTTTAATAGATAGATAGATTCTTTATAATGCCCTTAAGAGAATTACTTTTACGCTCGTTATAGCAAAAAAAAACATCCAAACAAAATAAACATAGCAATGTCAAAGACATCTAGGTCATTGAAATTATGTCAGAGTTATTCATCAATGCCATAGAATCTTTTGAATCCAAGGTAAAACGTTGCTTTACATTGAAACTGGTTAGCATTAAAGACATGCTCAGTTCAGAGAATTTGATTTTGCCGCATGACACCGAAGCATTTTTTGATCTGGAAATTTATCGCATTATCTCATTAAGCCGCACGTAACTCATGCTTTCAAAGATCTTTAATAGATAGATAGATTCTTTATAATGCCCTTAAGAGAATTTCTTTTACACTCGTCATAGTAAAAGAAAATATACAAACAAAATAAACATGGCAATGTCAAAGTCCTCTAGGTCATTGAAATTATTTCTGATTTATTCATCAATGCCATAGAAACTTTTACATCCAAGGTAAAATGTTGCTTTAGATTGAAACTGGTTAGCATTAAGAACATGCTCAGTTCAGAGAATTTGATTTTGCAGCATGACACTAAAGCATTTTTTGATCTGGAGATTTATCCCATTATCGTCATAGCAAAAAAAACATCCCAACAAAATAAACATAGCAATGTCAAAGACATCTAGGTCATTGAAATTATGTCTGAGTTATTCATCAATGCCATAGAAACTTTTGAATCCATGGCAAAATGTTGCTTTATATTGAAACTGGTTAGCATTAAGGACATGCTCAGTTTGGAGAATTTGATTTTGCAGCATGACACTGAAGCATTTTTTGATCTGGAGATTTATCCCATTATCCCATTAAGCCGCAAGTAACCCATGCTTTTAAGGATCTTTAATAGGATGCTAGATAGATTCTTTATAATGCCCTTAAGAGAATTTCTGTTACGCTCGTTATAGCAAAAAAAAAAACATCCAAACAAAATAAACATAGCAATGTCAAAGACATCTAGGTCATTGAAATTATGTCTGAGTTATTCATCAATGCCATAGAAACTTTTGAATCCAAGGTAAAATGTTGCTTTACATTGAAACTGGTTAGGATTAAGGTCATGCTCAGTTCAGAGAATTTGATTTTGCAGCATGACACTGAATCATCTTTTGATCTGGAGATTTATCCCATTATCCCATTAAGCCGAAAGTAACCAATGCTTTCAAAGATCTTTAATAGATAGATAGACGAATTCTTTATAATGCCCTTAAGAAAATTTCTTTTACACTCATCATAGTAAAAGAAAATATACAAACAAAATAAACATGGCAATGTCAAAGTCCTCTAGGTCATTGAAATTATTTCTGATTTATTCATCAATGCCATAGAAGCATTTGAATCCAAGGTAAAATGTTGCTAAAATGTTGATTGAAACTGGTAAGCATTAAAGACATGCTCAGTTCAGAGAATTTGATTTTGGAGCATGACACTGAAGCATGTTTTGATCTGGAGATTTATCCCATTATCCCATTAAGCCGAAAGTAACCCATGCTTTCAAAGATCTTTAATAGATAAACAGATAGATTCTTTATAATGCCCTTAAGAAAAATTTTTTTACACTCGTCACAGCAAAAAAACACATACAAACAAAATAAACATAGCAATGTAAAAGTCCTGTAGGTCATTGAAATTATTTCTGAGGTATTCATCAACGCCGCAGAAACTTTTCAATTCAAAGTAAAATGTTGCTTTAGATTGAAACTGGTTAACATTGAGGACATGCTCAGTTCAGAAAATTTGATTTTGCAGCATGACACTGAAGCATCTTTTGATCTGGAGATTTATCCCATTAAATCGCAAGTAACCCATGCTTTCAAAGATATTTAATAGATAAATAGATTCAATATAATGCCTTTAACAAAATTTCTTTTACACTCATCACAGCAAAAAAACATACAAATAAAATAAACATGGCAATGTCAATATCCTCTAGGTCATTGAAATTATTTCTGAGGTATTCATCAATGCCATAGAAACTTTTGAATCCAAGGTAAAATGTTGCTTTAAATTGAAACTGGTTAGGATTAAGGACATGCTCAGTTCAGAGAACTTGATTTTGCAGCATGACACTGAAGCATTTTTTGATGTGGAGATTTATCCCCTTATCCCATTAAACCGCAAGTAACCCATGCTTTCAAAGATCTTTAATAGATAGATTGTTCATAATACCTTTAAGAGAATTTCTTTTACACTCGTTACATCAAAAAAAAACATCCAGACAAAATAAACATGGCAATGTCAAAGTCCTCTAGGTCATTGCAATTATTTCTGAGGTATTCATCAATGCCATAGAAATTTTTGAATCCAAGGTAAAATGTTGCTTTAGATTGAAACTGGTTAGCATTAAGGACATGCTCAGTTCATACAATTTGATTTTGCAGCATGACTCTGAAGCATCTTGTATGCTTTTGAAAGAATTGGGCAGCGTGAGCTGAGTAACCCCAACATAAAATGACTTAGGACACTTGAGGGTAGAAGTAACCATAATTATCGACAATCAAAGTGTCAATTAGTACTATATTTATCAGGTTTTTAATTGCAAATATACACTTATTTAACTTCTTGACCAAGCTCATCACCCTTCCATGTTAGCTTGGAATCAAGTATCACTCCTAAATATTTAACCTACTAAGTGAGATCTGGTAAAGCAAACGTCAATGACTTCATCTTTGGGTTAAGGTACACAGTCAGATCAAGAATATTGGAGTAGGGGCGGGTATTTGTAGTGAAACTGAACATTGTCAATCTGAAGGGAAAACTTTGTAACAAATGAAAAGCAAAAGAACATAATAGACATAAGGGAATACCCTCAAGGAACGTTATCCATTTTCTATTGGGCCGAAAAGGTGACATTAACAAATATGGCTCATTGGAAGAATATTTTTTAGACAATTTTGATACTTTCGGCCACCAAAAAGATAACCATCTTGCTGAGAGACTTGTGTTTGACAAGACGACATTTGATTCTATTATATATTTAATAAACTGTCTAAGGTTTGATGCAAATGAAACGAGGCAGGAAAGAAGAATCAAAGATCCTTTCACAAATATCCGGGAAATCTGAGATGTTTTCATAGTAATTTGCAGATCATCGTACATACCATCACCTTACCTCATAACAACCGAACAATTCGTGGGATTTTGTGAGCGATATTCCTTCAGCATGTACATACCCAATAAACCTTTAAAGTACGATATAAAAATTATCATGTTGTTGGACGCTTTCACAAGATATAAGTTGAATGTTAGTCTATATCTAGGAAATGTTATCAATACGAACGGTTTATCACTTGGTATCCACTTTGTGAAGGAACTCACAAAATTTCTCCATGAAACTAATAAAAATGTAACAAATGGTTAATTAAATTCTGACAAATTTACAATAATTGGGACATTACGAAAGGATAAGAAGGAAATTCCTCTGGAATTGTTGACCGTGACACAGCAAAATGTATCTTATGTGCCAAAGAAATGGAGGGTAGTATTGTTACTGTCTACGATACAAGCATTTGTCAGAACTGTAATGAGACTAACAATAAGTCTGGTGTCCACATATTCGATCAAAAGGCCTTCAAGATGAGCTGCAACAAAAGAAAGAGAAGGTGGCTTCTATATGTATCCTAGAGGATGGTGAACGTGGCCAGCATTAATTCCTTTATGATTTATTCAACTTATACTTCATAAAAAGAGCAAAACCCTTTTCAAGCTACAATATGGTAGATTTTTATCGTTGCATTGCTGAGCCATGGATGAGAAATAGACTATCAACTATAAGTACGAAAACGAAGTAGAAAACTTATGACCGGTGTTAATTGAATCAAAACTAGAACTAAGCACTACTACTATAACCATCACTAGGACTAATACTAGATTTAAAACTGGAAACATTCGGGTTTTGCCGGGTGTCTTTTGAAAAAATTTCGAAAGTTTCTAGTTTTAGATCTAGTATTAATCCTAGTGATAGTTCTAGTAGTAGTGATAGTATTAGTTCTAATTTTAGTTCGAAGACTATTATTGTTACATTTCGCCGAAAATTTGTTAAGATTTTGCTTTTATTCTTCTCAATGTTGAAAAAGATGCGGCACCTGTAATTGGTCAAGAGAAAAGCGTCCTTTGGATTCATATGTCTGAATACTTTAACGGATTGGTATAGCCGTAATAAGCTTAGGATTAATGTGGAGAAGTGTAATACACTTTCACACTTATTGTTAGAACTAATCCTATCCTCTCATCCCATTGTAGAGATGGAATCTCCCAGCTTAAGATAACTTATGTTAGAAATCTTGAAGTATCTTTTGATAGCATTTAGACTTTGGTTTGTACCATACATTGACGAAGTGGCTTCTTGTGATGCAAAGATACTTGGCTTTATGCTTCGTACTTGCCATATATTCACGGATTCTGCAGAATACGTATCACTCTTTCTGGTGTTTCTTCTGCCGAGGCTGGAGTATGGTTGCGTTATATGGTACCGTAATATATTTCACATCGTCTGCTACTGGAGAGGATATAAAAAAAGTTCTTAAAGTTCCTTTCCTTTCGTATAGGTTTAGCTAATCCTAATCATAGCAATGATTATCAAACTTTCAAACTCTCCTACATCGATTTCAGTATACCCAGCTATGCGCTATTCGATACCGCAGTGAAGAATTGATAACAAAATAGGAATTTTGACGGCTCCCATCATCTATCCGAACCTAAATGTATCCGGACCATGTTCGGAGTCGTTGAAACACGATTTTTACAGACACCGTTAAAAAAATTGACTCAGCAGTTCCAAATTAATGACCATATACACGAAAGTAGTGTAGTTTAGTGAAGATCTTAGCCACCGCTAGTCGTTGAGTGACAAACTATCTGCCATATTGCACATGGAGTTACCGCATGAGGAGTTTCATAAAACTCCTCATGAAATGGCTAATGAATGTAGCTCTCCAAGAGCTTTAAGTGTTCAAAGCTTTGTTGACTTCCTAAATGTAAAACAGAAAAACTGTCAAACTTAAACTGTTAAATCAGTATTGAAAGATATTTGTACCCTTTAGTTCCTAAATATGGTCGCCACCTGACATTATCCGGTGCTCTGCCAATTGATACAATAATGGTCTGATTTCTGGCTTAACACAGTAATCAGTGCAAGACAAAAGAATTGATAGGTTTTACTAAAATCAGAAACTCACACTTGAGTCAAAGAAATTGTACCCCGTATAATTTATTATTTATTTAACGTAAACTTTTCTTTTAACAATGAACAACACGATACGTAGAGAATGCGGACACTTAACTTTGTCCGTCCAGGTTACTTGTTTGAACTAAAAACTAATATAGACTTTATTCGAAAGTGTTTTGCTCTCCTTATCGCTTCAACTTGTTTTTCTTTGATGTTATCCCATGGTCTTATTTTTCCAAGTTTTGTTTGTGTGTAGAGAAAATTCTCTGATGTTGTGTTGAAGTAGCAATACTTGGAATTTGAAAGGGTTGGGTTGTAGTCTTCATTTGAGGAACCAGGCGAGTGTTTTGTGGTACAATATTTGTATTTTTTGCTTCCTTTTGTGCTACTCGGATTGTACTCTAAAACTAGTATATTATCGCATTCCAAATTTATTTATTATTTTCTTTGGTTTTTTTCATTGAATAGATTGGTAATTATTGTTATTAATTTTAAGGTTAAAGCACCGCTTAAGGTCAATAACTAAGTATTGATCTTCAAGCGATCTGTATTCATCACTTAAGAAAGTTATTGCTGTTTAATATGCAATTGTGTACTTTGAAGCGCTTAGAGTTGTGTACGTACTACACTTTGTGAAGTTTGCAAACTGTTTAGATGATAATACTACGGTAATCACGGGCGTTTCATAAAAAACTCTTAAATACATAAACGCGTTGCGTTGAAAAATAGGAATTTCGACGGTTTTCCCTGTTATTTGCCGAACTAAATTCATCCATCAATCGTTGGAACATCGAATCACCCAAAAACCTCATAAAATACTGATATTTGCAAACATCCCTATAACCAATTGACTTAGAATAGAATAGATATTGAAGTGTGGCTAAAAATCATCGCAGTGCGCATTTTTGGATCAATAGCTTTGGTAAGAAACAAAAAAAGTAGTCATAAAAAGTTTCTGACTTTATCATGGATATTTAGCATGAAAATCTGTCTTCTGATTCAGTAAATTTAATTGACACGTGCCTTACTGAATGATTCATTAAACTCACTTTCCTGTCTAGTGCTCGCTTACGCCGATGACTTGAAGATATTTATGAAGGTTGAATTATTAGAAGACACTTGAATATTGCAAGGCAATAAAGAAGTGATTCAAAAGTAGTGTTAATCTAATTCGCTTTCATTAAGTTTTTTTCATTCGTTTATTTACAACACTTTTGTCTCTGGTCTTTTGTCTATTTATGTATAATGTAATGTAACTAGAGTTATTTATTCTGCCAACAGTAAGCGTTACTACTAAGTAAAACTTAATAGTATCGCGTAGTGTAACTAAAAGCAAGCTAATGTACCATAGATACTAACTCAAACAAAATTCTCGACTTATATCAGTTGCAACAACTCTGTATAAAAAGCAAAACAAAAACAAAAAAGCATCATTTCAACACTAAGCAAAGGAAACAAAGGTAGCACTCACACATAAAGAACTCTCGAGCTCGGGGGTGTAGGCCCTTTATACAAAGGAATCGGGGTTGTCCCTCGATCTGGAATTAAATGGGTATTTCCCTAAAATATGAAACAAAAGAATCAATTTACGAAATCAACACCAGTTATCATTGCTCTATTTTAATTTTTTCCTGACCGATTTTCTTGGTGTTTTTAATAAATTTATAAATGCATCTATAGATCTCTACCCCTCCTCAATCTAATAGTTCTCTAAGTTCATATAGTTTATGGTAATTCATCTGAGACCACTCATACATTAGATCTTGTCTTTGTACGTTGTATAGAGTAAGTACGTAAGCGATAGATTACTGTATAAAAATGTCTGGATGTTCCTGAAACCAACTCTTTCTCAAGAGCTGCGGTTGAACTTTCGCATGCCATCTCCCTTTCATTCTTGATGTGATTTTCCAGCATCTAACATCTTCCTCCCATATCAAATCTGAATATTGTTGTCCCACGTCTTCACACTCTAGACAGTCCACACTAACCGAAAAAAAGGTTTTTGTTCTACCTCTTTTCATGCCAAACAATCTGCCATCTCATTGCTCTGTATCCTGCCATGTGATGGTATCCAACACAAATAAAGCATTTCCTGAAGAACCATTCCCATTCCCTGACGAACATCTCAAGTAAGATCTTCAGTATTGAGAGTAGTAGATATTGATGGGTTCCACCAGATCAAATATTATCACTAGTTATTATCACTTTGTTCAGCATTTTCTACCAAAAAATAATTCAGGGGAGTATATAGTCATTTGGGATGGTAAGCCAGCACCGAATTCCAAATTTTCCACCACAGAGTAAACGTCAACTCCAACAGCTTTATGCTTCTTTCCCAGAGACCCGTCCGTAAAAACATAATTACAATTTGCCCATTTTGTCCTTATGTATATCATGAACATAGTATTTACCCTGCTTAGTTGAGCTATCGATTTTATCATGCTCACTTAATGGGTAGTTTATTGTGTCCAAAAGCTTACAATATAACGACCAAACACATAATAATGTTTTCTCGCTGTCACCACCTCCCTCTTTCATCTCCTTTCTTCCGCTTTCTTACTCAATACCGGTCTCCATTCCATCACCTCCACATTCTCCATCCAATATATGTTGTCTCTTCATTGGTATCTTCATCTAAACCTATTTACCTTCCTCTTTCCCTCCTCATCTCCCTCCCTCGTCACGTATTGTGGTATCTTCATCGTTAAAATTTCTCTAAATTTTGGGTTGTACCTACTTTCTTCTATCGCTTTCTTTCTCTGTTGCCTCTGTATGCTCCTATCCCTGGTACTCTACTTCTGAATAACCAGATCTTTTGTAATATTGACTCCTCTCTCTCTTACCATATTCAATCCTCCCTTGTTAACTGCCTTCCAACACTCCTCCAAGATATTTCAGTATGGTCTTCTATCTATCCTCCTATGCTATATATCAGACGTAACACGATTTCATTACCACTACGATTCAGGAAGTTGCTTTATAAGGAATACCAGTGATCATTCTCAGCGCACTTATTAATGAAGGTATTTTAAGTGCTAAAGTTCGTGCATGCAACTCAGCACTAAGTCTTTACAACAGCAATATTAATGAGCTATCACTTTGTCGCATGTATGTATGTATGGAGTGAGGAGTGCGTATTCTATACGCGGCACCTAGGCCACAACGGGCCCCTTGTACACTGGCTCCCTCTAAGAGGTTTGAGATGTTAAATGCGAGTATATAACTCGATTTTGGGCTGATTCCGCTTCCTGACCGACCCCCCACCAAACCGGGCGTGCTATGGCACAGGCCCAGTGTGGGTTCGCCCCTGTCAGGTGCCGCTCCAGTAGTACCAACATCCTCGTGGACCTCTACGAGGTGCAGGCCTCCAGGGCGCTAACGCGCATTAAGCAATTAATGCATTAAGAAATGAACGACTGGTTGCTGGGACCGACGGCTTAACGTCCCCTCCGAAGGACGGGGGGCGACCCAACGTGATTACACCTGGATTCGAACTCGGGACGTCTGCGTGTTAACTCGAGAGTTAACACGCTGAGCCATTGCGCCCCCTTGACCACTTTGGCGCATATTTTTAATAATAAAATTTCTCGCCCTCACTTCTGCCAGGATTCTCAATGGTGGATCACCATTCTCAGCTTCCAACTCAGTGAAAGCAGTCGATGTAGTTCTCGGAAGTTCCAAGACACACCTAGTCCATGATATTCGACTCTTTCTTGTTTTGTATCAAGATCTCTCAAGCAAAAATTCCAATTTGGATATTACCCCTATGTAGCATCACCGGGTCACTTCTCCATCTAGAGGAAGGCAGTGTTAAGAACACTAATCGCTTTTTAGCTGGAGTCGCCGAGATGTGGATGGTTCCCTCCATCTCCGCTTGGTGTTGATCTTAAATTCTAGATATTTGACGGAGTTTATATATGTGATAGTTTCTTCTACCACCCTTATAGTTGGGTGTGGAAAGTTCCTTTTCTTTTGGTCAGGATCATCGCCTTTGTTTTATTTACAAAGATGCTCAGGATTTGTTCATCAAGGAAGTTTAAGACCCTCCTCAGTGTCTTATTTGCAGCTTCTACACATCCCTCTACGGAATATTCTCTGCAAAAAAGGACCAAATCGTAAGCGTAGTATATCCCACCATATAATAGTTATATATTAAAGAGTAGCGAACTCAAAAAACTTCCCTAGGGCAATCATTGATGAGTTATATGTGATGTTCTGCGAATCTTCCTTAAGCTGAATTCTTCTCCATCGTACAAGTTCGTATGTTACATTTATATACAAATTGGAGATTCCATGTACAGTGGGTGAACAGCTAACAAACATAATTTGTTACAAAATTATGTTCGCTATCCGAATTGTTCGTTAACCAGTCATCATAGATTTTTTGTGAAATCGATTAAAAAAAACAATGTGTAATTTCTTAGTAAGTCAATGTTGACTGCTTTTCTCTCTTTTTCAACATTTTCCGGAAGTGATTGATAGCATTGTTGTTGTAAAAATCCCCAACCCAACCGACATCAGCTTGGTTTAGGTGCCATTCTAAAATCATTGCTCTGACATCCTCTCACGCCTTCAAAAGATCTTTAATAGCAGAATCGGCATTGATACTCTTTCGTCTTCCTCTTGTTCAGAAGAAGACACATTTCGCTCTGCTTTTTTTAGTTCTTCATTCAAGATTTCTTGAAGTTCTTCTGACGTCAGTTCATCTTCATATTCTATTATGAGCTCTTCTATATCATCGTCATTCTTCTCTAATTCCAGATCTCTAGCACTTATTAAAATTTCATCTATAACTTCCGGTGTGTTCCTCTGACCCTGATCACCTCCGTCTTTTTGAACGAAGTATGAACTAAGCTTTCGCCCGGCAAAAATCAACTGTCGCTGTGTGACTTCTGATTACGCCTCTTGAATAATACGAATAGCTTCAAGAAAGTCAATTTTTTCTTTTCAAAACGTTTTTAATATCATTGTTGAGGAAAATTGGCATGCGACACTCCGACTAAATAGTGCGCGAGTGTACAATTTTTTGAAACCAGCAATAACCTGCTAATCAATCAGCTGAATCAGTAAAATCGTGTAAGGAGTTAGAAACTGAACTGTCAGCCAGGAAAAGTGTGTCGTAACATCATCTTCAAGGTGCTTTGGGTGTCCTGGCGAATTGTCCAATAATAGCGGGGTTTTCAATGGCAAGTTATTGGTATCAATGTTTCAAGTTCTTGATGATCGGGGAACTAACTTCAAACAGCCAATCTTTGAAAAGAGCCTGCGTGACCCATGCCCTCTGATTCGATCTTCACATTACTGGTAGCCTACCAGTATTACCTTTCTACCAGCCGTTGGTATTAAGGTAGTTCTTGATGTTCTTGATCCTTTTGATTATGATTTTTTTTAATGCTTTTTAATGACTGTCAAAGTAGTTAACGAGAAGTGGTGTCGGTTTCATATCACCACTAACGTTAGGTGTCAAATGTAACGTCAATCGATTTTTCATGGGTTTATGCCCAGGATCACTTTGCTAATCTTTTGTGATGTAGGTACGGTTAGATAGTATTTCTCTTCTTCTTTTTATCTGCACTAGCAGATTAACCATGACATTAACACATCATTCATTCGACTGACAAACTTGGAATTTTTTTTTTCAATTTTTCAAAAATATCTCTAGCCTTCTCTTGAATGATAGCCATAGAGTTACAACTCTTTTCATTTCCCGTTCGTTTATCCAAACTAAAAACAACCTAACAACCCAATTTTTTTGTGGATGGCACCTCCTTGCTTCGTAGATATGATTTTCGCTATTACTTTAGCGAAAATCTATTACTAATCTTAATTAACTAATCTTAATTACTAATCTATTACTATCTATTACTTAGCTTTTCTTGACATCTTTCTTAGCTAAGGTTGTACATACTGTAAACCTGTTCAAGCCAGACTGTCTTGCAACATCAGGTATCTTCTGACCACTCTCTACATTGTCTATCTCTTGCTTGGTTATTATGGTGAGGACAGTCATAATAGTCAGATTTTCAGTTTTTTTATAAAGGGTTTAGAAAAGCATATATGAAAATTTAGAGAAACAGAAACCAACGCGTTTGGTGCGTGATATGGTTCACGTTAGCACCGCACGGATAATGTGTGTTCGTTGTTTGAACACAAAAATTTTTCATAAAAGTGTTCGTTGTTCGATTTGTTCGCAGTCCGAACTGTTTGTTAATCGAGCACCCACTGTACTTTCATTATTCTCCTCACTGTGGGAATGTCCATGTCATCGTATGCGGCTTGAATATCCAAAAACACTACAAGTACCGATTATTTTTTAGCAAAACCTAGTTGAACTATTAATATAAAGAAGGATGTGCAGTGTGCAATTCCTTTTCCTTAGTAAAACCAAACATTAAATGATCTAATAACGGTTCTATTTCCATAAACTATTCCATTCTGTAAGTAATGACCCTCTCAAACCATTTTTGGATGTATATCATAGGTGATATCTGTCTGAAATATTTATTGTCTTCAACATTCTTTTAACTAAACTAACCAATTTTAACATTCCAACTGGCTTAATTTCCTGGATATCATCTTACATCTCCAGCAGATTGCAGGCCGTTAGAATCGGTAACTATCGCTCTGCATTTAGGGATATTACTTCTGGTGTCGGTCAGGGTAGTCATCTTGGACCGCTTCTGTTTCTACTCTATATAAACGATATCCATGCATGCTTTCACCATTCAAATTTTCTCCTTTACGCCGATGATAGCAAAATATTTAGCCGCATCTGTTCTACCGACGACTGCGCAAGACTGCAGGACGATTTAAAGAGATTGCATGAATATTGTATAAGAAATAACTTGTTCTTAAACCTTGATAAATGCAGTAAAATCACATTTACGCGCAAACGCTACCCTGTTGTCTTTGATTACTCCCTTGGCTCAACTATCCTCAAACAATCCGAATGCGTGAAGGACCTTGGAGTTATCTTTATTTATTTTATTTATTTATTTATTTATTTCTTTTGTGCCACAAGATAGTTCTCTTACACTCGTCATTAGAATTTACAGGTTCACACTTATTTGAGTAAAACGCATTCGAAACCAAGAAATGTGTCAGTTTACGTTTTATGGTAAGAAACGGAAGTCCTCTGATATTCAACGGCAACTTATTGAATAGCTTTTGACACATGTATGTTGGACCCTGTTGCGTTACACTCAATCTACACATATCAACATACACATCACAACGATTACGAGTTGCGTACTTGTGAACATCAGCATGATTCAAAAACTCATCAACATTTTTCAGAGCATACAATACACAATTTAGTATATAAATAGATGGCAGGGTTAGAACGCCGAAACGCACGAACATGTGTCGACAGTCCTCACTGTATCCCAGGCCTCCCATAACTCTTAGAGCCCTACGCTGTAAGCTAAAGACCCGTTTGCTAGCGGGAGTGTTTCCCCATGCTAAGATAGCATAAGCTATATGGCTTTGTATAAGCGCGAAGTAAGCGGTTTTTACTACTTCTAGTTCCACCTTGATAATAAGGTTTCGTAACAAAAAGATATTTTTTGAAATTTTCGTACTTATAGCGTCAACATGATGATCGAACCTCAATACTGGAGTGGTTATGTGAACTCCTAAGAATTTACCAAACAACGGATTATCAAAATTAGTAAAATTAACATTTCTCTGACTTAACATCATTCTGACTGTTTTCTTATTATTCAAACACAACTCATTCGCGATGCACCATTTACGTGCTCTATCCAGAACCAACTCTGATTTCTGAATGACTTCTTCAGCTTCATTGCCTCGGATAATCAAGGTGGCATCGTCAGCATATAATAAACAGTCAATGTCCCCAAAATAGTACGGAAAGTCATTGAAAAACATTAAAAATAAAAGAGGACCAAGGATAGAACCTTGTGGAACACCTCGGGTCAAAGTGACTCTTTCCGATGTCACCTGACCACAAGTCACCTGCTGCGTTCTGCCGGACAGATAAGATAGGATTAGAGCAACACTTTTATCGTCAAAATTATACACATTGCGAAGTTTATCAGTAAGAATTAGATGAGATACTGTATCGAATGCACGAGACAAGTCCAAAAACAATGACATACAGTATTCACGCTTCTCAAAGCTGTCAAGACAAATATTCATATATTTAACTACCGCATCAGAGGTGCACCTACCCCTTCGAAAGCCAAACTGATGAGGGTGCAATAAATTATTTAGGTCCAAGTATGTGATGATTCTGTTGAAAAGGGCCCTTTCAAATATTTTGGAAAAGGTGGGTAGAATACTTATAGGACGAAAATTAGCATTGTTGTTCTTATCACCGCCTTTAAATATTGGAATTACATTAGCTATTTTTAATAAGTCAGGAAAAACGCCAGATGAAAAGGAAAGGTTCAACAATGTGGTAAAGGGCGCCACATATAGCCCGGTGTTACCTCTCACAAAATTTGCAGAAATGCCATAAATGTCCTTAGAGTTACTAGGTTTTAAACCACGAAGCAGATCACGAACTTCAATCGGCGTAACTTCAGAACACGAAAAGTATACGCCTTCTGGAGGTAGCGTATGACAAACGTCTATAGCGCAAACAGATGAACTCGGCAAACCTTGAACCACCTCGTCCGCAATGCCAGCAAAAAAATAATTTAATTCAGTAGGATTTAAATGAGAAGTGTCATCATTCATACCGTTACGCCTAGTATTATTAATAAGATTCCACATTGCTTTTGGTTTATTCTTACACCGCTTAATAACTTCACTCGAAGCCTTTCTTTTTGCATCAGAAATCGCCTTTCTATATTGAATTCTAACTTTATTTCTAGCATGAAGTAAGTCATCCGTTTTAAATTTTCTATAAAGCTCGCAAGAAGAGTTATACAACTCCCTGGCGAGTCTCAAGTCATTGTTAAACCAATTGAGCCCGCCATCACAAGACCTGAGATTTGTTTTACATATCGGAAAAGACGCACGAAAAGCCCCCATAATGACATCATGAAACACTCCATATGCATCATTCACGCTACCAGCAACCTCACTCAAAATCTTCCAATCGAACTGATTTAACATGTTAAAATAATTCATTCTACCATTTAGTGTCAGAGGCCTGTGCAGTTTTGCATTATAGGTTTTAATTTGTTTAACATGATATGTCGGTATACCAACACATTGCGCCCTATGATCCGATAAATTTGAATCAATCACGTTAGTATTGAAATTACTCGTTGAAAAATTAATAAATATGTTGTCAATACAATTATTTACTCTAGTAGGTTGGGACACTGTCGGAACAAAACCATGGGACACAAACAAGTCGCACACCATCGTCGCGTCAGCGCTCCGACCCCCAAACCATACATTGAAGTCACCCGCTATAGCAACACGCGAATGATGGCGTAACATAGCCAATGCCGAGCTTATAATGTCGCAAAATGACCGAATATCGCCAGAAGGAGATCTATAGACACAAATTATCGCTAGATCAAATTTTTTACATAATATACCTGTTATCTCACAATGTTTTTCCACAGATAAATTATTAATGTTATAAAGAGGGATGTAGGAAAGTTCACGTTTAATTAGTATCAACACACCGCCACATTTATGATCAGAACGACTAAAAAAGGATGCAACGGTTTTGTCAGCCATGTTCATACCACACTCCAATTCGTCCCATCTGAGCCAATGTTCACAAATACACAAAACATCAAAATTTACAGGAAAGTCAAAAAGGAAAGCATCAAGTTCACCAATTTTGTTCCTAAGGCCCTGGATATTTAGGTGAAATATATTTATTATATCATTCCTCAGGTCTACGTCACCTTCCGCGGTCGCCGGTAATTGTAAAAATTTTCGTCATCATTCAATATATGTTCCTTAGAGCTAGTCTGCATGGGTAAACATTCAATACTTATCACAACATTACTTTTCTTGTGGTACTCATTATAATCATTGTTAATAAGATTTGCAATGTGTGAAAAGATTTTATGTTTCCCTGAAGCATTCAAATGTAGTCCGTGTTTCGTTCTATCACGCCACGAGAGAGCAGTGTTAACGTCTATAAAATAATTTTTATTTTTAGGACTAATCCTATTAAAGAAATCAAAAATTTTGCAGTTGAAATTATAGATGCTAAAATTAAGTGCTTCCTTGCCATACCAATACGGAACGGACAGATACAAGACATTACACTGACGAGCTACAGCTTTTAATTTACGGTATACTAGTGCCGGCGGATCATTACCCTTTAGCAAATCATTACAACCCCCAATTACAAGAACATAATCATTTTTATTATAGTCGCGACACATCTTACCAATGCCGTCCAACACAGTAGCAAAGTCAGCATTAGGCTTACATATAGTGAGTAGATCGAATTTTGTTTTGTCCAAATAGCACTCCAAAAAATCACTAGATCCTCGAGCATGGCTGTCCCCCAGGATTAAAACTTTCGATTTGTCCATTGGTTGAGAAATGTAGTTCATCCCAGTAGATTTCGATACGGATTGACGTGGTATGGATGGTTCGGTTCTAGGGATATTCTCAGTAGTAGTTTGGATTTGATTGTTCTGTTTCTTTTTGTTTTTGTTTTTCCCGTTAACACTTGACTCATCCTTCTTACTCAGATTGGTCAAGACGTCCCCTCCATCCTTTGATATTGATATGAGATTAAGCTTTGAGATACTAGCATTGTTGACGTTTCGTTCCTTCACTGATTTCTTCAATTTAGTAAAAGATACTTGTAGTTGAAAAATTTTATTCTCTAGAGATTTTACATAATTGAGTAGACGAAAGAACCCCTTGTTTTTTATGCGACCCACTTTATTAATATTATTACTATTGATAACTGTTTCTATACTGTCTACGGACGAATTTAATTCATCATCCTCTTCATTATACAAAACAGTGTCATCAAGTTTATAAGCATTTAAACGTTGAATTAATTCTTGTTTATTTCCCTTTGTTGACAACGACCTCTTGGAGAGTTCAAGTTTTAGTTCTTTTACTGACATGATGGACAAGTTTTTTAGGCTCATCGTACAGATGTTCCTTGAACGCGCACAAGGTCACTTACGAGAACGGAATATGATTGAAACAAAATTGATTAGTTATTTCGCGGGGCGAAACACAATAACAAAAATTCACATCACAGTAATAATTCAAGGATGCACTTGCTTAGTTGTTTAAAATTAGTCAACTAATAACCGTACGTCACAACTAGAGTTACCAGTTCTACTTAGCACGTGTTATCAGCTTGACGACTTCGATACGACTCTGATACGACTCTGATGATACTTTGACACTAAACTCTCTTGTTCGGCTGATATTGACTATACTGTTAATAAGTCTTCTCGTATGCTCGGATTTATATGTCGCATATCCCGCCCCTTTTTGGATCTATCATGTATTCGTTCTCTTTATTCTGCCTTTGTATCCTCTGTCCTTAACTATGCATCTGCTGTTTGGAATCCTCAATATCATATCTACATCGACCGCCTAGAACAAGTCCAGAAGCGTTTTGCTCGGTATTTGTCACATAACACATTTTGTTTACCGTACTGTAGTAATGCGCAACGATGCACAGTTTTTGGCCTCACACTGCTTTCCACCAAACGTAATATTAATGACTTAATCCTACTTCATAAAGTTTGCAATGACCTTATTGACTGCCCCGTGATCTTGTCCGAGTTAAAATTTAAAGTTCCTGTCCGACCGTCTCGAGTTTTGCCTTTATTTTCGATGCCTCGTACTAATACGAATGCTTTTTCAAACGCTGCGGTTCCACGCCTGATGCACTCGTTTAACCGGTATTGCTCAAATTTTGATATGTTTAACACCTCTACGGCGACATTCAAGAAAAACATTGGCCACTTGCATTATCACTAGCATTAAAAAAAAAAACGTTAAATTTTTTTTCATTTTGTTTTTATATTTTTTTATTTTCCTTTTTGTTGGTTTTTGCTTACTTTTATATATATTTGTATGTATTATTAACATTAATTTTTGTTATTGTTTCTATTATGTATTATTAGTGGATGCTTCACTGGGCTTGTCCTGTTTGTATCCCAAAGAACACAAATAAATAAATAAATAAACATTCTTCCCAAGTTTAAGTAATGGAACCACCACAACAGTTTTCCATTCAGAGGGAATTTTTCCAGCATTTAGTGTATTATTAAATTCTCTGTATATTATAACATAAGCTACCGTTGTGGTAACAGTCTAAGGACATGATACGATATTATTTTATCTCCTCTTGGTGCTGTGTTTCTAAAATCTTTCAACATCTTTTCCATTTCTGTTTTGGAAATGAATCCTGTGTTGAAGTGTAAGTTTTTCGTCCAATATATTGTCTCTAGTAACCCCTCCTCAGCTTTCTCCTTCCAGAAAATATACAAAGGGAATATATTATTCAAACAGGATTCATGACTTTTTCATAGACGAATTTTCTAAAGTCTTCTCTTATCTGCCTTTTCTTTCCTATTATGTAACGTTCGGGTGTTTTGTCTTCCATAAATTGCCTGATCAGAAATCCCCTCAGTTTGATCGTCCTTGAACATTCTATGTCCCACCATGGGCAAATGTAATCTTGGTTAAATTCTTCAATTTCTGAAAAAGTACATATCTTCCTTTCATCTTCAATAGCCCTTGTAAAATCCGAAAAAGTATTAACTTTTCCAGAGGTGATCCAGTTCTCCATATATTCCTGAAATTTCTCCCATATTTTGATCCATTTCCAGTTTTTTGACATAACTGAGTTATCCCAAGTGTTACCATAACAGGGAAATGAGCTTTCAAGTGTGTCATCCACAGTGTCACACACAACTTTTCTTGCCACATCTGTCACTTCTAACAGTTTTGATGTCGATGGTTTACCCAATAAGCCCTCAAGTCCTTTAAAACTTTTTTTTATATTCCTACCTTCTTAATATCAGCGTCATATATATCGTCTGATTTCTTTGATAATAACAAAAATATTGACGTAATCTATTTTAGAGTTAGAACGTTATTTAAGATCAATAATTAACTTTTGATCTAATTAATCATTATTCATCACTTAAGAAAGCTTTTACTGTTTAATATGCAATTCTATAATTTGAAGCGTTTAGAGTTAGTATACTTTGTAAAGTTTATAAACGATTTAGATGATAACGCGGATGTTTCGTAAAAAAAAATCTTAAAAGTATAACCGCATTGCTATAAAAAAAATGGGAATTTTGACAGCTCTCCCGTTATTTGGCGAACTAAATCCGTCCGAACAGTGTTCTGAATCGTATATCTAGTTTTTTTCAGTGGTGACAGAAAAGTTCAAAGCGTAACGATGCTAGCGTAGTGTGTTTCTGACTCGAGGGGCATTAATTACATTGATGGACTTGTGTAAAATGACAGAGCTGTATCCATTATTCATGAGTACGCACATCTCCTAACCTTCCTCTATCGACTTCCTGGTAACCGGGTTGTGGAAACACAACCCTCATTGCTAAAATGGTCGAGTTGGCATGTTTGATTATCTCGGTTATATTTTACATCAATTAATATGATAGAAAAGATTTTTCGTTTTGTTCGCATTATATTCATGTATTTAGTGAGCTTAAATAAAAAAAAGTAGATAAGAAATATTCGTAGAAATCGAAGGAACTTGACATGTAGTGAATTGCCATATCGGAAAATGTAAACTTCATCTCCGGGTCTCTACGAGAGCTGTCTGGCAAACTGGTACGAAAACGTACCTGACGCAGATTAGAACCGATTGAACGTTTGACGTAAATATCTGGACCTGTTCGTGGAACCATTGCACGGAAATGTGCACACACGTTCTATTCACGGCAGTTTCCAAATGTCCTACATTCAGCGTCGAGTTTTCCAATGGCGTTTCGAAACAAAAAAAATGAATATTAATGATAATACTTCAGCATTTTGTATCGATAACGCAGCGAAATCCTTTGTAATGGATTAATCTTATATGACAATACCTTGTTTATTGTTATATCTAAGTGCTTTAACGCATGTTATGGTATTAGAGGTACCTAAACGTTGACTAAACACAAAGAGATTACGCTGTCTACACTATACATCCTATCGTGTATACAAGCTTGTGTGGAGAGTAAGTTTCATATTAATAGTTTATAATATATAAAACTTTTAATATATGATGTACAGTGCACACCGGTTAATAGGATCCGGTTTTATATTCGCTTATTAGATCTAATAATTTGGTTTATTGTTCCAACTTGTCTAATTTATCTTAAGGTTATCTAAAATGAAAATTTTAAATTGAAATCTTTAACTCATCTGATTATCTCCATTATTTTAGCTTCCAAATGCGTCTACTCAAATGGCCACTTTCTCGTACGTATTCACATGTCTATATCGAACCGATATTGTGCTGTTGATCGATAACTCGAGCGATATCCATCAAATGAGTTTCTGAAAGGGCCAATAGGAGATATCGGACCGACATCGAACCGATAAGTGTGATTAACGACACTGATGTATGTCAAAAGTGATAGTTTCTATTTTCTAATTTATATTTACATTAATATTTACCTAATCAAACATTGTGCATTATTTTAAAATTTTAAAAAGGAGGTTTCCTTAACTATGGATAACAATGCGATTAAAACGTAGGACGATATTACTGTCAATTTCTGCATGTGTGGTTTTATAAAATATCTGCATTGAAAATGTTGCCATATTTGAAGCACGAATTGGGAAAAATATTAATGAATCCCTTATTAAATCCCTTTGAATCTTTCAAAATTGAAAGCATTTTTTGGGATTTTAGGATACTGGACGAAACAAGAACTATCTGTGGAAGGAAATGTTTCTTGATAAATTCATAGGCAATTTACGACTTCTTCAATGTGAACATTTATGGCTATCTCAAGTTAATTAGAAATCACCAAAAATCGAATTCTTGAGATATTTCAATGATACATTCAAAATTTATAGAGGTATGTGTCTATTTTGTCATCGTGAGAACCAAATTAGAAAATCTTTATTCGTTCTTGAGATAAAGATTATTTCAGTTAACCTAATTTCTTATGATTTTTTGAAATTAATAATTTTATTTTAAAAAATCACGAAAAATCGAATTCTTAAAACATCTTAATTAATTACTCATGATTCATAGAGGAAAGTGTCTACTTTCTCGTGATGAAACCGGATCTTGAAAATGTTTATTCGTTTTCGAGATATACATCATTAAATTCAACGTGAATATTTATGGCTATCCCAAGTTAATTAGAAATCACCAAAAATCGAATTCTTGAGATGTTTTAGTGATACATTCAAAATTTATAGAGGTAAGTGTCTATTTTGTCATGGTGAGAACCAAATTAGAAAATATTTATTCGTTTTTGAGATAAAGATTATTTAAGTTAACCTAATTTTTTATGATTTTTTGAAATTAATAATTTTGTTTTAAAAAATCACGAAAAATCGAATTTTGAAGGTATCTCAATTAATTACTCATGATTTATAAAGGAAAGTATATACTTTCTCGTGATGAAACCGGATCTTGAAAATGTTTATTCGTTTTTGAGATAAAAACCATTAAATTCGACGTGAACATTTATGGCTATCTCAAGTTAATTAAAAATCGCCAAAAATCGAATTCTTGCGATATTTTAATGAAACTTTCAAAATGCATAGAGGTAAGTGTCTATTTTGTCATGGTGAGAACCAAATTAGAAAATCTTTATTCGTTTTTGAGATAAAGATTATTTAAGTTAACCTAATTTTTTATGATTTTTTCAAATCAATAATTTTGTTTTAAAAAATCACGAAAAATCGAATTTTGAAGGTATCTTAATTAATTACTCATGATTTATAGAGGAAGGTGTTTACTTTCTCGTGGTGAAACCGGATCATGAAAATGTTTATTCGTTTTTGAGATATAAATCATTAAATTCAAGGTGTACATTTATGGCTATCTCAAGTTAATTAAAAATCACCAAAAATCGAATTCTTGAGATATTTTAATGATGCATTCAAAATTTATAGAGGTAAGTGCCTATTTTGTCATGGCGAGAACCAAATTAGAAAATCTTTATTTGTTTTTGAGATAAAGATTATTTAAGTTAACATAATTTTTTTATGATTTTTTGAAATTAATTATCGTGTTTTAGAAAATCACGAAAAATCGAATTGTTAAGATATCTTAATTAATTACGCATGATTTATAGAGGAAAGTGTCTACTTTCTCGTGGTGAAACCGGATCTTGAAAATGTTTTTGAATTTATGACTATCTCAAGTTAATTAAAAATCACCAAAAATCGAATTCTTGAGATATTTTAATGATGCATTCAAAATTTATAGAGGTAAGTGTCTATTTTGTCATCGTGAGAACCAAATTAGAAAATCTGTATTCGTTTTTGAGATAAAGATTATTTAAATCAGCCTAATATTTTATGATTTTTTAAAATCAGTGATCTTGTTTTTAAAAATCACGAAAAATCGAATTCTTAAGATATCTCAATGAACTATTCATGATTTATAGAAGAAAGTGCGTATTTTCTCGTGATAAAAACGGATCCTGAAAATATTTATTCATTTTTGAGGTATAAATCATTAAAGTCAACGTGAACATTTATGGCCATCTCAAGTTAATTATAAATCACCAAAAATCGAGTTCTTGAGATATTTTATCGATACATTCCAAATCTATAGAGGCAAGCGTCTATTTTCTCATGCTGAGAACCAAATTAAAAAATCTTCATTCGTTCTTAAGATAAAGATTATTTAAGTTAACCTATTTTTTATGATTTTTTGAAATTAATAATCTTGATTTAAAAAATCACGAAAAATCGAATTCTTAAGATATCTTAATTAATTACTCATGATTTATAGAGGAAGGTGTCTACTTTCTCGTGGTGAAACCGGATCTTGAAAATGTTTATTCGTTTCTGAGATATAAATCATTAAATTCAACGTGAACATTTATGGCTATCTCAAGTAAATTAAAAATCACCAAAAATCGAATTCTTGAGATATTTTAATCTTACATTTAAAATTTATAGAGGTCAATGCCTATTTTGTGATGGCGAGAACCAAATTAGAAAATCTCTATTCGTTTTTGAGGTAAAGATTATTTAAGTTAACCTAATTTTTTATGATTTTTTGAAATTAATATTCCTGTTTTAAAAAATCACGAAAAATCGAATTCTTAAGATATCTTAATGAATTATTCACGATTCATAGAGGAAAGTGTCTACTTTATCGTGATGAAACCAGATCTTGAAAATGTTTATTCGTTTTTGAGATATAAATCATTAAATTCAACGTGAACATTTATGGCGAGAACCAAATTAGAAAATCTTTATTCGTTTTTGAGATAAAGCTTATTTAAGTTAACCTAATTTTTTATGATTTTTTGAAGTTAATAATCTTGTTTTAAAAAATCACGAAAAATCGAATTCTTAAGATATCTTAATGAACTATTCATGATTTATAGAAGAAAGTGCGTATTTTCTCGTGATGAATGCAGATCTTGAAAATATTTATTCATTTTTGAGGTATAAATCATTAAAGTCAACGTGAACATTTATGGCTATCTCAAGTTAATTATAAATCACCAAAAATCGAATTCTTGAGATATTTTAACGATACATTCCAAATCTATAGAGGCAAGCGTCTATTTTCTCATGCTGAGAACCAAATTAGAAAATCTTCATTCGTTTTTAAGATAAAGATCATTTAATTTAACCTAATTATTTATGATTTTTTGAAATTAATAATCTTGTTTTAGAAAATCACGAAAAATCGAATTCTTAAGGTATCTTAATTAATTACTCATGATTTATAGAGGAAATTGTCTACTTTCTCGTGATGAAACCGGATCTTGAAATGTTTATTCGTTTTTGAGATATAAATCGTTAAATTCAACGTGAACATTTATGGCAATCTCAAGTCAATTAAAAATCACCAAAAATCCAATTCTTAAGATATTTTAATGATACATTCAAAATTTATAGAGGTGTCTATTTTGTCATGGTGAGAATTAAATTAGAAGATCTTTATTCGTTTTTGAGATAAAAATTATTTAAGTTGACCTAATTTTTTATGATTTTTGAAATCAATAATGAATATAATTTACCTACAATTGTTGTCTGTGTAATTGAGCCTTTAAAATGTTTTCTTATTTGTTAATTATGTTTCTTCACAAATCATTTTCGTTATTATTAAATATTCTTTTGTTAATGTTCATTATTATTAATTTCTTTGTCAGCAATTTTTTATTTTTGTTAAGAAATTATTTGTTTATTTTATTTATTGTGTTTTATTACTGGATGCTTCGCTGGGCTTGTCCAGTTTTCATCTCAAATATAATAAATGAATAATTTTACGAATTGTTATTCAAAATGTTTACCGATACCTATCGACGGGAATAAACAAGTAATCGATTTTTTGATAGCACTGCCAAAAACCGTTCGATAATTATTGTGTGTAATATCTGTCGACCAGTTCCTACTACAGCTCCTCCTTAACGCCAATAGGCGATATTGATTCGATAAAAGATGTCGAGCCAATAACTGTCGCTCCGATATCTACATCATATGACTCTCATATAATCGTAACCTCATGAATTTTCTTTGAAATTAGTATTGATTAATTAAAATGCTTGGTTAACATTGACTTTAGTCCAATTAAAGTATTATTTATTTTACAACTCAGACCGGATTTATTCGTTATTGAATAAACAAAGCTAACGACCAATAATTCTTCCCCTCGGTACAGCATGTTGGCCAGAAATGGGGGAAGCGTTGGACACTTTAAAGTTACCGCATAAATCTTGAAACAAAGCCCGAATGGTCGCGTTAATAGTATTTTACGTCTTGGATAAATACATCGCCGCGCCCATTTATATCATCACCAAATAAAAAGGTCATCCAATTATTTCGTGATAAATGTAACCCCCACTTTCCGACTTATATATAAATCATATTCGTCTTCCATCCTCTAATATAATATAATCTATAAGCTTTATTTATTTCGCGATTTATTTCACTCCATTATTTGGTATATTTTCGAAACGCAATTTTTAATTGGCAATTTCTGTTTTAATATTTCGCACCGTTCTGATTTTAATAAATAATAATTAAATTTAAATTGGTCAACAATAAAACTGTTGTAACGGAAAATTTTTAAAAAATGTATAACGTGCTTAATAAAAAATTTAGGTGCCGCATTGCAATTGAGTTTTATTGCGTGTATTTAACGTCTATACAAGGTGTATTTCAAACTCATTTATTACGAAACCCTATAAATTAATGTAGATAAACTAGTCAGTACATTGACAATTGCGATAAATTTAACAAAACGTATTATAGGAAAATAAATCATACGTAAAGCGATATACGTTTTACGATAAAGTAAAACTTTATTATCCGAACTAACATATATTTTAACATGTTTATAAATTTATAATTATAGGTGATATTCGTTTGGTAAAAAGGGAATGGAGATAAAATGGGGGGAAATCAATTTGCAATCAAATCTTTAGAAAAGCTAGGAAATGATTTTCACTTCTCAAGGTAACATCCGGGTTTGACACAGCTCTATCCTGTCCTAAAGTTACTCAATATCCGGCGATGGGATTTCACGACTAAGTTTACAGTTGAACTTTTATGTCAATTTCTGGATGTGACAGCAAACATACTTTAGATAGAAATATCTACGATGTTTCCTACAGGTTTTATAAAAAAATAGTTTCGGTGCTTTCAAAAATTGGTTGTAAAACTTTTCGGCACATAAAGACGATCTACTAATTATTTTATTGCAATAAGTTATCAAGTATCATTTTAAAGAAAACTTTTAGAAGAGACTAATAATAGGTCGAAATAGATAAATACGGTAAAAACGCATTATTAATTTGGTTTCTGTCTTGTTATGAGATGGTGACTCTAAAAATAAATGGGCTGATACATGCATATACATTAAAGTATGAATTTTTATGTAAAGAAATACATATCGTATAATGCTGTTTATTTAATGCAAAGCGCTCAATTTATCCAAAGCTATTCTCAGAAATCTCCTACAAGAGCCAAAAGTATTTCATTCGATATGATTGGTAATCTCTCATAAAAAATTGAAGTCGACAAGTCCACTTCAGGTAAGATAAATATTTCAAATGTTTGGAAAATCGCCGGAAATAGAAAGCGAATAAGGATCGATAACGATAGTCCAGAAAATAGAAACAACAAACAATCCATATTAAAAGAATACTGCTTGAATGAACCAATTTCAACCAGCAATCGATATGATGATGCACTTGGTAATATAAGGTAGTGTACCTATATTCATACATGATGCTATTACATCAAACCTTTCTTTGTACGACTTACTAAATAAGACGGTTACTAATAACTATGTTTTGAAAGCCTTAACAAACAATCAGATAAAGCTGCAAGTAAATACGTCAGATGAATTTTCTAAAATCATTAAAGCTCTTAATGATAAGAAGATCAAATATCATACTTTTCAATTGAAGGAAAACCATGGGTTTAGAGTTGTTATTAAGAACTTTTATCCATCAACGAATCATCAACAAAGAACTTAAATAAGAATTAAAAACCGGACTAGAAACTCTTGGTCATCCAATTTTCGACACAGCTAATATTAAGCAAAAAAATGGTTTCCTACAAAGATATCTATAAAATTAGGACTCTGTTGAATACGATTGTTGTTATTGAGCTACCAAACGAGAATTAACTTAATGTCAATAATGCCAGATTTTTAGGCATACGAAAGCATACTCTAACCGGGAACCAAGATGTGTTAAATGTGTTGGGACACACTTAACTACGAATTATAATATAATATAATAAATGGTTAATTGAGCTATAATATACTTTTCTAACAAAAACAAAATAATAATATCAATAATTACAATTATAACTCAAATGCTACAAGACAGCGTAGGCAGCAGAACTGCCACTGATTTTACTTGCACCAAAACGAAATAAAGGAAAATACTAAACCGAGTAACAAATATAAAAAGAAATAGTGTTTATAATTCTCATCACATTGAAATAATTTAAAAAAATGTGAATTAAAAATAAAGATTCATGCACTCCCGAAGAACAAACCCCATGAACTGAGCTGTTAAATGTGCAAGCAGCACATTTACCCATAGCAGACATCGAATTCCATAACCGAGCTATTTGAAAAGAGGATGGTGACAAAATTTTGCAGACCGATGAGATGGTATAGTAAACGTCTGTTCTAAATATTATTTTGTTTGCAAGATAGGGAGGTTTACCTGAATGAACAATCCTATATTGTGCAAGAAACCTCTGTCTCATATTCAACCAACCTCTAGACAGCAATTCAGGTGAAATATGGTCCACACACCTTACACCGTAAATAAAACGCAAGCAAGAATTCTGAACAACCTGCACCTTTCGCTGGGACTCAGACGACAAACATGAACTATACACTATACTAGAATAATTGAAATTTGACAAGATAAGACATTTTAAAGTACCATAAGCACGACCACATAGAATACTCATATGATTTTTAAAGTTCAACTGATCATTGAAGAATATTGATTATTTATGTTTTATTTCTAATTTGGGCGGTTTTGCTTTCAATAAAATATTTTACATGCACGATGTAAATGATAAAATTCAGTATTTTACTCAACAGATACTTAATCTGCTTGACGTTCATGCCCCTTGAGATTACGTAAATTCACAAAGCCTAATGCTTGGTTAACGGACAACATAAAATTCATGATGCGCTTAAGAGATCATGCGAAATCAAAATTTAGAAAAACAGGTAATATGTCCCACTGGAATTATTATAAAGACTTGCGTAACTTCACCACTAATGCCATAAAAAACGAAAAAAGAGCCTATTTTAAGGACATCACGAGTGAACGAGATTCTAAGAAGAGATGAGCAGGTTTAAAGCATTTACAAATTCAATCTGGGAATAATAATTTTAGCCAATTACCTGAACATTTGCAGGATCCTCAAGGTATTAATACTTTTTTCATTTAGAGTGTACACAAAACAGCTAATTCATCAGTAATTATGATATGCCGAATGGAGATCTTCTGATTTAAAGCTAAAATCTAATTACATATCATCCGCATAGAGATGGTAATTTAGAAAATAAGTTACAAATGTAAATAGTAAAGAGAACTGGCCTAAGAATAGACCCTTGGGGAACACCTGATGAACAAACCAGTTTTCTAAAACCAGGCTGTTTAATGGTAGTATACAATGCGCCTCTAAATAATATCGAAGCTGCTCAGCCATAAGCCTGTTCAATATCTTTGATAAAATCGGCAATATTGTTATAGGCCTCAGTTCCTTTTATATCTTAACTGAAATCAGTTTGGTAATGGGAGTAACATAGCCGTACTTCTAGGAGTCAGGGAATACTGATTGAGAAAGACAGAATTTGTACATATAAATCAGTACGCCAAGAATACGGGAACAGCACAAAGTATCATATCTAAGCTGATCCTATCTGATCCAACATTAATAGATTTCATATTCGAAAACATTTACAGATCTATCAATCTGAAGATATATTACGAAAAGTGATAGTTGAGGTGTCTGGGTTCATTCTATTATTGTAATAGTAAGATTTTAGATTAATATCAGACTCAAACAGAGTATTTTTTACGGAATTTCTGAAAAAGATGTTAATATTATTAAGATCAGCCAAATGCGATGGAATAGAAGCAGTGGATGATTTTAACTCTTGTACGACCAAAAATGGGCCAGTAATCACCCGATAACAATAATTGTTTACATAGTATTCGAAATCAACATTGGATGTTGTCGTCCTTCCACATATTCTCTAGTATTACTATTCTCATGCGATATGCAAGTCTTTATTACAAATATTATGATCATCAGACTGCTTTGGAATCAGAATATTGCATCAAGTCTCTAGGAGACCTCGAGGAAACGTTACTAACATTTTTCAAAAAAATTGCAGAGAAACTTATAAAAGTTGAAAAAAATGTAGGAAAACAAATAGTAAAATCGTTATCAGATTTTTTTTGTAAATTTTATAAAATAATAGTGAAATATGGTGGATATTGTTAGCTGAAGAAATTCTCACAAAAAATTCAACATTACTTGGGATTGTTTGAAAAAATATCAAGGATTTGCTAAAAATATTGCGCTCGTTACTCATCTCGATTCTATTCAGCAAAGGACATAAATCTATAACCAAAAAAATTTGTGATAGTTTTATTATCTATTCAGCATACACATGAGATAAGCAATTGGGAGGTATATGAAAATCAAATATTGTCTTGGAATATAGCGTAACAAAAAATAGAGAATAGAAACATAGAAAAATAGATTTTTGGAAATACATGTGGGTGCTGAAAAAAATCTGAAATGGCAAAAGACTCGGGCGACGAATTGAGTTTGAAAACGTCTGAAAAAAATTAAAATACGTGCTCTCAATACATTGAAATTAAAAAAATAATTGAAAATAGTAACTTAAATCCAGATAAAACCAACAATACTGTTGAAGTTAACTTCAAGTTCTCTGCAAGCAATATAAAGTCCTTTAGAAGCAGTAACAAGTCTTCTAGATGCATTTTAAGTCTTCCAGAGGCATTTTCATTGTTTTTTATGCAAGCATTTCAAGTCTTTTAGAAACGTTTGAAGTTTTTTAAGCAGTATCAAGGCATTTAGAAGCAGTATCAAGTCTTGTGGAAGCAGATCAAATCTTCTAGAAGCAATATCAAGCCTTAGCAGTAACATCAAGTCTTCTGGAAGCAGAATCAAGTTCCAATTCGAAATATGTACTCTTGTTCCGTTGCCTATCTTCGAGAGTATAGTTGCCGCAGAACTACAAGACGATGGCCATAAGTATTGTTTATGAACTATTTTGATAATGCGGCGTAAAATGCCTTCGTAATTTGGAAATGTTTGCAATTCGATTTAAATCAAATATTCATAAAGATAAAATAGGAACAACAAATTGTATAAATATTGCTATCAATGTCGAGGAAGTGATTTAAACCATTTCATAAATATTTCTAATACAATATTTAGTTTTAATGTTTTGAACAAAACCTTAGATGGTTTACCATGCATGGGTCTAAACTGCCGCGTTATGGTCGTCAATGTTCGTTCAATCGTTTTGGTCGTACGAGGGTTAAGATATTAAACTTCTTGAGATTATTCCACATATCTTTAGAGACAGTGACAATCAAGTTCTGTGCAAAAAGTTTTTTTCTCCCGGCGTATTGCATCCGTAACAAAATCATGCAAGTTTAGTAATAATGAAAAATTTGCTGTGTTCTGGATTTTTTTACACCTGCTGAAAATATTGTTCCTTAATTTGATCATCTGTCTGATATTCCACTTGATGTAATGTATTAAAGATTTTCACTAAAACCGGAGCATGGCAATCGAACAAAAGCAACAAAATATCATTAAAACAGCTAACTGTATCATTGATGTTGTTAACATCAAAAACGGCTTCCCAATTCATCAGATCAAGATCTTCAATAAAGGCATCCATACCAATACTGCGGAAATTTCTCGATAAGTGATTTATCATTAATAATAATAATAATAATAATAATTTATTAGTCTCAGTGCCACATAACTGTAGATGGAGATAAGTCGTACAATACATTATTACACATAACAAAATACACAAAGAAAAAAAAAAAAAAGAAAAAAGCTAAATACATCTTTATGCCTATGGTAAGTCCGTGACCCCACATAGATACTCCCGTAAACTATAAAAAACATTCTCGATCAAGTACGCCTTAACTTTATTTTTGAATGCACGAGGAGCGGTGATGCTTTTTATTGAGACAGGTAACTTATTATATAGTTTTACCAAATCGTATTGCGGACTTTTCTCAAAAAATGCTGTTTTGTGTCGCAACAACGGCAAATCAACACGTCTCGTCTCATACTGGCTAACAGAGCCCAAAAATCTTTCACGATTTCCGTTGACAAACACCACAGCTTTGAGAATATAGATACAAGGGAAGGTAAGAATACTATTATTTTTAAAAACTTCCTTGCAGGATTCACCACATTGTAATTGAAAAATTAATCTGATTATTCGTTTCTGAGTCACAAATACACGCCGCCACTGAGAACTTCTGCCCCACAAAAGAATATTGTATGAAATATGTGAGTAGCAAAGCGCGTAATATGCGTCCAGGAGTGACGTCTTATCCAACGAATATTTGAGCTTGAGCAACGCAAAATACGACGAATTTAATCTTTTACATACGTTATTTATATGTGGTCCAAAACTCATTTCGGTATCAATGCTCAAGCCTAAAAAGTTGGCTTCCTTCTGTAAAGGAATCCCAGCAAGATGTTCTATGGAAAGCGGTCACGGAACATGAAAATTTACGCAGACAGTTTTCTGTACATTCAAGATTATTCTGTTTCGGGTGCACCAATCCACAAAACACTCTACAGTGCTACCAACCAACCTATCAAGCTCACTCCGATCACGAGCAGCAATAGCGATAGAGGTGTCATCCGCATACATCACCACATGAACATTCTCGAAAAAACTTGGTAAATCATTTACAAAAATTAAGAACAGTAAGGGACCCAGTATGGTACCCTGAGGTACTCCGAGGCTATTCCCGACAGAACCACTCTCAAACTACGACTTGTAACGAAAGAAGTTACCCATTTAAGCAGACTTTCACGAATACCCACATTGTATAACTTTTCCTTGATGAAGTGTGGAGGCAACGAATCGAAAGCTCGGGAAAGGTCAAAAAAAAGACCAACCACATAATTACCTTTGTCAAGGTGTTCATAGACATATGAAAAGAAATCGACAGTAGCGGTCTCAGTTGATAAGCCCCTTCGAAATCCGTGCTGCGATCGACACATTACTCGAAATGCATCAAAAAAACTCAACAATCTCCGCTTAACAACGCTTTCGAATATTTTTGAAAACACGCTACAAATAGAAATAGGCCTGTAGTTCTCAATACTATGCGCATCACCCTTTTTGAAAACAGGCGTTACCCTTCCCACCTTCAGTAAGTCAGGAAAAACCCCTAACTCAATTGACCGATTCAAAATCTTGGCCAAAGGCACGCATAAGCTATCACTCACAAATTTGACGCATTCAACAGTAACATCATCCCATCCAACAGCTTTAACATTTTTCAAGCCTTTAATAGCATCGAAGACCTCTGTATCCGTAACGGGAGCAAAATACAAAGAAGAGCCCACACAGTCACCCAGCGTACAAGATAGTGACAAAGATGACCCGTAAGTAGCCACCAATCTGTCCTGAACTACAGATGAAAAATACTCGCCAAAATGATTGCAACACTCTGACACATCATCTATCAACCTGTGATCAATAGACAACACCACAGGACTACTCTGCGGACGACGCCCCAACTGCTCGTTGATGCAACACCACAGCATTCTACATTTGTTTGAAGAATTATTAATTTTATTTACTAAAAAATCTCTCTTTGCCTGGTTAATTAAATCTCTGCAAACTTTGAGCAGTATAGACCAAGGAGCAGACAAAATGGTCTGCTATATTTCCGTCAAAAACATCAAAAGAACATAAAGACGGCGATAAATTTGTTACAATATAGTCAAGTGTTGACCTACTTACTGCTTCATTTAAGTTACAACAAATTCTAGTATATTTCGTCGTATCTCCGCGCAGTTCATAAGAATGAAACAAATCGCCGAGGATTTTAGATTCCATAGTATCATTGTTTATATCAACATTCAAATCCCCGCAAAGCACGACAAAATCATTATTACAATACAAAAACTCCAGCATTGAAGCTAAAATATCTATAAAAGCGTCAAAGCAACTTGAAGGAGGCCTATAAACATAAGCGCAAACATAACTCTGATTTGAGTGTTTAAACCGGATCGCACAGCACTCAAACAACATATCCTTAGCGAATCTATCCAACTCAACTGAGTTCACATGAAAGTCAGATCTCGCGAGTATAAGAGTAGGCTCGCTTAAGCTGGTAACCCGGTACATTAATGGCCTTCTGTGCAGCATTAAATTAAAATAATTAACGGCTCTACAGTTAAGACATTAACTCATCGCTAAGTAATGTACGTCTTTTTTTATTTTCTAAATTTCCAATATCTGAAAGCATTTGCTATTGATTTGATTGAACCATTTTCTTTAACATAAATTCTCCCATCGCTGTTCCAGCAATTCCTGTAAGTATACATCTCCCGAGCAGCTGTGAAGAGGTGGTATCTAGAAGCAATCAAGTCTTCTTGCATAAATATTTTCGAATTTTTGAATTTGGTTCTTACCTTTATTAGTTTTTCGAAATTTGTGACTAATAAATTTAACGATAATTGGACGTGGATGTTAACCATCCTTTTTAAAACATTCGACACGATAACACCGATCGATGTGCTTGGTGTTGATAGGGATTTCTAATTTTTCATTAAATAAAGAAATAATTTTATTTTCCACATTCCCCTCTTTATCTTCATTTAACCCGAAAATACAAACGCCGTTTCGGCGAGTGTATTGTTCGAGATCGTCTATTTTTTCTCTTAGCAACAGATTTTCTTTGTGGAACTCGTAATTTCGACTTTTGAGCCCCCAATTTACTCGATTAAATGATCTTTTACGGTACTAACGACTTTAGACATAAAAGTCAATAGTTTTTATTAATTCATTAACGGACTCATTACATAACTCTTTAAGTTAACGCAAGTTTTCGTTTGTAAAGCGCATTTTGGTGGGTAAAACTTGAGAGAGACAAGCGGTGGAGAAACACCACCTACTCAGCTGAAGTACATAATACGAATTGTAGTCAAACAATACGTAAGGAGGACATCAAGTATGCTAATTGCGATGGTAATCACCCTGCTAACTATAGAGGATTTCTAGTCTATAAAGAATTACAGAAGAAAAGCTTTTCGACCCTAAGACAAACGACAGTGATAGACACAATCCTAAAGTCTAAACCCGTTTTAAACACAAACTTTCAGTTCGTCAGTTATGCTGACCTAACAAAATCCCATCAAGAACATTCAACCATGGACCATCAACAATAGCATTTATTTGGTTTGTCTAAAATAAAATATAAATGTTTGTATTTTTCATCATGTTTTGTTGATGGTTGAAATCAAGGTCTGAACAAAGATGTGTATGTTCCATATTGTATCATTTTAATATTTTATTGAAGATATCTTGTTAACTCCTAATAAACTGGAAAATTTTTTTAAAAATGTCAGTTCTACAAAAATTGGCTAGTAAACCGGAAGTGATTTCTAAAACTCACACGTTCTGAAACGTTTTTCTGAAATTTTATATGACTTGATATTATCTTTATTATACCTATATCATTTTACTGAGAGCACATTCAAATTTTATTTAAGATATAACTCGTTCCTTCACTTTCACTAATTAACCAGAAGTGGTTTATAAAAGCCACTCTCTTTTATCGATAGTCTTCAAACCTTGTTATGTGTCTTTTCATTCATCCTTTTTACTGAAATTTTTTAAAATTCAGTATGAACTTTATCACATATCGTTTCGAAGAGGGCATTTTACCTTGAATTTAAGATATAAAATAATTCTTTATTGCCACTAATTAATTATAAGTGATTTATAAAAGTCATTCTCTTCTATCAATGGTTTTCAAACATTGTTATGCATCTTTTCATTTAATCCTTTTTTTCTGAATTTTTTATTACTTGATATGTACTGTACATATCATTATGAATAATATATTTTCAACTTTTATTTAAAATATAACTAATTCGTTAACTCCCATTAATCAAACGGAAGTGATTTTTAAAACTGTTCTTCAAACCTTTTCATTCAATCTTTTTTTTCTGAAAATTTTCATAATTAAATAATATACTTTTTTAAATTTCATTTTCAACATTTTCAGCTTTTGTTTAAGATAAAACTCACTCGTTACCTCCTCCTAATAAACCGGAAATATTTTCTAAATATCAGACTTTCTATCACTGGGCTTGAAACATCATTCAATTTTCTTTTTCTAAAAATGTTTATTATTTAATATGTACTTAATCATATAACACATTAAAGAAGACATTTTAATCTTTTATTTAAAATATATCTCACTCATTAACTGCCGCTAATAATCCGAAAGCGATTTTTAAAAATCTCTCTCTACTAAAAATAGTTCTCAAACTCTATTATACGTTTTTTCATTCAAATTTCATTTTTCCTAAAAACTTTTATAATTCACTGTGTACCTTATCATGTATCATTTTAAACAGGTTATCCTCAGCTTTCTTTTAAATATAAGTCATTACTCAAATTTCGATAGTAAAGCTATTTCTTTGTATCACATTGATCTTTCAAGAATACAGCCGTTATAGGCTTAATTTTTATTAATTTATTCGATAGCTTAGCAAAATTAAAGATTTCAATACATTTTTTTATCTTCATAAAATAGTTTTTAATAAATTCATGAACATTTGAAAAAACTGATGATGTCACGTCTCTTCGTATGCGATTGCCACGAAATAAAAATCAATAAAAGGTGCGACGATGAGCGAGATGTACGTTTATGTCTTCTTGAATTAGACAAACAAAATAAAAATTAACTTCTACCCATGTTCTCTATTAAGTGGTCGATGTCCTCGATGTATTTCGTTTCATGCAACCGGTAGATGGTCTCAAAGGTCATTCAGATTCTCAGAATGCCTGGGTACTTGTCTTAGTCCTTGACTGATTATATCGTAAACATGGTTAATTGGCGACAAGTACGGTGGCTGTGCAGGCCAAAGCAAAATTTTACATTACCTGTCCTGTTAGTAAGTGGCATTCTCAACGTCTGCATGAAAGGTACTAATAACGGTTTCAGAACGTTATTGATGTACGCACGATGCGACGTACGTTTAATGTGTCTGGAATGAACGTAAGAAGAAGTGACCATTGTTTAGCATATAACGCTCTCAAACCATAATCCCAGGTGTTATAATAATAATAATAAGCACAAAATAATAAAGCAATAATAGCAATAAGTGAAACTGAAAATCACAAACTCTCAAGATACATGAATAACAGTTGCCCTTAACACTATGCCCTAAGAATCAAAGAAAAAATCACAGTAAGTGTTAGTAGATAGGATGAACGCTAGGAACAGCAATGGCCCAAGGTTAGTACCTTGTGAAATCCCATAGAAGTGAAGCCTTTATCGCGAGCAAACTGCTGTCTAATTAGCAAATAAGACTTCGTCAACAATAGCAGTGACGCACTTAATCTGAGATTATTTAACTTTTTCAACAAGATGAAATAATCCAGCTGATCGAACGCCTTCTGAAAGTTCAAAGAAACGGTGTCCACCTGGCTTCTGGAATCTATGATGTACGCGATGTATTACTTAAAGCAGGATACGTTAGTAACAGTTGATCGTCTGCAAACAAAGCCATGTTGAAAGGAGCTTATATGTATAGTGTTTGAGGTGGAATGAAACATGCTTAAAGAGAATACACTCAAATGTCTTGAAAAAGCAGCATAACTATGAAATCCGTCTATAGTTAATAATTTCAGCCGCATTGACCTCTTCAAAATTGGGCAGACATATGACTGTTTCCAAATAGACGGAAATAAAGAGGTAGATAAAATCAAGTTAAAAATCATAAGGAATGGTTTAGTAAATATCGAAGCAGAATCTCTTGAGAAGAAACTTAGAAACACATTTACACCAGCAGTAATGGCATTTTTAGCACTCCCCAATGCATCCCTCACCTCCTCCAATCTTAAAGACTCAATAGATAACTGCAAGTTGTGACGGGACTGATCGAACTACGCTCCTACAGGATCAGGTCGCGTGTATACAGAACGACAGTAGTCAGTAAAAGCATCAACCATGCTTTATTCAGTACTAAACTCCAAGCCAGTTCTCAACATAAGGCTCGGAATCAGAATTTAAAGATTGTTGAACCGACTTCAAGTACGACTTATAAGCTTCTATTAGCGCTTACATTTCCTGTGCATTTCTTCTTTCTTGTGAATAAAGTTCTTCACCTTACCAGTGCACCACAAGGGCCACTTGTGACTTGAGGAGCCCCTGACTGTCTTAGAAATTGCCAAATCAAGCACGACCTTCAACTTCTTATAGAAAAGCAGACATCTCATCAACATCATTGCCATCACCAAGAACCAACCAGTCCAAATCAATCAAAGAACTATACAAGAGTGGGTAGTTGGCTCGCTTAAAATTGTAAGTTGATGTGGTATTATGTACAAACTGATTTATCCGAAATGCACAATCAAATTGAAATGAAAGGGCAAGATATTAAGGATCTTCATCTAGCAGAGGATTATCGTCACGCTCCACCGAACAGATGAGATTGGTAAATAATAAATCAAGCGAACGATTCATTTTAAAATTACCAAATGTGATTATTGGTGGTATATAAAGAACAAAAATATTTATTAATTTTGCCCGTGCGCCCTTAATTATGACACCCACTACATCCATCAGCAGTACAGCACTGATCAAGTCAGAGAGATCAAACCGCTTTGCTTTTACAGTATTCTTTTTCTTCACGCAAACCAAAGCACTTTCCTCTCTCGAAATACCAGAGGCAACAAAATTATGATCCTTCCTAAATACAACATAATCACCAAGACGAAACTCTTCATCAAATACATCTTTTGGACAAAAGCATAACATCATAACAAAACGAACACAAAGAACGTAGTAGGGCCCGTGTGTTAGTACGAATACCCCTCACGTTTTGGTAATAAGAACACAAATTGGGTGGCAAATCTAGTTGAAATTATTTGTACCTTTAAAAATTTTTGGCACGCCATTGATGTAGTGAATTCGAAGGTCAAATTCACCGTTAGTAACTCTCTATTCCAATCAAGTTTGAGCTGATTATAGTGCTTTATTTGTCTAGGAGTTCTATCAAAGCTCAGCCTAACATTTGAATAAGCCGGACACTTATTAAGGTTCCTGGCATGTCGAATAAAAAGCATTAAAGCTTTGTGTTGTCTTTGAACAAACTTCAAATTCAGTCTTTCTCCTCTACATCGCCATACCCCCTATGACCATCATTGACCCATAAACGAAACCTTGATTCATCACTGACAACGATGTCATTTCATTGATAAACCCTGGCATTGCCACTTTTACCTATGCAAGTCTAGCTATTTTGTGGAGAAGTGTTAATGGAAGTCAAAGCTCACGACGATATAAATGAAGCTCATAGGAAACAAATCTTCTGTGAACATTTGCCATTGACAAGTGTCGACTCAAAACTTTCGTCCAATCCCTATCAAAGTCATTGATATGGGCAAAACTTTGACTCGATTGTTGATTTTAATATTAGGTATTTGCGTAGAGTTTAATAATGTTACAAAGAAATGGGGGTTTCTCTTAAAAATTATTAGCTTAGGCATGGTATCTCAATTGTAAGGCCAGGAGTCCCACAATTTTACATTTCAATTTTAACTCATAAAATGCGCATTAAAAAATATAGATCACCAAGACTTTTTTTTAAGAATTTGTATGGAATTGATTCCATACTTTATGTAAACACTATATAATCAATTTTTATTGTTTTAAATTCTTTTGGAACTAAAACTATAACTAATATTGGACGTACAACCCAGCTTTAGAACTAGCACTAGACCTAAAACTAGAAACATTTTTTTTCATACGACGGCTGAACCCTAATAATTCTAGTTCTAAGTCTATTATTAGTTCTGAAGATAGGTTGAGAGCTATCTGAACCTAGAACTCGAAGTTAAGATGTTTAGGTTTTATTAGTACCATTCGATAAAGAAACCATGTTTTAAAAGTCGCAAATTTTGTATCGTGTAATATCGAAATCGTGCTATACAAGTATCGTGTTATACAAGGGATTCCTGTAGTTTGAATTTTAGTGAGTGGTTGATTTCATATGAAAGTGAGCATATTTATTATATCACATTGATCATTAAAGAATTGTGTCGTTCTAATTAATTTAAGAATTTATAAAATTCATCATGTTCATTATATTCAGGAGACATCACAAGTTATAACGCAAATTGTAAGTAGCAAGGTTGGTTGGTATCATTATCCTTTGTCGTTGACACATAACCAGGGCTCGTTGCCATCAAACTCGGTTTGCAGTTAATTCGGTAACCAGAAAAGCGACAACGACGTCGGCGTCGCCGTCGGCGAAGACGGGACGTGGCGCGGCAACGTTAGAAGCTGCCTCGCTTCGCCGCACCATTATTTAAACTGCTTTTAATTATCGTTCGTTCTCAGTTTTCAATCGTATTCGGTACCTTGATGGATGCTCTTTCTCGAAACGAAGGCACGTCACCGTTCCTCGGTCTTCGGATCAGTACCGAGGTACCGGGTAGCAGAGAGGAACAAGAAGACGTGAAAAGGGAGAATGAAGGAGCTGGAGTTTAATTAATGCCACCTCCTGTGAAACGAACGAATGAACGGCAGCTCGCGTCCCAGAGACGATATTCATGTGCGCGCCGGGGTAATATTATACGTACATTGTTCTAATTACGATTTTGCGCGGCATAAATTAATTATACCCACGCCGGTAACGTGACGCAACTTCTTACCCCGTTTATAAAGGGCCCTAATCTGTTCTGGCGGGAATGTTAAATGGGCTCGTCCGTTCGTTGTTTGTTCGTGGCTTAAACCCAAAATTAAAAATCCGTTTCATTAATAATGAGATTTTTCTTCAATTTTACGTTTTTCGGTTAACATAAGAAAACATTAATAACGATAAGACGTGAACAAGAAAAATACAGTGGATATCGAACGACTTTTTCGCAATAAGGGATGGAAAAGAACCGGAAAAGTTCGACTTACTTTTATAAATCGATCTCACCACGGAACGCATTGCAATCAAGCCATAAGAAACGCCGTACGTTACAAGTTCGAGCTGTCACACATCCGGTGTGATATCAGGAAATTCGAGATCGTGATTCGAATAAAAATATATAATATATATACTTATTGGGGAATATACGAAATCTTGTTATGGAGTCACCCAAAAAATTGAACGAATAAATCTTTTATTTTTTTTTCATTCATGAATTTAACATTTTAAATTTCATATCTTCAAGTAACGCAATCTTTTTTTAGCTAGCTGTTTCAAATAATAACGTTTAAATAAATTCAGACATTCGATATTGTTAAACTAAAATTCTTAAAGTACAACTAACATAAAGATAAGATAGGAATAGTTCTAGTTGTAGGTATACGGTAGTCCAATAAAAATGTATAGCACAACATAACACCAGCTCCTTCACTGATTCCTCCAAAATATTTAGCTAAATTATTAGTGCGTGGCTTACTTAAGTACGAAGGCTTTCACGACCGGTATAACTAACACTACGAATAATATTAGATCTAAAACTAGAAACTTTCGGATTACTTTGAACCAGTTACTGAAGAAGATTGCAACATTACATCCAAAACGTCAAACTTTTTTCAAGACGCACGGCAAAATCCGCAAGTTTCTAGTTTTAGGTCTAGTATTAGTCCTATTGATAGTTCTAGTGTTAGTTTGAATTTTAGTTCAATTTAGCTAAATCGTTGCAAGTATTTCATCACTTCGCGAACACTCGTTGATCGTCGGCCAGAATGTCCGATCTCAGCGCGCTCCTTCCTGGACTGACCATGAATAAAGACGTAAACAAAATCATCGAGTGCTACCTTTAACTTTATATGTGCCTCCAGTTATATAATATCTTTGATATTACCTTGCCACACTAATATAGACATAACATAAAAGTCAGATAAAAGTTAATTAATTGTTAACGGTTGGTAACGTATTTGCAAAAAAAATTGTGGAAAGAATAAAAGTAAAAAGAGATAAAAATAAATTACGCACCCTAACCATATCTATGTGCTCTAAGCACATTAGCACCCGTGAAATTGTTGAAGGTTTTACCAGGACGGTACATTGTTATAATACTTGATTAATTTTTTGATTTTAATGTACTATTGAACATTTCTTGCCAATTCAGTCCTAGCATCTACTGTGAATCTTTTTTGAAGAGCATGTATTTTGAAGTGAGACTTGATACTGCTTCCAGAAAACTTCAAATGTTCCCAAAAATTTGCAATACTTCCAAAAGATTTGATACTGGTTATAGAAGACTTAAAATGCTCCCAAAAGACTAGATATTGCAACTAGAAGACTCGAAGCTGCTTCCAAAACACTTCTCATTGCCTCTGGAAGGCTTGAACTACTTCTAAACGACTTGAAATGCTTCCAGAAGACTTTGAATACTTCCAGAAGATTTGGTACAGGTTGTAGAGAACTTGAAATACTTCCAAAAGACTTTTCATTGCCTCTGGAAAGCTTGAAGTACTTCTAGAAAACTTGAATTGCTTCCAGAACACTTAAAATTCCTTCTCAAAAACTTGATACTGCTTCTAGAACAGTGTTTCCCAAAGTCTTTTGACCCACGGACCCCTTTTCATAGTAAAACCTTGCCGACGGACCCCCAGGGTGAAAAACTACATAAAATACATAATAGAAAAGTGAAGACTAACTTTGTTGTCTTAAACAAATCCTTAGTGAGTGTTACTGTGATACACAATTTTTTTAATCAACTTGAACAAGAGAAGCCATGTTTATACAAGAAAATTAACTGTAAATTTAGTCGTAAATTTAAGAACTCGACAGTTGGGTAAACACATTGTTTATCTTTTGTCCAATCACGAATCAAATTCTTAAATTTAAAACTAAATTTACAGCTGAATTTTTTTGTAATAAATTTAAATTTAAGAGATATCAGTTTTATTCAAATATACTTACGCAACAAAAGTACACTATCTGTGTAACAAAACAAAAAATTATACTTCTTTTTGTCCAACACTCGGAAAATTTGTTGTATGCACTTTACATCACGCACAAGGCAGAACTAAATTGTTTATACTAACTGTTTATACAAGATCGAGCAGGCATAAGCCTGCATCGCGATACCTGTTATTACTTGTATAAAATACAATTACATACAATTTAGTATGATAAAGTACAATTTTATGTACCTGTCTATATTTATATTTTACTTGGGATGTAAAAATTGCTGATAATTTATTAATAAATTAATTAAATTTACTAATAATTTATTGTCGATTTTTTATTATTATTTTAACTTTCCTATTAAAAAAATGTGTCTCAATTTATTTATTTTTATTAAACCTTGCGCGGATCCCCTGACGTTGTTCAGGGACCCCAAATCGATTTTCATTTTTCGAGGATACCTTGAATAACCCTAGGGACCCCTGGGGTCCGTATAGACCACTTTGGGAACCACTGTTCTAGAAGATTTAGAAGGTGTCCAGATGATTTTCAATACTTTCAAAAGTTTTGATACTGGTTATAGAAGCATTGAAATGCTTCCAACGGACTTGATATTGCCTCTGAAGGATTTCAAAGTGCTTTCAGAGGGCTTGGTACTGGCCGCTGGCAGACTTGATACTGTTTCTAGAAGACTTGATATTGTTTCCAAAAGACTCGATACTTGTTGCAGAATACTTGAAATGCTTCCAAAAGACTTGAACTACTTCGAAAAGACCTGAAAGGCTTCTAGAACACCCAATATTCCCTCTAAAAGACTCGATACTACTTCTAGAAGTTTCAAAATGTTTCCAGATTTTAATATTTTCTATTTTCTCTTCTTCACTCTTCGACCTGTTTGTTCTTTATAATGTTTCTAAGGTACGCTCCAATTTCCTGCCAAGACTAGCCATTCGCAATCATTACTGCCTCGAGTCTCGATGTTATCGTTAATTATCGTTTCCCGAAACACTTCCTCTTCGCCGCAAACTTTGGGCGGTTGAATACCGTATGCTCTGGTGTATCCAATGACTGACAGAACCAACATTGTGCCGATGATGTTTTCTCGATCATACATAAATATGTTCCGTAAATTCGGTAACCCGTTATCAACTGTGTTAGGAAGTAGTCAACTTGCCCCCATTTTCTCTTCATCCATGGTTTCACCTTTGGCTGACGGATGGGCCAGGACCATAATAGTCCTGGCCCATCCGTCTTACCGATAGGTTATTCTGCTATTTCCTCATTGACCCTCTTCTCGCTCTTGCTCTCTCTCTCTCTCTCCCTCTGTCGTGTATGAAGACTTTTTCTACGTTAAGTATCTTCTTCTAGCACTTATATTTTAATGGTCCACTGCAAGTGGGCGCCGCATACAGCAAGGTCGATGTAATGGCAGTGTATACCATTTTCCTTTGACTGCTTATTTGTCCCCATACGTTTGGTATAATCTTCCTAATAATATGAAGATGACTAATAACTGTTTTTGACATTACTCTTTTCAAAAATTGCTTCTGACCCTTCGTCATTGTGGTGTCCTTTCTTGTAACTTTCGTGCAATTTCAATTTTATCATTCTTGTTTATTTTAAATATTTCATATACAATGTTAATTTATTTTATGTTTAATTTATTTCTTCTCTAACAATTCAACTTATTAGTCAAAACCGGTCCTAGCCAACATGGATTACCAAAGATACTGATTTTAAAGGATTTGAAATGTTTCTAGAAGACTTGAAATGCTTCTAAATGACTTGATATTGTTTCTAGAAGATTTGAAATGCTTTAAAAATAATACTGCTTGTAGAAGACTTGATACTGCTTCCAAAAAATTTGAAAGTGTCTTTGGAAAACTTGAAGTATTTCTAGGTGATTTGATACTACTTCTTGAAGACTTGATACTGCCTCTAAAAATCTCGAAATACTTGCAAAAGAACTGCATATTACTTCTAGAAGACTTAAAATGGTTCCTAAAGACTTGATATTGCTTGTAAAATTGCTGTGAGAAAATATTTACATCGCAAGAGAAGAACAAGATACTACTGATAAACCATTTGAGTTTGTTTCGAAAATATTAAATACCATTGGACAAAATGTAAAATCTTGAAGTAGTCTAAAATCTGTTAATTAAACAGTAAATAATGCTGGCAGACGACAATTTTGCTACAAAAGGCAAAAAGCTGTTCATAATACTTGATTTTGCTTCCAAAATACCAAGTATTTATGGCAAAATACTATATCTTCATCTCTGAAGTCTACAAACTGGGAATTCAAGACTAGATACTGCTTGTAAAACTCTAAACATAGCTGACTGAAGACATTTCCTTTGCAAACGAATCATAGGTGGCATACAGTCTTTTTCCACTTCAGTTGTTTTCGGCACCCCACCCATACGTATATTCAAAATTCGATACATTATTTACAATTCAATTATCTAAAAATTATCTGAAAAAATGTGTGTTGAAGAACATACATCATCAAACATGTCCAGTCATTTCTTTTTTTTATGAATTTCCTGAGAATTTATATCGAATTGATTCCATACTTCATGTACATACTACATAGCACTGTAAATAGGATGTGTAGTGCAGATATCTCGTCCTAGGTCAGTCTTGCGATTTCATGAAGGAAATGATAGATTCGGAACCAGTAAATTCGAAATTAAGAAAAATTGAAAATATCCCGAACGATTTTTCTACCACCTGTTGTTATGTAATGAAAATACGCTCGTTATTAGGAGATAAATCTTTAAAAGTAACTTGGAGAATCTTTAAATCCACTTAATGTTCCATTTCAAGTCTTCTGGAATATTGGAAACCTTCTGGAACATAAAATATTTCAAGTCTTCCGCGAGCAATATCCGTTCAAGTCCCTTAAAAGCAGTATCAGGTCCTCCAGAGGCAGTGTCAAGTCTTTGGAAGTATTTCAAAACTTCTAGAAGGAGTATCAAATCTTCTGCAAACATTTCAAGTCTTCAGTGTCAAGTCATTTGGAAACAATATCGAGTCTTCTAAAAGCAATACTAAGTCTTGAGGAAATATTTGAAGTCTTCTAGAGGCAATAACAAGTCTTCTGGGAGGATTTCAAATCGTCTAGGAGCACTAACAAGTCTTCTACATGCAAGTAGAAGCAAACAAGCAGACTTCCTTGTATAAACAAGGAAGTTTCTAGTTTCAAGTCTCTTAAAGGCAATAGCAAATCTTCTGCGAATATTTCAAATCTTCTAGAAGCAGTATTAAGCCTTCTTCAAATATTTCAAGTATACCAGAAGCAATGTATCAAAATAAATCCAGAATATTAAATCTTCTGGAAGCATTTCAATCCTTTTTGATACAGTATCAAGCCTTCTGCAAGCATTTCAAGCCATCTTGATATAGTATTAAGTCTTCTGGAAGCATTTCAAGCCTTTTTGATACAGTATAAAGCCTTCTAGAAGCATTTTTAGTCATTTGCAAGTTATATCAAGTCTTCTGGAAGCAGATCAAGTGTTCTAGAAGCAATATCAAATTTCCTAAAAACATTTCAAGTTTTCTGGAAGCAGTATCAAGTCCTAATTCAAAATGCTTGGATTGAATCGCAAAGAAAAGTTGATTTTGAAAATGGCAACTTCAATCTAAATGAAATCATTAAAAATTTTGTATGAGTGCCAGCATACCCAGAGAACCAACGAATTTGGCGGCTATGGATAAATTCTACAATTCTAATTAAATGTTGTTTTACAAATATATTTTGATTTCGGAGATATTTTCGGAATTCTCGGAGCCTTTAGCTCAAATACCGGGATTTAGAACTTAGTCTCGTATCCCAAACACATTTTTGATCCAGGGAATTGGACACCCTAACGGTAAACCCGACGCTAAATTGTAGTTATATGTCTTCTCAAATGTCGCGTAGTGTAGCGCAAACGAACAAGTATCGAAACAATCTATTCAAATTGAAACAAAGACTTATACATCATTTGATAGAGGAAGATTCAATCTTTAATTTGATGTATAAACCATTTCTTCATCTTCCAAAATAAGGCTCCACTATATTTTACAAATTTTACTATATTTTTCTTATTCTATTAAAACGTCAAAACCACATCATCCTTTAATATTTCTTAGAAGAGAAAGAAAAAAATTTTCGAGAAGACATGTTTTTAGAAAGACACCATGTATGTCTAAAACCGTAAGAAAAATCGAAATTCAATTTCTGCCAATAAGTGACATCAGACACTACCATCATTTTTCTCGTATCTCTTATAAAAAGAGGAGTTTTCCTTTGAAAGTATCCAATTTAGCCCACCTGTCCATTAAATTCGAAACGGGTAAAAATTTAATATAAAAGAATGAAAATATTGTAATGAAATTGTTGTGGAAAAAGTGACCTTAAAATATTTTTAAAGTAAAATGTTTTTTAATTATTTCTTGGGATGCAACCCCCTTTTGGACGTTAGTGTAGTTGGCGTTGCGTTGAACTGAAATGAGATTTTTCCATCCTTTGTACAAGAGCTTTAGGGATAATACGCTCTAAAATTGCTGTTTCTAGCAACAGTCGAGTTTACTCAGAAAATATTTACCTAAACCATCACCATTATCTTTTATAATCACAGATATCTCTAAGATCTTTAACGTTTCTAAAACAAGACATTTTTAAAACTTAAAACTAAAAATTACCCCTTTTTGCATATTCTTTGAGAACAATTTTATTTTATTTTAACCCAGAAAAGAATTTCCCTTACAATATTGAATATCCGAAGGAAAATGGGCTCAATCCCACGAATACCATCGTTTATTGATACAGAACACGTCTCATACAAAACCGGCGGCGTTAACTTTTCCTTCTTTGAATTATAAAAGAGTTACATCGCTTTTAGTTATATTTATCGAAGTTTGAAAAGCGCAAAGCTAAAAGTTCCCCAAGTTTATCGTATATTTAACCTCGTTACGTATTTACGAGCTTATAACATCTTGAAGGTAATCTCGGGAGATTCGGTCGTCTCAAAATGGGTCGCAACCTTCGAATCGCAACGCTGAGGAAAGTAATTACCTAAAAGTCCCTTACATCATACCGAAAACGCTCCGTGTTACCATCAAAATTGAAATATATTCTTATGAATATGTAGGGACACGTCGCTCGGTTGCCCCGTTGGTGCAGGAAATGCATTATTTATTAAAATATTAAAAATTCTTTTCCAACGGACGCGCTTACTCAAAAGAATACCCCAATATAATTCCTTAGTTTTCTAAAATAACCTACCCAAACATTCATGAGGAAGATACGAGTATTACAGCGTCCACTTTATTTTCCTTCAAAATTACTTGCACGTACAACAAAATAGGTTTATCGAGGAAAACCATTTAGCTTCGTTCTTGTCTACCGTGAAGTATTTTAGCTGTTTGTTTTAGTTAATGAGAAAGTTAATGAAATAGAACACAAAGGGGACAACATTTATTTAATTATGCGATTTTATATGCATTAATTTGATGTCAACAATTTACCGCATATGAGTTATTGTTCTGGATAATAAAATACACTGCAGCTGCATGAAATGTTTTTAGTTTAGTAAAATGCTTTGATATGGCTCTGTTTATTGTATTATGTAGAAATCATCATTTTTGAGATGGGAGTATCTTTTATCTATGTGATGAGATTATCTTCTAAAATGGCTAAGTCCAAAATTTAATATGTTTAGGTTTTAATGTGCACGAACTTGAAATTTAACTTAAACAATTCTATTTTGTAAAATAGAACTAGACTAAGTTGATTCAGTCATCTTTGCCAAGATTATTTAGATTTTAAGGTTTCTGAATGCAAAAACAGAGAATCTCTACAAAATGTTTCTAACAATTATTCATTTATAATGAACATATGTACAAAAGGAATAAATCATTCAATCCATATTTGACGAGGAAAAGAATCGAGGAAAGAAAGGGTAATATAATTGTAGACGAGGGACAACACGGTATCTTGAGTTTACCATACCCATTCTTGAAATAAAATCGGTGCAGAATAATTGATAAAATTTTAAAGATTATGGAAGACTTATTTTTGAAAATGAAGAAATGACTTGCATACCAAGTTGAAGGATGAACCTTTCGTTGTCCCAAATTGATATGCATTCCACCTAAGAAATGTTAAAGGATGATGTTGGACCTTCTAGTGGAATCACGGAAAAGATGATAAAATTTTAGATGGTGGAAGTTTTATTTTTCAAAATGAAGAAATGACTTGCAGACCAACTTAAGGGTTGACCCTTCATCTTCCAAAGGATGTACAACTCCTTCCTACAATTTGAAATACATTCCAATTAAATAATGTTAAAAATGATGTGTTTTTGAGGTTTTAGTAGAATCAAAAAAAAATGATAAATTTGAAAGATCGTGGAGGTCTTATTTTTGAAAATGAGGAAATGTCTTGTGTACCAAATTGAAGATTAAACCTTCCTCTTTCAAATGATGTATAACTCGCTGTTTCAATTTGAAATCGATTCCACCTAAGAAATGTTAAAAAGCAACGCATTTTTGACGTATTAGTAAAATAATAAAAAAGATGATAAAATTTGAAAAATCGTGAAGGTTTTGTTTTTAAAAATGAAGAACTGAGTTGCACACCAAATTGAAAGTTGAACATTCCTCTTTAAATTGATGTATAAGTTGTTGTTTCAATTTGAAGTAGATTCCACCTAAAAAATGTTATTGGATGATGTGATTAAATTATAAAATTTGAAAGATCATGGAGATCTTATTTTTGTCTTATTTTTATAAAATGAGGAAATCTCTTGCGTACCAAATTGAAGCTTGAAAATAATTCTTTAAAATGATGACAAGTCGTTGTTTCAATTTGAAACTGATTCCATCTAGGAAATGTTAGAAGATTAATCTTCTAAGATTTTGACGTTTTAGTAGAGTCACGGAAACAGTGATAAAATTTCAAAGATGGTGGAGGTCTTCCTTTTGAAAATGAAGAAATGACTTGTAGACTAAATTGAGGGTTGACCCTTCCTCTTTCAAATGATGTATAACTCCTTGCATTAATTTGAAACACATTCCACCTAAAAAATATTATAAGATGACGCGTTTTTGAGGTCTTAGTATAATCACGAAAAAAATTATAAAATTTTAAACATAGTAAGAGTCATATTTTTGAAAATGAAGAAATTAGTTGTATATCATATTGAAGGTTGAACCTTCCTTTTTCAAATGATTAGTAACTTGTTGTTTCAACTTAAAATTGTCTAAACTTAAGAAATGTTAAAAGATTATATGTTTTTAACGTTTTAGTAGAATCACGAAAAAAGATAAAATTTGAAAAATCGTGTAGGTCTTATTTTTGAAAATGAAGTAATAACTTGCAGATCAAATTGAAGGTTGAACCTTTCTCTTCCAAATGTTGTATATCTTGTTGTTTTTAATGATGTATAACTACACAAAACGTTGCTTTAGAAATGTTTCCACAGAATAGCAAGTTTTTTCAATAAAAGTTAGGACGACTTTTCGAAATTACACATTTTTCACATACAGCCTGTAAATCTGAATTCTTAAGAGATATCGATATGCAATTTTTACTTCATTTTCATTTTAATTTTTTATAAAAGACAGTCCTCAGACACTGATATCATTTTTCCCATATTTCTTACAAAAAGAGAAGTTTAGTTCCCTTTAAAAGTATGCAATTTGGTCCACCCTGTATAGTAATTAAGAATCCTGTAGATTCTGTAGCCAACTATGTTGGCATCACCTATGGAATTCCAAGGATTTTAGAGAAGAATATATCAATTATGAAACTCAACAACATTATTTATGAAATTTTCGTGCTTACACAACTAATTACAGTTTCTCAACGACAAATTGCTGATTCTTTTGAATCTGTATACATTCGTACCGTAAAGTTTGCGAAACTTCTTACCCCATGATTAACTGATACACTGCAGTTGATGATGAAACTGCATGATCAAGTTTTCGGAAAATTTAAATCCACAAATTCTTCAAAAAAAAGGTATATATTCAATTTAAAGCTAATAAGAAAGATCCGAAACACACTCGGCGGACTTTGAGTCGTATGAGGGTGATTAATGAAACAAAACCTACCATTCTTGCAAACCTTGTAAGGACCTTGACGTTAATGACGTTACCAAAGTAATTAGTATAATTAAATCAGCTGCTTCAGGCATAGATGAATTCAATATCGCATTCATTCGACTCTTGTCCGCATTGTTCCATTCCTAAAACATATTGTTAACTGCTGTCTTAAACAGAGCTATTTTTCCAAAGGTTGGAAAATTGCGAAAGTCAAACCTCTACCCAAAACCGATTTTCCGGATAATCTCGGAGACTTGAACCTATTAGCATATTACTGGTATATTCTAAAATCTTACAAAAGTGCATGAAGAGATGCAGAACTCTCTTAAAAATTATTGACGATATTATCAAAGCAAGAGACCAAAACCTTTTATAGGGTTAATCATAAAATACTATTAACCATGTTGAGCTATTAGCCAAAAGCTCCCATCGACAACAATTGATAGATAGAAGGTTGATGATGGCCGTTCGAAGTTGAAGCCGATCACATTTTGTGCGCCTAAACGATTGATCTTAATTACTTTACTATTCTCTTTATATACCTTACAATTGCCCAAGCAATTCAAACATTGTTCTCTGCATATTCACGGGAATGATATACAGCTCTATATAACGTCCGCGAAAAACTATATAGTTACTCTAACAAGCTATCTTCAACCCACAATCTATCAAAATCAAAAATTATTACTTTCGTATCTATGAATCCCAATGATTACGATGTCGTGCTTAACGTGAATATTGATATGTGAATTTCTAATAATTAGGATCATTTTTGATAACCTACCATGTATGTAAGATCAAATAAATTTTATAACATATTAAGAACACTTTATCCTCATCGCCGTAACTTTTTATAGAATATTAAGGTAAATTTGTGTGATAGACTCATTCTCTCAATATTTATGCACGTCAATTCTGTATATTATAACCTGTTAAAATCGGATAAATTGATGCATATAGCCTCTCCTTTTGCTCTATTCCAGTTTCCTTCTACTCTTCCTCTATATTTATATGTAGTCATTATTAGTCATTATTGGATATTAACATTACATAACATAGAATCTGCTTTTTTAATATTTCATACCATAGTACGAGGATTTTGATTGCCATTTTTTGCCAGTTCATTTTGGATTTCCGTCTTTACGTCTTTTCCCGTCTTATTCGCCTACATTTTGGGTAAATCTTCCCGTTTCGCTCTTTTTCTCATCGATTTTTCCTTTACCATCATAACCTAAGTCATGTAATTCATCACTTCTCCTTCTGTATCATCTATGTCTTTAAAATTACATCAGAAAAACTGTTGCAAAATTTAGTGCTTTTCCGAACTTGTTTTGTACTTTCTGTCTCAATGCTACGAAGTGTCTGCACTCAAAGACAGTTTAATTAGGAATATCTTCATCTTGACAATTATATCAGCAGGTATTGGATGAGCCAGTCTCTTTATTTCTTGTTTTCTTTTGATAGCTCCCAACGTTGCATGGAGAAGTATGGTGACAGTACGTAATTGATCCTCGTTCTTACCATTCTTTAACGACTTTTATGAACATTCAGGAAGATGCCACCTTCTATACATTTCCTGCTTTTAATTACACATTTTTTAACACATATTGATGCTTTTCCTCTATGGATCTTATTGACTTCACAAAGGTATATGATATCACTGATTATTCAACAGTCAGTTCCTTTTATTTTTGGCCAGGTCCTCTAACTGTAATCATAATTCCCGTTATTTTGTTTATTATTTTTTCTCCCATTTCAGATACATTTTTTATATGCACAGTCATGATAATATCTTTACTTACATACAGTACCAGATATTTGATAAAAACTTGTACTTAATATTGTGACATTGTTTATATTTATTTCTACATTTTTTAGTGTTCGTAATCCTTAAACTACTACCTCTGTCTTTTGGGGAGGTATTCTGCTTTATTCTTTATCGCCTCTTGAGTTGGCGTTTGAACCACTACTGCTAGGTCATCAGCGTACTCTACAACCTTTATCTCAAATTCTGTTTTGACAGGAAGAACCCTATCATAGTACACATTCCAAAGAATGCCTCCAAACCCATGACAATCTTATCCAATCGAACCTCACCTTTGCGCAGAAGAGAAAGTCTTTATGACTGAACTTCGACCGGATATGGTGAATTATCTGATCCGATCGGGAGTGTGGGACTGTCCTGACACATATAGTATTAGTCAGGCCTACCGCACTAAATCTCTAACTGTTGTCACAAGTTGTCTCACCAACACTCTCTTTCTAGAAGAGAGAGCAAGATTCTATCTTGCTTCTTTTTCTTCTCTCTGCCTTTCTTTCACCTTGCTCTTCCACCTTCCTCGGAAACTCGGCGTTGTATAGAGCTGAAAACGTATCCTGTTATTTTTGAAAATTTCTTTAAAAATCACTTACCAGCACAGGGGAAGTATTCCTCCTCTACTTCCTTTCTTGCTATAGAAGCCTGTAAACTGTTATTTCCCCTTTCTTCGGAGTCTGAGTGGATTATGAAACCGAAAAAAAGGAATTCTGTTATTTTTGAAAACTGTCTTTCCCTCCTCTGCCTTTCTCGATGCTGTTCAAATAACAATTGCTTTTCCTTTTCTTCGTAGGGTGTTTTCATACCAAAAGCATATAAACGATTACTTCTTGAAGTATTCATTATACCATACATACCGCGTCGTTGGACTGACCCCTCCCTCTTCCCATGCTTTTTCTTCTTCTTTCCCGTTCCTTTCTGTTTCATTATAGCAGTTAAAAGCCTCGTTATTTCTTATCCCTTCTCTCTTATCCCAGTAACATTTCGTTTGTCACCGCAATATTGATATTTCTTCCTTCAATCACCTCAGCCAGTTTCCGCATTTCGTCGAAACGAGTTCATTCAAACACTGCATATTTTGGGGAATCCATACCACTCCGCATCCATACCAGCACAAATCTCATTCTTCTTTTTCAATCTTTTTAAGATTTTGTGAAAAAGTGCCGTGTCTAACAATAACTTGTGTTGCGTAGTAGTTTGTACTCGGGATCTTTTTCTGCCACATTTTTACGTCCTTTATAAACTCGCCTAACCCGCGTACTGACTCCATCTTTTTTGCCAACGCTTGTAGACTACTTCTCTACGTTCTTGTTTATTTTCTCCCTTGGTCTCCCAGTTCCTCGCTCTCTCCAATAGTAATATATCATAGGGAGGGCTTCCGGCTAACGCTGCTGTGGAAACGGTCCTATACGCCGATATTTCGTATATTGCTGTTATTCGTTCTATAGATCTGAGCATGTTTTTATATTTATTCATTTTCAGAACACTTTTCCATACGATGTGACTAATGCCACTACTTTTGCCAACAGTTTTCGTTTAGCTTGACTTGGTTCTACTACTTTAGTCATTATACCTATGGATCATGGCATCATCCACTCTTATCTCCATTTTCTGCAACTTCCGTCTGCCTTACAACATAACTACTTCAGTCTTTTCGGTTGTTAAATGGAGAATTGTTTTTTCAACACTCTTACGCAGTGCTTAGCTCTTTTCTACTTCTTCTGAGTTAGGTACTTTCACGACTACTGCCAGGTCCTCTGCATATTCCACTATTTTTACACATTTTTTCATCTTCGTTCTTATCACTATGCCATAGCACACGTTCCACAACGTACTACCCATAACTGACTCCCGAGAGGTAGGACTTGACTGTTCAATCCTCACCTAACTTAACCCAATCGAACCCACCCTAATTGAATTTTGCCTTATATAATGGAGCTTAATTCAACAAATTTTGTTATTGATTCTTTGAAATTGCACACACTAAGCGATTTTATGTGCCAGTTAAAAGTTAATCCAACCCTTTTATTAGGTGTTAACCTAACTAATAACTTTTTGTTGTAATTGATGTCAATTTGTCCTCAAAAAGTAATCCCAATACAAACTACATTATAATTAGGAAGACGCAGAAATAGCAATTAATTTGTCGAGAAGACAGAACGATTGAAGACTGGTTTGCAAAAATCGCATGCATTGAGTGAAAGAAACATCATCTCCAGAGAGCGAAAAATAACGTATTATGTTTCTATATTGTATGGATTTTAATCCTCCATATCAATGGTACCGCACAAACTAAGTGATAATCGATTTAGTCGTCTTAAAATAATAGCATTACATGTAGGTAAATCACATTAGACATGCTTGAAAAGATAACAGATACACCCGCTTAGCTAATTGCACAGTATTCGAGTACTCAGCTTTCTCTTCGCCTCTCCTCCGCATTAATGAAACCAAGTAATTACCATAAGTCTACAATCAACCCCCCTTCAAAGTAGACTTCAATGTTGTTTTGTGCTGTTTGTTTTTAACCAGATCGATATTTACACAATTTGCCGAACTAATCCCACGGCAAAATTTGCCAATTCACAAGTATAACAAAATCTTTCCGGGGTTAAAACCTAAAAACGGAAAAAACAAAAAAAATTTTTTTTTAACAAAAAATATTTGAATCAGAAAAATCTCTAAATGGAATCAGTGATATTTCCAACAATACAAACGTGAAACAGTAAAACAATGAGTGGCAGTGCAATACCATTACCGTATCGAGTACGTACTGGTACTGGATGATACGCGGATAACCATTACATCTCCTCTTAATAGGTACACGGATTTTCCGGGCAGTAGTTATGCGGCAGTTGGTCTCTACATTCACTCATGATAAAGCCCTACATTTATGTTGGCATTAGTACAATATTTTCCAGGCTCATTAAACCTTTATGGGACATAGACAGAGAAAAGCTTTCAAATTGATGCTAAAACCGCGTATAAATCTAACAGTTAAAGCGAAGCAGCACGCCTTAAATTAAATTAAAAAATCTGTTTTATTTTATAAATGAATTTAAATAAATTAAATACTTTTGTTTGAATTTATACACTTTCAACACAATATTGGATTTGGAATGTTCATATGCGAGTTTAAACACGTTATTTGTAAATATATTTTATTCATAAAACGGTTTAAATTTGAAAGTATTATTTTATTTTATACCTTTAACTTTTACAATATGAATGATTGAATGTCAATGTGATATTAGATGGATTAATGCTTTTTTGAGTTTGATTTATCTCTTAAAAGTGATACATCTGAATATTTCTAGTTCAAGATTTAGTGTTACTTTAAGATAGAGTGCTAAGTTAGTACAAAATATTGTTTGATTATATTTTGTTGTTGGCTTAAAACTAGAACTACGACTAGACCTAGAACTAAAACCATTGGGGTTTAGTCGTACGTCTTTTTAGACGTTCTAAGTCTAAAATAGAGATGTCCGCGTAAGTGACTTTTTATACACGTTCACGACCGGTCACGATTTAGACCCAGGCGGGTCATGCACACCACTTACGCGAGTGTCATACACGAATAACGTGATTCACGCGTGAGTTACCGTGAATAGTATTCGTGTAACTTCAGAAATTTTATTCGGGTTCTAGGTAACTCCAACAAAAACCTTAAAACATTTTCTCTTTTTCTGTATTTATTAAATACTGCCAACAAGAGTTGGATAACACGTCGGAAGATGATGTTAATATAAGGATTTCCTAAAAAAAAGGAAAACTATAAAACTTGTAATGAGAAGAACCTTAAAATGACGATCACGAAGAAATATTAATGAACACTACACATAACAAGACGCAAAAAAAATTACCTCCTCTTCGGAAACTTCAAACAAAGCCTTTAATGTTCACATATTAATTCACCGTTAATCGGTGAATTAAATCCCAAAATTGGAAAAGAAATACGGGTACAACCATTTCTTATTATTATTAACAAAACTGTAAAATCTTAGGAATACCTTGAATAGCGATTCATTCAATTTCCCTGGATTAATCACTAATCCACGTTTAATTCGTTCAAAAGAAAAGGTTTTCTTGCTTTTGATTATAACACCCTTAATGTATAATATTCACATGTAGAAAGAGGAAGAGAAAATTGAAGACGACATTTCAATCAAAAATTTTCCTAAGATTCCATCTATGATTTTTAATGTTTGAAGCATATATAATCATTTATTGCATTGCAAATACTAATTTTCAACAATATGTAAATATTATTGATATCCATTCTTGGGATGATTTAAAAAGCTTTTTTGCTGGAAAATAACAACACAATAAGAACAATAACAAACAAAACACTAAACCTTAATCTGTAGTCCATTATTATATATGTATAGTATTTAGAACAATTAACAATAGTTCATACCGTAAACAAGTTGGTAGAGTTCAGAATAATAAGCAGGAGTTTGGAGACATAACAGCTCATGTTGCCAACAAATTGGTAGTGTTTAAGATAATGCACAGTGATTGGAACAGTGATAGTTTATGCTTCCGACAAGTTGACAGTCATTAAGACTTGAAATAATCATTCAAAATGAGAACAAGTTATATTTTCAGTTTCTCCAACATATTTTACATATTGTTATAAAAATGAATCTTGATTTTCAAAGTGAATGTCCAAGAATTCATACATTCAAATGATATTGAAATTTTACACGAAACGTGAAATATTTCAAAATGAGGCACTTGATAACATCAATCCTCGAAATAATAAATGTATTAGAACGTATTAGCCGATGTACACTTGAAATGTAGAATTGAAGAAATTGTTAATAAAAATGGCAATAAAATACCTACATACACACATACTATGGTGGTCCCATTAAATTGTCTCAATTTTTATGTTTCATTGTGCAACGAAATAAAGATCAGAACAAATTTCAAAAATGAAAGAGATTAATTGAAATTGCCAACGTTTTAGCTGTAACAAAAATACTTAGTGATGATGACTGTGCATACTAAAGTTTGAGGAGAAAAAAGAATTCAAGTTTCTCACTCAATACAGTACATTTTTATTTTCATTTTCAGCATAAATTTTGGTGCATTTATATTATTTGATGCGGCAACACTCGTGATAGCTCTGTTATGTTTTCATTCTTTAATAAAACATCTGTTGGCTTATAACCGTTTACTTAACATCTTAACATTACAAAACTACAAGTCACTTTTTAGGATTCATGTCGATGTCACCATTGCACTTGCAATCGCTGGTGTCTTTTTATCGTGTCAGCGCTGACAACTGCGAAACACGTATTTATACATTATTAATGTATATAACAAGCTCATGTTGCCAACAAGCTGACAATCTTTAAAGTAATATATAGTCTATGGAACAGTAATAGCTTAAGCTTCCAACAAGTTGGAAGACTTAAAATTGATGACCAGGACTTTGGAGACATAATAGGTCAAACTGCCTTTAAAATTTTTTAATAAGGTTATATTAGAGAAATTAGTTTTATGTTTAGAGTTGTGCATGTGTTTATAAACAGCGGATGAATCTTTTTTTTTAATCTTTTTAATCGTGCTTGAAAAAGACTAGCATTAATAGTCGAAACATGTAACACTGAATCAACAGTTATAAAGTTATTTCATCATTAACTTGTATTATTAATTGATATATTTACAAATGATGAAAGATGGAATCCCAATCAGCTATACCTTATGTAAGTCTTTAATCAAAATAGAAAGCATTGGTTGATGATCATTTGACTATGTAAACAAATATTCTTATATTAGACTCTTCTTTTGACTCAAGCTTCTTGAACAGAATGCAATGGGATGTCCCTCCTAAAGCAAACACGCACTAAGGCTATCCTCCGAAGCGTCGGTCTCAATTTCACTACTTTCTGATGCATCAAAATATGACAACATACGCGCATTAAACAATAAATGCTTCAATTACACCAACGCGTTATCATGCTCAGTACTCTAATTCTAAGCAAAATCCTACCTTGCTAGATTTCTTAAAGGAGCAGCAAATTTAGATAAATAGCAATCTCAAAACATCACACTTCTGCTCTGGCTTAGGTATATTTACAATAGCTTTAGCATGAGACTGATCAGGCTTTATTCCGTTTTCAGAAAATATTTGATTCAAACTTTACTCAACTGGATTTTAGTTTTGTTAAACTTGATCTTATATTTCATAGCACGCTCCAGTACCAGTTTCAAATTTCTATCATGCTCTTACTTCGTGTGCCGATCGAATACCAAATGACATTCTTAAAACCTGATATCTATCAAATGGTGTTCCAAATGTGCAGTATTCTGAACTGCCTTTATCAATTTTTACTTGAAATAACAATCCTTCATATCTAATACACTAAAGAACGCTTTATATGATAATTTACTAGCAATTTCTTCTACAGTTTGTATCAAAAAATACTCTTCATTTAAATATTTTGTGTCCAGACACAATCTCAGATCACCATTTTTCTTTTCTATTACTATTTAGACACTGAAAGGCACAGTCATCTAACCCTAACAAAGGATTGCCCTTCCTTTTGTGTTATTTCATTAAACACAAACCTTTCAAAGATTATATTCTTCTTCACTTCATTTATTGATTCATAGAAAAGTAATTGATTATAATAATTGAGCAGATGTTTTACTCAAGAAACTGAAGATGAACGAACGGTAAAATATTGAAGAAATAGCAAATCTTGAACCAAACTAAACGTACATTTAACTCAAGTCAAATTTCCTCATAACCTAATGAACACCTTTAAAAATAATGCTAATGAGAGTCTTTTGGCAATAGCTTACGATCATCAACAAGCATTATCTACCTCAAAACTTACAATTGAAATTCAGTGTTACAAAATGAAGTTGTGGACCTACAATTTCTGTGTGCACAATATTAAGATGGGACAACCAACAATGTATGTGTGGGATGAGAGTACCGTTAAACTTGGATCTTGGGAGATGACGAATTGCCTATTTAATTATTTATCTAATATTGACGAATATTAAAAAGGTTGTAATGTTCAGTGATAATTGTCTAGGAAAGAATAAAAAAATTAACATGGTTCTCTCCAATTTAGCCTTCATTCACATGAACAGATTTACAGAAATTCGATATTATTTTATGGTTCCTGGTCATTCCTTTTTGCCTTGTGACCAGAATTTTGGACACATTGAAAAAGAAGTAAAGTACTCTTGTGTGTATTCAACAGATCATTATGTCTATTTCATGCAAAAATTTCGGCGAAAAACACCTTTTCAAGTCGTTCGTCTCACACAGGATTTGGTGAAAAACTTCAGTGTCCTTCAAAAACAAATAATCAAGCTTCGCTTTACAGGAGCGAAATTTAGGGAAGGAAAATATTTCGAATTTATGTACCAGTAAAAACAAGGTTTTTATGTATACAACTCATATAATTTGGGTGTAAAAATAACTTCAAAAAGGAAAAACTTGTAAATATGACAGTACAAAATTTTACCTCAGAAACAAACATTTTTGTTTAATTAAATAAAATAATCTGTTCTTAATTTAGGATCAAATGAAACAAAAACTTGAAGTTGAACAATTGGCGATGTATACTATGTTATTAATTTTCTATTAGTTTCGGGGCTCTGTTGACCCCACCTTCAGGAAAATACGTCAATATTTTGAGAATGTGCTTAAAAAACAAAGTTTCATTCTAATTTCATGAAAACTATAGTTAAAATTAACATAAACTAGATGTAATTTATACTTCACTCACATGTAATACAAGAATTATTTGACAAACACTTTGAATAATAAATTAGCAATAACGATGTATACAAACCAAAATAACAAATCTGTTTTTAGTGAAAAGTAAAAAAAAAGAAAGTATTAAAGTATTAAAACTATTATTAATTATTAACGTAATTATTAACGTTAAGCAGTTTGTTAAAAAACTGAAAACTGTCGGATTTGAGTTTTTACCTTATAACAAAACAATATGATTATCAAGAAAGATTTAGCTCGCCTTTATGAAAAAATATTAAAAACCTGCTTTTATCAAAATCATGCTTTATTAAGTTCGCCCTTTCAATTCTCAACGCCTCATAAGTTCTAGCACCATCAGTTAAATAAAATGATATACCGGGTGATGCACTTAAATTGAGACAACGTTAGAACTTAACGTACAATTTTGTAGAAGATATGCTTCAAATAAAAATTTCATTGCATGAACACTTCAATTAATATATCAAGAAGGTTGGAAATATTAAGACGAACATGACAGACGTCAGTTGTTTTAACCATACTTAAGGTACAAAATGAATCATTACGTAAGCATAACAACGTTGAAAGCTATTTCTCCTTTACCTCCATTCTTAAAGTCAAAACTATTTTTTGAAATTAATTTGAAATGCATTCTTACACATTTAAATTTTTATCTCAATAATTTCTGGTTAAAACATCACTTATTTTATATCATTTTAAAGACAACATTTTAGTCTTCAATTTTATATATAAATCCTCTCATTATCTTTCTGCACTATATTTAGTTTTAAACTATCGCATCAACATACACTCCATTACATTCGTGGCAATAAAAGACGTATCTCTCGTGTGTAGACGGTATCCCCAGTGGCGGTCATAATATTTTCATACGACAGTCGAGGCTAAGAACATTTTACCTTTAAGAGCTCGTACGTAGTTTAGTGCGGCTTATACACTGCGGTACCAACTACCTAATGCAGTAAGAAGCAGGTGTACATAAAATATACACTGTTCACCGTCATCGTATGTCCGAAGGAGATAGCGTTACGGCAACGTAAAGCGCTTAGCATCGTCCTCTCTTCGGAAACGGGACCGTTTTGTGTGTGTGTCTGTGTGTGTACATAGAGTTTCATAACTTTATGAACTGGTATGATGTAACCAAAGCACGAAGGAAGTTGCCGAAATTTTGAGTACTAATGAGTGGCCCCCGGTGTTTACCGAAAGTATACTCTGGGCTGAGCCCTCGCAGAGCCTATGCCCTCCTGTTCTTCATTTGGATGGCGTCCATCTACGGTAACGGCTTAGGTGAGTTATTTGTGTACTTACTTTAGATTTAAGACCGAACTTTACAAATATAGTATAAGTACGTGATCGTGCATGTAATTAACCTAATTTAAATAACTAATATAAAACTTAATATGAACTGATTCAGCCAGATTTTCCCGGCGTAGATTTAGGATTACGTGATAATAAGCTATGATGCATGCTAATACAATTCAGGGAAGCAAGTGGGGCGGGCGAAATTTTCTGGCGTTATACCCGTTCGTATTCAAAGGGAGAATTTCAACATTTGTGAGTATTTCACTGGGGAGAGGTAAAAGCAAGGCGCATATGTCAAATTGATGTACGAGGGCGTTGCGCGGCTCTCTGCTACAGCCCCTATATTGCTCATTTCAAGCGCGATATATTCCGAGATTGGTCTAACCAAGTTTTTTGATTAATCCTCTACGGGACAAAATTAACTGCCAATCCTTGTAGTCTTCATTTTTCCCTCATCAGCAAAACCACGTTTTATCATTTTTTTGGTTTAGAGTATATTTTTTCTTCGAGCAAAATATTTATATTAGTGAAGAAATTAATAATAATATCGAGTTACATTTTAATCACCAACACGAAGTATTTAGTAATTGTTATATAATTAATCCACCATAAGTAGTGGAAAAGCTGCTTAAATGCTATTTGAAATCATCACTTCAAATTTCTTTTGGGCAATCGCAAATTTCAAAATTTCTGAACTTCGAGAATGAAGAAATGATAAATGAGAATTTGTACGATACGATATTTGATGTTGTGAAAGATAAGTAATGAAAAATCAAGAGATGAAGTCAAGTTTGGAAAAGATTTTAAAAGTTTAGTGAATGGAGTTTCAACAGAAAAAGTTTAAGACTGTGTATATTAGAATGATGAAGAGAACTATTAGTATACCGGGTGCGGCACTTAAATTCAAACGACCTTTTATCTCATAAACTATCAATTTTATCGAAAAAATTTTCAGATAAAACTTTCATCGTATGAAGGGTGTCAATTTTGTGTATGGTTATCATCGTGTTTCAGAAAAGCGGCGAAATTTATCCGTATTCAAACTCTAACATAGCAATTAAAATCGAGTAAGCAGGAAATATTAAGGCAACAATTATAGGTGGCAGTTGTTTTAGTATCCATATCTGTCTAAATATCTGATAGTTATAAATTCTAGGAATCTTAAACAGTTAATGATTGACTAAATTGACTAATAAATTATAAACAGAATCCACGCTCCACTAAATGTGATGATAGAAATGCAATTTAGAACTTTTGAATTCCAGCCCATTTTTCAGAATAAGCTGTAGGGATCTCCTTTTGAAGTTGTTCTTGTATAACTGCAGAAACTTCTCTGTGTTTGCACCTGAAAAAGGATTCAAAATTCAATCAAGTATTCATTTTCAAAATAGCATCATTCATTGATTAAAATCTGATATAGATAGAGGGCACCCAAGTACACACAATAAGAAAGTATGTCTTCATCTTCTTTTTTCCACTCTACTAAATTTGCATGGGAAAGCATAATTTTTATCTTACAAGATCTCACACTGAACTGGAAAAAGATTCAAACGACGAGTGAAGACTCTCCAAAAAAGTACGAAGCAGAAACTGGAACTGAATTCAATGAAGAACTTCAGAAGCATTTAAAGTCTTCTGCAACCAACATCAAGTCTTCTAGAAGCAGTATCAAGTCTTCAGGAAACATTTTATGTCTTCCAGAAGGAATAACATGTTCTCTATAAGCATTTGAAGTATTTCATTTTTTTTTATAAGCAGTATCAACTCTTCCGGAGGCAGTATCAAGTAAACAGTTGGGAATCAAGAAAATTATTACTACAAGCAACATCAAGTCTTTTGGAAATATTTAAAGTCTTTTGACAGCAGTATCAAGTCTTCCAGAGGCAGTATCAAGTAATCAGTTGGGAAACAAGAAAATTATTATTACAAGCAATATCAAGTCTTTTGGAAGCAATTAAAGTCTTTTGATAGCAGTATCAAGTCTTCCATAGGCAGCATAAAGTTTTTCTGGAAGCATTTCAAGTCTTTTGAAAGCACTATCAAGTCATCTAGAAATAGTGTCAAGTCTCATAGCACCAGATCAAGTCTTCTAGAAGTAGTACCAACTCTTCTGGAAGCAATATCAAGTCTTCTAGAAGCAGTATCAAGTCTTTCGGAAGCAGTATCAAGTTTCCAGGAAGCATTTCAAGTCTTCCAGATGCAATATTATGCTTTCTATAAGCATTTCATGTCTTCTAGAGGGAACAATATGTTTTCTATAAGCATTTCAAGTATATTATTTTTTTATAAGCAGTATCAAGTCTTCCAGAGGCAGTATAAAGTTTTTCTGGAAGCATTTCAAGGATTTTGAAAGCACTATCAGGTCATCTAGAAATAGTATCAAATCTTGTGGCACCAGATCAAGTCTTCTAGAAGTAGTACAAACTCTTCTGGAAGCAATATCAAATTTTCTAGAAGCAGTATCAAGTCTTTCGGAAGCAGTGTCAAGTCTCCAGGAAGCATTTCAAGTCTCCAGGAAGCATTTCAAGTCTTTGAGATGCAATATTATGCTTTCTATAAGCATTTCATGTCTTCTAGAGGGAATTATAAGCAGTATCAAGTCTTCCAGAAGCAGTATCAAGTAATCAGTTAGGAAACAGGAAAATTATTATTACAAGCAATATCAAGTCTTTTGGAAGCATTTAAAGTCTTTTGATAGCAGTATCAAGTCTTCCATAGGCAGCATAAAATTTTTCTGAAAGCATTTCAAGGCTTTTGAAAGCACTATCAAGTCATCTAGAAATAGTGTCAAGTCTCATAGCACCAGATCAAGTCTTCTAGAAGTAGTACCAACTCTTCTGGAAGCAATATCAAGTCTTCTAGAAGCAATATCAAGTTTTTCAGAAGCAGTATCAAGTCTCCAGGAAGCGTTTCAAGTCTTCCAGATGCAATAATATGTTTTCTATAAGCATTTCAAGTATTTCATTTTTATAAGCAGTATCAAGTCTTCTAGAGGCAGTATAAAGTTTTTCTGGAAGCATTTCAAGACTTTTGAAAGAGTACTTTCAAAAGTCTTGAAATGACTTGATAGTAATCAAGTCATCTAGAAATAGTGTCAAGTCTCATAGCACCAGATCAAGTCTTCTAGAAGTAGTACCAACTCTTCTGGAAGCAATATCAAGTTTTCTAGAAGCAGTATCAAGTCTTTCGGAAGCAGTATCAAGTCTCCAGAAAGCATTTCAAGTCTTCTGGATGCTATATTATGTTTTCTATAAGCATTTCATGTCTTCTAGAGGGAATAATATGTTTTCTATAAACATTTCAAGTATTTCGTCTTTTTATAAGCAGTATAAAGTCTTCCAGAGGCAGTATCAAGTAATCAGTTAGGAAACAAGAAAATTATTATTACAAGCAATATCAAGTCTTCTGGAAGCATTTAAAGTCTTTTGATAGCAGTATCAAGTCATATAGAAGTAGTGTCAAGTCTTATGGCATCAGATCAAGTCTTCTAGAAGCAGTATCAAGCCTTCCAGAAGCAGTATCAAGCCTTCCAGAAGCAGTATCAAGTCTTTTCGAAGCACTGTGAAGTCATCTGGAAGCAGTATTAAGTCTTATAGAAACAATCAAGCCGTCTAAAGCCTCAATTCAAAATATGTGGTCTCCAAAAAAATGTTCGCAGTAGATTCTGAAACCGATTCGGGAAGAAGAAAATTAACAAAATTTGAATGGGTCTTCTAGAAACATTACAAGTCTTCCAGAGGCAATATCATGATTCCTATAAGTATTTCAAATCTTCTAGGAGTAGTATCAGTTTCTCATTGCATATCATTATATCTATGTAGGATCCTCTTTTTCTCCTTCTCATGTTGATTTGTTTCCTTTATTTACCAATATTAATCATTTTCCGCCATTTGGTTGTAAACCCAACCCAATCCAAGCCGTAACTATGAACAGATGGATTGGGTTGCAATTTCCTTTAGAATACACTTTGAACATTATGCTGTTTCTGAAGAAGATTGCAACCTAACCCAACACATACGTTTCTAGTTTCGAATTAGGGTGGGTTCCTACCTCTGAGAGGATTTTTGGGAGAGATGTGGGAGGAAGGAATTTAATGTTTGAGAGTTTAGTAGAAAACGTAATTATGTATGGGATGGAGATATAATAAGGGCTCCTAGAAAATGTGCAGACTAAATACTGGAGGTGGGTGTTGGAATTAACTAGAAAGTCTCCAAGATATATAGTCAGGGAAGAAATGAAGCTGTATAGGTTGAAGGTCTAGTAGGGGACATTGTAATATCTTGGGGGAGTGCTGTAGATAGATTGAAGCAGACAATGGGCGTTATGGGCAGTAAGAAAGGGAAGAGTACTATAGAAGGGTGAAAATGTGTAAGCAGTTGGAGAGCACAGACAGGGATGTGGATATGCAAGAGAGAAGGATGGCGATAAAGGAAAGTAGGTATAATTCGAAATATTACAAGGTGATATTGGAGGGGCTACCAAAGTACTTGATGAGGGAGAGGGATAAGGAGGGGAAGAGGATGGTTCCAGGTGTGGAAATGAGGAGAGGGCCAACAGATATTGGATAGAGGATACAGAAAGAATGCAGATTGTGTGGGAGTCCGTGCAGCAACTCCTGGTGGAGTGTAATAAATTGAGGGAGGAGGAGATGGAATAGAGGCGGGTATTGAGAGAGAAAGCTTAGAGAAGAAGATGGATGCGGAAGGTTATGGACGTGATTACAAGAAGGGATACAGAAATTAACAGAATAGTTATTATAATGATTAGGGCATTATTGTAGTGTTGTTGTAAAATTGTAATCATTTGGGAAACAAGAAAATTATTATTACAAGCAATATCAAGTCTTCTGGAAGCATTTAAAGTCGTTTGGTAGCGGTATCAAGTCTTCCAGAGGTGTATCAACTTTTCTGGAAGCATTTTAAGTCTTTTGAAAGCACTTTCTAGTCTTCTAGAAGCAGTATCAGGTCTTATAGAACCATATTAAGTCTTCTAGAAGCAGTAACAAATCATCTAGAAGCAGTTTCAAGCCTTATGGAACGAGATCAAGTTTTTTACAAGCACTATCATGTCTTATGAAACCAGATCAAGTCTTCTAGAAGCAGTACCAAGTCTTCTAGAAGTCGTATCAACTTTTATTGAATTAGATTAAGTCTCCTAATAGCAGTACCTAGTCAAGCATTTCAGGTCAAGCAGTATAATATCTCAATTCAAAATATGTGCTCCCAAAAAAAATCAACGGATATTGAATGTGAATTAGGAAGAAAAATAAAAAAATGATGGGTGCTAGTTCATCCAGAGTTAAAGAGCTTATAAAACGTATCTAAACAGGTATCCTTTAACAACCAACGAACTTTTGTATGAAACATCAAACGATTGAATTCTTCATTCTTTTCAGTACAAAATTGCTTAAATAATCTGTCATTGTTTTTGATTACGCTGATAGCATTAATTACATATCCCTCATTTCATAGAATGCAAGCACAACTCTAACTCTACCAACTTACAGATTTTGTATCAACAAATGCGAAAAGATACAGTTTTTTGCATAAACACTTTCGTACTTACAATAATTACTAGTGAAGAAAAGCTATAAAAACGTATAAGGGCCCCATCGAAAAATTCATCGAAATCTTTTCATCAATTCTTCTTTGCACTGTATTAATGGTCAACGAACTTTTTTTTAATAATATCTGATGTTGGTTTCTATAACTAATACTCATTACTTCACCTATGGCAGGTATAATTAGGCTTCACCAATAATATGAGGTTTTCCAGATTTTGTAATCATTAAAAAATGTTGTAAGAAACAAGCAATCCATCGCCATCTTGTATGGTTGCGGAAGGAAATAAGATTATTAGTCGAATGATCTTGTAGTTTGGAAAGCTACATAGCATCGATTGTTAAAACTGTTTGACAAACCAAACACATTGGTAATGTATTGTATTCCCCCTTTATAGTTATTCATCACCCCATAATGTATCTATGGTAATCACCGCCCCCCATGGATTGCTGCATCGTCCACCAGGGATATATCTGGTGGATGGAAATCATTGCTTGAGAAGATCTTAATGGTCACATTTGGGAATTGCATCATATTACACAAAATTTTTAGTGAAATGTAACAATTTTAATTCTCAACAATATTATTCTCTTACACATTTATTAGATTATATTAACAAAAAACATGATTATATGAAGATTTGACGTATATCCTTTGATCACAAGTTGTTAATGATGGCAATCTTACCATATGTATGTATTTTAGATGCATTAGCTTCAAAAGCAAATAGAGTTGAATGTTTTTTAAAGGATTTAAAGGATGTAAAATATTAAATGGTACAACAGCTATTGTATCGATAAGAAAATTCACATTGTTGTTATCGTCGTAGAAAAACAGACAGTGACTAATAAAATTCGTTGATAGTGATGATAGTTTTTTAACTTTGATTGGAATTAGATGATTTTGTGTTTTCATTGAAAGATTGGCTCCATGAACTTTCACAGTGAAGAGCTATGTGGCCAAACTTATACAAAGTTTCAGTGTCAATTTCCGTTACTATTTCGAATTGGACGTGTATGTGTTTTTGGAACTTTAAGCTTTATCGTTAGCTTCCACAAAGAATATTCAGTACTAGCATCTCCAGTAAGATCTTTTAAACAATTTTGAATATTATTTTGTATGTTAACAACCTGCAAATATTATGTGTACATCAAATTATTAGTGTTAGTACATCAAGATCAAATTATTTCAAAAGCTGAAAGAAAACGTGCAATAACTTGTCAATTTGGATTGTAAGGCTTTGAGTCGAACTCCGGATGAACCTCATTTCTGCCTCAGCCAACGTTTAATATAAGAAAGAGATAGAAGAATTTTATGATTCTATTCTTTGCACTGTATTAATGGTCAACGAACTTTTTTTAATAATATCTGATGTTGGTTTCTATAACTAATACTCATTACTTCACCTATGGCAGGTATAATTAGGCTTCACCAATAATATGAGGTTTTCCCGATTTTGTAATCATTAAAAAATGTTGTAAGAAACAAGCAAGCCATCGCCATCTTGTATGGTTGCGGAAGGAAATAAGATTATTGGTCGAATGATCTTGTAGTCTAGAAGGCTACATAGCATCGATTGTTAAAACTGTTTGACAAACCAAACACATTGGTAATGTATTGTATTCCCCCTTTATAGTTATTCGTCACCCCCCAAATGTATCTATGGCAATCACCGCCCCCCATGGATTGCCACATCGTCCACCAGGGATATATCTGGTGGATGGGAATCATTGCTTGAGAAGACCTTAATGGTCACATTTGGGAATTGCATCATATTACACAAAATTTTTAGTGAAATGTAACAATTTTAATTCTCAACAATATTATTCTCTTACACATTTATTAGATTATATTACCAAAAAACATGATTATATGAAGATTTGACGTATATCCTTTGATCACAAGTTGTTAATGATGGCAATCTTACCATATGTATGTATTTTAGATGCATTAGCTTCAAAAGCAAATAGAGTTGAATGTTTTTTAAAGGATTTAAAGGATGTAAAAAATTAAATGGTACAACAGCTATTGTATCGATAAGAAAATTTACATTGTTGTTATCGTCGTAGAAAAAAAAGACAGTGACTAATAAAATTCGTTGATAGTGATGACAGTTTTTTAACTTTGATTGGAATTAGATGATTTTGTGTTTTCATTGAAAGATTGGCTCCATGAACTTTCACAATGAAGAGCTATGTGACCAAACTTATACAAAGTTTCAGTGTCAATTTCCGTTACTATTTCGAATTGGACATGTATGTGTTTTGGAGCTTTAAGCTTTATTGTTAGCTTCCACAAAGAATATTCAGTACTAGCATCGCCAGTAAGATCTTTTAAACAATTTTGAATATTATTTTGTATGTTAACAACCTGCAAATATGATGTGTACATCAAATTTTTAGTGTTAGTATATCAAGATCAAATTATTTCAAAAGCTGAAAGAAAACGTGCAATAACTTGTTAATTTCGGTTGTAGGGCTTTGAGTCGAACTCCGGATGAACCTTATTTCTGCCTCAGTCAACGTTTAATATAAGAAAGAGATAAAAGAATTTTATGATTCTATATCCGATTGGATGCAAATTTTCTGCACATTTTCTGAACATACTTTATTCTGCTTCAAATTTCATCTGATCTTTGTAGCAGGTTTACCAATAGAATTATCTTCTTATCGGTTTCATCTTGACTCATCTTAAAGTGCTTATGTAATATCCGGAAAGCAATTGATCCAGCATCCAATGTGCGGTATTGGCACATTACGATTAAATTATCTCATAAGCTGGAAAAAAATGTGCAGAAACTTGTCAACTCGAATTGTAAAGGTTTGATCGAATTCAAACCTCATTTCTACCTTAATGGCTTTATCAAAATGGATAGGTAGTCTATCTAGATATAACAGAGAATTTTCTGTTTTGATTGTTACATATTGATTTTCGTTTGAAAATTGCTTACTGTCTCATTCCCCTTTTCGAAGCGGTTAAAGTGTAAGCAGTAACGAATTAGTGGTATTTTACATTTACTTCTGCCAACGGCAACTAGACAATTTAATTAAGAAGTACTCAAAATAATATCCTTAATTAGAGCCCTCAAAGTTCCGTCGACCTAGCGCCGACGTCGACTAATAACGTTTTCACCCTATTTCGAAACTGCGGTAATTCAAGAGGGATATACGTCCGTTTCCGTACAAATTAAATTTGCTGAAACCGTTCGCGACGGCACGATCTCTATAAGCCCGGATGTTTACCGCTTATCTTTTTATTACTTTCAGTCCCCGGGCGTTGGATGAGAACCAACCCGACGTCGGAGATGGCACCGAAGAAACTATTGTATTTCACTGAAACTTTCGTGTCAAGATTTTATCAAATCATAGCGGATTAGAGGTCTTCTAATCCGAGTATCCTATATATTTATAGAAAAAAGGGATAAAGAGATTTCCGCACATCCATTCGTGTCGGGATGTACCAAAATGTGAACAATAAAACCGGAAGTCTGGTTGGACGCGCATTTGTACAGATGAAGCGCAAACAACCCAGCGCTCCCAAATTATGTATTCAGAGGACGACAACTTCCCTTTCTAATTATCCCGTTTTTCCTGTTAGCGGAAATTCAACGTCACTGTTTTACTAGGTGCATAATATAACGAACATTGTTGACATTTAAATCACGAATTAAATAATTCAATATAAATTCAAGTAGTATCGGTGAATTGTTAGATTGTTCGTCTCGGTGATTCAGTTTTAGCTCCGAGAAACTAAATACCTGCAAAATTGGTGCTATTAAAGTTAAAGTAGAAAATAAACGCCTGGGTATGGTACGTGTGGAATGGGGTTGTTCTACAATTGTCTCTTACAAAGGGATGAAACTGGAACTGAAATTATTCCAATGGCCGAAATGCGATGTCTTCCACTGTTTAGTGTAGAGAATAGTATTCCCGGGAGTTTTTCCCTGCACGTGCCCTATTAAAGAGATATACTGCCAGAACTCTGATTGCAGGGCGATTTGGAATCAAGTTTTTTCGCCCAAAATGCGGCCCTACGAATTCCCGATCCCTGTAAAGTTCGATTCCGGAATTTAAAGCATCCACTGACTAAATAAAACAGTCTGCCGCCTAACAAACATTCTCCGATAGGAAATTTATTCTATTACCCTTCAAGATGTATTGGTTACTCCCGCACTATTAGCTTTCCGCTACACCATCCAAAAACACCATAAAATTACTATTTTAATAGTTTACCATGCAGAGAAAATTAATTAATAAATTAAAAGCCGCCCAAACTCTCGTAAAATTTAAAATCTGTCATAAACTGAATTCGGAGTGTCATATACCACGTTCGAAACAGGGCGGAGATGAGGTTGAACAGGAAGCGAAATCCCGGTTGTATCGGCGGCAATAAATCGCTTTTGTTCCCGTAATTTCACATACATCGTACGGTCTCCATTCAAAACTTTCCAATATTAGAGACAGACTACATTTCGGAACCTTAATAGATTTATATTCACCATTAATTATTCATTTTAATAAAACATTGAGACATTGGTGCATTTAATTAATTTGAAATTAATTAATTAGAATTGAAGCTGTTTGAAAACGATTCAAATAATCTGAAATAACCGTAATATAAAAATTTAATAAACGTAATTAATATTTCATTTGGTTGGATGTTTGAATAGAGTCAATAATAAATAACGTTGCATGTCCTAATTAATTATTAATAAAAATTGCGGAAAGTAGTCTCGACCCTTTTAATGCACACTCAATTTAAACAATTTTAATATCTAATCATAATCAACCCGTTGTGTATTATTATGGAACTAAAAGAAAAATTTACACTAAACTACCTTAAAAGTTGAAATATTCATGTTTACTCTTTTTCGGTACATTCCAATTTATACTATTTTCAGAGGAAACATTGCTTAGAGGCTCTTGTGTCTCGTCATGTCACTTTTGTTTTCAGATTAACATAAAAAAATTCCTCCTAAGTATTAGTTAGATTTTTACTTGCAAATTTCCTATAAATTATTTCCAAATTTTCAATTACCATACTAATACCATGAGTTCCAGACATGACCGGTAATGTAATTTGTCCGGAATGTAGGAGGAATTCTACGCCGTTTGGAATTTCGACGATTTAGATAGAAAATACAAAAGTAATTTTATTAGACCTCAACATTACAACATATAATCCCCATCTAACCTCTTCTCCAATCTTACGAACAAGATCACTTTGTGCCATGTCAATGTCCATAGTTTAACTGCTCACTTTAATCACTTTTTGGTCACATTTGAATCTGGTGGTTTTGACATCATCTTGGTGAATAAAATTTGGCTCAAGCCTTCCCTACATTCTCCTATGTTTATTCTTCCGGGCTATCGTCTGCTGAGAAATGATCGTGTGCTTTCTGGGGGGGGGGGGAAGGTGTTGCTGCATATGTTAAAGATCACCTACAGGTTGACATGATTGAAATGTCTGAGGGATCCTCGCGAGTAATGGAATTCCTTTTGATTGAGGTTCAGTATTTTGATACTAAACTACTATTATGTGTTTTTTTATTGCCCCCAATGATTAATTACTTCGAGCAACTTGAGGATCTCCTTGAAAGACACAGTATGTGCTATGACACAATAGTATTAATGGGCCATTTCAATACGTGTACATTGAGAGATGACCTACGTAGTGACAAACTTCGATTTGTTACTTCTTCCGCAAATTTATCTATCATCCCTTCTCAGTCATCCCATCACCTTCCTTCGTCTGACTCTCTGGTTGACTTGATCATCTTTTTAGGTCTTTTCAGTTTTGTTAGGGATTTCAAACATGTTAACCTTTAAGAATTCAACTCTGATGCGCCGAGGATAGACTGGAAACCGTTATATCTTATGACGGACATTGATGCGAAAGTTAATTATTTTAATAACAAAGTAACACGTTTGTATGACAAACATGCAGCCGATAAGGCAAAGGAGAGTGAAACATTGTGCCCCCCTGGTTAACTAATAATATTAGGGATCTCATGAGCGAACGTAATAAAGCAAAAGTTTTGTATAGACGTAACCTGCCAATTGATAACTACAACTGTTATCGATCTCTTCGTAACAGGTGCAATCATAAATGCAAAAATGCTAAAAAAACATTTTTATTGGAAATTATCTTTGTCAACACCAACTACTTTCTGGAAGACCTTGCGATGTCTTGGTGTTATTGACTCCAAACTCACGCAATCCACGCCGGATCCTAACTTGTTGGCCAGCTATTTTGCCAAATCGCCGTAATGCTTGACACTATTCAGAAAGCTACCTTAACTCAAATTATTCGTGCATCAGGAACATGGATGATACTCGTGGTTTTTCATTGACTATGGTTGACTCGGAGGTTGTTCGTGATGCTCTCACTCAAACCCGCTCTACTTGCTGTGGTGCTGACCTTATTTGTCTAAAGCAAATTTTGCCAATACTAGATTCTGTTGTGCCTCCGCTGACCCATATTTTTAACTTCTCCTTTGAATCATCCTCCTTCCCATCTATATGGAAACATGCTCAGGTTGTCCCCATTCCCAAATTGAAAACCCCAATTTTGTCTAGCGACTATCGTCCTATTTCAATCCTTCCTATTTTGTTAAAGGTTCTGGAGTGTATTGTATACACACAGGTTTATGATTTTCCTCAGGAGCGTTGATTGATCAGTGACAGGCGTGGTCATAGTACTACTTCATACTAATTGATGAAGTTTCTTCCAACAACATCGTAGGAAATATATATAATAAGCCATACCAAAGCTTTTTCTTTTTATATATTTACTTCATACTACTTCCTTGATCAAGATTATGGATGATATAAGACTTGCCTGTGATAATTGTCGTCTCACTATTTTGGTTCTACTTGATTTCAGCAAAGCCTTCGGCTCTGTCGATTACGATCTTTTTCTTTCCATACTTTTATCTATTGGTTTTTCTTCCTCTAGTCTGTCATGGTTTCAATCATATCTTTCTGTGTGCCCGTGCCAATTCAATCTTTTCCAATCGCTTTGAGCTTTCTTGTGGTGTGCCCCAGGGCAGTGTTTTCGGTCCATTGCTGTTTTCTATCTTCATTGCTAGTGTCACCAAGGTTATTTCTTCAAATTTTCATCTTTACTTACGCGGATGATCTGCAAATTTATGCCGATACATCAGTTGATGACTTTCCTCAAGCTATTGAGCGAATTAATAATGATCTTGCTAAAGTATCTGAGTGGTCTAAACTATACGGTTTGAAACTTAATGTTAATAAGACCCAAGCCATAATATTTGGTACAAATCCTTTACGGAGCAGACACCGTCAACTGTCACCTACAACCGTCATTAAATTTTCGGATGTAGTTAAGAATCTTGGTGTTATGATGGGCTCTGTACTGTCTTGGCGCCCTCAGGTTCAGGCTATTTGTAAGAAGGTTTACTCCTGTTTTCATTCTCTTCGTAAATTTAAGTGTTTTCTTCCTTCGTACGTTCGACGCAACCTTTGTTACTCGCTCATTTTTCCACATCTTGATTATGCAGATACGGTTTGTACTGACCTGTCGATATCCTTGTGTAATAAACTCCAGAGACTACAAAATAATTGCATACGTTTTATATTCGATCTTGGAAAATATTGTCATATTACTCTTTACCGCAACAGTTACCGCAACAGTTTTCGATAACATTCATAACATATTTGAATATTGTTCAAGAACTCATCTTTCTCTGTTCGTCACCGTTTATGGACGAACCTCCTTATGCTCGCCCTCCGGCATGATTACTTTGATAGCAGGGCGAGTACGGCTCTCTCACTAATTAACTTCTCGCCTTCTCCATCTTTAGCAGTATAAATAACCGTAGTCCGTGAAGTACTGTCTCAAATTCCTACACCGTCCCCTTAATTGTAAAAACTTTGTCATCTTCCATGGTTGGTGTATTCGGGTTTTATTGTGCCTTTTCTTCTCAGTTTTCCTGCTGTTACGTCTCTTGTATGTATTAAGTCTCTTGAATCGTCTCTTGAACGTATCTTGATCCCGATTTAGGGTCAGTTTGGAACTAGAATTTCTAGTAGAAAGATAATAACAAAGAAATTAAACACAACTATTTTAATTCTAGGTCTAGTGTAAGGTCTAGCAGTGCCGTCCTAAAATATTTGGTGCCCCAGGCCTGAATTGGACGAACGAAATGAGTGCGCTCTAATTCATACAAAATTAAAAAAAAGGTTTTAGTTGTAGGCCTATTGTTAGTTTTAGTTTTACCTTTGAAGTCTGATGGCGCACAACTAAACTCAAAACATTCCACTTCTAGGTCTAGTGTTAGTACTAGATTTACTTCATTATACAGGGTTAACAAATCAGTTTGTAAAGTACTATATTTCAGATATTATTTATTGCAGATGCAGTTGTTAAAAAATGTCTTCAGATACATAACTAAACGCAACCCAACGGTTTATATTCGATATTTTCATACAAAATTCAATGCTAAAACAAAAGGTTCGCAGAGAAGACACCTGGATACTTCTATGATGGGAACACCATGCAGTTCATTGCAAAAAGAGGCGCCCCCTAGAGTTGGTGAGAAAAATTTGAGAAAAGGTTAACTTGATTGATTTCGCGGCAGACTAATAAAAATGCAATACCACATATAAAACTGTTTGGGACGATCCATCAAATTCCCATTTTGAAGTTTAGCAAACTTTAGTATTGATTGCAATAGATCTCGTTGTACTTGAAAAATGTAATTTATTGTGTAATCCAGTGTTATTCAATCTTAGTCATCATGGTGAGAAAAGTTTCTTGAAATATTTTTTTATGGAGCCCTTCGTTCGTTAATAGTCCCAGAATTGATCTTAAGGATGGTGCATCTCTGCCTGTATTATAGAAGCTCTATTTAAGAATATATCTTTTTTTAACGAGATCGGGGAAAATCTGTAACCAGAGTTCCGGCCTGAAGTTCTTGAGCGGCCGGATAGTGTGGGGTTGGAGTCCATCTTTGGATCTCCAACCCACTAAAAACCCCTTTCCTCGTATTCCCCGGAATCACCCTCTCGGGCTTTCGTCGGCTTTCCTTGATATTCTCCCCGGAACCCCCGTCGCACTACTCTTCATCTCCTCCCCTCGTCTCCTCTGCATTTCCCCAGCTCTTCTCCAGGATTTCCCGTATCTCTGCCTCCATACCATCGCTCTTCTCTCCTTACCACGTCTCAGATGAAATAGCCCCGTCGAATTCTCCTCCTCTCTCTCAGACAGTAAAAATCACAATTTCCAGGTTGTACTCCGCCAAGACATCGTTTACCATTTATCAGTTCTAGAACATAGGCAACGATTAATTTTTAAATTATTGATTATTGAAAGTATACCTGGGCGGGTGGTGTCTGGTTTCAACCCTACTCCCCTTTTTCCTAAGGACGCTCCTGTTCCTGTCCACTTTTCTCCTCGCGTCCCTTTGTCCCGACTACCTCCCTCACGATGTTCTCCACAACATTCCATCTGTCCTCACTCTCCAGCATCACCCCTATACAGTTTTCCGGAGTCAGGATCAAGCCCAGCAATTCATACATCTCCACTCTTTCCCTCCTCCATCGGTGGCATTCAAAAAATGTGTGTTCCACATCGTCCATAACTGCACAATACACGCAGTCTTCATCACCCACCTTCTTATAGTCGTACAAGTAAGTCCTAAAACACCCATGCCCGCTTATGAGCTCTCTCAGGTTATAATTAATTTCGCCCCACCGTCTATTGATCCATGGTATTATATTTGGTATCAACCTTTTGCTCCATCGGGCTTTTCCGCTATCCCTCTTCAATCTATCTTCCCATTTGCTGTGTAGTTTTGTAGTTATCTCTTGCTTGCTGGTGTCCCCCTCCTTCTTACTCTTTCTAATCTTATACATGAGGTCCATCGACAACGTACTTCCTATCACCAGTAAAGCCTCAGTGGATACGGTCCTATAGGCACTCGTAACCCTTATCAGAATTCTCCTCTGTATTCTGCCCAGCTTTTCGGCATGCTTCTTCACATTAAAGGCATCGCTCCAGGCATAGCAGGCGTACATCTTCTGAGAATATATCACAGATGCTATCATCTTTCTTCTCTCCGCCCGGGGACCGTTCTCTGTGTCTTACTTTATATATATTCTATGTGCGTGCGCCAACTCATATCTTTCTCGCTCATCACTCCAAGATACTTTACTACCCGCTGCGACTCGAATGTGTGTCCTTTGACCGTTATCTGAACTTCCCTTTTTGACTTTCTACTTTTCAGCATCACAGCCTCTGTCTTTTCCGGTGCCATTTCAATACCCATTTCTTCCATTTTGTCACTTCGTTTTTTCAGTGTTTTTTAAGTTGTTAGTTCTATTTCCTCCAATTGCTATTTAGGAACTTCCTTTTTTGACTTTCTACTTTTCAGCATCACAGCCTCTGTCTTTTTCGGTGCCATTTCAATGCCCATTTCTTCCATTTTGTCACTTAGTTTTTCCAGTGTTTTTTAAGTTGTTAGTTCTATTTCCTCCAATTGCTATTTAGTTACTATCACCGCAAAGTCGTCCGCATACGCAACAAATTTTACTGTTTCTAGTTTGTTTTGTTTCAACAGTTGGTCGAAGAAAATATTCCACAAAACCGGGCCTAAGATCGAGCCCTCTGGAACGCCCATGGTCATTTGGTAATTTCCTCCTTCATATTCGACACTTTTATTACTTAAATATCTTTTAATTATGTTAAGCAAGTATGCTGATATGATGTTCTTCTCTAATTCCTCCACTATTTTTCCCTACGGAGCCGTTCCAAAAACATTCTTTACGTTCACTGTAACGAGTAGACATTTCTGTCTCTTGCTCTTTTTCGGTCGTTTTAGCTTCTTTGGAAACCGCCTCGATGGCATCTGTGGTTGACCTGCCCATCACAAAACCATACTGATCCTTAGATAGCCCTTTCCCCATTTGCAATTCCTCGTCCAGTCTATTTTTATGTAAGAGTATATCTGGATCAATATCTGAATGTATCCAGATTTCTCATATAAATAGATTATTGTGAAACGCGTCAATATTTTTGCCAATCCATTCATTTTATCCAAAATGGACTAATGCAATTCAATGCAAATCTCATGGAACCATACACTGCGGATATACCGATGGATAAGTGTCAAAATACGTTGCTTCCCCACAAAGAATTGTTAATGATTTTCCTGACTTGAAAGCAGTCTTTTATCTGACTGCTTTTTCTTTCCAATTTAGTCATGTTTGATTGATCTACTTCCAGAGAACTTGATACTACTTCCAGAAGACTTAATATTGCATCTAAGTGACTTTATAGTTTTTCCAAAAGCTTGCAATGTCTCAAGAAAACATAAATAGTTTCCAGAAGACTTGCTACAGCTCCTGGAAGATTTGATACTGCTTCTAGAAAACTTTAAATGTTCCAGAATATAATAAAATATATTGGGTATATGTGGGTGCTTTTTCAAAAGGCAGCACCCATTATATTTTCAAAATCCGGAAAATTCGCATAGGTGTGGATTCTCTAAAGCGTTTTAGTGGAACCCTGGGTTTCCGCGGAACACAAGATGAAGAATTGGTGTAATCCAACAATAATTGCAACCTCACCTCTGTCATTGTTTTAAAAATTATTCTATATTCTTCTAATGAACAGTTTCATTTTGTGCTAATAGTATTTCTTTATAAGAAGAAAATTAATATGGATATACAAGATCTTTCTGACGTATTTTATTATACCTCACTTTGATAAGGATAGCTCAAAGAGGATGGACCATCTATCATCATTATTGATTCTCTATCACATCCATTGAAAGATGGACATTTCCAATAAAGAGCAAACCCAAAAAAAATATTTATCCAATTTCCCCTTTCCTGCAAAAACATATCTTTATTTCTTTAAGATTTTAGCTATCTACCTTTAAAGTCTGATCCAAAATGAGAAAGGGACATTTCATTTTTCAGGATATTTCGTTAATCTTTTGGTATAGTGTTTTCCTGAATATAGTTTAGCATCAAAATTTTTCTCATGATAAACATTTATTTTGTAAAAGAGATTACGTCGTAGCACACGGATAACATTCGAACCGGATGTAAAATGCTTAAGAAAAACCTTTGATAGCATACTACCATTTAAGATGAAATGAACATTTTCAAATAATAAATTTAAAATATATCGTTAAGTAAGCATATTTTAAATTCAACGTTTATGGCGCCATTAATTATTGTTGCATATTGCTCTATAACAAAAATTAAATTCGTAGCAAACTATTTTAATTGATTATGAAACTATATTAGTCATTTTATGTTATAGAGAAACAGTTTTGACCCGATATCATCCGGAAGTTTATCAAAAGCTAACCTTTAGAAGTCCTTAAACGTGGAAACTTAACAAAGTGGAATTATAATAAACAAGTAAAGAACTAACTTTTATATTGATTTTTCATCGTAAACTATCTTCACAAATTAATTTCTGCAAAAAAATTTCTGTATTATTTTTAATTGCAATTTGTAGATCAACATTTTTAATGTTATACCTGGAGAATAATCACGCATTTTCTATTTTTATTGATGAGCAGGATAGTAGGGATATGTGCATACATGTTATCATAGCAATTTGGAGCTAATCGTATATTATGTATTACACATTTTTTCAACATTTCACTGCTTTGGCAGTGGCCAAACTGCAGTGTTGAGGTTTTAATTCAGCACTAAAATACAACCTTACACTACCTTTGTGTTAGCACTACTTAGCATTGTTACTAGAACTAACACTAACCCTACAACAAGATCCGTTCACGTTATCCTTTCAAGTGATGATAACTTTTTAAATCACATATTGATTTATCAATTGATTTAATCTGCATTAGCATTGCAATCACAAGACAGAACAATCGATCCAAAACTATTTTAGAATAATTTGTTACCTTCAACATAAATAAATTCATTCAAAGAAAACTACAAAAATGTAAAGAATCCGCCCCCTTTTCAATTTTCTTTGTTCGTAATCGCATTCGATTTCTTGCAAGATGCAATCTGTTTAGAAGCTCGACTGCTTCAATTCGTATTCGATGAATTATTACAATGTAAATTTAACTTTACGTTCCATTATAACCGGATTTCTCTTGACGAGAAATTTTCTTTTGTCGCTACGACGACGTCTTTTTCTTTCGCTCGCGAGAAAGAAGCGATAACGAAATATTTTATTAAGTATAGCGAAGACTTTAGTTTTTAAAGTTTCGAACCTAACGGTTCGCTTGAGGACAGTTTCGAAGCGAGTTAATTATTGAAATTTCGTAATGGATCAATACGCACTCAAAGAGTTACGTGTTATGCGTAAATTACGCGGTTTTCCGGTTCCGTGAAAAACAAAAAAAAATGGAAAATATTTTTTTTGAATTCCCACTCTCTCGTAGTACATTATTTCACGGTTGGCCTTTCTAATTTTCCATGCCATTCAATTTAACGAACAACTCCATTCGGAAACCGCTACAATAAAAATTAAAATAACGTTTTGAGTTCTCATCCGATTTTTTTAAATCAATGTTCGTTTTTTGGAATTTATCCCGATTGGCTTTTTTTATGTTTTCTTTAGAACGTAAATTGAATTGTTGTTTTTTTGTTTTGGTCAAATCAATAAAATTTCGCTTTTTTTGTTGCAGTGAATGGTATGAGGATAACTGGATTATCAGCGCCGAAAATCGCGGATCTCAGGGACAAATTAATCCTCGAATGCAAATTCGACACCGGAGGCGAACAATTATTCGCTGTTAAATGGTACAAGGATGAACAAGAATTTTTCAGGTAAATCTAATCATCCTATTAAACTATTTTAAAAAATTTTCAAATTCTTTATGTAAATATAACAATTTGAACCTTGATGATAGTTTGCTTCAAAATTTCGATAATATTGTCTAATTATTTTTATATAACATTATAAACTAGAAATGTTCTTAATATTTTTTCTTAAAATCGTTAGTTTGTCCATAAAATAATAATAACTTTACAGGACTGTAACTTGGAGGGGATTTTCAAAAAAATTTTGTTAAAAGGCGGCCCTTAATTTTCGCTGAAAAATTACCCTTTTTTTAACATTCTGTATATAATAATTCCTGGAAATAATTCACTAGATATTTTGGAAATTTTCTATTACAGGTTTTGATAAATTAGACAATTTCTTCTTTGATAACTTTGAACTAAAATTGTTAAGTTACGATTTGATATATATCATCGTAATTCTTAAAAAATTAATAAAAATTCAAAGCCAATATAATTTTTGGAAAATCACAAATAATCTCAGAGTAATTAGATAATTTCTTCTTTACTAACCTTTTGTTGGGAATTTCAATAATATTACTTGATAATTTTATTTTTATGCGATTGCATATTTTGCATATAACTTCATATTTAGCATTTTTCCCGCATACACATTTAGTTATTCATATACCTCGGTATACTCGCATATACGTCGTCGTTTATGTTCTTACCGCATATTTTACTGCATATTTCGACCAATTTTAACCGCATATAAAAACCGATATTGCTTATTTTAATCGTATATAAATCCGATCTCTAATCATTACATTTTATTCCGTTTTTGTGGATATTCCAACAATATTACATTATAATATTTAGTTTGCTATATGGTATAATTTATACCATATCATATACTACAATTTTTACGCTACGATTTGACAAACCTATCTTATTATTATTCTTAAAACTGCAGTCGATATGATTTTTTGACAATTTCGTATAATTTCTGAATGATTAGACAATTCCCACTTTTATAACTTTTTCAATTACGTTATCTGATAATTTTTATATCATATTAGATAATATATGAAAAATTACGATGTAGTATACGAATAGTCTTAATATACATGGGTTCGCAAATAACTCTTTCACGACATATAGGGGGTCAAAATTCATTTTTAAAAGTATTCCCTACACCACTGCTAACTTAGTTAAACGGGTAGAATATTTGGATAAAGTGTAATCAATTGTCCTTCAATTCTCTGATAAATGTATGAGTAAAGCAATAGTTTTTGAATAAATTATGGTTTTCAAGCAGCCATATGACCACTCTAGTCTTGGCAAGCAATCTTGCAATAATAAATATTGGACATATTGAAAATGATGCAATTGTTGTTCGTGAAGTATTCTCCATACAGATGACTGTGATGTATAAATTTTCAGAAATTTAAATAACAAGTTTTCTTCAGACCTGTTTTTTTTTTAAATCGTTATTTTAATCAGAACCTTGATCAATTTTGATAAATAATTGTTCACATTACACAAAAATACTGCCTGTTTAACAAAATTAGTAGTGGCGTAGAAAAACTTTTTAAAAAAGAATCTTTTATTACAGATGTTTCTTTTTAGAAGAATTTTTGACGCCATATATCTCATTAAATAGGCATTTGCGAGTCCATGTATATTAAGACTATTCACCTTAGTTCTTCATGTAGTATATCATATCATTCTTCATTAAACTTTTGGCAATTTGATCTTTGAAAATTTTAATAATTTCTGAGTATAAGTACGAAGACTTTCACGGCCGTTGTTATTGAACTAAAATTAGAACCAACATTAGCACTAACACTAGAACTATAGAACTATAGAACCAGGACTAATACTAGATCTAAAACTAGAAAGTTTCGGGTTTTGCCGTGCGTCTTTTGAAAAAATGTTTGACGTTTCGGATGCCATGTTGCAAGCTCCTTCGGATACTACATCGAAGAAACTACTTCGAACCAGTTTCTGAAAAACATGGCATCCGAAACGTCAAACATTTTTTCAAAAGATGCACGGAAAAACCCAAAAGTTTTTAATTTTAGATTTAAGTAGTATTAGTCCTAGTGGTAGTTCTAGTATTAGTGCTAGTGTTAGTTGTATTTTTAGTTCAATTTTTGAGTAATTAAAAAATTTGTTCTCTTATAACTTTTTCCTGGAAATTTCGATTACATTACCTTCTCATCTTTATGTCATGTCATAAATTACAATCTTTAAGCTACGATTTGAGATATATGTCATATCAAATTTCTTAAAACTAAAGTCGATTAAACTCCATTTAATTTCTAAATAATTAAACAATTTTCTCTTTGATTTGTTTATTTTCCTGGCGATTGTAATGTTATTACCTGCTAATTTTTAAATCATAGCATAAACTACAATTCAAAACTGCAATCTGACAATTAATCGTAATTCTTAAAAATGAAATCAATAATATTTTTTTAAAATTTCATATGGCACATTGATTTGATCATTTCTTCTTTCATAACTTATTCCTGGAAATGTCAATAATTACCGTATAATTTTCAAATCATATTATAAACCACAATCTGTAAGCTATAATTGCACATATATATCATATGATTATTCTTAAACATTCAGGCGATATTATTTTTGAAAATTATAAATAATTTTTGAGCTATTCTACAATTTTTTCGTTGATAACTTTTCCTCCCTGCAAATTCCAAAATTGTTAATTTATATATTTTATATCATGCCATAATGCACAATCTTTAAGCTAGAATTTGACGTATATATCATACCACAATTCTTAAAAATGCAATCGATATGATTTTTTGAAAATTTCATTTATCTTCTAATTAGACAATTTTCTCTCTGATTTAATGATTTTCCTGCAAATGTTCATGATATTCTCTTATATTTTTTACTTAGTATCATAAGCCACAATCTTTAAACTAGAATTTGATGTATTTTTGAAAGGGTTCTAATAATTTCTGAGTAATTGTAATTTCTCTTTTGATACCAATTTCTTGAAAATTTCAATAATATTACATAATTATTTTTATATTATGTTAAATATATTAATAAAAATGAATAATTTAATTAAATTTAAATGTATTTTGGTAAATTGTACAAGTAAATTGGTACAAATATCATATCATAATTTTTAAAAATGCAGTCGATATAATTTTTTTCCAATTTCTTCTACCAGATCTTTTTGCTAGAAATTTGAATAATATTGTCTAATATTTGTTATGTCATATAAATTAGAATATTTCAGCATCATTCTGACATATATATATATATATATATATATATATTTGTTTGTTGGAATATAAATTTCAGTAATACTATTTTATTATATCCAGATCATCTCATATACTAGAAACTTTCAAATTCATGTTATTAGTTTTAAATATAAAGTGGATATGATGTAGTATTGACAATTTCATTTTTTTTACCTTTTTCCTTAAAATTTCAAAATATTACGTTATAATTTTTATGTCATATCATAACGCTGCAATTGGACATATATCATAATTCTTAACAACCAAGCCGATATAATTTTTTGAAAATTTTATATGACATGGTAATTAGATCATTTCTTCTTTCTTAACTTATTCCTGGAAATGTCAATATATTAGCGTATAATTTTTAAATGACATAAACTACAATCTTTAAGCTACCATTTCAGATATAATTCATATCATTATTCTTAAAAATTCAGACAATATTATTATTGAAAATTACAAATAATTTCTGAGCTATTCTACAATTTTCTTTGATAACTTTTTCTTGAAATTTCAATGAAATTACTTTATAGTTTTTATAACATGTCAAAAACCATAATCTTTATGCTAGAATTTGACGCGAATAGACGAATAGAAGTTTTTTTTGTTAAGCTTCTATTCGAGATATATGTCATCAAAATTCTTAAAAATGCAGTAGATATGATTTTTTTAAAAATTTAGATTATTTTTTCTTTGATATGATGATTTTTTCTGGAAATTTCTATGATACTCTCTTATAATTCTTACATAATATCATAAACCAAAATTTTTAAACTACAATTTGATGTATATATCATATAATTCTTAAAAATATGAGGATACGATTTTTTGAAAGTTTTCTAGTAGTAATTGTAATTTCTTCATTGATACCTATTTCTTGGAAATTTTAATAATACTACCTAACTATTTTTATATTATATTATAAACTACCATCATTAAGCTACAATGTGACATCAATATTATATAATTTTTAAAAATGCAATCGATATGACTATTCTGGTAATTCCTTCTATCAGATCTTTTCGCTATATATTTCAGTAATATTGTTCTATATTTGTTATATCATATAAACTAGAATATTTTGCTTCATATTGGCATATATATCACATGATAACACTTAAAAATACAAATTATATGATTTACGAAAATTTTGTATTATTAGACCATTTTTTATTGTTATTTCTGTATTATATCATATACTACAAACTTTTAGCTTAAATTTGTCACACATTCCGTATTATAAGTCTTAAAAATAAAGTCGATATGATTTTTTTTTAATTTCCTAATATTTTTGATAAATTAGGCAGGTTCTTATTTATTAAGTTTTTGCTGGAAATTTCAATCATTTTACCTATTATGTTTTATTTTATTTTATAAACTGTTACTATCTTCAAACGATAATCTGACAAATAATTATAGCAATAATTATAAATAATCATAATTCTTAAAGATTCGGCCAATATGCTTGTTTAAACAATGTCTGAATAATTAGACAATTTCTTCTTTGGAACCTATTTTCTGGAAATTTTAATAATGTTATCTTATAATTTTTATGTTATATCATAAACCACAATCATTAAGCTACAATTTGACATATATATCATATCATAATTTTTAAAAATGCAGCCGATATAATTTTTTGACAATTTCATATAATTTCTAAATAATTAGATCGACAATTTCTCCTTTAAAACCTCTTGCTGGAAATTTCAATAATATCATCCTATACTTGTTATATCATATTATAAACTAGAATATTTTAACTTCATTTTGACATATATGATAATACTTAAAGACACAAATTATATGACTTTTTAAAAATTTAGTAATTTATAATATTTTTTTGTTGAAATATAAATTTCAGTAATATTATCTTATTATTTCTATATCATTTCATATACTAGAATCTTTAAGCTTGAATTTGACATATATATCATGTTATAAGTTTTAAATATAAAGTTGATATGATTTATTACACATTTCCTACTATTTTTGACAACTACTTCTTTGGTTCCTGAAATATCAATATTATTATCTAATAATTTTTATATTATATCATAAACTGCAATAATAAAACCACAATTTGAGGTATATATCATATCAAAATTTTAAAAAATGCAGTTGATATGATTTTTTTGAGACTTTCATGTAATTCCTGAGTAACTAAACAATTTTCTCATTTCTTTTAATGAAATTTTTAAAATTGCCTTATAATTTTGACATTACATCATACATTCTAATCATTAACCATCGTAACTATCATTTGCTTATATACCATATCATAATTATTAAAAATGCAGTCGAAATTTTTTTTGAAAATTTTATGTTGTTGAGTAATTAGACAATTTTTCCTAGAAATTTCAGTTATATTACGTTACAATTTTTATATTATATTATAAACCACAATTTTTAAGCTATAATTTCACATATATCTCATCAAAATTCTTAAAAATATAGACGATATAAAAGTTTTGAAAATTTCATATTTCTGAGTAAATAACTAATTTCTTCCTTCATATTTTTTTGTTAATTTCAATAAGAGGCCACAACTTGGCACATATATCACATGATAAAACTTCAAAATGCAGTCAATATGATTTTATGACAATTTCATATAATTTTTTAATAATAAGACAATTTTTTCTATGAGAACTTATTCTTGGAAATTTCAATAAATTTACCTTATAATTTGTAAGTCATATCATAAATTGCAATCTTTAAGCTACTATTTGACCCATATATCATATTATAGTTCTCTAAAATACGATCGATATATATTTTTTTTAATTACATATATTTTGAATAATTAAATGATTTCTCTTTGATAACATTTTTCTAGAAATTTCGCTCATTTTACCTGATAATTTTTGTATCATATCATAAATCACAACCTTTAAGCTTTAATTCGACATATATATATCACATCATAATTCTCAAAAATTTAGGCGATATGATATTTTGAAAATTTTATTTTTCTTAATAATTAAACAATTTTTTCTTTGATAACTTCTTCCTGAAAATTTCAATAACATAATTTGATAATTTATGACATCGTAAACTACAACCTTTAAGTTACAATCTGACATAATTATCATATCATTATTCTTTAAAATTCATACGAAATGATTTTTTGAAATATACAAATAATTGCTGAGTAATTAGACGTTTTTTTTAATTACTCTCTCTTTGCGGGAAATTTCCATAATATTATCTTATATTTTTTTTCATATCACAAACGACAATCTTTAAGATACTATTCGACATATATTTCATATCAGAACCCTTAAAAATGCAGTTGTTATGGTTTTTTGAAAATTTTATTTAACCTCTGAGTAAACACAATTTTCTCTTTAATTTGATATTTTTTTCTGGAAATGTCAATGATATTACCTTATAATTATCATGTAATATCAGAAACTATAATCTTTAAGCTACAATTCGATGTATATATCATATAATTCTTTAAAAAAACTTATAAAATTTTTTGAAAGTTTCAAATAATTGCTGAGTGATTAAACAATTTCTTTTTTGATTATTTATTCCTGAAAATTTCAATGATAGTGCTTTACATTTTTATATCATATCGTAAATTACAAACTTTAAACTACAATCTGACATATATATCAGATCGTTATTCTTTAAAATTTATACAAAATGATTTTTTGAAATATAGAAATAATTGCTGAGTAATTAGACGATTTTTTGATTACTCTCTCTTTGCGGGAAATTTCCATAATATTATCTTATATTTTTTTTTTCATATCACAAACGACAATCTATAAGATACTATTCGACATATATTTCATATCAGAACCCTTAAAAATGCAGTTGTTATGGTTTTTTGAAAATTTTATTTAACTTCTGAGTAAACACAATTTTCTCTTTAATTTGATATTTTTTTCTGGAAATGTCAATGATATTACCTTATAATTATCATGTAATATCAGAAACTATAATCTTTAAGCTACAATTCGATGTATATATCATATAATTCTTTAAAAAAAACTTATAAGATTTTTTGAAAGTTTCAAATAATTGCTGAGTGATTAAACAATTTCTTTTTTGATTATTTATTCCTGAAAATTTCAATGATAGTGCTTTACATTTTTATATCATATCGTAAATTACAAACTTTAAACTACAATCTGACATATATATCAGATCGTTATTCTTTAAAATTTATACAAAATGATTTTTTGAAATATAGAAATAATTGCTGAGTAATTAGACGATTTTTTGATTACTCTCTCTTTGCGGGAAATTTCCATAATATTATCTTATATTTTTTTTTTCATATCACAAACGACAATCTATAAGATACTATTCGACATATATTTCATATCAGAACCCTTAAAAATGCAGTTGTTATGGTTTTTTGAAAATTTTATTTAACTTCTGAGTAAACACAATTTTCTCTTTAATTTGATATTTTTTTCTGGAAATGTCAATGATATTACCTTATAATTATCATGTAATATCAGAAACTATAATCTTTAAGCTACAATTCGATGTATATATCATATAATTCTTTAAAAAAAACTTATAAGATTTTTTGAAAGTTTCAAATAATTGCTGAGTGATTAAACAATTTCTTTTTTGATTATTTATTCCTGAAAATTTCAATGATAGTGCTTTACATTTTTATATCATATCGTAAATTACAAACTTTAAACTACAATCTGACATATATATCAGATCGTTATTCTTTAAAATTTATACAAAATGATTTTTTGAAATATACAAATAATTGCTGAGTAATTAGACGATTTTTTGATTACTCTCTCTTTGCGGGAAATTTCCATAATATTATCTTATATTTTTTTTCATATCACAAACGACAATCTTCAAGATACTATTCGACATATATTTCATATCAGAACCCTTAAAAATGCAGTTGTTACGGTTTTTTGAAAATTTCATTTAACTTCTGAGTAAACACAATTTTCTCTTTAATTTGATATTTTTTCCTGGAAATTTCAATGATATTACCTTATAATTATCATGTAATATCATAAACTACAATTTTTAAGTTACAATTCGATGTATATATCATATAATTCTTAAAAAAAACCTATAAGATTTTTTGAAAGTTTCAAATAATTTCTGAGTGATTAAACAATTTCTTTTTTGATGATTTATTCCTGAAAATTTCAATGATAGTGCTTTATATTTTTTATATGATATCGTAAATTACAAACTTTAAACTACAATCTGACATATATATCAGATCGTTATTCTTTTAAATTCATACGAAATGATTTTTTGAAATATACAAATAATTGCTGAGTAATTAGACGATTTTTTTTAATTACTCTCTCTTTGCGGGAGATTTCCATAATATTATCTTATATTTTTTTTCGTATCACAAACGACAATCTTTAAGATACTATTCGACATATATTTCATATCAGAACCCTTAAAAATGCAGTTGTTATGGTTTTTTGAAAATTTTATTTAACTTCTGAGTAAACACAAATTTCTCTTTAATTTGATATTTTTTTCTGGAAATATCAATGATATTACCTTATAATTATCATGTAATATCAGAAACTATAATCTTTAAGCTACAATTCGATGTATATATCATATAATTCTTAAAAAAAAACATAAGATTTTTTGAAAGTTTCAAATAATTGCTGAGTGATTAAACAATTTCTTTTTTGATTATTTATTCCTGAAAATTTCAATGATAGTGCTTTACATTTTTATATCATATCGTAAATTACAAACTTTAAACTACAATCTGACATATATATCAGATCGTTATTCTTTAAAATTTATACAAAATTATTTTTTGAAATATACAAATAATTGCTGAGTAATTAGACGATTTTTTTAGTTACTCTCTCTTTGCGGGAAATTTCCATAATATTATCTTATATTTTTTTTTCATATCACAAACAACAATCTTTAAGATAGTATTCGACATATATTTCATATCAGAACCCTTAAAAATGCAGTTGTTATGGTTTTTTGAAAATTTCATTTAACTTCTGAGTAAACACAATTTTCTCTTTAATTTGATATTTTTTCCTGGAAATTTCAATGATATTACCTTATAATTATCATGTAATATCATAAACTACAATCTTTAAGTTACAATTCGATGTATATATCATATAATTCTTAAAAAAAACCTATAAGATTTTTTGAAAGTTTCAAATAATTTCTGAGTGATTAAACAATTTCTTTTTTGATTATTTATTCCTGAAAATTTCATGATAGTGCTTTATATTTTTTATATGATATCATAAATTACAAACTTTAAACTACAATCTGACATATATATCAGATCGTTATTCTTTTAAATTCATACGAAATGATTTTTTGAAATATACAAATAATTGCTGAGTAATTAGACGATTTTTTTAATTACTCTCTCTTCGCGGGAAATTTCCATAATATTATCTTATATTTTTTTCATATCACAAACGACAATCTTTAAGATACTATTCGACATATATTTCATATCAGAACCCTTAAAAATGCAGTTGTTATGGTTTTTTGAAAATTTTATTTAACTTCTGAGTAAACACAATTTTCTCTTTCATTTGATATTTTTTTCTGGAAATGTCAATGATATTACCTTATAATTATCATGTAATATCAGAAACTATAATCTTTAAGCTACAATTCGATGTATATATCATATAATTCTTTAAAAAAACTTATAAAATTTTTTGAAAGTTTCAAATAATTGCTGAGTGATTAAACAATTTCTTTTTTGATTATTTATTCCTGAAAATTTCAATGATAGTGCTTTACATTTTTATATCATATCGTAAATTACAAACTTTAAACTACAATCTGACATATATATCAGATCGTTATTCTTTAAAATTTATACAAAATGATTTTTTGAAATATACAAATAATTGCTGAGTAATTAGACGATTTTTTGATTACTCTCTCTTTGCGGGAAATTTCCATAATATTATCTTATATTTTTTTTTTCATATCACAAACGACAATCTATAAGATACTATTCGACATATATTTCATATCAGAACCCTTAAAAATGCAGTTGTTATGGTTTTTTGAAAATTTTATTTAACTTCTGAGCAAACACAATTTTCTCTTTAATTTGATATTTTTTTCTGGAAATGTCAATGATATTACCTTATAATTATCATTTAGTATCAGAAACTATAATCTTTAAGCTACAATTCGATATATATATCATATAATTCTTTAAAAAAAACTTATAAGATTTTTTGAAGATTTCAAATAATTTCTGAGTGATTAAACAATTTCTTTTTTGATTATTTATTCCTGAAAATTGCAATGATAGTGCTTTATATTTTTATGTCATATCGTAAATTACAAACTTTAAACTTCAATCTGACATATATATCAGATCATTATTCTTTAAAATTCATACAAAATGATTTTTTGAAATATACAAATAATTGCTGAGTAATTAGCCAATTTTATTAATTACTCTCTCTGCGGGAAATTTCCATAATATTATCTTTTATTTTTTTTTTTTTCATATCACAAACGACAATCTTTAATAATCTTTTTTCCATTTTACGTTTTCTTTTAATAAAGATGATTATTTGAGCTTTTTGGTTGAAGATTGTTTGGGTATATTTCTCATTTCATTTTGTACTCTTTGTGTTCACAAAAAAAAGACATGTTACAAAATCAAAGGTCGTAGTACAACAATCGCAAGCGCAGCACTCGTCCCATCACTTTGAGTGATTGAGCTTTACACCTGTGACAGCAAACAGACGGAACTACACGTTATTGTACAGAAGTTATTTATTTAAAGTTCGCTATGATTCGTGATGTACCACAATAAAATATTGAAAGTATTAAATTCGACGTTAATGTGACTCGAAACATCGCGTGGTCGTTAAATGATCCCAAGTAATTCATGGCGCAATTACAAACTGGGGTAGGTGTCGAAACTATTACGGTGAACGAAGTGAAAGCTCGTTTAATTTGATATAGATAAAAAATAAATTTGCTTTATACGGTAGTATAGTGCATGTATTGAATTCTCTCGAGCTATATAAAATTTAAAATTTACAAGACAAACTGCCAAGACGTGCTTAGCTTACAAGTAACGTTTTGTTCTACTCTAGATAACAGTGAAACTTTGATATTTATACCGTCTAAAATATAAATTGTAGGGTTACTTGTTTATACAACAATAAACGTCGAAATAATTAATTAAAAAAGTCTATTTATTCGATTTTAAACATCCCACCAATTTAGTAAATATTGTGAAAACGAAAAGCTTTAGAGTATTTACACACGACCATAAATTTTTTCCGTCTATTTCAATATGCGACCCGTTAAAATATAATAATATCGTACTAAAAATAATTGGAAAATCGTATTGTATTTAAATAAACGTTTTAAATGTTTTACAAACCCCGAAAAAGAAAATAAATTTTCAGTTATCTCTAATTATCGCCCTAATTACTCGTAGTATATCCACTAAGATAACATCCTGAATAATTCAGCAATTCGAATTTCGAAGATAACCGAACATTAAACGTCCAACAGATACAATCTCAACCCGAATACGTCCATATTTAATGAAACGAATTAGTTTCGAAACGAAAGAATGCGGGGTTCGGAGAAACTCAAAGCTGAGGATATTGACGTCCGTTTAATATTCCGTCATAAAAGCGCCGGAAAGCAAAAGCAAAAGCAAGCAGACGAGTAAGGTTCGGCTACAAGCATCCAACCGTTTAAAAGGCCACACCAGATGTCGACCTAAATTCTATGGAAATTGGAACATCCATAGCCAGTTCGGCCACATATTCCGTATTCAGTCGGGTTGTAACGCGTTTCATGGTTCCAAATCAGAAATTGGCAGCCGATTTCAAACTAACAATAGATAACGTTTTCGTTGTTTCCTTTGTGGATCATTTTTTTGTTAAGATATTGAAAACGGTTCTTCTTTATTTATTAAAATTAATATTTTGAATTAGTTTTTGAATATTTTAGTTCACTTTTATCCACACGAATAGAATAAAAAGTTACATGAAGCTGAGAGATAGAATCACGAGCTCAATGATTTATGAAAGTTTTGAAAATCTTTTAAAGGATGGTATCTCAGGAATGATTTGAGATACGTTAATAAAATTAACAGCGTTTTAATACAAAATTAATGTTTTTAATTTAAATTAAGACAACAAACATCGCTGTTATGATTTTTTGAATCAAATCAAATTAATTTTAAGGCCTGACATTAAAAAAATCGTATCTCAAAAACTAATAAAAATATTAACATGTAATAAAAAGCACTTTGACAATTTTATTAGAAATTTATTAAATATGTAGCGTTTCGAAGATGATTTCTTGGAATCTTCAAATGTTAGAGTTATGAGTTCTTAGACTCGCCCTTACATAACCTTGTACAAAAGTATTAGAGTAATTAATCAATCTTCACCTATCTCAATAACTTATTGAGATATGATCATGAAATAAAAAGCAATTTAAAGCAAATTTAGTGAAGATTTAAATTGTTACTTAAATAAATCATTTGCTACTTTTGTCATAAACATCACAGGATTTTTTAAATCAACATACTTGACTATGCATACATGACATATAAACTTTGAAATGTTGTATTTCAAAAACGAATTGAGATATCGGCATGAAATAAAGAATATTTTAAAGCAAATCTAATGCAGATTCAACGTGCCATAAATAATTTCTTATGTTCCATAAATATCATTGTTATGATTTATTGAATCCTAGTCTGCATGTTTGATTGTTTTGAGTTGCAAGATCTAACATTAGAAAAATCATATCTCAAAAAATAATTGAGATACTGTCATGCAATAAAAAGCAATTTGAAGCTAATTTACATAATGTGTAGCACTTCGAAGATCATGTCTTGGGTTCTTCAAATTTTGAAGTTATGATTGTTTTAAACTCGATCATAACATAACCTTAATTAAATATCTTGAGGTAAATGATCTTCACGTATCTCAATAATTAATTAAGATATCGTTATGAAACAAAAAATAAATTAAAATAAATTTAATGAGGATTTAATGTACCAAAAATCATATTTTACTTGTGTCGTAATCATCCTTAGTATGATTTTTTAAGTGTATATGTTTGATCGTAGGTATATGAAATATAAAATTTCGTATCTCAAAAGCGAATTGAGATATCATCGTGGAATAAAGAACATTTTGATGTAAATTTAATGAAGATTTAATGTGCGATAAACAATTTCTTCTTTTTTATTAACATCGTTGTCACGATTTTTTTTAACTAAGGCCGTATGTTTGATTATTTTAAATTATAAGATCTAACACTAAAAAATCGTATCTCAAAAGCTAATTGAGATATTGTAATAAAATAAAAACCAATTTGAAGCATATTTACTTAGTATGTAGCAGTTTAAAGATCATTTTTTGGAATCTGCAAATTTTGGACTTGATTTTTTAAATTCGCCCTTACATAACCTTGTACAAAAATGTTAGGGTACTTAATTAATCTTAACCTATCTCAATAACTAATTAAGATATGGTAATAAAAAAAGCAATTTAATGTAAATTTAGTAAAGATTTAACGTGCCACAAACCATTTCTTACTTGTGTCAGAAACATCACAGATTTTTTTAAACCAACATAATTAAATACATACATGAAATATAAACTTTGAAATATCGTATCTCTTGAGATACGATATTTGATTAACGAATTGAGATATCGGCATGAAATAAAGAATATTTTAAAGCAAATCTAATGCAGATTTAATATGCCATAAATAATTTCTTATCTTTCATAAACATCGCTGTTACGATTTTTTGAAACTATGGCTGTATGTTTGATTATTTTAAATAATAATATCTATAATATCTAACACTAAAAAAATCGTATCTCAAAAACTAATTGAGATATTGTCATAAAATAAAAATCAATTTGAAGCATATTTACTTAGTATGTAGCATTTCAAAGATCAGTTTTTGGAATCTTCTAATTTTGGAGTTATGATTTCTTAAACTCGCCCTTGCATAACCTTGTACAGAAATGTTAGGGTAATTAATTAATCTTCATCTATCTCAATACCAAATTAAGATATGGTCATGAAATAAAAAGCAATTTAGAGCAAATTTAGTGAAGATTTAACGTACCATAAACCATTTCTTACTTTCGTCATAAACATCATAGGATTTTTTAAATCCACATAATTGATTTTATATACACAAAATATAAGCTTTGAAATATCGTATCTCACGAACGAATTGAGATATCGGCATGAAATAAAGATTATTTTAAAGCAAATCTATTGCAGATTTAATATACCATAAATAATTTCTTATTTTTCATAAACATCGTTGTTACGATTTTTTAAAAACTAAGTCCGTGTGTTTGATTACTTTAAATTATAAGATCTAACACTAGAAAAATCGTATCTCAAAAACTAATTGAGATATTGTCATAAAATAAAAATCAATTTGAAGCATATTTACTTAATATGTAGCATTTCAAAGATCAGTTTTTGGAATCTTCTAATTTTGGAGTTATGATTTCTTAAACTCGCCCTTGCATAACCTTGTACAGAAATGTTAGGGTAATTAATTAATCTTCATCTATCTCAATAACTAATTGAGATATGGTCATGAAATAAAAAGCAATTTAGAGCAAATTTAGTGAAGATTTAACGTACCATAAACCATTTCTTACTTTTGTCATAAACATCACAGGATTTTTTAAATCCACATAATTGATTTTATATACAAAAAATATAAGCTTTGAAATGTCGTATCTCACGAACGAATTGAGATATCGGCACGAAATAAAGATTGTTTTAAAGCAAATCCAATGCACATTTAATATGCCATAAATAATTTCTTATTTTTCATATATATCGTTGTTACGATTTTTTTAAAACTAAGTCCGTATGTTTGATTATTTTAAATTATAAGATCTAACACTGGAAAAATCGTATCTCAAAAACTAATTGAGATATTGTCATAAAATAAAAATCAATTTGAAGCATATTTACTTAATATGTAGCATTTCAAAGATCAGTTTTTGGAATCTTCTAATTTTGGAGTTATGATTTCTTAAACTCGCCCTTGCATAACCTTGTACAGAAATGTTAGGGTAATTAATTAATCTTCATCTATCTCAATAACTAATTGAGATATGGTCATGAAATAAAAAGCAATTTAGAGCAAATTTAGTGAAGATTTAACGTACCATAAACCATTTCTTACTTTTGTCATAAACATCATAGGATTTTTTAAATCCACATAATTGATTTTATATACACAAAATATAAGCTTTGAAATATCGTATCTCACGAACGAATTGAGATATCGGCACGAAATAAAGATTATTTTAAAGCAAATCTAATGCAGATTTAATATGCCATAAATAATTTCTTATTTTTCATAAACATCGTTGTTACGATTTTTTTTAAACTAAGTCCGTATGTTTGATTATTTTAAATTATAAGATCTAACGCTGGAAAAATCAAAAACTAATTGAGATATTGTCATGAAATAAAAACCAATTTGAAGCAAATTTACCTAGTATGTAATATTTCAAAGATCATTTCTTGGAATATTCAAATTTTGGAGTTATGATTTCTTAAACTCGCCCTAATATAACCTTGTACAAAAATGTTGGGGTAATTAATTAATCTTTACCTATCTCAATAACTAATTGAAATATGGTCATGAAAAGCAATTAAAAAGCAAATTTAGTAAAGATTTATATATATATATAATACCATTTCCATTTCTTACTTTTGTCATAAACATAATAGGATTTTTTAAATCCACATAATTGATTTTATATACATGAAATATAAACTTTGAAATATCGTATCTCAAGAACGAATTGAGATATTGGCATGAAATAAAGTATATTTTAAAGCAAATCTAATACAGATTTAATGTGCCATAAATAATTTCTTATCTTCCATAAACATCGTTGTTATGATTTATTGAATCCTAATATGCATGTTTGATTGTTTTGAGTTGCAAGACCTTACATTAGAAAAACCATATCTCAAAAAATAATTAAGATACCGTCATACAATAAAAAGCAATTTGAAGCAAATTTACTTAGTTTACAATATTTCAAAGATCATTTCTTGGAATCTTCAAATTTTGGAAATATGATTTGTTAAACTCACCCTTACATAACCTTGTACAAAAATGTTAGAGTGATTAATCAATCTTCATCTACCTCATTAACTGAAGAAAGTTTAGTGAAGATTTAACGTGTCATAAACCATTCCCTACTTTTATCATAAATATAGAATTTTTTAAATCCACATAATCGATTATACATACATGAAATATAAACTTTAAAATATCGTGTCTCAAGAACGAATTAAGATATCAGCATGAAATAGAGAATATTTTAAACAAATCTAATGCAGATTTAATATCACATAAATATTTTTTTAAGATCTATAAACATCTTTGTTATGATTTATTGAATCCTAGTCTGCATCTTTGGTTGTTTTAAGTTGCAAGATTCAACATGAGAAAAATCATATCTCAAAAAATAATTCAAATATCGTCATGATATAAAAAGCAGTTTGAAGCTAATTTACGTAATGTGTAGCATTTCGAAAATCATGTCTTAGATTCTTCAAATTTTGAAGTTATGATTTGTTAAACTCGACCTTACATAATTTTAATCAAATATGTTGAGGTAATTAATCTTCACGTATCTCAATAATTAATTAAGATAACATTATGAAACAAAAAATAAATTAAAGTAAATTTAACGAGGATTTAATGAATCACAAATCATGTTTTACTTGTGTCGTAATCATCCCTAGTACGATTTTTTAAATCTACATGTTTGATTGTACGTACATGAAATATAAAATTTGAAATGTCGTATCTCAAGAACAAATTGTCATATCATCATGGAATAAAGTACATTTTGATGCAAATTTAATGAAGATTTAATGTACGATAAATAATTTCTTATTTTTTATAAACATCGTTGTTACATTTTTTTGAAACTAAGTCCGTTTCATTATTTTAAATTATAAGATCTAACAATAGGAAAATCGTATCTCAAAAACTAATTGCGATATTGTCATGAATTGAAAAGCAATTTAAAGCAAATTTAGTGAAAATTTCATCATAATCATCGTTGTTGTGATTTTTTAAATTAAACTTTGCGTGTTTCATTGTTGCATTCGTATATCAATTAATTCGAACCAATTATGATATTATTATGAAATAAATAACTTTTTAAAGCAAATTTAATGTGTTATAAATCATTTCTTAACTTTCATAAGCATTAAAGTTCTGATTTTTTAACTTCAACCCTATGTGTTATTATTACAGATATGAAGTATAGATTTTAAAAGAATGTATCTTAAGAAAAAATTGAGATATTAATATACAATGATGAACGTTCTAAAGCAAATTTGATGAAGATTTAATGAGCCATAAATAATTTCTTAATGATTTGTTATAATTTTTTGAATATAAGTTCGCATGTCTGATCATTTTAAATTTTAAGATCTGAGAATAAGGAAAAATCGTATCTTTAAAACTAAGTGACATGAACTAATGTAACATTTTAAGCAAAATAGAATGAGTAGAATCCTTAATTTGTAGAATCCTACAAATTAATACTAATTTTTCTTTCACTGCTATAACTGATCGTTTTAAAGTAAAAATTAACGACTATTTGATAGAAATGGATAAAATTTAAGTTAAACATTGAAAACTATTGAATAAAGAAAAGAATAGGAGATAACAAAATATTATAACAATAAGCAAACATAAAATCGCATAACGTGGTTTCCTGAAAATGGTATTTTTAAGCCGAAACCAGTAGAAACAAAAAAAAATATATATAAACAAACATTTTCATCGTTAAACAATGATAAAAACGAATTTAAACACAAAAATTAAAGAAAAATGTTACATTAATTAATCCTTATCTTTCTCAGTAACTAATTGAGATACTATCGTTATGAAATAAAAAGCAAATTTAGTACAAATTTAATGTGCCAATTAATTTTTTTCTTTTCATAAACATCATTTTGATTTTTTAAATCGAATTCTGCATGTTTGATAAAATACAAATTTTAAAATATCATATCTCAAGAACGAATTTAAATGTCATCATGAAATAAAAAGCGATTTAAAGCAAATTTAATGTGCCATAAATAATTTCTTATTTCCCATAAACATCGTAGTCGCACCCGGGATATTATTGTAACGGGCGTTTTGATAACACTACATTAACATAACACACAATGACGTTGTTTTTCGGTACATTTTCATTAACACGTAAACTTAACCAAAAACGATAATGACTCATATCTTTATTAAGTACAAAATTCTTTCATTGATGTGCGATAGATAGGTATCTATGTTGAATTTGACATTACAATTTTCCATAAAAGTGTAAAAGCTAAAATTTATTCGTTTTTATAGAAATTTTCATCAATGATGTCTTTCATTAGAAAAAACTCATGATTAAGATTTAAAAGCAAAATAGTTTTTTTTTCAATAATTTGTGACTTTGCTACAATTTGTAGTGCACTCTTTTAAAGGGTGTGGTATCTTATCAATCAAGTGATATATAGCTGTCTGCGGTATATCAAGTCAAGCGTCTTGAATCCGTAGCCGGAGATCGTGTAACTTATTTGGAGGGTGTGTAAATTACAGGGCAAATGGGCAACAAATCAGGCAACCGAGCAAGCCGTGGAAGAACGGTAATATTAGCTATTTTTTTCAAAAAACGTGTTGTAGCGTTTGTCGTATAAGGACGTGTACTATCCCGTTGGAAAATAAGGTTTCTCAACTCCTGAAAATATGAAAGCGCAAAATTCCAATGTGTTTTCTAGAACAAGGCAATATAACAAGTGGCGTTTAAATTGCCATCAATGAAGACCCAGAGTGATCTGCTACCGTAACATATTGCAAACTCTCCTCTACGTCAGATGAGTTCTATTCCTCTTCTATTTCTCTATTTTTTTTTCAATTAAGCAACGCGTGGATCAAAAAAAATTTGTCCCCTACTGGCGTCTGTTACGTTTATCATATCGCCTGTCATTATGCTGTGGTTATCAAAACTCTTAAGACAATCATGTGGTGTGACGTTGCTATCTGGTCTTAATTTTTTACGTTGTAAACTACAAACTGCGGTTCAAATACATATCTGCATCTATTATATTTGATATAAAGTACAATAAGATCTACGTAAGTGATGAAGAAAGAAATGGAATGTGAAAAATGAAATATAAACACTGAATTGAAAACTTGATATGCTTGAGAAGGCTTAATACTTCTTCAAGAAGATTTAAACTACGTTTAAAGGAGTCGATACTGCCTTTGGAATGCTTGATATTGCCTCTGTATATCTGGAAGGTCTGGAAGATTTGAAATGCTTCCGGAGGACTTGATACTGCTTCTAAAAAATTTGCAATGGAAGAAGTGCAATGCAAGAATAGTAGAAGTCTTAAAATGCTTCCATAAAACTAGAAATACATCCAGAAGACTTAATATTGATTCTGGAAGATTTAAAATGCTTCATAAGCTTTCGTATTGCTTCTAGAAGGTTTGAGATGCTTCCAGAAAGCTAGATACTGCTTCGAGAAGATTTGATATTGCCTCCAGAAGACTTGATGCTGCTTCTAAAGATTTGAAATGTTGCCAATAGGCTTTATGTTGCATCTGGAAGACTTGAAATACTCCAGAATACTTGATGCTGCTTTTAGAAGATTTAAAATGATTCCAGAAGATTTGAAATGCTCCCAGAAGACTTCATATTGCATCTGAATGACTTGTGATGCTTCCAGGAAGCTAAATATTACTTCTAGAAGATTTGAAATACTTCTAGAAGATTTGATACTGCTTTTAATGCTTTGAAATGCTGCCAAAAGACTTTATATTACCTCTGGAACATTTGAAATACTGGTAGGGTAATTGATACTGCTTCTAAAGATTTAAAATGCTGCCAAAAGACTTGATGCTGCTTTTAGAAGATTTGAAACGATTTCAGAAGGTTTTAAATGCTTTCAAAAGGCTTTAAATGCTTCCACAAAACTAAAAATGTTTCCAGAAAGCTTTATATTGCTTCTGAAAGACTTGAAATGTTTCCATTGATTGATGGTACTTCTAGCAGATTTGAAATGATTCCAGAAGACTTGAAATATTACCAGAAGAGTTCCAATACCTTTAAAAGACTTGATATTGCTTCTAGAAGATTTAAATTACTTCCTAAAGACTCGATAATGCCTCTAGAAGATTTAATACTGCTTCTAGAAGATTTACTACTGCCATTGGAAGATTTGATGCTGTTTTTAGAAGATTTGAACTGCTTCTAGATGGCTTGTTATTGCTTCCAAAAGACTTGAAATGCTTTTGGAAAATTTGATACTATTTCCGGAAGTCTTGATATTGCTTCTAGAAGACATAATACTGCTTCCAGAAGATTTGAACTGCTTCTAGATGGCTTGTTATTGCTTCCAAAAGACTTGAAATGCTTTTAGAAAACTTGATACTACTTCCGGAAGTCTTGATATTGCTTTTAGATATCAATTAATACTACTTCCAGAAAACTTGATACTGTCCTTGGAAGACTTGAAATGCTCCCAAAGAACTTGATACTACTTGTAAAACTGTTTGTAAAAACCGGATACTGTTGATGAACCAATTGACTATGCTTTGAAAATATTAAATATAATTGAACAAAATGCACAATCTTTCCGTAAGGAGTACATAAACTGTTAATTAAAGGTTAAATACTGCTGGCAGAAGACATTTTTATGGTAAAAAGCGAAGGACTATTAATAAAATTTAATTTTCCTTCCAAAATATCAAATACTGTTGGTAAAATACAACATCATCATGTCAAAAGTTTAAAAACTACCAATTAAAGGCTAGATACTGTTTGTGAACTTTGTTTATTTTATCAGACATTTTTGGAGAGTGCAAGCAAATCCCTTTTAGGCATTACAACTGCATCTTATTATGTAGTTAAAGAAGTACAGTAAAGCTTTACTACTTCGTACAACCCCAAATCCGAATTCCCTGGTAATCCGAATTGGTAAAAGATTCGCTAATCGGAAAAAACTATTCGTTCTATTGGCAGAGAAAGGCACGATAATTCCAAAATTCTAAATAGCGTTTCTATCAAAAATGCTGAGTCCATACTTTCTAAGAAGAACCTGATTGTGTCATTCCGTTCAACAACTAAAAAAATTTAATATTATGCTACAACAAATAAGGCAGTTTTTCCACAAAGAAGCTGTGAGGAAGGTATTAAAAGTTTTAGTGTATTATATGTATTGCAAGATAAACAGCAGATAATGTATGCTTTCATCATCTGAATTCAACTGGTTTTCATTGATTAAAATTAGCGAAGCTTTACTGTAATTAGATGCTTAACTACTAATTGTAGTAGTTGTAATTATTCTATGCTTCTATTTTCGTGGAAATAGTTAGTAGTTATACTCGACTACTTTTTTCAAGCAGTTAGTCCAGACTGCTATAATTTCTCTAATTTTGATCAATTTTGCTAATAAATTTCGCGTAACGTGTGGGACAAAAACTGAATTTTTCTAAAGACAAGTTATCTTTTAAATGGTTCGTTATATTCACATCCAGTGCTGATATATTTTGTCCTTCGGTATTTGAAACGGCTTGGTGAAAACCAACTTCTTGGGCGTGCACAAAATATAACCAACATTCGGAGCTGGATTGCCAAAAAACAACTTAAAAATATTTTTGGGCATTAGATGACTAATTATTAGAAGAGTAACTATTAAAATGAATGCCTATTAGAAGACTATTTTCTTAGATTAGCAATCCAAATTTTTTTTCTAATCTCACAAACATTTTAAGCACTCTTCAAGAACAATGCATTCTAGGCATTCTGGTAAGCAATAGGCAGTTTTAATTGCATTGTGGACATTATAAGTTATTCACAGCCAATCCCTATTAGTTCTTGTTCCAACAATGTGCTCGGTTTTGTATAAACATTGTTTACACTTTTTCCATTTACCCCCCTTCAAGTTTAAAAAATGTACACTTACATATAGGCATGTTTGGTATAAGTCTACTAGATATCTTACTTGTCTTTTTCTCTGATACGTAAGCGATCAAAGAATCTTATTAAAGCTGACTGTCAAAATTATCTTAATAATTTGCAAGATAATATTATTAATAATCCAAAACAATTGTGCTCCTTTTTTTCGCGGAAAAAAAGGTAGTGACGGCGGCATGCCGGTTTCTATGACGTATGGTCAGTCTTCTGCATCCGTTGGCCCGGATATTGTCGAATTATTTTCTAAATTTTTCGGGGAGGTTTTTATTGATGGTACGTTTGATGCCCCTAATGATACTATTTCCGGTGGTAATCTTTTATGTTGGCTTAATGAAAATGACGTTAAAGAGTTGCTGAAGGCTATTAATGTGAATTCGGCTCCTGGACTAGATGGTTTACCGGGTATCTTTTTGAATGCTTGTGCTGAAGAACTTGCTCCTCCTCTTTTTATGATCTTCTTACGCTCTACTGTTGAATCTGTTTTTCCAACAGTTTGGAAGAAAGCTTTTATCATTTCTATTTTCAAATCAGGTAACAAACATTTAATCAATCATTATCGCCCTATTTCTAATTTATCCCTACTTTCTAAAACCTTTGAAAAACTTATTTACAAATACATTTATTACTCGATAAAACCTTTTTTTATGATAGAACAATTTGGTTTTTTGCCTAATAAATCTGTAGAATCTAATTTAATTACTTGTGTTAATTTCATTCAAAATTCGCTTAATGATAATTGTCAAGTAGATTCCATATATACAGACTTCAGCAAGGCTTTCGATAAGATCGATCATAATATATTAATAACCAAACTATTAACTTTTCCGTTGCCATGCGCAATTATTGCTTTGTTAAAATCATATATTTCGAAAAAAAGTCAGGCAGTTCGTTTAAGTAACTATGTTTCGAAATCTCGGGCAGTTCGTTTAAGTAACTATGTTTCGAAATCTCGAGATGTTCCATCTGGTGTACCCCAGGGTAGCTATCTCGGACCGTTGTTATTTTTAGTTTACATTAACAACATTGGTTCTTGTTTTTTGCATTCGAGATTTTTATTGTATGCTGATGATTGTAAAATTTTTTCTTCTATACGTACAATTGCTGACTGTATTAAATTGCAAAGCGATCCCCATCGTTTTAAAACTTATTGTTATAAGAGTAAACTTTTTTTAAATTACGAAAAATGCTCTGAAATTTCTTTTAGCAGGAAAAGATATAACATTGATTTTTCATATCTACTTGGTATTGAATCAAAGATCTTGGTGTGATTCTAGATTCAAAACTATTATTTTTGGATTACATTGAGTATGTTTTTTTGAAAGCTATGAAGCAACTGGGCTTTATTCTTAGAACTACTTATATCTTTTATAATCTTGATTGCATAAAATCTGCTTATATGTCATCTGGTAATAGTGTTCTTTCTTTTTGCTGGGTAACTTGGAATCCAATGTATCATAAATATATAGACCGTTTAGAGTTGGTTCAGCGTCGGTTTGTTAGATGCCTCGCTCATAAATTTCACTTACCTTATTGTGAATACTCGGTTGCTTGTGAGGTGTTCGGTTTGGCTTCTCTACCGTGCTGCAGATTTGTGAGGGACATGTGCCTCTTGTATAGACTTGTTACTGGGCTTATTGATGTGCCCGAACTTTTATCGTTAATTAATTTCAATGACCTGCAGTATTGCACTAGGGTCAGTTTACTATTTAGAATACCTCCCTCAGTGTCTAATGCGTATATTAATTCACCTATCCTGCGCATATTAAACAGTTACAATAAAGTTTGCCAAACGATCGATTTATTTAATTGTTCATTTCTATCGTTTAAAAATATTACTTCTCATCACTAATTGATTTTTAATTTTATTTGGCTCGCTTAACAATTACATTTTAGTTTACATATCTTAGTTATTCGTTTTAGATTTTTTTTTGTCAAGTTGTTTGTTCACCTTTATAGTTTATTATGTTATCTTTTGTTTTATTGTTAATTTTTCCTTTTTTTTGTGGATGCTTTATTGGGGTTAACCTGTCAGCATCCCGAATTGAATAAATAAAATAAATAAATAAAGTCTCGCAAGCAAAGAAACGAAATATTACTAATAAAAAAAGATGTGTAAATACAGCTAAATACTTAATGAGATTTATGCACTTATGTGATTATGAAAACGGGACGTTTTAGAGTTTATTCGGGACGACTACTAACAGAAGAACGAGACAATCTCGTTCAAAACGGGACGTATGGTCACATAAAGCATACTGTTAGTTATTTAATGCTCTTTGCAAGTTGTCATGGTTCGTCGTTCTTTTAATATTTGACTATTCAAACTGATGATAACCTGATTATGGTCGAAAACCGGTTCTTTGAGTAAATAATAAAATTTATTAATTAGCGAGAAAGAAGTTTCCATAACCTTCATTTATTTGATTGAATTCCTCGCAATATGAATACACAATATCTCTATGCTTCTGTTTGACCCTCTACGACCATCGTAGACCCATAAGCTAAATCGAGACTCGTCACTATAATACCAATTCAATGTCATTCCACAATTCTCTTTCGTTTTTCCATTCTAGCTTACGTTGATGTTGAAATGGTCTAAGAGGAAGACATAAAATTTGACGTTATGGGCCCTACATCTCTGATTCAATCATTTTTATTTGATCGAGTTATTGAAAATCTGTCTTTGCGGCCAAAAGTCTAAAGCGATGTTCTTCACAATCTGTAGTCCTCCAGATCCACAGCGATATTGTTGCACCTCGTTGTAACATTTTGATTTACACGACGAGCAATTTCTGTTAGCGAAAGTCCGACCTCTCCCATGCCAATAATAGGGCCACGTGCAAAATCAATTAACAGGGTAAAGTGTTGATGTTGACGCACTCTTGGCATTGTTCCCAAGTTCGGAACAAAATTATGGCAAACAATTTTCAAAATAGACAGTTAACTATTAGCTAGATATTATTCAAATTTTAAGTTTGTTCTAATGAAATCAACAAATTGTATTAGGTGTTTAAATTTTTATGGAAATCCAATTTATTTCTTAATTGTTCATAAAATATTAATTGTTTTAGGTATAAGCCATTAGGGAGCCCCTCAGAGATGTCGTTTCCAGTAGCGGGAGTTCATTTACGAGGAGCATCGTCGAATTGCAGCCGGACGCAATGCAGAGTGGTGCTCGATCATCTAAGCAGGGACCACAGCGGCGGAACGTACCGATGCGAAGTATCCGGAGAAGCACCCGCTTTTCGCATCGCTTCCGAAAGCCACAACGTTACGGCCGCAGGTGAAAATTCACCCTTTCCTACCTACCATCTCCCAACACCATTACTAAACGTTGCCAATTCAAACACCGCACAAATTAAACACTACGTTTATTCCGAGCTGACTATTCACATTTACTGTGTACTATTGGTAAATCGATGTTGTTATAGACATACATTTTTTTATTACAGCTTTACCAATCGAGGATTTAACCATTGAGAATCTTCAAAGCAGTTATCAAGAAGGTGAAGTTGTTACGGCTGATTGTATCAGCGCTCCTTCTGATCCAGCTCCTTTGCTTTCTTGGTACATGAATGGGTTTCAGGTATGTATCCGATTTTGAATTAAAAACGATTTACATTGTTGTAAACGTAAAACATGTATAATAATGGACGTCGATTATATTTTGGGTAGGATAAAGGGGATTACCCTCGACCTTACCCTTGGGATAACTACAACGCGGCGTCATTTTAATATAATATGAGAGGATATATGGATCAAACCGTTCATAAAATCGTGCGTTTTCGAAAATGGTTACAGACAGGTCGTTATTTGTGAATTGTTATCTCGTTCGATTCCCTACGGGTGAAATATGACCCAATTTTCCAAACTATTAATAATTATTTTCGTGTAAACGCGGTCTATTTTTTTTTAAATCAACCAATTTTTTATATTAACTATTTTTTCTAGGCATTAAGAAAATACGTGGGTGAAATGAACAGCTCAAAACCCGATCCTCAAGGGCTCATCTTCCGATCGTTAACAATAAAATTCATTGCGGATAAAAAGCTGTTTCCAAACGATGGGCGCATGGAGTTATCCTGCAGATCAACATTGCCAGGTATATCCATTGACGCGCAAGTAATCGAAAAGGTAATTTTGCTCAAGAGCCACAACTCGCAAACGGCAATCAAAAATCAAAAGCTTCACTGGTTGAGCAGTTCCAGCATCCCATCGAGAATATCAATTCCTTGGTACAACTTAATCATTGCAATGATCGTTCTTTCAACGTTTATTCGTGAAAATTTACTGCTTAGATAAGTGCTCAAAGACACTTGTTATTGTGTGAGGTTGTGAGTTTGTATATGTTTCTTGAGGTGTCTTCAATTATTATGAAAATGTGATAAAAGATGTTTAGATTGTTCGTTCGTTTATCACGGGGTAAATACGAGGCTCTCAGGTAGCGAACATTTATTTAGTTAAGATTGATTGATAATTTTAACTTCAATTATTACAGGAGAAATTAATCGTTTTAAATATTGCAATTAATTTTTTTATCGTAACATATCAGTAAGAAATTGAGTTACATTTAATTTCAATACACGCGCTTATTTGCTTCAAAATTAATGTTTATTGAACTATAAGTTGAACATAAGCAGGAGATTTTTTATCAATTTTTTTAAACATCAGCTTAATCTCATCAAGATCTTGTTGAGTTTTGTTATAAGATTGTCCAACTCGAATAATAACACTAGCAAGTGTATTAACTTCCAGAAATAACGAATTTAGTTCAACCCAACCCTATTTGACTATATGCTCATGAAGCCCAATTCTAAGGTATATCGATGAAAATATCTTTGTTCTTCTTCTTCAACTTAACGTTATGCTAATTGCATAAGCAATACATCAGGGAATTCGCTTAGTATTTGTTGAGGAAGAAACCACTAAATCTATACTAATTGCATTTCTATATAACGATGATTTAAATTGAATTGAAGAAGTCTTGAACCAACCTAGTACAATGCAGTCTTCTATATCTGAAAATGAGAGAGGACACGAAGAAGGTGACAACATGGTATTAATCAAACAAATTTCGAATTGAGAAAGTGAAAAGGTTGCAAACGTTGTACTGGAATATTTTGAATAGCCAATCTTCTTGTTGATCGATAACTAAATTTGTAACTTGAATCACTAAAATGGCAATACAGCTTGAAAATGAAATCCTGCGCAAAATGCGTCAATAAGTTCGATATTGGTACGTCAAATACGTCAGTTCATTAAAAAGAATAGAAAATGTGCAATTAAAATCAAAATGACAGACATTTTTTGAAAGAATGCTTCTTTCAGTTCCTTGGAGTATCTTTGCCCACTTCGCCTGTTGCTGTAGGAACTTCTTATTGGCAAAAGTGGCCCGAATATTTTTCAATGGTTTCCAAAGTGTTCCATAACGGTTTGATGATGTTGAAATAAAGGTTTTGGTTGCACCAGTCCATCACAAACTGAACATATCAGTTAGTGACGTCCGTGGAAGTGTGCTTCTTGTCATTGTCTTGCTGGAAAAATCAATTCCGATCAATATTGCAAAATATCGAAGTACACGTAATGAGGACCAAGGGGTTTTTGGATTGCAGCAGATACCGGTAGGATGAGATATCCATCAGTTTCCAAAAACAGTAATCTTCTCTCCACAGGACCCTGCTTTCCTATAGTTTAATTATAATGCACCTTCATCCACTCTACTTGTGTACTTCTGTTCTATGCTGACCATTATCCCTGCGTTTTAACAGTTATCATCTATTTATCTGACCCAATTCAGGCCAAAACGTTTGATTCCAGACCAAAATTAGAAATATAAAACTTATTTCTAATGTAAATAATATTTCTAATAATAAAGTTGATTTAATAAAGTCAAAATTATTCATAACTTTAAATTATGAATTGTATGATTACAGAATAATAATGAAATTTGAAAAATTTTATCTCTTGTATAGTTACTTTAAATATTGCACCGCATATTATCATTTCTTGTATGAGGGCTGTGCTACGTTCCACAAAAAATGTTTGATTTTTATGTTCTCTATGCATCTGAGACTCGTCACTAAAATAACAATTCGATTTCATTCCACAATTCGCTCTTTCGTTTCTCCGTTCTAGCTTACGTAGATGTTCTGAATGGTCTAAGAAGAGACCAATTGATCTAGATATTGAAAATCTGTCTTGTGGCCAAAAGTCTAAAGCGATGTTCTTCGCAATCTGTAGTCCTCCGTATCCAGAGCGACATTGTTGCACCCCGTTGTAACATTTTGATTTACACGGCGAACAATTTCTGTTAGCGAAAGTCCGGCCTCTCTCATGCCAATACTAAGACCATGTGCAAAATCAATTTACTTGGTAAAGTGTTGATGTTGACGCACTCTTGGCATTGTTCCCAAGTTTGAAACAAAATGGCAAATAATTTGCAAAATTAACTTTTTGATTGCAGCAGATATCGGTAGGATGAGATATCCAAGATATACCATCAGTTTCCAAAAGCAGTAACCTTCTCTCCACAGGACCTTGCTTTCCTGTTGTTTAATTAAAATGAACCTTCTTCCTTTTAACGGTTATAATCTATTTTTGAGCGGTACTGTAGATCAGTTAAGTGTTTTTGGTTAATTTTGGCCAGATGATTTCAAATACTTGAATCACTAAAATGACAGCTTGAAAAAGAAATCCTGCATAGATCCAATCCTGCGTAAAATACTTCAAAAATAGAAAATGTTCAACTAAAACAAAATGACAGACTTTTTTGATGTTCTAAGTGGAACGCGGATAATCGGGGTTCCACTATATTGGATTGGACAAGCCTTGCTGTTGATGACATAGCGTGACATCCATGATAGTGGATTAGTCGATCTTTTTCCACACCTTCTATTGCGAAAGTAGCCCAAATGCCTTTCAATTTGCATTCTAAAGTGCAATCTCTAACTGCACCAGTTCATCAGATAACGCTGTGCAAACTAGTTAGTGACGTCCCTGGATGTGTGCTTCTTGTCATGATTTTGCTGAAACAAGCAACTCCAACCGAGATTGCAGAATATCTCTATACAAGTAATGCGGACCAGGGAGCTTTTGGATTGCAGTGCTTTCAGGTAGGACGACATATTCGTGATATGCCATCAGTCCCAAAAGCAATAACCTCTATAGGACCTTGCTTGCTTTGTGTGCAGTTAAGATGCACTTTCGTCAACTCTACATGTTTTTTCTATTCTAAGCTGACCGATAAGTCTTGTACTCTTCAGCCTCTTCTTGATCATCGATTTAGATGGTTGTCGTCGCGTTGTGCACAATGTTATTTCAAAAACAACAAATTATCATCTATTTTTGAGCGGTACTGTAGATCAGTTAAGTGTTTTTGGTTAATTTTGGGTAGTTGATTTCAAATACTTGAATCACTAAAATGACTCCTGCGCAAAATACCTCAAAAATAGAAAATGTTCAACTAAAACCAAAATGACAGACTTTTTTGATATATAATATGTTCTAAGTGGAACGCGGATAATCGGGGTTCTACTGTACATCCATGATAGTGGATTAGTCGATCTTTGTCCACACCGTCTATTGCCCAAATGCTTTTCAATTTGCATTTCAAAGTGCAATCTCTCACTGCACCAGTCCATCAGATAACGCTGTGCAAACTAGTTAATGACGTCCCAGGATGTGTGCTTCTTGTCATGATTTTGCTGAAACAAGCAACTCCGACCGAGATTGCAGAATATGCAAAATATCCCTATACAAGTAATGCGGACCAGGAGGCTTTTGGATTGCAGTGGTTGCAGGTAGGACGACATATTCGTAATATGCCATCAGTTCCCAAAAGCAATAACCTTGTCTCCACAAGATCTTGCTTGCCTACTGTCCAATTAAGATGCACTCTCGTCAACTCTAAATGTTTTTTCTATTCTAAGCTGGTTGATATGTCTTGTACTCTTCAGCCTCTTCTTGATGGTAGTCGTTGAGTTGTGCACAATGTTATATAAAAAAAAACAAATTATCATCTACTTTGAGCGGTGCTATACATCAGTTAAGTGTTAAGTGCCTTCTATTTTTCTGTAATAATATTCATGCTTTTTTATTAATTTGCGTGTCTTATTGTTGTTGCACATAGGATTTTATAAAGCAACTAAAGATGCAATGAATTTGATATTTGGATTTGCATATTTGGCATCTTGTGGTGAATACATCTACCCTTCCCGTTACACCGAAAATTGCTAACTTTAGCTGATAAATTAACTAACTTTAGCTAACTTTATTGGTAACGTGTGCTGATAAAATTGCCATATACCTATTTTAAATGTACACGTGACTTTTTTCGTGTTTATATATGTTACGATCAATTCGATTATTCAGGGCAGTGTTCCCAATGTTTGGTCATTAAAAATAATGACGGGTAAAATCAGATCAATCAATAATGATGATGGAGGTTATATTCCATCAATCAGAAACAAAGGTGTTCTTTTACAAACCTGCTCCAATGGATATGCTGACATCGGATGATTTGAAGAGAAGAAGTTACACCCTGACAATGGATAGGAAAGAACAAAATTTTAATGGATCAGTCAAAAACTTTAGAAAGGTATTGGAAGAAACGAATGAGACAAATTAGAAATGAAAAAGATAGAAGAAAAAATCTTATTAAAAAGCTATACTAAATATGACACCAGAAAAGATAGATATGAGGAAATTGATGAGAGAACAAAAAATACAGTTGATATAAAGGCATGTGTGCGAGTACAGACGAGGAGAAACTCTTGAAGAAACCAAGATAGAGTTCTGTTGAGTATTTATAACACTTCTCCTCCTCCGGTTTCAACACTTGCACCCTTCACCTCTTATAAGGTTGACTTCAAGGTTGTTCCTATTTAAGGTCATGTACAAGGAGAATGTAACGTTCACATTTAAGGTTGAGGTCAAAGTAAAGGTTATTGCTAAGGTCAAGGTCTACGACCCCTTACCAATCTGTAACCTCCCCTCAGCGTGACCTTGGCCTGGACTTTTTGCTAGTGGTTAACTACATTTCAAGTCGAGGTCAAGGTCATCATAGAGGTCAAAGTAAAAGTCATTGCTACTAATCAAGGTCTACGACCCCCTTACCATTAGCCGATTCTGGAACCTCATCTCAGAACCCAAGGTCAAGATCAAGGTCATGGTCACGCAGAGTGTCCTTGGCCTTGACCTTGGGTTCTGAGAGGAGGTTCTAGAATCGGCTATTATCTACTACTCACTAATTAAGTGAACTCTGGCCAATGGAAAATGATACGCTTTCATTTTATAATTCTTCTTGTCAAACTTTGAACCATTGAGATGAATATATGTTATAGAGAGAAGGTTGTCACTTATCTAGGAACATAACAAAAAAGTAGTTTTTGAAAAATTTAAAAAAATTTACTTTATTTCGTAACGTATCTTATCAAACCATCAATCATGGACCATGGATCCAATTCTGAAGGATGGCTACTGCAGAGGTAAGATTGAAGGAAGATTAATTAAAGAAAGAATAACACTTCAACCGTTAAAGCATGGTTGGTTGCGAAGAGGGAAAAAAAGCATCAAGAGAAAATAAGAAGCAACTCCTAGGATTAAGGAGGGTCTTTAGTGGTTAACTGGAGCTATAATTGCAATCCCATACTTGACCAAAGTACGATTTTCAGCTATATCACATTAGGCGCCAATAGTAAGGCAGGATGCTTAACGCATTTTCTTCACCTCAACGCAACAAAAAAAGATTGAGTTGGGTTGGATCAAATAACTATTCGATTTCCAGCATTATTTATATAGCCCGATCAATATAATACTTTCTTCATAATTTGTCATTCATATAAATAATGCCCAATTACTTACATTGATCGTAACGTATCACATCATTTGCACATATATAATAACTATCAATGGTATGTGATCATAGGGGTGCCATGTGGCGTACATTTATATTTACCAATAAACCATGGATGCAAACTCAAATAATATTTTTTTTAGAAAACAAGACGGTGCTCATAAAACATTGCTGGTACAAATTGGCAAAATGCAACGTAATTTTCCTTTTCTTTTCTTAAATTCTTGGCTTTAATCTAACTAACAATATATATGTATTTACTACAGACAAAACGAGTTTTAGCAACTCTTTATTACGACACTGAATTGCAACATTCAATTTATTCAAAAAAGAAAAATAAATAAATAACGGTTTAAAAAACTATTATTATTATATAACTATTATTAATAATTTAGATTTTAACGCAAAATGAAATTTTAAACAAAAAAATAAAATATTTACGTTATCGCCTTTATTTGTGAGTTAATTAAAAGTTATAAAATTAAAATTTTTAAGTACAGAAATTTTATAATCAATAATGCAACAGCCTAGCGGGGGTAAGAAATTTGAAGTAAAAATTAAGGAAAAAGAATGTTTAAAATAGTTATTTTTGATTCTAGATAGCGAATTGACACGCTCATTTTTATAATCAATAGTAGCACAGTGCAACAGCCATTAATGGGGTGAGAAATTTTAAATAAAAATTAAGGAAAAGCAATGTTTAAAAAAGAATATTTATTTGATCATAAGCATTACTCTAGAGCTGATGTGAAGTAAATAGGTTATTAGTCACAAAATTTCTCAAACGGGATACTCGCATCCTCAAGAACAGCTTACAGCTTTGAGGACACCTTTAAATTAAACCATCTTCTACCACAAAATAGGACACTACTTTAATTATTTTGATTAATATTTAAAACACCGTAACTCGTAACAGTTTTCGAAAAAAATTGCAAGAATCTACCTCTGCCAATTTTAAGATTTTTGCATCAACATACGCGAAAAGTTACATTCTTTTTACACAAACAATCTCATCCACCTCTCTTAGGCCCTCAATTAGAGCTTTTATATAATTTTAGAATGATATCAAACAAATATATCATCCTTGATCCTACTTTCTTTAAGTTTTTCTCTAACAGTGAAATATTTCAAATCTAGAATCACAGAAAATTCTCTGGACGATTGTTATATAATCTGAGATAGTAGGGCTCGACAAAATAAACTTCCCCATTTTCATCTTCACCAGTTTGTAAAACCGACCCAATATGGTCGAAATATATTATATTGTCAAGAGATAGTCATAATATATTATCAAAATAATTTCCAAGGAGATCAAATAATGAAAAAAATTAAGGTTGCTTAGAAAAGTAAATAAAACACAAAAAGGAATTAGAGCAATGAAGAAGGTGAGAAGTGAAGGAAATAGAATGAATAGTAAAATAAATAAAATTTTAATAAAAATTAACAAAATTTTAAAAACCTTAACTACAATTTTGCTGAAGAATAAAATGTGAAATCATCAATGGTTTTCAAGTCATAACATACACATTTCTTTGGGGATTTTGCTATACTGACATAGTACTTTCACCCAATCTTGGAATTTCTCATCCCTCAGGTAATAATACCCAAAATATTTCACTGTAATGTAAGATAACGGTGATCAATAAGACACAAGTAAAAAAAGAGTGAAGAAAAGTGGCTAAAGTCCACTCTTGCTGTATGTTGAAGTGCACTACCATATTAGAACCAAATTTCATTTAATTTTATTGTTTTTATTGAAGATAACTGCTAGCTGTAATAGCTGCGAAATCATGATCTTAATCCTGTGTGAATACGACGAAGTATAACGGAGTAACGAAGTAATGGAATTAGAAAAAGGTAGGTTTTTGTCGTTGTTGTAAGGACGATTCGTAAAATTGGATCATTGGTCATCTAGTCTTCTGGAAACTTTTCTGATTTAAAAATTGATATTGTTGAAGTTATTTATATTATTGAGTTTCCATGATAAGTCCTTTTTTCGAAAATATATTATTATAAAGCTTCTATGCGAAAATGTGTAAAATTTATATAACTCGTAAATAAATGTGAAAACATAAAGATGCTTTTTGGATTGAAGATTTCTGATAAAAACCAAACCCAATTCTATCCAAAATCCTATCTGTTCTTTGGGTTGAAGAAGATATCTGATTAGAACTCAACCTAATTCTACCCAAAAGCCTATCTTCTACTTGGGTTAAACAATATTTCTGATTAGAACCCTATCTTACCTAAAATACTAACTGCTTTTTTGGCTGAAAAAAAATTTTTGATTAGAACCCAATCCTACCTAAATTTCGATCTACTACTTGGGTTAAAAAAGATTTCTGATTAGAACCCAACCCAACTCTACCCAAAATCTTATCTGCTACTTGGGTTAAAGAAGATACCTAGTTAAAACCCAACCTTACCCAAAGTTCAATCTGTTACTGGGGTTGAAAAGGATTTCTGATCTGCTTTTTTGGCTGAAAAAAAATTTTTGATTAGAACCCAATCCTACCTAAATTTCGATCTACTACTTGGGTTAAAAAAGATTTCTGATTAGAACCCAACCCAACTCTACCCAAAATCTTATCTGCTACTTGGGTTAAAGAAGATACCTAGTTAAAACCCAACCTTACCCAAAGTTCAATCTGTTACTGGGGTTGAAAAGGATTTCTGATCTGCTTTTTTGGCTGAAAAAAAATTTTTGATTAGAACCCAATCCTACCTAAATTTCGATCTACTACTTGGGTTAAAAAAGATTTCTGATTAGAACCCAACCCAACTCTACCCAAAATCTTATCTGCTACTTGGGTTAAAGAAGATACCTAGTTAAAACCCAACCTTACCCAAAGTTCAATCTGTTACTGGGGTTGAAAAGGATTTCTGATTTGAACCCAACCGAAGTCTACTCAAAATCCTATCTGCTATTTAGATTGAAACGGGTTTCTGATTAGAACCCAACCCAACTCTATCAAAGTTCTTTCTACTAATTTGGTTAAAGAGAAGTTCTAGTTAGAACCTAACTTATCCAAAATGCAATCTGCTCCTCGGGTTGTTCTTCAACCTAGATTTCTAATTAGAACTCAAGCCAACCCTACCCAAAATCTTATCTGCTACTTGGGTTAAAGAAGATTCCTAGTTAAAACCCAACCTTACCCAAAGTTCAATTTGTTGCTGTTGTTGAAAAGGATTTCTGATTTGAACTCAATCCAAGTCTACTCAAAATCCTATCTGCTATTTAGATTGAAAAGGGTTTCTGATTAGAACCCAACCAAACTCTATCAAAATTCTTTCTACTACTTTGGTTAAAGAGAAGTTTTAGTTAGAGCCCAACATACCCAAAATTCAATCTGCTCCTTGAGTTGTTCTTCAACCTACATTTCTAATTAGAACTCAACCCAACTCTACCCAAAATCTTATCAGCTACTTCGGTTAAAGAAGATTCTTAGTTAAAACCCAACCTTACCCAAAGTTCAATCTGTTACTGAGGTTGGGATTTCCGATTTAAACCCAACCCAAGTCTACTCAAAATCCTACCTGCTATTTAGATTGAAAAGGGTTTCTGATTAGAACCCAACCCAACTCTATCAAAATTCTTTCTACTACTTTGCTTAAAGGGAAGTTCTAGTTAGAATCCAACTTATCCAAAATTCTATCTCAAAATTCTGCTTGGGTTGTTCTTCAACCTAGATTTCTAATTAGAACTCAATCCTACTCAAAATCCTCTTTGCAATACGTTACATCTTCATTTGCCATCCTCTTCTTTTATTTTTCTTTATTTTCTTTCATTATAACCTTTAATCCTGTAATGTTAACAACTCCTGAAGCTCAATGACCTCTGCTTGATCCTCTTTTCTCTTTCCTTATCCCACTCTCTTCCTGTATTTTCCTTTATTTGATAATCAACGTAATCATAATTGCTGTAGTATTCCATTTGACCTTGAATTACAGCATAGTATGCACGATGTTTGTATTGTTCAGTTTCCTCACACATCTCTATTCGCATTCAGCTCTTTCGTTCTAGTATTCTCTGAAGACGAACGCCATATGTTCCGAACTATTAGGTTTATCGCAGAACCAGCATGTATCGTTTTTTGCTCTCTTAATTTTTAGTAGATATTAGTCGAAAATTTCGTGGCCCTTTAGAAAGTGGGTCAAGTAGAAGTACGGTTTTCTCCACTGTCTCTGGAACTACGACTCTACGTTTTTTATCCGCCTCGTGTGCTCCTCCTATGTCAAAACCTTACCCTACCCAAACCTTACCCAATATCCTATTTACTTGTTTAGTTGAAGATAATTTCTGATTAGGACCCAACCTATCTTTATCTAGAACTCCATCAGCCACTCGGGTTGAAGAATATAACTGATTACAACCCAACCTAACTCTACCCAAGTCTATTTGCTACTTGGGTTGAAACATATTTCCGATTAGAATCGAACCTTATTTAAAACCCTATCTGTTTCTTTGGCTGACAAGGATTTCTGATTTTTTTTTACGAGGTCGTCGAAAATCTGCTAAACATACATCTGACCTGTGGTGATGGGCGGCCAGATAGTGTGGGGTTGGGGTTATAAACTCCGACCCACTAAAAACCCCTTTCCTCGTCTTTTCCGGAAACACCCTCTCGAGTTTTCTTCGGAGTGGCCCCTTCTCCTGGGCTCCTAGACTTGACTACAACTCTCTCCCTTTTCTGTCTTCTTCATGCTGGATTGATCTCCCTCCAAGGCCCAAAAACAAACAAAACCCGGCGTGAACTTTTTTTTAAAACTATTCTGCTTAAACGTACCTAAACGTACTTTATTGCAAAAGCCCCCCTTTAGTTTCCCTCCTACTCCTCCTACCCTTTTATGTTATTCCTTCTTTCTCCTCCCTCTCCTTATTGCCTATTACGTACCTGAAGAACTTTTCTATTAGGCTCCACTTCTCTTTGTTTTCCAGCATTATCTTTAGGCAGTTAGTTGGTGTTATTCTTTCTCCAATTTATATGTTGGTTTTCTGCCTCTCCCTTTCCCATCTTCCACAGTGGAAGATTGTATGTTCGACGTTAATTAAATTCCATCCTAACCCTACCCAAAAGCCTATCATCTACTTGGGTTGAAAAAGGTTTCCCAACCTTACCTAAAATCCTATCTGTTGCGTTGGTTGAAGAAAATTTCTAGTTAGAACTCAACCTTGCTCAATATTCAGCACATTGAATATTGGGTTGAACAGGACTATTTAGTTTGAAGAAAAACCTGCGAGCAAACATTTGCTCTGGGATGATGGGCAGTCAGACAGCGTAGGGTTAGGGCCATAAATCTCAATTCACTAAAAATCCCATTCCTCATCTAATTCGGAACAGCTAATTAATACAAAACGAAAATACTAATAATAATCTCTTACTTTGAACTCTTACTTTTTAGTTCTTTAGTTGCTACCCACCTTTTACCTGAATGAGTTCCACTTTTTTCTTCTAAGTTCATTTTGTGCCAATTGGTGTTATGGTATCTCAACCTCCAAGTATTTCCTTCCCAGTTTGACAAGACCAACCCAACCCAACCCAACCCATTCCCAATAATTTCAATCTAATTGTTACCTTTTGAATTGCGATTGGTTCTCTTCTGTTTTCTTCACCTGGACACTCCAGCCTCATTTAGACTTACATTTTTCTTACATTACACTTTTCCTTTCGATCTATTCCTTTTGCTTTGTTGTAAAGATTTCATTACAGAGAGTTTTTATTGCCATTCAATTATCTTCATTTCCATTAACAGCGGACTTACATTTTTTGACAGCACTTCCCCGCACATTTTGCACATATTTCTCCTTCCCTTTGAAACTTTTCACACACAAACACAGTATCTTCGGGTGAATTCTCTTGGTCGCAAAACCAGAATTCTACGATCTTAGCTTATTCTTTATTTTACGAAGGTAGATATTGTGTATCTATTATATACCTTTGCCCATATATTATAATCCTCTCCTATTTCCTGCCATTTAGGTAACAGGTTAAATGCGTACTTTTTAATTATATTCCTCTCTTTTCTCAAGCAACGTCATTCGCTATTAGATCAGCAGATTAAGCTGTATGTATGGTTGCTACTTCTACACTGATGGCTCATATCGTACAGTAAGCCAAAGTAATACCGATTGCTGGTATGCTGTTGATTGATTGCAGCAGGTTTTTGTAGCAATCATACTTTATCGCCTATCCCCAAGTGAATATATATCTAGAATCACTGTTGATAGTACCATGTATGATGTCTCATGTATGGTGTCTCCTCTTACTACTTCTTTGCGATATTTAGCATAATTCATCGGAGGATGTTAGCCATCTTTGCTTTCTAACGTGGCGTGTCATCCTCAGATCTATATCGAGGTAAACTCCCAGATACTTGACCATATGCTTGGTTTTTGCTAGTTGATGACCTATTTTTATCACCATATTCTTAGGAGGTGCTCCCAAACTTGATGTCTATACCCATCAAGTTTAACTTATCCACCACTTTCCCTACTGTAGTGTAACCGTCTTTTTTCTCCACCGCTATTTTTGTTTTCCCATTTACGACTACTGCCAGATCGTTAGCATATGCAATTAAATTGATACCTCCTTCAATCTGTATCGTTAAGATTTCGTCGTAAAAGACATTCCAAAGTGTAGGACTTCAAAAACATTCTTGAGAGTTCTTTTCGAAATTGGGTAGCTATGGGCCGATTTTCTCGGATACTCTTCTTTTAGGGTTTATTTAACTATTTTATCGCTTTATCATATCTGGCAGAGATTTCTCTCTCGTTTTTATACCAATTCACTTATTTCCTTCCCTTTTGTCATAACGACGTCTTTGAAGCTGCTATGGTCTTTCCATTGCAAAAACAGATTAGTAAATTCTGGCATAATTACTAATAGGTGTTGACGTTATTTAGATTATTGCGTTTCTATGATAACTCTTTTTTCCGAAAACATTAAAGTTCTATGCTAAACATGATAATGTTATTCATTACATCTTCAATTACCATATTAATTCCTATGTACAGTATTCATGTATTACAGAAAAATTGAAGACATATTTGAAATCAGCAACTCAAAATTATTCAAAAAGGATCAACTCATTTTTAATTTATGTTATATTTTCCCTCCAATGACGCCACTTTGTTGACTTCAATTTGAACCGTATAACAAATACTTAATGTACCTTGGTTCATATATTAAGTACCATATGATTTCTATAACCATTGTGAGGTTGGCTAAATGTTGATTAAAATTGATCACTTATTCATCATATTACATCATCACATTTTATTTAAAGATAACGTCAAACAAAACTTCAAATGATATTTAGAACTTGATGAGTCATTTCTATTCTCTTTAAACGGATTAAACTGAATTCTGCTTTTAGTTCAATAAAAATTTTCAACACCTGACGCTGAATCAGAACCGAAATGATTAAAAATTTAAATTCAGCGGATTAATGCTGTACGTGCGTGTATTGGAAGCTTAAATAATTATTTGGATTTATATATTTGACAGCAAATCGATAAAGAGACGTATTTAAGCTACCTGTTGGCAGCAGGTTGCGACAACGTAATTTGATATATGTTAAGAATGCTAGATGATATCAATAATAGTGTGATTTATTAAAAGAAAAAGAATGTTTCTATACGCGTTATTTCACGAGATTTAATTGTTACTTTGAACGTCCACTCACAAAAAGATAAAAATCTGTGTATTATTAAGTACTTAACATACGTTTCGAGTAGTAGCCCTGCAACAGCCAAACATTGATTCATTAAAACAATTCTTTTTTGAAAGAATAATAAAGACTGATTAAAAAAAATTTGGTGCCAAACGTAGAATTTTTTTAAATTATTTTTGTTATTATTAAGAAATTTTAAATTAAAAGTGGAATTTTAAATACATAAATAATTAAAAAATGAAATAATGCAAATACAATTATTTAATTTTTTCAATTAAATTAATCAAAAATATTTAAACAGACAATAGATAATAATTACACAAATATTTTTAATTTCGAAAATTAAACAAAAAATCTTAATGAGTTCCTGAAACGATTTTTATTATTAACTAATTAAAAAAAAGTAAACCTAAAATAAAAAGTAATTCTTTATACTCTTAAACGAAATTGAATTACAATAAAATCATAAACTCATTAATATCTAAGTAATTTTAAAGTTATACTTATATTGAGTGCCCTTCTTTTGGGGTGGTAATATTTTTATCGTCAATGAGAACAAAAAAAAAGTATTACAGAACGACTACTTAGTGATAAATACTGAAAATGAATCTTTACGATATTAATAATATACCGAGTGTCCTAAACTTTAAGACTTGCATAAGCGAGTATAAACCTAAAAGATAACGAAAAATATGCACATGTAGGCATGTAAACATTTTAAATTGCACCAGTAAACGATCAAGAAAAAAAAGAAAATACTAACAAATTAATTGATCGATTAGTATTTCTTTTTTTTTGTAAAAATCATGAAAAGATAGATTGTATTTTATCTGTATCTAATTAATAAACACAAAAAAATCTTTTATAAATTAATTTGAACTTATAAAATAGTGTTTGATTATGAATTGATATCTTCTAATCCACTGTTTTTTCACAACTAATGTTTTAACTTGCACCGGCTACCTAAACAAACTACTTAAATGGTTATTTGTGTACAATCGAGATATTTATTCGATATTCTACTGTGTATATGTAACTTGTAAATAAATAAAATAAAAGTAATAATGTAATACTACCCCGGTGTTTTTTTTTCTCCTTCACTTTTTATACCTGAAAATGTAATATAATTGGAGAGGCAATGTATTTCGTCTAGGTACTCGGGACGAGTACTCAAGACTTCGCTCTAGGTTACAAGCACCAGCAAAATGAACGAATGAACTGGACGAAAACACTGTCGGATGGAATGAGGGACATTGTGTGGCGAAGGTAATTCTTTTTTCTTTTAAGATGCTTTAAGTGATTGTTTAAAATTAGTTTAATTGTTAAAAAGTTTTGTTTGATTGTTTTTAAACTTGATTACAAAATTATAAAAATCGTTTTTAAAAAGAATTTGGAAAAAGTTTTTGTAGTAATATACGAGTATTTTTAAACGACGAAGCATTTTTATGTGATACTTTTATTCGATAACATGTGAGCCTTTACCGATTATTATTTTTTTGAAATGCCATTTTAATATTTTTGAAGCAAGTACTATTTATCTATACAGGGTGCTCAGAAATTGGAGAGATTTTCGATTCATAGACTATCGAAGAATGTCGTTACGTGTAGGATAACCACAAATTTTTGAACAGCCTGTATATATTTATATACATATAAATAGTTATTCTTTAAAATAAGTTAGAAAATGTTCATACAAACAAATGAGCAAGCGATTCGCCCTTCGAAACTTTACCCTTATTTATTTAATTACTAATAAGGTTCGCAAAATTCAAATGACACAAACAAACAGAGATAGCATTAAATCCACAGAAATATTGGTAGATGCGACCATTCATTACAAATCTGTACCCGACTCAACCAACTAGAAATAATATTATTTGCTACTCGGGTTGAGGACGACATCTAATTAGAACCCAACCATATGTAAAATCCTATTCGTTACTTGGGTTGAAGAAGATTTCTGATTAGAACTCAACCTTACCTAGAATCCTATCTGCCCCTTGGGTTGAAGATGATATGATCCTCTTCTCTGTTTCCTGTTGAATTTAACCGACAATAATCAGTCCTCGGTGTTGATGGAATCCAGGCGTTGCATTAATGGGACTTTGGATTATTTTTTGCTATTCAGCTATTCGATGTTCATACTTGAATGGAAAGCGACCAATAATATTTACAATAATATTTATCCTCTTCTCATCCTCGACATTTATTTTTATTATTTCCGTCAATAGCTCCATAATGGTTTTTCCCAACTCCGTACCAATTAAGTCTTCTGCTATAGTTTCAAGATTTACTTGTTTACCTATCCTGTCTCCTCGTTTCTGCGGTGTGAGGAAAAATTGTCGGTCAAAGGCTACGTGTTCCACAATTGCTCGCACACATCTCTTATGAAGTAGCTTGGCTATCCTTCGTACTCCTTCCATCTCTCCGGCCATCGTTCACGCATTTCTTCTCAGTTCTTTCGCTTTCTTCTTGTTTCCTAGTTTCTAGCCCTCTCACATGCCAATAAGGAAGGCACCCGGCCAAGGCATCGACGATTTCCGTAGAGGTTATTTTATACGTAGCCCTTATCATATTTTTGTATCTACTATACTTCATCGATGTTTTCCATGCCGGCGCTGCACGTGCATGTACATGGCCATATACAGTCGCCATTGGTTTTCTTTTCCTCTGACTGGATACTCCTTCTTCATCTTCGGCATGATCCCAGAGAGAACGTTAATGAACGCTCGCTCAATGGTACTGACTGCCTTATCATGTGTCATCCTTATATGTGTGGTCATATTCAAATATCTGACGAGGTAAACCAAGACACTTGACCACTTACGCCTTCGTCTGTAACCTGGCTATTTTTCATCTTCTCTCTTCCCTCCAATATTACATATATTACGTTCACAACATTACGTAGATGGCACTATTAGTTTTCCTTTCCTCTGGCTGGGTCCTCCTACCTTCAGAGTAATTTCAGAAAGAGCGTTCACTGTCATGACCGCCTTTTCATTTGTCATCCTTATGTATACAGTCATTCTCAAATCTGTGTCGAGATAAACCAAGATACTTGGCCGCCTTCCACTGTAATCTAGATAGTTTTTATCTTCTTTCTTCCGTCCAATATTATTTCTTAAATCTTAGTCGTTTGGAAAACAAATTTAATTTCCATGTCTTTTAGTTCCTTTTCTATTCTTGTTACGCAATATTCCACCTTATCTCGTACATCTTCCGGTAGTTTTGCTTGTACCATAATCACGAGGTCATCAGCATACGCCGATATTTCTGCTCCTTCTTGCGTTCTTATTCGAAGGACTAGGAAAGTAGAAGTTCCAGAAAGTACCTCCTATTACTGATCAGTGCGAGACACTGCACGTCATATGTTTTCTTTCTAGGAGTTTTTTCTTTATGCAGAGGAGACATAGAACTCTGTAAGATTTTTCTTGATTTTCTTTCTTCTTCTGCTTCATAGATACTTTTAGAATTTCGTTGGTCACAAAATCATTGCCCGCCGCTTTTTTATCATCGTTTCATAACCAATTTCTCATACTGAAAAGATTTTTGAGTCTCTTATGTACCCCTAATTTTTATTTTATAATTTTCTACACAGAGAACTACTACTAGAACTACATCCAAATCGTGCACTACCTTCCAATTCTTCATCTTGAAGACTGTCTCTCCGCTAATTTAATGTTATAACTGACTCTCCTCTATGGTTCCTAAAGGTTGGGGGGTTTTCATATTTCTGATTGTCAGTTTATTCTTTATTACCCACTCCTCAAATATCGTCTTTGGTTATTTATTCCGCCTCCCGCCATCTGCGCTCGTTTATTAAAATCATCCCCAAAAGAATTCGTTTCTTTGTATCAATATTCTGTTAGTTCATGTGGTGAAAAGTACACCGACACCAGGGGTGTGTCGTCGTGTGCTTGTTTATTGCAATCCCAACGTAGTCGCTTCCTCTAAAACATCTAATCTGTCTGCCAATGGTGATGAAGAAAAGATCTTGGTTGAAGAAAACGTCTCATTAGAATACATGCCTTGGTTGAAGAAGATTTTTGATTAGAGCCCAACCCGGTTCTACCCAAAAATTTTATCTGACACTTGAATTCTAAAAGATTTCTGATTAGAACTCAACCCAACTCTACCCAAAATCCTAACTGCTACTTGGATCGAAGAGGATTTCTGATTAAAAGCCAATACTACTCAATATCCTATCTACTACCAGGTTTGAAGAAGATTTCTGATCTGAGAGAACCCAATCCTGCCCAAAATCCTAGCTGCTACTTGGGTTGAGGATGATTTATGAGTAGAACCCAATCTTGCCTAAAATCTTTCTTGCTACTTGGGTTGAGAAAGATTTCTAATTAAAATCCAGCCCTTCCCAAAATCCTATATGCTACTTGGGCTGAAGAAGATTTCTGATATTATGTCTTCGAAGCAGTATCAAGTCTTCCATGAACAGTAACAAGTTTTCTGGAAATAGTTTTTTGGAATCATGTCAACGTTTCTGGAAGCACTTCAAGTCCTCTAAAAGCAGTATCAAGTCTGATGGAAGCATTTAAAATTTTCCAGAGGTAATAAATTATAATAATAATAAAAGAATTGATGTAGTGCTTGATGTTAAAAGAGGTGGTATTTTATTTTTCAAATTGGCGCAACAATTGCTTCGGTTTCTTTAATAAAACCGTCTTTAAGCACCACGTCTATGTGTCATTAAATTTTATAACCCAACCTTACCCAAAATTCTTAAAGACGATTTTTGACTAGAGCCCAACCCAACTACATCCTAAATTTTATCTTTTACTTAGGTTCAAGGACATTTCTGTTTAGAACCCAACCTAACCCTACCAAAAATCGTATCTATTACTTCGGTTCAAAAAGGTATCTGATTAGAATCCTGCCTTACCTAAATTCTATCCGCTACTTGGGTTGAAGATGTCCGCTTAGAAGCCAACCTTACCCAAAATGCTATCTGCTAGTTGGGTTGAAAAGAATTTTTGATTAAAAACCAACTCTACGCAATATTCTATTTGCTACTTGAATGGAAGATGATTTCTAATTAGAATCCAACTCTACCAATCCTATCTGTTACTTGGGTTAAAGAGCATTTCTGATTAGAACTAGGGTTGGCCGTTTTCACACTCTTTTAAATCCTTTACATAGTTTACGGAACATACACAAATAAATGTGTCGAAAACATAAAATACTAACATATATAGATTCTGTAGGAAACGGGTTTTGACTATATAAAATTCAGTACAACATATTCGGTAAGATAATATTATGATATTCCGTATAAATTTTTACGTCGAGGTGAAAAACATTCACTAAAAACCCTTTTCTCCCTCGTCGTCTTCAGAATCGTTCTCAAGAGTTTTCTTCCATCTTAGCACTTTTTTCTAATATCCAAGCCCAGTATCTTTGGGCCGATTTGCTCGGATACTTTTCCTTCGTGGTTGTTCAAAAACTTCCGACTAAATACACGTCTTAACTTTTAACTATTTTACCGCTTTATCACACCTGGCTGAGGGATTGGACAGACGCCCATCTCTCCTTCTTCTCCCTGTCGTTTTATCGTTATCTTTGGATACTTTTCATCCTCTCCATTAACCAGCACATCCGTTTAAACATTAAAGACACTATTTCAGATTTTTATAGAAGTTATTTTTGTTTGTTGGGACCTGTGCCAAAAAGTCTCTCTCTATTCCTGTTCTGAAACTATTACACTCATACTAATTTTCTCTGTCTTTCTTCTCCTTCGTTTTCGCACCCTTTGTGATGAAATCTTTCATCGCTGCCCAGTTTTCTGTGATTTCTACCATCGTCATAACGTTGTTGTTGGCGGTAATTCATCTACCCACCTTCCTCTCAATTTTTTCTTTTATTGCCTACCACCTATTCCATTGAAAAAACGTGTGTTCAGTATCGTCCATTCTTTTGCAATTAGTCGCTGATGATAGATGCACTATTTTTTGTTTTGCACGCTTTCAAAATTTGCACCCATATTACCATTCTTATCTTTTATCGCTTTTCTCCACTGGGTCTATATATTGGTTTCATAATTATGTGCTATGTCCTAGTTCTCTCTAGTTGTTGTGTTTATTGTATCTTTCATCCATTCCAACCATCACCCTAGGTACTTAATGGATTAACCTCTTTTTATGCTGCAGTTTCCTACCTTCATCTATGTTTTATCATTTTGCTATTTTATTTTTGATTTGACGCCCGATTTTTCGGGCGTCATTTCAAGTTTCAGCACTAGGTGCACGTATCTGATTATCTGTATGTTGTCGTTTTCCTGTTACGATCTGGCAATCTGTCGAAGCAGATGTTCCTTGATGTTGGACTGAGTACTGATCCCTAAAGGATAGTCCTTGCTATTTTGTATCTTCCTTCGTCGTAACCACCTTTATATCACACAGATTTCCATTGTATAACGCCGTATTGTTGTGTAGCAAGTCCTCCACCGGTCTCTAATTCTTTCAGCACTCTTTAATTATACCATAGTACAGCTTGTCAAAACAATTTAGCAAGCATAGCGGTCTTCTGATTAGAACTAAAGTGTTGCATTACTTTGATTAATATCAATATTGGAATGAGACATGAATAAGGCTTTTCATATATTCTGAAGAGAAAATTCTGAATATTATGTCAAAATGTTGAGAATCTAGCGCGATCATCAGACGATCATACAATCCAACATACATCCAATCTAAAATCCTATCTATTACTTGGATTCAAGAAGATTTCTGATTAGAAATTGAACCCAAACTTATGCAAGATTCTAGGTATTACTTGGGCTGTTAAGAATTTTTATTTTTAAATTAAAAGGAAATAGGGTTGCATATTTTATTTAAAATATTTTGAGTTTAAATACAAGTTTTTTTTCGTTCGTTGTATAAAAAAAAGGTTATAGAAGAGCTTGTGAGCTCAAAAGCATTATTGTTCGTATTTTTATTTTTCTCATTTTATTCACATTTTACAACCAGACAATTTTTCGTTTGTAAAAATATTTAAGTTAACGTTTCTCAACAAAATAAATTATAAAAACAAGAAAGAAGTGTTTTAACCAGCGCACACCAGAGTTCCGGCAAAATTGTAACATGGGTTGAGGAAGATTTCTGATTAAAATCCAATCTCACCCAAAATCCTATTCCTACCATAAAATCCTGCTAATTGGGTTATAGAAGATTTCTGATTTGAACCCAGCCTTACTCAAAATCCTAATAGGCAATAAAATCTTTGTTCTCTTGCAACCCCAGTTCAAGTTGCATAAAGTGTTCTCCATAAATCTACTTTAACGTAGATCTGTTGCAATGATTTTACATACAACTTCAAATCTAATATAAGTTTTAGATTAGGTCCACTCACATTTCAAATTGAATACAGTACTCAAAGAAACAATGGTGTCAATTTGAACTTGATTTCCAATTTGGACTAACCAAATTATTTACATCTTGGATAAAACCATTCCACTCCCTGAATTAAAGTATCTGCGTTGATTCTTTCCCTAATTATCGTGTTTCGTTATTTTGATTAATATAAATGATAGAACAAGACAGGAACAAGGTCTCTCATATATTCTGATACAGGATTAAGTTCCCTCATCTTGAAATGATGTAAGATATAACCTTAAATGATATTAAAGGAGATAAGATCTATGCCAAATGTTGCGAATTATTCGCATTTTTGGTAGATGTAAAAATACATTGCTGATCTGGACGCATGCCTTTTTTTTACGAGGTCAGGGAAAATCTACGAACAGTCATTTCGCCTGGGGTGATGGGCGGCCAGATAGTGTGGGGTTGGGGTTATATCTTAACCCCGACCCACTAAAAACCCCTTTCCTCGTCTTCTCCGGAACCACCTATTCGGTATTGCATCGGAGATCCAAACATCATCTCATGTTCCATCATTTTATCCATCTTCTTGGTGCATTCGCATCTCATCATTGTGGAACATACAAATATAGATCGTTACTTTTTGAAATCATATTGTTTCCTCGCTCCTCGTGTTGTTCAAACTTCTTCGTTTATTATCCCGATGATTTCCTCCTACAAGCTGGGGATGACTGTCCTAATTCTTCTTTCCTGTGTCTCTTACGTCCCACCATTACGTGAAACATATTGATCGTTACTTTTTGAAATAATATTAATTCTATACATACCGGGTGCGCGAGTAATCCTATTTCTCGCGCCGTTTTCTTCTTCCTTCAAATTCTCGCTCTTCTACTTTCTTCTTTCATTCTTTCATCTACCCAGGAGTCGTCTCCTCATTTCTTCCTTTAACGGTAGTTTCTTCTTTGTTCTTTATTATCATTATTTCTCTAAGGTAACCTTCCAGTACTTCTGTTTTTCTTCCACCGATCGTTAGCATATTAGCCATCGTGTTCTTGTTTATTAATAAACCTATTTTCGTCTCTGCTGTTTTCTTTTTTACTTCGAATCTTAGGCAGTCAAACAAAGTGTGTTCGGGTGTATCCGGCACACTTTGTTTTTTTTTAGGTAGCTGGCGAAAGAGCCATGCCCCGTAATCACTTGTGTCAGATAGAAATCTGTTGGAGGTCCTCTTTCTTGCCAGGTTTGCACGTTCTTTATAAATACGCTAGCCCATCCGTTGTAGTTTGTCCATCTCAGCTGCCATTTCTGAAGCATTCTCTGTCGAACTTCTTCCCTGTTACTACCTTTATCACTATAATTTTCCGTTCTTTCCCATACCAGCAAGTCCAAAGGTGGACAGCCTGCTAGAGCGCCCACTGCTTCGGTTGATACAGTTCGGTACGCTGCTGTGATAGAAATTGCGTATTTTCTTTCTATACTTCTAAGCATGTTTTTGTATTTTTTATGCCTGAATGCACTCTGCCACGCAGGGGCTCTATATAGTAACACCGAACTTATAGTTGTCGCCAATATCTTTCTCTTCTTTTGTGAAGGGCCTCCTACACTTGGCATTAATCTGGTTAGAGTATTTTGGATTTTTGCCGCTTTTTCACAGACCGCTCTTACATGTTTTGCTTTTTTCTGGACGCATGCCAATTTAACTCAACCCAACCCAATCCAAAACCCTGTCTCTAACTGCTATATGGGTTGAAGAAGATTTCTAATAAATCCATTAATGGAATAATGAAATGTTTGATGTTCTTTTGCAACCCTTGTTCATACTGGATCAAGAGCTTTCCATAAATTCAATTTAGAGTAGATATGCTGTAGTGATTTTGCATACAACCTGAAATCTAACACAAATTTTTGGCTGGGTTCACTGTTCATTTCAAATTGGATATACTACGTAATCCCAGAATGCTTTCATATATCCAAATTTGAGTAATCAAGCTATTTAAATCCTGTATAAATCCAGGAAACTCACTGAATTGAAATATATGCGTTGTTTTTCTCTATAATTATTATTTTTTTTTAATTTATATTAATATTGGAATAACGCATAAACAAGGTGATTCATATGTTCTGATGGGTGACTAAGTCCCTACGTCTTCATATACTCAGGTATCAATAAAAATGATCAATTAATATGCGAGGTATTGTCATTAAGAAAAAGCACTTTCTTGTTGAAGCATATAACATAAATACATGCTACAATGTGTTTAGTTACCCCAGGTTTTTATGGACTTTTATCAAATCAGCTTTTCTTCATATCTTATTAATTTGTCTCAAACCAGACCTATACCAAATCCCATACAAACCATAAAAATATTCAAATTATTCTTGCAAAACTCAATCAAATTTGATTATTTTAATTCCTTTTTTCGGTTATTTTCAATTAAACCCAATATTAATTTTAAACGCGGAAAAATACGAGATAAATGTTTAGAATTTCGATTCCGCCACTAAAAATTCCAATCGATCTGTGTTTACGAAACAGAATTTTAATAATTTATTGCGGAGTTGTTTATCGAGGCTGTTTCACTTTCACAGCTATGCAAATTTCATCTCTTCCTCGGCATCCCCTTTTTGCGGAATTTTCGAATCCTCTGTAAAAGAGAAAAACCCAACCCGTCACATTTTTTAGTTACGCAAAAATGGCGTTTTTAATAAAACTTTTCCGAATAAATAAACCTAATCCTAAACTAAATTGAAAGATAACAAGAAACATTTTAACATCAATAATGCGGGAAAAAGCTTTCGGCAAGTTAGACTTTGCTAATCGGCCGTTCCGTGACGTTCCTTGATTCAAAGAAATTTTAATTAATTACCCAATACTTGGCGAATCTGGACTCTCCCGTCTCTTTTCGTTGCCTCATCCAGAAATCGACGGAGGAGTAACGGCGGGGTAAGTTGACGTTGAATCGCGTTTGTAAAGTTTACAAGTTCCGAGTGGGGTAGTTCGGCTTTTCTCAAGTTTTTAGTTTAACGGGCTTTTAAAGGTACTTAGAAATTACTTTGCATCCGTCGTACTGGACCACTCTACGTTTGACCTTAATTGTGTTACCCAACGGCTTTTGCCAAGCTACGAGTAATTAGATTTCGTTTAAAATAGCATACACATTCTCTCAACGGTAAGTACTAAATTAAATAATAAAAATAAAACAACAACGTTGTCTTTAAATTAGAATTTGATTTGAACGGGACGATTGTGTATTGAAAATGTAATTGTCATGTTGATATTGATTATCTAGGGCATCGGAGTTATACCCTGTAAACGACAGAATTCAAATTAATTGAAACACTAATTGAATTTTATAGGTGGTGCATGTAAGTGACGGTGGTGAGTACACGGGGATGTTATCGATTTGGGTGTGTTGATATGGTGTTAGAGCACCGGCGAATGAGAAGTTTTAAGGGTCGACCCGTTGTACAGGGCAACGTAAATCAGAATCGGGACAGCAAACAAACAATGCTATAATCCCCAGATTACCATCAATTTGCCTCGCGGTTACGGCGTTGTCTTGTTCCCGGTAATATCAAAGATTCAAATCAGGATGGATGTGGAACTTTCACCTTAAAATGAAAATTGAAAACAACCATTTTTCAATGACACAACAACTTTTCGATAATAAAATTTGCATTAATACTAAGATTATCGTTAGAATTAACTTTAGATTAGAAACAGAATAAGAAACCCAAATATTTCAAGGCCTAGAGATAGTACAATTAAAAAAACACTAGAACTGATACGATATCTAGAACTACAAACATTCGGATTTAGTCGAACGTCTCTTAAGAGGGCTAAACCCGCGTGATCTAGTTCTAGGTCTAGTATTGGTTTCTAAGACTAGACCTAGAACTAGACTAGACCCGACTTAAAGCATTTTCTTCCCCATTCAGTCTACTGTTGCGAATGTTTTTTGGAGAGTACATATTTTGAATTGAGAGAAAGGAATGCTTCCAGAAGACTTGATACCACCTATAGAAAACATGATCTGCTCCCAAAAGACTTCATATTGCTTCCAAAGACTTGAAACTTCCATATGACTAGGTAGTTCCATACAAAGACATGAATTCCAGAAGACTTAAAATGTTTCCACGAGACTTGATACTACTAGAAATGCTTCTAAATGAGTGGACATTGCTTCTAGATGCCTTGATACTGTTTGTAGGAGACTTGATATTGCTTCTAGGAGACTTAATACTACTTCTAGAAGACTTGAAATACTTCCAGAGTACTTGATTTTGCCTCTGGAAGACTTCAAATGCTGTTATATGACTTGATACTCAAAAGACTTGATATTGCTTTCAGAAGACTTGAAATGTTTCCAAAAGAGAGAATACTGCTTGTAAGTAGTAGATAATAGCCGATTCTAGAACCTCCTCTCAGAACCCAACGTCAAGGTCAAGGCCAAGGACACTCTGCGTGACCATGACCTTGACCTTGACCTTGGGTTCTGAAAGGAGATTCCAGAATCGGCTAATGGTAAGGGGGTCGTAGACCTAGATTAGTAGCAATGACCTTTACTTTGACCTCTATGATGGTCTCGGTATATTTAGAATTTCGATAAGTTATCTTCGTACGCACACTTAATGTATAGGGTTTATTATCATCGTATACTTTTCCTTATTCGGGCATTAAGGGTTTCAGAATTGCCTCGAAACCGGCATACACCACAAACGGAACTTTAATTTTTTTTTCAAATCCTTCAAATTGTAAAACATTTTCCTTTTCTAGATGTCCGAACTTATTCACTTTTATTTGCTCGCTTGGTACTGTAGCTTTCACTTTTCTACAATCATCCATCTGATGTCGCACCAACTTGTCTTCAGTTGAAAAGTATTGCAAACAACCTTCACAAATATATCTTTGATGTTCATGAGTTGATGATTGTGCATTTATCAGTCGAGATAAGTTTTTAATCCAACAGTAGTGGTTATTCCCGAAATTGTCGCTGACTACTAATAAGTTTACATGACGTTCCCGTTTCTGTTTCCATATACATACAGTTACAATGTCGTCTACCATTTTCTCTCCATTATACCAAGAATTTATACCGTAGACGTTAATTGAAATGTTATTTTCTTCCTCAAATTTTGGTATGTCTCTAATGGATACTGGAAATGTTACGCAGTCAAACTTTAATTCTGTATTCCTATAATCTGGATATGATGATACTCTTTGCGGTAAACCTGTGGGTTGGTGCAGCGCGGACATCAGTGCCCAAGCAAAGCATTTATTATCGTTATTTTGCACATTTATTACCGCTCTCTTTGCTTTTATAGATGCCGGTAAGTCGATGTAGCTCGATGCTCTTGTAGGATTAAACTTGTTACAATTCACTTCAAGATATAATATCTCCAACCTGCAGTATTAACACCTTTAGTTTCACATTTTACTACATTTTTTATTCTTATACTCTTACCTGAGTCCCGTTCTTGGAATTCTGACATTTTCACCATAATCTCGTCCATAAAATCCTCGTATATTTGGTATAAGTCTACGGCTACTGTTACAATTTTATTTTTTGTGTTGAATGATTTGATTTCCACTTCTTCCTTCGTATTTAAGAAATACAATCCAAAAATTTCCACATTCACTTTTAAACTACCATTTACATTCTTCACGGAGTGTATCAAACTGATAACTTTTTCTCTAATTCGGTTACCGAATTCCTTTATGTCTACGTACTTCCGTTCATGATCGCTCACTCTAAAACTACATATTTTATCTCCAAATATCGCATCTATTTTTTCTACACCATTATCTATTATTACGAAGGCTTTCTGTTTATGTTTGTTGCTGCCCAGATGTGAGGAGTAACATTGTCTGGTTACGTGTTCGTCACATATTTCACACACTATTACATCTGCTTGATGATCCTCTTCAACCTTTCGACGTTTCCCATTACATGCTGTGCGTTGATATCTCAGAAGATTATCTGGTCTAGTAAATTCTTTGTAACACACGTCGCAGGTCAACATGTTCACTACACTCTGTTCTACTACTGAAGACGATTTTCTATCTGCTATCTGCTATTTAAAGCACACCTCCTCCGAGGTAGGGGTTTCCAACGGACTCGTGTGACCTTCATTTAAGGTCACGTACAAGGAGAATGTCACGTTCACATTTAAGGTTGAAGTCAAAGTAAAGGTTATTGTTAAGGTCAAGGTCAAGGATAATGGTCAAGGTCTACGACCCCTTACCATTCTGTAATCTCCCCTCAGAACCTCCGGTCAAGGTCATGGTCACTCAGCGTGACCTTGGCCTTGACTTTTTGCTAGTGGTAAACCACATTTGAAGTCGAGGTCAAGGTCATCATAGAGGTCAAAGTAAAGGTCATTGCTACTTATCAAGGTCTACGACCCCCTTACCATTAGCCGATTCTGGAACCTCCTCTCAGAACCCAAGGTCAAGGTCAAGGTCAAGGTCATGGTCACGCAGTGTCCTTGGAGGTTCTAGAATCGGCTATTATCTACTACTCTTGTAGAAGGCTAGAAATACTTCCTGAATACTTGATAACGCTTATAAAACTATAAACTGGCAGAAACCATTTTCAGCGCAAAATATAAGATACTATACATAAAGCATTTAAGTTTGCTTCGAACATATAAAGTTTCCAGACCTAGAGCCCAGACTCACACTCCGGCCGAAAGCAAATTCGGCATTATCTTAAAAGAAACTCATTGTATCATCTTCTCCTTCACGATACCTTCTTTAACCAACAATTTGGTTAAGTGCCAATGAGTGCATCTATTCTACTGCTTGTAAGCTTGTATGCTGACATTAACGCATTGGACAGAGAACTAAAATGAAGAACACATTTGGACATTTTATTTAAATTCTGGGACTTTAAAATGGTTTAATTTTTTTACAAAATATCTCGTATAGCGATATTGAAATTTTAGAAGGATCATTTTTCTTTGGTAACAAGTCCAAAATGTCCAACTCAAAATTTGAGGAAACGAAAATTGATAATATTTTGACGACAAAATTCTAAGTATGATGGTAGAATGTAGCAACCTCGAGCATATCAAGAAAATAGTTAAAATTTTTTCCAGAGAAAGCGACTGCTGTAACAGCACTACAAGTTTTGTTTAGATTGGTGAACTTGGCAGAAGTTTCTGCTATAAGAGAAATTTTCATTCAGAAGTTTAGAGGAGGAAAAAGTTGTTCGTCCATTGTAAGATTGCATTTACACCTTCTTGCTTTCTTTTGAGGTATGAAAAGTTATAAACCATTCAATTTTTATAAAGTAAGTTTGGTAAAGAAATGTGCAGTTTCTCTGATACGCAGGGAAACATCCAGATTGAGGCCAAGGACACTCTGCGTGACCATGACCTTGACCTTGTCCTTGGGTTCTGAGAGGAGGTTCTAGAATCGGCTATTATCTACTACTCTTGTAGAAGGCTAGAAATACTTCCTGAATATTTGATACCGCTTGTAAAACTATAAAATGGCAGAAACCATTTTCAGCGCAAAATATAAGATACTGTAGATAAAGCATTTAAGTTTGCTTCGAACATATAAAGTTTCCAGACCTAGCGCCCAGATTCACACTCCGGTCGAAAGCAAATTCGGCATTATCTTAAAAGAAACTCATTGTATCATCTTCTCCTTCACGATACCTTCTTTAACCAACAATTTGGTTAAGTGCCAATGAGTGCATCTATTCTACTGTTTGTAAGCTTGTAAGCTGACATTAACGCATTGGACAGAGAACTAAAATGAAGAACACATTTGGACATTTTATTTAAATTCGGGGACTTTAAAATGGTTTAATTTTTTTACAAAATATCTCGTATAGCGATATTGAAATTTTAGAAGGATCATTTTTCTTTGGTAACAAGTCCAAAATGTCCAACTCAAAATTTGAGGAAACGAAAATTGATAATATGTTGACGACAAAATTCTAAGTATGATGGTAGAATGTAGCAACCTCGAGCATATCAAGAAAATTGTTAAAATTCTTTCCAGATAAAGCGACTGCTGTAACAGTACTACAAGTTCTGTTTAGATTGGTGAACTCGGCAGAAGTTTTAAGGTCAAGTAGGCTAAATTTGAAGAATATAACTTAAATTAGAATTGGAAATGTCTTATAGTCTTCTGCTATAAGAGAAATTTTCATTCAGAAGTTTAGAGGAGGAAAAAGTTGTTCGTCCATTGTAAGATTGCATTTACACCTTGCTTTCTTTTGATGTATGAAAAGTTAGAAGTCATTCAATTTTTATAAAGTAAGTGTGGTATAGAAATGTGCAGTTTCTCTGATACGCAGGGAAACACCCAGATTGAGCATTTATAATAAGAAATTCTTTTGAATCTTAATAGACAACTGCTTCACGAGTATGGATTTATGGCTAACATTACGAAAAATGAATCTGAGTTGTAATTAGAAAATGTGAGAAAGCCTGCCTATCAATTCAAGAATATTTGATTATCAAAAAACCACTACTTTGGTATCTTACAAAATGACATTAAATAGAACAATATTGTTGGCTTGACACATTTATAATCATGGTACAATTGACAACAAAATAGTAAACATAAAATTATGGTTGACTAGAACAAAGCAAAGGTAGAGCTATTAGCTATTTATGGTCAGACTAACAGTCCGACGTATCCATATAAAGGTACTATGCGCGAGTTCTGGAAGGTTAAATACTATTGGACCATATAGAAAATCTTGATATAAGTAGCTCAAAAAGTGGAAATGAAAGACTAACTTCTGCTCGCAGATGACATTTTTATTGTAAAAGACAAAAAACTGTTTATAGAATTTAATTTTGCTCTAATAAATACTGAAAATACCAAATACTGGCGGCAAAATACAGAATCTTCATGTCAGAAGTTCAAAAACTGCAAATTGAAGATTAGATGCTACTTCTGCTTACATACAAATAATATATTTATTTCGGATCGGTTTCAAGCGTCAATGCTCATCATCAGCCTAATCGATGTTAAATTAACAAAATGACAAAAAAACAAGAATACATTATCTCTTTCCAGTACGACATTAAAAAATATTATTGGTATAGTTTTCGTACTGCAAAATTATTATAACACATTCAAATAATTGTTATAATAATTGGATGATTGTGTTGCATTATTGTGGGCTTTATGTTAATAGAAATAAATATAGGATAAAAATAAATGTCTAACAAAAATTGTTCATTATTGTCGTCTCAAAATACACAATCCACAATCGGATATTGTCTAACGATGGCAGTTCCATATCGGCAAGATCGAAAATTTTGTTTAGAAACATACATAGGTTGTAACTCGAAAATCAAAATAGATAGAAGTAACTGTCATTAACTAAAATTGTTTATAATTATCTGAAAATACATAATCCATTACCAAATGAAGTCATCGATGATAGTTCCGTATCTATATATGTAGCAGGAAATATCAAAATGTCTAAATCGACAATTATAAACATACATAGGTTGCAACTCGAGAACCAACATAGATAGAAATAAATATCATTAACTAAAATTGTTCATAATTATCCTAAAATACATAAACCATTGCCAGATAAAGTCTAACGATGATAGTTCCTTATGTACGTAGGAGGACATATCAAAATATGAAAATCGACTATTTTGGTTAACCAAAATATTAAATTTCAAGATTGAAATTGAGTAGGTGGTGGATTTCATATGAAAATGAGTATGTTAATGATTTTGTTGTGCTTAATAATTATTGCACAATTTATCAGTATCTGTATGGATCGATGTTCATTGGAGACATGTCATTTTCAGCATCAAGTCGATTCCTGAACTTCGTTTTTATTGCGACGTATGTCGAAAAGGATTTCTTACAGAGATAGGTTGTTATGTAGCATTGATTGGTGGAACCCCTAAAAGGTTTGAGTGGAACCCTACGGTTCTGCAGAACACAGATTGAAGAACACTGTTATCACACGGCTTGTGAATTTTAGGTTCTATTTGTTAACTATAGGGGGTCTTTCTGAAGTTTAATTTTGTTGTAAAAGTTTATTAATAATTTTATTTGGAAATTTGTTCACTGTGGTTAATATACATATAATTATGTTTTGTTCTATCTATATCTAATAATGGATAGTAAAAACTGTATCGAATAAAAATCGAAAATTTGCTAAGTTATGGGCTATTTATTAGATATCATTATGATGAGAACATTAGTTGAATTACGAAGTATATCATAACGAGAGACCGGCGATAAAAATAATCAATATGAGCTTTTTATGCGGTTTAAATTTAGTAAAACTATGCAGTAAAATGTGCGGTAAAAACAAAAAAAGTACTGATTCATAAAAATACAACAATGTTCGTGTTCTGTTGACCAAAGAAAAACTTCACCCGAATTTCTGAAGGTGGGATTTTACCTTGACACATCGCAGACTCTCATCGAAATATGCAATTTATTAATAAAGATCGCATAATTTTCTAATTAAAGTTCCAAAAGTATATTTTTTATTTATGAAATAGTCTACCCGTATACAACTCGACAATCGAAAATACCCGAATCTCGTCGTATTGCCTTTTTGATCTCGATCTTCGGTCTCCTGGAATTTCAGGCAATCCGTCTCATATTATCGGATATTTTCGATCGTCTTGTTGTATAATATATGATTACATTATGGATTAAAAAATTTATATGCGATAAAAATGCTAAATATGAAGTTATATGCAAAATATGCAATTACATATTAATCCGGACTCTAGTCAACTGATCTAATTATTGGATATATAATCGAGAAAATTGAAAGACTTGTTTTTTTCTAATTCCAACGTGAAATGTAGATTAGAATGACATTGATTGAAGTAGTTGTGAAACAGCTCGAGATTTGAATGATTCTGGTTTTGAATTCTGACATAAAGCTGTTACAGTTACTAACATTAATTTTTTGAGGATTATACCTAATTATATTTCTTAATTTTTGAAAATTTGAGAATTTCTTTGAGAAAAGCTGTTTCAGAGTATAGAAATACTCTGTTCACATTTCAAAAATTCAATTTGGTTTAGAATTGGACTGTAAAGACTTAGCCTTACAAACATATGATAGAGAAATTTTTGTTCTTCAAACACGTCTTCAATACCTCAATGATAAGGAGCATTATCTGAGACATCTTAACAGATGTACATTTGCTACGGGGCTACCGGTGGCAATGAAAGAAGTACTTTTTTGAACGACACTTATTTCGCAAGATAAACAAACACTATTTCATTTGGATGATGTTGACTCTTTCCGGTTCAAAAACATATTTATTTCATAATAAACATGAGGCCATCAGATGTTGTCAAATACACTCCTATCTTCCTACTTCTAACCAGAAATTCATTTCGTATTTTTTCTTTAATTGTAACTTCAAAGAAACGGTGATGTTGATTTGTGATTTTCCAAGAATTTCAGATAAATTACGCAGGTCAACATTAATATTAAACGGCTTAAATTTGACGTGTTACGTTTGCTGCTTCATGCTTACAGAAGGCTACCTGCTTTCATAATAATCCATCTATTCATTAAAATAAGTTATAAAATGTCAAAACAAATAGTAAGCAAGTGATTCTCTCTTCGAGGTTTATTTATTTAGATGCCAATAAGATTCGCCGACTTCAAATACTCCCCCAAGGCTTTAAATGGTTCTACAAAACTTGATACTGCTTCCAGAAAAAATTGAGCTACTTCCAAAAGACTTGCTACTGCCCCTGGAAGACTTGATATTGCTTCTGGAAGACTCGATATTGCTTCCAGAAAACTTAAATTCTTCCTCAAGACTTGAAATTGTTATAGGAGAGTTGTTACTTCTTCCAGAAGATTTGAAATGCTTGCGAAAGGCTTGAAATGCTGACGATTTAGAAAATTTTAAGTACTTCCAAAAGACTTGCTACTGATATATAACAGATTTTATATTGCTTCTAGAAGATTTAACATGACTTCCAGAAGACTTAATACTGCCTTTAGCAGATTTGGAATACTTCCAGAAGATTTGAAATGCATACAAAATTAATAATGGTTTTATCTGAATTGAAATTACCTTTTTCATTTATTTATTTCAACATATTCAATCATATTAATTTAATAAAGGTATATAACCGCCTAACAGTCTAACTAATCTCTAAAACTCTAGAACTCAAGAAGATCAAGAACATTTGAGTTTAGCCGTATATCTCTTAAGATGGCTAGTAGAACGTTTCTAGTCCTATGATTAGTGCTAGTTTTAATTGATCAAATACACACAACAATCGAAGTGATAGTAATAAATAGATCTAGCATTAAATCTAGCACTAGAATCATTCGGGTTTAAATGTACATCTCTCAAGACGCCTAACCCGAATATTTCTAGTTCTGAATCTAGTATTAATAAATACTAGTATAATAAATATATATCAATAAATGTACACAACAGTCTCATATTTATAACTAGAACTAACATTAGATTTAGAGCAAGAATCATTCGGGTTTAGTCATCTTAACCCTACAATGCGCTCTTTTTTATGTGAAAAAATTGTAGTCGCTCCGAAAATAATAATCAAACATTTAATTTTTTCATTTGAAAACAGGTCTAATTCACAAATGTATCGTTGACAATACATTAACATAATACTATTATCCGTGCCAGATGTCACGGCCCCTCACTTTAGAGATTTATATCTTCGAAATCGTTCGATGAAAGATATTGCGGTAAAGTTTATTGTAATCAGTGAACATTTCTGTGTATGTATATGTAGGAAAGCGGAGGGTACGCTAAAGCATACAGCACCTAGGCCCCAACGGGCCCCTTTGTACATCTGGCTACTGTACTCTCTGGCTACATCAACCAGCCTAAGGATTTTCCGAAGGCTAGGATACAGCTCAGAGGTGTGTTCCTGATGCCATCTGTGCTCGGCCATTCCTCTCCAAAGTCTCTCATTCTGAGGTCTTGTAGAGTGGGGCATTCACACAAGATGTGTCGAATAGTCTCCTCGTTCTTTTGACAAAAGCGACAGAGGGGATTAGTAGCAAGCTTAAGGTTGTAGAGATGCTTGTTTACCTTACAGTGACCCGTGATGAGTCCCGTTAAAATACTTAGGGCGCTTCTACCGAGTCTTGCGAAAGAGAAGGCTGTCTTAGCTGAAGGATAACACAACAGTTCTTTAGACAAATAGCAGCCCTTTGTCCTATCCTATACAGACTGGTTGCTGTGAATTTCCTGTGGGTGAAATCTTTAATAAGCTCAATTTGAGCTGCTACGGACTGAGCGATTAACGGTTCAGGTGAACAGATAGCTCGCTTGGCAGCTCTTTTGGCAAGCCTATCAGCGTGCTTTGAAACACAGTTGTGTGCTGCGGCCTTCTCCAATGTTAGGCGACAGTCCATGGCAAGTCCTGAGGTAATAGTTATTTTACTCAGTATAAATTGTGAAAGACTTACCTTGCAAATTGGATTTGACAATAAAGTCAGCGGCAAGTAGAATGGCGATTAATTCTGCCTGTATGACGGTGGTACCTTTACCTAAAGGAGTAGATATGTGGAGTTGGAGATCGTACGAGAAAACTCCAGCTACAGCTCCTTTCCGACTAACCGAACCATCAATGTAGATTTTGTTACTTTTATTTACTTGTACTTCTGTGGAACTTGGGTAGGGAGATAACTTTTAGTAAAAATGTGTTGTAGGGGTATGAAGTCCGTCTTACGTTCCAGAATTGGCGAGTAACCGACCATTTCATTCCAGAGTACGGCATTTTTACCGTTTCTCTCATCCATAAAGATTCCTGCTGTACGCAGTCGAAACATGGTCACCAGTGCCACTTCTTGTATGAACAAATGAAGTGGCGTTAGGTTCAACATGTTTTCCATGGCTGCGTGTTTGCTGTAACATACAAACACGCAAGTCTCTGTACTTTATTTAGTGCAGCAGTGGAAATAAATTTTAAGGTTTTTGACCACCAGACTACTGCACCATATGTAAGCATAGGTCGAATTACAGCTGTGTAGATCCAGAAGGCAGTTTTAGGTGACAGCCCCCATGTCTTACCTATAGTCCTCCGGCACTGGCTGAATGCAACATACGCTTTCTTTACTCTATTGGCTAGGTGAGCCTTGATATTTGACTTCTTTTGACAAAACTAATGGAGTATTAGCAAGGGATGGCAAACTGAGCTTGCCAACCTTCCTCAATCGTGTGAAAAGAATCAACTCTGTCTTCCGAGGATTCACAGAGAGAACACAAGACTCAATCAATTTGAGAGCCACCTGTATCCTGTCAAAAAGTACATTTATATGCTTACCTTTGACAAGGATGGTTAGATCATCTGCATAACCTACTGTTGTGAAGTTGGCTTTAGCGAGGGATTTCAAGAGGCTATCCAGGGTGAGATTCCACAACAATGGGGAAAGTACACCTCCTTGTAGACAGCTTCGAGTAACTCCTCCATGAAGAGTGACATCGCCAGCCCTAAACTTAACTATCCTATGTTTGAGAGCGTTCTCAATCCAACCGCAAAGAGTCGGTGGAACTTTATGCTCAAGCAAAGCATCGTTAATACCAGAGAAAGCTGTTTTATCAAAAGCTCCCTCTATATCTATGAACACACCAAGGGCGAACTCCTTTGAGTCCAGCACCCCACCAACAAAGCTGGTCACCGAGTGAAGAACTGTTAGTGTGGACTTGCCCTGAGTGTAGGCATGCTGATTAGGATTTACTGGTGCATTTGGAAGACAGAAATCCCTAATATAGCGATCACACAGCCTCTCCAAGGTTTTCAAAAGAAAAGAGGAGAGGCTGATAGATCTAAACGATTTCGGTGTGAAATAATCTAACTTACCCGGTTTCGGTATGAAGTTCACCGTAACTTCACGCCACCGATTGGGTATATAGTGTAGCGCCAGGCAGGCCTGGAAAATTCTCACAAGGTGAGGTACATTTCTGTGTATCACAGTTTAATTTGAAAATGTTCGGATCTACGGTTTTCCTTTCATCGCGAGTTAATTAAAAAAGTACCCGATTTTCGAGAGTGACGATAACTTTGTCTACTTTGCGATTTTTTTCTCATAGACTAGTTGACGAAAAGTTTTCAAATTTGAGCTGATAGTAACCCAATGTGTTCTTAATGCGGGGCATGTTTTAGTTTATCGATATTCCCTATAGTTTCGCGGAAAATCGCTGTTTAGTAAGATGTGGTTATTTCGTAAACGACCAGTCGTATTTCAACGCGATTTTTACCAAAATATATTTAATAGTATTGTACGTTGGATTCATCAAAATAAGGACTAATATTTTTAACAACGATTTAATGGGAATACAGGTTAAAGAGAATCAGAAATAACACTCCGAGGAGAGGTGCTCATGAGGGAGCCCTCATTTTGGAAAAACTGATTATTCAATCCGACAAACGACATTCTTTAACATATTTTGGTAAAAATCGCATTGAAATCCGTTTTAACATTATCAAAATTGACCTATGATACAGAGAAATGTTCATTGGTTAGAATAAACTTTACCGCAATTTTTTTCATCGAGCAATTTCGAAGATATCGATCACTAAAGTGAGGGGCCTTGACTTTTGACACGGATAATAGAGTATGAAATCTGGTAAATCAGTTTTTGTCTTTATTAAAACACAATACTGTACAACATTTCTTACAACCAAGGTAAATTTAGGATTTGCCTTGCGGTAACTGGCACCGATCTCTATTTCTACCAATGCTATATGATTTACGGGATGTGGTCTCACTTCTTGAGAAGATAGAGGAGTTACACTAGGTTTATTGCGCTTGTTGGTGATATTTCGTTGAATTTCGCTTGGTCGTCCTTGTTCGGCCAAACTTCGTAATAACAGATGGCCCATTACCACACATGATGGTCGCCAATTGTAGTAGATAGAACAATCTCATGTACCACTTAAGAGATCTCATTTTTATTTTGTATCTGTCAATAATGCGGTCCAATAAATCTACCCCTCCCCTGTGCTTTGGGAAACTATAGCAAATCTTTTCAATTTTTGCTTTATTTTTTTGTCATATCTCTATTCTATCTATAAGAGATACTTAACCATTGTAACAGGTTGTGTACCGATAAATGATGAGCTTGTTTATATATAACCTTGATAACCTTGTTTCAATTTATTGCATTCCTACGGATCGCGCGACAAGAAGCTCTTCAGTCTGGGGTTACACCGCGCACTCGCACGTGCAAAAACTCCAAGTGGTTCAGAACAAGGTCCTAAGGATGGCATTTGATGCACCTTGGTTTGTCAGTAATGCGACACTGCACAATGATTCCCAGATGGCGACTATCGAGGAATTCATTCGGGACAAGGCCAGTACCGAGTTGACGCGACTCGAAAACCACCCCAATCCCCTCCTAGCGGGATTAATGGATTATGACACAGAACACCTTCGCTACAAACGGCCAAGGTTGCTTCTAGTCTAACAATCCAGGACCCGACAATCCTTTCAATACCTACTCCCGATATCACTAAATCGGTGAACATTAATTAATATATTTTCCGTCTGTTTTAGATCCGATGAAGAGGGTTAAAGAAGAAATTCTAGGAACCTCAAGAGGCCCGTCAAGTTCACCGTTCACCGCGACAAGAAGCCGGGACAAAAATGAAGGTGCTGGTTTAAGATAATAAGAAATAAGAGAAAAGATATTGAAATTTCTCTTACTTTACTCTCCCCTCGCTTTCTCACAATAATTTAATTATTATTCTTTACAATTTCCGCCGTTTAATTTCATCACCTCGAACTTGTACGGAACCCGATCGCTTCGGGGGTGACAAGCGCAACGAACACGCGCGATATTTGATTCTAATTTCGAATTAAAAAGTCTATGAACTTACTTTGGTAAGGGACAAACACCTACTCTGGTGAGGCTTCGCAGGGCGAAATAGGGTTTCGATGAACTGTTACAAATGAATAAATTCCTTTTTGTGCTGAATAATGGATAACAGGAATCAGTGTATAGTAATTATCAAAATATATTTTATGGTAACAGTTTGGGATATTGAACCATTATGTCAATTAATAATAATAATAATAAATCTTTATTGACAATCCAAATAAAATAAAATAATAATAAAATAATAATAATAATAAAAATAATAATATAAATAATAAAAACAAAATAAGCATTAATACTAAGGATTGCCAAAAAGGAACGAGTCAATATGTATCCACCGAGAGCAGATACTATTGTTTTTCATCGTCCCTTAAAATGAAAAAAAAGAAAAATAAATGTAAACATATAATACGTAAATACAACAAAGAAAAAAAGCAATCAAAAATGAAAAAGAAATACAGTTTAACGGTTAAATAATACAGTTAAATATATCTCTGCTGCTGAAACAATAAATATCTAACATCCCGCTTAAAAGAGCACTCACTTGCACCAGTCCTTGTAGCTATGTATTTGTTATATATGTTAGGTATGCCATAAGAAAATGATCGTTTAAAAAGTTAAGTTTTGTGGCGCGGTATTGTGAGGCAATGGCGATGCCTAACATTTATATTATGGACATCAGTTCGTACATATAAGCTGAGCAGTGCTGGAGCGTATTACACAGTTGAGATGTGTATATGAAAAACAGGATCGGACCTAATACCGACCCCTGGGGCACACCGGACACAATATGAAGACTGCTCGACTGCTCATTATTAAATTTGACCGACTGTGCGCGACCCGTAACATAAGATTTGAAAAAATCAACAGCACTATCGGAGAACCCGACATGGTGTAAGAAAGCAAGCAAGGTATCATGATGAAGTGTATCGAAAGCTTTGGAAAAGTCAAGCAAGACGAGAGCTGTTGCTAGTTTATCATCACGCGCCGAAATTATGTCATCTACAACATCCAATAACGCCGTGGTACAATTAAAACCTGACCTGAACCCTGATTGCTTTTGGGGTAAAATATTGAAATTATCCAAATATATTCGTAAGCGAGTAGACACAATCTTTTCAAAAATTTTTGATAAAATAGGTAGAATGCTTATAGGCCTCAAACCATTTAACTCCTTGGGATTATTTACTTCTGCAGTGGGTATAACTGCAGCAAGTTTCCATTGTTCAGGGAAGATTGAAAACTGGATACACCAATTAAAGATATGGCACAAATAGGGCAAAATCATTGGACAACACAATTGTAACATCCTCAGACTGATCCCATCCACACCAACGGAATTACTCTTTATACTATTCAAAGTTTTACAAATTTCCTCCTCATCAGTCAATGAGATCTGGAAACATTCGCTAACTTGAGGGATTACAGTGGAACCAAATCTAGAAATGATATCAATATCCCCTGTCATAAGAGTTTGGGTTGACAAAAAGAAATGGTTAATTGAATTAGCTGAACCAATATGATTAGGGATAGAGCGATTTTTATTTGGAACAACACCTAATGTCGAAAAAGCATTCCACATCTCACGAGCTCGCTTGTTTCGAAAGAAATAATCAATGTACGCCTTTTTCTCTCATTTTACAGCAACTACACTATAGTTACGTAATTGTTTATAATAATTGAAATTACTAACATTTGGCTAAGATTTAAATTTAGAGTAAGCTCTATCCCTCAGTTTGAACATGAGCTTAATATTGTCTGTTATCCATGGCTCACAGCGACGGCGCACAAGGGTGGTGCGGACGGGAGTGTGCATATCAAATAAAGAAAGAATAATGTTATTCACAAAATCAACCTTATCATTTATATTATTGTAATCTGTTATATAATGTCACGCAGTAGCTGCCAAGTCGGACAAGAAATTATCAAGATTAAACTGATTAAAGTTGCGATACGTTAATAAACGAGGTAAAGTATGTGTGTAAGTCAGGTTCAAAACAACAAAAACCAAGTGATGGTCAGCAATGTTATGAGTGTCAATAGCACCTGAATCAACAACATCATCATGGTGAGTGATGACTATAAAATCAATCAATGTAGAGGAGGTCCCAGTTATACGCGTAGGCATATCAATTATTTGTTTTAAAGAAAACGCTTCGATCGCTGTTAAAAAGCGAGTAACGTAAGGACCTCTAACGTCCATCGCATTTATGTTGAAGTCACCGAGACAGACCAGTTCATCACAATCAGGAACAAAAACAGACAAAGCATCTTCAAATGAAGCCAAAAACGACGCCAAGTTGGCATGTGGTCTATAAATCACGCCGATTATTAAGGCCACATTCTTGAGTTAAATTTTTATCCATACATGCTCAATGAAAGGTGTTAGCTCAGATTTACGTACTTCATAACGATAACAATCTTTGATATATAAGCCAACTCCACCACCACGACCAACAAACATATACTGGTAACCGCGTAAAGTGTAGATATCGAAAGTAGAGTATGGATAGACTCAAGTTTCAGTCATTCCAAAGATATCAAAATCATGTCCCAAAACCACATTAGATACTTCAGCAAGATGAGCTGACAAGGACTGAACATTCAACTGAGCGATCTTCATACAGTATCAAGCATCCAAAGTGCGGTCGATACGTAAAACTGAAGATAATATTTATATTAAAAATACAATCTATTTATTACTATGAGAAAGAGAGATAGAAATATACACTTTATAGAAGTCGAGAGCACAACAAAAGGCTTATTCCATGTAGTTTACAACCTCAATCAAATAACAATAACAAGCAAAATAATACAAAACAGAATCAAAAGTAAATTAAAACAAATGAGAGAAAATTATTTAAAATAATAATAATAAGGCTTATCGCCTTGTACCTTCCTTCACCCCCTATTCCTATTTTTCCTATACTTCCCGTTCACTTCCGCTACCTTACGTCTTCCTTTTTCTCACTATTTAAAGGTACTTAGCCACGCTCCTGAAGGATATAATGTGCTTAGCCTTTATTTTTTTGTGCTTTTGAGCTCTTGTATTTTATGACGGCTGGGAAGGTGGTGATGCAGCAGGTGAGTGTGCTACTAATAGAGAAGCGAGATCTTCCTCATATAAAACGGTGTGTATATTCCCATCCGGACCCTTGATTCTAATACGCCCATCTGCCGTCCATACCATTTTGGCCTCATATATCTTCCTCGCCTCCTTAAAAATCGCCAATCTCCTAATCGATAACGATTCTGATATGACAATCTTTGAACCTTTCAGATATTTTTTATGCGTCCATACTAGATTTCTATCTCTATATGAACAGAATTTAATGAAGCGACCAAGGCGATGGCATCGATCAATTACTGATATATTTGGTGTATAGTTAGGAATTTTTAGATCAGAAAATAACGATAGTATACTTTCCTCCAAACTCATAGCTGTTTCCTTTTCAGGTTCCTCAATACCGTGTACGACCACGCAATTTCTTCGAGTATAATTTTCAAGATCGTCCAATTTTCTAGATTGTTCCTCCAAAAGTTTAGAAAACACGCCGATTTTTCGGAGTATTTAAATTCCCTTAAATTCTTCTTTAATAGCATCAATCACAGTTGCTGATGACGTAGTAGACTGTTGTCCAGCGCTAGCTTTGGATAATTTATTGTCAAATTCTAATAATAATAATAATAACAAATCTAATTCCAATTCAAATTATACAACAACATTGCTGCTTCGCCTCAAACCTGGATTCTATCGGTAATTGTTTGTCTGGATCATTTTCCTGTCCCGGTTTGTGTTTCGATTTTGTAACAAAATCCGGAAACACCACAGGGAACAAACAACTTTTAACATCATTTATGAGGTTTGAGACTGTTTCATGTGATGAGGTGCTTTTGTGGCAAATATTTGTTCAATACATTAATTCTTCCATAGGAACTGTTAACATTTGGCTGATATTGAATCAATAACTTGCCTTAGTTTAAAAGAAGCTCATTGTGTTACAGACAATGTCTATTCCAATTTGTTCATTGCAGTACATTCTACAATTATATATATACGAAACAGAATACAAAATATAAATTTCTATGTTTTATAAGATCATATTTTGTGATTTGTAAAGGTTTTGCTGGATTGTTGGAAGAACTATATCTTTAAGTAGAAAACTCTACAATCTTATCCAAGAGTTTGTCATCAAAAAAGTTATTGAAAAATTTGGTAAATGTTGTGCATTCAGTGAATGTAGAAGGTACAGTTTCAAGGTTCTTTTTTCTCCACAGCAAAACCGGTTTCGTTTTAGCAGAGTATGAATTTGATATCATTAAATTTCTGGATGTTGAAGCTACTCAAACTGGACGTATTCATGAGGAATATGTCCAGTTCTTGTAACATTCACCGAGACCTTCGCTAAATTATTCTGTTCTATATTTACATCAACTATTTGATTGTGTTTATCAGTTTTATGTTTTCCAAAATATGACTCCTGTAATAGGTTCTTGGTTGATATATCTTATTTATTAAATAATACGACAATTGGTGTCGACAATTTTTATTATTTTATTTAAAGATGTTAACCATACAACATTTCTTACTTAACTACTACTAATTAATTCTATTCTAACTTATTACTTATAATGCTTAATAAGCTCATTTTTAACATGTCCTAATTACACTCGCGTTCACTAACCTTTTGTCTCTAAGCACTTTTACGCGTTGTCCATTACACCTTCCTTTTTACGAGAAAAATTTTTATATTAATATTATTATTTTAAAATTTCATTATTAATCTTCCTATCCTATAATACCCAATTATTATATTATTTTAACATTATTATTTTATGCTACATATCCCTTTATTTATTACAATTTTTTTTTTTTACAATTATTACTTAAAATTAACTTAAACATAAACATTTAATGTTTTATTTATCTTCTTGTCTGTACAATTTCACTCTATTTTTGTGCACTTGTTGTATTTTATTTTTAATTTTTAATGTGACATTTGGTGAATTATCACATATTACCTTATAAGGACCTTTATAAATTGGTTCTAGTTTGTTATTATTGTCTCTTTTTACTAAAACTTTATCGTTAAATTTATATTTAATGTTGTTACTAGTTCGATCTAGTTGATTTTTTCGTTTATTTTTAAATTCAATTAAGGTATTCTTTGCGTCTTGCCATGCATGCTGTAATCTAAATTTTAATTCGTTTGCATAATTGTCAAAATTATACACTGGATCTATCTTAGTTGTTAAATTTGATGGTAGATTACAAGGTTTACCAAAAACAAGTTCATATGGAGTGTATTTAGTCTCCGTATGTACCGTGTTATTAAAAGAAAAACACCAAAAAGGTACCCAACTGCTCCAAGTATCTGGAAATTTTGATATTTGTATTCCTTTTCATACGTTTTCAAGCGTTTCATGATGATAAGCGGTAGAATTTAAGCGTTTAATATTTAAAATTTTTGCTACATCTTGAAAAACTTGTGCTAGAAATTCAGTGCCCTGGTCCGTAACTATCTCATTTGGAATGCCATGTTTTAAAATGAAGTTATTAACAAATGATTTAGCTATAGTTAAGGCTTCTTTATCTCCGATACAGTATCCTTCAACAAATTTTGTAAGTTCACACTGAATTGTGAGTATGTATTTATTTTCCTCGTTGTCTTAGTTTAAAGGACCTACTAAGTCTAAATAAATTTTTTCAAATGCCGAGGATGCAGTTGTTGTAATTGTCAAGGGTTCCTGATGTGGTTTAGAGTGTTTGTAACGTTGACAATCGTCGCATTTAAGAACAAATTTCGAAATATCATTTTTAATTCCTTGCCAAAAGTAATACTTTTTTATATTTGCATACATACATGGAAATCATTTAAAATCAGTTGACGGGTCTCTTTACAGTCGATTCGAGTAGCTGCGTTAATTACAGAGATTTTCAAATTTAGTGTTTTCAATACTTTAGTTTGATTGATTAATCGGGCGATTAACGATTCATTTTCTTTATTTTTTAAAATATATAATTGAGGAATTCCATTATTAATACATATAGTTTGTAAACATTTCAACTCAGCGTCGAGGGCTAAAGTCGATGAATGTATTACTTTTATATAAAGTATATTTAATTCTTTATCATATAGTAATGAACCCGATTTTACTAAAGTACAATTTTGTGATAGTATTAAAAATTCTTTATATTTATCTGTTTCAATTCAACAGAGTTGGAAGGACGTTTCAATAACTCAACAATTCCCGGATGGCCAGTCCTATCATTATTTTCGTTATTGAGTCTTAATTCCGTTTCTACTGATTTTTCTTTACTCATTGCTCTTGTAATTGCAAACACACTTTTTGATAAATTTTCCAAATCTTTCGAATCTACTGTTATTCGAGATAATGCGTCTGCGACAGAATTATCTTTACCCCTTACGTAATGAACAGAAAAATCAAATTCTTCCAAAATTAACCTAAATTTTGTTAACCTAGAAGACGGATCGTTCATACTAAACAAGTAAACTAAAGGACGATGGTCTGTATAAATTTTGAATTTCTACCAAATAAATAAGGTCTAAAATGTTTGACAGACCAAACTATTACTAACAATTCTTTTTCAATGGTTGCATAATTTAATTCAGCTTTATTTAAAGCTCTACTTGCGAAAGCTATTGGTCTATTATCTGAATTGGAAAGAATTGATCCAATTGCATATCCAGAGGCATCCGTTCGAAGGATAAATTCATTCGAAGGTGAATTCCTGAGGTGTTCAAAAGCTTCCTGACAATCGTCATTCCAATCAAATTTAACTGATTTGCGCGTTAATTTATTTAATGGATTTACTATTGCAGCAAAATTTGGTATACATTTTCTGTAATAATTTGCAAAAGCTACGAATCGTTTACACTCATCTGTACTAACATCTGTACTTGGATAATCTTGAATGACCCTAATTTTATTTGGATCTGGAGAAATGCCTTCTGATGATATTACATGTCCCAGATATAAAACTTCTTTCTTTAAAAATTGACATTTGCTCGGATTTAATTTTAAATTTACATCACGAAGTCTGTTAAAAATTTTTATTAAGTTTTGCGTATGATTTTGCAAACTATTGCCAAACACGATAAGGTCATCAAGATAAACAAAACAAGATTCATAGTTTAATCCGGACATAGCGATTGTCATCACCCTTGAAAATGCACTGGGGCTAGTTTTTAAACCCATCGGCAATCTTGTCATTTGGAACTGTCCCTTGCTAGTAGTAAATGATGTACATTTTCTACTTGAGGGCTCTAACTCAACTTGATAATAGCCTTGTGACAAATCTAAATGTGTGAAATAAATTGCTCCTGATAATGAATCTAAAATTTCAGTAGTGTTCGGTAATGGAAAACGGTCGTCTTCTACGTTTTTATTCAAAAGTCTGTAGTCAATAACTACTCTCCATTTATCTTCACATGAACTCGACTTTTTCGGTACAATAAGCAATGGGGAAGACCACCCTGATCTTGTTGGTTCTATTACACCCTTTTTTAGCATATCATCAACTTGTTTATTTATTTCTAATTTATGATAATGCGGTAACCGATACGGTTTAACATAAACTGGTTCTGCATCTTTCTTTAACCTAATAATTTCCTTTCCTACATTTGTGACAGTTATAGAATCATTCTCTAAATGAAAAATGTCTGCATATTTTGCACAAATTTTCTGAATGGACTCTTTTTCTTCTTTGTTTAAATGTTTAGTATCTAACAAATCAAGTAAATTATCTACCCTTTCTACTGAAATGTTATTATTATTAAAGTTATATAAATGATAATTTGTTAATTTAGATGTGCTAGGCTGAAAATTTTTAATTTTTACTTCGTTTTCATTTATATTCATAATACGTATTGGTATCATGTGAGTATTTGGGCGAGCAATGACACCCGCGGTAAATACTCCTTCACAAATTTCAGATGGCAAAACTACGCAGTCATCGGAATCATTTACCCAAAAATGTTTTATTATCTCACATCTTGGAGGAATGACCGTATAGTTATTAAATTTAGATTCTAAATTAAGTACAATTTTATGAGAATCATACCAAAACGCTAAAGAAAATTTTTCAAAATCTATTGTTGCATTATGTTTCATAAAGAAGTCTGATCCTATAATACCATTCATTCCGCATTTAAAATCTTTTAATATTAAAAATTCGTATTAATTTGAATATTTTCAACATTTAATGATAAATTAGTTGATCCGATTGATTGTGTTGACCCAGAAATTCCATTTATAATTACATTTCGTTTAGTATTAATATATTCATTACCGTTTAAACTATCTGAAAAAATTATGCTGACTGATGCGCCTGTGTCCAATAAAAAGAATAAGTCATTCTTTCCATAACGCATTCTCACATAATTCATTCCATTCATACTTAAGATGACATTTTTAGTTCCGAAAAAACCGATCATCGGTGACACCCTCGTCAGAAAACCTCTCCTGAGTTTCTACGACGAATGTACCTCCGTGATTACGAGTATAGGTATTTGCACGTCCACGTTGTGTAGCGCCGCGACCTCGATAGTTCGGTCGAGTTTGTCCTCGATTATTATAATAATTGAAACTATTATTATTTGATGAATTTGTGTTATTCAAATTTTGTCTATTATAATTATTTTGATAATATAATCTACCCCTGTGATTTTGATTTCTAAACCTTGGAAAATTACCTCTACTATAAAAATTTGATTGTGAACCTCTACGGTACGATTTATTTTGTTCACGATTATTTGCATGAAATACAATTCAGGTCATTGGTTTGTTTCTTTCCTCGTCTAACGCCACGTTAATTGCCTCCTTTAACGATACGCAATTTCGGGCTTTAACAATAGTGCGAATGTCATGATTTTTAATTCCATTTGAAAATGCATGAATTGCAATATTTTCGTTTACTGGCCGAAGATGTGTTATTAAATTTTGATCGTTATTGGCTTGGGCTAAAGTTAGTTCGCTCAAAAGCTGCTCGATTTCTGTACCAAACTCGTCAATTGATTTTTCACGTTGTTTACATTGATGCAACTGTTTAGATAAGGTTGTTGCTGATTTTCGAGAAATGAAATTATTTCTTATATCTTTAACAAGGTTATCTATAGAATCATACGTTCTATTTAATCTTACTTTGGCATTTTCGGACAATCTACTTTTTAAAATATAATTAATTAATACATTTAGATCATCCACGCGTAGCAAGCTTGCATATAACTCCAATTGAATCTATAAGTTTTTTGGTAGTATCTTCAATACCGTCCATTGCCGGTAATAAGCTACTAGCCGTTTTCAAACAAAAAGTTTCACCCATGTTAACAATTTTATCTAATCTATCTTCTAGAATATTTCTAATTTCTTTTAAAACTACAGTAATTTCAGAAGTTAATGACTTAATTTTAGTTAATACATCTATATTATCAATATTAGTGCTAACCTTCAAATTTAAATCTTTGAATGTATTTAAAAACTGATCTAGCTGACCTAACTTTTTATTTGTAAATTCTACGTTTCTACGCCTATCTTTGTTGTCTTTTGTTCTATTAATTTTAAATACCTTTAATTCTTCTAATAAATTTTCGTATTCTTGAACTGAACCCATGGAACTTTGTAGTTGCTCACGTTGACTGCCTTATTGTTCTACTCGAAGTGCCATCAATTCCTGGCTGCACTGAATTTGCCGTCTTATTCTTTTGTCCATAGGAACTGTTAACATTTGGCTGATATTGAATCAATAACTTGCCTTAGTTTAAAAGAAGCTCATTGTGTTACAGACAATGTCTATTCCAATTTGTTCATTGCAGTACATTCTACAATTATATATATAAGAAGCAAAATACAAAATATAAATTTTAGTAAATGTTGTGCATTCAGTGAATGCAGAAGGTACAGTTTCAAGGTTCTTTTTTCTCCACAGCAAAACCGGTTTCGTTTTAGCAGAGTATGAATTTGATACCATTAAATTTCTGGATGTTGAAGCTACTCAAACTGGACGTATTCATGAGGAATACGTCCAGTTCTTGTAACATTCACCGAGACCTTCGCTAAATTATTCTGTTCTATATTTACATCAACTATTTGATTGTGTTTATCAGTTTTATGTTTTAACTAGAATCTTAATTTGAAGAATTTTTGATCTAATCTTAGTTCTAGTTTTAATTTAATAATAAAACACAATCAAGTAATATTTTGTGCTGACCTACTTAGCACTATAACTAGAACTAACACTAAATCCCGAATTTATAATCTTTGTTTTCTGCTTTTCATTATGCTAAAAGTTAATCGTTTGAATTGTGTTGACTTTTGAACGGCTCTGTCAAATTAGATGCGTTAAATTTCCTCGGCAAACTCCTTGGCAGAGTGGGTAATGACGCAGATCTAATACGTTCCGTGCTTTCTCTAGCATGACGTACTTCCGACGTTGACATTGGATGATTTAGATTCGTCTCGTTTATTTTAGATTTAGTTCGCTTAAAGTATATGAAAAGAAATAGAACTTGTGTGTTTATAACGCTTAGTTACGTTACGACTTGTTTGTTTTTGTTCGAGTTCGTACTTAAATAAAACGTTTACGCGGGATACAATATAAATGCAGATTAATTCAAAACTCTCGACGCCAAAACAATTAAACGACCCTCGTTCAATTTTCCAGGGCGCTTTAAAATGAATTGATTAATATGCACGGTTGGGCAAATAGCTCTGTTAACGCGTTTTTTAATTGTCCGCCGTTTGTCCTAACCGTTTGGAAAACCCGATAGCAATTAATTAATAACGCCAATGAATATTAATAGACAATAGGTCCGTGACACGTTCACTCTCCAACGGTTTGGTACTTCCTGCTAACACAAAGTTCACCAAAGCGAGAAATGAATTGCGCAATCATATAAATTAGTAACCGATATAAATTATGCGGTATCCAATCCAGATCTCACGTCACAACGTTAAAGACCAAAATCAAATTTTAATACTTGTACAAATATTGTGGATATGACATGAATTATTCCAATTTGGAGATTTATTTTCGTTTGGATTATAAACTTGACTAAAATCAGGGTTATGGTAAATCAATATCGGTAGTAATACTCGTGGAAGTCGAATTTGTTTATACGTGAGATTGAGAGAAATCGATTTCGGAAGCTGGTTTAGTCGATTGGTTTCATAGCAGACAGATGAAATCCATTGTTCAAATCGTATATGCATTAGGCGAGTCGACGCAGGACAAACCCGATTGGGTGGTTTCAGCTTAACCGAAATAAATTGGATTTCAACAATATCTATACCCTAAATAAAATAGCGCTACGAAAATCTTAATACATAAGATTTCGTTCCTTCGCTTGAAATGTATAACAATGTGTCATGTCAATGTCGCCCTTTTTAATATCTCAAAATAGAACGGAGGTATCATGATTTTCCATGCGAAGAGAAAAAAATTTACCTATACATCCAAAGATATTGAAATGTGCAACAGCTTGTTATCTACTCGCGATTCGTTTCCATGAATTCCATTGTCGTTTCTCGTAATATTTCAAATACGTTGCAATTTCTCGCTTCACCACTCACCATTCGACTAAATTAGATGGATGGTAATCCTAGCTGCTAAATTACTGTTAATAACTACGTATTTGTTATATATGAGCATCGTACAACGTATCACCATCAGACGCATCGTGTATAGTTGTATTATCTCTGGGGTATATTCACCAAATATTGATAATAACCTACAGCGAATAATTAACGCATTGCTATTGAAAATAATTACGTTCCGGGAATATGACTCTTATAAAATTATTTTGAATCATTAAGCGGAATACTTTAACAATCCTGTAATAATGATATGAATAAAAATAAAACAAAAATAATTGCTAAAATTTGTGTAAAATTAAAGTTAATGTGCTGGCAATAAACTAGAAATATTCGACATGATAAAATACAATATTTCAACACAACTATTGATTATTATAGTTGTGATGAAGACACTTTGATCGCGAATAATAAAAGAATTTGTAAAAAAATCAAATAACCAGTCAGATATACAATGATATGTTTTATAAGTTGTACAATATGTTTATGGAATTAAATAATGTCTTTAATAATAATATAGAGAGATGGCTTGTCGATAGGACTGATATTGCTACACTTAAGGAGGTGGAGTTGTGTCTGGCTCTAGTGCCTAAATTTGTGCTTCCTTTGATAGGAATGAAAGGAGTATCAAACATTTATTAATTGAAACCGAAAATATCATACATATTTGCTTCAATAACAACAAAAAGGATTTAGTCAGAGGCAAGACTGGCAATGTGATGACCAATTTTCTACAAAGAAAGGTTCACCATCTTATTCTAAACTCCATTAAAGTACTGAAAGATTCTTGAAGGATCACCCCAACACCTTGATAATTAATGCAAACACCAAGGCTTGATCCTAGATAGTTTCCATAGTTTGATAGAAACTATTACCATAATGTTGAATGACTTACAAACGTTGAGGTACAAATGATATGACCAACATCTGTTAAGTGTTAACGTTACCACAGAGTTGGGATTGTTGTAGTAAAACTTTGTATGTCTCTCAGGTAGTCAGGCCAATTACGATGCTTGGTGGTTTGGCTTTTTATAACATTATCTCCGGTATATGTTGGGATGTTTTGAGTGATCCGCAACTGAATGCTAATAATAAATTCAACTTATTCCATAATGAATTTTCAGCAGATGATGCGGATAGGTCTAACGTCATTAAATCAAAGGGGATTTGAGTTTGTACGTATAACTTTTACTAAAGCACACTTCTAGTAAATCGGTATTCAGTACAGTATAGTATTCAGCAATAAACACTAGTTACTAATACGTGTTGCAAAAGGGAAGATAGTGGGTCAACATAATTCAACAGTCCTGTGTAACTTTGGCACCGAAATGGCACCTTCAACACACGAGCGCTTACACAGTCAATAACCGCTGGTGATGTTTTCTCGTTACAGATTATGTCTTTTATAGTATCGATAGTGACCGTTGAAAACTTAACATTTCTGTTGACAAAAGGAGTTCGGTGATATAGATCGGCTCCACCATCATTCAGTTAATTTTATTTATTTATATTTCAAGCGACGCCAAGTGTCCTTGTTATTAGCGTTATTTGTGACAAATTCAATGTAAGCTCGTTTTTCAGAAACTGTGCGGGTCGTCAAATTTCGCAATTCCGTGTAATATTTCCAAGTAAGTTATAATTTCAGATTATCAGATAGCCATGTATGGGCCACTCAGCATATGGAGTTACATGTGCCGCCAGATGGCAGAAAACAATATCGTGATCTGAAAAGGTACAGTCAATTATTCCAAAAAAAGGAATCAACTACATATCAAATGTGATGATAAGATCCAGAATGGAGGCAAAATTTGCGGCTGTTCTGGTCAGACAGTCAATTAATTGGGTGACCTACCACGATCTCAAAAAAGAAGACAAATGAGTTGAATCTGTCCAGAAACACGGTGTAATGTACATAACTTGGTTTATATGTAACTCTCACCTAAATATCAGCATCACGAAAATGCAACAAAAACCGAAGCTGCACTATGGTCACAGACGAATTAATAATAAAGAATATAATACATTTTTTAATATAAAAACATATATGGTCTTATGGTTCAAAGAAATAGGCACAGGCGGCGCCCGGCTGAATGAAATTCTCCTGCTTCCTAACATTTATTTCTATCAATTTTGATTGTCGAGTTACATCCTATGTTTGTAACCAAAATTATCAATTTTCACACTTTCTGCTACATATATGAGGAACTATCATCGTTAAAATTTATCTGGTAATACAATATGCATTTTAGTATAATTATCAACAATTTTTGTTAATGATATTTATTTTTATCTATTTTGGTTCTCGAGCTACAATCTATGATTATAACCAAAATTGTTGATTTTGATACATTAATACATCCTGCTGCAAATATAAGGAACTGTCATGGTTAGACTTTATACATACCTTAAATACACCCCGTTTATTACTGTAATGACATCGTTTTTAGTGATGAATCATGGTTTTGTTTATGAATGGCGACGTGGAGGGGAAAGGCAGAATTTGGAGTTGGATTATGACTTCGATTATGGTTTGGGAAGCGATATGTGCTGGATGAAGGATGGATCATACGTTCATTCCAGACACATTAAATACATTGACAACGTTCTAAAACCGTTGGTAGTAACCTTTTATGCAGACGTTACAGAATGACACTCTCTAACAGGATAATGCAAGACCCTATACTTCTATTTTTGTAATGTGTAATTACAATGCAACACATCCATCCCTAAAATGAAATCTGGATGTGTTGCTGAGCGAAGGGTTTCATACAAAAATTATCTTAAAAAAGGGTTTCGCGGGATGACAAAGGTTGAGGAATACTGGCTTAAAGCATGCCGATGCGCTTCGTTATGCTGCTCACCAAGCATAAATTTCATAGCATTCATAATAAGCTCCATAGTCTCAGAACTCAACTCCTTTAATGGGACATTCTGGAATATTCTAAGGTAACAACAGAATCCAATCATGTCTTCCCCTCGTCATCCCCTTCCATCTGCAAATACCTTTGGAGTTCCTTTGGAGTTTCCAGAGTGTAAAGATCCCAATCCCTATTCCTCAGTTCTCGCCATATTTCACGCCTCTCGATTTTTCTATTTTCTATTCCTATTACTGAGTATCCCATTCTCCAATAATATACATCTCTATCTTCTTGTCCTTACTTTCACTACTCTTCATCCAGCCTCCACCCTTACAATCCGAGGGTTCACTTTAAATGATTCATTTTAACTTCTTTCCTCACAATATACCCTGGAATCTCACTCGCCAACCCCAATACCCATCTCCAGTACCTTTCTACCTTCTCCAGCACTTCTTGTTTTCTCCATCCCCATATTTCTGCATCGTATATCATTGTGCTCCACACCAGGCTATCAGGCATAATTCTTTCCCACATCTTTTCCAAAAGTTGTCTCTCCTTATCCCTACATCTGTCCCATCATCCTCTTCGCTCTTTGCCATCACTCTTATGTGCACCTAACCTTATTACTTTCCGAGAACCCATATCCCTGATATATGTACTCTTTCATTTCTGTTTCTTTTTCCTGCCACCTTAATTTCCCCCTCCTTTTTCTCCTCCCTTTGCAGAACTTCGTGGTCTTTGTCTTCTTGACGTTTAGCTTCAGCCAGTTTGCCTTTAAATATCTTTTCAAACACCATCTCCTTTGAATCTATTGCAACGACCACCAAATCATCTGCATACTTCTTCGGCACACTTCTCCCAATACCCTCTTCCAAATCCGCCGTATACAACGCAAGTAATATCAAATGTGTCAAATAGTACATAATATAATGTGAAATGAAGAGAGAAGGAATAGATACTGGGTGACTCTCAACGACATGCTAAGACAGTGTAATGGCTCATTACAGCTCATTATTAATGAGCTGAGATAGACGGCGATTGGTAGAAGTCAGATTTTGGGTGAGGGTGAAGGTGATGAATGAAGAAGATAGTTATGGCGAGTAGTCGATGGTGTGGAGGTATTGAGGAATTGTAAATTGTATCATTATTTAACGTATTGTGTATTTTTGGTTAAACTTGTAAATGTTTAGTATTATTAATTATTTATTTAAAATTGATAACAATTGTCGATACTGATTCTGTAATGCACGATCCATAATTAGTTTCTTTAGGTTATCGTCAAAAATCGACCATAACTCAAAAATCTAAGTAGTTGGATAAAACCTAATGCATGAATATTGCTTGTAATTAACAAAAAAAGCATAATTCATAACCAATTACAACCTAGATGTGAGAAGTTTGCAGGAATACATGTTTAAAATTGAATTGCAAAAATTCTTTAATATATCATAATTTTGGATTTTCAGCATAAAAATTAACCACAACTCAAAAATTAAAACAGATATACAGATACTTTTTACTTAAACGTTGTTTTAATAAAGCACAAGCGTTAGTTTATACCAGATATAATCTAAATAGGAGGACTCTGGGAAATTTTCATAAATCTCTAAAATAAATGTTTTCTATCTTATGTACTGAGTTCTAAAACCCTCATGCCCTTATTTCTTGTCTGCTATACTTCCGCTGGAAGTAGCTTCTTGCTGTAACTGTAACTTCTTTCACCCCATTGTTTGCTATAATAATATTTTTTTATGAAATGAGATTTACTGAAGCCTGCCTTAGAAAAGCTAGCTATGTCTGCACATCGTACGTTTTGACATTATGTTTTTGACTTTTGTCCAACTAAGATTGGAATTGAGTCCAGTATGTGCTGGAAGGCTTCCTTTATCAGCCATAAATGATTATCTCAAATCAATATTTACTTTATTATCCCTTTTCTTGCAATTTTAATTTTCTATATTGTAACCGCCATTTTTACTTTTGAAAAGATTATAATTCTAGCTCCAAATTGGATATCAGCACCCCAAAAATTTAAGCATTATAAAAAAAATTAGAAGAAAATGTAAAAATATTATCAGTTTTAATTGAAAAATCTTTCGAATTTTCGATTTTCATGAAGTAAAATCGCACTCCCTTATATTTGAATATACCTTCTTCAATCTAGCATTTTGATTGCTGTGAACTTCTTTCTAAAAGTTATACAGAAATAAACAATCATGTTGCCAAATAGATAATATAAAAGATGATCACATTAAAGTATAACGACGATTCAACAATTTTTAAAATAACGTCTTCTTTTCACACTATTGTTCGCCTTTTACAAAATTTCCTATACTTGAAAGCCTGATTTTTTACTTTTGTCCAGCTACAATCGGGATTCAACTCCATTTTATCGGTTACCGTTATTATTAAATTGCAATTGTTAAAGCTTTAAAAGAAAATACATACAATTGGTCTATTGTTTCATGAAAAAAAAAACTTGTTTTGAAAAATGCACCGTTAACATTCCAATTTATAAGATGGTGGCCGTATTTTACTTAGCTGAGTAGCCCACAAATTTAAAACCCTTGAACATCAAAGAGACCTTCGCTGTCCTTTCTGGTTATTTTGTGCCTACACGTTTAAAGATTTCCCTCCGTCACATGATATCAAAGAAACCCGACCGAATCTCCAAATTCATGCCTCTACTTGTCAGGTAACATTTGGATAATTTAATGAAATCGTGGCTAATAAAAAAAGGATGTATTTTAAATTGATGTAATATTTTTAATATATTAAAGTGACTTTTATGCTGTTGATATTTAGAATATGATTAGTGATAAACATTAGTTCCAAATACACACAATCGTAAACCTTCGTTGATTGGATTAATAATAAACGGATTGCATGTAACGCAGTGTGCCAGTTTTGGTAAGCAACTAATTTTGGTAAAGCATAGGCTGTTGTAAACAGGAAACAATGTTACAGTAAACATTAATTACCAGATATTTTAATTATAAATACACAGGTTTATAGATGTCATATATTATAGGTTACCGGCATTGAAATTTCAATTTTCCCTTTAATTTACACTAACCATGGTAAATATTCATTATGAGCGTACCGCTGACTGTTACTACAGATTAATGCCAGATATATTATTTATAATCGCGCGATGCAATCGAACGCGATACAATTATTATATAATATTTCGAAACTCGCGTCCGATAATCACGGTTAAGACATTTGTCCCGAGCTTAAGATAATTTAATCCGTTCAAGAGATCTCAGTTTGCGAAATCCTCTATTTTGCATAGAAAACGAACGATGCAAATAGAGCATCGGAAAACCCTTTCACAAATACGACCACGTTTGCGCAGATAACGTAAATTGGAACGAATTTGGATTTTATACTTTGGCTAAAGCAAAAAACGATTCATTCAAAGAATAAATAGAAATTAATTAGTTATTTTGTGTAAGTTTTACGTTGTAGGTACTGGAATTGTAGAAACCTGAAAGTCGTAATCATCGTAACCCTCGTAAAGTGCTCGGTTAATCGTGTTGATTACCCAAGCGAGAGAGCTTTGCGAAGGTATATACACATACTCGTAGACATAAAAGAATTACAGTGTAGGTATAGGCCATTTCAGGTGAATCTCCGTGACCAAAGTGACTGGACTCACTAACTGACCACAAGCCATTGGCCTCACTTAGAGTGATATAATGGATTTACGGGGCAATTATCGGGCTTCCTGCTGTTGACCTATTACTTTTTATCTCCGGGCGTAAATCCTAACTGTATCAGATGTTGGGGCACCCACCGGGATTTATTGCAAGCAGATGTCGCCATTTATTACGAAAAGCAAGCTATCTAACTCCCCGCGCGCTTTACTTGCAATTTTACCGCCGTTAAATTAAATAATAAGTATTCGAGGTAAATCTAAAAGTCAGCCAGGTTCAATTTTTATGTGTTTATTAGTCGGTATCGGTGTAATTCAAGAACTTATTTTAACTAAACTAAAACTCGTTTCGCGGTGTAAAGAACTTTCAAACTACTCCCATAAAATACTACTTTTCATATTAGATACATAAATAGCTCCTTTGGGTTTTAAATAAATCCGGGAATTTTATGTAACGAGAAATGAGAGTTTCCTTATAGCTCGCGGTTTTAAAGTAATCTAGTTTTTATTATTGTATGTGAACTTTCGAAATTATCCGTTGAGTACCGTTCAAATTTAAATTTAAGTTTCACCCCCCTAACAATACGAATAAAAGCTCAAAGCCACTTGAAAAATGTACTGAGATAAGGAAAATCGACTTCTTCCACCTTTGTTCAACGTTAACATTGGGTTTTTCAACTTGAAAAGTTTTAAAGATTGCTTTTCACCAAGTAATAAGTCAATTATGATTGATTATCCATAAAAACCTCCAGTTATATAGAATTTTACATGTATAGTATTTTGATGATAAACAAGAAAACTATAATCCATAAACAGTTGTAACCTATATATATATGAGAAGATTTCGGGTTTTACTATAAAAATCAACCACAAAAACTAAACCATAACTCAGACACAACGTGGATGTGAAGACTATGAGGAAATTATCAAAGAAAAACTTGATTAAAATCGATGGAGAAAGGTTTATGCATGAAAAGGATTGATAGTCCATAACTACCTAGAAAAGAAAACTGACCCTATTTAAGTGAAGTTTTTAGGGTTGCCTGTCAAAACGAATTTTCGAAGGGAAGGAGCGAAGCTACATACTGTTATGGAACAAGAACTAACTAAAATGAGATGGGTGAAGGCTTGGATTCCTAAGGCTTTTAATATGGTTGCGGATGACTAAAAGATTAGTTATGAACAAACAAAATCCTCACCTAGAATTTGTAAACTGGTGTTTACTACACTCTGAGGAGACAGAAGACTGAAGAAACTGATTGGCTTACTACACACGAGGGCAAAATGAGTTTTCTACTTAGAAATGTCTTCACTCGGGTATCGTGAGGCGGCATACAGGAGGATGAAGAAATGAACATTGTTTGTTATAAACCACACGCGTTAATTTCTACCAGATATAACCTAAATAAGAGGACTCTGGGAGATTTTCATAAATCTCTAAAATAAATGTTTTCTGTCTGGTGTGCTGAGTTTTAAAACCTTCATGCCCTTATTTCTTGTCTGCTGTACCTCCGCTGGAAGTAGCTTCTTGCTGTAACTGTAACTTTTTCACCCCATTGTTTGATATAATAATATTTTTTATGAAATTAGATTTACTGAAGCCTGCCTTAGAAAAGCTAGCTATATCTGCACACCGTATGTTTTGACATTATATTTTTGACTTTTGTCCAACTAAGATTGGAATTGAGTCCAGTATGTGCTGAACAGCTTCCTTTATCAGCCATAAATGATAATCTCAAATCAATATCTACTTTACGTAAATTATTATCCCTTTTCTTGCAATTTTAATTTTCTATATTATTACTGCCATTTTTACTTTTGAAAAGATTATAATTCTAGCTCCAAATTGGATATCAGCAATTGCAAATTGGAAAGCAAATTGGAAATTATCAAAAAAAAACTTGATTAAAATCGATGGAGATAGATTTATGCATGAAAAGGATTGATAGTCCATAACTGCCTAGAAAAGAAAACTGCCCCTATTTAAGTGAAGTTTTTAGGGTTGCCTGTCAAAACGAATTTTCGAAGGGAAGGAGCGAAGCTACATACTGTTATGGAACAAGAACTATCTAAAATGAGATGGGTGAAGGCTTGGATTCCTAAGGCTTTTAATATGATTGCGGATGACTAAAAGACTAGTTATGAACAAACAAAATCCTCACCTAGAGTTTGTAAACTGGTGTTTACTACACTCTGAGGAGACAGAAGACTGAAGAAACTGATTGGCTTACTACACACGAGGGCAAAATGAGTTTTCTACTTAGATGTGTCTTCACTCGGGTATCGTGAGGCGGCATACAGGAGGATGAAGAAATGAACATTGTTTGTTATAAACCACACGCGTTAATTTCTACCAGATATAACCTAAATAAGAGGACTATGGGAAATTTTCATAAATCTCTAAAATAAATGTTTTCTGTCTTGTGTACTGAGTTTTAAATCTTTCATGCCCTTATTTCTTGTCTGCTGTATCTCCGCTGGAAGTAGCTTCTTGCTGTAACTGTAACTTTTTCACCCCATTGTTTGCTATAATAATATTTTTTATGAAATTAGATTTACTGAAGCCTGTCTTAGAAAAGCTAGCTATATCTGCACACCGTACGTTTTGACATTATGTTTTTGACTTTTGTCCAACTAAGATTGGAATTGAGTCCAGTATGCTATTTCTACATGCGTTTGATACCAATAAACAGCATCTTTTGGAACCACCCATTGATATCCTTAATACTAAGAGCACACGTTATAAATTTCTTGATCTGCTCAGGTTCCTTCCACGTTTAAAGTATTCAATCCACTTTCACTTATATTTTGACAATTCTTTTCGACAAGAGCTCATCGTTTTTTTAAAGTTTTTGACTTCCTGCATCTTGCTATTAAGCATAATTTTATTTAAGATTCTCTTGCATTTTCTTTTTATTCTATACTCACCTACGTTTGTTGTCCGAAATTATACCTAAGTTTATGCAATTATACTTAAACGGGGTAATGATTCTGTTTGTATCTAAATGGATTTCAGCTCGTTTAATCCAATAACCACGGTAATCTTCTCCAACGTATATGTTTAGGTCGGATCATACACCCAACCCAAACCAACCCAATCCGAGACATTATCTTGAAATAAATATTCTTGTTTAACTCTGTAATATCTGCTCGAGATGTGCGATAATGATATCTGTGTATTGCATATATATTTAGAATAGGTTCAGGTTAATTTGCGTCATTCATTGGATCCCATTGGATCCCCTGTACATACTCCCAACACAATCTTTTATCACATCAACCATTCTAAGGATTTACCAAAGACTAGGGGTATGTTCACTCGGAGATATGTTTCGGATATCCGTCGGCCATTCCACCATTACGAACCTTCATTACGAGGTCGGTTTATTTAATTTCCTGCCTTTGTTAACAGCACAATTTCATCTTAAACTTTTCAACATGGTGTATTTAAGACAATCTTTCTTGGATATACATTGCAAGATTTCTCCTATAAGGTCAAATTTTGAAAATTTCTGTCAACCCAGGGTATCTAAGACAACAACTCACACTACTCCACACTATCTTAAAACGTTATCTATGTACAGCTTTCCAATGATGACCCATTTAACCTTGCTTAGCTAACATCTTTAAGGTTTCATCTATGATGTTCTCAAATCTTGGAATTTTTTGGATTCTGTTTAGCTCTTATCTTATATGCTACTTCTTAAGGAGTTACTGGCATGATATGTTTTTTGGTGTCCAATATTAGCCATATCTTGGGTGCTTTACCCTATTAGGTTTAAATGCTTCTTTAAAATGATCCACTGTTATTCCTAATAGTAGGAACAGATCTTATAGGTTTCTTGTTCCCTTTGGTTTGCGCAGTGAACTTAATACATTTTAACTATTCATCTTAATAGGATATGTTAAGCATAAATTTGTTTTATGTAACCCTTTCATATTTTTTCAGTTATAAGATTTCTTTTGAAAATTGATGATCTCAAATGCATTAAGCAGATAAATTGCGATGAGTTAAATCATAATTATCTTCGATTTCTAAACTAGGTATGGAAGTACTAGGGAAGGAGTAGGGATGGATATTGATGGACTGTTCTCGCATAATCTCAAGCTATACCTTTTCACTTCATTTAAACTCTAAGAAAGTCAGTAAAAACGTTATAAGCAGCATTGATAGTAGACAAACTATGCTGGTGATTGATAGGCACCGAGCCACATCGTCGTTGGTGAAATCCTGACGTTAATAACTCAAGGAGACAAACGTATACTAGTCACGACAAAGTGCCGTAAAGGATACAGTGAAATTAAGGGATATGATCATGGACAGGTTGGCGAAACTAGCGACGAAGTCACCGATCCCTCCTAAACCGTTTGTACGACTAGTCGTTAATACAGTATCAAAACTGATACTAGTTCTATCTCCCATGAAAAAACTGTAGCTTTTTGCCATAGATGTGTATGCAAAGAAAACTCTGTTCTAGCCTAACCAACAAGGATAAACGCAGATTCTAGGAAAAGCGAAAACTGATTTGAGTATGCTCACCCACTTCTTAATCTGACACTACAAGTTACGTAAGGATATGTTGCACATAGGGCTGGGCGATATCTTAAATGAGGTATCGACACCTTCGTGCTAAGTGTCGAAAGTATCGAAGTATGGAAAGTATCGAATTATAGGAAATAATATTTTAGTAATACAGAAAATACATAATAACTGAAGAAATTCAGTTATAACCACTAAAAGTTAAACGAAGTCAAAATTCGGTCTGTTTCCTAACATCGTTAGCTGATGTTTAACAAGTTAAAAGATGAAAATAAACAATTGAAAATGATATTACAAGATATTGAAAAAAAGATAACAATACAGGAATCTGTACGTTCTAAAACACTTGTCTTGAAAGACGGCGACAGCGTCGGAATTCCTCAAAATATCAGAACATCTGGTACTAAACAAAAAGTGATTACAGATAAGATGGGTAAAAAATCGTACAAACAGGACGTTGACCTTACTTCAAATAAACAGGCCTCGATGGAAATAAATGCAGAACATATGCTTGATTATGCGAGAGCAGTTAAAGAAAAACAAGGGGGAAAACTATATTCAACTGAAAAAAAGAAGAATATAGAACTACTATTAAAAATCTCAATTCCAATGAAACTATTAAGTTAAATAGCAATATAGAATATAATGAAAATGAGACATTTAAAACAGTAATTGCGAAAAGGAATAAACGTAGAATTAGCACTATTAATGGAGTTGGTATTGATTTAACACTTAAAGGCGCCTTAAAATACAAACATTTTCATGTTTATCGATTGAGTCCTGAAACAAAATCAGACGACATAATAAATTATCTAAAGTCAAAAAATATATTGGATGTTAAATGTGAGCAACTGAGTTCGAGATATCCCCTAGAATACTCCTCATTTAAATTGTCAGTTGTGGAGTGTCAACATATCGATATAGAAAATCCTAGTATGTGGCCGGAGGGAGCACGTATAAACAATTTCTTATTCAGTAGACAACATAAAAATCACAGTCGAATTAACAACAGTGCTCAAAAGAAAATACTACCGAATTTAAATATACAGGGTTTCACCAACAAAATTGATGGTTTATCACATATTATAAACCATGATAAGGTAGATTATATTGTAATAACAGAACATTGGTTAACGAATAATGTATTGAACAAGATTTATATATCGAATTTCAATATTGCGTCTGCCTTCTGTCGAGTAATTTGTAGATGTGGGGGTAGTCTAATTCTTATTAACCAAAACAAAACTTTTAGAGAAAGATTGGACTTAACTAACATTTCAGTTGAAAGCCAAATTGAAATATCAGCAGTGGAAATAGGTATACGAATACTAACAATAGGTATCTATCGTCCTCCCAATGGAGATGTAGATGTGTTTTTACAAAAACTTGAACGTTTATTGGAAATGATCGAAACGGATATTTACCGCAAAAGAATTTTTATTGCGGGTGATTTCAACATAAACATTAATAGCGCTTCCAAAGAGTCAATACTGTTTGAAGACATCTTACATAGCTTTAGATTGCATGTGTCAATGCGAGAAAATTCCAGAGTAACGAGAAAAACGGGGTCGTGCATAGATAATATCATAACGAACCTAACAGAAGATGATTACACAAGAAATACCATAGACCTACATCTTTCTGACCATTATGCACAGACTATCGAATTTAGCGAAATTAATGAACCAATGGTAAACCTGCAAAAATATAAATGTCGTGACATCAAAGACAAGAACATCAAACGCTTCATTCAAATAATGAATGAGTACTACATCGACTTAAACGATCAGAGTATAGCTACAATCTTTTCTCATTATTTTTCTTGTATGCTAAAGACGTATTGGTCTTGTTGTCCTGAAACGAGTAGAAGAACAACAGCTGATAATCCTATATGGATATCCAATGAAAACATAAATCGAAGGCAGAACATTGTTGAAATATTAAGTATTCTTGCGAACAATCTGAAAACTGAAGAGTCGTATAGAATTTACAATAAATACAAAAAAGAACTTAGAGATCATCTTCAGCAAGAAAAACGTGATCATTATTTGTCTTTACTGAACACGGCAAAAAATAAACAAAAGGTTATATGGCAAATAATAAATAAAGAGACCAGAGGGAATAAAAGTGGGAAGTCAGAAAAAATTATAGATCCTCACTCTTTTGCGAGTCACTTAAATGATCTACAGCGCACTTCTAATGCAACAATAGATCAAGCTATCAAACTTGATGTTCAAAATAGCTCTTCGTGCTTTTTTATGGCGGTTGACAAACATGAGTTGATTAGCATTGGCAGAAAGCTAAGATCAAAAAGAACCGAAGATGTTCATGGAATGTCAACAATTTTTTGCAAAAAAATAATTCATGGACTAGCCGATCAGCTTGTTTGTGTTATCAATATGTGTTTGGAGAATGGTGTTTTTCCTGAAGAGTTAAAAATAGCTAGAGTGATTCCCATTTATAAAAAGGGAGACGTAGACAACCCTAGCAATTACCGACCTATATCAATTTTGCCAGCAGTGTCTAAGATTCTCGAATATGTAATAGCAGAAAGATTGATGAATTTTTTCCAAAAACGGAAACTACTCTCTAAGTACCAACATGGTTATATCTGTGGACGATCTATTGAGAGTGGTATAGCTGAAGTTGTATTAACCATTATGGAAGCTATAGATAAAAAGAATTATGTAGAATTAATCAGTGTAGATCTGAGTAAAGCGTTCGATAATGTGAATCACTGCTGCCTACTCCATAAATTGGAGACTTATGGAATTAGAGGAATTGCCTATGATTTATTGGCCTCATATCTGTGTGATCGGAAACAGATGGTAGATGTAGAAGGAATCAGGGCGAAGTTGGGTGATGTTACGAAGGGAGTACCACAAGGCTCCATCCTGGGGCCCCTTCTCTTCGTTATATATATAAATGACTTGCGTGATGCAATTCCTACTAATAAATTGTGCCTTTATGCAGACGACTCAACTTTTGTGTCGGTAAGTAAATCTCCTGAGAACCTAGATCAAAACTCATGCTGTATAGTGGAAAATGCTGAAACTTGGTATAAAAATAATGGGCTTACAATGAATAACGAGAAGACACAAACAATCAACTTTCAAAAAAGACAAAAAAATAAAGAGGAGGGAAATAAAACCCTTAAATTCCTCGACATTTATCTTGATGAAGATCTTAAATGGACAAGTCAAATAAATGATACCTGCAAGAAATTAAACAGTGCTATCTTTGGTATCAGGAGAATAAGAGCTGTGGCAACAATGAGTGCGGCGAAGTTGACTTACTATGCAAGTTTTCATAGTCATGCATCGTACGGTATAATTTTCGGGGGTGCTTCTGCACAAGCCGATAGAATATTTCTACTGCAAAAGAGGGCGATAAGAGCATTATGTCAATTAAAAGTAAGCCATAGTTGTAAGCAACATTTTAAAGAGCAAAATATTATGACAATACAGGGTGTTTCGGTGACTCGGGGCACAAATTAAACCACATATACTACAGTGAAAATGGTGATGATTCGTGTAAAAATTTTTGGTCTAAACCAATAAATGGCGGTGTTATAGATCAACAGAGTCAAGAAATTTTAACTGATTTTTCTAAATATTTTCATTACTGTTAAAGGTAGAACGCTAAAATTTGGTACAGTGTAAATCTATACCAAGTAGAATCATCAGATAGTTTGTGAGTTAAATCGATCCACAGGAACAATGTTATACAGGGTGTTCCTAAAATTTATATGCTCAGAACTTTTTTATTTGCTTGTAAACCTACCCTCATGAATGCACCTTCCAATAGAAAATTTGTTTTAAAAACTTTTATTACTATTACTAAATTTAGATAAAATTTACCGTTTTGGAGTTAAATCCAAAATTGTTGGACCCCGACAATAATGGTAAAAAAATACTCTAAGTCGGCCATGACAATTGTACGATAAATTAAGCCATTAACTCACTATCAATCATTTAATAATTAATCAGTTAAACAAACCATTAAAATTCACCGTTTTTGAGTTGAATCAAAAAATGTTAGACCGAGGCAATAATTACAATAAAAAGAGCTTCTAAAAGGCAATGATACATTGAATCCTTTAAGTTTTTATACAAACGATTAATTGTAAAATAATTGTTAGCGAGTTGGTTACTCAATTCGTCGGTCAATTGACTTGGCTGGCTTAGATTTTTTTACTGTTGCTATTGTCGGGGTTCAACATTTTTGGATTTAACTTAACAGTGGTGAATTTTACCTAAATTTCGTAAAAGTCATAAAAGTTTCTAAAATAAATTTTCTATTGGAAAATGCAAAAATAAATGTAAGTTTATGAACGAATAAAAAAGTTCTGAGCATATAAATTTTGGGAACACTCTGTATAGTATGGTTCCCGTCGATCGATTTAACTGACACCCTTACTCTTCGATTCTACTTGCTACTGGTTTACACTGTACCAAATTTTAGCGCTCTACCTTTAACAGTATTGAAAATATTTAGAAAAATCAGTTAAAATTTCTTGACTTTGATGACCTATAACTCCGCCATTTATTGATTTAGACAAAAAAATTTCACACTAATCATCAACATTTTTACTCTATTATATGTTGTTTATTTTGTGCCCCGAGTCACCGAAACACCCTGTATACGCAGTATATATCTTCAATTGCATAAGATATATATTAAAAAATATTAACAAGTTCCCCTCCCAAGATGTGACACATGATCATCAAACTAGACAGAAGAGCAACTTAAACATTCCGAATCACCGAACAAAGAAAACCCAAGACAATGTGGTGTACTGGGGTATAAAATTTTATAATTATCTACCGGAAATGATAAGAACCCTTCCACGAAAACGTTTAGAGAACATGGTCAAACAAAAGTTAATAGAAGCAACACCTTACAATATAGATGCATTTTTTGGTATAAACTTTTAAATGCAGATAAATTCGAATTGTACTAATAATACTTTTCTATTGTTAATAGATATACAATGTCTTTTTTTGTTTTCTTGACGATGTAAATTATTTGTTAATTTTTACAGAAAATAAATGAAATGAAATGAAATGATCTAGATTAAACCTACTCAACTTACCTTGTTTCAAAATGAAGCCAACACATCGCAATCCAACCCAACTCATTTCATTTCAAAATTAAGCCAACTCCACCCAATTCGTCATTTGCACAGCCTAATAAGGGGTCGTACTCAGACTAAGCAAGATGAGGACTTTTAATTAATTTTTTATGTATGGATACTTTGCTGGTATCGAGTATCGATACCATTAACAAATATCGATACTTTGCCCAGCACTAGTTGTACATGATACTAGCAAATATATGCATTTGTAGAGGGTGTAAAATGGACTACCTCGCGTACCCAAAGGAATCCATTTTTGGAATACCTTAGCTTCAAGTCTAGGATGTAAGGAACATCATTATGGGATTCATCAGTGGAATGAATTTCAGACCTTTGAATGAACGGTCAACTGTAGCGATGCACAAAGGCTCCGTTGAGACCTAAGTGCTATGATAGTATTCACCACATGTAAAACTAAATAACGTGAAAATCTTTAAAATGTTATATTTACAAAACTCTTTCAAAAATCAAAATAGGTAATCAAAAACCCTGATTAATTAAAATTGATCATAATAATGTGAAAAAGCATAATTCATAACAAGTTACAACCTGAATATACAGAATTTGCAGGAAAACCACAAAAAATTTCAAAATATCAGATGTTAAAAATCGCCATTTTTGTATAACTTTAATGTACCTTCTCAATATTTTGTTATTCTAACTAAATTTGGAAAATATTTCTAGGTAGTTAGTTTAACTACCTTTAAACACTGCAAAATTCATATAGATGCTTTCCTATTTAGAAATTTGTCCATGTATTCGACAGTGTATCGTACTATTTGTGATCGACTGATCGACCATCCTTCGTAACTATTTGTTTTGAAATATGTGATGGTGCCATGTTAATTTCAGTATTTGATTATGATTTAATAGTTTTTTTTTTTAATTTGAACTTCAATCGGTCAATAGAGCCTGTTTACATTTTAATGCAACTTCTACCTATTTAATTCTCTTATGCTATTTCTACCTTCGTTTGATACCAATAAACAGCATCTTTTGGAACCACCCATTGATATCCTTAATACTAAGAGCACACGTTATAAATTTCTTGATCCGCTCAGGTTCCTTCCACTTTTAAAATATTCAATCCACTTTCACTTATATTTTAACAATTCTTTTCGACAAGAGCTCATCGATTTTTTTTCAAGATGCAGGAAATTTTTGACTTCCTGCATCTTGCTATTAAGCATAATTTTATTTAAGATTCTCTTGCATTTTCTTTTTATTCTATACTCACCTACGTTTGTTGTCCGAAATTATATCTAAGTTTATGCAATTATACTTAAACGGGGTAATGATTCTGTTTGTATCTAAATGGATTTCAGCTCGTTTAATCCATTAACCACGGCAATCTTCTCCAACGTATATGTTTAGGTCGGATCATACACCCAACCCAAACCAACCCAATCCGAGACATTGTCTTGAAATAAATATTCTTGTTTAGCTCTGTAATATCTGCTCGAGATGTGCGATAATGATATCTGTGTATTGCATATATATTTAGAATAGGTTCAGGTTAATTTGCGTCATTCATTGGATCCCATCGGATCCCCTGTACATACTCCCAACACAATCTTTTATCACATCAACCATTCTAAGGATTTACCAAAGACTAGGGGTATGTTCACTCGGAGATATGTTTCGGATATCCGTCGGCCGTTCCACCATTACGAAGCTTCATTACCAGGTCGGTTTATTTAATTTCCTGCCTTTGTTAACAGCACAATTTCATCTTAAACTTTTCAACATGGTGTATTTAAGCCAATCTTTCTTGGATATACATTGTAAGATTTCTCCTACAAGGTCAAATTTTGAAAATTTCTGTCAACCCAGGGTATCTAAGACAACAACTCACACTACTCCACACTATCTTAAAACGTTATCTATGTACAGCTTTCCAACGATGACCCATTTAACCTTGCTTAGCTAACATCTTTAAGGTTTCATCTATGATGTTCTCAAATCTTGGAATTTTTTGGATTCTGTTTAGCTCTTATCTTATATGCTACTTCTTAAGGAGTTACTGGCATGATATGTTTTTTGGTGTCCAATATTAGCCATATCTTGGGTGCTTTACCCTATTAGGTTTAAATGCTTCTTTAAAATGATCCACTGTTATTCCTAATAGTAGGAACAGATCTTATAGGTTTCTTGTTCCCTTTGGTTTTTTTATATTTTTCCAGTTATAAGATTTCTTTTGAAAATTGGTGATCTCAAATGCATTAAGCAGATAAATTGCGATGAGTTGAATCATAATTATCTTCGATTTCTAAACCAGGTATGGAAGTACTAGGGAAGGAGTAGGGATGGATACTGATGGACTGTTCTCGCATAATCTCCAGCTATACCTTTTCACTTCATTTAAACTCTAAAAAAGTCAGTAAAAACGTTATAAGCAGCATTGATAGTAGACAAACCATGCTGGTGATTGATAGGCACCGAGCCACATCGTCGTTGGTGAAATCCTGACGGCAATAACTCGAGGAGACAAACGTATACTAGTCACGACAAAGTGCCGTAAAGGATACATTGAAATTAAGGGATATGATCATGGACAGGTTGGCGAAACTAGCGACTAACAAGTCACCGATCTCTCCTAAACCGTTTGTACGACTAGTCGTTAATACAGTATCAAAACTGATACTAGTTCTATCTCCCATGAAAAAACTGTAGCTTTTTGCCATAGATGTGTATGCAAAGAAAACTCTGTTCTAGGCTAACCAACAGGGATAAACGCAGATTCTCACCCACTTCTTAATCTGACACTATATGATGGATATGTTGCACATAGGGTTGAGCGATATCTTAAATGAGGTATCGACACCTTCGTGCTAAGTGTCGAAAGTATCGAAGTATGGAAAGTATCGAATTATTGGAAATAATATTTTAGTAATACAGAAAGTACATAATAACTGAAGAAATTCAGTTATAACCACAAAAAGCTAAACGAAGTCAAAATTCGGTCTGTTTCCTAACATGGTTAGCTAATCTAGATTAACCCTACTCAACTTAATTTGTTTCAAAATGAAGCCAACCCATCGCAATCCAACCCAACTCATTTCATTTCAAAATTAAGCCAACTCCACCCAATTCGTCATTTACACAGCCTAATAAGGGGTCATACTCAGACTAAGCATGATGAGGACTTTTAATTAATTTTTTATGTATGGATACTTTGCTGGTATCGAGTATCGATACCATTAACAAATATCGATACTTTGCCCAGCACTAGTTGTACATGATGCTGGCAAATATATGCATTTGTAGAGGGTGTAAAATGGAATACCTCGCGTACCCAAAGGAATCCATTTTTGGAATACCTTAGCTTCAAATCTAGGATGTAACGAACATCATCATGGGATTCATCAGTGGGATGAATTTCAGACCTTTGAATGAACAGTCAACTGTAGCGATGCACAAAGGCTCCGCTGGGACCTAAGTGCTATGATAGTATTCACCACATGTAAAACTAAATAACGTCAAAATCTTTAAAATGTTATATTTACAAAACTCTTTCAAAAATCAAAATAGGTAATCAAAAACCCTGATAAGTTAAAATTGATCATAATAATGTGAAAAAGCATAATTCATAACAAGTTACAACCTGAATATACAGAATTTGCAGGAAAACCACAAAATAATCGCCATTTTTGTATAATTTTAATGTACCTTCTCAATATTTTGTTATTCTAACGAAATTTGGAAAATATTTCTACTTCCACTTTATTCAAGGATTAAACTTTCGAATAAGTCCTTATTTAACTTAGTCGGTTGAGTAATTCTCATGACAGTATCAAAATACCATACATATAAAATCCTATGAATTGGGAGCTAGAGAAATAGTAGAGTAACTTTGCATTGGTTCGAAAAATCTCTTTGTCTTTAAATTATCGCGGAAACTTTGGTTGTCTACGTCATTTGTAAAGTTTGAACGGTTTTGAAAGTTTTGATGTCTTCGTAGAACTTGTCTTAAGATGTGTTTCTAATATAGCCGGGTCGTCACATATGCGAAATAGCGGTGACGTACGAATATAATGGAACAGATGTACCTAGACAGTTCTTAGTTACCTAGTTAGTTAGTTCGCAATAGATGAAATTGTTTCCATCAGCCTCGGAATGTACCAAGTTTGCGATGAATTAATCCCTTTCTCGTAGAGTTGCGCCTTCTGCCAATACTATTCGAAGATAATTATTCGCAGAAATGAACTAAAACCATCTTAATTAGACGTTTGGTTTTAAATGATCTAATCGGCGTTGTTTTGCGCGATTTTGAGGCTACGTTACGTTGCGGCGCATAATCTAATATTCAATGTAACGACTACAGGACATGCTAAGCTTTCAGCGGAAATGAGGAAAACTCTGGAATGAACAAACTTTGCCGAGGAAAATTACGTAGCATGTCCTCAATTAAAAAATAACGAATATTTATGCGTGTTGGTAACATTTCTTTTAGTGTCTGTTAAAATTAAAATTTCGTTCTTGACTCGTTCGACGCCTATACACGTTAATTATGGAAACAAGAGTTAATCATCCGTTAACATGTTAGTGAATTAATGGTGGCAGATTTACAGGAAATCGATAACAAATTTGCGCCGTACTTTATCGGATTCTCGCACCATACTAATACGTCAAATTATGTGTTTTGTAGTTGTTGCAATTTGACTGAAACGCGCGATCCTAAAAAAATCCTATTCTCGATTTTATTCGAATCCCGTCAATTCAAATTATTCCCCAGTGTAATATCTTTTTTTTACGCTTCGGGGACTAATTCGAAACACAAGGTACGTTCCCGTTTCGACTTTTTAATGCGGCACACGTTTCTGTTTACATGCAAATAAATAAGTTACAAGCCGCACATGGCTATCGAAACTCGCCGTGTATGACTCCCGTGGGACATACGAGCGCAATGACTGCCATTTCAGGAGGGTCTCCCGTTTTCAGGCGTCCTCTTTTCTCTCCGACCGGAGTAATTCCCCCGAAAAGGTACTACCACTACTATGGTATGGGGAGTATGGGTCGGACGACCGCTGGTTCACGCTGAGGGTCAACGTTCTTCGTGAAGTTACTCTCGGCAAAGTTTTTCGGGGACGTGACAGAACGACGAACGGTCCGACGAAGGAAAAAGTGGAACAAGACTGAAGTGATTGAGTCTGCTATGATTTGATGGCAAACGACGACTAATATGAATTGGGGTTGAAATATTACAACGGTTCAACGCTAGATGATAGATGAATTGAGTAGATTGGATTTATGAATTGTGTCATTATGTGAAATGGGGAAATGAAGTTCTCGTTGTGTTCATTTAGTAAATATTATTCATTTCCTATAAAAATTGATCGTTTTTCGATGTACTTCGAACAAGAAGAATAGACACTTAATAGTGCATGTTGAACAAGGTAAGACTATGTACATCGAAGACTTGTGGAGCAAAATCATTGAAAGAGATGTAATTGAAACTTGCAGCTTATAATACCGACTTACATGACTTTACATAAATTACTTATTGGGTAGGCGGATCAACCAACCTTGCACCACGACCCTTATTATACCTCATAGATAATGTTACTAATGGCTTGTTTAGGATGTCAAACGTAACCGTAACTGTAGCAGTAGTCGTAAGCGTAAACGCAAGGAACTTAACGCTTACAATTAATTGATCCGTTTAGGGAGCAACCTTAAGATTTTAAAATTACAACTATTCGTTTATAGTTCGACAGCGACCGCGCGATTATGGATCGGAAAAAAATTGTTTTAGCTGCAACAATGGTATGTTTAGCTGCAGCTACCGTTGTCATGCGAAAAAAATTAAAAATTCGTCGACGATTTTTGCGAAGACCTATTAATGAAAATCGTGAAACAGAAGGTCATTTTGCAACCCTAATAGCAGATATGCTCAAAGAAAAAGATGAAGCACATTTTTTTAAGTACGTCAGAATGTCCTTCAAGGAATTTAAATATTTATTAAAATTAGTAAGACCTTCTTTGACAAAAACACCAAAAAGAAAAGCTTTGTCTCCAGCTCACCGTCTGATAATTACTTTACAGTACGTATACGTGATTGAAATGTGTACTCCTAACATATATTATACATAATTGTATGTTTCATTTATTTATTTTGGTTTGTAGTTATCTAGCTGAAGGTTGTTCGATGCAAGAGATGGCATGGAATTATCGTGTAGGAAAAGCTACTATACATGTTGTAGTTAAGGAGACAACGGCTGTTCTTTGGCATATTTTACAGCCAAAAGTAATGCCAACGCCCGATATTAATTATTTTAAGAAAATTGAAAAAGAGTTTTCCGAAAGGTGGCAACATCCGAATTGCATTGGTGCAATAGATGGGAAACATATTCACATTCAAGCACCTCAAAAGTCTGAAAGTGAATTTTATAACTACAAAAATAGTTTCAGTATCATTTTGATGGCAGCAGTAAATGCAGAATACAACTTCATTTCAATAGATATTGGTGCTTCAGGTAGAAATCATGACAGTACAATGCTAAGAGAAAGCTGTTTCGGCAAAGCATTGCTTAATGCAACACTCTCCATTCCACCACCAAAGAAACTGCCAGGTAGTAATATCATATTCCCACATTTTATAATAGGGGATGCTGCATTCCCTTTGGCGGAAAATATAATGCGTCCATATCCAGGGCGATATTTAGGCGTTAAAAAAAATATTTTTAATTATCGGCTCTCTAGGGCAAGAAGAACAGTTGAGAATGCCTTTGGAATTTTGTGTCAGAGGTGGCGCATATTAAGAAGAACCACAGTAGCTTCAACTGAAATGGTTTAATACATTTAATATATAATACATTTAATATAATATAATACATTTAACGAACATTAATACCCTCCTCGGTAAAAAGTTATTTAGGTACATAAAGGAGACAAATTGTGACCCATAAATCGAGAATTTGATACGATTAACAACAGGACCATGGCATAAGACATACTCAACCATCTTCTCGTCCTCCTATATACGGTGGTATTCAACAACGTCAACTAGGCCCAAGATGTTAACATGTCCTTAATCGACAGTACTCAATAAAAACATCCATAAAAGTGACATTAAATTGTGATACTAGTCTGAAAAATAATGTTCAAACGTGTGTCCACTAGACACAAGTTTTTCAGAAAGTTACTCTGTGCAATTATGTTTCAAACTGGTTTGGGAAATAATTGCTTTTAGAATTAGGGTAGTGATTAAAATCAAAGAAACCAAATTGTGATTATTGAGTCAGAATCATAAGACAATTTTAATGGTAACAACCGCTTTTTAATGTCTCGAATTATTCTTGAGGAATCAATCTTTAAAGTTATCATATAAACATAACCGATTTGCTTTCAAGCGATGTTAGCGTTGCTTTCAACAAATGATATCTGGGTGGTAGTTAAAATCGAACTAACTGAATTGTGAGTACTGATTCAGAATTCTATGACAATTTTAATGATTAAACCAGTTTTTTATTATCTCGATTAGTTCTTGAGGAATCAGTCTTTGAAGTTAGTCCATAAAAAACAATCAATTGATTTTGACGTGTTGTTAGTGTTGATTTTAACAACTGTTATCAGGGTATTGATTAAAATCGAAGTAACTAAATTATGAGTATTTAGTCAAATCCTAAGACAATTTTAATAGTGAAAACCGCTTTTTAATATCTCGAATGATTCTGGATAAATCAATCTTTAAACTTATCATATAAAAACAACCGATTTGTTTTCACGCAATGTTGTGAAGTATCTATATTGTGAGCACTGATTCAGAATTATATAGCAATTTTAATAGTGAAACCTGTTTTTTGATATCTCGTTTGGTTCTTGAAGAATCAATCTTTGAAGTTAGTCAATAAAAAACGAGCGATAAATTTTGACGTATTGTTAGTGTTGATTTTAAGAAATGCTATTGGGGTAGTGATTAAAATCGAAGTAATTAAATTGCTAGTATTGAATCAGAATTCTAAGACAATTTTAATCGTATAACCTGCTTTTTAATATATCGAATGACTCTTGAGGAATCAATCTTTAAAGTTATGATATAAAAACAACTGATATGTTTTCACATGTTGTTAATGTTGTTTTCAACAAATGATATCTGGGTGGTGATTAAAATCGAATTAACTACATTGTGAGCACTAACTCAGAATTCTATGGCAATTTTAATGCTGAAATCCGTTTTTTGATGTGTCGATTGGTTCTTGAGGAATCAATCTTTGAAGTTAGGCGATATAAAACAATCGATTGATTTCGACGTGTTGATAGTGTTGATTTTAACAAATTCTATCGGGGTAGTGATTAAAATCGAAGTAATTAAATTGCTAGTATTGAATCAGAATTCTAAGACAATTTTAATCGTATAACCTGCTTTTTAATATATCGAATGACTCTTGAGGAATCAATCTTTAAAGTTATGATATAAAAACAACTGATATGTTTTCACATGTTGTTAATGTTGTTTTCAACAAATGATATCTGGGTGGTGATTAAAATCGAATTAACTACATTGTGAGCACTAACTCAGAATTCTATGGCAATTTTAATGCTGAAATCCGTTTTTTGATGTGTCGATTGGTTCTTGAGGAATCAATCTTTGAAGTTAGGCGATATAAAACAATCGATTGATTTCGACGTGTTGATAGTGTTGATTTTAACAAATTCTATCGGGGTAGTGATTAAAATCGAAGTAATTAAATTGCTAGTATTGAGTCAGAGTCCTAAGACAATTTTAATGGTGAAAACTGCTTTTTAATATCTCGATTGATTCTTGAGGAATGAATCTTTAAGGTTATTATATAAAGCAACCGATTTGTTTTCACGCGTTGTTAGTGTTGTTTTGAACAAATGATATCTGGGTAGTGATTAAAATCGAAGTAACTAAATTGTGAGTAACTAATCCAGAATTCTATGGCAATTTTAATGATGAAACCAGTTTTTTGATATCTCGATTAGTTTTTGAGGAATCGATCTTTGAAGTTAGTCCATAAAAAACCATCGATTAATTTTGATGTGTTGTTAGTGTTGATTTTAACAAATGCTATCAGGGTAGTGATTAAAATCGAAGTAACTAAATTGTGAGTATTTAGTCAAATCCTAAGACAATTTTAATGGTGAAAACCGCTTTTTAATATCTCGAATGATTGTTGAGGAATCAATCTTTAAAGTTATGATATAAAAACAACTGATATGTTTTCACATGTTGTTAATGTTGTTTTCAACAAATGATATCTGGGTGGTGATTAAAATCGAATTAACTACATTGTGAGCACTAATTCAGAATTCTATGACAATTTTAATGTTGAAATCCGTTTTTTGATGTGTCGATTTGTTCTTAAGGGATCGATCTTTGAAGTTAGTCTATAAACAACAATCGGTTGATTTTGACGTGTTATTAGTGTTGATTTCAACAAACGCTATCAGGGTAGTGATTAAAATGGAACTAACCAAATTATGATTGTTGAGTTGGAATCCTAAGGCAATTTTAATAGTGAAAACCGCTTTATAATATCTCTATAGAATAACTTTTATCTACAAAATAGCTGGGGTCAATCCCTAATGGTACCAAATTTGACGACATTTATAGCACAGTATCAGTATCTATCTTACGTAGTATATTAGTAAGACATGTTGGAAATAAAACTTTTCCAATATATATTGCTTAAATTTACAGCAATATACAAGCAAATATATTGCATGTATATTGCTTAAATCTGCAAACAGCGGTTCTGGCCACTTTCTCTATATGCATATGCAAAAGAGTGAAGTCTAGTAGCACATACATTGCTAGAGTTATCTAGATTATTGAAAATTTGCAAATAACTGAAGCTTAATGAATTTTCCTTTACCTTAGGAGTCACTACAGCCTTTCAGATGTAAGATCCCCACATTTACGGCAAATCCAAAAGGATAGTCTAGTTTTCGGCAAAACTCCATATAAATTCCCATTCCATAAAGGGTTTTATTTAGGTGTTCTGCTAGATATTTGATTTCATTTGAGAAAGGAAGTTAATTAGTCGGAGTTTCCATACAAATTTCGTTTTTTGGTGAAAGGCACAACAGTTATCATTTGTGAGTTTATCGAGATATTCTCTCCTTTCCATTAAGCACAAATGGCATGGATCTAGGGTCACCTCGAGAACTTCTAAATTTCCATCCTTTGAGAACATCTTCGACAATGAAGTTATACCACAACGATAATGTTGTCAGCATAAGCTTGTATTTCCATCAACTTCGAGTATGGCCATCAGGTTATCAATCAGCACGGAACAAAAGCAGATGAGATAACACCGATCCCTGTAGACAGCTACATTTCAGATTGAAACTCATCGTGTGACCATCAAATGTACCAGAAACTATTTTACTATCAAGCATATTTCGCTATTATTGATTTCACTTCTCTGTCAAGAGCGGTTCTTTTAAGAGATTTTCGTAGATATTTTTATCCTAGAATATCCTGAATAGTCTACCAACCAAGTTGTGTAGAGCTAATTCTGCTAACGTTTCCGGTTGATAAGCGTATTGTTGGAGACTCAATGAACTAGACACCATTGCACCGTAAGGATATGCCATTCCAAAAAGTTTTTCCAAGGTTTTCAAGAGAAGGAATGTTAGGCTAATGAGTCAAAAAGCATTAGGAGTGTGAATGGAATGTCACGCTTTAGCACAAATTGTTTTTACATATTTATGTATCTTTTTATCTGCCAGCAAATATTTCCACGCAATCCTAACTTAATAAATTTACTAATAATAAACTTATTGGCCGGTTTCTCATATTGAGTTAATTCAAAGTCAAACACGCAAAAAGGTTTTTGAGTGGATACAGTTAAAGATACCAGTTAGCTAAGAAGTTATTTTACCCCTCAGCTAACAAAGTTCTGAACTTTGTGATGCTAAAGTCCTTAGATTATCAAAGTCGTCATTTTGGGTCGAAAGTCATGCCGAAAATTTAAAATAGTAATAACGCCATATTTAATGAAACAACATAAAAGGTTATTAATAAAAACCAAGTGATAGACATACATCACTTCTCTAAAAAGGACGTCTTGTTCGTCCTTTTTACAGTTTTAACGTTGAATTTTACTTATTTTAATGTATTTAGTTTTATGTGTAACAAATGTGTAATTAATTTTATTTAATATTTGGAATGTTCATATTTTAATTTTTTAACACAGCGTCTGAGGATGACCATAATAGGTACACCAATACAAGTACAGATAAAAAATACTGTTTAATTTACTTTTTAATTTTAATTTAATAGACATACATGTTAATAAAAAAAATAATTATTGATTTAGATTTTGAGTAAAAATGGCGGCAAATCCAACAATCCGCGGTATTTTGATAATGTACAGGGTAGGCAAACTTTGGTGTTATTATAGGGTATCTCTGAAACTATAAAAGATACGAAAAAATAGGTACCATGTCCTGGTCTCTCTTTTCGAGAAATATTCAATCCCGCAAAGACAAAATCTCTATCTTCTTTTGTTTTTAAGTTATAGCCAAAAAGTCATATTTTCGCCATTTCAAAAAATGCTCCTATTTCGTTTATTTTTGAAATTGAAGAAATGCGGTTAATACATTTTTAAGACACTTTTTTGAGTAGAATGTAATGCCGTTGAAAAAATTTAAATAAAGTTGATAATTTTTTAGATATAACAAAAAGTTGTGTTTCTTTAAATAGAACCAATAGTTGATTATGGTGTTACTAAAAAGAGCACATTTTTAGCTGTCCAATGATGTAACGCATGTATGGTGTTATTGTGGAAAATAAGCGTTATTTTTCAATTTTAAGATATTAAAGGAAAAAGATGAAAAATTTTATAATAGTCGGCGTGGAAAACATCATATGCCATCTAGTTACTATGGTAACGAGAGTTTACTTGTCATTTCATTCATGTTTTTTCTCAACATGAGGTTTTTGATTAATAAGTTCTCAATCTGCGGATGTCCCTAGGCTCAATATAGCCAGAATGATTGCCTTTCACGTACAATTACAACCTTTCTTGCTTTAGCAAATCAGGAAAGATATTGTCTTACCCGACGATTTGAAGAACTTAAACGTTTGAATTACTTGGTTGAGGGATGTGTAAGTGAACATTTTTTATCCACATTCCAATCTGTATTTGTAGGGCACTTTGCCACAAAGGAATAGCCTGCTATGTCATTATTGGGTGCAGCTATACTTCGTTAGAACTTCTTTTTATCGCTCTCATTCATCTGATGTCTTGGCCCAGCTAAAAAGCAATAAACTGGAATGAAGCAGGAGAAATACTGCACTCAATGAAATGTCTAAAATATAGGGTAGCGATTGGTGAAATAAGAACATAGAAGCGAATGTCCTTTAAAGGTAGTATAGCCGGGGTGAATAGAAAAGAAATTCCGATAGTGCAAGTTCAAGATAGCAATGACAAATAAGAAATTCACAAAAGATTAGAGGAGAAACTTGAAGGGAATAGGAAGGAAAGATAAAAGTACGACAGAGAAATATCTGCAAATGCAAACCAACGCAAACCGAAGAGATGAGGTAATGAACCTAATGGAGAAGGTAGCTAAAAGTAGGAAAGCAGATGTGCTTGTAACCGCTGAGCCTAATAGAAAGAAGGTGGAAGGAAGAGGATGAATTAGCAATGACAACAACTAATAATGGGTTGTTATCTGTCACCTAACGAGCAAATAGCAGCATATGAAAAGAATCTGGATGAAATTACGAAAGTCTCAAATCAACTGGCAGAAGCAGACGTCATTATAGTAGGCGACTTTAACGCCGAATTCTTAGTATGGGGAGCACTGCCTAAGAACAAGAGAAGCAAAATCCTTACGATGTATATGTTAGAGTAGAGTCTTGTAACCGCCAACGAAAGCATTGATCCAATATGAAGCAGGGGAGAGCAATCATCATTTATGGATGTGGCAATGTATAGAACGGGAAAAAACAATAAAATAACTAGTTTTGAAATATGTACAGAAGAAAATCTCAACGACCATGCCAACATCTTCGTGATGATCGAATCTAAGGAGCAACAAATGACAAATAAGGTAAAATGCGAAAAGAGATGGAGAAAAAAAGAGCAACGTGTAAATAACTTCAAATTAGAATTCAGTAAGATAATGAAGACTGTAAACAACCCAACACCAGAACCGCTGGTTGAAATTACAGCAAAAACTTGTAATAGAATCTATTGACGAAAAATAGGGGGAAACAGTCTTTCTGGAAAAGTATACTACTGGACGGAGGAAGTTAAAATGGCAAAGATAAGGGCAACTGCGTGTAGAAGGAAGTTAACAAGTGGAAGAAAGAAAGGCGAGAAGGAGAAGTAGGAAGCGCTTAAAGAGGAGTACGAAAAGGCAAAGAAAGATCACAAAAAATCTATCAAAAAAACAAAGAAAATAGCACGGACGAAAGTATGCGAAGAACTAAATAATGACGGCTGGGGGGTGCGTACAAAATAGCCTTGAAGGGAACAAGAAATATAACTTCTTTATAACTAGATAAGGGAGAAATAAGGAGCATCGTTGGAAAGCTGTTTCCTGGAAGAAATTAAAGCGTACAGAGAAACCATGCTAAAGAAAGGAGTCTGCAAAGTCTAAAAGTAGTATAAGTAGAGAAAATTACTGCCTTGGTGAATAAAATGAAGTACCATATGGCCTTGTGGAAAGAGTCCATAACAGCAAAAATGATTAACGACGCCATGAATGCAGAACCCAAGATCCTTGCAGATATGTTCAATAAACTAATGGAAAATAACGTACTCCCCAGGACATGAAGGAGGTGATACCCCGATAAAAAATATAGACCACTGTTTATGGTGGGCACTTATGATCCACCGTAAACATAATAATTATTAATAACAGGCTGGAGAAGGAAATGAAGATAAGGGTGGATTGTCGAAATAGCAGTTTGGTTTCAGAAAGAGGCTATCGACTATGACTGTGATTGAAGCAGTACTGAATATAGCCAATTATTGTGAAAAATTCAGATAAGGAGAAAATGCATCCTGATCACACATGATATTAAGATTGCGTTTGGGTCGGTTGTTTTGAGTGAAATTATAAATTGCCTAGAAAAGAAAGAAATGAATATAATAAACATAAACATGATAATAAACATAATCACAGAATATCTTAGTGATAGATTTGCAACATATGAGGATAACAGATATACCATCCATGGAATCCATCTATATTGGAACCCATTTTATGGAATATACTTATCGACGATATCCTTGATGAAGATGACTTAGCAATAGCGGTTGGCGGAGAGAATATGAAAAGATTGATTGAAACAACATAAATAGAAGAATATTATAAATAAAACAGTATATAAGGGTCTAGAAATTGCAGAAAAGAAATCAGAAGCGATGCTACTTGAAGTAGGAAACATAAAGGCGAAGTCAATATTTAAGTGGGTTGAACAACAATCACTACACAAAGGGAGGTCAAGTATCTAGGCGTTTGCATTGGTAAGGACCTAAAATGGGGACACCATGTTGAGACTGCTGTTGGAAAAGTCGAGAAAACCACCTACTCCCTACCTACTTACAGAATTATGAGGTCACCATATGGCCCTAGAAAAGCTAAGAGAAAGGTAATAGCAAGTACCAATTAAGCTAATGATTTTCGCATTTTCTTTTTCAATTTCTTGCAAGAATGGCAGGTGAAGTGGAATAGCGTCCTGGACTAAGAGATTCATTAAAGATATGTCCAGCTTTTGAAAGAGAAAATGGGGTGACATTAATTACTATACTAACCAGATGATTACGGAACAGATAGCTTTCGACAACATCTATGGATACATAAATGAAGTGAGAGTGACCGATATCCATACTGCAACAAAAATGATAATGTAGAACATAAATTTTTCCAATGTTCAAGATTGAGCAGCGAAAGACAGCAGTTAACATCGTACCTAGGAGACAACCCGACGTCGAGGAACGTGATCGACATCATGCTGGACAACGAGGAGAATTGGGAGATCATGCTTTGTGAGAAAAGTGATTAGTGCGAAAGAAGCAGAGGAAAGGATAATCTCCACGAGTACAATGTAATACATGTGTTGTGATGGGATATGTGCTAAAGTGACACTGAGCTGAAAAATAGAAAAATGCGTGTTGTGAAATAATATGTGTAAGTGGATGGAAGACAAAGTGTTTTCCGCCGGTTAAGTGATGGATAAAGACCGAAGGGGCATTTTCACTCGAGAGAAGGCCAAGAAAAAGGGGAAGTTTCTGGTGGGTGTCCTTGACCAAAAAGATCAATTAGTTCGAGGTCAATTATTGTTATTATTAATAATTCAAATTACTATTATCATCTTATTGGCATCATGTTCAGCCAGGGCTCACTACATCAAGCATTTAATCCTACTCTAAGCCACAAAAAAGATAGCTGACCATGTGTAAATATGACGTCTGGATAGGATATAATAATAAGATCAAGAAGAGAATGTGAGGTAGGAAGATAATGAGTAAGCAGAAAGGGTAAGGTAGTATAATAGTAAGATAGCATTTCTCAATAGACAGGTATTAAAATCCTGTAATAAAAGGATTGTCAAAATCTCTTCGAACCTATCTTAAAATAATTCATAGATGAACGGCAAAAGAAAACACCGAGTAATAATTTATTACAATCAGTTTTTAGTACAAGCAAAAACTCTGCATTTAGCAACGTTCAATATATCATAGATAACATCAAAGATATTGGATTCAAATGTATGCAAAAGATCATCAAAATCCTTTGCGCGTTTATAAAACAGACTGAAATTAAGCTGGTCAGTCCTCGGAAAAGATCAGTTAAAAGGATCCCCGTGTAATCAGCGGTATTAGTCACGCCTACACCATCCTCGACATTAAAACCCTAAGGACCCTCACGACTAATACACCGTTCCGTAAAGGTGAAGTGAACCACTTCTTGTCGCAGGCTTTAAGAGCTTTTGTAACATGTTAAAATCAGCAGAGCAAACCCAAACAAGATGTCATTAAACATATACTGTTTGTACATACCAGTGTTCTTCAAACTTAAAAAAATAACCCAAAACACAATTGATGAGGCATATTTTGGACATTGAGAACAAATTAGAATCGATAAAGGAAATGAAAATAATAATATATAAGATAAGATGAATCTTTTTCATCACCTTGCCAAAATCTGTCATTAATTTATTTTATAGTTGATCCAAATAGTAATGCACAAGAAAATAATTTAAAAAATAATAAAATAGCAATTAATGTCATTAAAACGACATTTGAAAACTTGCCACGCGAAAACATTTAGTATTTCAGCCAGGAACGCTTCTCTTCTTCGAATCGATATCTGTTAAATTAAAACGAAACCTGAACGAAGCGCGCTTCAAGGATAACTTATCGTCAGCATCAATTTTTGTTCTAGAAACAATTTTTGCGGGATATTTCATAACAAAGACTCTGATGGGTTATTACATTGAATCATATTGAACGCTGGTTCTTTGTTTACTTTTAATAAAGCTTAAAAAGATTGTTTAGTTCTTTCAATTAAGTTTATAACGTTTGTCGCCCTAATAAAGATATTAATAAATATTAAAAAAGAGGACAAAACGCGAGTAAGGGTGGAAGTGAAACAGGAAGGAAGCGGGGTTCTTTAATTTTAGTATTACACCAAGGTCGGTGGACAGTGAAAAGAGAATAACACAAGAGAACATCGTTCACTTTTGCAGTGCAGCGTAGCGAAAATTTTATAACTCTGACTTTAATCTAACTTGATACCCAGGCGTATGTTGTATATATGGTATATAGCCGTTATTAAATTCCATCGATTTTTAAAACGGCACGAGTTCGTAGAACGGTTTAATAACGAGATGGTCAAAGTGATAGCTACATTCTCCGACGGTTACTTCTTTATTTAGCTTTTCAATGTGAAGGTGCTTCAAAATCGTGCAAACTATTTTATATGATGGATGATTATGATTCAAATTTTGTGGAGATATGAAATATTTTGAATTATGAAACATCCAAACGCTTCTTAGCATAAAAATCTATACTTCCGTTAAGACGTGCTCTGCATAGAAACGAGAGTTCAGTTTGTTGTATTAAAAGCTGTAAGAAAAGTGCAAACAAAACCGGGCACGTTCGGAATTCGTGCTGCCACGCAACACGCCCTTCACCCGAAGCATTCTCTGCCTAATGGTACAGAAGTGATCAGGAACAACAATGAAAAAATATCCGCTGGAAAAGCGGTTGGGAGGCTGTATCCCTGACACATTCTGTTCATGTCAAACTGACTATATAAAAGAAAAAAATCCTCGGTTCCGCAGACCGAGTTCAACTTAATTTACCGTAAATAATATAGTATTATTGCTCGCGTACACATAACGGTTCTGTCTCTAAAAATATCTCTCTTTTCTCTCTTCTCTTAAAGTATATATATCAAAAATTCATTACGCCCCAGGCGTTCCCGCGAAATTGCCCTGGGAACTGCCGCCAGAATCAAGCGTAAATGCAGGGATAATTATGAAATATTTACCCAGCGTGGTAACCGTATATAGTAATTTAAATTTGATTATAGCAAAACCACGATATATTTGTTCATAGGGAAAAAGTGTACAGGCATTTTCTGCCGGGTAACATTTTAATTTGTGGCGTGCATACAATTAAAAAGGCATAAATTTCTATCTTAACCCATTTACGGTTAAGGTAGAAAATAGGTAAATGTTAAATTTAAAAAAATACGATTTCTTACGCAAAACATATTAACTAAGATAATTTGGCACATGCCAAGTCCAAAGAAAATTGGGTATATGAAAAAATTATGGTGCGTAAACGCACATTTTATCAAACATATGTATATTCAAAATATTTTATACAGGTGTCCCACGACGTGATTGCCGTAGTTTGAGAGTGTGTTGTTGGGATGATTTCAAGTCAAAATGTCTGAATATACACCTGAAACGCTATCATAACTGAAGTACCAACACAAACTACCAAGCGATTATTATTCGTATTATTATATTGTTTAAGTTGGATATGAAGACGTTGATCATAAGTTATTAATTTTTCGTTAATTAAATTTATTTGGGTTTCAATATCATATGAATGAGAATTCAATGGTTGTCTTTTCGGGTTCGGAACAAGCTCATTTCTCGGATCATGACCTTATATATTGTGAAATTCCTTTTATAAATAGGAATCCTCGTCCCGCTGTGGTAACATACAGAACTATGAGATATACAAATCATTTGCTATTGGAATTAGATCTTCATTCTTTACCACTGAATTATATCTTTAGAATCAATAATGACATTAATGAGAAGGTACTTTTTTTTAATCAACAAATTGCTGGACCATTTGCGCCGTGGCTCACAGACTCTGTAAATGAAATGATGAAATTAAGAGATAGGGCACTTAGTAGATTTAAACAAACGAAACGACAAGAACATTGGTCCTACTACAAAACCTTGCGTAACATGACTACAGCTGCCAGTGGTTGCAGAGAATAACATCGGCAAAATGTGGAAAACTCTAAGATTGATGAACGTTACTCGTGACTCCAGACCAGATATTAAAGATGATCTAAAGGATGTTAATCTGATAAATGAATTTTTTAATAATTTTGAACGTATACCACCTGACAATAATCTGTATGAACATTTTATAAGGAATAAATGGAGTCCGAGTGATGATGAATTTAAATGCGCCTACGTTGATACCTCTGTGATTCTAAATATCATTATAAACATTAAGTCGACTGCAGCTGTTGTTGATGAATTTAATATCAATTTTCTGAAACTTTGTTGTCCGTACATCGTTCAGTACATAACCCATATAATCAATTGTTGTTTTGAACAATCTCTCTTTCCCGATGAATGGAAAATATCTTTAATAACTCCGTTACCAACGGTGAATGAGCCCAACACTATAAACGACTTACGTCCGATTAGTGTGTTGCTACTTACGGCAAAGATAATGGAAAAGTGCATGGAGATCCAACTAAAGAAATTTGTTAATGACAACAATATTCTGCCTGCTATCCAATCAGGATTTCAATCAGGCTCGGAATAAAGGAATGGGTACAATTCTTGTGCTACTGGACTACAGCAAAGCATTCGATAGAGTTAATCATCAGTTGCTGCTAGTGATAATGAAGTACTTAGGCCTAAACAAATCTGCGGTTCAACTTCTCAGAAGTTTCCTTGATGGCAGAAGACAAATTGTTAAACTAGATAACATTTTTTCTAAGGAAATAGTTATTAAATCGGGTTTCCCACAAGGTTCGGTGCTGTCGGCTTTGTTGTTTACGTTATATACGTCACAGATTCCGAGTAAACTACGATACAACAAAATACATATGTATGCTGATGACATACAGATATATGCACACTACAATGCCGAAAATATTGCTGATGTATGTGCAAAATTGAACACAGATCTACAAACAATTTATGCTTATTCACGGAGTCTCTGCCTAACACTTAATCCGTCGAAATCCAAAGTAGTGGTGCCTATAACCCGGATGATATTTGTATATCTCTCAACAATGAAATTCTGAAAATAGAGTTGGAGGCAAAAAACTTGGGAGTTATTTTTGATGGAAAGTTAAGATTCGGTAATTACGTAACAGCATGTATTAAAAAAGCATATACGGCCTAAGATCTCTGTACCCACACAGACATAGTCTGGAAGTTAATGTTAAAAAGAAACTCTGTGATGCTCTGATCCTGTCATTATTTACACACGGCGACATCGTATATGGGCCTTGTCTGCTCCAACGAGACGTTTATCGTATACAACGTGTTTAGAACAGTTGTCTACGCTTTATTTATGGGATTAGGAAATTTGATAGGATATCTCATGCATTGGTGCAGGCAAACTGGTTAAATATGAAAAATCGTAGAAAACTGTATTTGTGTAGTTCGTGTAAATTGTTATGTGTAAATGAACGGTGTTTTAGTCACCAGATTGTAACGATATACAATGCGTTGCCCCCGCAAATAAAGCTACTTGCAAGCGTCTCCACATTCAAGAAGCAGGTTTTCGATCGCTTACTTGATCAACAAACGGCTGCCATGACTAGATAGTATAAAAAGGATTTTTTTTTTCAATACTATTAACAGAGATATTTATTTACATTATGTACGTTGTTTTTTTTTCCTCTTTTCATTATATTTAGTTTTATATTTTTATTATGTTTAGTTTCATTCTTTTGTTTTATTTTATTATTTTTTTTTCCTCTCAATTTTCGCTCTCTTACTGAACGTTTAGAAAATTATTTTTAAGAGCGGTAATTGTTTAAGTTGAGCAGTGCATCAGTACTGAACTTCGCCAATTCGTACTTATTGTTCAGTATTATATATATATACTCTCTTGTATTCATTGTATTAGTACGAATAAAGGCATTATTATTATTATTATTATTATCATTAATAATCTTATCAGTATGAAGATTCTTGACACGTTTATTCAGATTTCTCTGTACCGTATCAACAGGAAATTTTTTTATTTTTTTTTGTATGTTGTTTCATCATTAAGCATCTCAACAGCCTTACTGATATAAACATCTTTATCCATTATAACTTATGTGACCATACGTCCCGTTTTGAACGGGATTGTCCCGTTCTTCTGTTAGTGGTCCCTTCGTCCCGAATAAACTCTAAAACGTCCCGTTTTCATGATCGTATAAGTGCATAAATCTCATAAAGTATCTAGCTGTATTTATACAGCTTTTGTTATTAGTAATATTTCGTTTCTTTTTCTGCGAGACTTATACCAAACATGCCTAAATGTAAGTGTACATTTTTTGAAACTTTTAAATAGAAAAAGTGTAAACAATGTTTATACAAAACGGAGCACATTGTTGGAACAAGAACTAATAGGGATTGGCTGTAAAGCTCATAATGTCTACAATGCAATTAAAACTGCCGATTGCTTACCAATTGATTTAGAATGCATTATTGTCAAAATTTACTTTTTTAATATTTATAATATACGCATTGAAACTGTAAAAGAATTCTATGACTTGATAGGTACAGAGTATAAAAGAATGTTTGTGAGATTAGAAAAAAAGAATTTTAGATTGCTAATCTAAGAAAATAGTCTTCTAATATTCATTCATTCTAATAATTACTCTTAATTAGTCATCTAATACCCGAATATATTGATGTTGTTTTTTGGCAATCCCAGCTCCGAATGCTGGTTATATTTTGTGTACGCCTAAGAAGTTGGTTTTCACCAAGTCGTTTCAAAACCCGAAGGACAAAATATATCAGCAATAGATGTGAATGTAACGAACCATTTTAAAGGTAACTTGTCTTTAGAAAAATTCAGTTTTTACCCCACACGTTACACGAAATTTATTAGCAAAAGGGATCAAAATTAGAGAAATTATACTCGACTACTAACTATTTCCACGAAAATAGAAGCATAGAATAATTACAACTACTACAATTAGTAGTTAAGTATCTAATTACAGTAAAGCTTCGCTAATTCTAATCAATGAAAACCAGTTGAATTCAGATGGAAGCATACATGGAAGCATACATTATCTGCTGTTTATCTTGCAATACATATAATACACTAAAACTTTTAATATCTGCCTTACTTTTAATCTCAGCTTCTTTGTGGAAAAACTGCCTTATTTGTTGCGGCATAATATTAAATTTTTTTAGTTGTTAAACGGTCAGTGGAATGACACAATCAGGTTCTTTTTCCTCAGCTAATTTTCGAAATACACATCTCTACCATTTTGCTAATAAATTACAAGGATTTACAAACCTTAGAAAGTATGGACTCGGCATTTTTGATAAAAATGCTATTCAGAGTTTTGGAATTATCGTCTTTCTCTACAGATAGAACGAATAGTCTTTTCCGATTAGCGAATCTTTTACCAATTCGGATTATAAGGGACATAAAGCAAAGGAATTCGGATTTGGGGTTATACGAAGTAGCAAAGCTTTACTGTACTTCTTTGACTACATAATAAGATACAGTTGTAATGCCTAATACAGTTGTAAAGCCAATCCCTTGATTGGCTTGAACACTCCAAAAATGTCTGATAAAACAGGCAAAGTTTTACAAACAGTATCTAGCCTTTAATTGGTAGTTTTTAAACTTTTGATATGATGATGTTGTATTTTGCCAACAGCATTTGATATTTAAAAAAAAAATTAAATTTTATTAATAGTTCTTCGCTTTTTACCATAAAAATGTCTTCTGCCAGCAGTATTTAACCTTTAATTAACAGTTTATGGACTCCTTACGGAAAGATTGTGCATTTTGTTCAATAGTATTTAATATTTTCAAAGCGTAGTCAATTGGTTTATCAACAGTATCCAGCTTTTACAAACAGTTTTACAAGTAGTATCAAGTCCTTTGGAAACATTTCAAGTCTTCCAAGGGCAGTATCAAATTTTCTGAAAGTAGTATTAATTGATATCTAAAAGCAATATCAAGACTTCCGGAAGTAGTATCAAGTTTTCTAAAAGCATTTCAAGTCTTTTGGAAGCAATAATAAGCCATCTAGAAGCAGTTCAAATCTTCTGAAGGCAATATCAAGTTTTCTAGAAGCATTTCAAGTCTTATGAAAGCAATATCAAGTTTTCTAAAAGCATCTCAAGTCTTCTGGAAGCTTTTCGAGTCTCCTTGAAGCAGTATTAAGTTTTCTATAAGCAATATTAAGTTCTCAGGAAGTAGTATCAAGCTTTCTAGAAACATTCTAAAAGTATTTCAAGTTATCTGAGATCATTTCAAGTCTTCTGAAAGCAATATCAAGACTTCTAGCAGCAATAACAAGTCTTCTGGAAGCATTGCAAGTCTTTAGGAAACTATCAAATTTTGTAGAAGTAGTTGTCCCGTTTTCAGTCAAAATAAAAACGGTCACGTTAATTATAACCGTTGTGGCACCCTTGTCCGCATTGATAATGATAAGATTTTGATTGGATTTAAGAAAACATTTTGTGGAATTCATTAATAGTTTAACATGTCTATTCAGCCACGTATCATCAACATTGCTGTTAATAAAATTAGTAATAACATTAGTCACTCTCGCCCTCAGTAAGTCTCTAAATCTAATCGGGCACAAAGAAATGACGCCCTCGACATCCATCAAACATTTGTTTAGCCTAAAGTTACATTTATCTACATGAAGAGTAAATTTAAAGCCCAAAGACAAAAAATCTGAAACATCGCCAGGGATAGTCACCGAGGACAAATTAACAATCCATTTATAATTACAATCAAAAAGCTTTAATTTATGTTTACCACTGTCAATTAAATTCTGGAACTTTCTAATGTTAACTTTCTTTACTTTAACAAATTCACGTCTATAATTAACTTTAACCCTATCAACAAAAACAGAAAAGACATTAAATGGAACAGACCGTTTGATTAAATCATTCAAATTCTTGATATCATGTTGAATTCTATGTAAATTATTAATCGTGATTCTAATTTCCAAGTTAATGGTGTTGATAGCCAACCTGCGCGTGAAATGATGCACTTTGTGTAAAAGTGATTGGTTACGAGTGTCCAAGAGCGTGGTAGTCCTCTTCATTCCATCATTAATATGTCTTGGTGTGAGGCCATTCTTTTTGCATTTCGTCAAAAAAGTTAACCTGTTCTTCAACCTTGCCAATTTGATGTTCACGTTAGAAAATTTCTTCATGGAGTCCTTTACATTGGTGCCAAACTCCCTTTCGATGTTAAGATAAAAACCCATTTCTGTAAAAGCGCTAGGCGGAGTTTTATGATCGCAAAACTGTTGGCTAAATCTAGGATTGATGGGTGAGGCGATTAGAATTCAGAATTGAACTAATTTATATAACCTAAATAATTAATTTCTTACTTGTAAAACAAAACATTTGGAGACTCAATAAATATCAGTACCAAATTCCTACCAAATTTAAATTTTAAGGTGCATAAACATTTGTGTCAATCAGGTTTTCGTTTGCGAATGGTAAATTGTTTGATTTTCATTGTAGTGTTGGTGATGATGTAATTGGTTTATTGTGCCGACATTTTACGTGATAATTGAATCGTATCGGGCACGGTGTTACGCATTGATGTCGGGCGGTCGCGGTTTTATCGGCGATTCAATCGATTCATTAATATTACACAAATTTAATTTCCAAGTTCCGGCGTTCGGCGTTCGGCACTAGCTACCGCGTAATAGAAGAACTTGACGTCAGTCCAGACTTTCCCAGTTTAATTACTTCCTGCGAAATTTCCAGCATTAAGGGGAGTTCGGTAAAGGTACAACTTTTGCTTTTTTATTAAATCAAACATCGAAATTAATTAATCACAAACATCGTTATCGGAGTTACGGTAGAACCCGGGAAAATTAATGTCAAATAGTTCTAAAAGTGGTATAAAATTAGTCAAGTGACGCCGATTTTATTGTGCATGTTTATTAATTAGCTACCGACGAACCATAAAATGATTGACCAAACAAATAATAACTCGTGAGATTGTATCAACTGTGCTTGATTCGAAATAATAATACATTTTGAGTTAAACGTGGCTTCTTGACATATGGCGGTTAATAATTTATAGCAAAAACTTGACGGTCTTTAATTAATTCAGTGATTTAACTTCGTTATAACATAGCTGAAGTGCAAAGAAGGAAATTTCGTTTTTGAATTAAAATAAGGGGAATTAAATAATTTTTAGTGCGAACATAGAAAGGAGGTCAGTAAGTTTGATTCAACCGTTACAACGTTGGGAATGTGGTAAAGGATTTTTAACGTACAGACGTAGGAATATTAAATGGCTCCGACTGTTAGTTTATGCTAATTGGTACCACGAGTATTTAATCTTCGGTTGGAAACTGAATTAAATTGTTCCACCGCACTCCCGGTTATTCCTTTATTTGGTTATGAACACCGGTGCGGAGCTGTCACAGTTTATACCAAATGGGCAGTGTGCGTGAGATTAATTTCCATTATTATACATTATGCTTGGTCGGGAAAGCCGCGTATTTAGTTTTGGAAGAATCCGATATGCCCGATGAACACGTCACATATGATTTATACCCTATAATACATATAAATTCATTCGCATTATTAGTTAACGACTATATCGTGTTTTCTGCGGCTCTATTGGACAAACGCCAGCGCAATTAAAAACGATTCCACCAGATTGTGAAGTTACAATGGTTATTCGACGTCGTTTGGCCAACATCGGACTGTGCTCGGGTTGGGTATATCAATCAATTAATTTTAAAGTGTTCAACGCAAACAAATGATCGAACTTAATTGTTTTGATGATGTTGAATCTGCATTTAGATCGTTTCTGGAGTCTTCTAAAACACTTTTTAATTGATCTTAGATGATGTAAGAGAAGAAACTTAAAACGCGCTTGGATTTGGAAGCTCGAAGAAGATTGGAAAAGCGTGATATGTCGAAGCTTAAAATGCCCATTCTGACTGGCGTGTATTAAAGTCAGAGTTCAATCTACATTGTATTGCCTTCCAGCAGGTAAATCTCAGTGAATGTAGATCAAGATATAGCTCTTCCTCTCCGTTAATCGGTGCAGAAAATTACGAAATATGTGAAGAATCAATGGCGATATTAGTATGTGCGTGTGCAGTTATACATCACTTGAGCATTAAGTTGGCAAATCAAACGAAAGAAAGCATAGGAGAAAGAAGATGGCGACGTGTGCGTAACTCGTGTGAAGATCGGGGCGATAAAAGATTAATTTTTCAATAGTAACTGTGTTTGAAAATAGTGTATTTGACTTTCAAGTTCTTCCTGTAACCCTTTCTATTGGGGTGTGGTTATTTGATTAACTCTTTATTGTCATTAATCGCGGGTGATAAAAATTTCCTTTCGTTATCTTTGCGTTCTCTTGAGCGGTGTGTGAATTTTCGACCCGGTAACCTTGACCGATCTGGTTGTGATCTAAATAAATAAGTAAATAAACCAAATTATGACCGATAAGGTTAGCGGCGACGCCGAAATTGTGGTTAAATCGCTGGAAAATAGATTCGCACAAACAATGGCAATGTTTGAGACGAAGTTAAGTGCAGCATTAAAAGAAAATTATTCTATGTGTAATTGCTTTAACCATTGTCATTATAAATAAAAAGCTATTATTTTTGCACTATCAATGGTTTATTATTTTATTTACACTACCGGTTTCGATGTATAAACAACATCATCTTCGGGTGTTCGTCATTAATTGAATAATTAGGGTCTATATAAAAATTTACTTCTGGTGATAATTAAAATTTATTTTTCTAAACTAGTTTCGAGCCTTGCTCTTCTTCAGTAGATACCTACAAGTTTACAATATACGAAAATGAACATATTAATATAAAAATAAAATAGTAAAATCTTACGTAATTACTAACAAATTAGAAAAATTAATTCAAATTTTTCAAAATTTACGTCAAAAGTTATTGTGTGACGTTAGGTTTTTTTGTTTTTGTTTTTATATTTGTGTTTTAGGTACGGATCTCGCAGGCAACTATAGATTGGTTTTTGGGTCGGGATAATTTGTTCATTAAGGCTTATAATATTACTGTTAATTTCAATAAACAATAAAAAAATATAATATTTCTGTTATTTTTTTATATAGACCCTAATTTAATAATTGGTGAAAAAAGGATAAGAAAAATTATTTTTATATTACTCAATGGCTAATACGGTCAACAATATCCTGACTTACAAGCGTACGACATAGAAAATAAAACTACAACTACAACACATAAAATTTCTAAGAATCTGCTTAACAGAGGGATTATTTCCAAAATTTACTAACAAGAAATATGCACAACATATAAAAAGTGATATGGTTAATAAAATGAAAATTCAACATATACGTATAACCCTAAATAACCATTATAAGAAACTTAACGAACTCAACATTAAACTTTATAAATGCTACCAGGATTTAAATAATCAATATCATTACATTGAAATCGAAGAAATTATCAAAGAAGCTAAATTACATGATACAATAATTCTTAATGAAATTCACAAAAAGAAACTGAAAAAACTAAACAAGTTGAGAACAGAAAAAAGAATAAACATCAAACAAACAAACTAGGAGAAATTCATAAATTTTTTCCCAAAGTAACAAATACTTCAAACGTGATTTTCACAGAACAAGAAAGAAGATTCATGGAAAAAGGTCTGAAATATGCTCCAAAAAGAGAAATTAACCTCCCAATACTGGCAATTGAACTTCAGGCAGCTATCAAAGGACAAGAAAAGGAAAACATTATGAATAAGGAGATTCAACAAATCCTAACTAAAGAAGAAAAGAGACAAACAAACAATAAGAAATAGAGAAGAGGAAAAGGAACAAAAAATTATTAAAAACATCAAGCGGAAAATTAAGGAAAACGAATTAATAGTTACTCCTGCAGACAAAAACGCAGGAATGATAATTTTAACCAAAGATCTCTACATAAATAAGACTGAAAGCTTTATGAAAGACAATAACTTTAAAACTATCAATAAAAACCCCACAAACAATTTTCACAAAAAAGTAAAATCAATAACTAAAGAAAAGAGTTCATATATCTGAGTTCATATATCACTGATCGTTATCAGGCCGTACGTGTTGGCAATTGTGTCTCCGCTTTTCGCCGAATCACATCTGGTGTTCCCCAGGGAAGTCACCTTGGCCCCATCCTCTTCTTGGTATATATTAATGATGTGATGGCCTGCTTTGAGCACGCAAGATTTTTACTTTACGCAGATGACTGTAAAATCTATCTGAACATAAAGCGTAACTCTGACTGTCTTAAACTTCAGAGTGATCTGAACCGGTTTTACAACTACTGTTTCAATAACTGTCTTTTCCTAAATTTTAAAAAGTATTCTAATATCTCATTTTCGCGTAAACGTTACCCCCTGAATTTTTCTTACAATCTAGGGGGTACAGATCTTCAATCTGTCGACCACATCTGCGATCTCGGGATTATACTAGATGGGAAACTTTCATATAATTTACATGTAGATTATATCACATCCAAAGCTTTGAAGAGGTTGGGTTTTGTCATTAGAACTTGTCGTTCTTTTTCGAATATTAGTTGCATTAGAGTTTTGTATTTGACGTATGTGAGTAGTGTTCTCGGTTATTCGTCAGCGATATGGAATCCTCAGTACTCTGTTTGCATTAATCGCATTGAGTCTGTTCAGCGCCGTTTTTTGCGGTATTTAGCCCATAAAGTTTACTTACCCTACTGCGATTACGAGATGCGATGCAGGGTGCTAGGCTTACAATCATTGCAAGTTAGGCGGCTGAGATATGATCTGCTTTTCATCTTTAAGTTAACAAACAATTTTATCAATTCTCCGGTATTGCTCGGCGGATTATGCTTTTCGGTGCCGTCTTATCGTACTAGATGTGGTCGGGTTTTTAGACTTAATAGATCAAATACCAACGCTCATTTTAACTCGCCTCTTCAAAGACTTATGTACTCATTTGATTCTCACTGTCGAAGTATCGACTTGTTTAATATCTCGTATACTGCGTTTAGACGGTTTTTGTGGGGCATAAGCGGAATGACCTCATTGCAATTTATACCTACTACTTTGTAATTGTGGGATGTAATTGAATAATGTTATAAAAATGTAATTCTTGATTCTTTCTATTATTATTATTTTTTTGTTAGAGCTATTGTATGATTATTGTGTATTCTATTTTTATTTTATGTTCTGTTCTTTATTATAATTTTGTTATTGTACTGTGGATGCTTCGCTGGGGGTTCACCCTGTTTGCATCCCTTGAAGTAAATAAATAAATAAAAATAAATAAATAAATAAAACAAAACGACAATAACAGAAATTGGAGGTACCTTGACCAGCCTGTTGCCTATGAATCCGCAAACCCCTAAATTGTATGCACTACCTAAAGTTCACAAAAATGGATTACCAATAAGACCCATTATAACCTCCATTGAATCCAGCACATACAAACTCGCAAAACTTTTACAAAAATTTATAATAAATGACATCAATTTTAAACCAAAGTATACCATAATTAATCGTTACCAACTTCCTGATTTAATTGACAAAATACAGCTACCAGAAGGTTTCAAAATGATCTCATTTGATGTCAATAACCTATATACAAACATACCCATAACCGACACGATAACGATATTAGAAGAAATATTAAAGACTGACCTCAAAAACAAAGACAAAACTCGCTCCATCTTAACGCTATTAAAACTATGCTTAGAACAAAATTTTTGTATCTTTAACGATAAATACTATCAATATCTAGATGGATTACCAATGGGATCACCATTGAGTAGTATGATGGCAGATATTTTCATGGACAACCTAGAGAAAAATCAAATTATTTGTGTCAAAAACCCTTATAGAGACGATATTATCCTATGGACAAGATACGTGGACGACATTTTAGTACTGATTAAAGACGACCAACATATTAATAATCTTCATAAATATATTAACAGTTTACACCCCAATATTAACTTCACTATCGAGACTGAAAACAATCAAAAATTAAATTTCTTAGACTATACACTACGACATTCAAACAACAAAATTAAATATAACATCTACAGAAAACCTACACAAACTAGTACTACCATCCCATTCGATTCTCATCATGATGAAACTCATAAAATGGCAGCATACCGGGCTTATATACACAGAGCTTTCCATTCAAAATTGGAACAACAAGACCTAGAAAAAGAGATCGAAATTATCCACCAAATTGCAAACGAAAACAGTTTCCCACCGACATTTATCCAACGAATATTTTCGAAAATACAAAACAAATATAATCTTCAAGAAACAACTTCCCTATCCGACCGAAAACCTGATAAACCAACAACGTACAGATCCGTAACTTACCCAGGACAAATATCCCATAAAATCAAGAAAATGTTCCATAAGTTCAACATAACAATGACATTTAAAAACAAAAACAATCTGAAGGCATTATTAGTTAATAACAAAAACAAGACTACAACTCTCGCTAAAAGTGGCATATACCAATTGCAATGTGGGACCTGTTCAGCCACATACATAGGTGAAACAGGAAGAAGTATCCAAACAAGGCTTAAAGAACATAAAAAGAGTTCAAAATCGGCATTCGGAAAACATTTAATTTTCAACAACCACGAATTTGACGAAAATAAAAATATTAAATTACTACACCAACTTAATAAAAGCAACCTTATGGAAATAATGGAAATGTACGAAATCAACAAGTTTATTGAAATTAACAGTAATATTATAAGCCTTAATGAACAAATTATCCCGACCCAAAAACCAATCTATAGTTGCCTGCGAGATCCGTACCTAAAACACAAATATAAAAACAAAAAAACCTAACGTCACACAATAACTTTTGACGTAAATTTTGAAAAATTTTAATTAATTTTTCTAATTTGTTAGTAATTACGTAAGATTTTACTATTTTATTTTTATATTAATATGTTCATTTTCGTATATTGTAAACTTGTAGGTATCTACTGAAGAAGAGCAAGGCTCGAAACTAGTTTAGAAAAATAAATTTTAATTATCACCAGAAGTAAATTTTTATATAGACCCTAATTTAATAATTGGTGAAAAAAGGATAAGAAAAATTATTTTTATATTAATTGAATATATACACATTATTAAAGAGGGTGTAATTATTCAATAATGTGAAAGACATCCTATTTATTTAAAGAATTTACAAAATTCTACGTACACTTCAGAACAATTCAAAAAATAATAATTAAAGAAAAGAATTCTTTTCTTTCAATACACATGTCACGCGAAATTTTACTTTTAACCACACAGTTTTTATTGAATTATTCTGAAGTGTACGTAGAATTTTGTAAATTCTTTAAATAAATAGGATGTCTTTCACATTATTGAATAATTACACCCTCTCTAATAATGTGCATATATTCAATTAATGACGAACACCCGAAGATGATGTTGTTTATACATCGAAATCGGTAGTGTAAATAAAATAATAAACCATTGATAGTGCAAAAATAATAGCTTTTTATTTATTAAAAGAAAAGGCTGGCGACACCCCCCTTATAACCCTGGAACACCTGGTTAAGGAATATTATGAATTTAAAGATCATGTAATTGGGTGTTTGAACGATATTAAATCTCTAATTAATGGATTGGAAATACGCGTGGACGACTTGGAAATGTATTCTCGCCGTAATTGCTTACTTATACATGGCATAGGTGAGAAGGAAAACGAGGATACTGATGCTGTGGTGGCGAACCTCTTTAAGCATCATATTGAGGTACCCGGTTTCACTTTCGATTTAAATCTCCTTGATAGAGCACATAGAATTGGCCCAAGGGAAAAAAAATGGATCCTCTGCAGCACCTAGACCCATTATAATCAAACAGATTTCTTATATGGATCGCAAGATTATATGGTCAAACAAGAAACTGTTGAAAGGTACGAAGTTTTTAATAACTGAATCGCTGACCAAGAGAAGAATGAAGTTATACGCTGCCGCGAGGAATACTATGGGTCCAAGAAATGCCTGGACTGCTGATGGGCGTATATTTGTGAGGTCTCCTAATAATGAGATTAAGAGAATTAACGATTTCAATGTTCTACCTAAGGGTTCTGTGGTATCAGCTAAGACGGGACACAATCGTTATGAGAGAAGAACTCGTCGGCAAGTTAACAAACCATGAATTATCATTATTACTATTTTTTTATATATAAAGCATTATTTTCATAACGTTATTTTGTAGTAAGTCGCTTCGGTTTCAAGCAGTTTTAACGCTTATTACTGTACTCCCGCCTTATTTAGCTTTTTATTGAGTACATATATATATTTTTTTTGTGTATAATCTAATAAAATCTTTAATCCTTGATAACAACATTGATATTTTTGCAATGACGGAAACCTGGTTAACTCTTAATATACCCAATTTTTTCGTTAATATTCTTGGTTACAGTCTGGTCCGTAGGGACCGTGATGAACCGTGACGACCGTGATGAAAAGCTCAATACGATTTCAGCTTTTAAAAAGTTCCTGCTCTATTGAGCCACTACTTTTTACCATTGATGCAGGAAAAAAAACTCTGTATTGCTTTCGGAGTGGTTTATAGGCCTCCTAATTTGAATCTTCCTCTTTTTATTGAAACACTGGCGAGTACCTTATGTGACAGTATTATTACATCTCATTCGACAATTATCTTGGGCGATATAAATGTTGATCTTCTTCAGCCTGATTCTCCCTCAACAAAAATTCTTCACTCATTTGCGGCTACTACTGGCTTATATCAGTTGGTCTCCGAACCCACAAGGATTACACAAAATTCGCAAACTTTACTTGATCCAGTTTTTACAACAAACGATCAGCTGTTTACCAGTATCGATGTTATAAATGTACCCAATATGTCTGATCATGAACTAGTAAAGTGTGAGCTGGCATTTGATATCGGTAGGCCTGCTGCAATTTATCGTGCATACAGGGATGTGAAAAACATTAATTTTCCACAATTTTTGAATGATCTGAAATCAATTCCGTGGAGAAACATATATGACGAAGAAAATGTGAATGATAAATAACTTTTTTTAATAACTGTTTACCCACTCTGATGGATTTGCATGCACCTTTACAAACTAGACGGTTACAAAGCCTCCTAGCCCGTGGCTAACAGATAATACTAAACTTTTAATGTCTATTAGAGATGATGCGCTTAAAAAGTTCAAAATATCAAAGCTTCCTCAAGGCCTGGCTTCATACAAGTTGCATCGCAATCTGGTAACATCAACGGTGCGGGCTGAGAAAAATGCGTACTATGTTTACGCGTTACGTAGTAAAGATCCAAAAGCTCTTTGGAGAAAGATTAAACTTTTAAATATAAATAAAAAAATCGATAAGAAAGTACCTGACAATTTTCTTTCAAGCGATTTAAATAATTATTTCGTTCGTGGTGCTGCTTCACTTCATACTCAGACTGATCCTAACTTACCCCTATTTTATCAAAATAATGTAAATCCTACAGTGCAGATAATACAAGTTTTATGCCCATTGATGAACATGAAGTATCTATAATAATTAATAACATTAAAACAACAGCGGTGGGTTCCGATGGTATCTCAATCTGGATGATTGACTTGTGTACTCCTTTTCTCATTCCATATATTACTCATGTAATAAACGCTGCTATTCATCAATCAGTTTTTCCGGATGCCTGGAGAATGGCTGAAGTGATTGCGTTAGCTAAAGTATCTTCTCCTTCTGCCCTAAGGGATTTTAGACCGATCAGTATCTTGCCAGTAATGTCAAAAATTTTAGAGAGAGTCTTGGAAAGGGAACACTGCAAAAGTAATAATATACTACTTGATCAACAATCTGGATTTCATTCGGGTTTCAGCTGCGTAACGGCTTTATTGAACCTTACGGATGAGATATTTGCTTCTAGAGAGGCCGGACAAGCCGCACTTTTGTTATCATTGGACTTCACCAAAGTATTTGATACAATTAATCATAATATACTTGCATCTAAGCTTCATTATTTTGGTCTTGGAAATCAGGCTTTAATTTTGATAAAGTCTTTTTTGTCGGATAGGTCTCAGGTTGTGAAAATTAATAGTCAGATATCGAGTGCTCTATCTGCCACTCGTGGAGTCTCTCAGAGGTCCATTTTGGGGCCACTATTGTTTTCGATTTACACATCTGACTTTAGCCAAGTTCTTGAACATTCGCAGGTTCACTTGTATGCAGATGATACACAGCTTCTGCTGAACTTTAATCCAAATAATTGGGATGATGCCTGCATAAAATTTAACTCAGATATAGCATTATTTTCTGATGTTGCGAAACGCCATGAGCTTGTACTTAATCCATCTGTGTCGCAAGGATAGCAACTAAACCTTTGATTTCCGAGCAATTGGTGGTGGATGGCGAACCTCTTACTGTTTCTGATGATACAAAAATTTTAGGAGTTACATTGGATTATCAGTTGAGGTTTGATGAACATATTACCAGATGCTTGAGGGGTGGGTATGGCGACCTCCGTCTCTTGTATGCCCATAGGGATGTCTTAAATAAAAAATTAAAAATTATGCTGTGTAATAGCTTGGTTCTAAGCAAATTAAATTACTGCGACGTTGTTTATGGTCCAAATTTGACGGGGACGATTGGGCGTCGTATCCAGAACCTCCAGAACGGTTGCCTGAGGCTTATTTACGGAATTCGTAGATATGATCATATTAGTCATAAGTTGGCAGAGACTGGGTGGTTGAACATGAAGAACAGGCGTAAACTGCATGCAACTTGCGTCCATTATAAAATTATTAAAAGTAAACGGCCTCCTTACTTGCTGCAACGCCTGTCTTTCAGAAATGATGTCCATAATATTAATGTAAGGAGGAAAGATGTATTGACGGTACCACGCCGCACCTCACACCGATCATTTTCCTACCAGATAGCCAAAATTTACAATGATCTACCAATGCACCTTAAGGGATTGAGCTGCGCTTCGTTTAAAAGTAGTTTGAAATCCTCCCTCCTGCTTGAGCCATCATGATTTTTTTTCTCTCTGTTGTTATGTATTTTGAGCTGTTAATGTTTCCTTTTTTTTTTCTTTGTTAGCGAGAGTTGGTTTCTGGATTAAGTGGAAGAGCAGTTGGTCAATCCAAACTGAACTTCGTCCAGAAAATAAGTCAACATTTTTTTAAAGAATGTATTACTTTTGTTCTATTTTCCTTTTGTTTTCGACTTATTAATAAAGGCATTATATTATTATTCTTATTATTAAATGCCTTAAGGTACGTTTTCATAGCGACGGGTTCTTCCATTCTTTCATATAAATTGAATTAGATGATATTCCTAGATAGCTCATCACGTCAGCATTGAACGGAAATTCCTCAGATAACAAAAATATCGCTAGAGAACAAGCAAGGAAAAATGTTCAAATCGCTGTTTTCGGCTGATGAGGACGAAGTTTTAATTGAATTTGCATACAAGAATGAAATGTACAATTTAAAACATGTAGAATTTAAAGATGCTGATGTAGTAGCCAAGAAAAAAGGTGAGTTTCCTTTAAATCAGTACTTCTTCACTCTGTCTACACGTCGATACATACCATATCGACGTGTACTGAAGCAGTCAGTGAACTGGTTTCTCAGATAAAATTCTTCAAATTAAGCGAAACCACCTATTCCTGTTAAATTAATTATATTTTAAGTTAGGAAAAGAGCAATCTCTGGATTCTTAGATAAGTAATCATCCCTCAACAGGTTGTGTAATCAACAGCACACAACGACAACAAAATTAGTTGTCTCACATTTTAAATTTATAGAAATAAAAAAAACTTTCAAACGCATTTTCAGATGTTCTTCTGACTTTGCTGAGATAGTAGTTGAAAATTGTTTTGTTTGCATCTTGCAACAATGGTGCCCTGGAATATGGCTTCATCATATGCTCACTTAAACTAAAAGCGTCGACAAGATTACGTGAGGCAGCAAAATATTAGAATGAGGATGATTTTTGGAGGCAAATATACAGTAAACTCGCGATAATGTGAACTTACGCTAGTGTGAACAACTCTATAACGTGAACGCCAAAATGTTTGTATATACTACTCTGTAACATGAATTCGTAATCTCGATAACGTGATTCATAATAACGAAGTCAAACACGTTTTGTTTTGTTAGAAAAGTGATGGCTGCTGTGTAGTAGTGGAGACGAAATCGTCGTTTGTGAGTCTTAGTTTTCTTAAAAATGGCGAAAATAAAAAGTAAGTGTTTATCTCTCTGCGAAAAATCTAAAGTAATTGAAGAATATGAGAAAGGAGTAAGTGTTTCCGCGTTAGCTAGAAAGTACGGCATAGCAAAATCAACCGTGTGTTCAATAAAAAATAAAAAATCAAAAATATTAGCAATGCTAGGTCAACCATTAAGATCAAGTCGAAAATGCACATTGAAAAAAGCAGAATATCCAAAAATAGAGAAAGCGTTGTACAAATGGTTTCGTTGCCAGCGCGAGAGGCAACCGCGTATTAATGGGAACTTAATGAAACAAAGAGCCATATATTATTTTAACAAATATTATACAGGAAGATTTAACGCTAGTGATGGTTGCTTTCAAAAGTTTAAAATGCGATATGGAGTAAGGCTGTTAAAAGTCTGTGGAGAAAAACTGTCATCTCAACCTGAACTTGTCCAGCCCTTTAAACGTAAATTGGAGAATAAGATTCATGAACTGAACCTATGTGACCATCAACTTTACAATGCTGATGAAACGGGTTTATACTGGCAACTGTTACCAGACAAAACTTACGTTTCTCTGGACGAGAAATCAGCTCCTGGTATGAAATCGGCAAAACAACGCATAACTTTTCTTGGATGTGCAAATGCGTTAGGGTCTCATAAATTACGACCTCTAGTAGTTTTACACAGCGCAAAAATTCTATCACTAGGAATACGTATCTTTAGGATGCAAAACTTCAAAGGAAATGTTGGCAATTAAGGAATACATTTAGCAAATGACTTATTCTGGCAAAGAGGACATGATCGCACACATAGGAGGATTGCATAATCTTTTCAATGACATAAATTGAAAAGAAATGAAATGAAAAGAAAAGGATAGGTAACCTTAAATAAATGTATCCTGTTAGGGAGAACTATGTACATCCTACCAAAAGAGTACATATGATAAAAACTAATTGGGAGACAGAATTCGATGATAAGCAAAGTTTGAAGATATTAACTAACAGAATACGCAATCACGAAGAAAAAATAAGATCCGAGACAAAACCGGAAGGGTGTGCTCTGCGTGTGAATACAATAGCTCAGGAAAAAAGCGATAAGAAAAATTGAAAATCAACCGAACAGTTTTTCTTTAAATGTTACGATTGTGAAAAAAAAGGATATCGAGAAGAAAAGTACCGATCTAAGAAGACTGATGATAAAAGTAGCAAGAAAACCGGAGATTTAATACAAAAGGAACTCCAAAAGCGTCAAGTTTCCAAGTATAGGAATAAATTTTACTTCAATAAATACACTGTTGGAAATCATTCACGAATACACCTTGTATAATCTGAACGCATGTGCTCAGCATAATACAATTAGGTATGAACGTAATACTTAAATGATATAGTTTACCCTCATATAAGGAATGACACAATCCTGTTGAAAGGGGATGCGGCAATGACGAAAATATCCTCCATGAACGACGCGTACCATCGTTATACGACGTGGCTTAGAGTTGATACTCTATATTGTAGGGGGGAGGTAGCCAATCATGCCGACTCAGGTCGCTTTTATATCTCCTCAAAGATAATCGGAGGGACCAGATAATGTTGAAGTCTCCAATCCGCCATATCCCAAACATGTTCGATCAGATTTAAATCCGATTCTTATAAAGAGTTTAATTCTTATAAAGTCTTCCACAAAAGTCTCTACAACATGCTAAAAATGTGATGGGGCGTTATCTTGAATGTATGAGACTTAAGGGGGACTTACACCTTGTCGGTTTTAAAAGATCGATTTTTTTTGTTTTTGCATTTTTACAATCTAAAGGGTCTCAGGAATAACCCTGTAAAAGGGTTTGTTAAAAATCTTTCTAGTTTGAGAGTATTTGCTCGTTAAACATGACGCCACGGCATGGTCGATTCTAACGATCTTTGAACGCACCAATATGTTCATGCTTTTTTTAAATAATGATTTATCAAGTGCCTCAACTTCATTGTCAGTAAGTATCATACTTCATTTGTAGTCATTGTTGTAAAAATTTCCGCAAGTGCACTGTTTCATTTTATTGTTTTCAGTACGTTATTTAATAATTTTGTGTATAATTTTATTGTGAAAAGGGTCGTAAGGGCTCACGTGAAAATAATTGCCGAGCGTCTCGACCCAAAAAACGCAAGCCTTCGGATCCAAAAACTATTGAAAAAGATAAGACGTATGTCAGCACATCAGCATTGAAGCTCAGGGTCAAACATCTTCTACAAACTAAAGTCACACCTGGATTCACTTATTGTATCCTAGAGTTTGTCTCAGTTTTTAACGCCATTCCTCAATTTGTTGTTTGCAAAGAGTGTCACGGTAATGTCAATTTCTCACAAACGTGCAAACAAGGTCTTGGATTCAAACTTTTAGTAAAATGCAACTGTGCAGAAAACTCCGTGAACTCGTAGCCAAAAATACAGAATAAAGCCTTCGAAATAAATCGCCGAATAGTTTTTGTGTTTCGTTTAGTTTTCGGTATGCAAGGAGTCAATGAATTCTATAAATTACTTGATACTTGCAGTGGACTTGGAACTAAAACTTATTATGACATTCTCGAAAACATTAACATTGCAGTCTCTACGGTCTATGATCTAGTTTTACGGAAAGCCGCCGACGAATAAGAGGAATTAAATCTATCAAATGGAAAAACAGAAAATCATTTTACAGTATCAGGAGACGGTACTTAGAAAAAGAGGTTTTTCATCCTTATTCGGTGTGTCTAAACTCATAGGATATAGTAAGAAAGTCGTAGATTCCATAGTAAAATCTAATTTTTGCCAATCTTGTGAAAATCATAAACACTTAAGAACTGAAAATGTTACTGAATTTGATGCATGGTACGAAAGTCATGCGGAAAATTGTACCACTAACCACTCGGGAACCGCTGGGAAAATGGAAATCGATGGAATAACCGAAATGTTTAGCCGATCAAAGGAAAAGCATGGTGTGAAATACGTGACCTATGTGGGCGATGGAGACAGCAAAACTTTAAATGGAATCCTTTCTTGTGGTCTTTATACCGATGTGACCGTGAAGACAAAAGAATGCGTGGGCCATGTAGAAAAACGAATGGGAACACGGTTACGAAACGCCAAGAAAAATAACAAAGGGATTGGCGGAAAAGGGAAGGGTAAGCTAACGGACCACACTTTATGCCCACTTGGTTCAGATAGTTGGTGCAAGAGGCGTCAAGCAGAGGTGGAGGGCACCTTAGCAAATCTCTAGATTTCTTACAATAAATTGTTGAAAATTACCTCCAAAATTGGCTTTCAAGGTGTAAGTCCCCTTTAAAGGGGACTTAAACGCTGCCGAAAGTATTGAAGCACAAAGGATTGTAGCACGTCATCTAAGTATCATTGAGCCGTTATGATCTGCTGTATACGAAGCAAACGTACGTCCATCATGTGTATTTACACCTTATATCAAAATACCCTGTCGGTAGTGGACAGAACGTTCTTGCAGGCACTGGCCGGGTAGATGCTTATCACGTCTCTGGAGCACCAAAATTCATACATCATCGATGATTAATTCAAATCTTGACCTTTCATACCAATCGTAGTAAACTTAGTTAGTGCAACGTTTAGCTCATCAAAACAAAAGACATTTTGTATCTTACTTAAATAAAGAAGGCATAAAAGTAAAAGTGGATAATGAATTTTGTGTCGGTTGTGAAAAACGGTCACATCGCGACACCTGTGAGAGCAACTGAAGTCCGGGACCAAATTAACACGACATTATTGGATCGATCGAGACCATGTGACTGGATTGGAGCTTACGAAATACACATTACAAAAAGAAAATAAGATTTATTCTTATTAAAATAAAAGTGAAACTGCAAAGTGTATTAACCAATTTTTAAACAAGGCGGAAATGTAAATAAAATAAGATTTATGTGCGTTTCTGAAATTAAATTTGTTAAAACAAATGTCTGAACACATTCCGGCGGAATTTGCTATAAAAGACATTTTGGTGTCGCGATGACCGAATCACTTCAACAGAACGGCACTGCATAAAGACAAAACCGTACCGTTCAATGTTGAATCAAATTGATCTTCAGTATCCTCAAAGTTTCTATGAACAGAAGCATGTAATATCTTGAACGCTTTATATCTTGAAGCACACAGAACGAACACAAATAAACGATGAGATACTGTACGAGATATGACATCAAAATGTCATTCTCACGTCAACATATTCCGCAGAATATTCCGTATTTTTAGTACCAAGGTCTACTAATTTTAATTAATTAATAAATAATTTATTATGTCCAAAAGGTTACAATATAATGACCAAGCATATAATATTATTCTATCCTTTTCCACGTTCCTTCCTATCTCCCTAAGTTTCCGCGCTGGCACTACTTTCCTCAAGCTTCTCCTTCCCTCCGCTCTCTCCACCAAAATTCGCCACCATTCCATCACCTCCTCCCTTAACTCTTCACACTCCACAAACAGATGGTGTAAAGACTGCCAGCCCTTTCCACATAAATATACAGTCCTCCCTTCTTCTGGTGTTTATCCTTACCTCCCAATAACCTTTTGTAGTCGTCTCTTCCTTTCCATATCCAAGTTTCCTCTTCCTAACTTCCTTTCAACACCCCCCAGGATCTTGCAGTATCAGAATCTCTCTTTTAAAGAATCTTTAATGAATCTTATGTAGAGATTTAAATAGATGAATATACAAATGAAGAGGAGAAAAAGCAAAAAGAAAGAGGTTCGTAACTCGACCTAAGCTTAAGCAGAATATGCCGATTCGTTCTATACAGGCTGTTTCTAAATTGATGCGAAAGATTTCAAGGGGTTATTTTACAGCGACAATCAAAGGGTATCTTTCATATATTTGTTCAAAAACCTTTTTCTTCCAAGTCACAGCCTTCTAAATTTATTGTTTTTTATGGACAAACTAATTATGTGCGGACAAAATGTAAAGACACAAAAAAGTTGAGCATTGGATCTCTCTATTCAAATAAAATTTTGAAACAGAAAAATGCAGGCGCATTAAAAAGTTCTGATGCAAAGAATCATAGAAGTTGATTTCACCCCCTAGTACATAACATTTTAGACATTTTAGATTGTGTTTGAGAAACTGAATGGCAGAGTATCGAAAGATTATGCTTATTACGCATTCTTTGCTAGAAGCTCTTATAACATTTAGACAAGCGAATGAATCAGAAAATGTAAGGATTTGAAATGCAATGATAGATGAAATTAAATCACACAAAGAAAATTGCATGGATATTAGAATCCTAATGGGAAAAGCATTTTAAGAAATGGATGTATAACAGTAAGATGAAAGCTGATGGGAGCTCAATAATGTAATATGGAAATTGCGTTTCTATACGGAAAAACCGATGAAGAACTGTACATGAATCAACCAGAAGACTTTGAAGACAAAACCTCTCTTTATGGATTAAAGCTGGTTCCGTAATACTGGAACGAACGATATACACAATTTGTCTTTGAACATAGATTTAAAGAGAGTTATGCAGATCCCTGTTTATTCATTTGAAACCGGGGAATACATAAAATGTTCCTGGTTTTATACGTTGACGATGGTTTAATTGCAGGAACTTGTAGAAAATTGCAGAAAAAGAATTTGATAAAAGAAAAGTAAATGAAATTTTTATTTGTTAACCGAGAAAAATAATTGAAAAATTTGGCATGGCGAATGCAACATCGACAAATCTACCTACCATACCCATCGATAAAAATGAACATTGGCAATAACAATGATTATCCGGCGTCGTTTGGTGAATATTAGACTATGCACAGAAGTCTATCAAGGTGTAGCCCTTAGTATCTCCTCTGAGAGAATTGTCTCAGATCTCTAATTCATCGATGTTTGCCGATGATGTCGCATTTGCTCATTTAAGATGCTCGGGTCAGTCTGCTTCGAATCATGCACCTTCTTTTTCAAAAGCATAGCTGGTCTTAATCCAATAGCGACCCATCTGTGGTCAGGCATGTATATCTTCTGACAGACACACCAGTTGTTGATCTGTTCAGATACGATCGTCAATGCTAAGTTGTTTGTTCTGACGTTCTACAAGGTTTAATACTTCGACCTCCTTTGTTCGCACTACATACTTTAACAACCTGTAAATATCACTTTTATGCGGATGATACTCTTATTTATTACTCGTTTTCCTTGCAAGAGATTCATAAAGCTATTAGGCTTGTAAATGAGAATATTTTATCGATTGACTTGTATATCGACAAATTCATGCGATCACGACAAATTAGAGACATATCAGGTTTCTGTGAAGTGGAACTAGTTAATCATTTGTAGCACCACATTAAAACCTCCACAAATTTCCATAAATTGATAAATTGTGCAATAATAATTAAGCACAATAATCTCATTAATATACTTACATTCATATGAAGTCCAGCACCCCTAAAATTCAATCTAGAATTTTAACACTTCGGTAAAACAATACTCAACTATTATATTTCTTGTCCCATTGTTATTTCTGAGTTTCAATTTTTTCAAATTTCATTTTCTTCTTAGCAATTAATGATTCAGTAATGAATATTTGCCCATAAAATATTAGTATATTTGATTGTCAAACTACAGTCGAACTTCGATCAGTCGAACTTCGATAACTCGTATTTTTGATAACTGGAATCAAACTGGTTGGCAATAGCGTCAAGAGTGAGAATTGTGGGTAATTTTTACTTGATAACTCGAACTTCGATTACTCGAATATCTTTATAACTCGAACAGAATATTTGGCGCCAGCTTCAATAAGTCGAATTCTAGGGGGAATCCCCTAATTACCCCTACGTGATTTTATAACAGATGTTTTTATAACATGATGATGGAGGCAGTTCGGTTTCTGCCCTACTGAAGTTCATACCTATGCTTTATTAATTATTATTAAGTGAAAGAAAATACTTTGCCTATTTGATTTATCGCGTTTAAGACATTTTCATTGCTGTTGATTAAAATGTATTTTGAAAACTTTATCTATTGATGAAAAATTTAGACTGATCAAAGAAGTGGAAAGTGGTACATGAAAGAAAGATGTAGCTCCCAAATATGATGTTCTGGCAAGTACTATTTTAAAAAATAAGCAATCAATTATCACTGCGATCGAAAGTGGTGGTGCAAGTGGGAGTTCTAAAAGGTTAAAAAACCTAGGTATGAAAATGTAGACAAAGCTGTTTTAGAATGGTTTAAGTCGGCAAGGTGGCAGAACTTGCCTATATCTGGAGGGTTAATTAAAGAAAAGGGTTTGGAGTTTAGTCAAAAACTATGACAAACAAACTTTAAGGCAAGCACTGCTTGGCTAGATAATTGGAAACGAAGGTATCTAACTATACATATAACAAAAATTAGGTTTTAAAAGTTTACTTTTTCATATTTAAGATGTGGCATACGTCATAAAAAGGCATGTGGAGAAAACAGTGATGTGAGTGACGAGGATTGTACTAAATGGAAACGAGATGTTTTACCCCATTTATTAGAAGGTTATGAAACACGGGACGTATTTAATGCAGATGAGACGGGATTATTTTTTAAATGTCTCCCAGATAACACCTTAACTTTTAAAGACCAGAAGTGCCATGGAGGAAAGCACAGTAAACAGAGAGTTACATTGATGCTTGGCGCAAACATAGATGGATCAGAAAAATTGAAATTGCTTTTGGTAGGTAAAAGTAAGCAACATCGCAGCTTTCGAGGAGTTAAGTGGTTGCCCCTCCACTATAAAGCAAATTCAAAGACGTGGATGACAAGAACACTTTTTGAAGAATGGCTGTTAAAATTAGATAAACAATTTGGAAACACCCCACGAAAAATTATTCTTTTCATTGACAATTGCCCAGCCCATCCTAAAGATATCCAACTTTTTTGCTTTTTCCCCCCTAATATGACATCTAAGTTGCAACCACTTCATCAAGGTGTCATACAATATGTGAAATGTCATTATCGCCGCAGAATTTTGAAAAAGTTATCAAATGTTTTGAAGAAAATAAGCAAACTAACATTACATTAATGGACTGTGTTGATGATATAACCAATGCATGGAATATCGACGTTAAGCCTGAGACAATTTCTAATTGTTTTAAAAAAGCCGGCTTTGGTCAGTATTCTGAGTGGGATGAAGAGGATGAAATTCCTTTGATTTTCATAAGTGAACGTATGAATGAAAAACGGAAGGAAATTCAATTGTAATTGGAATATAAAGCTTGGAAAAATGTTAAAATTACACCAGAGGTATCACCTTAAACGATTTTGTACATGTGGATGATGATATTGTTACTTCGGAGTTTCTTACAGATATTGTCGAGCTCTACAGATCTCAATTCGAATCTGTAGAGCACGCCATTACAAATGACAGCGAAACTGATATGATGGAGGATGATTTGCAGCAACTAGTACCTTTAAATGAGTTGGTTGAAAATTCGTTGAGCGTTTTGTTTTGCGTTCGTATTTAAAAACCAATGAACATGCAACCGATTCCCTGTATTATGGTTTAAATAATATTAAAGCTTTTTTTATTGAAAATCAAAATAAAAAAGTCTCTCGTCAGTCACAAATAACTGACTTTTTTATACTACAATAATGTTTATAACTTCGATCTGTATACAGCATAAGATAACTGATTTTTATTCGAATAACTACATACATAAATAATATTTATACATTTATGCATTTTATTTAATAACTCGAAGTCTTGATAACTCGAACTTTTTTTGTGGCAAGTCATGCCTTAACGAACCCAGTGCGACGTCTTCGAAATTTTGCCCATATCAGTAACTTTGATAGAAACCAAATTATCAGTATGAAAGAGGACGAGACACATTCGAAGAAGTAACGCAAGTGAAGACCGACTCTTTAGGTGGATGGCTACCAGGGATTGATTTCAAAGAACAAGATCAATTGCTGTGTATGATTACAGAAGAATTTCTTTCTTTGGGCTATTCATATCATTCTTAACTTTGACTTCCATTTACACCTCCCCATAAAGTAGCCAAAGTTGCATGGTGCCACCATGTTGTAATGGATAAATACCTGGTATGTATTTATACATTACCTATGTTTCGAGTTACAACCTATGTTTATGACCAAAATTGTCGACTTTAACATTTTGATACTTCTTGTTACATGCATAAGAAACAGTCAATGTTAAAGTTTATCTGGTAATGGATTATGTATTTTGGGATCATTATGAACAATTTTTGTTAATAACATTTGCTTCTATCTATTGTGATTCTTTAGTTACAACCTATGTTTATAAGCAAATTTGTCGATCTGATATTTCCTGCTACTTACATAAGGAACTACCATCGTTAGACTGTATCTCGTAATGGTTTATATATTTTGGGATAATTATGAACAATTTTTATTAATGATATTTATTTCTATCTATTTTGATATTCGAGTTACAACCTATGTTTATAACCAAAATTATCGATTTTGACATTTTGATATTTCCTGCTGCATACTTAAGGAACTGACATCGTTAGACTTTATCTGGTAATGGATTACGTATTTTGGAATAATTATGAACAATTTCTATTAATGACATTTATTTCTATCAATTTTGGTTTTCTAGTTGTAACTTACCATGTTTAACCTACCCTTGACCTTATTAAAAGTGCGTTCATTAATAGAATGACATCATCTTGTGTGACGACATCATAGAAGTGAGTGAATGATGGTCGTAGAAGGATGCGACTAGATAGAGGGGAAACACGGAATTTGGAGTGCAGACAACACACAGCCTTAACACCTTTGGTTATAATTTGGAGGACGATATATCCTGGATGAAGGTCAACCCTTACGTTAATATCAGGCACATTAAACGCTCGTCGTTCCATCCAAAATGTTCTGGAACCGGTGTTAGTTCATTTTATGTAGACATTGCAGAATGCCCCTCTCCAACAGTATGATACAAAACCCTATACTGCTGTTATTATAAGGAAGGTAGAGACACAGCGTAATACGTAATTATAATGCAATACATCCATCCCTAAAATTTAATCTGGGTGTGTTACTGAACAATAACACACCCAGACATGTGTTCTATATCCTAACAGACACGTGTTCACTGAGGCCACGTAGTTAATGTTATGTGATACCTTGATTCTCTCATCATTCAATCACTGCGCTCTTGTTTATGGTTCGTTTAATGATTAGGGATTCACAGACGTGGATTAAAAAATCTTGCCTGCATGCATCATTTGAATTTAAAACGCAAGAACTTGATTTGTATTCCTAAGCATGGTTATATCTTCCTATTTTTTATAACGCCTCCATCAAATTGTGAAATAACAATGCTTATTCGACGTCATTTGGCCAACATTGAACTGTACTCGAGTCAGATTTATCAATCAATTAGTTTAAAAGTGTTCAACGCAAACAAATGACCGAACTTAATTGTTTCGACGATGTGGCGCTACCGCGGTGGTAGATCTGCATTTAGATTGTCTCCGGGGTCGTCTAAAACGCTTTTTAATTGACCTTGGAGGTTGCAAGAGAAGAAACTTAAGACTTGCCCGGATCTAGAAGCCCGAGGAAAATTAGAAAAGCGAGGACGTAAATCGAGTTGGTGAAACTTAAAATGGCCTTCGACGGCTTTCGTACACCGTGGCTAAGGCTTTCACACGTGGCCGTTGAAAACGATTTTCTCCCCGGTTGGATAGTAAGAGCGCACTCTGAACGAAACCGCTACGAGTTCGGGTGTATAAGTACGTAGAAAAGGCTGTAAAATGGAAGGATTCCTTTACGGCCCCCCGAGAATTCGATTTTTAAGTTCCCGGCGTTTTAAGATAAAAGATAGAGCGGGACGTTTATTCCATTTTATTATAGCACTTACTAATCCCTTTTAGTTGAAATCAATAAATCCATAAAAAGAAACACGATTGAGGATTTGATAGCCCCGAATAAGTTACATAAGTAGGCACAACATTCATAATCAAGAACATACATAGACCATACTCTGGATATAATGTATTCAGAGCGCGTTGAATGCATTTTGTGGGGCTAAGATGTCTCCACCTGCACGTTAACGGTTCTGTATGGGTTCTGTGTCGCAGGTGTGTATGGTAGAAATGGTTAGAGTGTACGAGTGGAAGGGCGGCAGCAGGCGGTTTCCTGAATTATGACGAATCGGGCTAAAATTAGAGATTGCGGTTGGGATTTTAGCGCGAATTGTTGAAAATATCATGTGTCTGGAGGATTAAACCGTTACGGGTAAGATTTATGTCGGCGAAAACTTTCGGGAAGTACGTGTTCCACTATTTATTTCAACTGTTGCTGTCACTTCCGAAGATTTATCGGAAACAGCTCAGCTTCGTACTAATAGCTAGTGAGAAATACGCCAGTCTTTGTCGCGTACAACGAAATAAGGGCGGACGCCCTTTCGAATTTCCAGATAATATATAATATATGTCAAGAAATATATCTTGAAACTTTGTAATATTTTTCGCACTTATTTATTATGCCACCTCGCGTGAGGTGCAGTTATTTTAAGGGAGAGAAATTTTATGCTTTTCCATGTTTGTTATTTCCTATATTTATAAGATATTGCTTCAGTTTTAAGATTTAACGAAAATGATTGTAATCAAGTTAATTAGAAAATTATCCTGATTTGTAAATCTTCATGGTCTACTTAGAGTTTCTTTTGAAGAGGATGAAGAAATAGTGCAGGAGGAGTTGGCAACAGTTTTAAGAGGGTTGAAAGGGGAAAGGCACCGGTGGAGGATAGGGTACAGAGCGAGATATTGTTGGGTACTCTAAAAATTGATATGAGCAAAGCAAACATGTAAACAGTAGTAAATTTTAATAAAACTGTTGTAACCTCCTACATGAAAACGGTTATCTAACCCAGCGTTTCTCAACCTTTTTTGACCTGCGGACCTCTAGAGTTTGCCCAAAAATTGCGCGTACTCGTCAATTATTGTGCACAATGTCGTGCTAATTTTGAAGTACGATATTAAATTTTGAACAATAATAATACGATGTTAGAAATAATTCACGAGCAAACCTTGTATAATCCGAATGTATATGCCTAGCGCAATGAAATATGGCATGGACGTAGTACTAAAATAGTATAATTTACTCTCACATGGAGAACGGTGTAACTCTGCTGGAAGGGGATGGTGTTACACGACATGGCACGGATTTGATATGTGGCTATATTGTGGAGGGATGGCCAACCATACCGACTCACCTCCATACCCCCTCAAAGTTAGCCGGAGGAACCCAATAATGTTGATGTTTCCGTTTCAGCCTAATTCAAACATGTTCGATCGGACTCAGGTCTAGAAAACGAGTTGGCCCTGTGTCGCGTAGCGAGTAGGTATACGTTGCTCTTCCACAAAGATCTGTACAACACGCTCGATGTGTGATCGGGCATTGTCGTGCATGTCTAAAAAACTTAGGAGTCGCCGAAGTATTAAAACACAACGGGCACCTCATCTATGTATCGTTAATATGTCATGGTCTGCTATACTTACAACTCACATGTATGTCCATCATTTGTAACTACACTCCATACCAAAATAGTGTTCTTTCAGACAAGCTAGGGCTGGAGCTCAGCACGTCCTGCGAACCAAAATATGCGCGTCATCGATGATGGTCTAGAGTCGACCCATTTATGACGTATGCGACGGTGCTCTACCAATCTGGTACCACCACCAATCGGGCACGATGGTATGGATTGTATTTACATTGGTGGCCGTACATGTCAGTTATGTATGCAACAAATTATGACGGGTCAATGATACGTAAAGAATGCTTCCACGGACAAGTCGTTATCTGAATCTGAGTCCGATTGAACATCTTTGGGTTATGATAGGACTTTAGCATTAATCGGCTCTTCCGGCTAATCTTGAGGAGCTATGGAGACGAGTTGAGGCTTCATGATTGACCACGTTGTGAAGCGATGTTAACCGCCGGTCAAGGATTTGCACTACTCTCCATACTCTCTAAGTTATACTAGTTTGGATGAATAAAAATTGTCTTGGGACCGGTCAAATTTCCCTGTGGACTGGAGCCGGACCAGCGGTTGAGAATTGCTGATCTAACCAATTTCTTCTTCAATGATGAGTTGGAAACTATCAAACTAATACTACGCCTTTTTACTTAAATCTAAATCAATGTCAATTTGTTATAACATGAACCTTCTTACTGTCAAAGTCTTGGTAGGTTTTTCACATTTAGGGCCTTACTTTGTTAGAAGATGGGTATAATATGCCCAGTATACAAAAAGAGAAGTAAGAAAGCAGTTGGGAGCTATATAGGAATCAGCCTACTCAAACCAGATTTATGCTAAGATTGGTGGAAGAGACTGAGACAGGAAAGATGTTTCCGGATGGAGAAGCAGGCCTTAGGATAATCATAATTATAAAAAAAGGGGTTATCGATAACATTTATATCTTGAAATATCTGGTAGATAGAGAATTGGATAAGAAGGGAGGAAAGTTACATGCCCTATTCATAAATTTGAAGGCGGCGTTCGATGGGATAGATAGGGAGAAGTTGTCGAAGGAGATGAATAAGTGATTGATCAATTAGAATCACGGAGGAATTGAGGAGGAGAATGAAGGGGTATACAGGAAAACGATGGCTAGAGTTGTAGTAGGGAACACTATGGGTACAGTGTTTTGAACAAAGAGAGAGTTGGGAGAAGAGTGCCCTAGCCTAAGTCAGCCTAAGTCCTAGCCTTTTCGCCCTCTGCTTTCTTTACGGCAGATTTGGAAGATAGGCTGGAGAAGAGGCAGATAGGAGGAATGATTGTAGGAAAGAGAAATTTTCACATGCTGGCTTGCGTGGATGACATGGTGGTTGTGGTAAAGGATGCGATGGAAATGAGAGGGATGGTGAGTCTTGAAGAGATACTTTAGGGCGTTAGGGCAGGAATGGCGAACCTATGTCAAGCGAATAGATTATAAATGACACAAATTCACTGAAACAAGATCACTTTTTTGTGATGATTTCTTGTTAATAAATATAGGGCTTACGTGCAAAAATAAATTTTCGTGAAAACAGCTAATAAAGATAAACAAACCGTATCATCAGTTTCTACTTAGTTATTTTCTTTTTTCTGTATTGGCCGGTGTTGAAGGACATCAAAATGTTATCGTAGTTAATAGCGTCAGTTGCTAGTTTCGAATTTCTGAATAAATAATACTGGAGAAGTAAGTTTGTGAATATGATCATATTGGCCGTTTTTTACTATTGATTATTATGATCTTAAGATTCAACGAGGACAGAAGGCGCTAAATCGTCTCCTCAAATCTCGAAATCAAGTAGCGAACTATCAAAATTTGTGTTGAAATACTGATGACTCAAACGGTTCATCGCTTTAACCACACATATTGTATGTGGTGATAGCAAGGCTTTTCTGATCTGAGCTCCAAGTCACTCCGGAATTGCTACCAATGAAACGGCAGTGTTTGTAGGGCCAAAGCCCGCAGTTTGTATAACATTTGTGATGACCAAATAGAGGATTGGAAGAAATTTTGCAGTCAAATAATTTATCTTTAGAACGTTAGTGGCATATCTAACACAACCTTCGCAGCGTCACAGGCGCCGTTTATTGGAAATAAGTATGGGTGCTGAAAAACTGAATTGGGTCAAACGACGAATGGTGGTTAAAAAATATAGAGTGAAAAACGCTCAAATATCTGGCACCTATGGTTCGTTTGCATTAAAAATGTCTTCTGCCAGTGGTGTTGATAATTTTACAAATAATATCTAGTCTTTAATTGGCAATATTTAAACTCTTGACGTGAAAATTTTGTAGACCAATAGTATTTGGTATTTTGGAAGCAAACTCAAATCTTCAAGATTTTGCATTTTGTCCAATAAACAACATTTTCTGTCAGCAGTTTTATAAGCAGTATCAAGTCTTTGGAATAATTTCAAGTCTTCTAGTAGTAGTATTAAATCTTTTGGAAACATTTCAAGTTTGTTGAAAACAATATGAAATCTTCTAGAAGTAGCATCAGGTCGTGTGGAAAAATTTCAAGTCTTCCAGAGGCAATATCAAGGCTTCTAGAAGCTGTATCAAATCTTGTGAAAACATTTCAAGTCTTCTAGAAGCATATTAACAAGTCTGTTGGAAGCGGTATTAATTGTCGAAGAAACAAATGGTGAAGTTTAGCAATATTCTCGATCTAGGAACGGGGCAATATCCATATTATTAACCACCAAGACGTAAAAAGGTTTCAAGATACATGATTATATATAATAAAAAATAGAAGAACAGCTTGATGTTGTCAAACATTTGTTTGACATCTTTTTTTTGCCAACGTTTGTCTTGAAAGGAGAAGAGAAAAAATGTTTGGAAGGAATGATTAGGGGTACAGTGATGATGAACGGGATGGAGATGGAAGAAGCAGAACCTCACAGCACCGTGACATACTGTGAGGGAGGAAGTGAACACATATGAAATAAGAGTGAAGGCGGGCAGAAGAACAGCTAAATATGACATGAGGAATTGGGAGCTGGATTATTGGAAGGAAGTTAGGAAGGGGACGATTGGATATGATAAGGGAGAGAGGAAGTAATATTACAAAAGAATGAATTATTCGGAGATAGAGATAAAAACAGAAAAAGGGAGGGGATGGAGATGTGGGGAGGAAGGCGCCAGGAATAGGCACATACAGAGGTAAGAAAGAAGGAAATGTTATATGACAGTAGGTACACCCCAAAATATAACTTTAGGTACTTTGGCATCCCATCCGTATAAGCTACCTATCTTACCATTCCTTTGTATAACAATGGGGATCTCTTCACGCTTTAATTAGAGTACAAAATCATATTACAATCGCGATTTCTTCACGTTTTAACTCCTTAAAGCATGGTGGGTTCCCTAGAATTGTACTTATTTTTTGTTAATTGTTGCATTGTGGGAGTGTGAACCCAGAACGATCTATGAAAAGAAGATGCACATTGCGTGGCAATAAAACTGAAGAATTTCCCACTTTATGAATTTGCAAAGGATGCAGAATCTCTCTTGTTGTTACATGTAAAAGTATTATTTTAATGTTTATCATCGTTTATAACTTTTGGTTTAATAAATTGAAGGATACCCTTACGCTTTCTTGCTCCAATTATTTCTTTATAATTATTTACTACCTTTATCAATGCAGTACAGTTAATATTATAGATTACTTATGATTTTATTGCAGTATTTACGCTTTGTGCAACACAGTTGAAAATTTTCATTTCTGTGCTTCAAAAAATTGTATGATGATAAGGAATCTGATAACGTGATTAATTAGTTTGGGAGAAATACATGTAAAGAAGACTTATTAGTGTAACACCAAAACGTAAATGTTGCCAAAGTAAGTAGTCGAGGACGTCTCCTATCTACTTTGGCTGCTTTAAGTTCATAAAGGAATATGGCGTTTGTAAAGCAACAATTCACGATATTGGTAATGGGTATAGCTAACATATCAATAAGGTTCTTAAGGAGGTAGGTTGAGACATTATGAGAAAACTGCTGACATGTATAGGTCAGGAGTTTTCTTATGGACCGTCTGAAGAATCTCCTGTTCGGTAGTCAGTTTTAAGATAAACGATTGTGGACTATTATTAAATATTCTAGAGACAAGTGCACTAGGATTTAGATTAGGACTAGGGGTAGTTATCGACTGTATTTACCGCAATTCCTGGAGAAATAACCATTGAAATTCTGAGCATCTAAACTGGAAAAATTATAAGTATTGTGTTTTAGCTCTCTGTCTATCAACCACCATATATTTATTGCTGGCTTTTGCTTATTGTTCGCAGTATTGATGACTTCAACAACATGACTCTTTCAACTCTTTGAGATAACATTCCAGAAGTTCAATTGAATCATTATTCAGCCCAACATAACCCAAAGAAGCAATTAGGATCTTATGGTTTATCAATATTGTTCAACCTTTGCCATCGCGTTGAACCCAATCTCATCGCCATATCTCAAAAACATCATTTTTGTATGGAACCCTTTGTTCAGTAAGACACCCAGATTTGATTTTAAGGATGGATGTATTGCATTATAATTACACATTACATGTTATAATGTGCCTCTACCTTCGCTATAAAAGCAGCAGCATGGGGTCTTATATTATCCATGTTTCCACATGGATGCACATGGATGTGGCATTCTACAAAGTTTGCATGAACGGTAGTAACATCGGATCCAGAACATTGTCGATGTAATGACGTGTTTTCTATCTATAACCATCCTTTGCTCATAAGCAAAACCTTGATTCATCACTGAAGACGATGTGATTCCATTGATGAACACAACCATGCCATTATAAACATAGTAGGTTGTAAATTAAAAACCCAAAAGGAGTTTAGGAAGGACTCTTAAACAAAAGAACGAGATATACAAACATAGCTTGTAACTCGAGAACCAACTTGTGTAGAAATATATGTGATTAACAAAAATTGTTCATAAGTATCTCAAAATACATAATCCATTAGCAGATAAAATCTAACGATGCCAGTACCTTATGTAAGTAGCAGGAAATATCAAAATGTCAAAATCGATCATTTTGGTTATAAACATAGGTTGTAACTCGAGAATCAAAATAGATAGAAATAAATGTCATTAACAAAAATTGTTCACAATTATCTTAAAATACATAATCCATTACTAGATAATATTTAACGATGACCGTTCCTTATGGATGTAGCAGGAAATATCAAAATGTCAAAATCGATCATTTTGGTTATAAACATAGGTTGTAACTCGAGAATCAAAATAGATAGAAATAAATGTCTTTTACAAAAATTATTTATAATTATCTTAAAATACATAATCCATTACCAGATAAAATCTAACGATGACCGCTCCTTATGGATGTAGCAGGAAATATCAAAATGTCAAAATCAACCATTTTTGTTAAAAACATAGGTTATAACTCGAGAATTAAAATAGATAAAAATATATGCTACTAATAAACATTGTCTATAATTATCCCAAAATATGTAATTCATTACCAGATAAAGTCTCACGATGACAGTTCCTTATGTAGGTAGTAGGAAATATCAAAATTGACCATTTTGGTTATAAACATAGGTTGTAATTCAAAAACAAAATTAGATAGAAATAAGTGTCATTACCCAAAATTATTCATAATTATCTCAAAATTCATAAACCATTACCAGATAAAGTCTAACGATGACAGTTCCTTATGTATGTAGCAGGAAATATCAAAATGTCAAAATCGATAATTTTGGTTATAGACATAGGTTGTAACTCGAGAATCAAAATAGATAGAAATAAATGTCATTAACAAAAATTGTTCATAATTATCTTAAAATACATAATCCATTACTAGATAAAATCTAACGATGACCGTTCCTTATGGATCTAGCAGGAAATATCAATATGTCAAAATCAACCATATTTGTTACAAACATAGGTTATAACTCGAGAGTTAAAATAAATAAAAATATATGTTACTAATAAACATTGTTCAGAATTATCCCAAAATATGTAATTCATTACCAGATAAAGTCTCACGATGACAGTTCCTTATGTAGGTAGTAGGAAATATCAAAATTGACCATTTTGGTTATAAACATAGGTTGTAATTCAAAAATTAAATTTGATAGAAATAAATATCATTACCCAAAATTATTCATAGTTATCTCAAAATTCATAAACCATTACCAGATAAAGTCTAACGATGACAGTTCCTTATGTATGTAGCAGGAAATATCAAAATGTCAAAATCGAAAATTTTGGTTATAAACATAGGTTGTAACTCGAGAACCAAAATAAATAGAAATAAATATCATTAACAAAAATTGTTCATAATTATCTTAAAATACATAATCCATTACTAGATAAAATTTAACGATGACCGTTCCTTATGGATGTAGCAGGAAATATCAAAATGTCAAAATCAACCATTTTTGTTATAAACATAGGTTATAACTCGAGAATTAAAATAGATAAAAATATATGCTACTAATAAACATTGTCTATAATTATCCCAAAATATGTAATTCAATACCAGATAAAGTCTCATGATGACAGTTCCTTATGTAGGTAGTAGGAAATATCAAAATTGACCATTTTGGTTATAAACATAGGTTGTAATTCAAAAATAAAATTAGATAGAAATAAGTGTCATTACCCAAAATTATTCATAGTTATCTCAAAATTCATAAACCATTACCAGATAAAGTCTAACGATGACAGTTCCTTATGTATGTAGCAGGAAATATCAAAATGTCAAAATCTATAATTTTGGTTATAAACATAGGTTGTAACTCGAGAATCAAAATAGATAGAAATAAATGTTATTTACAAAAATTGTTCATAATTATCTTAAAATACATAATCCATTACTAGATAAAATCTAACGATGACCGTTCCTTATGGATGTAGCAGGAAATATCAAAATGTCAAAATCAACCATTTTTGTTATAAACATAGGTTATAACTCGAGAATTAAAATAGATAAAAATATATGTTACTAATAAACATTGTTCATAATTATTCCAAAATATGTAATTCATTACCAGATAAAGTCTCACGATGACAGTTCCTTATGTAGGTAGTAGGAAATATCAAAATCGACCATTTTGGTTATAAACATAGGTTGTAATTCAAAAACAAAATTAGATAGAAATAAGTGTCATTACCCAAAATTATTCATAATTATCTCAAAATTCATAAACCATTACCAGATAAAGTCTAACGATGACAGTTCCTTATGTATGTAGCAGGAAATATCAAAATGTCAAAATCGATAATTTTGGTTATAAACATAGGTTTTAACTCGAGAATCAAAATAGATAGAAATAAATGTCATTTACAAAAATTATTTATAATTATCTTAAAATACATAATCCATTACCAGATAAAATCTAACGATGAACGTTCCTTATGGATGTAGCAGGAAATATCAAAATGTCAAAATCAACCATTTTTGTTACAAGCATAGGTTATAACTCGAGAATTAAAATAGATAAAAATATATGTTACTAATAAACATTGTCCATAATTATCCCAAAATATGTAATTCATTACCAGATAAAGTCTCACGATGACAGTTCCTTATGTAGGTAGTAGGAAATATCAAAATTGACCATTTTGGTTATAAACAGGTTGTAATTCAAAAACAAAATTAGATAGAAATAAGTGTGATTACCCAAAATTATTCATAATTATCTCAAAATTCATAAACCATTACCAGATAAACTCTAACGATGACAGTTCCTTATGTATGTAGCAGGAAATATCAAAATATTATATTTAACAATTTTGATCATTTTGGTTATTATCTTGGTTTACACGAAAATAATAATAAATAGCATAAATAGTAAATGGGAGTAGAAATGTCAACACTTATTTGCTAAGTGGTATTCATTTCTATTTTTAACCAGAACTCCCTTAACTGTAATTGGTTAAAATCTATCTTCAAGCCTCCATCACAAGACAGTTCTATCAAAGATTCATTTTCATCGATCGACAAGTTGTTTGGAGCTTCATTGTGAACAAATGGGTTTCTTATCCAAAGAAATTAGAAGGTAATCTTTCTTAAAATAATCGTCGAAAGAATCAACTGGCATTTGACAATGATGATATTATTAATAAAATTGTTTTCTATTGTTAGTTATATTATGCTAAGTTACCAAAGTCCATAATACAATTAACCATATCTCCCGCTTTTCTATTTCATGGGCTTTTGTGCTATTCTTAAGCTGACTAAAACAGATATATTCACTCCTTTTTGAGTGATGTCAGAAAAACTAGACATCAGATTTATTGATCCTTTCATTTCATCCAATTTACGAAGAAAGCATTCGATTCCAATTTACGAGAATGTTTGTTTTCTAACGAGGAATTTTTTGTGGTGTTTCAATTGTGAAGTTTTGTACACTGATTTGAAAAATTTTAAATTTTTTTTATAATTTTATGGTGGTCTGGTCCCTTGAAATTCGCATAAAAATTTGATCGAAACTTGCATACTATTCGAACTCCTTTCAAACTGAAATCACGAATCGGACTTCACATATCCTTTCATCGATATCCCACGGACCAAATTGGACATAAAAAATCAACAAAAAAATCAATTCTAATATCCCCAAGAATTGCGGACATTCCATACAAAATATCAATTCGCCCTCGAAAAGTATTCTTTGAAATTTAAAGGAGATGTGTTGTTTAATGTCGAGTCCCCCACCTCGAAAGGCTGAAGTAGATACTCATCGGAGTGCACGCGTTTAATAAAGACTTCGCTGTTTATGGCCAATTTTGAACACAGAAGTTAAATATTAAAATACGGGACAAAACTGTGCGGGGGCATTATCTGCTATTTCAAAAACACGTCCGTATTGTGATTTTGTCTTTCCCTTGTGACCATTGTGCTCGCGTAAATGTAAATATATGCAAATTTCCGTGCTATCACAATGGAAACGGGTCAGCTGGAATACCAGAATCGCGTGATAAGTAAAATGCATAGTAAAACTGTATTATATTACGTCTCTAGTTATCTCTGGGAAGACAGTTATCAAGATATTCATAACTAACGAGAACAACGATGTATCTCGTGATGTTTTGAGTCAAACAATGTAGTAATAAAAATTAGGGGTTAATCCAAGCATTTAGCGAGCAAAAACAAAGCTTGTTTTGCGTTAGCAAAACATCGCATGTTTATCTGAATTTCTACAAGTTGGGATTGTAAAATTTCAACGGAAAATACGTGCGGACAAGGCCGATTAGTTGGTTTGCGGTGTACTTTTCGCTTAGTTTTCTTTGAGTAGTGCCCAACGAAACGAAAACATACAGGATTACACAGTACTGGTCTAGTATTAATAAAGGGGACGTCGCGGATCCAATTAAACGTTGCTAATGTGTGGGACTTCCCGACCGAGACTCTCATTAACGTACCGACCGACATGGTCCAAATGAAAAAGCACGCAACCGACCATTTAAAGCTCGCGGTTACCGCAAGCTTCAGGACCAGTGCTTAACTTTTAATGACGTCGAATGTATTTGCGTTCTTGCGTCCTACCAAAAAAAAATTACAGGTAAATTAAAACTACCAAAAAAAATATGTAACAATTTTTTTTTGTTTAAACGATTTATATGTAAGTGAGTAACGAAATTTCAAAGTTAATTAACTAGTATGAACTTGCTAGATTAAAGTGGTTTCGATATCATCCAATTATCGCAAATTTATACATTCAATTTGAGGTTCAAAAATTATCAATCTTCATTATGGAGTGACTCGAGTAATCAACACTTAGCTTTAATAACTTTTGTAAAATATCAATATTTCGGTATTGCCATTAACAAAATAATCTTTTAATCGATTTTGGTGCATGACGTTGATAAGATTAAGCTTTTATGTGATATCACAAAATGTAGAACAAAGAATGATCACGTTCTCAACGAAGAAACGCTGTCCGAAATGTTGATTATCCCAGTGTCTAATAGATCTATACAGCATATTTTAAGTTAATCACCTACCCCAAATAGCCTGAGGAATATCTGGTTATACTCAAAAATTAAAGGAATTAGAGCAAAAAACATTGTGCATTAATTGTTTATAATGGTGTAAGAATATCAAAATCCATAACCAACCTTAATTATGATTATATTTCTAACTAGAATCTGAAACTCAAACAGTAACGGTGTTCGAACTAGAAATATTATATATAAATTGTTTATAATGATGTAAGAATACATAATCCATTACCAGATATTATTCATGCTTAAACAAATCGATTTTGTACTTTTTTTTGATGTTATATATTTTTTTCTACATGTTTCGGGATCTTATGATCCCATCTTCAGGAAATATCGTCAAATGAATATAAAAATGCATCATTATTATCGTTATTATTGTCTATCCTGTTGTAATCTATTTTTAGGTCTCTTTTAAATGTTATTTAATTGTATTTGTTTTTATTTTTTAAAAATTCTTGTTGCACACACATGGAGGTCAATTTCTGTTGGTTTTTGACCAATTTTTGTTGGTTTTTGAACAATTAAAATTGACCGCCATGCGCGTGCAACATGAATTTTTAAAATAAAAAACAAATACAACAATAACATTTAAAGGAAACCTAAAAATAGATTATGGCAGGATAGACAACAATAACGATAATACAGACGCATTTTTATATTCATTTCAACAATAATTTTGACAATATTTCCTGAAGATGGGATCATAAGATCCCGAAACATGTAGAAGAGAAATACAAATAACATCGAAAAAAAGTACAACATCGATTTGTTTAATCATGAATAATATCTGGTAATGGATTATGTATTCTTACATCATTATAATAAGTTTTAATACTAATTTTATAATAAGTTTTTTGGCATGGGAAAGACAACTGTTTCTTACGAACTAAGATAACCATTACTTTTCTAACAGTATACTTTTTGACTTCAATAAAAATAAAAATAAAATATAATAAAAATTCCTTTTTCAATTCTTTGCACATTTTTGAATAAAAAAGTACTCTTATTAAAGTGCACTAAAGTTAATCGTTTTTAAGATAATCCGTATTTTTGCAATCAATATAGACCACTTTTTTAGGGTAGTTAATGTAAGGTATAATACTCAATTCAAATTCGGCAGTAGCTTCAGCTCTAAATTTGCATTTTCTGACAATGTTTTTAACCGAATATGTTCAAAATGAGCTAAGGAACACAATGAATACACTCAATTCAAATTTGGCAAATGCAAAAAAATTTACACTATTACTAAAAGTGATTTGATTTACTCTAAATTTGCAATTTTGCATTTTTTGACAATGTTTTTATCCTGATATGTTCAAAATCAGCTAAGGAACACAATGAATACACTCAATTTAAATTTGGCAAATGCAAAAGAATTTACACTATCACTAAAAGTAATTTGATTAACTCTAAATTTGCAATTCTACATTTTTTAACATTTCTTTTTAACTGGATACGCTCTAAATGAGCTAAGGAACACGATGAATACACTCAATTTAAATTTGGCAAATGCAAAAAAAATTACACTATTACTAAAAGTGATTTTGTTAACTCTAAATTTGCAATTCTGCATTTTTTGACCAATTTTTTTTAACCGAATATGTTCAAAATGAGCTAAGGAACACAATGAATACACTCAATTCAAATTTGGCAAATGCAAAAAAAATTACACTATTACTAAAAGTGATTTGATTTACTCTAAATTTGCAATTTTGCATTTTTTGACAATGTTTTTATCCTGATATGTTCAAAAACAGCTAAGGAACACAATGAATACACTCAACTTAAATTTGGCAAATGCAAAAGGAATTACACTATCACGAAAAGTAATTTGATTAACTCTAAATTTGCAATTCTACATTTTTTGACATTTTTTTTTAACTGGATACGTTCTAAATGAGCTAAGGAACACGATGAATACACTCAATTTAAATTTGGCAAATGCAAAAAAATTTACACTATTGCTAAAAGTGATTTTGTTAACTCTAAATTTGCAATTCTGTATTTTTTGACCAATTTTTTTTAACCGAATATGTTCAAAATGAGCTAAGGAACACTATGAATACACTCAATTCAAATTTGGCAAATGCAAAAAAATTTACACTATTACTAAAAGTGATTTGATTAACTATAAATTTGCAATTTTGCATTTTTTGACCATGTTTTCATTCTGATATGTTCAAAAGCTCATTTTGAACATATCAAGGAACATAATGAATACACTCAATTTAAATTTGGCAAATGCAAACAAATTTACACTATTACTAAAAGTAATTTTGTTAACTCTAAATTTGCAATTCTGCATTTTTTGACATTTTTTTTTTACTGGATACGTTCAAAATGAGCTAAGGAATACGATGAATACACTCAATTTAAATTTGGCAAATGCAAATAATTTACACTATTACTAAAAGTGATTTGATTAACTCTAAATTTGCAATTTTACATTTTTTGATAATGGTTTTATCCTGATATGTTCAAAATGAGCTAAGCAACACAATGAGTACACTCAATTTAAATTTGGCAAATGCAAAAAATTGTATACATTGCTAAAAGTAATTTGATTAACTCTAAATTTGCAATTCTGCATTTCTTGACAATATTTTTAATTGGATACGTTCAAAAGGAGCTAAGGAATACGATGAATACACTCAACTTAAATTTGGCAGATGCAAAAAAAATTACACTATTACTAAAAGTGATTTTGTTAACTCTAAATTTGCAATTCTGCATTTTTTGACCAATTTTTTTTAACCGAATATGTTCAAAATGAGCTAAGGAACACTATGAATACACTCAATTCAAATTTGGCAAATGCAAAAAAATTTACACTATTACTAAAAGTGATTTGATTAACTCTAAATTTGCAATTTTGCATTTTTAGACAATGTTTTCATCCTGATGTTCAAAATAAGCTAAGAAACACAATGAATAGACTCAATTTAAATTTGGCAAATGCAAAAAAATTTACACTATTGCTAAAAGTAATTTGATTAACTCTAAATTTGCAATTCTGCATTTTTTAACAATTTTTTTAACTGGATACGATCAAATGAGATAAGGAACACGATGAATACATTCAATTTAAATTTGGCAAAAGCAAAAAATTAAAACTAAAAGTGATTTAATTAACTTTAAATTTGCTATTTTGCATTATTTGACAATTTTTTTTATCCTGATATGTTGAAAATGAGCTAAAGAACACGATGAATGTACTCAATGTAAATTTGGCAACACCAAAAAAATGCACTATTACTAAAAGTGATTTGATTAACTCTAAATTTGCAAATTTGCATCCTTTGACAATCCGAATGTATTCCAAATGCGCTAAGGAATACGATGAGTACACTCAATTCAAATTTGGCAGTAGCAAAAAAATACAATTACAAAAAGTGATTTGGTAAGTTCTAAATTTGTAATTTTTTTTATGATTTTTTTTATTTTAATATGTTTAAAATATCCTTAGGAATACGATGTGTACACTCAAATGCACCCGAAGAAGTAATAAGGAAGAGTACCAAAGATTACAAAAGTAAAAGAAAAGAACTTACGTTATTAATAAAGAAAAAATGGAAGATGCTGCGTGAGGAATTGGAACAGGATGTCTGGGGTACCGCATTACAGATAATAACAAAAAGGTTAGGAGGAAGAAGAAACTAGGAGATCGATCAAGAAACAATAGAAGAACAATTTAAGTTACCGTTGCCAATACAAAAAGAGAGGGAAGAAGAGGAAAAGGAGGAAAAGCATGAGTACTTGATAGATTCATTTACAAAAAAGAGATAATGTTGTGTACGAAGCAGCTGAAAACAAAGAAAGCACCAGTAGAAGACGGTGTAACAAACGAAATCATTAAAACTTCTATAGAAGCTAACTGTAATATTTTTTTGCTAGTATAGAGTAGATGCCTAGAGGATGGTTTTTTTTCAGAAATATGGCGAAGAGCTGAATTAGTGTTGATCGATAAACCAAAAACGAATTTGGATCTGAAAAGAACATAAAAAATCATTAAAAGAAAACGGATTTTCGGAATTCTCCTCTCAGTTTACGACCTAAATCGGGTTTTATTTAATGTCGATGATCGATGTGCTTGTTAAGTGTGATAGGTAAAATCGAGCGATTAATCAACAACAGACTTGTTCAGGAATTAGAAGAGATAACGTAATAAGTACAGTAATATTAGATACAGTAAAGGCGAATAACATGTGGTGTGCCACAGGGTTCCGTACTTGAAGGTACGCTCTGGAATGTATTTTACCAAGAGATAGTGAGTATGAAAACTGAAAAAGGAGTTACCATCATTGCATATGCAGACGACATGGCGGTTCTAGTACAAGAATCCACAAAACAGCAAATTGTGTTTTCCTCCTAACATAATTTCAATAATCTTCCTATGGATTTATTGGTGTAGAAACTGGGAAGAGAAAGGTGTAAAAGTAAAAAAAAAGAATTCTCTATATTCGAAGTGAAGGTTGTTTGATTAACTCTAAATTTACATCTTTGCATTTTTTAACCATTTTTATATTCTAATATGTTTATATGTTCAAAATGAGCTAAGAAACACGTTGTGTACACTAAATTCAAATATGGCAGTAACAAAAATAATACACTATTTCTAAAAGTGATTGATTAGCTTTAAATTTGCAAACTTACATTTTTGACAATTTTTTATCCTAATATTTTCAAAATGAGCTAATGAACACGATGAGTACCCTCAATTCAAATTTTGCAGTAGCAAATTAAAAATTACAGTTATAAAAAATGATTTAATTAGCTCTAGATTTGTAAATTTGCATTTTTTTACATTTCTTTTATCCTAATGTGTTCAAAATTACCTAAGAAACAAGATGAGTACACTCATCATAATTATAATTTGGCAGCAATAAAAAATTACACTGTTAAAAAAAGTGATTTGATTAGCTCTAAATTTGTACATTTTCATTTTTTGGCAGTATTTTAAATCCTAATATGTTCAAAATGATCTGACGAACACAATAAGTACACTCAACTTATATGTGGTAGCTGCAAACAAAATTACACTATTATAAAAAGTGATTTGGTTAACTCTCAATTTGTAAATTTGCATCCTTTGACAATCTTTTATCTTAATATACACAAAATGATCTGAGAAACATGATAAATACACTCAATTCAAATTTGACAGTAGCAAAAGAAATACACTGTCACAAAAGGTAATTTGATAATCTCTAAATTTGGAAATTTGTATTTTCTGACCTTCTTTTTAATCCTACTATGATTAAAATGAGCCAAGGAACATGAGATAAGTACACTCAATTCAAATTTGGCAGTAGCAAAAAAAAATTACACTGTCACAAAAGGTAATTTGATAATCTCTAAATTTGGAAATTTGTATTTTTTGACCATTTTTTAAATCCTAATATGATTAAAATGAGCCAAGGAACACGATGAGTACACTCAATTCAAATTTGGCAGTGGCAAAAAAAATTACACTGTCACAAATATATCAAATGAACATATCAAAATTGATTATGTTCATTATTAAGGCCGCTCATAAATAAAAAAATAGGTGTTGGAACAAGAAATATTCAACATAAATTGTTTATAATAGGGTAAAATTACATCATCCATAACCAGATATTGTTCAGTTATGATTATGTTCTAGTTGGAATCTGGAAATCCACATTACTTCAAAATAGATTATGTTCATTTCTAAAGTCGATCATAATTCAAAAAGTAACAATGTTGGAACAAGAAATGTTGAATATATATTGTTCAATTGTACGAGTATTAATACCGGTATCTCGGTTTTAAAAAATTTTAATACCGAATACCGGTATTGAGATTTTGGTCCGATTTAGCAAAGCTCCATTTGGTAGAAAGGAGTGACCTGATACCAAATATTTGTGGCCCACTGTTTCAATATTCGATTGTAGATTACTAAGCAATTTTCATCTACTTTAATGATAGGATCTTTTCCTGAACAACATGCTACATCCTGTACACCTCTGGAAACTATAGTTTTATCCCAAACATATATTTTGACATTGTTGTTAGTCGTTGATAGAGGTTTAGTTTCGTAGAGGTAATTTTAACGTTGCAACGAGATGCATATGGAACCGAGACTTTGCGAGGTTTTGCATTCAATCAATATTTTTTTGCATTATGTTAGAGACGAAATACATTGGAAGAAATGAAAACGTGTGTTAAAAAGTTAGTTTCAAGACGTGTAGCGATAAGCATCTCCTCTCCAAATTTAAAAAGTGAATCAAGGCGTTTTATTCAATAAACTTTTATTCAAAACAATTTTCATTATGGAAATTATTATATATATAAGTCAAATTATGGAGTAATTATAGAGATTACGTCCATATTTTGCTTATAGTAGGTTAAGGAAATAAACAGTTTAAGATATGATGATTGAGATGAGAATCAATAAAATTCCCTGGAATTTTCATTTCGCATTTTTGGCAAATTTGCTATTAAATATTTTCCTGGATTAGAGGACGAAAAGTCTTCATTTTGGGAGTCTATAGATGATTAAGCTGATGATCCAGATTACGAATATCAACTTAATGCTCATTGTACTCATAATAATCCCGATGAACGCGAATCTGCTAGCCACTCAGAAGTAATATTGATACCCTAATTTAAAAAATTCTTGATGCATTATCTGAGTATTGCTTTGGGTAACATGGATAAGTAGTAAATAGCCACCAATTAGATGGAAAATAGCTCAACTTGATATTGTAAAAACTCTTCTAAGAATGACGATGTTAGTACGCGTGTTGGGCCTTAATCCCAAGATAGAAGATGTTTAGCATCTTTTGATTGACCAAGAAATGCTTAGGCAAATTATGCCTCAATATCAATCTTGACAATGTTAGGGAAAAAGGAAAAGAAAAGTAATTACAGAGCTATAAATGAAATGGAAATGAGAGCCGTTTTGGATCTTCTTATGTTGTTAGCAATTTATAAATCCTACCGAGAAGATATGGTATCAATTTCTTCAACAAAATGTACCGAACGCCTTATTCTTTGTGCAGTAATAAGTTTGTTCGAGCAAAAAATTACATATTAGTCTATAAGAAATTAGGGATTCTTGAGTACTCATGCGTAAGTGATAATTAATTGCGAACTAGTACTATAATTAATTAAAGGAATTAATATTTTGTCACAGCTTGAACAGTAAAACTAAAAATTTATTGATGATATGACTCAACCTAACTTTAAGTGGTGAGGGTCAGTTGCGTATTAATGCAGGATTATACGAAATGCAGGATCAATAATCCACAGAAATGTTAATATATGCTGCTTTACTCTTCATTTTCCATTTCCTCCGGCATGATAATTGTAGTACTGGTTGAATTTAAATCAATTTACAGATCTTCAGTTGAAGTACTCTATTCAAACGGAAATGTTCCATATATTTTGAATCACCATACTGTTGTACTGTTATTTCGAAATACTCTTCATTTTTTGGCGTTATTCGCATTGATGTATCAAATAATTCATCTTCTAGATCATCATTACTTGACTCAAATTTTTGAAAAATACATCTCAAAAAATATTAAAACTTACAATAAATGCTCGCATCTCAGCTTTTAATTTGCAATATGTATCAGAACGATTCGGAACTACAAAACTCTTAAACCAAAACAAGGCCTATGATTATTTATGCCAGAATTTAAGAACAATTATAAGTTGATAAAAAAGATATTCTATTTTTACACATCAAAATCGATTACATCACCCTCTAAACGTAACACGCGAGTTTTATTTTTATTTCGAGTTAAGAGTTAAAGCCAATCAAAGTTGGAAACAACATTTTACATAATCTGGAATTTGTCCATTTAAACAGTTGAATGTATGAAGTATGAAATAAACCGCCTAAAAAAGTAAAAATGACCTATGAAATATCATTTGGCAACGAATCAAATTTGTATTCAATTTATTTGTATAACAAAGTACAAAATGCAAATTCGTTAATTTGGGTAAATGGAATTCTCATTTCTTTATGCTTTTCAACAAATCTGCATATAAGGGAAGAATTTCATGTGATCGAACTGAAATCATGGCAACCATTCACTGAGTTCCGGTTACCCCGAACAATTCAAACAACAATTTGAATACCACGCTTGGGGCAACTGGACTTTGATGGAATCTAAATAGGTAATCCAATATAGGCACAAAAAGTGACCACACCACTCTTTTAACTAAATTATTATTTTCTTAAATTCGTGTTTTATTATTAGTGACGCGTACCTCCAGTAATAAACTAAAAAAAGATACTTCGAGTTAAGTGTTGAAGGCAATCAAAGTTGGGAACAACATTTTAACATACTCCATATTCAGCAAGGTGAAGTGGGATAACTAGGTCGCGGAGTAATTGAGCCTCGGGTTTGCATTTTCCAGGTAATGTGGAATTTGTCCATTTGAACAGTTGAATGCGCTGAAGCATGTAATAAACCAAAGCAGCAAAAATGACCTATGAAATATCATTTGACAACGATCCATCTGTGAACCAAATTCGAATTCGATTTTTTTTGTGTTACACAGTGAACGAAACTGTAAAATCGTTCATTTGGGTAAATACCAAAATTACAACAAATGTACGTGTACAGAAAGAATTTAGTTTGATGTTAAGTGTCATTGAATTGAAATCGTGGGATTCAATCACTGAGTCCCAGTTACGTGAACATTCAAACAAGGGGAAACTCGACATAATAGTTGGGTTAACTGGACTTTGATGGAGTTTAGTCACAGTGTCAAAGTTTTTGGTTATGTAATCTCAATCATTGATTCAAAGCAAAAGCAAGAAGCCACTGTTCTAACAATAAGAGAAGGCGAAAATTCTAAAGAATTAGAAAAACAAGGAAGAAAAACAACAAGAAAAACAAGAAGAGAGCAATACCAGTGACGATGTGATATTCGAGATTGTTTATGCAATACAGTTGTCCTTTGTCTTAATTAGATAACTTTCATAGATGCTCATTTTGAGTTCAAAAATAGTTGTTATTCATAAAAACTTTGTCAAAATAGTATCATTCATTTCTTTAAATTCATCATTTCTGAATACATTCTATTTTCTTGCATTCTTTAGAAGAGCAGAAATCAATGTAGTTGTCCTAATGCAGAAACATTGCATTTTATGAAAAACCCAGTTACCTTCTTTGCATTGAGTAATTGGGTCTTAAAGCTCATTTTTTGTTTTGTCTGGTTTTGTCAAAAAAAATTTTTTCCAGCTCTTTAAAGCCAGATCATTAAACTTTAACAAAACAGCAGTATAATACTAGAACTATTACTAGGATCATAAAATGCGCAGGAAAATTATGGAATAAATTGAGAAAACTTTTATGAATACATAGGATATTTAAGATAAATACAAAACAAATGATTACCGGGTAGTATCCGTAGACTCATAATAACTAATAATGTTAAATGTAAAACTAAAAGCTTTTGGGTTTTACAACGTGTCTTCTACCTTCTTCAGAAACTGGATCAAATGAACCTAAGCTTTTGCCAATTAGACCAAATAACTATGGGAGCAAATTATATGATGCAACGAGACTAAATTTAATGTTTAGACTTAATGGCATATTATGGATACGTCGTCATTCTGGCACTTGCTCTGATCCCAAGATGCAAATATCCACTATAAAACACAGCGATATAACCATTATAGTGTGGGGGTGGGTCAACATCATCAAGACTGATTAGCATGCTTTCAACTGGTTTTATCTGCAAGTGGCTTCGACGATTTGACGTTAAATCGTTTTTTGTATGTTTTAGAAGAGACACAACTTATCCGAAGGAGATATCTATCCTGAAAACCACCCACAAACCGAACAAAAATGCAAAAACCTGGTAAAAACACGGGAATGGTTGTTCCAAGGTAACCATTTAAGTATAATAAATTTGTTCAAGGGAAATCCTTAACAGGTCCTCGTAGCGCCGAGTGATTATTTCTTTATGACAAATATTAACAATATTTCCTATTATTATCCTATTATCTAATTAACAGTTATCATAACATTGTCAAAAAAGAAGAAAATTTATTGAAGATTTCGTTACACAACAAAACAAAAACACATTAACCACAAAAACTACTAATTTCTATGGTGTCGCACAAATACGCGGAGTACGAGTAGTAGGCTTTCCGAATTAAAAAGTTTTTAATCTTACTTTTAAATAGTTCAGGAGGCAATTGAGCGATGTCGTTCGATATTTTATTATAGAATTTTACTCCAAGATATTTAAAACGATAGTGACTTCGACCTAATCTACAATAGTTCGGTCTCAATTGAGTACCGTTTCTAGTTGAATATTTGTGTACAGTTTCATGAGTAACATACTCGCCGAGATTCTACCTAATATACATTATACATTCCAAAATATACTGAGCCGGGAAGGTCAATATATTATGGTTTATAAAGAAGCTATGACAATCATCCGTATATTTCAAATTATCCAATATTCTTATTGCCTGTCTTTGCAGGCCAAAAACTCTGTCGTTATATGGTGCACCATCCCAATCCAATACCGCATAAGTCATTACGCTCTGGCACGATGAAAAATATGCACACTTCAGGATTTGACTGGATACGTTATTACATAATACACGCATAGTTTATTGCATACATAATCGACATGTTTATCCCAGATTAATTTGGGATCAAATTATCCGCGTGTCAGTCCCAGGTTGCTGTGAGAATGCAGCTACTGTTGTTTTATCAGTATTTAATTTAGGCCTAATGGCATCAGCCATTGATCGCGTTTATAAAGAAGCTACGACAATCATCCGTATATTTCAAATTATCCAATATTCTTATTGCCTGTCTTTGCAGGCCAAAAACTCTGTCGTTATATGGTGCACCATCCCAATCTAGTACCGCATAAGTCATTACGCTCTGGCACGATGAAAAATATGCACACTTCAGGATTTGACTGGATACGTTATTATATAATACACGCATAGTTTATTGCATACATAATCGACATGTTTATCCCAGATTAATTTGGGATCAAATTATCCGCGTGTCAGTCCCAGGTTGCTGTGAGAATGCAGCTACTGTTGTTTTATCAGTATTTAATTTAGGCCTAATGGCATCCGCCATTGATCGCGTAGTCTCGTAGCAAAACCTTCTTAAAACATTATTAGCCAAACTTGTAAGACATCACTATCATTGCACTGCTTTGAGACATTCCTCTGGTTCAAATATACCATTTGAATCAATTGAACCAGTTTCTAAAGAAGGTAGCAACATAGCATCCCAAACGTCTAACATTTTGTTAAAACGATCAGTAAAATTCAAAAGCTGCTTGTTTTAGTTCTCATTTTAATATTAGTCCTACTTCTAGTGTTCGTTCTATTTTAGTTGAGTGAATGATTTCTTTTTATACTTTGAGAATATATACCGCAGATAAAATTTCACTGCCGATTAGATACTTAACTACAGCAGCTTTTCTCATGCCTTGATTTGGATAAGTAAAATAAACAGTTTAAATGCAACTTTTTTTCACCTGCATAAATAAGCCTCATATCTGTATCAAAGTGACCCGTATATAGAGTACTTTTACATATTTTTCATTCTTTGAAAAAAAAGTTGAAATAAGCCATAAAAGTAAATTTACGTAAATGTTATGTCTTGAACGGAAAGACTGATAGTTGGATTATTGATTTTTGATGAATAAAGATTATAGTCAACACCCAAAAGAATTCTATAAGACGATATGTAAAAACTGTATGAATCTGCCCCACATTCTCTATGGGTGCTGGGTGCTGAAAAAGTTATCTTTGAAAAAATATATCTGAAAAAAACGTTCGCAGCAGATACTAAATTGGGACTGAATTGGAAAGAAAAAGTTCAATAGTACGTTAAAATTTAAAAGATTATTGTAAATTTTAATCCAAATAAAACCATTAACAATATTGTATGGGTGCTTGTCTATGAGTACTCATCAAAAATTTTATATGGGTGCTTCGGCACCCAGAGCACTCACATATACTCACATATTGCTAGGACCAGTTTTTCAAGCAGTATCTAGTCTTGAATTGGCAGTTTGAACTTGTGACATGATCATCTCTTATTATATGCCTTCAGCCAGCAGTATTTAGTCTTTAATTAACAGCAATTAACACAATTTTCATAGTATTAAATATTTCCAAACAAACTCAAATGGTTTATCAACAATATAATGGTTTTTGTAATGGAGACTTCTGGAAACATTTCAATTTTTTTGAAAGAAATATCAACTATTTCAGAAACAGTATCAAAACGACTTTCTTTTCAAATCTTCCAAAGGTAATATTATATATTCTGAAAACATTTAAGGGATGTTACAAATATTGCATCTGGTGTCCCACAAGGATCAATTCGAAGCCTTATGCTTTTTATTGTTTACATAAACGATCTTCTTATTAATATCTCATCTGATGCCTTGATTTGGATAAGTAAAATAAACAGTTTTTAAACAACTTTTTTCATCTGGATATATCAGCCTCATATCTGTACGAAAGTGCCCCGCATATAAAGTACTTTTACACATTTTTCATTCTTTGAAAAAGTGTTGAAATAAACCATAAAAGTAAATTTACGTAAATGTATTGTCTTAAACGGAAAGACTGATAGTTGGACTATTGATTTTTGATGAATAAAGATAATAGTCAACACCCAAAAGAATTCTATAAGACGATATGTAAAAACTGTATGAATCTGCCCCACATTCTCTATGGGTGCTGGGTGCTGAAAAAGTTATCTTTGAAAAAATATATCTGAAAAAAACATTCGCAGCAAATACTAAATTAGTAAATTTTAATCCAAATAAAACCATTAACAATATTGTATGGGTGCTTGTCTATGAGTACTCATCAATAATTTTGTATGGGTGCTTTGGCACCCAGAGCACTCACATATACTCACATATTGCTAGGACCAGTTTTTCAAGCAGTATCTAGTCTTGAATTGGCAGTTTGAACTTGTGACATGATCATCTCTTATTATATGCCTTCTGCCAGCAATATTTAGTCTTTAATTAACAGCAATTAACACAATTTTCATAGTATTTAATATTTTCAAACAAACTCAAATGGTTTATCAACAATATGATGGCTTTTGTAATGGAGACTTTTGGAATCATTTCAATTTTTTTGAAAGAAATTTCAACTATTCCAGAAACAGTATCAAAGCGACTTTCTTTTCAAATCTTCCAAAGGTAATATTATATATTCTGAAAACATTTAAGGGATGTTACAAATATTAACATCTGGTGTCCCACAAGGATCAATTCGAAGCCTTATGCTTTTTATTGTTTACATAAACGATCTTCTTATTAATATCTCATCTGATGCCTTGATTTGGATAAGTAAAATAAACAGTTTTTAAACAACTTTTTTCACCTGGATATATCAGCCTCATATCTGTACGAAAGTGCCCCGCATATAGAGTACTTTTACACATTTTTCATTCTTTGAAAAAGTGTTGAAATAAACCATAAAAGTAAATTTACGTAAATGTATTGTCTTAAACGGAAAGACTGATAGTTGGATTATTGATTTTTGATGAATAAAGATTATAGTCAACACCCAAAAGAATTCTATAAGACGATATGTAAAAACTGTATGAATCTGCCCCACATTCTCTATGGGTGCTGGGTGCTGAAAAAGTTATCTTTGAAAAAATATATCTGAAAAAAACGTTCGCAGCAGATACTAAATTGGGACTGAATTGGAAAGAAAAAGTTCAATAGTACGTTAAAATTTAAAAGATTATTGTAAATTTTAATCCAAATAAAACCATTAACAATATTGTATGGGTGCTTGTCTATGAGTACTCATCAAAAATTTTATATGGGTGCTTCGGCACCCAGAGCACTCACATATACTCACATATTGCTAGGACCAGTTTTTCAAGCAGTATCTAGTCTTGAATTGGCAGTTTGAACTTGTGACATGATCATCTCTTATTATATGCCTTCAGCCAGCAGTATTTAGTCTTTAATTAACAGCAATTAACACAATTTTCATAGTATTAAATATTTCCAAACAAACTCAAATGGTTTATCAACAATATAATGGTTTTTGTAATGGAGACTTCTGGAAACATTTCAATTTTTTTGAAAGAAATATCAACTATTTCAGAAACAGTATCAAAACGACTTTCTTTTCAAATCTTCCAAAGGTAATATTATATATTCTGAAAACATTTAAGGGATGTTACAAATATTGCATCTGGTGTCCCACAAGGATCAATTCGAAGCCTTATGCTTTTTATTGTTTACATAAACGATCTTCTTATTAATATCTCATCTGATGCCTTGATTTGGATAAGTAAAATAAACAGTTTTTAAACAACTTTTTTCATCTGGATATATCAGCCTCATATCTGTACGAAAGTGCCCCGCATATAAAGTACTTTTACACATTTTTCATTCTTTGAAAAAGTGTTGAAATAAACCATAAAAGTAAATTTACGTAAATGTATTGTCTTAAACGGAAAGACTGATAGTTGGACTATTGATTTTTGATGAATAAAGATAATAGTCAACACCCAAAAGAATTCTATAAGACGATATGTAAAAACTGTATGAATCTGCCCCACATTCTCTATGGGTGCTGGGTGCTGAAAAAGTTATCTTTGAAAAAATATATCTGAAAAAAACATTCGCAGCAAATACTAAATTAGTAAATTTTAATCCAAATAAAACCATTAACAATATTGTATGGGTGCTTGTCTATGAGTACTCATCAATAATTTTGTATGGGTGCTTTGGCACCCAGAGCACTCACATATACTCACATATTGCTAGGACCAGTTTTTCAAGCAGTATCTAGTCTTGAATTGGCAGTTTGAACTTGTGACATGATCATCTCTTATTATATGCCTTCTGCCAGCAATATTTAGTCTTTAATTAACAGCAATTAACACAATTTTCATAGTATTTAATATTTTCAAACAAACTCAAATGGTTTATCAACAATATGATGGCTTTTGTAATGGAGACTTTTGGAATCATTTCAATTTTTTTGAAAGAAATATCAACTATTCCAGAAACAGTATCAAAGCGACTTTCTTTTCAAATCTTCCAAAGGTAATATTATATATTCTGAAAACATTTAAGGGATGTTACAAATATTAACATCTGGTGTCCCACAAGGATCAATTCGAAGCCTTATGCTTTTTATTGTTTACATAAACGATCTTCTTATTAATATCTCATCTGATGCCTTGATTTGGATAAGTAAAATAAACAGTTTTTAAACAACTTTTTTCACCTGGATATATCAGCCTCATATCTGTACGAAAGTGCCCCGCATATAGAGTACTTTTACACATTTTTCATTCTTTGAAAAAGTGTTGAAATAAACCATAAAAGTAAATTTACGTAAATGTATTGTCTTAAACGGAAAGACTGATAGTTGGATTATTGATTTTTGATGAATAAAGATAATAGTCAACACCCAAAAGAATTCTATAAGACGATATGTAAAAACTGTATGAATCTGCCCCACATTCTCTATGGGTGCTGGGTGCTGAAAAAGTTATCTTTGAAAAAATATATCTGAAAAAAACATTCGCAGCAGATACTAAATTGGTAAATTTTAATCCAAATAAAACCATTAACAATATTGTATGGGTGCTTGTCTATGAGTACTCATCAAAAATTTTGTATACGTGATTCGGCACCCAGAGCACTCACATATACTCACATATTGCTAGGACCAGTTTTTCAAGCAGTATCTAGTCTTGAATTGGCAGTTTGAACTTGTGACATGATCATCTCTTATTATATGCCTTCTGCCAGCAGTATTTAGTCTTTAATTAACAGCAATTAACACAATTTTCATAGTATTTAATATTTTCAAACAAACTCTAATGGTTTATCAACAATATGATGGCTTTTGTAATGGAGACTTTTGGAATCATTTCAATTTTTTTGAAAGAAATATCAACTATTCCAGAAACAGTATCAAAGCGACTTTCTTTTCAAATCTTCCAAAGGTAATATTATATATTCTGAAAACATTTAAGGGATGTTACAAATATTAACATCTGGTGTCCCACAAGGATCAATTCGAAGCCTTATGCTTTTTATTGTTTACATAAACGATCTTCTTATTAATATCTCATCTGATGGAATTTATATATATGCTATCTTTTGTACTAACATCGAAAGATAGAGTTGAAGTTCTTATAGCCGAAGCTGCAGAATCGTTTGGAACCAATAATTTGAAATTTAATGTCAAAAAAACGCAGCAACTAATATTAACAAGAATCTATTAAATTCCTGGGAATATATGTTATGTCAAATATAAACTGGTACTCTCATGATGAATATCTTCGAAGATGCCTGGCTGTGGCGATTTTTACAGTCAAGCATATTCGGCAGTTTGGAAAGTTTGCAACTTTCATAGTAGGGCGTCCTATGGAATACTAATTTGGAAAAATTTCTGTGGCCAAAAACATTTTCATGCAACAAACTGGTTTCAAATAACGGGTTTTTGCAGCTTTAAATAGTACTGTAAGCTTCAAACCACTCTTCTAAAAGCATAAGGTACTTACCTTATGTTATATATTCATCCTAAGGAGTCTTCTCTACGTGCATTCCTCCAATACCTCAATTCAAAAAGATCAGAACAAAAAGTCCATTTTTACTCTTGAAGATGCTTTATTTGTTTTCTAATTTCCTTCTTCTTTACAAGTAGTAACTTGTAAAACATTTGAAAGCTCAATAAATACTATCATTATTATTTTAATTCTTCTGGAAGCAATATCAGATCGTCTTGAAGCATTTCATGTCTTCCAGAGGTAATCTCAAGTGTTCTGGAAGCTCATCAAGCCCTCTAATAGCAGAATCAAGTTTTGCAAAAATATTTCAAATCTTTTGGTAGCAATATCAAGTCATCTGGAGGCACTTCAAGTCATACATAGTTCAAGTCCTTTAAAGGTAATATGAAGTATTCTGGAAGCTTATTAAGTCTTCTAGAAGCAGTATCAAGTCTTCTTGAAATATTTCAAATCTTCTGGAAGCAATATCAAGTCATCTGAAAACTCATCAAGTCACCTGGAAGCACTTCAAGTCTTCCAGAGGTAATATCAAGTGTTTTGAATACATTTCAAATATTCTGGAAGCAATATCAAGTCGTCTCCAAACATTTCAAGTCTTCCAGAGGTAATATCAAATGGTCTGCAAGCATATCAAGTCTTCTGGAGATATAAGAAATATATCAAATATTTTAGAAACGTTTCAAATCTTTTGGAACCAATATTAAGTTATTCGAAAATACTTCAAGTCATCTGGAAGCACTTCAAGTCTTCCACAGGTAATATCAAGTATTTTGGATACATTTCAAATCTTCTGGAAGCAATATCAAGTCGTCTCCAAACATTTCAAGACTTCCAGAAGTAATATCAAATGGTCTGGAAGCATATCAAGTTCTCTGGAGATATTTCAAGTCTTCTGCAGATATTTAAAATCTTATAGAAGCAATATCAAGTCATCCGAAAGTACTTCAAGTCACCTGAAAGCACTTCAAGTCTTTCAGAGGTATTATCAAGTGTTTCGGATACATTTCAAATCTTCTGGAAGCAATATCATGTCGTCTAGAAACATTCCAAGTCTTCCAGAGGTAATATCAGATGGTCTGAAAGCATATCAAGTCTTCTGAAGATATTTCAAATCTTCTGGAATCAATATTAAAGTATCTGGATGCACTTCAAGTTTTCCAGAGTTGGTATCAGGTGTTTCGGAAACATTTCAAATCTTCTGAAAACAATATTAAGCCGTCTCGAAGAATTCCAAGTCTTCCAGAGCTAATATCAAGTGTTCTGGAAATATATCAAGCCTTCTAGAAGCAGTATCAAGTCTTCTGGAAATATATCAAGTCTTCTCGAAACATTTCAAATCTTCTGGAAACAACATAAAGTTATCTGAAAACACTTCAAGTCATATGGAAGCACTTCAAGTCTTCCAGAGGTAATATCAAGTGTTTTAGATACATTTTAAATCTTCTGCAAGCGATATCAAGTCGTCTCCAAACATTTCAAGTCTTCCAGAGATAATATCAAGGCTTTCGGATACATTACAAATCTTCTGGGAGCAATATCAAGTCGTCTCCAAACATTTCAAGACTTCCAGAGGTAATGTCAAATGGTCTGGAAGCATATCAAATCTTCTGGAGCTATTTCAAATTTTCTGGAAGCAATATCAAGTCATTTCGAAGCACTTCAAGTCTTGCAGAAGTAATATCAAGTATTTTGGAAATATATCAAATATTTTAAACATTTCAAATCTTTTGGAACCAATATTAAGTAATTCGAAAACACTTCAAGTCATCTGGAAACACTTCAAGTCTTCCAGGGGTAATATCAAGTATTTTGGATACATTTCAAATCTTCTGGAAGCAATATCAAGTCGTCTCCAAACATTTCAAGACTTCCAGAGATATTATCAAGGCTTTCGGATACATTTCAAATTTTCTGGGAGCAATATCAAGTCGTCTCCAAACATTTCAAGACTTCCAGAGGTAATGTCAAATGGTCTGGAAGCATATCAAGTCTTCTGGAACTATTTCAAATTTTCTGGAAGCAATATCAAGTCATTTCGAAGCACTTCATGTCTTGCAGAAGTAATATCAAGTATATTGGAAATATGTTAAATATTTTAGAAACATTTCAAATCTTTTGGAACCAATATTAAGTTATTCGAAAACACTTCAAGTCATCTGGAAACACTTCAAGTCTTCCAGGAGTAATATCAAGTATTTTGGATACATTTCAAATCTTCTGGAAGCAATATCAAGTCGTCTACAAACATTTCAAGACTTCCAGAGACATTATCAAGGCTTTCGGATACATTTCAAATCTTCTGGGAGCAATATCAAGTCGTCTCCTAACATTTCAAGACTTCCAGAGGTAATATCAAATGGTCTGGAAGCATGTCAAGTTTTCTGGAGCTATTTCAAAATTTCTGGAAGCAATATCAAGTCATTTGGAAGCACTTCAAGTCTTGCAGAAGTAATATCAAGTATTTTGGAAATATATCAAATATTTTAGAAACATTTCAAATCTTTTGGAACCAATATTAAGTTATTCGAAAACACTTCAAGTCATCTGGAAACACTTCAAGTCTTCCAGAGGTACTAACAAGTATTTTGGATACATTCCAAATCTTCTGGAAGCAATATCAAGTCGTCTCCAAACATTTCAAGACTTCCAGAAGTAATATCAAATGGTATGGAAGCATACAAGATCTCTGGAGATATTTCAAGTCTTCTGGAGATATTTAAAATTTTCTGGAAGCAATATCAAGTCATTTGGAAGCACTTCAAGTCTTGCAAAAGTAATATTAAGTATTTTGGAAATATACCAAATCTTTTGGAAACATTTCAATTCTTTTGGAACCAAACCCAAGTTTTCTAGAAGTAGTATCAAGTCGTCTCGAAGCATTTTAAGTCTTCTAGAAGTAGTATCAAGTCTTTTGGAAACATTTCAAATCTTTTGGAAGCAATATCAAGTCATCTGGATGTACTTCAAGTCTTACAGAACTAATATTAAGATTTTGGAAATAAATCAAATCTTTTGGATAGTTTAAATTTTTTGGAAGCAATATCAAGTTTTTTAGAAGCAGTATCAAGTCGTCTCGAAGCATTTTAAATCTTCCAGAAGTAATATCAAGTGTTTTAGAAGCATATCAAGTTTTCTAGAAGCAGTATAAAGTCGTCTGGGAGCATTTCAAGTTCTGCGAGCAGATTAAGTATTTCCAAAAAATATTTGCAGCAGATGGTGGGAGAAAATTGGGAAAAAGAAGTCCATAAAAAATTTTAAAAATTATTAAAAATGATGATATCAATTCTGATAAAATCAGCAACGATTTCATATGGATGCTTTTGCACTCAGAGTACCCATGTATTGTATTCGGCCGTTATATGCAGAGATGCTCTGCAACCATTAAAAATTTTGTATGGATATTAACACACCCAGAACACCCACATATCCGGCGCCTATGACAACTATAACAACAGTTTCAATAAGTGATAAAAGATGCGTAACTGGAAACCCCATTGTATTATATTAACAATATTTTTTTTAGATAAGCTTGTAAGTTTACTTCAAGTAACAGTTATTGACTGCATAAATCAATTCAACCCGTTTTGTTATCACCAATTTTCTCAAATACACAATCTGATTAGAACGTCGAATACAAGACATATTTGATCTCAGCACTAATATATCTTGTAACAACCGTACCGACATTTTGGACGTGGCCGGAAACCGACACGTATGTACGTTAAAATTGCCGTGCGCACTGATAGTAATCGTAGAGACGTGAACGACGAGCGATCCATTTTAAAACTCATCCCCCTGCGAAGGCGCCAGAGATAGTCCTCCCGGTATAATAAAAACCCGAGTGCCGTCATTGTAACTCAATGCTCTTTCCGTGTAGCTCCGAGAATTTATGTGAAGGATGAGTACGCTTGGGCGTTTTTTCTTTTCGCGCTTTACTTTCGCCCGGGGCATCCACTTCTTTTTCAATGATAATGAGGACATTGGAATGGACATCTAAACTATTTCGAAGGGGAAATTGTTGGCTGCTGTATAGATAAATTTAGATTAGGTGTAGTAAATAGCTTGATAATTAATGATTGAATCAGGGTATCTTGTAATCTAATACACCTACACCGATGTTATGCATGATGAGATATGATTGAAAATCGAATTGGTAATAGGTAATGTAAACTCTGTTTGCGCGAGCTCCGCGTCGTTTAATCAAGAAAATCAATATAAATTATGTTTCTAACTTCTAATCAGATGTAGGGGGAAAGAAAGGAATGAATTGAGAAAAGGAAATCTATTGGGTGAGAAATCGGCTATTAACGAAATAAGAGGAAAAAGTAAGGTAATCCCAGTGGTCTCCGAGCTCCGTTCACCGGCATTTTTCCTCATTCAATTCTTCCCTATCCATCTCTTGTAGTTGTGTATACGTAGACGTATACTACCTTACCACCACAACGTCGGATCTGGAGTCGTGGTGGCTCTCTGGGCTTTTCATGCGGGACACGTTCCGTTTACATGCGAATAAAGCAGTCCGAACCTTCATATACCGTCGGATTCCGCGTTATGCCTCCCTCGGGACAACGGGGGCAACGGTTGAAATTGCACCGCCATAGGGACCCTGCCATTGGGAGTCACTGCCGTAGATAGAGAACACCATAGGCGTCGCAGCCGTAGGTATGCCGAGCACACCGTAACGTTGGCGTCGGAGCCCTCAGGAGAGGAGACGAAGTGATGTTCGCCGGATGTACCGCGCCCATCGCGAATAATTAATGGAACGATAATTCATAATTCCAACCGACAACGCCCTGTCGACGACGACTCGCGAAAGTATAATGAACACATCGTACCATTTCGGCTGGTACTAATGAAATAGGGAAGAACGTACATGCGAACTTGCAGAGTGCAGTTGTTGCACCGTTGTCGTTTATAACCATTTACACGGACCTCGACTATTTCAACATTTCACTATTTCACCAAACTAATAATAGACGAGTAACAACGATAGTTATTTTACTAATAACTTAACCACATTAACGATTAGTTTTAATTCTGAATCTAATTTAAATTTCCCGAACATTTTAAATCATTCAGAACATTACATGCCCCAAAAGCAAATAGATTCAGCGATAATTTGGACTGGTTACTCCAATTAATATTATCTTTCATAATATGGCGTTTAACTGTTTAAACAATTCTTGATATTCACTACCGTTTAATTAGTATATGGAATAATCACATGCGGGAATATCATAATTTGGTTTATCGTTGTTAATACGTTTTGCGTGTTATCGTTTAATTGAGAGTAATGATTCAAATATAATAATTAAATGTTTAATTTATTTCGTTTAGCTCACTTATTCTTGAATAAAGGTTTCAAATTAGCTAAATTCAATCGAACGCAGAATAATTCAAAAAATTCGTAGAAGATTCATTGCGAAGCTTCAGAAGAAAGAAGGCTCTAGGATGGTATATAGGTAGTTCCCCCTTTATACCATCCAGTCCGGGAACTATAGCACCTTCAATTTATCTATGCAGTTATAACGTAATGTGACTTTGCAAGTCTGAACTGCACAGATAAACTGGAGGTATGTACAATCCCTAACACTGGACATCTTAATCGCAACAGTTGTCGGAAACACAGAAGCTTTTGTTTTGATTTATGTTACGGATGTATAAAAGAAGACTATTTCTCATCAGCATCTTGGGAGGTTGCAAAGTTGATGTTAATCGAAAAAACAAAAAGGAACGCAGTGCACGAGGCATCTTGTAAACCGATATGTATGTACTATCGAACCAAGATAAATCGCTACATCTCAAGAAAGACATAGAATAAGCCCCACGCCGTTGCTTTGCAGAATACGACCATTGGGCATACTCATTTTGCGTCGAGCCATGCGTCAATTTAAATTACTTTACCTTAACCAACATTATTGATATTAGAAATTGATAAAATAGTGAAAATTTTTTATTAAAATTAGATAAACTTAACCCTCTATTGCATAATGTTCCCTTTCGGGAACACAACATTCTAAACCAATAAAGTGGCCATATGTTGTATTAAGCGGCGAAACTGATAGATACATTATGAATATCTAGTTTAGTTTTCTACCTTTCGTAAATTTTTTGTCCGAGAGGTGGTGTTTGTGTTGGTGTGTTGCATTTATATACAATTCGCGTCGAATCAATGGCCACTTGATCATTTTGATTGATTTTAGAAGATCAAATCTAGTTTCTAGGGTTATTTTCTGGTAAGTATGTATTTTTTATACTTAGTTTCAAGTGTTAGGAGTAGAATAATGCATAATTCGATATATTTCGTTCGTTCCTTTTTTTGCAGCAGGTCATAACTTGTTTGTTCCCATTTGGGAACATTATGCTCAAAAAGTTAAAGTGTGCAATTATTTCTTATTTCTACACACAGACGATCCACAATGGATTTTCCGGGCGATTTTCCAACAATTAGACCAAGCGCTTTTTATGGAAGAAAAAAAGTTCAAGTTGATGCAATTCGAGATATTCCTTCAGATAGCGAGGATTCTGAGCTATCAGATGATGATGAAGGTAAATTTTATGCCAGTAAAAATAGTTTGGTCTTGATGTTCATATGCATATTTTTCTCTGCAGTGGAAGTACAGGTTCCTCACGACTTAGATGATGACGAGATTGAATCCCAGGATATTGAGGACCCAGACGACATACCTTTGACGCAGCTATTTGATCTTCCCCCAAATACGAGATTTTTCTTTTCAAATGTTGAAAATGTTACTTGGAAATCTTCAAAAACTAATAGAGATCCACAGGGTAATAAGTTTTTTGGAGAATGCGATCTTCCAGAATATATTTTAGAATTACAAAGTGCATATAGTCTATTCAAATTCTTTATGTCTGATGATTTTATATCTATGGTGGTTGAGCAAACATGTTTGTACAGCACACAAAGAAGACCTGACAGGCCTTTGAGAACTGATGCTAAAGAAATTGAGCAGTTTTTGGGGATAGCTATATGGATGTCTTTGATAAGGCAGCACTCAACGCGTAGGTACTGGTCGGCCAATACTAGAACACCACAAATAGCAGACATCATACCTCTCAATAGATTTGAGGAGCTGAAACGTTTTTTGCATTTCTCAGATAATACCTTAGCCACTGGAAGCACACATAAAATTATGCCGGTATTGAATCAAATAAAGAAATCCTGCCAAAAAATCCCTTTTGAGGAAAATTTATCCTGTGATGAACAAATTATTCCATTCAAGGGAAGAACATCTTTAAAGACATATAATCCCAAAAAGCCACACAAATGGGGTTACAAAATGTATGTCTTATCAGGAGTAAGTGGCTTCAGTACAAATTTTGAGCTTTGCAATAGTAAAGCTGACAAAAATCTATTGCCAGGGGAACCAAATCTTGGAGCTGCCAGCAATATCATCGTCCGTTTATGTAGACCAATTCCGAGAGACAAAAATCATAAGGTTTACTATGACAATTATTTTTCTGGTATAAATTTGTTATCCTATCTGGGAAAATTAGGCATACAAAGTGTGGCAACAATAAGATCTTATCGGCTGAAGGGCCTAAAAATGGTTAGTGAAAAAGAAATGAAAAAAAAAGGGACGAGGCTCACACATTGAGAAAATTGCAAATGTTGCTGGAGTAGATGTTCATGTTGTGCAGTGGTATGATAATCGATTAGTTACATTAGTTTCTACATTCTCTGGTACATTTCCACTTACCAAAGAAAAGCGTTTTTTCAAGTCGGAGAACTGCAAGAAAGAAATTGATCGTCCCGACATTGTTTCAATCTACAACATGCACATGGGAGGGGTAGATTTACAGGATTCTCTATTAGGATTGTATCCCATAAAATTGAAGAGCCGCAAATGGTATATGCGCATATTTTGCCACATGCTTGACGTTGTGGTAGTAAATTCATGGTTACTTTCAAGAAGAATCAATAAACAACTAAACAAGAATGAGAAGGTTTCTCTATTGGAATTCAAAACAATACTAGCACAAGATCTATGTCTAGTGGGAAAAATAAAGGCAAAAAAGAGAGGCCGACCTAACACTAGTGGCGCCAATACGCCCATCGACTCGCCTATTCCTTTCACACCTAAAAGAAAATGTTTGGAAGCACGTCCAACAAGAAACATAATATTGGATAATACTGGACATTGGCCTTTACAGACAGAAAACCGAGAAAGATGCAAAAAACCTGTGTTTAAATAAAGTAAATAATTGCTTCAAGTCATTTCACACCAAGTAAAAAAAAAATGTACTTTGAGCCCACAATGTGCCCATTTGGGAACACATTTTTTTTTCTCTACAAATACAAATTTTGAAAAAAAAAAAAACTCATAGGTGTCTTATTTCTATGCACATTTATCACAAAAAATGCAAAAAAAAATTTTTTCAAACTATAAAATAAATTATGCAATAGAGGGTTAACTTGAAGGAGTAAAAAATTAGTTCCTTAGTTTCAAATAAGTTTAAATATTATCTCTTATTTTTCATTACTAATATTAAATAGGTAATTTTTTCTGATTTCATTTATGACGAAATTTTAATGTTAATGAACGTCTTTATAATTTTAAGCCATTTACGACCATTAACGCACAGGGTCGGCGTGAAATACGGGTATACCGCGTGAAATTGGCTTACTTTTCTTTCTTACCATGTAGTAATTCATCTTGGTTCTATAGTACCATACATTGCGAACGAGGCATTGGAGTTCGACAATATATGCAGTGCAGAAGATACAGAATGTTGGGAAGATCGAGACGAAGACGCAATGCTGCGTGATGGTTTTATTCTACTCCTTGAAAAGGGATAATAAAGACCATGAAAGAATAGAGCGTAAGCAGCTACTTGGCAAAGAGTGAAGATCATTAAATGTAACACACATCAACGTATCAAAGGTAAACAGATATGAAGATCGATGTATAAAGAACAAAAAGATTGATAATCTTAGAAAGTATATGCTTAACAACAAACCTCTCCGATATTTCCTTCAGTGAAGAAGAAACAAATTTTTTGAATAAAATTTACAAATTTGCCCCGTCTTCAAACGTTAATTTACCCAAACTTGCAATAGACTTTGATATTATAATTAAAAACTATCCACAAATCAATGAAATTAAGAATCAATTAATCTCTTTTTTTTAATTTGAAAAATCTCAAAACAGTAATAATAAAAATAATTCTATTTTTAACCTTTCACATTGCAAAATTTTTAACTCAATGTATAAAAAGTTAACTGAAGAGGGTGTTATATTTATAAAGGCAGATAAAGGTGGGGGTGTTGTAATTATTGATAAAAATGACAAAGACAATTGAAAGAGAAAAGACAATGAGACAATGAAATTAGACAAAGCATAATTTTATGAGTAGTAATAACTATAAAAGGATAAATTTTAACCCCTAGATAAAATAGTTAAAAATACTAAAAATCTTATCAATTTATGTAAAGAGACACTGATGAAGTTTTTATTTTTCATTTTCTGAAGGAAAAGAAATATTTTTGTGGCTCATATTTTATAGCAATGAATCCTGTAGTCTCGAGATTGCATTTCATTCCCAAAAACCATAAGAAAGACATTCCCATTCGTCCTATAACAATTTTTAATTCTTCACCTACTGCTAACATTTCAAAATTTTTATTAATTATATTTAAATTAATTGATTTTAAACCAACTTTTACAGTAAAAAAAAACTTTAGAATTTATAAATAAAACTAAAATTCTTAATTTTCATAACAAAATTTTAATTTCTTTTGATATTACTAATCTCTACTCTAACGTTCCAATAAATTTAACACTAAATTTAATCTCAAATATTTTTAGTTTTCTTTGATAATGATATAACTATAGAACATGTTAACATTTTACTAAAACATGTTGTTACAAAAAATTTCTACATCTTTAATAATGAATTTTTTCATATATCAGATGGACTTCAAATGGGAATGCTATTATCAGGTCTTCTTGCGGTCATTTTCTTGGATCATATAGAAAATAATTATGTTATTAATAATGTCAACCCTTTCAAAAATAATATCCATTGTTGTATTCGTTATGTAGATGATGTGTTTTGTGTTTGGCAGGGAGATATAATGGTCCCAAAAATGTATTTCTTTTGTAAGTCATAATATTTATCAAATCATTTCCTTTGACGTCCCCTTCATAAAAGTCGGAATGTAAATGACAGAGTTACAGCTTGTTTTATAATCCCTATATACAGGTGTCTTTTGCTTACTAAAATTACATTCAAAATAGATGTGCTATACATCAATGGATTCAGGAAAAGTGACAGTTGCTTGAATCTCAAGATGTCGTCGGAAAAAAATTATTTGTAGCGTAAAACATAGAATTCATGAAACTCTTTCATTTCATACTTGGCTCATGAAAATCGGAATGTAAAAGGCAAAGTTATAACTCGGGTCGTTTTCTGTGTGACACAATGTATTTGAAGCGTCCATGTCGCCCAATGAGCTCATTGCACTGACATAGTAGACCAACTAATTAAAAAGCTAAGCTTTCCTCAACATGCCGAAATAGAATGGAGTTATACCACAATAAAAGACATCAACCTTTCATAAGAGATGAACTGACTTGTATTGGTAGCAGTATTCAATATAAAAAAAGAAGAAGGCGCTTGGGTCAGATAAGATATTGCCGCAAAACCAAATTTATAACAAATGCATAAGAAACACCAAATTCCCAAAGATTTGGACGACTCTTAAATTAATATTTATAGAGAAACCAAAGAAAACGGGACAAGGTATATCTTACAGACCGTTCTGCTTATGTGACACAGCTGGAAAGCTTCTTAAAGCTTTCCTAAAGGAAAGAAAAAACTGAGGCTGCAAACGATAAAGGCTTACTTCATGATACTGATGATACAGTATCATGTCAGTACGGTTATAAAAAAGGACGATCAACGGTTAAGGGTTTCACCAAGGTGTAAAGAGAAAGCTCTAAAAAATAGAGAGTTTTCCACTTTAGTCTTATTAAACATAGAAAATGCTTTCAGTTCGACCTTGTGGTAAAATCTCGTAACAACTCTGGAAGAAGCGAACATCAGTAAGCACTTTACTTGAAGACAAAGCAACATATGCTGTTAAAGTGGTCGTAAAAGATCTAGAAAAGATTGATTTAAAAGGGGTAGCTCAAAAAAAACGAAATGATATTGAGCATTTTCGATAGAAAAGAAATAAAAAGTTAAATGATGGTGAAGTATCTTAGAGTTTATTTAGACAAAAAATATGACTATAACAGCCATATAAAAGAAATTCCAAAAAGGCCATCTTACATGTCTAATTTGCTTTTGAGAACAATGCCAAATATGGCGAGTTGTAAGGTGAGAACTCCAAATTGGTGCAAGATTTTAAAGTATAAACGGTACAGGGAGATACTAACAAAAATAAACAGAGGACTGGAAATAGGCAAAACATCATCTTATAAGACAGTTTTTGCTAAAAGCATTGAAGTAATAGCTGGTATGCCACCAATAAAAAGCTTGGTCCAGGAAAAAGATATTGATATATACGCAAAAGAAAAGAAATTTAAGAAAGAAATTGGAAGAAGGGTAGTGGATGATTGGTAATCGAGATGGGATCAACATGGAGATTGGATAAAACCTGATTATCACCTGGCGCATTTTCTAACAAGCCACTGAATTTTCGGTACTTACCTGCTTAGGATAAGGATACATACATGCATGTTGGTACTATAGGCCAAAAGACGGTCCTCTACATATTTAATACATAATTCATGTGCAACGAATTGAAAATATAAAGAACAATTTGTGAAAGAAAGTGTAACATAATGTAAAGGTTTACATCGGGAGCAAATAAAAAGTAATAGGAATGTATGGTCATTTTCATTTTATATCTGTCGCCCAAAATACAATGAGTATGTCGTACAGAAGGAGGTTCATGGAAGAAAGAAACAATGACATTGCACTGATATGACGGTTTCCGGAGAAAAGAAGGGGAAGAGTTTTAGTCGGTCGGCAATCCAAGAGGGAACCCCACTCAACACTACCCAGATTTTCAACAATTCCATCGATTGCAAATGATTAGACGAGAAATGTAACACTCAAAGTATCAATTTGTAAGATAAGATCTGACAGGCTTCGTTCAAATCGTACAATTTTATGTTTCCCTCTTACATCACTTCATCGTCTACGCAGGCTAGAATGGAGTAACGAAAGAGCCATTTAGCCGCAAGAATGGCATTGAATGTTGGTTGTAAGAGTTGTACGGATGCAGAATGTAAAAATATAACATTTATTGTGGAACGCACCCCATGCAATATGTTCATCATGAATGGTGGTAACTTAAACTCCGCTTGTTATAGAAGCAATGTGCTAGAATACGTTGTGCTTTCGTAGCTTCAAGGTTTGAGACATCATCCAACAAAGTAACGATCTGATCCATTGTTTCATGAACGTTATCGACAGATCTGCCTAGCGTCGGAGTGATTAAAACCTTATTAGCGAAACTTGTCCTAAGATATCAATATCATGGTTCAAATGAACTAATTGATTCAATTGAACCAGTTTTTGACATCGAAGGTTGCAACATGGCATCCTACACATCAAACATTTTTTCAAAGGACGCACGGCAAAACCCGATAGCTTCTAGTTTTAGCTCCAGTATTAGTCCTAGTAATAGTTGTAGTGTTAGTTCTAATATAAGTTAACTAACAGTAAATGATTTCTACCCCACCTTCTCATACCACAAACGTGGCACATATCACTTGATAGCATGCCACGCCGACTAAAAGAGTGCATTACAAATTGTGGTGGGGCAACTCATTACTGAAAAAATTGTTCTAATTAAAGATATCGTTGATAAATATTTCAATAAAATCGTTCAATAAATTTTTATGGAAGTCACTATATAACAATTAAATGTTGAATTTATTTCGTTTAGCCCATTTATTCTTAAATAAACCTTTCAAACTACCTAAATTCAATCGAAAAGAAAATAATTCGAAAAATTGAACATTAAAGAGCAGCAAATCTAGCCTTCTATGTCGAACACGATCCAGAATTCCTAAAAAAATAACCGTGGAAACGGCGCAGTTTAAAGAAGAAAGAAGACCGGCAATATCGGCAGAGACAAGGATGTTGGGGCAGCAGGACCACGTCTCAGAGTGAGGCAACGAACGAACGTTCCCTTAATCAAACGCCGATATCAAGTTTCAAACTGTTTTCGCTTCCGCTTTCAAATATCCGAGAGCTACTGCCGAACCTCAATTTAATAATGCCACCGGTGAACATCAAAACCAAAAGGGAGACATCGTTCATTCGGTTACGCTTAATGTATTGTTTGAGAAGTTCGAATTGTATCCCATCATTTTCAACTGAAATTCTAGTTTTCAGTTTAAAAGTAATTTTATTCTGTTCTTTTGGGCAAAAACGGCTAGTATAAAATGCGTAGAAAAAAAAGCACGTGATAATATCGATCGCGGGGATAAAATAGGACCCCGGGAAACGTACGCAAACAAATTAGATATGTGAGAGTCGACCATTAAAAGCGAGACAAAAGGGGGGAACAATGGGGCACGAACTAACAGCCGACACTCAGAATATTCTTATTTACCTCTTTAACAGCAAGACGTATTTGCTTTCAGACCAGCTACCCCAACCGTCAGCGAAAATACGGCCTATCTGTGATCGTATCTCGTTGTCATATTCCCTTTTTTTAACTAAAAAGGAAGATAAGAATACAATAACAAAGGAACACAGGGAAAACTAATTATAAAGAACACATTAATTGTTTTCTGAATCGAAACAAAAGCGGAAAATGAAGCTATTATTATCTACGCGAAATGAGTGTGCTCAAATTCATTCGCTATTAGGTTCAGCTTCATTTAATGTGACATAAAACGGAAAATTTGCAGATGCATTTTTCGCATTTTAAGCACGCCAAAGTTAATTGGGGTGCATATGAAATTTTGACGTTACATAGCCTAGAGCCATTTGTAATAGTATGCTAAAATCAAGTACATTATCACACATGTATTAAGAGAATTAATAATAAAAATAATTCATGTTTGTAAATAGTAAATCGGCAGAACGCGAATAAATAAAACGATGATATCTGAAATTTTTTTACTTTTTTCCTGTAATCATGGTGCACTATTTGGGGTGACGATGCGAAAATTACAACACGGTTCTCGTTGGCATACACATGTTGCCTTCGTTATTGGATTGTAATTATAGGTACACAATGGGAAAAAGAAGTGAAATATTGTTTGATTTCTGTATAACGGGGTACTTTTTTTGTACTTTTGCTCAATATAAACGAAGGCTATTAAATTGATAACGTATTATCTGAATCATAAAAATTAGTATTAGATGGAGAATTAGTTAATTTAAAGAAAATGTAATTTTTTTGAGAATTGCCAAAGGAAACCGGAAAATGTAAATACTAAATAGCTTAATTAATAATTAAATAAATGATTCGATTGGGTTGGGTTTCGACTTTTTTCAGGAACAAGTTATGAACCTAACCTAATCCAACCCAAAACTAGAAACAGATGGGTTAGGTTAGTTGTAACCTAACTTAACAATCTTAAACACTCTTAAGAACAATCTATCAGACGAGATAGTTTAGGGAGCAATTTTCCTCAAAAACTACTTTAAACTTTGTGAGGATTCTGTAGAAGATTGCAACCCAATTAGAATTATATTATTATTCTGTTATTACTATATAATAGAATAATAATATATCTATTAATATTATACTATTATTATTATATAATAAGTTTAAAATGTTGATTGTGATCCCAACTCAATTCAAAACTAGAAATAGATGCTTTTAGTTAGGCTACAAACATACCTGGTATAGCAACATATTGAACTCTTGATCCATACAAAAGTAGGAAGTGAGGTTCTTCAGAAATGAGGTCTCGTTCTTAGTTACAAGTAACCAAGATAAACTAAAAGTTAATGCCGTAGGTTGGAGAGTTACAGACGCGGGATTAGCACGTCTAAGAGATTTTTAAAAACTGCTCCTTCTAAAATTGCCAATTGGTAGATAGCCAAAATATTGATGGACTGGGAAAATAGCAGAAGCGAGAAGGGAATGTATGAGATATCAAGGGAATTGCAGAGACAATGTGGCAAAGGAAGAGAAGAGAATAAGATGTCTGGAATGCGGTATATCAAGCACTTACAAAGACTAGCTACTCGGGGTACTGGAGAACTAGACCAAGACACGATCAACAACCCTTAGCTCCCTTGAAGCAAATCCAGATTCCTTTCTACGAGTCTTTAATGACTATCTGGAAACTGGATGTGTTCCGCAGATTTGGAAAGAGGGCAAATTGCTTCTGATAAAATAGCCTGCAAAACTTGGCGTACCGTCCCCCTTTATCTGTTAAGTGCAATTGAAAAGTTGCTCGAAAAACTGCTACTCAACAACCACACTCTTTTGTGGAAGAGGAATGAACGAGGAGGAAGACCAAATGGTATCGAAGATTGTGAATCTTTCGGATGATGGGAAATCGGAGGGGGAAGTACTATTATTTTCCCCCTATTCACGGGACATACGACGTAGAAATGTATGTTAAAAAGTAACGGGCATTGTTTTATATGTGTTGTCTTATGGTGAGGAAGAAGGAAAGATGTTAAAAATTATGGAAGAAAAAAGAAGTTGAAGTTTTGGTTTTTGGGTCTTCGACATAATGCCTTTCAGGCGGTTCTAGAGCAGGAAGAACAGGAGAGATTTTTAGTGGGTAATTCGGGGCTAGGTTAGTCACACACTCCCGGCCAAAGTACTGAAGTTTTCTAGCCTACAATGAAAACCTAAGGCGCCAAGAGTAGACGAGGGTGCAGAAAACATTTTCCCCTCCTCTGCGTAAGAAAAGGGTCAAGTTCCAACTAACCCAACCCAACTGAAAGAAGTCCTGAAAGACGTTTGAAATGTTGATTGTGGACCCAACCTAAAAGACCAAAGACCAACCTAAAATCAGACGGATTGAGATTCGTCATATAACATTTTGAACTTTGTGGGATTTCTGAAGTTTCAAATTGGGTTAGCCTGCTACCTTCAGAAATCATTTCAAATTTGTTTCCAAAGAAAGTTTCAACCCAACTCAACCCGAAGGTTTTGGTTTTAGGTTGGGTTGGGTTAAAATTAATGAATTCCACGAATTTGTAATCAATTTTATGAGACCAGTCAAACGAAACCAGAAGATGTAAATGTCTGTAAATATTGGTATCAATATAAAACGAAACCAGAAGTTGTTAATGCCTGTAAATGTTGTAAATGTACCAAAGACCAACCTAAAATCAGACGGATTGAGATTCGTCATATAGCATTTTGAACTTTGTGGGATTTCTGAAGTTTCAAATTAGTTTCAAATTGGGTTAGCCTACTACCTTCAGAAATCATTTCAAATTTGTTTCCAAAGAAAGTTTCAACCCAACTCAACCCGAAGGTTTTGGTTTTAGGTTGGGTTGGGTTAAAATTAATGAATTCCACGAATTTGTAATCAATTTTATGAGACCAGTCAAACGAAACCAGAAGATGTAAATGTCTGTAAATATTGGTATCAATATAAAACGAAACCAGAAGTTGTTAATGCCTGTAAATGTTGTAAATGTGATCATGTGTCTTCCGTGATAGAAGACACAATGTCTGAAATTAAGGAATAACTATTTAACAAAAAATTAAATAAATATGTATTGTTTTAATATACGGATTCTTTTGTTAAGCAGTGTATGCAACGCGGACTCTACGGAATAGAACAGAAAAATAAGTTGGTGCTAAAAAAATGAAAATAAGAAAAAAAAATGGTGCTAAATTTAAATCGGGTACTCTTATCACTACATTTTTTCGAAATATTGTAACAGAAAAAGGTTGCAATCCCAATCCTAAACCAGAACATTAATTTAAAAAACCTATATATTTGGGTTATGTTAGATTGAATTACTACCTTCTTCAGAAATAAGTTTGATGTGTTTTGTAAAGAAGATAGCAACACAAATCAACCCATACCAACCCGCAACTAGACACGTTGAAACCGAAGAAGATTGCTAACCAACCTACTTCAAACTTGTGGAAGAAGGTGGTATCTCAAATCAACTCGAAACTAGAAATGTTGCAACTATCTCAGAAACCAAGACTATTGGTTTGCGTTACAACCTTCTTCAGCAACAATTTTGAAATGCTTTCTGAAGAAAGTAGCGACCCAACCCTAAACTAGAAATGTTCCAACGAAAGAATGTTAGAACCCAACCCAACCAGAAACCAGAACCTTCCAAAACCAGAAATATTGACACCAAAGATCTGGAACGTTTGAGTTGGGTTACAACTTTTTTTCAGAAATAACTTTGAAAAGATTTCTGCAGGAGGTAGCAGCCCAACAAAAACCTATCCCACCCAACCCAACCTGACCGCCAACATAACCTAACCCAACCCAATCCAACAGCGAATCAAATCGCTTGAAAAGATTTCTGAAAAAGGTAGCAACCAAACTCAAAACTAGACACGTTGCAAGCAAAGGACGCAATCCAATCAGAAGATAGAACCTTTGGGTTGGGTTACAACATTTTTCAGAACCATCTTTGAAATGATTTTTGCAGGAGGTAGCAACCCAACAAAAACCCATCCCAACCCAACTGCGTACCCCACCCAACCGAACCCGACCGCCAACACAACCTAACCCAAACCAACTCAATCCAACCGCGAACCGTAAGTCACACGTAGCCTAAAGCCACTTCAGGCACATACACTAATATCCAGGCTGCCATCCAAATCACTTCAAATTTGTTTCTGAAGAAGATGGTATCAAGGGATTCCAATTCCAAAAATCCCCGGATCCTGTTTATATTTAAATTTTTTAGTTATCCCAGTATATCAATTATAATTTCGGGATTTTCGAGATGTTTATGTCATTAATTTACTATTTTTATAGAATAAGATTCGATTTATCGATTGATACTGCAAACCCATAGTCGACGTTACTTTTTCTCAATATTCGTGTATTTTCCGGAGCTAAATAAGGTTATTTATAGATTAGGTAGTGCAATCAGCGCCCATAAGAGTGTTTTAATCCCGAAATCTATAAAAAACCTTCTTGATTGTAATCCCTAGCGCAAAACTTAAAATTGTGCAACCAAAGAAGGTTGCAACCCAACCCAATCAGAAACCAAAACGTTTGGATTGGATTGCAGCATTCTTCAGAGAAAACTTCAGAAAAACAGAGGAAATGTTTTCTGAAGAAGAGTGCAACGTAACCAGAAACAAGGAACGTTGCAACCAGAGAAGGTTGCCACCCAGCCCATTACAAACTTTTTTGTTTTTTTTTCAAACCGTTTTTGAAGACGGTCAACGTTTTTGAAGAAGTCAACTCAACTTGTAAGTAGAAATGGTGCAACCAACAAAGGTTTCAACTCAACCTTTTGACCGTTGGATGAAACATAAGCAGATATACAAGTACTTAGAAAGACAGCTTCTTTTGTGCGGGAGAGATTTGAGTATTTAGAGATTCATCGCATTGGCTGATGGTGATCACCTGACGCCAGTACATTCAATATCAGTCAATCCGATCTACCCTCCAAATACCCATATCTCTCTCGCTCAAGAGACAGCTTTAAGTGCGTGTATATCTGCTTATGTTTGATCCTTCAGTCAAAAGATTGAGTTGCAACGTTTTTTGGTTGACTAATTCTAGTTTCAGGTTGGGCTGGGTTACTATTCATTGTAGAGGTCTTTATTAAAAGTCTTCAGATGCACGGCTAAACCCAACCCAACCCAACCTTACATATATGATTTGAAGTAAAACTAGACAAACATAAGAAGTAGAATCATTCGGGTTACTCTTGAGAGATGTACGACTAAATCCGAATGTTTCTAGTTCTAGAATGAGATCTAATGATATAAAACTAGATCTAACAGTAGACCTAGAAGTGGAAAGTTTTGGGTTAGCCATTAGCTCTTAGGTTTAGGATGGCGCTGAACGTAGATTTACCAAAATTACATAATAAAAAATTCGTTGATAACAGTTAATTACATCGTTGCGCCCTCTATAGGGCAGGTTTAAATTTAAGCGTACAAATTGCGGTGAAAACTGTAAATACTGATAAATAGGTTTCAAAAGGAAATTAAAGCAATCTACAAAGACTCAAAAAGGACTTTAAAAAGAATTAAAAACGGGAACTTCTTTATCCTAATCCAATTTTTTGTTAAAAAATATTTATTAGAAAGAAATGATTTGATAAATTAATTATTATTAGAGTTGTTATCATTCAGTTAGTCTCATCATAATTCAAAAATCGTGATAAATTTTCCGTAATAATGTTTTTTTAACTCAAAAGAGAGTGGCACAATCAAGGCGCTCCCGCTTTATCCGCGCGCAACAATACAAAATCATTACCGTTTTCCATTCAACCCCGAAGATTCCGCGATTGTTCCCTTAGCATTGGGATTGTTGGGGATCCGATATAAAACTCGTACCATTCAAAAGCCGGATACGGTTTAAAATAAATCCTTTGTTTTCTTTAGGCTTCACCATAAAAAGAATGTCTCAAATCACGTTTTAAAGCAAAAAAATTAAAATCAAAAAGGATATTAAAGGAATCGAGATTTACATGTATATTAATTAACAAATAGAAGAAATTATTTTATTTATAAATTCAACATTTAATTTTTGATTTATTTCACTGGTACATAAGAAACTTTGAATCCGTTCGATGTGGAAAATATTTTCGGTAATAATAAGTTCATTTTCTCTAAATATTTATTTAGTTCTACTATCATAGTCATTGAAATTTGTACTGTGGGGATTATGGGATCGTTCGACCACTGGGTAACCAAATCATCGCATTCATTCACGTATTTATATAAGATTTTCGAAACAAATTCGTCCAAATAATCGTTAGGAGTTCCAAAAATAACGTTAACATTTCTTTCTAATATCCACAAAAGAACATAATTACTTTCAACGTCCGAAATGGGACAATGCAAAATGATTTTGCACATACCAAGAACTGCGTCGTTTAATAATGATTTTATTACAAGAAAAGAGTCATTTAAAGGATCAGTTTTAATTATTTTAGTGTCGTGTAAAAAGGAGATGGTGTTGGACCAAATTCTAAATGAATCAGGATTTAAAACAACCCCTAACCAATTTGAGCAAATTTCACAAGAAATTATTGAAGATTTAGTGATATTTTTAAATAAATTTGGATTTAAATGAATGTAAGAATAAATGTAGAAAAAATCGGTTGGATCAGGATCTAAAGATTTCGTGGTTTTATTTCCATGACAAAACCAATTAGAACTATCGATATTTTCGCATGGAAGAGGTAAAACTTTTTTAAAACAAACACCCCCTGATAAAATCGTCTCGCATTTAACACATTGCATGTAATAATCAACGTTTTTCTTAACCTCAACATCCAAAATGTTTCGATTTTTTTGAGGAACATCAACTAAGAGGACTTGAGACGAAAATGTACCAAAATCATTTTTTGTAAAGCACTTAAACGATAAGAAACTCTCATTGGCGTTAAAATTAACACAACTAATCTTATCAGGAACTAAAAATTTATCGCTATAAGGAATTTCAAATAATTTTTTACCCACAACAAACGATTTACCATCATAAACAACACCCCAATTATCTCCTAAACACTTAAAATCTAATTCTAAATTTACAATAACATTAATTGATTGAAGTTTCGGACGTATTTCGATTATAAAGTTTTTAAACGAGTTATTTCTCGTCCCCATTATTTTTGATTTCCCTTACAACTTTTTTTAACACACCACTTTGTTCGAACGCTTTAAATATATCGTCCGTTTCGCGAACTGTGTACGGTAAAGTCACCCTTTGATAATAATCAGGTAATAATTCAATGTTGTTTATCACATTAGCTAAAAGGTGAGCTCTTTCGGCCAAAATTCCAGGCGCTTCGTGTCGTAAATAAGAAAAATGGATGTGAAGATGATAATAAGAAGGTTGGTAATGAAGATATATTCTTAATTGCGATTTTGGTAAACCATATTTTTCTTCTATTGCTTTCTAAATTCAAAATTACTTAATTTGATTGATTTTTTTGATTTTTTTTATACTTACAGAACCGTTATTCATCACGTTTTTTAATAAAGGTAGATGTTCTTCGGTTAGGTCCCTTAATGATTTTAACCCCCTCACGTTCACTATTGCTATTAAATATAAATTATCAAGAGTTGTTCCGTTCCATTTTAAATCTGGTAATAAAATAAAACCTATTTTGGGGTCGGAATCTTCGAAAATTATCCGGTCAGCTTCGCATTTATGGTCTAAAATGTTATACACCCACTAAAAAAAATAGAAATGTAATAAAATAATTTGTGGGTTGAAATTATTTACTTCTAGGTTATTATCACACTTTTTTTCAACAATTGGTTGAACCACTTCTTTATATTGTTCCCCAGTTTCATTCACAATGTGAAATGTACAAACAGAATATTTTTGGATTTCCCTATCAGTGGCAGGATGAACAATTACTGCTTTTAAACCTGAAAATACATTAACATTTTATTGTTCATGCTTTTTTTACTCGCGCTGGTACACGCATTGGACTGAGACCGTGTTCCTTAGGCAAACAAGATATGGTGTTTATTATAACAAAATCTGTTAATGGATATACAGACGCAAGTTTTAAATTAGCTGTAGATTTTTTAGGGACTGTTAAGTTTGGAGCCATAGTTTTCCTCACATGAGCATATCTGTTAGATAAGCTAGCTATAAGATACCGCTAAACTAATAGTTTCCAGTGTCGCCTGTCTTACCACTAAAGTTACTTTCAAGAAATTCAAGAAATTGCTTGCAATTATTAATTGGAACATCTACTTTCCAAAAATGAAGTTAATATTGAGATATCTTACTTAGTTCTTGAGATATAAGCTGCTGAACTCAATTGGGATTTTTCCAGTATTTTGTATAAATATAAAAATTCCTAAAAAATTGCTTTTTTAAAAAAATTGTTATGAAATTACTTTCAATTACTAAGCAGAAGAAGATAGTAAACGAGTCTTAGAAGTTGAACCAATTTAATTTATCTTGAATAATATTTTACAAAAAAGCACCGTAAATAAATAAACTGAACTCTCTAGGAACATCTCGCGCATCATTACGTCGAATATTACGCCATATCATTGTTTTTCATTGTTTCATTTATGCGTTCTTCTGCTGGTTATTTTTGGCAAATAAAAGCTAACAAACTCAAGTTTATTCAATCGCAGATCATTCTAGAAATAATACCAATGATAATTTAAATAAATTAAACAATAAACTGTCAAAATATCATAGCCTTCTAATAAAAACACGACCGGCTTCCAGCATTTTGTGTAGGATTTTGAAAAAATACTCAATATGAAGAAAACTATAATAAATAGGTATAGCAATATTTATAGATAATTTGTAGAGAATTAAATTCCCGTTTAGATAGGCTAAAAGGATACGGTGCGTTCCATTTAAAATTTTCGACTTTCTCACAATTGAATACAGCGAAATGGTAATTCAATTTTTGACCACGCTGTATAAGGTACATTGATATAACAAGTGACAATCTATTTAACAGCATATGATGAGTTATTGTACCAATGCAAAACGTTTTTGAATTAACGTTGGCTGAGATATGGGCTTGTAAAGACCATGGTGATATTTGCCAAAAAACACTTAAAATCAAAATAACTCGAAAACAAAAAACGATAGGTTATCAAAGTCAACATATTTTCTTACGTGTAATTGAATGGTGTAATAAAAACTATAGCATTCCATTTAAAATAACGAAGTTGAGGTCTACTTCCGGTAGACCGGAAGTGGTGGCCATCTTGAAAATATTTTAAATTAATAGATCGGAATGAACAACCCATGTTACCAAAATTTCAAGCCTCTACGAATAATGGAACCTAAAAAAGTTCTAATGAACCAGTTACGTGAGACACCTGTATATTGAAGGCATATCATCATTTTTCCTTCATAACTTATAGTATGACCAAACGCAATTTACATAAAATGACTTTATTATGTTAGCGACACAGTACTATACCTTTTCTAACCAACAGAGCAGTGAAACCAGACTGGCTGTCCAATGTGTGTACCAAAAAGTTAAAAATATTCATAATAATTGAAGACATAAGTGGATAAAGGTGTCATGTCACATTTTTAAACTTTTGAGTAAACTAGCATAACACATCTTAAACTGGAACTTTCTTGTGAAGTTCTGGATTCAATTTATTGTAACCTCAAAAAATAGTAATAAATAGAATATTTCCTATCACGTACTTTCTTATTAAAGAAAAACATCCTTTTCTGGAAAAATTAAGATATAGTGTACATAACACCTTTATCCACCAACTCTCAGCTTGAAAAGTTATTTCTTTTATCATGAATGAAGGTGTCATGTAACATCTAAATCTATATATTTTTGAAGATATAGAAAAAAAGCAAGATGACAGAATGAAAAACACTTCAATTTATAGTTTAAACTATTTTATTTATAGAAATTTATAAACTGCTTATGAACTCAAAATATGAAACAAATAAAAAATTTAAAGTAAATAGGTATAGATAAGCAACTAATATGATGTTCTCCTTTTCTGCTTGGGATTTAGACTAGTTTGTTCCAACACATCTTTATAGTACCATCTGTAATCCTCTTCAACGAACTTTATTTGTTCTTTCAAGTTGGCAATTTTTTCGGTAGTTAAACCCCCACATTTAGGTAATACGTTTAGAGTAACTTCCCCAGTTTGAATTTTCCTTGCACCTTTCTTATGTAAATCAACCTGCAGAAACGGTGAATGAGAGTCTAAATTTGTTTTATATAAATAAACTCCAAAACTGTCTACTCTAATCCATTTGACACTGTCTCGTAGATTAATCTTCCCGTTAATAGTGTTCTTAGTTTTTTTATATAAATGAAGTTTCATTGGAAGTTCTTCTAAATTATAAAAAAGATTTTCCATATTTAAACATAAACTATGTCTAGTACTTGCAGATCTGATAATCTCCCGATATTGGTCCGGAATAAAAATATTTTGATGCTTTCTGAGTTCTTTCTCAATACGACCAAAATCTCGATCTGAGTCGAGGTAGCTGTGGCCAACCTCACGAAATTTATGATCTATGACTCTGAAAATCTTGTTTAGAATAAAATACTGGTAAAGACAAAGGATGGAGAAATTCTTATTTTGCCCTGCACATGAATCAGGCCAAATTATCAAGTGATCGACATCAGGGTGTTCTTTTTTGAGTAATTTGCAGAACCTTAATAAACAACTTCCAATTTCGTTACTGCCTCTATTGGCAATGTCTTCTGTCCAATTAAAAAAATATGACTTGTGGTCTGAATGAGTGATGCAGTGAATACCAAAGTTGTAAAGCCACATTTGTCTCAAGTAGAAAGCCTTTGATGTTGATAATTTGGGTAATGGCATAGTTTGTTGTAAATCCATGGTTATGTAACATTTTGTTCTATCACTTGTTGGTATTTGCCTGTCTACTTTTTGGGAATAAAAGGCATATTCCCAGTTGTTTTTGTGTTCAACTGAATTTTCTCCAGCATCACATATGCTGCAAGTGTCACTTTTTGGGTGACCAAAAGACAAATTAAACTTTGTTTCAAAAATATGTCTATAGAATGAAATTTTGACCATGTATTTATCATCCAGTTTGTTCTCCTTGCAATGCTGTATATAAAGCTGGTAAAGTTGATTCACATTATGTAAAGAGGACAGATATTTTTTGTTATGATTTTTGTTACGGGAGTAATGTGATTGTTCAGCAGGAAACATATTAACATGATTAATGATGTAGTTGATAACATCCTCACCTATCTTATGAGGGCGATTTATATGATGCCCTCGCTTATCTGGAGAAGGAGCAGACTGGCCAGGTTTTAATTGTTTTTGTGTTATTTCAATTTTTTTTCTTCCTATTTTATATAGAGAGCATAAAGCATCTTTACACACTGGTATCAGCTGCTTATCATAAGTAATTGCATATTTAAATGAGTAATTTTTTGATGTCTTTCTGCCTAATCGGTGACGAAGAACTGGCTTAATTTCGACGCTCTTGAAAATCAGGATACTCTTACTATTTACATCTAAGCTGTAAAATTTCTTCAAAATTGCTTTTCTGTCTTCAATGTTGAATTTATCAGAACAATTCATGCGACATTTCTGTTTGCAGAGTACTCCTTCCTTTATTGTCTTTTTTTCCATAACTCTTCCAGTTTGTGATACATATTCTTGACCCTTTTGCCTTAATAGAGCAGCTTTTTTCCGTTTCCATTTTTCTGGATTACGGGTTCTTTTTTTGGAAACCTTAGGCTGCAATTCAAATATCTTCAATTTTTTAACTTCTGGGCCTTCAGCAATATCATGAATAGCATTACTTGTTTCTTGTCTGTTAGAAGAGTCTATCTTCCTTTTCTGCTTCGATTTCTTTTAGTTTCAATTCTGTATTTAATAATTGTTTCTTAATATTCTGCTGCAAGTTGACATCCGAGTTTTGATTATTTATCGCTTGTACTAACTCAAGCATCCGTTTACCCCTAGATCCCATAATGGTTTACTTATATTTGCTAATAAAAATCGCTTTTTAAATGAAACACTCTATAAACACTGTCTAAAAATAATGTTACACAAGAGGAACATAACCTCAAAATATGACATGATACTTCACAGCTAACCTGAACCCTTCAAATTTTGAGCTGATAAAGGTGTCATGTAACAAAAACGTAACATAACACCTTTCTCCACTAGATAATATATGTAGCATGTGCGACTGCAACTGTTATCAAAGTCAACATATTTTCTTATGTATAATTGAATGGTGTAATAAAAATTATAGCATTCCATTTAAAATAACGAAGTTGAGGTCTACTTCCGGTAGACCGGAAGTGGTGGCCATCTTGAAAATATTTTAGATTAATAGATCGGAATGAACAACCCATGATACCAAAATTTCAAGCCTCTACGAATAGTGGAACCTAAAAAAGTTCTAATGAACCAGTTACGTGAGACATCCTGTATATTGAAGGCATGTCGTCATTTTTCCTTCATAACTTATAGTATGATCAAACGCAATTTACATAAAATGACTTTATTATGTTAGCGACACAGTACTATGCCTTTTCTAACCAACACAGAGCAGTGAAACCAGACTGGCAGTCCAATGTGTGTACCAAAATGTTAAAAATATTCATAATAATTCATAAAGATAGCTTAATATTCTCGCATACTTACAATTTAAGCTTCCATTAACTAAATACTCATAATTCCCATAAATATTATTATGATAAATCTTATTCAACGAATTATTTTTATGAAAGTATTCACTATTGGAGGTTAAATGGTCATCTTCAAACGCAGTTTTCTCCAAAATCACCAAACCTTTTCCATCAACACCCTCAAAGGACCCCAACAGAGACACCGATTTACATTTCGTATTATTACTCAACACCTTGTCGATTGTAAAATCAGCTAGGTTTTTGATATTCGTATGAATGGACTCTTGACCGTCGTCTGCCGCCTCTGTTATCTTTTGCTTCTTCGTTGGGGGACAAAGCAAATCTTCAGATTCAACAACTTCCTTCAACAACGTTTTTTCGCCGGTTTCCGCCATTTTTAACTGGCTTTGTTTGCGTTCGTGATTTCGTTACGAACCAATAGATGTCATCAAAATTAATTTAATAAATAAAAGGATAATCAATTTAAATCAAGTTTATTTTATTTAAATTAGAAACAAAATTAATTAAATATTTTTTTGAAAAATAAATGCAATAAATTTAAAAATAAACTAAAAATTTTTAAAATTAAAAAGTATTCTCTTAAATATAGGTGGAGCCACCCCTAATTTTGACGTTTTCCAACTTTAAGGTTATATACCTAAAGTTTTATCTAATTAATAATTTACTTTGAGTGTATTACAGTGTTTTCCTGGTAACACGTGCTGATAAACCCCTTATTACTCATCGATTTAGCACAATTTATCTCATATATATAGTTGAGAAGTTCCACCTTCACTTCATTTTTGTTGTGGTAAATACTTCAATATATACTCATTATTGTGTTATATTAAATCATTTCTTGTTAGCATACTTAGCTCAAAATGTTTAAATCATTCTGGAATTTCATTGAATTTTGGTACTTAAGGTATTTACTTGTAACTGAACTTTATATGGTGGAAAAATGGGAGCGTATAATGATCCGTATCCTTTACTAAAGCATTCAATTTCTTTGAAATTAAAGGAACGATATAATTATTAATTTATTCCTTAATTTTTCTTTTAGATGTTATATTTGTGGTGATGTTTTCACTAATATCAATATTTAATGTGATGGTGGTAACGGAAGGGGTTAAATATTTTAAAACATTTTATGAGATAGAATAATATCAAGCTTTTCCATAAACTTTATGTATTTATTAGATTTATTAAGTTTAAGTATTTTGTATTAATGTAGTTTAATAATTAAAGAAAGATTGAATCTTAATTATCAAAAATCATGTTTTGACATAACCTAAAAATTTATTATAATTTTATTTTTAATTAAATTATATATATTAATTATTTATTAAAAAAATTTTTTTAATGATATCTGTTTATAAGTATATTATAAATTAAAAGAAAACCGGAAAGATCAATATTAATTAATATAAGATTAAAAATTATTAAAAAATCATAACCTATAATATGAAAGGAATCAATCAAGCCAACCTCAAAAAATAAAAAATTGTTGATTAATGAAATCATTTTAATATAACTTTTTAAATTATTATTAAATATAAATCTTAATTTTACTAAAGCAACGATTATAAAATATATTTAAAACAGGTTAAGTATTGATTCCAAATGAAAATATCGACGAGATACGTGTAACCTTGAGTTTGTATTACTCATACCATACAAATACTCTAATTTTCCAGTTGAGTGCCGCAAATATCAACAGTTTTTAAAGTGAGGAGATAACCAATGTGTTTATTTCCAAATTAAAAAGTAGAAAGAGTCCACAAACTGGTTCATTATTCATGGATCTCTCTTCAAAAAGAGGAAGGTAATACAAGATATTCAAGCAAAAAACCGTACACGTTTCGTCGATATTAAAAGTATCTAAAATTCGAGTGAAACGACTTCAATCCAAGATAAATCAGATTGGGAATCAGTTTAGATTATAAATTTGTGAATTTAGTTTTTATTTTACTCAAAAGAGGTAATGAAATTTGATAATATTAATACTAAAATTAGATTTTTTTAGTTAATTCTAAGACAATTGTAAATTAATTATTAATTTTAATGAAAAATATTTTTTTAAATTTCTTTAAAACTTGACATTGAGGTGACATTTCATCTGTCATCTTATAACCTCACTTTTTTCCTGGAAAATATCCGCTTTAATAATTAAATCTAATAAAGACTAATTTAATTTTAATTTTCAGTATTAAAATGGATTAAATAGTGGTTCTTGATGTTAAAAGTGTCTAAAATTGGAGTGAAACGACTTTAATCCAAGATCAATCAAATTGGGATACAATTAATTCGTGAATTTTGGAAAACCTTTAGTTTACTCAAAAGAGGTAATAAAAATAAGTAGTGTAATTTATTAATTTTATTTGAAACTAATTTTTAAACTAATTTAATTTTTTAATCATTCCTTTAAAATTTGACATTCACACAGTGTTGCCAAACGTACGATACAATTATTTCAATATTTCAAATTAATTGGGATTCCCCGTATTTATTCATTGTCACCAACATAAGATTTAATCGTTAAAAACCACAAAGTTAACATATTTTTCATCATAAAGGAACCCATGCGACGATAGCAACAAACTTTTACCCATAATTTCCTATCTATTTTACAAGTCGCTATCTTCGTTGTCTTTAGAGATAGCGAAATAATAAAGACACCATTAGAGAGCCCGATCTTTTCTTCATCTAAAACCGAGTTTGGTCCTGTCGATATTTTTATATCCACCGCAGAAAAAAAATAGAGAACATCACCGCGTTCCAAATACACCTCAAAATTGTCGAAATTTAAGCCCGTTATGGAACCGAATTAAAAAAAAAGCTTTATCAACTTAGCAAAAACACACCTTGGGCTATCTAAATCCGGGTTTTGTCCGGTCAATATGTAATCACGTCTACCAAAATTTACACGTTATATACAACCATACATAATCGGTGTATTGACTTTCTCTCGGAAACATTACGAACAAAACGGTGAAACTACATTCGACTTATAGGAAATTTTCTGCCGTTTGCAGTGGTATAACTTTCATTGGTCACATGTTTGCACAAGCATTTTCTACCCCAAAAACTGTGAAAACAGCGCTAAAATTACCGTAAACAACTGTTTATAGTCTCCATAACATTCTTATATGACACGTATAAAACTCTGAGACCATATAGAAGTTATGGGAAATTTTCTACTCTTTACAGTGGTGTATAATATTCATAGATCACATGTTTGCACAAGCATATTGTACCCCAAGAACTGCGAAAACCGCGTATAATTGCCTGTTTAATTAATCAACTGTTTATGGTCTCATAACTTTCTTAAATGACAGGTATAAAACTCTGAGACCATGTAGAGCTTATAGGAAATTTTCTGCTCTTTACAGGGGTGTATAATATTCATAGATCACAAGTTTTACAAGCATCTTCTACCCAAAAAACTGCGTAAACCGGGTATAATTGCCGTAATCAACTGTTTACGGTCTCATAACTTTCTTAAATGACACGTATAAAACTCTGAAACCATGTAGAGCTTATAGGAAATTTTCTGCTCTTTATAGTGGTGTATAATATTCATAGATCACAAGTTTGCACAAGCATTTTCTACCCCAAGAACTGCGAAAACCGCGGATAATTACCATAATCAACTGTTTATGGTGTCATAACTTTCTTAAATGACACGTATAAAACTCTGAAACCATGTAGGAAAGCTTATAGGAAATTTTCTGCTTTTTATAGTGGTGTATAATATTCATAGATCACAAGTTTGCACAAGCCTTTTCTACTCCAAGAACTGCGAAAACCGCGGATAATTACCATAATCAACTGATTATGGTGTCATAACTTTCTTAAATGACACGTATAAAACTCTGAAACCATGTAGAGCTTATAGGAAATTTTCTGCTCTTTATAGTGGTGTATAATATTCATAGATCACAAGTTTGCACAAGCATTTTCTACCCCAAGAACTGCGAAAACCGCGGATAATTACCATAATCAACTGTTTATGGTGTCATAACTTTCTTAAATGACACGTATAAAACTCTGAAACCATGTAGAGCTTATAGGAAATTTTCTGCTCTTTATAGTGGTGTATAATATTCATAGATCACAAGTTTGCACAAGCATTTTCTACCCCAAGAACTGCGAAAACCGCGGATAATTACCATAATCAACTGTTTATGGTGTCATAACTTTCTTAAATGACACGTATAAAACTCTGAAACCATGTAGAGCTTATAGGAAATTTTCTGCTCTTTATAGTGGTGTATAATATTCATAGATCACAAGTTTGCACAAGCATTTTCTACCCCAAGAACTGCGAAAACCGCGGATAATTACCATAATCAACTGTTTATGGTGTCATAACTTTCTTAAATGACACGTATAAAACTCTGAAACCATGTAGAGCTTATAGGAAATTTTCCGCTCTTTACAGTGGTGTATAATATTCATAGATCACAAGTCTGCACAAGCATTTTCTACCCCAGGAACTGCGACAACCACGTATAGTTGCCGTAATCAACTGTTTACGGTCTCATAACTTTCTTATATGACACGTATAAAACTCTGAAACCATGTAGAGCTTATAGGAAATTTTCTGCTCTTTATAGTGGTGTATAATATTCATAGATCACAAGTTTGCACAAGCATTTTCTACCCCAAGAACTGCGAAAACCGCGGATAATTACCATAATCAACTGTTTATGGTGTCATAACTTTCTTAAATGACACGTATAAAACTCTGAAACCATGTAGAGCTTATAGGAAATTTTCTGCTCTTTATAGTGGTGTATAATATTCATAGATCACAAGTTTGCACAAGCATTTTCTACCCCAAGAACTGCGAAAACCGCGGATAATTACCATAATCAACTGTTTATGGTGTCATAACTTTCTTAAATGACACGTATAAAACTCTGAAACCATGTAGAGCTTATAGGAAATTTTCTGCTCTTTATAGTGGTGTATAATATTCATAGATCACAAGTTTGCACAAGCATTTTCTACCCCAAGAACTGCGAAAACCGCGGATAATTACCATAATCAACTGTTTATGGTGTCATAACTTTCTTAAATGACACGTATAAAACTCTGAAACCATGTAGAGCTTATAGGAAATTTTCCGCTCTTTACAGTGGTGTATAATATTCATAGATCACAAGTCTGCACAAGCATTTTCTACCCCAGGAACTGCGACAACCACGTATAGTTGCCGTAATCAACTGTTTACGGTCTCATAACTTTCTTATATGACACGTATAAAACTCTGAAACCATGTAGAGCTTATAGGAAATTTTCTGCTCTTTATAGTGGTGTATAATATTCATAGATCACAAGTTTGCACAAGCATTTTCTACCCCAAGAACTGCGAAAACCGCGGATAATTACCATAATCAACTGATTATGGTGTCATAACTTTCTTAAATGACACGTATAAAACTCTGAAACCATGTAGAGCTTATAGGAAATTTTCTGCTCTTTATAGTGGTGTATAATATTCATAGATCACAAGTTTGCACAAGCATTTTCTACCCCAAGAACTGCGAAAACCGCGGATAATTACCATAATCAACTGATTATGGTGTCATAACTTTCTTAAATGACACGTATAAAACTCTGAAACCATGTAGAGCTTATAGGAAATTTTCTGCTCTTTATAGTGGTGTATAATATTCATAGATCACAAGTTTGCACAAGCATTTTCTACCCCAAGAACTGCGAAAACCGCGGATAATTACCATAATCAACTGTTTATGGTGTCATAACTTTCTTAAATGACACGTATAAAACTCTGAAACCATGTAGAGCTTATAGGAAATTTTCTGCTCTTTATAGTGGTGTATAATATTCATAGATCACAAGTTTGCACAAGCATTTTCTACCCCAAGAACTGCGAAAACCGCGGATAATTACCATAATCAACTGTTTATGGTGTCATAACTTTCTTAAATGACACGTATAAAACTCTGAAACCATGTAGAGCTTATAGGAAATTTTCCGCTCTTTACAGTGGTGTATAATATTCATAGATTACAAGTCTGCACAAGCATTTTCTACCCCAGGAACTGCGACAACCACGTATAGTTGCCGTAATCAACTGTTTACGGTCTCATAACTTTCTTATATGACACGTATAAAACTTTGAGGCCATATAGAAATTATGGGAAATTTTCCGCTCTTTACAGTGATGTATAATATTCATAGATCACAAGTTTGCACAAGCATCTTCTACCCAAAAAACTGCGAAAACCGCGTATAATTGCTGTAATCAACTGTTTACGGTCTCATAACTTTCTTATATGACACGTATAGAACTCTGAGACCATATAGAACACATAGGAAATTTTCTGCTCTTTACAGTGGTGTGTAGCATTCATGAATCACAAGCTTGCACAAGCATTTTGTACAAAACAAATTAAATTGATGAATTGGTTCACTTCAAACCAGTTTCTGAAAAATGTTGTAACGTGACATTCAAATTGTCAAATATTTTTCAAAAGACGCACCACAAATCCTGACAGCTTTTAGTGCGGATGCATATAAAGTACAGTCGAACCTCGTTTATTCGGACTAACTGGGACCAAAGGCAATCCAGATAATCGAAAATCCGGATAATACGGGTAATATGGATAAGTACAAGAAAATCCTTCAACTAAGCATAGATATATATTATAACTTTATTATGATAAAAGAAACTAAATATTACGTAACCAAACTTACATATTCCTCTTTCTTTTGTTTCAAACATGTTTGACGCTTGAATGAAGCACGGTCACACAGACGTTTTATCATTAACAGTTCAGCTGGAGTGGTATCAGGATGACTCTCTAAATACGCCATGATATTTGTAAGCTGATGCGCAGCATCTGTATGTGTTGTTCGCTGTTATGGTGCGATTACTCCCTGCTCATCCACGTCATCTTCTTCCTCGCTCTTTATTCTAGATGCCGTCACCATTTCTTCTTCCGTCATAGCGCCATATCCACCATCATTGTTGTCTTTCAACCTTGCCCTGTGTCATCTTAAAAATTAAAAATGATAGAAAGAATCTTTTGAGACGACAAACTTTGGAATCATCTCAAAAATGGATATCAGTAATAAAATTTTGCAGATTATTCATTATTACCAACGTAAGATCTAAAAATATTTCATAACCGAATAATGACATTTTCTAATTTGGTTCTCACCATGATAAAATAGACACATACCTCTATAAATTTTGAATGTATCATTAAAATATCTCAAGAATTCGATTTTTAGTGATTTTTAATTAACTCGAGATAGCTATAAATGTTCACATTGAATTTAATGATTTATATCTCAAAAACGAATAAATATTTTCAAGATCCACTTTCATCACGAGAAAATAGACACTTTCTTCTATAGATCATGAATTGTTCAAGAAGATATCTTAAGAATTCGATTTTTCGTGGTTTTTTAAAACAAGATTATTAATTAAAAAAATCAAAAAATTAGGTTAACTTCAATAATTTTTATCTCAAAAACCAATAAAGATTTTCTAATTTGGTTCTTACCATGACAAAATAGACACATACCTCTATAAATTTTAAATGTATCATTAAAATATCTCAAGAATTCGATTTTTGGTGATTTTTAATTAACTCGAGATAGCTATAAATGTTCACGTTGAATTTAATGATTTATATCTCAAAAACGAATAAATATTTTCAAGATCCACTTTCATCACGAGAAAATAGACACTTTCTTCTATAAATCATGAATAGTTCATTAAGATATCTTAAGAATACGATTTTTGGTGATTTTTTAAAACAATATTTTTGATTTCAAAAAATCATAAAAAATTAGGTTATCTTCAATAATTTTTATTTCAAAAACGAATAAAGATTTTCCAATTTGGTTCTCACCATGACAAAATAGACACTTACCTGTATAAATTTTGATTGTTTTATTAAAATAGCTCAAGGATTCGATTTTTGGTGATTTTTAATTAACTCGAGATAGCTATAAATGTTCACGTTGAATTTAATGATTTATATCTCAAAAACGAATAAATATTTTCAAGATCCGCTTTCATCACGAGAAAATAGACACTTTCTTCTATAAATCATGAATTGTTCAAGAAGATATCTTAAGAATTCGATTTTTCGTGTTTTTTTAAAACAAGATTATTAATTTCAAAAAAAGCATAAAAAAATAGGTTTACTTAAATAATCTTTATCTCAAAAACGAATAAAGATTTTCTAATTTGGTTCTCACCATGACAAAATAGACACATACCTCTATAAATTTTAAATGTATCATTAAAATATCTCAAGAATTCGATTTTTGGTGATTTTTAATTAACTCGAGATAGCTATAAATGTTCACGTTGAATTTAATGATTTACATCTCAAAAACGAATAAATATTTTCAAGATCCGCTTTCATCACGAGAAAATAGACACTTTCTTCTATAAATCATGAATAGTTCATTAAGATATCTTAAGAATATGATTTTTCGTGATTTTTTAAAACAATATTTTTGATTTCAAAAAATCATAAAAAATTAGGTTATCTTCAATAATTTTTATCTCAAAAACCAATAAAGATTTTCTAATTTGGTTCTCACCATGACAAAATAGACACATACCTCTATAAATTTTAAATGTATCATTAAAATATCTCAAGAATTCGATTTTTGGTGATTTTTAATTAACTCGAGATAGCTATAAATGTTTAATTTTTAAAAACGTAATTTTTTAAAACAAAATTTTTGATTTCAAAAAATCATAAAAAAATAGGTTAACTTTTTATTATTTATAAGTTTTATACATATGTACAATATTTTAATTAGAAAAAAAATTTTGGCAACACTGCAGTCAAATGATACTTCATTTTCTATCTTTTAAATATATCTTTTTTCACTTTTTTCGTGAAAATAAATATTTTAATAATCGATTTGATAATAAAGAAATTAATTTAATTTTATTTTTCAGTATTAAAATGCACGAAATATCAACATTAACTTCAGAATTCCATAAAATTCAAACCACCAACATACAAGAATCGCACAAAAATTTCACACTTTTCTTATCAACCCTTAAAGAAAAGCTCAAAACCAACGAAAACGAATTCATTTCAAATTTAACCCCACAAACTAATCTAGAGCATTTATTTAAAATCGACATTTTGTTGCATTTAAAGAGACGGGACGATATTTTGGATATTTTAAAAGGAGGTAATAATCGTTATGTTGGGAGGATTTTAAAGGATTTCGATTTTTTTGATGATTTCGTATCAAAGTTGAGTGTTAAAACGGTCCTTGATGAAATCTTCCCAGAAATTTCTTACGTCACTAAATTAAAATTCCTCAATAGAGTTTCTAAGCTTGTTAAAAATGAGAAACTTTTAGACGAGTATTTTGAAGAAATTGAGCGGAGATACGGCTTTGATATGGCTTTCATTTTATTACCGGGTTGTTCTAAGAAATTAATTAGAATTAAGATAGAAAAGTATGTTCCAAAAATTCCGAGCAGACACGTTCTCGAGATTTATAAAAAAGACGAATCATTTCCGCTTTTTTATTTCGATTTGTTAAAAGGAATCGATCAAAATTTTAATGTAAGCGATTATTCGATGTTGATTAAGTTTATTGTTAAAAAAGATCTCGATTTGTTTTGGAAATTACAAAAAAAATATAAATTTGATTTCAAAATTGGGAAGCATTTAACGAAACGGGCGATTTCGTTGAATGGAAAAGTGTTGAATGAAGGGGAAAAGTGCGTGAAGTGGTTTCAAAATAAAGAGTTGTATAAAATAGTTAAAGAAGACGACGAATTTTTACTTAGTTTGTGTTCGAAAACTCCCAGCGAGTTTTTTGATGAACAAATTTCGTATAAACATTCAGCTTTATTTAATATTTTAAAATATTATTCGAAAGAATCGCGATTTGATTTGATCAAGACTTTATTTAGAAAAAAATATTCCCAAAATATTTTCAGGTATGGCACGATATTTCCCCTTCACTTTTTAGAGATGATGCCCATTCCGACAAGAGAATCAATAATTAAAGAATATTACCCAACAAAAGATGATTATTTATATTTATTAAATCCGAACGATGCTTTTGTGGGGATTAAGAAGTCTTTGGAGACTTGTTTTAACATGGAAGAGCGTAAATCGAAATTGAGAGCTTTAGCAAAACTCGTTGCGTTAAATTTGGGGGATGAAGAAATTGGTACGAAAATAATTAAGCATGTTTTTGAGAGATACAGGAATGATGTGCAACCGTTTAAGGTGTTCGCTTTTGATCTTTGCGATGAAGTTAACGATTTAAAGCGTTTTAATGAGGATCAATTGATTTTGTTGAATCAAATGGCGCCCTATACAGTGACTGATTACAGCAATCGGTTGTGCGTTGAAAAGATATCTTTGGCATATTTGGTGTATTTAATCGAAAATAATAAATCGTATGATGAGCATTTAATGGGTTATTTAAAACTGATTGGGTCGAATGAATATAACAGCTACATTTCCGTGGATGAATACAAAGATATGTTTTTAGTTATTGATAGGATTCTTGAATTGGTTGAGAGTTTTAAAGAAAATGGGGCGAATTATAATCGATTAACTAAGGAAATTGTTAAACGTATTATCTTTTATAATAAAAAGCATAAAAGGGATTCAATTCCTTTATCTTCGTACAGCGAAATTCTTAAACACGTCCTCTCACTCGATAATTCGCACACCAACTCTGAATGTTTTAAATATTTAATAAAAAGATGTAATGATAAAGACATCCACGATCTTTTTTGGAAAAACTACAAAAAGCAAAGCTTATGGAACCAATTATTATGGTTTCTTAAACACGACGTGAAACAAATCGAAGATAATTTGACTTTAATTTTGTCCACAAACGAATATTGGCCGTCAATAAACATTTACAGAGCTTTCGCCGATTACTCAAACGATTCCATAAAACAAAAAAGTTTAGACTTTATTAAAGCCAACATAAATTACGATGACACCCAAAAACCGCGATTTTTAATCCCACTTTTGCGCTACATCACGAACACAAAAACATTTTTAGAAACAACATCGAATTTTATGCCCCCTATCGACGGAAAATTCGAAACAGAAAACGCTTACAATAAGAAATTTATCCACGAAATTGTTATTAGATGTTTAAGCGACATCGAATTGGACGAGACGCAAAAATTGGGCATTATTAAAAAAGTCTGTATCGGGGATTACTTAAAATTCGGGTTAAACGTTTTGTACAAAAACGTTTTGAACATGAAAGAAAATGATGTTTTGAAATTTTTGAACGATTTTCGTTCAAATCAGCCGATTTCGGTTTCAAAACATGCTTTATTTTTATCTTTATCGTTACAACTTCATCACAGCGAGGAATTTTTGAAAGACGCTTTAAAATCGGAGAAAAATTCCTCGATTAAAAACATAATTTTCAAAAAATTTTTCGATATTTTCTTTAACACCAAAAACGACGTTACTTACAAACAATTATCGAATTATTTCGAAGTGGTTAACACCGAAGATAAAAATTTGCTTGAAATTATGATTAAAAAAATCAAATTTGTCCCAAACAAATATAACATTGATTACATTTCGAACGTTTTTGAAATGATTAAAACGATGAAAAAGGAAGAAAGGATTACTTTGTTTGTAATGTTATCGAAAAATTTACCAGAAAATATTTTGGACGATATTCCTTTAAGCGTTTTAAAAAATTTAATTGGAATTATCGTCGAAGAATTATTTGATAAACGATTAAACGCAGATTGCTTTTGGGATTTAATTATAAAAGTAAATCAAAACAAAAGCGAAAAATTATTTTCGTTTACAATGGAAATTATGAAAAAAAAACTTTCGTCTTGCTCTCCGGAAATTGGTTACTTAAAAATTAGGAAATCACTCGATTATTTTACTAAATCGTTTTGCCGAAAAATCTTAAAAAGCAAAGATATTAGCCATTTAAATCTTATCAAAATACTCAACATGCAATGGGATTTTTTCCCAAAACATTGTTTATTAGACACGAGCATTTTTATCAAAATTACTAAAATGATTTTTGAGTCAAATTTCGATTTGAACAAATTCGCTTTTCTTATCAACAAGTTTTTACATCAATTGAAAGAAGATTACGATTCCGGCATAATTTCGGAAATTTCAACTCAAATTATCGACTTATTTAAGATTATCGATGAGAAAAATAATGATTTGGTTACGTTTACGAAGCTTTTAATACAATTAAATGATAACAATTATAATTATATTCTTGCAATTAATTTTTTGCCGAATTTGTATCCAACAGAAGATAATAAAAATTGTAAGTGGGTTGAAATTGTTCGATTGATTGAGGAATTTTGTTTAAAAGGAGAGAATACTAAATGCGTTTGGTTTCATTTTGATAAATATTTGAGGGAAAATCATTCTAAGTTTGTTTGGGTTGGAAATCAAAAATTTCCTAAGGTTGTAACTACTAGATTGTAGGATAGAATTTATTATTTTGTTTAATTATTAACTTAAATTTTAAGTTGAATGTTTAATAAAAAATGAAATGATAAAGTTATCCACTAATTTTATTTTTATTTCTATTCCTTTTATTTTCGTTTGTCAATTGAATTACAAGTTAATTTGGTTTTATTCTTCTTTACTTACAATCAGTTGGATTCATCAGTATTTTCGAATGGTCTCCTGATATTTCTCCACATAGGATCAGAGAATGGTTTTGTAGAAAAGGTTTGCTTCGTTATAAGCCAAAGAAGACTGAAAATTATCATAAAGCCCAAATTCTAAGATATTTAGACAAACATGCTGTGATCGTGGTGACCACACTTCTTATCATAGCTGAATTACAAAGAAGATATCGAATTTCAAGTTTAACTGACTAAATAATTTAACTGCTTACGAAGTTAATATGCAGGGATGGCGAAAGAGATTTGGCCGCCGTTGCCAAATAAGAATTTAAAAAAGGGGTCTATGCAAAAATGCACATTGATTTATTTCTATATTTATTAAACAAGGTATAGATTGCAACCTTTTTTTTTTATTATTATAGAGGGGATTAGAAAATCTGTAATCAGACACCTGGCCGAAGATATCATTTGGCCGGATAGTGACGGGTTGAAGTAAACTTCGACCGTCTAAAACCCTTCCCCCAGTTTTCCCAGAACCACCCGTCGGGGTGCTGCTTCAAGGAATATTAACAGTATACAAATTTATTCTCCATTTCCAACTCCTACGAGTCTTTCATGGCTTTCCTTTACTTTCATTATTTTAACTACCATGTCTTGCACTATGTTCCACAATTCTTCTGTTTCTAACATCACTTTCACTATGTTTTGTCGGCTTAACAACCGACCACATTTCCTTTCACAAACATTTCTTTCACCACTAAACAAATAATGTATGCTTAACGTGACCGTTTTTATTTCGACTGAAAACGGGACAAATCTAGGTACTTTTGCCGATAATCAGGTGCAGTCTAAAATTATTAAAATTTGGTTTTATGTTAGACTTGATACAGCTTCTACAAAATTTGATACAGTTTCCTAAAGACTTGCAATGCTTCTAGAAGACTTGTTATTGCTGCTAGAAGTCTTGATATTGTTTTCAGAAGACGTGAAATCATCTCAGACGACTTGAAATACTTTTAGAAGACTTAGAATGTTTCTAGAAAGCTCAGCACTACTCCAGAAGACTTAATATTGCTTATAGAAAACTTAATACTGCTTCAAGGAGACTTGAAAAGCTTCCAGAAGAGGCTTTTAGAAAACTTGATACTGCTTTCATAGGACTTGAAATGCTTCTAGAAAACTTGATATTGCTTTCAGAAGATTCGAACTTCTAGATGGCTTGTTATTACTTTCAAAAGACTTGAAATGCTCGCAGAAGACTTGAAATTGAAATGATTTTAGAAGACTTGGAATGCTTCTAGAAAACCTGATACTACTCCCAGAAGTTTTGATATTGCTTCTCGAAGATTTAAAATGCTTCTAGAAGACATGATATTGCTTCCAGAAGATTTGAACTGCTTCTAGATGGTTTGTCATTGCTTCCAATAGACTTGAAATGCTTTTAGAAAACTAAATACTACTTTCGGAAGTCTTGATATTGCTTTTAGAAGATTTAATACTACTTCCAGAAAATTTGATACTGCCCTTAGAAGACTTGAAATACTTCCAAAGGATTTGATACTACTTGTAAAACTGTTTGTAAAAACTGGATCCTGTTGATAAACCAATTGACTATGCTCTGAAAATATTAAATACTATTGAACAAAATGCACAACCTTTAAGTAAGCAGTCCAACATCATCATATATGCTAAAAACTAAATACTGACAAAAAAGTTTAAAAACTGCCAATTAAAGACTAGATACTGCTTATAAAACTTTGTTGTTTTATCAGACTTTTTTTGGAGAGTGCAAGCCAATACCTTTTAGGCATTACAACTGCATCTTATTATGTAGTGTAATTACTAACTATTTTCACGAAAATAGAAGCATAGAATAATTACAGCTATTACAATTAATAGTTAAGTATCTAATTACAGCAAAGCTTCGCTAATCCGAATCAATGAAAATCAGTTGAATTTAAATGATGGAAGCATGCGGATTATAGTCAAATTGTTTTAGATAATAACATTATCTACTGTTTATCTTGCAATACATGATACACTAAAACTTTACATTATTAGAAAACTATTTTCTTAGATTAGCAATCTAAAATAGTTTTCTAATGTTTAAATTTTAAGCGCTATTCAACTACAGGCCATTTAGATTTATTGTAACCCAACATTCTTTTATACTCTGTACCTATCAAGTCATAGAATTCTTTTACAGTTTCAATGCGTACACTATAAATATTAAAAAAGTTCCAACAATGTGCTCGGTTTTTTGGAAATATTGTTTACACTTTTTCTACTTACCCCCTTCAAGCTTCAAAAAAATGTACACTTACATTTTGGCATGTTTGGTATGTCTCGCAAACAAAGAAATGAAATATTAGTAATAAAAAAGCTGTGTAAATACAGCTGGATACTTAATGAGATTTATGTACTTATGTGATTATGAGAACGGGACGTTTTAGAGTTTATTCGGGACGATGGGACAACTAACAGAAGAACGGGACAATCCCGTTGAAAACGGGACGTATGGTCACATAATGTATGCTCCACTGTGTCCATACCATCACAGAACCAGCACACCTCACTTTTTAATATTTTATTTGAAAAAGATACTTTTTAAAAACTCCATGACCCGACAAAACCTGGGTCAAGTATAAATCGATCTCGCCCAACTTCCTATCGAACCATGCCTCATATAGATCCTCATCATATAGAACCTCATATAGATCCCATCTTCCTTGCCAGGCCTTCAATAAACTTACTCTACATTCACGTTTTGCTTCTTTGCCTCTCCTAATAACTTGAATCCCTTCGGCAGAAACCGTTTTATATACGAAACAAATTCCGATGGCGAGTTTTCGATTCATTCTAGTCAACATATCACGATATCGTTTAAATTTAAGGCCTCTTTGCCGAATAAGTGCGGCGTATAGAATAACTGACTTCACCGTCGATGCAAGAAATTTCCTACGTTTTGATCTTGGACCACCTAAGTTCGGCATCAACCTTAAAAGTAAATTACTCATAAATGTTGTCTTACTTGATACTTCTTCAATATGTTTCGTCATGGTCATGTCTTTATTGATAAACACTCCGAGATACTTGACCCTTTCAGCACTTTGAATTACAGATCCATTTACTTCAAGGTTAAGAGATCTTATCTTTCTTCTTCCTTGAAGTAAAACCATTTCTGTTTTCTTTGCAGCTATGTCAAGACCCATCTCCTCCAGTTTATCAATAATTCTATCTCTACGGAACGTGGCGTTTTACCGTCTACGCTAATTTAGTTAAAGTTATTTTATTTCAAATTGAATAAGTATTTTTTGCGTCGTGCGTAGGCGGTAAAACACCACGCTCCGTCTGAGGTGAACACCAATCCTACCTAGCACCTTACCCAGAGACCTAATTTTAAAAATCTGATAACTGAGTCCGATAAACGACGTTATTCAACACATTTTTCAACCGCATCTTACAAAAGTGCGATTTTTCGCGAAACTATATAGAATATCGATAAAATAAAGTATGCCCCCCATTAAGAGCAGATAGGGTTATCACCAGATCAAATTTAAAATTTTTTCATTGAAGAGTTTTTGAAAAAAAATCGTAAAAAAGACAAAGCTGTCGGCACTCTTAAAATTCGAGTACTCTTTTCACTTAACTCGCGATAAAAGAAAAACCGTTTATCCGAAAATTTCCAAATTAACATATGTTACGCAGAAAGGTTTACTGTTTGCAATAAACTTTACCGCAATTTTTTTTAATAGTGATTTTCGAAGATATCGATCTCTAAAGTGAGGGGCCCTGACTTTTGGCACGGACTTTAGTTACTACGAACTTTTTTGAAGTCGACCGATATTATTTCTTCGTTAAAATTGTTAATGATGTAGAAGATATTGTTGTTATATATTTTTGGGTTAACATGAGTATGGTATGTGTTGGTTCTCTGAGCAACACTTCTTTATTGAATACTTGTTACAACTCGTATCCTATATTACGTCACACATAATGTATTATTGGCTGTCTAACACGGCCCCGCTACATCCCCCTTTCTAAAGCCCACAATAAAGTTTACTTTGTTAAAACAAAGTCTTTTACTTTTAGCTTCTCTGTGGTTCTTCATTTATCTGTGACCTGGTTTTGGGCTCTTCCAAACTTTGAGGTTCGCTCTGATCATCAGGGATATGTTCATTGATTATTAGTTCTTGGAGATGTCTTCTATTTCTTCTCAAATCTTCTTTTTCCGTTTCCACAATGTAAGACCTTGGTTCGTCAGTTATTTCCTTTATTATACCTTCCCGTTTTTTATAATCTTCTTACAATAATTAATCCATACTCGATTGCCTGGTTCGAGATTTGTGTTCGCTCGAATCGGTGACGTTTGTCGTAATTCTTCTTTCGTTCTTCCTTTTCTATTTTTAGTTTCTCTGATGGTATAATTTGGTACTTTAGGTTTTAATTTGGCCTCAATTCTTGGCAGTGGGTCGCGCAGTGATCTACCATACATACAAGTGTCCAAGTATTGTGCATTTTTTTTGAAATTCTCATTTTTCCAGCACCCAGATACCCTTCCAGATAAATTGAAGCATGCGTAGTTTTTGCACAACATTGAAAAACCACAAACAAGTATATGGTTATCGTCTGAAAATGTAATTCAAAACCAACTGAAAACAGAATTATATATTCTGGAGCCTTAGAGCTTTCCAAAGAATTCAGCCGACGTTTTAGGGTAGAGGTTGAAACTGCTCGTGCGTTATTACAAGTTTATTAATCGGTAAAAATGCGTTTTACTGGTGAAAACCTTCGCGAATTGAAGGAACTTTTTAACAACTCTATTAATGAGTTAATCAAGAAGGAATCGTTTTGCACGCAAATTGTAAATACTATTAAAGAACAGTTTATCGCCGAAATTAACGAATTGAAGGTTGAAAACGAGATACTCAAAGGAGAAAACAAGTTATTGTCTGAAAAAGTAGACAATCTGGAACAGTACACGCGACGAAATAGAGCTACAGAACCCGTAACTTGGTGATCAACGCCAGAAAGAAACTTAAAGGGTCTCCTACCATCATTCAAGAGGATTTGACCAGGGACAAATATCAGTTGCTGAAGAGAGCGCGGGAGGTGGTTGGTAATGTGGTGAGGCCGTCACTGAAACGACTTCAACCTCTGGTAATTACCGCTGCTACCAGAAACAATATTTCGCGCTACCTAATTCTTAGTCTGAAGGGCTCCTACCTGATCCTATCTATTCAAACAAGATTAAATGGCAAGCGCGCGGTCACTATTTCAGAACCGTGGGTTCTTGCACTAAGGCTCTCAGGAAATGTGAAATAAAACGACAAGTGTTCTAACCACACTTATTTTTTGTTATTTACAAAAATAACAAAAAAAGGTAAGATACAAAGTTAATTTAAAAAAAAAACTACCTACGTGATACCCGACGTTACTTAAGGGGGCAAAACAAAATTAAGAATGAAAATGATCTGTCTGAACCTAACCCTACAGCGAACTCTCGTTGACCGATAAATGATAGGGAGAACTGGCAAACAGACTTACCCCGGACGTGTATTCCGATCTGGTGATCTCGGTGATGGATCGCAACCTGGATCCTGTTGGAATCTTCTCGGGATAATCCGGGAAGACTTCTTCGACACAAACACACCAAATCCTCAAGTGAACACGGTTTCCGACACGACGCGGACGCCCGAATCAGAAGAAAGTTGCCCTTGAAGCTGAGTCAAAGTTCTCGATTTCGACGGGACTTAGAATTTGCGTTAAAGCGAATCTAAGTTTCGGTCTAACAGAGCGCTGGTTGAGTATTGGTTCGAAATCTTTCTAAGAAGATATCTTTCGAAGTTGAATTGAAACTAAGTTCAGAATTTCCTAATTATGACGTGTGCAAGGCCTTAAGTAACCTCGGGTCTTGGAGGGGTGCAAAACCTTCATTAGGCGTTCCCTAACGTCTGGACATTCCCGACACCTGGGGCCAATCCAAAATACGGGGCGGATATTTTACAATAATTTTCTGAGCCAATGAGGGAATTTGTGGAAGGGAAGAATTCCTCGCCCACAAGACCAGAAGATAACATCCGCCACTAACTAATCCCAAAAATCGTCACGTAATTTCCAAACAGTGGAAACCATCAAATTTTTACGTGATCTAACGTCTAAGTTTTTAACGACTTCTTCGTTTCGATTCGCATCTCCCCCATCAAACTGCGGATACATAATTTTTAACAAAATTTAACACGAAGTCTGGTCTCTATACCGGACGTCGTTGACTTGAGACGTGATTTTTAGTTTCTAAAATAACGAAAGGCTGTACTCTAGGAATTTCTAATTCGAATGGTTATTTCTTAAAACCGTTAAATAATTTTCGAATTATTACAGTAACAAGAACGCGTGGACTAGGGACGATAGGGTCTTTATAAACCGCAATAACTACGTTATTTTAATTAAATGTGCCGCGAACCTGGAGGAAGTTCCTTCTCAATCTAGTTCTGATAGGTTAAGCTTGGCTTAGGTTACATTTTTTTTGTTATTTAGTTGTTATGTTATGAAAACGTCTACCTACCGCATATACCAAGAATGGTACGTTATTTTTCGGATTGTGAGCTTCATATTATTATAATCATATTATTATAATTATTTATTTATTATTATTTTTTTTTCAGTTCTTATTTTCTGCACGCGAGCGCGGTTTGTTTGCTGAGACAGTTGATTGCTTTTTGCTTCTGCAGTTTCATTCTTGTTTCTTTTATTTCTGTCTTTTGTGGTTTTTTTTTCTTGTTTTTCTGTAAACTATTACTTGTTTTTTTTTCGAATAAAATGAAACTAGTCCATTTAAATGTTCGATCTTTACCGGCACATTTCGCGGCAGTAAAAGAATTAATTTTGAGAGAGGATATTGACTTATTTACCTTTTCTGAATCATGGATCTACCCTGATACCGATATTTCCAATTATTCTGTAGAAGGTTATCATTCCGCTTTTTGTGGTCGTTTTCGTGGCCTAGGGGGCGGTGTAGGTATTTACTTAAAATTTTTTTACAATTTTTAAAAAAATTTTGCGTGAGACGTCTACCGGGGTCTTGGAAAATTTATGGATTGAGGTGAGTGCTGATGCTTTGTCGTTGATTATTGGAACACTATATCGCCCAGGCGGTTCTGTTGGTGAATTCTTGTCTGAATTTGAAGATATTTTATCCGTGTTGGTTCCTTTACTTTAATATTAATGGATTTGGTATTGATGGTGTTTATGGCAATCGCTTTTTGCCTATAATTCAGCAGTTCCAACTTCGACAGATAATGACACAACCAACTAGAGCTACTCAAGCTACCTCTAGTCTAATTGATCACATTCTTGTTCATGATGATGTTTCTTTCACTGATTCTGGGGTTATTCCTGTTCACAACGTCCTGATTACTTTATGGTTTTTGTTCGGGTTAATGTTAAAACGGGATTTCTGGTACTTTATTCATGGAGAATTTATGCGTGATCTTACTTACCATACCTTGGTATCAGTTAATTCGCTTGAAAGATATTAATGACAAACTTTCTTTTTTTAACAACGCACTGCTGAATCTCTGATACTCATGTGCCTTTACGGACTATTATCAAGAGGAAAAAGTACTCTCCATGGGTAAATGATAACGTTAAGCTTCTAATGACCTTGCGCAATGATGCATATGCCAGATATCGAGCTAGCGGCAACCCTACTCATTTTCTATATTACAAACAGTTGAGGAACTTCACTAATGCCTCCCTACGTAGAGAAAAAAAAGCTTACTTGAATTATGTTTTTCGGGATCGCACTTCGAAAGAACTTTGGAATAGTTTTAGAAATCTAGGAATTGTTCGGAGTAACACTTATTCTGTCCCCGCTAGTATTGGTAATGCAGACCAGATTAATGACTTTTACTTGTCCACTCAAAGTGATGAAGTTGGCGATCCTTTTCTAATAAACAATTATGAAAATACTTGTCTACCTCAAATTTCAGAAAAACTTCATTTTACCTTGACTTCTATAGATGAAATATCCCAAATAATATCTACGCTCAAAACCAATGCTATTGGTGGGGATGGAATTGGTCTTAAGATGATCTTGCTTTATTGTCCGCTTTATATCTGCCACTGTATTCCCCAATGCTTGGAAATGTGCACTTGTTATCCCAATACCGAAAACTAAGAATCCTGCACAGTTGGCCGATCTCCGCCCTATAAGTATCTTGCCTATCCTCTCCTAGGTTCTTGAGAGGATTATTGCTCTCAGATTACGCAAGCACTTGGAAATGTATGGGACCCTGGAACAGCCTATCATTCGCATATAATTGAAACAGTACAAAATAAATTTATTAAATATATTTTCTACAAAAAATGCAATAGATTTATTGGTTTTCAATCCTAGGAATTCGCTCGTAAAGGTTTTGATATGACAAAATTATCGGTCAGACGGGGGGTGATAAGTCTTGGTTATTTGTATAAGATAATAAACAATAAGGTGGATGCTCCATCAATTTTGAGAGGTGTTGGTTTGTACGTCCCTGCATATTCTGGTCGCCCTAGGGCTTTGTTTAGTGTAATGCGTTTCTCTACGGAACTTAAAAGGAATACACCATTAAATAGAATGCTATCATTATATAATAAACTATCAGAAGAAAACTCACTACCAATATTTTCAGTTTTATACAAGGAGATTAGAGCTAAATGCTTTGTAGCGCTTGATTGAGTATTGGTTGTACAGACAACCCTCCTATAACACGGTAGTTAGGTTCCTAGAAAATGCCGTGTTGTGTGAAACCGTGTTGCATGAGACCCAGAGCTAGTGCAAAAAGGGGGGTTACGTTCCAAAAACTTATTAAAAACAAATATTTTTCTTAATTCGACATAAACAACGTAATTTTTATTAAAAATATAAATGTATGTACAACACAAAGTATAAAAAAAATATTTTAATCTAACGCAACCATAATTTAATGAATTTACTCGTCGTCACTGCTCAGTATAATCAACCGAGAACGTTTTTTCGGTGGAACGACATCGCCTTCACTTTCTGAACTTTTTTCGTTATTTAAAGTTTTTGTATGTTTTCCCCTCTTAAAAAAATCTGTAATGGAACTTTGCTTGCTGGTTCTTATTAGATCATTGTAAATTTCCCGGTATGGAGCTAAACAGTTTTGCAGCTCCCTTTTGAATTTTCGACTTCTTTCCGTCGAAGGGTCTTCATTCAAGAAAAATGATTCCAGATTTTCCGTTAAGCATAGGCCTTCTTGTAATTTTTTTAATGTTAAATTCTTGACTGCACAATCTTCGTCAGAGCTAGCGTCCTCAAAATCGATTTGATTTGCATCTAGGGATGCCATTTCGATTAATTCCACTTCGTCAACTTCTTCTTCCACTAATAAATCTTCAATGTCTTTGGAAGCCATATCCACAAAACCTTCGCCTCCGATTGATTTAGCGACTTCTAATATCGCACCAATTTCATTTTCTAATGTTTCACGTATGTTTTCCGTTTCAATTGCAGAGGGCCATATCTTCTTCCAACACGCATTTAATGTTGATGTTTTTATTTCATTCAGTGACAAAGATGTGATATCGATGCAGTGCTTGATGGAAAATTTCTTCCATGCTTCCGTTACGCTAATTGATTGCGAATCGGTTGCGTCTAAAATCCACTGTAACGATCTTCTTATGTAATATGTTTTAAAGGTGTAAATAATACCTTGATCCAGTGGTTGGAGCAACGAAGTAGTGTTCGGTGGTAAGAACATTATTTTGATGTTGGGATGTGTTAAATCTTGTGGGTGGCATGGAGCATTATCTAATAGCAACAGCGCCTTGCAGCTCAAATTTTTTCGCTTTAAATACCGCTCAACGCTTGGCACAAAACAATTCAAAAACCAATCTCTAAATAAATGTCCTGTTACCCAAGCTCTCGAATTTGCTGTCCAGTATACCGGCAAGGTGTTTTTATTCACGTTTTTTAGTGCACGAGGATTCAAAGATCTGTACACTAGCATCGGTTTTGTCATGAAGTCCCCCGATGCATTACTGCACAAAAGGAGCGTTAAACGATCTTTGGACACCTTAAATCCGGATGCAGTTTTTTCTGTCTTCGATATGAAAGTTTTACTCGGCATTTTTTTTCACCAAAGCCCAGTTTCGTCGGCATTGAAAACTTGATCTGCTGTGTATCCTTGCTCGGCTATAATGTTTTGAATTTTTTCTGGATACGTCCTAGCAGCTTCATGATCAGCCGACGCAGACTCTCCTTGGATTCTTATGCTATGAAACGCAAAACGCTTTTTGAATTTCTCGAACCAACCTTTACTCGCCACAAAATCTGGATTGACAGAGGATTCTCCTTGTTGTTTGAGATGGTTGTAAATTTTTAATCCTTTTTGTTTTATAATATTGCCATCTAATGGAATTTTTTTTTGACAGCAATCGTCAATCCAATTGCTGAGGGCCTTTTCCATTTTCTCAATTATTGCTGGTCTGGGGCGGGCTGAACGTTTTGCGGATGTCGAAGATCCTGCGGCAACTGCACTTCTGATTTCTTTTTCATTTTTCTTGATTGTTCTAATTGTTGCTTCGTTCAAATTAAGGTTTTTCCCAATGTGGGATGCTTTTTCTCCTTTCGATAGACGATCCAAGATTTGAATCTTTACTTCCAAAGAAATGAATTTTCTCTTGAACGTTATTTTATCTTTACCTGACATTGCTTGGGGCTGAAGCTTAATGTCTTAAAGATAAAAAAATTGTTCTTAACACACCGTGGTGCGACGTAGACTACCGAGTAGCAGCGTGAGACACTTTTGTTTTCAGGCCACGGAGATGAAAGTAAAGAACGTACGAAAACCACACGGAAAACTGACTGACTGACTCTTCGAGGAAAAAACACACGCATTTTAAACCAGAACTATCGTAGGTGTTGCCTAATTATTAAGCAGCAATCGTGTGTTCCCACCCTAACTGGGCGTACCCCAATGTCCTACGGGGGACATAGGGCCCGATAAGAGGAACAACCGTCTTGCTCTTCCAGCAATTTGGAAGTGACATCGTGCACGTGGCTCGCAGAGCCGCGTCGGGCACTTTACCCGGTCTGTATAAGTACATACAGTGTTGTATGTACAAAGGATTTGCAGTTTTCTCATCGCGTTATAGCGAAAACGTGTTGTAGGATACCGTGTTGTAGGAGGTTTCCCGCAATTTACGAATCGTGTTATAGCGAAACCGTGTTATAGCGAAACCGTGTTATAGCGAAACCGTGTTATAGCGAAACCGTGTTATAGCGAAACCGTGTTATAGCGAAACCGTGTTATAGCGAAACCGTGTTATAGCGAAACCGTGTTATAGCGAAACCGTGTTATAGCGAAACCGTGTTATAGCGAAACCGTGTTATAGCGAAACCGTGTTATAGCGAAACCGTGTTATAGCGAAACCGTGTTATAGCGAAACCGTGTTATAGCGAAACCGTGTTATAGCGAAACCGTGTTATAGCGAAACCGTGTTATAGCGAAACCGTGTTATAGCGAAACCGTGTTATAGCGAAACCGTGTTATAGCGAAACCGTGTTATAGCGAAACCGTGTTATAGCGAAACCGTGTTATAGCGAAACCGTGTTATAGCGAAACCGTGTTATAGCGAAACCGTGTTATAGCGAAACCGTGTTATAGCGAAACCGTGTTATAGCGAAACCGTGTTATAGCGAAACCGTGTTATAGCGAAACCGTGTTATAGCGAAACCGTGTTATAGCGAAACCGTGTTATAGCGAAACCGTGTTATAGCGAAACCGTGTTATAGCGAAACCGTGTTATAGCGAAACCGTGTTATAGCGAAACCGTGTTATAGCGAAACCGTGTTATAAGATACCGTGTTAGAGGAGGGCTACCTGTATTTTGATATTTGCCTGATTTTAGTATTATTTTTTGAAAAATGATTTGCTTTATTATTATTAGTTGAAACATGTAATTAGGATTACAACCTGTTTGTTTCAATAAATAAATAAATAAGTAACAAAACGTTTCTACAAAGATGTAAAAAAATCATCTTTGTCAATCAATCACCCCATAAATTTTTACACCATTTTGTAGACAAACCTCACGTGAAACAAATACAATATTATTTCTAAAACTAGCATCAAAAACTTCATAAAAATCAACCAGAGTAATATGATTTTGCAAGCCAGAGTAATTGAGGTTGTTCTGTGTTAGTTAATAAGTTAAGGTGAGTCATATTTCAATATTTTTGTACTCAACTTAAAAAAATATAAAGAAAAGTAAAAAACTAAGGTGTTTATATTTCTTTAATAGTATAAAAATGTATTCTTAGAATTACTAGTCAATAATATTTAAAAAATATATATAAAATTTATTTTAACAATTTAAGCACATCACTCGGAGTCGGTTTCTCAGCCACACCGAAAACAGTCAAACCCAATTTAATCATAGCTGATTCTGTTGTTGGCCCAATTGCAATTAACTAAAGCGAAATTAATTAGCTTAAATCAACAATTTTTAATCATTTAAAAAACCTTGATTACATCCAACGGTAATTGAAATAAAATCGTTTCAATCGCCCTTAATCCCGAAGGACTAAAAAAAACTATATACTCAGGAAGAAGACTTAAAGATTCCGTAGCATTTAAAAAATCCTCTTCAATATCTTCATTAAAAACAGTGTCATAAACTTCAACTTCTTCTAAAGTAACCAAACTATTTGAAAGTTTATTTTTTAAGATATCCGTTTTTAAATTACCGTGCGGGTACAAAAACTTTTTATTCATTTGATTATTATTATTTAGTAACAAATTCAACAAATTATCGGCATTTCCAGTCTCTTTTCCACCACATTCGATATCAAGTTCTTTTAGGGCTAATTCATATGTTGCTTCACCGACAACATAATTTTCTTTCAATTTCCATTCGTTAGGTAATTCACACGCGTATTTAACCGCAAAAACACATCTTGGGCTAGATAATATCATTCCTGCATAATCATTATGTGATTTTAACTTACTTTCGAGGAGATTTAAATTTTTGTATATAAAATCGATCGTTTTTATTTGAGTCACTTCAAAATTGTTTTCTTGTAAAATATTTTCATATTTATCATCTTGTTCGTCGTTTGATTGCGATTTTAGCAGAAAAATTAATTTTTTTCTTATATACATATTTGTAGGTTATCTAAATGTCATTTGTGTGCATACCCCAACACATTATACGAGTAAGCTGATCCACAGTGAATATAGTAACGAATGTTAGGGAACCATTACGTTAGATGGCGCTAATGATTGTTAAAATCGTAATCGTTACCTACTTTAACGGCTATTTGGGAATATTTTGTTCAATTTTGTTGTAATGGCAATGACAGTTTCTTGGTGTAAGTTAATTTTATGATTTATCAATTATTTTGTGTTTTTTGGAATTTGTTACAATCTGTTCTCAATAATGACGTCATTTCCGGCAATTTTATGTATGGTGAGTGTATTAAATAGAATTTTCTTTTTTATAAATGCACTTTAAAAATTATTTACATAAATTTTTATTTGAAGAGACAATGAGCGTCTTCAACTTTTAAAATAAGCAAATATTTTACATTGTAGTTGCTATTTGATTGGTTTGGATTTCTTCTGGTCTTAAATTTTAATAATTCTACTTAATTAAACTTAAAAAATCATTTAATTTGATACCAAACTCGATTAGGGTACCGTTTATTATGAAATTGACATTTGGCATTGACAGATGTCAAATCCGCTATTTTGAATTTTAATAACACAATTTTATTAAGCTTGGGAAATCGTTTAATTTAATACCAATAAATAATTAAGTTTAAAAAATCATTTAATTTTATACCAAATTCGTTTAGAGTATCTTTTATTATGAAATTGACGTTTAACATTGACAGATGTCAAATTGGACATTTTGAATTTTAACAATACAATTTTATTAAGCTTGGGAAATCGTTTAATTTAATACCAATAAATAATTAAGCTTAAAAAATCATTTAATTTGATACCAAATTCGATTAGAGTATCTTTTATTATGAAATTGACGTTTAACATTGACAGATGTCAAATTGGACATTTTGAATTTTAACAATACAATTGTATTAAGCTTGGGAAATCGTTTAATTTAATACCAATAAATAATTAAGCTTAAAAAATCATTTAATTTGATACCAAATTCGATTAGAGTATCTTTTATTATGAAATTGACGTTTAACATTGACAGATGTCAAATTGGACATTTTGAATTTTAACAATACAATTGTATTAAGCTTGGGAAATCGTTTAATTTAATACCAATAAATAATTAAGCTTAAAAAATCATTTAATTTGATACCAAATTCGATTAGAGTATCTTTTATTATGAAATTGACGTTTAACATTGACAGATGTCAAATTGGACATTTTGAATTTTAACAATACAATTTTATTAAGCTTGGGAAATCGTTTAATTTAATACCAATAAATAATTAAGCTTAAAAAATCATTTAATTTGATACCAAATTCGATTAGAGTATCTTTTATTATGAAATTGACGTTTAACATTGACAGATGTCAAATTGGACATTTTGAATTTTAATAATACAATTTTATTAATCTTGGGAAATCGTTTAATTTAATACCAATAAATAATTAAGCTTAAAAAATCATTTAATTTGATACCAAATTCGTTTAGAGTATCTTTTATTATGAAATTGACGTTTAACATTGACAGATGTCAAATTGGACATTTTGAATTTTAACAATACAATTTTATTAAGCTTGGGAAATCGTTTAATTTAATACCAATAAATAATTAAGCTTAAAAAATCATTTAATTTGATACCAAATTCGATTAGAGTATCTTTTATTATGAAATTGACGTTTGACATTGACAGATGTCAAATACGCCATCTTGAATTTCAATAATTGCACTTAATTTGACTTAAACAATTATTTAGTTTGATACCAAACTCGATTAGGGTATCTTTTATTATGACATTGACGTTTGGCATTGACAGATGTCAAATTCGTCATTTTGAATTTTAATAATATAATTTTATTAATCTTGGGAAATCGTTTAATTTAATACCAATCATTAAAATCATTTAATTTTATACCAAACTCGACTATTTTTGCTGTTATAATAAAAAGTTATGTGACATTGACAGATGTCAAATCCGCCATCTTGAATATTAACAACTGCACTTAATTTGACTTAAAAAATGATTTAATTTGATACCAAACTCGATTAGGGTATCTTTTATTATGAAATTGACGTTTGGCATTGACAGATGTCAAATACGCCATATTAAATTTTAATAATACAATTTTATTAAGCTTGGGAAATCGTTTAATTTAATACCAATCATTAAAATCATTTAATTTCATACCAAACTCGACCATTTTTGCTGTTGTAATAAAAAGTTATGTGACATTGACAGATGTCAAATCCGCATTCTAAATTTAATAATTTTGTTATTTATCCGTAAAAAACCTTTAATTATTGTAAAAAAATAACTAAATTAGTTATTCTATTTCATAAAAAGGTTTAAATGTGACATTTGACAGCTGTCAAAATTACTGCAATTAAGATTTGAGACTGACACATGTCATATCCGCCATTTTGAAAGTCACGTATTACGCTTCGTTAGATTTAAAAATCCTTTATTTAAAACCAATTAAGGTGATTAAAGGAAAAATCGAATACTTTTTAAATTTATTTAACGAATTTGACAGCTGTCAAAATGACTACAATTTGCGTTAAAATGTCAAAATTAATTTTTATCCGGATATAGTGGTTAGGTTGGTATCAAAATTTACGTTTAATTGATTAATATCAGCCGAAATAAAAACGTTGCAAGTGACACCTGTCAAATGTCATATGTCAAAATTATTGAATTAAAAAAATAATGATATAACGTTATTTTAGATTAATTTAAAATCGAAATCGGGTTATTTAAATCTAAACACGGCGAGTTTATTTTAAAAATTGACGAAGATATAGGAAAAAATTAAATTAAAGATGGCGGCTGTCAATGTCATTTGTGATGTTGATTTAATAAATCGGAAATATAGATTGTGGGGTATCAAATTGAAGGATTTTTTGTGCTTATTACGATTTTGATGTTTTTATAGTTTAAAAAAAATAATTAGAAAACCAAAATGGCGGATTTATACTTTTTTTTTAATTGAAACTAAATTTAATTAAAACAATGACTAAAAGTACATTTACAAAATAAGAAATAAGTCAAACACTCGATGAGTTTATCTTAATAATTAACAAAGATATCGAAGAAATTAAATTAAAGATGGCGGCTGTCAATGTCATTTATTATATTATGCAAGTTTGATTTAGTTAATCGAAAATATGGGTTGTGGGGTATCAAATTAAAAGATTTTTTGTGCTTAGTACGATTTTGACATTTTCACAAAAAAAATTATTAATAAAAAAATCAAAATGGCAGATTTTTATAAATTTTTTTTGTTTATTTTTTTTTTTAAATATGGGTTGTTGGGTATCAAATTAAAAGATTTTTTGTGCTTATTACGATTTTGATAATTTCACAAAAAAAATATTAATAAAATAATCAAAATGGCAGATTTTTATTAATTTTTTTTGTTTATTATTATTATTTTTTTCGAAAATATGGGTTCTTGGGTATCAAATTAAAAGATCTGTTGTGCTTATTACGATTTTGATAATTTCACAAAAAAAATCTCATTAATAAAAAAATCAAAGTGGCGGATTTTTATTAATTTTTTTGTTTATTATTATTATTTTTTTCGAAGATATGGGTTGTTGGATATCAAATAAAAAATTTTTTGTGCTTATTATTATTATTTTTTTCGAAAATATTGGTTGTTGGGTATCAAATTAAAAGATTTTTTGTGCTTATTACGATTTTGATAATTTCACAAGAATAATTATTAATAAAAAACTCAAAAAGGCGGATTTTTATTAATTTTTTGTTTATTATTATTATTTTTTTCGAAAATATGGGTTGTTGGGTATCAAATTAAAAAATTTTTTGTGTTTATTACGATTTTGATAATTTCACAAAAATAATTATTAATAAAAAAATCAAATTGGCGGATTTTTATTAATTTTATGTTTATTATTATTATTTTTTTCGAAAATATGCGTTATTGGGTATTAAACTAAAGGATTTTTTGTGCTTATTACGATTTTGATAATTTCACAAAAATAATTATTAATAAAAAAATCAAATTGGCGGATTTTTGTTAATTTTTTGTTTATTATTATTATTTTTTTCGAAAATATGGGTTGTTGCTACAGGAAACTCTCCCAATCAGGTCCAAAGAAATTCACATCGTCAATGTAAGCGCTTTGGCCCAAAAACTTGTCAATCTATTTATTATATTGTTAAATAAGTCGTTCAAATTTCATCATTATTATCTTGATACCATTAAAGCGTAAAAACTTGATCATCTTTTAAGATTTTTTAGGTGAAATAGATTTCAAATTGAAACCACGAGTTATACATCATTTCAAAGAGGAAGAATCAACCTTCAATTTGAGTCAAATTTTATCAGTATTTTCGTAACAACAATTAAAATTGTCGCTTTCTTGCACCAGATTTTTCAATTATAATACATGAGAAAACATTTTATTCTATATTTTTTTTTCATTTCTCTTTTAATTAGATTATCATGCACTCACAACGTATGCTACATCATCACGGGAGGTTTTTGATTAGAATTAGCCGACTGGTTAATTTATAAATGAAAATCTGTTTCTTTTTTATCTAATTGTAAGGTTGATTTATTGTCTAAATGTAAGTTTAAAGTTTCTTCATTTTTCAAAGTTGTATTTTTATGTTACAATCAATATTTAAATAAAAGTTTTAATTACAAAGAAAACATTTAAATGTGCATTGAAAATTGAAAGTATGCCGATTGAATTTGGCGGTATTTGATAATAGTTAGGAACCGTTCCATTCGAGGGCGTTAGTGCTGAGCAAAAAAGTTTAAGACTTTTGGCACATCTATAGGTTTTCTGTTTGTAGCTTAAATATTAATTTAAATAAATTGAGCCGATTTAAATTTAAATTATTTATTTATTTTTGGTACTTACTTATGTTATATACAAAAAAGATTATATTTAATTCGCACTTTCTCTTTCCCTTGAAGGTTTTCTATTTCTTCGAATAACTTTAACTTTTCTTGTTAGAACTCTTTTCCCAAATTCGCCATTATTATCATTATTATCACCCAATTCGGTTTTAGTATTATTTCTTGAATTGTTAACATAATTTTCGTTAAATCTAGCTGTATGTCGATTTCCTCTATCCTCTACATGAGTTATATTAGGATTATATTCAGGAAAATCGGGAATTAATTCCGTCCGAACGTTGGGATTATTATCCTTATTATTATTTTGCTCAGATCCACTTCTAACATCAATATTTGGAAAATCGTTATTACCCCGTTGAATCGGAACATTTTCCGAACTCGGTAAATAATTATTAAAATTTAAAACCTTCGAATTCTGCCTTGTTCTCATTTCTAATTCATTTCTTTCATTATTTATTTCATGTAGTGGTTTAAACGGTTGTTTCACGTGAATTTTCGGTGTTAACTGATGAAATCCTTCTTGTTGGGTATGTCGGCTTTCCCCAGTGTTCGGCGCGGTTGTTTGAATTTTAGCTGAGCCATAAAGTTCGTAAGGATTTTGAAGGGCAAAAGAGGTAACGGGGCTGTAGCCCTGTTGGGGAATCTCCTGCCTCTGAATCTGATTGAATTGCAAATTTCTTTGTAAATTAGGTAATTCGAATGCAGGACCTTCAGGTCGCCAACCGCTTGGAGGATAAGGAGGGAATTGTTGCGTAAACGTAGCCGTACATAGTACAACCAACAAAAATAATCTCTCCATTATCTGAAAATTAAATTACTAATTTTAATAATTAGCACAATTTTTTTGAGTTAAAATTAGCATTGCTTTAAATTAGGGTTTATGGGATGATTTACAAACATGAATCGTGTAGTAATTGATGTTAATTGGTAAGCGGTGATTCGATGTCGATATCTTAATTAGTACCTAAAATGAGTATGGGACGCTCTCGGTAAATAATATTTTAATATAAACTTACCTTCATTGTGGAAAGGTGCAAATTGGAATGATGGAATGGATAAAAAACCATATCACTATATATGCACGGTAGGTAACGTCATTTGTATTCTTGCACTTGGGTATTGTACGTGATTTATCATGTTGTAACACCTGGTGTAGACGAGTAACTAATGTCCGCGTACTCTATTTCAGCAACATCCTGTGCAATCTTTTCGATTGAATAATATATCCTAAAAAAATATATTACTCGTACGCCTATTAAAAACGATTGCTTATTGGGGTTATGTAACTCAATCGATTGATACAATAAAAAAAATAAAATTAAAATGTTACTTAATAAATTTTTTCTTGATTTCTTTCTATAATTGAAATATGATGTGTTAATTTTTGTTGTTATGACTAAACCATTAACTTAACGCAAAGTTATGGATCAAAGATGATTAACCTTAGAATACTAATATATCATAATTTTGTGTTCTGATATTTTGCTAATCTGTAGTTCTCATCAAGATAAACAAGACAAAAAAGTTTAGATGATTTAAATCAGGTGATTTAGGTGGCCAACATATTAAACGCTCTCCTGGTATCTACCATCAAATTTAATATTAAGAAAATTACGAACAATGATCGCGAAATGTACAGGAATGTGCATCTTAAAATCCCAAAAAGATTCACCAGTTAAGCAATTAGGAAGAATCCGTGTTCCTATCAATGGGTTACTAAGTATACCAAGAGAAAAATTTACAAAAAAAAACTCATTCTGGTTTGTTTGTTGCACAAAAACGTGAGGATATCATCTGCCTAAACGTGATTATTATGAAAATTTAAAAATTCTGTGCTTTATAAAAGTAGCTTTATCAGTGAATAAAGCACTAGCATAAAATATAGAGATTTGTGCAAGTTTCTGCAACATCACTTTGGAAAATGCACTTCTCGAAACGTAGTCATGAACGACTCATTGCATTTGATACTCATAGAATCGTTGCTGATGTAAAATTCTCTAAACTAGAGAAGCATTAACACTTTCTGCAGCTGAGATCTTTCTTACACTTGTATCTAGAGTTTCTTCAACCTTTTCCAAAACATCTTCTACTGGAGGAGTACTCACATATTGAGGTTAGTGTTTTCAATACTGGAACTAAATCTTAATACTGATAAAACCGAGATACCGGTGCTAGTTTAATGGCTTTTACTAGTCCAGCATTAAAGAATGCATCGTGAGTTATCAAGTATTGACATTAAAGTATTGCAGCAAGCTTTTGTGGTATGAATTGATCGCTTATGATGATGACCTTGCAATCATAGTTAGTAGTTACGAAATTGAAGATATTGAACATACTGCACAGCCCGTGTTGGATAAAAGAGTGATATAAATATACCAAGAGAAAAATTAACAAAAAAAACTCACAGTTTGTTGCACAAAAACGTGAGGATATCATCTGCCCAAACGTGATTATTATGAAAATTTCAAAATTCTGTGCTTTATAAAAGTAGCTTTATCAGTGAATAAAGCACTAGCATAAAATATAGAGATTTGTGCAAGTTTCTGCAACATCACTTTGGAAAATGCACTTCTCGAAACGTAGTCATGAACGACTCATTGAATTTGATAACTAATACTATCGTTGCTGATGTAAAATTCTTTAAACTAGAGAAGCATTAACGCTTTCTGCAGCAGAGATCTTCCTTACACTTGTACCTAGAGTTTCTTCAACCTTTTCCAAAACATCTTCTACTGGAGGAGTACTCACATATTGAGGTTAGTGCTTTCAATACTGGAACAAAATCTTAATACTGATAAAACCGAGATACCGGTGCTAGTTTAATGGCTTTTACTAGTCCAGCATTAAAGAATGCATCCTGAGTTATCAAGTATTGACATTAAACTATTGCAGCAAGCTTTTGTGGTATGAATTGATCGCTTATGATGATGATCTTGCAATCATAGTTAGTAGTTACGAAATTGAAGATATTGAACATACTGCACAGCCCGTGTTGGATAATAGAGTGATATAAATATACCAAGAGAAAAATTTACAAAAAAAACTCACAGTTTGTTGCACAAAAACGTGAGGATATCATCTGCCCAAACGTGATTATTATGAAAATTTCAAAATTCTGTGCTTTATAAAAGTAGCTTTATCAGTGAATAAAGCACTAGCATAAAATATAGAGATTTGTGCAAGTTTCTGCAACATCACTTTGCAAAATGCACTTCTCGAAACGTAGTCATGAACGACTCATTGAATTTGATAACTAATACTATCGTTGCTGACGTAAAATTCTTTAAACTAGAGAAACATTAACGCTTTCTGCAGCTGAAATCTTTCTTACACTTGTACCTAGAGTTTCTTCAACCTTTTCGAAAACATCTTCTACTGGAGGAGTACTCACATATTGAGGTTAGTGCTTTCAATACTGGAACAAAATCTTAATACCGATAAAACCGAGATACCGGTGCTAGTTTAATGGCTTTTACTAGTCCAGCATTAAAGAATGCATCGTGAGTTATCAAGTATTGACATTAAAGTATTGCAGCAAGCTTTTGTGGTATGAATTGATTGCTTATGATGATGACCTTGCAATCATAGTTAGTAGTTACGAAATTGAAGATATTGAACATACTGCACAGCCCGTCTTGGATAATAGAGTGATATAAATATACCAAGAGAAAAATTAACAAAAAAAACTCACAGTTTATTGTACAAAAACGTGAGGATATCATCTGCCCAAACGTGATTATTATGAAAATTTCAAAATTCTGTGCTTTATAAAAGTAGCTTTATCAGTGAATAAAGCACTAGCATAAAATATAGAGATTTGTGCAAGTTTCTGCAACATCACTTTGCAAAATGCACTTCTCGAAACGTAGTCATGAACGACTCATTGAATTTGATACTCATAGAATCGTTGCTGATGTAAAATTCTCTAAACTAAAGAAGCATTAACACTTTCTGCAGCTGAGATCTTTCTTACACTTGTACCTAGAGTTTCTTCAACCTTTTCCAAAACATCTTCTACTGGAGGAGTACTCACATATTGAGGTTAGTGCTTTCAATACTGGAACAAAATCTTAATACTGGTAAAACCGAGATACCGGTGTTAGTTTAATGGTTTTTACTAGTCCAGCATTAAAGAATGCATCGTGAGTTATCAAGTATTGATATTAAAGTTTTGCAGCAAGTTTTTGTGGTATGAATTGATTGCTTATGATGATGACCTTGCAATCATAGTTAGTAGTTACGAAATTGAAGACATTGAACATACTGCACAGCCCGTCTTGGATAATAGAGTGATATAAATATACCAAGAGAAAAATTTACAAAAAAAACTCAGTTTGTTGCACAAAAACGTGAGGATATCATCTGCCCAAACGTGATTATTATGAAAATTTCAAAATTCTGTGCTTTATAAAAGTAGCTTTATCAGTGAATAAAGCACTAGCATAAAATATAGAGATTTGTGCAAGTTTCTGCAACATCACTTTGCAAAATGCACTTCTCGAAACGTAGTCATGAACGACTCATTGAATTTGATAACTAATACTATCGTTGCTGACGTAAAATTCTTTAAACTAGAGAAGCATTAACGCTTTCTGCAGCTGAAATCCTTCTTACACTTGTACCTAGAGTTTCTTCAACTTTTCGAAAACATCTTCTACTGGAGGAGTACTCACATATTGAGGTTAGTGCTTTCAATACTGGAACAAAATCTTAATACCGATAAAACCGAGATACCGGTGCTAGTTTAATGGCTTTTACTAGTCCAGCATTAAAGAATGCATCGTGAGTTATCAAGTATTGATATTAAAGTTTTGCAGCAAGTTTTTGTGGTATGAATTGATTGCTTATGATGATGACCTTGCAATCATAGTTAGTAGTTACGAAATTGAAGATATTGAACATACTGCACAGCCCGTGTTGGATAATAGAGTGATATAAATATACCAAGAGAAAAATTTACAAAAAAAACTCACAGTTTGTTGCACAAAAACGTGAGGATATCATCTGCCCAAACGTGATTATTATGAAAATTTCCAAATTTTGTGCTTTATAAAAGTAGTTTTATCAGTGAATAAAGCACTAGCATAAAATATAGAGATTTGTGCAAGTTTCTGCAACAGCATTTTGCAAAATGCACTTCTCGAAACGTAGTCATGAACGACTCATTGAATTTGATACTCATAGAATCGTTGCTGATGTAAAATTCTCTAAACTAGAGAAGCATTAACACTTTCTGCAGCTGAGATCTTTCTTACACTTGTATCTAGAGTTTCTTCAACCTTTTCGAAAACATCTTCTACTGGAGGAGTACTCACATATTGAGGTTAGTGCTTTCAATACTGGAACAAAATCTTAATACTGATAAAACCGAGATACCGGTGCTAGTTTAATGGCTTTTACTAGTCCAGCATTAAAGAATGCATCGTGAGTTATCAAGTATTGACATTAAAGTATTGCAGCAAGCTTTTGTGGTATGAATTGATCGCTTATGATGATGACCTTGCAATCATAGTTAGTAGTTACGAAATTGAAGATATTGAATATACTGCACAGCCCGTGTTGGATAATAGAGTGATATAAATATACCAAGAGAAAAATTTACAAAAAAACTCACAGTTTGTTGCACAAAAACGTGAGGATATCATCTGCCCAAACGTGATTATTATGAAAATTTCAAAATTCTGTGCTTTATAAAAGTAGGTTTATCAGTGAATAAAGCACTAGCATAAAATATAGAGATTTGTGCAAGTTTCTGCAACATCACTTTGCAAAATGCACTTCTCGAAACGTAGTCATGAACGACTCATTGAATTTGATAACTAATACTATCGTTGCTGACGTAAAATTCTTTAAACTAGAGAAGCATTAACGCTTTCTGCAGCTGAAATCTTTCTTACACTTGTACCTAGAGTTTCTTCAACCTTTTCGAAAACATCTTCTACTGGAGGAGTACTCACATATTGAGGTTAGTGCTTTCAATACTGGAACAAAATCTTAATACTGATAAAACCGAGATACCTGTGCTAGTTTAATGGCTTTTACTAGTCCAGCATTAAAGAATGCATCGTGAGTTATCAAGTATTGATATTAAAGTTTTGCAGCAAGTTTTTGTGGTATGAATTGATTGCTTATGATAATGACCTTGCAATCATAGTTAGTAGTTACGAAATTGAAGATATTGAAAACATACTGCACAGCCCGTGTTGGATAATAGAGTGATATAAATATACCAAGAGAAAAATTTACAAAAAAAACTCACAGTTTGTTGCACAAAAACGTGAGGAAATCATCTGCCCAAACGTGATTATTATGAAAATTTCAAAATTCTGTGCTTTATAAAAGTAGCTTTATCAGTGAATAAAGCACTAACATAAAATATAGAGATTTGTGCAAGTTTCTGCAACATCACTTTGCAAAATGCACTTCTCGAAACGTAGTCATGAACGACTCATTGAATTTGATACTCATAGAATCGTTGCTGATGTAAAATTCTCTAAACTAGAGAAGTATTAACACTTTCTGCAGCTGAGATCTTTCTTACACTTGTACCTAGAGTTTCTTCAACCTTTTCCAAAACATCTTCTACTGGAGGAGTACTCACATATTGAGGTTAGTGCTTTCAATACTGGAACAATATCTTAATACTGATAAAACCGAGATACCGGTGCTAGTTTAATGGCTTTTACTAGTCCAGCATTAAAGAATGCATCGTGAGTTATCAAGTATTGACATTAAAGTATTGCAGCAAGCTTTTGTGGTATGAATTGATCGCTTATGATGATGACCTTGCAATCATAGTTAGTAGTTACGAAATTGAAGATATTGAACATACTGCACAGCCCGTCTTGGATAAAAGAGTGATATAAATATACCAAGAGAAAAATTAACAAAAAAAACTCACAGTTTGTTGCACAAAAACGTGAGGATATCATCTGCCCAAACGTGATTATTATGAAAATTTCAAAATTCTGTGCTTTATAAAAGTAGCTTTATCAGTGAATAAAGCACTAGCATAAAATATAGAGATTTGTGCAAGTTTCTGCAACATCACTTTGGAAAATGCACTTCTCGAAACGTAGTCATGAACGACTCATTACATTTGATACTCATAGAATCGTTGCTGATGTAAAATTCTCTAAACTAGAGAAGCATTAACACTTTCTGCAGCTGAGATCTTTCTTACACTTGTACCTAGAGTTTCTTCAACCTTTTCCAAAACATCTTCTACTGGAGGAGTACTCACATATTGAGGTTAGTGCTTTCAATACTGGAATAAAATCTTAATACTGATAAAACCGAGATACCGGTGTTAGTTTAATGGTTTTTACTAGTCCAGCATTAAAGAATGCATCGTGAGTTATCAAGTATTGACATTAAAGTATTGCAGCAAGCTTTTGTGGTATGAATTGATTGCTTATGATGATGACCTTGCAATCATAGTTAGTAGTTACGAAATTGAAGATATTGAGCATACTGCACAGCCCGTGTTGGATAATAGAGTGATATAAATATACCAAGAGAAAAATTTACAAAAAAAACTCACAGTTTGTTGCACAAAAACGTGAGGATATCATCTGCCCAAACGTGATTATCATGAAAATTTCAAAATTTTGTGCTTTATAAAAGTAGTTTTATCAGTGAATAAAGCACTAGCATAAAATATAGAGATTTGTGCAAGTTTCTGCAACATCACTTTGCAAAATGCACTTCTCGAAACGTAGTCATGAACGACTCATTGAATTTGATACTCATACAATCGTTGCTGATGTAAAATTCTCTAAACTAGAGAAGTATTAATGCTTTCTGCAGCAGAGATCTTCCTTACACTTGTACCTAGAGTTTCTTCAACCTTTTCCAAAACATCTTCTACTGGAGGAGTACTCACATATTGAGGTTAGTGCTTTCAATACTGGAACAAAATCTTAATACTGATAAAACCGAGATACCGGTGCTAGTTTAATGGCTTTTACTAGTCCAGCATTAAAGAATGCATCGTGAGTTATCAAGTATTGACATTAAACTATTGCAGCAAGCTTTTGTGGTATGAATTGATCGCTTATGATGATGATCTTGCAATCATAGTAAGTAGTTACGAAATTGAAGATATTGAACATACTGCACAGCCCGTGTTGGATAATAGAGTGATATAAATATACCAAGAGAAAAATTTACAAAAAAAACTCACAGTTTGTTGCACAAAAACGTGAGGATATCATCTGCCCAAACGTGATTATTATGAAAATTTCAAAATTCTGTGCTTTATAAAAGTAGCTTTATCAGTGAATAAAGCACTAGCATAAAATATAGAGATTTGTGCAAGTTTCTGCAACATCACTTTGGAAAATGCACTTCTCGAAACGTAGTCATGAACGACTCATTACATTTGATACTCATAGAATCGTTGCTGATGTAAAATTCTCTAAACTAGAGAAGCATTAACACTTTCTGCAGCTGAGATCTTTCTTACACTTGTACCTAGAGTTTCTTCAACCTTTTCCAAAACATCTTCTACTGGAGGAGTACTCACATATTGAGGTTAGTGCTTTCAATACTGGAATAAAATCTTAATACTGATAAAACCGAGATACCGGTGTTAGTTTAATGGTTTTTACTAGTCCAGCATTAAAGAATGCATCGTGAGTTATCAAGTATTGACATTAAAGTATTGCAGCAAGCTTTTGTGGTATGAATTGATTGCTTATGATGATGACCTTGCAATCATAGTTAGTAGTTACGAAATTGAAGATATTGAGCATACTGCACAGCCCGTGTTGGATAATAGAGTGATATAAATATACCAAGAGAAAAATTTACAAAAAAAACTCACAGTTTGTTGCACAAAAACGTGAGGATATCATCTGCCCAAACGTGATTATCATGAAAATTTCAAAATTTTGTGCTTTATAAAAGTAGTTTTATCAGTGAATAAAGCACTAGCATAAAATATAGAGATTTGTGCAAGTTTCTGCAACATCACTTTGCAAAATGCACTTCTCGAAACGTAGTCATGAACGACTCATTGAATTTGATACTCATACAATCGTTGCTGATGTAAAATTCTCTAAACTAGAGAAGTATTAATGCTTTCTGCAGCAGAGATCTTCCTTACACTTGTACCTAGAGTTTCTTCAACCTTTTCCAAAACATCTTCTACTGGAGGAGTACTCACATATTGAGGTTAGTGCTTTCAATACTGGAACAAAATCTTAATACTGATAAAACCGAGATACCGGTGCTAGTTTAATGGCTTTTACTAGTCCAGCATTAAAGAATGCATCGTGAGTTATCAAGTATTGACATTAAACTATTGCAGCAAGCTTTTGTGGTATGAATTGATCGCTTATGATGATGATCTTGCAATCATAGTAAGTAGTTACGAAATTGAAGATATTGAACATACTGCACAGCCCGTGTTGGATAATAGAGTGATATAAATATACCAAGAGAAAAATTTACAAAAAAAACTCACAGTTTGTTGCACAAAAACGTGAGGATATCATCTGCCCAAACGTGATTATTATGAAAATTTCAAAATTCTGTGCTTTATAAAAGTAGCTTTATCAGTGAATAAAGCACTAGCATAAAATATAGAGATTTGTGCAAGTTTCTGCAACATCACTTTGCAAAATGCACTTCTCGAAACGTAGTCATGAACGACTCATTGAATTTGATACTCATAGAATCGTTGCTGATGTAAAATTCTCTAAACTAGAGAAGCATTAACACTTTCTGCAGCTGAGATCTTTCTTACACTTGTATCTAGAGTTTCTTCAACCTTTTCCAAAACATCTTCTACTGGAGGAGTACTCACATATTGAGATTAGTGCTTTCAATACTGGAACAAAATCTTAATACTGATAAAACCGAGATACCGGTGCTAGTTTAATGGCTTTTACTAGTCCAGCATTAAAGAATTCATCGTGAGTTATCAAGTATTGACATTAAAGTATTGCAGCAAGCTTTTGTGGTATGAATTGATCGCTTATGATGATGACCTTGCAATAATAGTTAGTAGTTACGAAATTGAAGATATTGAACATACTGCACAGCCCGTGTTGGATAATAGAGTGATATAAATATACCAAGAGAAAAATTTACAAAAAAAACTCACAGTTTGTTGCACAAAAACGTGAGGATATCATCTGCCCAAACGTGATTATTATGAAAATTTCAAAATTCTGTGCTTTATAAAAGTAGCTTTATCAGTGAATAAAGCACTAGCATAAAATATAGAGATTTGTGCAAGTTTCTGCAACATCACTTTGCAAAATGCACTTCTCGAAACGTAGTCATGAACGACTCATTGAATTTGATACTCATAGAATCGTTGCTGATGTAAAATTCTCTAAACTAGAGAAGCATTAACACTTTCTGCAGCTGAGATCTTTCTTACACTTGTATCTAGAGTTTCTTCAACCTTTTCCAAAACATCTTCTACTGGAGGAGTACTCACATATTGAGATTAGTGCTTTCAATACTGGAACAAAATCTTAATACTGATAAAACCGAGATACCGGTGCTAGTTTAATGGCTTTTACTAGTCCAGCATTAAAGAATTCATCGTGAGTTATCAAGTATTGACATTAAAGTATTGCAGCAAGCTTTTGTGGTATGAATTGATCGCTTATGATGATGACCTTGCAATAATAGTTAGTAGTTACGAAATTGAAGATATTGAACATACTGCACAGCCCGTGTTGGATAATAGAGTGATATAAATATACCAAGAGAAAAATTTACAAAAAAAACTCACAGTTTGTTGCACAAAAACGTGAGGATATCATCTGCCCAAACGTGATTATTATGAAAATTTCAAAATTTTGTGCTTTATAAAAGTAGTTTTATCAGTGAATAAAGCACTAGCATAAAATATAGAGATTTGTGCAAGTTTCTGCAACATCACTTTGCAAAATGCACTTCTCGAAACGTAGTCATGAACGACTCATTGAATTTGATACTCATAGAATCGTTGCTGATGTAAAATTCTCTAAACTAGAGAAGCATTAACACTTTCTGCAGCTGAGATCTTTCTTACACTTGTATCTAGAGTTTCTTCAACCTTTTTGAAAACATCTTCTACTGGAGGAGTACTCACATATTGAGGTTAGTGCTTTCAATACTGGAATAAAATCTTAATATTGATAAAACCGAGATACCGGTGTTAGTTTAATGGTTTTTACTAGTCCAGCATTAAAGAATGCATCGTGAGTTATCAAGTATTGATATTAAAGTTTTGCAGCAAATTTTTGTGGTATGAATTGATTGCTTATGATGATGACCTTGCAATCATAGTTAGTAGTTACGAAATTGAAGACATTGAACATACTGCACAGCCCGTGTTGGATAATAGAGTGATATAAATATACCAAGAGAAAAATTTACAAAAAAAACTCACAGTTTGTTGCACAAAAACGTGAGGATATCATCTGCCCAAACGTGATTATTATGAAAATTTCAAAATTCTGTGCTTTATAAAAGTAGCTTTATCAGTGAATAAAGCACTAGCATAAAATATAGAGATTTGTACAAGTTTCTGCAACATCACTTTGCAAAATGCACTTCTCGAAACGTAGTCATGAACGACTCATTGAATTTGATAACTAATACTATCATTGCTGACGTAAAATTCTTTAAACTAGAGAAGCATTAACGCTTTCTGCAGCTGAAATCTTTCTTACACTTGTACCTAGAGTTTTTTCAACCTTTTCCAAAACATCTTCTACTGGAGGAGTACTCAGATATTGAGGTTAGTGCTTTCAATACTGGAACAAAATCTTAATACTGATAAAACCGAGATACCGGTGCTAGTTTAATGGCTTTTACTAGTCCAGCATTAAAGAATGCATCGTGAGTTATCAAGTATTGACATTAAAGTTTTGCAGCAAGCTTTTGTGGTATGACTTGATTGTTTATGATGATGACCTTGCAATCATAGTTAGTAGTTACGAAATTGAAGATATTGAACATACTGCAGAGCCCGTGTTGAATAATATAGTGATTGTGATGGAGGAATTAGATCTAGAAGTTGCTCCTGAAAAGTCGGAGGCAACCCTAATGAGAAATTGGAAGTCCGAAAAAGAATTTGCTACAGTTAAAATCGAAGATGTAATTTATTAAAAAAACTTGGAACATCTCCAAGTTTCTTTGTGCTTATTATCTTTAGCCGTGGAAGATAGTGAAGAACAAGTCAAAGATGACAACGTACAGTCAATAGAGATGGCGCCTCCGAAGAAAGCCCAGATAGGTGATTCCGGAGAAGACGAGGAAAGGACTTGTGTGTTGATGTCTGTGTAGCAGATTTTCACAAAAAAAAGAGTTGTGTACTGTTGGGTTGGGTTGTATTGCTAAATATTAGGAAAAGTAGAGTTGAGTTGAGCAATAGCAATGAAAACTTACAGAGACAAAAGAGAAAAATGTCGATAAAAAAGATATGAACATAATTGTGGAGCAGCTTCCAAAATTTGCTGTGAAGGAAAGGAAGAAGCTAGTGGACAGATTCTGTTATGGCAAGTGCGAAGAAGTATTGGTTTGGATTCGCTACTTACAGCTCAAACAACATACAGCTCATTGTGCAAAATTGAACGTGTTGTTCGTGAAATGTTTGGAGTTTTTAGGATATCTCTGATTTTTGTATGAAGTAAGTATTCTCTCTATGGTCATCTCAATTAATATTGTATCAAATAAGATGTCAAAACAATTCCAAGCATTAAGAAGGAAATCATGTAAATAATATAAATTTCATCCCAAAATACCAGATCTAATCCTATTGATCTAGGATTAGATAGACACGTTTTGCTATTATGGTTGAGTCGAAGCTTGTTATTGCCCTTTTAATGGCAGTATTTTGCCCTAACCAACAAGAGTATAAAACCTTAAATTGACCATAACACGTTCTTCTCCATTCGTGTAACATTACGCATTACCACATGTTTTGCTATTATTACAATTAAGTAAAAATATTTAATTTTCATTATTGAGTTCTTAAAGCGGTACTACCTTACGGGTTAATACCATCGCACAAGGCAGCTTCTCATTGCTATATAATATTTTTCCTTTGTACTGACAACTTCTCTTACGCATTTCTGTACTGCTATCTAATTGCTTTCACTTTCTATCATCGTTTTCTGGAGTTAAGCTTATTCCCACCATCCTCTAAATTTCAATGCGATGGTTCTACACTGGAAAAACGTGTGTTCTACACGGACATCTACATCGCAATATATATATCAGTTATCGGAGGTTCTCTTAAACAGATGACTTTTGAAACATCATGTCTCCCCATAAAGTGGCTCGCGTAGTAGTTCATGCATAACGGACACCAATCTCTTTGTCCATCTTGCCACATCGCAGGTACTCTCCTGTACTTCTTCTGAAATTCCTTTCCGCTGATCTGCTCTATGATTCCACTCCAGGTCGCCGTGCCAAAGGCATTCTTGACGTCGATAGTGACGAGCAAACACTTCTTTTTTCCCATTGTTAAATTTTTCCATGTCATTTGCATTCTTTAGCATTTCTTCTATAGCCATTTCTGTGGATATCCCCTGAGTGAAACCATACTGGCTTGCAATTTTTCCAACACTCTCGTTTTGATTATTTCCTCGTACAGCTTTTTGAAGCAGTTTGGTAAGCACAAAGTTTAGATCACCTTTTACTCTTTTTGGTCACCTTTTTCTATTAATACAAGTTTTCCCTCTTTCTATATCTTGGGTAATCTCCGGTGTTATACCATCAGGGCCGGGTGCTCTTTTGCTCTTAATTCCTCCAGCAGTTTCTAACTTTTTCCGTTATATCTCTCTTTAGTTTTGCCGGCATTTCGATCTTTCACGTGCTATTCTCCATATCTGGAAAAAGTTCCTTGATTACCTCTGCTATTTTATCTAACTCGAGGATCACTTTACATCTTTTTCATTGTCTTCACCGCTACATAGGCATCTCCCAGACATCAGTCTCTAGTTCGTTACACAAGTTTGTCCATGCCTTCTTTTTGGTCTTTTTTATTTCTTTTCTGTATTGTCTCTCGCTGTTGTGTTTAACCATCGACCACCGGAGATTGTCAATCTTATATTCACTTCGCCTTTTCTTCCTCTTATCTCTTTTGACCCTTAATTTATTCGGATGTGGGATCCTAGTGGTCCCTCCTTCGTCTGATCTTCACGCTTCATCGCCTTCATGCCTTCTTGTCGTCACCCAACCCAACCCTAACTGACAAAGTTGCTTGCTTCCCCCTTCATCACAATAGCCAAGTTTCCAATCCAAGTATTATCTGTTTTGTCCATGTGGTCTTTTCATCTGTTGTTCCAATATTGAACTATTTCCTCCACAAGGTAGGTTCGATCTTCCTTTGCTCCTCCCGCGGATGTTGCAAGCCCTAGTTTCAACTTAATGTTTTGACCTTGGTCAGTCAAAATATGTAGAAGTTTATCAAGTGAAGCCAAAGCCGAGGCGCTACAATATCTTGGGTAACTTGAACAATAACTAAATAAGTTGGCTTTTTTGGCACTGACAAAGATGCAAACAATCTTAATAAAACGTTTGCAAAATCGTCAAAAACAGAAATGCAAAACAATATAGATCAGTGATTATAAATCAGTGATCATAAAATATTGCTGATGATTACTTCCTTTATGATGACTTCACAAAGATTTTCAAAATATTCCAAAAGAACTGAAATTGGGTGCTAAAGGTGAAATCATTAACGTGTCGAAAAAAATGAAGGCAAAGGCCTCTACAAATTTTACCAAGGGCAATATGAAGAACAACCTGCTTCGAAACACTTAAACCATCATATGAGCCAGCCGTTATGTTATAATACCAATGCATTGCAGAATCACCCAATAAGCCATGACATCAATTTATCCATACATACCAGATCCGGACAATTTCAGCGCTATAATAATAATCAAACAATTCCTCCTATCAATGTTGCTTCTCCGTTAATATCTCCGCAGGGCTCATTAATCAATGGACTCTGCACATACAAATTCATCATTTGAAGATGTATTTCAATTGTAGATACATAGTCGGAACAGAAAATTAATAAAATCTGTATCTACCTACTTTGTTTAATTATACGTGTAAAAATTGTATAATTAATACGTGTAAAAATAATAAATTAAAGGTCATACCTACCTATTGACAACATAATTGCATTTTACCACAAAACAACGTTTCTCTTTTTATCTGATATGATGAGATTGTAGTCGCCTCGACTGCATGTGTGGTTCATATAACTGCAAATCAACCACAAATATGCAGTTGTGTTAGCCGCGAGTTGCAGTCGACGTGACCCAATTTTGTGGTTACCTCATCTGCAAATTGTGGCTGGTGTACGGCCGCCCTAACTCGTCATTGGGAACAAGTAAGTTATTAAAGTAACTCTGTTATTTTTTTGAACTCATTTTGCGCCTTTTCAGATACTTTTTATGCAGAGTTTCATCGAATTTTTTGACGAATTCCTGATTTATTTTCCATATGTCCTCGTTATCCATTCTGCCAAGTTCTCTCTTGTGATGCAGCCTCTCAAAAGCCTAATTGGCGTGCTCTTACAAATTGTCAGGTCTGTTATGGACTCCTGGAACCTTCTCCAAGTTGCTCTAACCCTTTATTTACTGCAACCCTGTCCCTCTTCGTCATCCATTCCTACAGCATCCTAGCTCTCTCGTTCTCTCTCTTTGATCCCGAGTAGTTGTGTTTAGTATTAACGTCTCCAGCTGCTACAATTTCTCTTTCCCTGAACTTATCTGCATATCTTTCCAAGTCACTCAGTTTTCTGTCGAAATTCATGATCAGATATGATGTGGAGTCAGATAGTATCCAACCAAAAGTCCTTTATTCATTATTTAACCTTCATATCCTGGTTCCAGATTTTTGTGGTAACATCCCCATCACTATTTTTTAAACTATCCCTTCATTTCAATCTTTCTCCTGTTTGGTTCCAAAATCATTGCTATGTCAGTCTGCCTCATAACTGCCTCTCTTTCCATGAGGTTTATTGCCTCCGTTGATATTTTGAGTTGTTATACTTTGATTTTCTTGTATATTTTCTTATTCTGATCGGCTCATTCGGAGAACCTGATTCTGTAAAGATTTGGATTTCAGAACCTCCTTCTTTTTTTTCCATCTAGTAACTTTCTCGAAGTTCATTTCTTTCTGCCTTTCTATCAGCTGATTCTCTTGTTTTTGTTCAATCTCGCTGCTTTCCTTTCTTTCTGCTTCTGTTTCTATTTGGTCCTTCTCCCTAGCTACCTCCAGCAGTGAGAAGAGAGTGGGGCCCTCTTTTCCTTGCTTTGCTTTGCTCTTCCATCGTCTTATTCTGTGTTTTTGCTTTATTGTGTTTAGCGGCTTTGACCAGTTTGTGTTCTATTGTTTCTGTTTAATCCTTATTTCCTACTACTCCCTTCATTTTTTTAACCTTTTGTCTATAAATTAGGCATGCCTCCGCACTAGTTCTACATCCGGTAACTTTGCAGTCTTGACATTTTGGTTCATTCTTGCAGTCACCTACTGGTGCCCACGTTCTCTGCATTTGTAGTACCAAGTTCTTCTATCTACTTTGCAAATGATATTTACATCAACTTCTAACAGGAAAAAATTCTTTCTTACACATACTTGATGATCGATTCAGTTCATGCATCGATGCTTTTACCAATTCCCCCTATAAATCTTTAGACAAACTTCTCTCAGCAAATTTGTCATTGGGAACAAGTAAGTTATTAAAGTAACTCTGTTATTTTTTTGGACTCATTTTGCGCCTTTTCAGATACTTTTTATGCAGAGTTTCATCGAATTTTTTGACGAATTCCTGATTTATTTTCCATATGTCTTCGTTATCCATTCTGCCAAGTTCTCTCTTGTGATGCAGCCTCTCAAAAGCCTAATTGGTGTGCTCTTACAAATTGTCAGGTCTGTTATGGACTCCTGGAACCTTCTCCAAGTTGCTCTAACCCTTTATTTACTGCAACCATGTCCCTCTTCGTCATCCAACCCAAGCTGTATATTTGAATTGATCATTCGAGTTTAGCCGTCTTGAAAGCTAAACCTGAATGTTTCTAGTTCTAGATCTAGAATAAGATCTAATAATATAAAACTAGAGCTGACACTATACCTAGAAGTGGAAAGCTTAATGTTAAAACTTCTAGGTTTAGTGTTAGTTCTATCTACTTTGGTACACTCTTTAGCCAGGTGCGTTGGTGACCTGTATCTGTTGCACTTCTTTAGTTCCTTCTTTGCTTTTATTTGGCACATTATCAAGACCAATCTTAACCTTCTATTTCTGCAATCTTGTATATTCGAGTGTTTCTGGTTGTAGATTTAGAGATAGACCTAAAACTAACACTAGACCTAGAAATGATTCGGGTTTAGCCGTGCGTCTTCTACTTTGATTGAAATATACAGCGTTGCCAAATCAGTTTGTAAAGTAGTCTATCTCAGAAACTATCCATAGTAGAGGCCTTCATTAAGAAAATGCCCTGAGATGCTTGGCTAAAACCAACCCAACCCAAGCTGTATATTTGAATTGATCATTCGGGTTTAGCCATCTTGAAAGCTAAACCTGAATGTTTCTAGTTCTAGATCTAGAATAAGATCTAATAATATAAAACTAGAGCTGACAGTATACCTAGAAGTGGAAAGTTTAATGTTAAAACTTCTAGGTTTAGTGTAGTATCACTCTACTACTATATCTACTAATAAAAATGTATCACTCTACTCATTAGATTTTCCATTTTTTTTCACTTTATTTTTATCACATTCAATTTCCTCCATCTTATTTTCATCTTTTATACATGTCTCATTGCATTCAACACCACGCGATATTATTTTGTCAGTTTTTAAAATCTGAAAAAACTTAAATTTTTTAAGAGCTTACAATTTTTTAGAACTTAAATTTCTTTTTTGTAAGAAAAAATCCTTTCTTACACATATTTGATGATCGATTCAGTTCATGCATCGATGCTTTTACCAATTCCCCCTATAAATCTTTAGGCAAACTTCTCTCAGCAAATTTTATCCTGAATTTATCCAGTATAATGCTATTCATCCTTTCTACTTTTCCATTTTGCTTTCTCCATTCTATTTTGTTCCTTTTTATTTCTTTCTTTTCATAAGATAATTTAACTCTTAAACTGAGAAATTCACCCCCATTCATTATGATTCTCTTGGTCTTTTTACTGGGCTCATAACCTATTAAACTGAAACTTTTAAACTTTATTAAATACTTACGTAAAAATACACTCTCTTCTTAATAATTAACACCTCATTGTCCCCCAAAATAGAATAGGTTCATTAACAATCTCGACTACCAAAAGACGTTCAGGTAATTGATTTCGTCCTCTACAGTTAATAATATTTCGTGGATTTCTCCAAATTGATATCTGATCCCAACATTATTTGTTCCGTGGTATTTTATTAGAAGTTATTTTTAGATATATGATCGATATCCTTAAAAGAGTACGCTTTTGTAGGTGTTCTCTCTGTCGTCGTGTCTGCGATATTCCTTACACTTCAGGGCTTCCTAAAACTTATTAGTTTTTTTTGAAACATTTCATTGTGGAATCATTTAACATTTTAACTCAGCGCAATATTTTATAGACGATTCAATTAATAACTTTTAAATTCACTTTATTATAAAAGAATTAAGAAAAATCAATCTAAAAATTTGAATTTTAAATTCTCACTTCCTCCGATCTTCTAAGTTTAACCCACTTTGTCTTAAAATAAACCGGCTAAACTCGCATATTTTTCAACTAAATCGAGTTATTCATCCCGACGTTGTGAGAATACTTTATAATTTAGGTACGTACAGAACAAATATTTTATTAAAAATTTCTTAGCATTCTCAAATAATAGTATAAGATTTCTTCTCGGAATTGCATAAAAATTCTTTTGTTGCTCACGGTTTCAAATAGCCTCAATTCCCTAAGGAAAGTTCATATAAACTCGTGTTCGGAAATACATCGTAAACGGCAAAGAGACTGGGCTCTCTTTGAAGATAAAGCCTTCGGAGCACCTTAAAGTCATATCTGCTATTTGTTACATGAAATTGTGCTTGTAAAGGAACATATTTGAGGTTATATCACGTTTCCTTACAAAACCACGTTATCAATAAAACGATACAAAAGCGAAATATTAATTAAGTTTGAAAAAACGTTGTTAAGCAATTTCTCCATTACAAAACTTTGGGATTGAATTAGCGTCCAATAAAAGTTTTTAGATTAATTCTTGAAAGTGGATCTTTTTTTTGGTGTCGAGTCAAAGGACGTCTCAAGTTTTCCATTAAAAAAAATTGGAAATTTTTTTTGAATAAGTTTCGTGGTTCATAACCAGTAGATAACTTTTAGGCGGTTATTATTAGGATAAGGTTTTTATCTCGATAAAATAATACTCGTACTTAACACGTTTAGATTTGCATCATAAACTTAGATGTTTAGGAAATCATTAAAATTAACAATAAATTACACTTAAATTTAGAAATATTCAGGTTTAGATGGATTAATAAGAATGTTTTAGTTCTAATAAGTTTTCTTAAGCTAAATGTTAAAGATTCAAAAAAATTTTGGAAACAAGATAAAGGGATTCTGATCGAAATTTATAAAAAATAACGGATATTTATGAGGTATTTATAAACTTTAAAAATAGTTAAATCTGATATTGTATTATTGTTAAAAATTATTGTTCTTTACAACATAATAACACGAAAAAACAAATTTCACTTTTCTTAATTATTAAAATGTCGAAGAAAAATGTTAAGCAATATATGGCATATAAGCGATATAATCTCAGGCTTATATCTCGGAATATAGGTTGAGTTCTAAACAATGAATTTGTTCCTGAAAAAGTAGACGGTTTCCTTTATAAATGACAAAAAAACTTATCAAGATATATTAAGAATTCGATTTTTTTACGATTTTGCATAATGATTAAGGAAATCGTTAATATTTAATGAGTTAAAACAGTTAATGAGTTAAATTTAGATAATTTAGGTTGCGTTCAAAACATGATATCTGAAAAACGGATTGAGATATTGAAATATGGTGTTGTTCCTGAAAAAACTACATATTGTCTTCTACAAATGACAGAATATTTCATCAAGGTATCCTAAGAATTCGATTTTTTAAAGATGATTAAGGAAATCGGTAATTTTGTGAAATGCCACAAACTTAGGTTGAGTTCAAAACATGATATCTCAAAAGCAGATTGAGCTATTGACATATGGTTTTCTTCTTGAAAATAGTGCATACTTTCTTCTATCAAAAACAGAATATTTTATGAAGATATCTGAAAAATTCAATTTTTTAAAGATGATTAAGAAAATCGTTAATTTTGTGTAATGCCACAAACTTAGGTTGAATTCAAAACAGGATATCTCAAAAACGGATTGAGATATTGAAATATGGTATTGTTCCTGAAAAAACCGATACTGTCTTCTATAAATGATAGAATATTTCATCAAGGTATCTTATGAATTCAATTTTTTAAAGATGATTAAGAAAATCGTTAATTTTGTGTAATGCCACAAACTTAGGTTGAATTCAAAACAGGATATCTCAAAAGCAGATCGAGATATTGAAATATGGTTAAGAATTCAATTTCTTATAATTCTTTCAAAATTATTAAGAAAATTGTTAATTTTACGAAATGCTCTAGATTTAGGTTTAGTTCAAAACACGATATCTCAAAAATGGATTGAGATATTAAAATATAGTTTTATTCTTGAAGTAGTACATACTTTTCTTTATAAACAACAGAAAAATATCTTAAGAGTTTGATTTTTTGCGATTTTTTAAAGATGATTAAGGGAAACGTTAATTTTGTGTAATGCCACAAACTTAGGTTGAGTTCAAAACATGATATGTCAAAATCGGATTTTGTTCCTGAAAAAACCGACACTGTCTTCTATAAACGACAGAATATTTCATTCAGGTATCTTAAGAATTCAATTTTTTACGATTTTTTAAAAATGATTAAGAAAATAGTTAATAAATGCCACAAACTTGAGACATTCAAATAAAGTTACTGAAAAATACATCTTTTCTCTATAAATTGTATCATAAAGCATTAAGATATCTTAAGAATTCGAATTTTTTAAGATTTTGTATAATGATTACGGAAATCGTAAATTTTTTATAAAATGCTCTAAATTTAGGTTGAGTTCAAAACATGATATCTCAAAAACGGGTTGAGATATTAAAATATGGTTTTGTTCCTGAAAAATTACATACTATCTTCTATAAGCAACCGAATATTTAACCAAGGTATCTTAAGAATTCGATTTTTTAAAGATGATTAAGAAAATCGGTAATTTTGTGCAATGCCACAAGCTTAGGTTGAATTCAAAACAGGATATCTCAAAAGCAGATCGAGATATTGAAATATGGTTTCTTTCTGAAAAAAGAGCATACTTTCTTCTATCAGAAACAGAATATTTTATGAAGATATCTGAAGAACTCAATTTTTTAAAGATGATTAAGAATATCGTTAATTTTGTGTAATGCCACAAACTTAGGTTGAATTCAAAACAGGATATCTCAAAAGCAGGTCGAGATATTGAAATATGGTTTCTTTCTGAAAAAAGAGCATATTTTCTTCTATCAGATACAGTATATTTTATGAAAATATCTTAAGAATTCGACTTTTTACGATTTTTTAAAGATGATTAAGAAAATCGTTAATTTTGTGTAATGCCACAAACTTAGGTTGAATTCAAAACAGGATATCTCAAAAGCAGATCGAGATATTGAAATATGGTTTCTTTCTGAAAAAAGAGCATACTTTTTTCTATCAGAAACAGAATATTTTATGAAGATATCTGAAGAACTCAATTTTTTAAAGATGATTAAGAAAATCGTTAATTTTGTGTAATGCAACAAACGCAGGTTGAGTTCAAAACAGGATATTTCAAAAGCAGGTCGAGATATTGAAATATGGTTTGCTTTTTGAAAAAATTGCATACTTTCTTCTATCAGATATAGAATATTTTATGAAGATATCTTAAGAATTCAATTTCTTATAATTCTTTCAAAATTATTAAGAAAATCGTTAATTTTATGAAATGCTCTAGATTTAGGTTTAGTTCAAAACACGATATCTCAAAAATGTATTGAGATATTAAAATATAGTTTTATTCTTGAAGTAGTACATACATTTCTTTCTAAACAACAGAAAAATATCTTAAGAGTTTGATTTTTTTACGATTTTTTAAAGATGATTAAGGGAATCGTTAATTTTGTATAACGCCACAAACTTAGGTTGAGTTCAAAACATGATATCTCAAAAACGGATTGAGATATTGAAATATGATTTTGTTCCTGAAAAAACCGACACTGTTTTCTATAAATGACAGAATATTTCATCAAGGTATCTTAAGAATACAATTATTTACGATTTTTTAAAGATGATTAAGAAAATAGTTAATAAATGCCACAAACTTGAGATATTCAAATAAAGTTACTCAAAAATACATGTTTTCTCTATAAATTGTAACAGAAAGCATCAAGATAAGATAAGGCAAGTAGAGATTTTAATTAAGATTCAATCAATTTTTGTTGATATTTATTGAACATTGGGTTGAAAAAATAATTTTTTTTTATTTTAAACAAAGTACATGTTTTTTATTGCTTTAAACTATTTTTGTGTGGTGTTGTAAGGTTTGTGGTTTAAACAAATAAAACTTGTTTGAAACATGTGTTTGAAACAAGCAACCGCACACCTGTTTGTGTTAGAAATCGATATTATTCGGGGAATCCTTTACAAAACTAAATAATCATTACTAAAACTATTAAACTCATTTAAAGATGAACTTATTAATGAAGATTTAACGAAATGGATGTATGAAAAGTTTAAAACTGCTTTATTAATTATCTTTAATTTTTGTTAAGCATATGGTATATCTATAATGTGTACTTTTTGAGATAATTACACCATTTCAAAAATGTCGACATAAACTTGATTTTCTTTACAAGAAATAAACGATGAAGAAGACATTTTTAAACAAATGCAAGTGCGTCTATTTTGTAAAAGATGAAAAAGGATACATGTGTGCATATTCAGTTTAAAAAGGACTAGAATTTTCGAAATGGGTATTAGTAAAAGATCAACAACAATGTAATTTTCACGATTATCTTCTATACAACGAATAAGCGATGTTTTGTTAACCGTTAAGTAAAGCTATGTTAACCGCCTTAATCTTCATTACTACGATATTGTCAACAGTAAATTTATATGAGAAGTAGCCCACTAACAACAATGGTCATAAACTATCTGGGCGGGGATTCTAGAATCTTATTTGATCAGATCGTATTTCTTCGAGGCAACCGTCAATAGACAATCTTTTTGAATTTCTTAGAAAATCAATTGCTAAAACTTTTAGAAGATGTTTTACGAAACGTTTGACAAAGAATGTGGTCTCAGCTCGATGGTACACTATGATAGGATTTTTGCAGCATATTTAAATAAAATTTTTAAAAAGTTGTTTTCTTAATACTATTTTCTGTGCAGAGATCCATACTTTTCCATCTTTTACGAAATAAACATACTTGCATTTGTTTAAAAATGTCTTCTTCATAGCTTATTTCTTGTGAAAAAATCAAGTTTATGCCAACATTTTTGAAATAGTGTAGTTATTTCAAAAAGTACACATGTTAGATATACCATATGCTTAACAAAAATGAAAGGTAATTAATAAAGCCTTCTGAAGCATTGAAAAAATATAGGATGTTCCATTTAAAATAACAAAGTTATGGTCCCCTAAACATTTCATAAGTTAATCGGTTCTGGTAACCATGCTGTATAATATTATCAAATAGTATTCGTGGGGTTTCGAATACCAAAGCTTTGTTTATCGATATGCCAAATTACAATCTTCAATATGTAATAACATTGGTGATAATGAATTTTAAGTCACCACAAGATTTTTGAAAAATTTGTACAAAATAACTAATAACTTGGCAATCTTGCATTCAAAATTTGAAAACAAGATACACATTTATACCATTTAAAACAGATAATCAATATATCTAAAAAGTTCCATTAAAAAAAAATGAAGTTGAGTAGGGTTCTGGAATTGTGAAACGCCCTGTATAGTTCAAAATAATTTTAGTCGATGCAGCTTTGATTGCAATATATGATGACATAAATACATTTTCTTTATTTTCAACAGTCTTCGCCACAATCTTCCGTCCTCGCACTATTGACTCATCCTGTATATGTATAGTTATATATAATAAAAATCTTCTTACTTGCTTATAAATATTTATTGGTACCGGTTTCGACTTTTAACTTGTCATCATCAGCCAAAATCTTTATAAGCGAAAAACAAAAGATGACATCAAAATTGAGAATGTTACAAAATCATACTTAATCTACGTCAAAATGAAGAAAATCTTTTATGGAGCCAGCTCCAGGTCTATGCTCTCCATTCGCTGCGCGACCGTTTCCTGTGCGGTTTCCTGTGTAATTTAATTTATTTCTCATCCTGGTATTACAATGGCCAAGTCATCTGCGTAAGCCATACATTTTACACAAGATTGGGCCGAGTACTGACCCTTATAGCACTGTTCTCGTCAGTTCATATTGTGAGCTATTATACTCCACACATCTATCCACTAGATAGTCTTAAATACAGTTTACTAGTTGTGATGACATTCCCTTTTCCTGCATGCATTCGATAATTTGATCCCATGGTACTGATCCAAAAGGGTTTCTAACGTCCACCGTTATCAGCTTCTCCTTACACTTTCTCCTCTTTCCCCTGGTGTATTTGTCCCAACCGCTAGTTACAGTTATTACCTTCCCTATGGCGTCCATTGTGTGCTTCCCATATTCGTTTTCAATTTCTCTATAGTATTTTTCCTTCCAGAGTGTCGGCAAACAGATTCATTTGTAGTTTTCTTTCTGGCGTTATTCTGTCTGGGCCCGAAGCTTTATTGTTTTTCAAATTTGCCATAATTGAACTCTTCCTCCATTAATACTCGACAGCATCCCGCTTCCTTAATCTCACGCTTTTTCCACCTCTTTCCTATACCCCTTGGAAATAGTTCGTTGATCAGTTTTTTTCATTTTATGCTCCTCAATCATTACCTTCGATATGTTTTTGGTTTTTTTCAGCGCAATCTTATACGCATCCCCCCACACGTTTTCCTCCAGCTCTCCGCATAATATTCTCCACGCCTCTTTTTTAACCTTCTTGATTTCTGTTCGATATTGTTTTCTTGCATCTTGGTTGAGTCATCAACCTTAATGATCAGATCCCAACCCAACCCAACCCAACCTACCTAGCTAGTTAGTGCTAAATATTAATTGGGTTGGATTGCCGAAACTAAAGGTTTTACGAAGGTGGAAAAAGGAAAAATAAAGAAAAGAAGAAGGAACTGAAAGAACCCGAAAAATCACCCAGCAGTTTTTATTTAAAAAATGGGAACCGGGGAAAAAGTACTTAGAGTAGCGCAGCTAAATTTTAACAGAGTTAGATTGGCGCATGATATGTTGATGAAAACTGTGATAGATAATAAAATTGACGTGATAATAGACTGTGAGCAAAATAAAAGGGTCGATATAAGATACTGTGATATTAACTGTGATAGTTTTATTAGTGTAGAAAATGAATCTGTGATAAACGCGTTCGCTGGTTATGGTTTTGTGTTTGTGGAGTTGGATTCTGTGTTAGTGTTTTCTTGTTATTTTTCTCCAAATAGAAATCTGGAAGAATTCGAGAAATTCTTAAACAACATACAGTTACACGTAAGACATGGCAATAAGGGTGTGATAGTCGCGGGATACTTTAATGCCAAATCAAGCCAATGGGGTTCAAAGCACACCGATAGAAGGGGAAGAATGCTGGAAGATTTTTTGATTGCAAACGACCTAGTCATTGTAAACGAGGGAAGCGTTCCAACCTTCTCAGGACCGCAGGGCGACTCGGTGATTGACATTACCGCGGTATCTGTAAAGATCAGACAAAAGGTGTCAGAATGGAGAGTGGAAGAAGCAGAGGAATATCTCAGCGATCACCGATGCGTAATCTTCAACGTACAAATGGATAGCAAAAGCCCCCAAAAGAGAAAAGTATGAACGATGGCAGGGAAACGAGTTAGCGTTACGCAGTCTCAAGAGCAATGTTGCTATTTTATTCGAGGAAGGCGAGGAGAGAACAGTTGAAAATTTAATAACGAATATAGAGCGGAGTTGCTCTAAATTTTTAGTTAAAGGAAGGAAAGGAAAGTGCGAACGAAGGCTGGTATACTGGTGGAACGAGGACATCGCTAAGAAAAGAAAATTGCGTGAAGTTGCGCAGACAGAAGACAAGGTTAGCGACGAGTAGACAAAGGGAAAGTGAGGTTGAGGAAGCAAGAAAGAAACACAGAGACGCCAAAAGAGAGCTGAAGAAACTTATAATACAAAGCAAAAAGGAGAAATGTAAAGAACTATGTGAGGAACTCAACGACGATGTCTGGGGAAAGGCGTACCAAACCATCGCGAAAAAGTTAAAAATGCGAAAAAATCTTACATTGAACAACGAACTAGTCGAAGAGCAAGTAAATACCTTATTCCCGATGATGGTCGAAGTTGTTCATGCTGAGACGGTGTTAATCTCAGAGCAGGATATCCCACTATTTACTAGAGAGGAGCTAGAGTGCGAAGCCAGCAAAATCAAGAAGAAGAAAACTCCTGGCTTGGATGGGATCACTCCTGAAATTTTAAAGATTTTGTAGAAAATTTCCCTGGCGATACACTAGCAGTGTATAACAACTGCCTGGTCAAAGGATGCTTCCCCACCATCTGGAAAAGGGCTAGACTCACCCTCATAGAGAAGCCAAAGAAGAATAAAGAAAACATTAACGCAACTTTTCGTCCAATCTGTTTACTTGACACGGCAGGAAAGCTGCTTGAAGGCTTGATAAGATGCAGACTGCAAAAGGAAGCGGAGGAAGGGAAGCTGATAAGCGAAATGCAGTTCGGCTATAGAAAGGGCAGATCTACAGTGGATGCAATAACGAAGGTACAGGAAATCGTGGAAAACATAAAGATGAAGTCTCTAACACATAGGGAAGTATATGCAATGGTGCTGTTTGATATTAAAAATGCTTTTAACTCTGCCCCGTGGGATGGGGTGATAGCAGCCTTAGAAGAAGGAAATATCAGTCCGTATCTGGTTAGGATGGTAAAGAGCTACCTGTCGAACAGACGCATAACGGCTCCAAACGAAAAAGAATATAAAGTTGTAAACGTGTGGAGTTCCACAGGGGTCCCTTTTGGGTCCTCTCTTGTGGAACCTGTTCTACGATCAAGTACTGCGCATAAGGGTGGAGGAGGGAGTGACGCTAATTGCTTTTGCTGACGACTTGGCGGTAATGGTTCGCGCGCGAGACAAAGTACTTTTGCAGGACAAAACGGCATATGCGCTACAAGTAATTATAAGGAAATTAGAGAAGATGGGGTTGCAGGTAGCGAAGCAGAAAACCGAAATGGTTCTCCTTCAGGGGCGTCGCACAGTAGAGAACTTAAGTGTCCACTTAGACAGAGACACCATGATAAGTAGCACCAAAGAGGTGAAGTATCTAGGAGTAATTTTGGACAAAGATACAAAGATGACGAAACACATGGAGGAGATAACAAAAAAAGCAACAGAAATGCCAAATAGACTTATGCGACTAATGCCAAACATAGGCGGCGTGGTAGTCACCAAGAGACGAACAATCGCTACTGCGGCAACTTCCGTAATTTTGTATGCGACGCCCACGTGGGAGAGTGTGCTGAAATATAAAAAGTACAGAAATATGCTAACAAGCGTTAACAGGAAGTTAGCTATAGGTATAATATCTGCCTACCGAACAGCACCAATAGATGAGGTGGAAGTTATCGCAGGATTGCCACCAATTGATCTGCAAATAAGGGAGAGAGGCAGGACATATAGAGAGGGCAGGTAAAGTAAACAGGCAAACAGAGAGAGCCTGATGCAGTGCTGGCAGGAAATATGGAGCCACAGAACAAGCTGGACAAGAAAGCTGATTCCTGACATCACTAAATGGTTGAATAGAAGATGGGAGGAGCCGGACCACTTCCTTACGCAATTCCTGACCGGACATGGGATCTTTAAAGCGTATCTTTACAAAATTAGGAAAGCGGAATCTGAGGTCTGCTGGTTTTGCACAGAAAGAGACAGCGCCGCACATACAATCCTAGAGTGCAAATTTTTTAGTGAGTGCAGAACACGATGCGAGGAAAGATATGGAATGGGTCTGACCAAGGAGAATATCATGGGACAAATGCTGGAGATGGAAGAAAAATGGACAGCCATTGCGGAAATGATTAGAGAGGTGATGCAAGTAAAGCAGAAGCACGAAAGGGAACTGGAGAGGGAACACCTAAACCAGGGGCAGGAGCTCGCCCCTCTTAGCCAAGTATGTTCTGCGAAAAGTTTATTTCTAAAAGTAAACGTATGTTTTTTTTTTTTTTGTTTTTTTTCTTAAGAAAGAGGAGGGGGACCACCGAGGTTCCCCAAGCCTGGGTTAAAAAACTTGTAGTTTTTCAAAAAGTTTAGAGATTTGTTTTTCTTTTTTATCTGTACCAATGTCAAGGGCAACGAGATAACGGGACAGATATCAAGACCATGAAGGATGAGCGTTTTTGTTTTTTTTCTTTATACTCTGAAGATGTGCCTACTGGCGGTTCCAGAGAAGACGAGGAAAGGGGTTTTTAGTGGGTCGGGGTCTATAATAAACCCCAACCCCACACTATCCGGCAGCCCAAGAACTCCAGGCCGGATGTCTGCTCGCAGATGAGCAATTCCATCATCTACGAGTAAATTATTTTTAACTGTTACAATACATTACTAAATTTAAGCTTTCATCGAAATAGTAAATTTGATATGAATACATTAGGTGATCAATTTTTAATAATTTACATTGTCAGCAACTAAACTAGCTATAAATTGTCTAACTTTTGAGGTTCGAATCCAGCAACATAGCTTCATCAAATTGAGGCACAATTTACTCTATAATTGATATATAATTTAGTAATCACATATTTACCAACAGAAATAGTCTCCATGACATATGATGTTGTGGATTCACCATCGGATATCGCCTCATATATGTTTTTTTCGTTACGACCACCACTCTCATCAACAGGCTTTCTCTAAGTGAAGAAAAACGCCTTGATGACCTTTTTTCGGGTTCACAGAGGGGCGATCAAAAGTTATCTGAGTTTAACAGAAGTATGTTGTTTACAGTTGGTGGATCACAAGTTGTGAGCCCAAATCTGTTATTAAAACTTTGTCAAATAAGACTACCTCAAACCATTTTAGATGAATTATTATCTTCATCTTCTGAAAAAGATGATTTAAATGACTTATTTAATATTGCCGATAAAATATGGAATTTTCTATCTCTTATATAATCTCTTATAGAGATTATATAATATTTTTTAAGGATTGCACCCATACGGATAGGCGTTTGACGTGGGTATTCTGGATTGAAGGTGCCATTTTCAATTAATTTTCATTTTAATATACTGGTGAGCTTCTTCTTCCTAATTCAGTCCTAGCATCTCCTATAAACGTTTTTCTAGAGAGTACGTAGTTTGAGTACTGTTTATAAAAGACCTAAAATGCTTCCAGAAAATTTGATACTGCTTCTAGAAGACTTGATATTTTTCCAAAAGATTTGAAATGCTTCCAGAAGATTTGAAATGCTTCTAGAAGGCTTGAACTGCAAGAATACTCCAAAAGACTTCCGAAAAGTTTATTGCTACCCCTGTTTGATTTGATACTATCTTTAGAATACTTGATATTGCTTACAGAAGACTTGAAATGCTTTTAGAAGATTTGATACTGCTTCTAGAAGACTTGATACTGCTTCCAAAAGAGTTGAAATGAATATTCCAAGAATATTCCAAAAGACTTCCGAAAGCTTTACTGCTACTTCTGTTTGATTTGATGCTACCTTTAGAATACTAGATATTGCTTGCAGAAGACTTGAAAGGCTTCCAAAAGACTTGATACTGCTTCCAGACGGCTTAATAATGCATCTACAAGACTTGGTATTGCCTCTGGAAAACATGATAAGTTTTTAGAAGATTTATTACTTCTAGATAACGTGATACTGTTTTCAAAAAATTGAAGTACTTCCAGAAAACTTGCACTGCTTCCAGAAGTGTCGATAGTGCCACTGGAAGACTTAATACCGCTTCCAAAGGACATGAAATGCTTGCAGCAGATTTGAAATACTTCTAGAAAACTTGAACTGCCACTAGAAGATTTACTGCTTCTAGATATTGCTTCCAAGAATACTTCTTTAGATTCAAGTTTTTTTGGGAGAGCCATCATTCGTCGGTTGAGTCTATTCCCAGTTCCATTTTCTTTCTATGATAGAGATCAATAAATTAAACTATGCATTTTCTGCCAATGCAGCAACAAACATTTAATTATTATTCATAATCAGTAATCTTATGAATTCGGTTGAGAAAATATCTTACCAATACAACCATTTACTAATAAATGTGCAAACTAGCATTAAATCTTTAAATAATCGTTTCAACGAAATGAACATACATCCAAATCCTTGTAATAATATGTTTTTTTTTGTTTTGTTTTTTTTCTTAAGAAAGAGGAGGGGGACCACCGAGGTTCCCCAAGCCTGGGTTAAAAAACTTGTAGTTTTTCAAAAAGTTTAGAGATTTGTTTTTCTTTTTTATCTGTACCAATGTCAAGGACAACGAGATAACGGGAGAGATATCAAGACCATGAAGGATGAGCGTTTTTGTTTTTTTTCTTTATACTCTGAAGATGTGCCTACCGGCGGTTCCAGAGAAGACGAGGAAAGGGGTTTTTAGTGGGTCGGGGTCTATAATAAACCCCAACCCCACACTATCCGGCAGCCCAAGAACTTCAGGCCGGATGTGTGCTCGCAGATTTTCCCCGACCTCGTTAAAAAAAAAAGGTTGGAGTGAGTCATTAATTTTAACTTAACCGAACTTGTTAGTTAGCATTAAATATTAATTGGATTTGGTTAAACCATCAACCTGATCTGAACCTAACCGAATCTAAGTAGTTAATTATTGTTAGATATTAGTTGGGTTGGATTGAGCTATTAATTTTAACCCAACCCAGCCTAACTAATTACTTGGCACTAAATATTAGTTGGATTGAGCTATTTGAGCCAACTCGATCCAAATTAGCTAGTTAGCACTAGATATTCGGGTTGGGTGAGTCATCAAAATAAAAAATTGACCAGGCGAGCTTCTCTAAATTTTAAAATATTTATTTTTTCTTCTGTATTGTCGTGGATATTATAGCATACATTGTATATGATGATTATTGCTACTATTATTTTAAAATCGAGTCTTTGCAGACGTAAGACTAAACCCGAATATTTGTTATTCTGTTCTATTGATGTTTGTTGATTCCACTTTTAATTTAATAAAAATATAAAAAAATTAAAAATTCTGACGTTTAATAAAAGGTTAAATAACGCAATTTTTATTGGGTGAGAAAAAATCAATATGAATCGAGGTGATACCTTGGAAAAGTACCTATATAGGACTGAGAATGAACGGCAATAAAGGAAAACTCCGATTCGCAGAGAAACGATAAATACACCCTCGTATGAAATTGAATCGAAATCGCATATCTCACAAACAAGACCTGAATGTACGGTAATTTATGCCCTTTTCGTATACGACCTTTCCGTCAGTTTATTCCGACGTACGTCTCCCCTACAAATCAAAATCGTAACCCGTATCTCTCGCCTGCATACTCCGTAAATACTTCGTTAGTGCCCTTTATAGACACTTTTTAATCTATATAATAAAATTTAGATTAATGGGGCGGTAAGGGAAGTTTCGGTTATAATATTTGAAGCGAATGTAGACATCTAAAATTGCTAACACCTGAGTAGAACTTCCCTTGAATGTTGCATACAGAGTTTTGATGGAAACTTCCGAACAAATCAGCTTGTTAGTTATTGAAGTGTCGAAGTTGGTGAATGTTCTCACATGCACTAGGAAATGTCGCATTCGCGAACAAAACGACCGTTTAATGTATTCTCTCGGTAATCCCGGGTATTATACAGCAACGAATTGCTCGGAAATTAATAATTTTTTTCTTATTTTCCTCGGAAAATTTTTAACCCCTCAAAAAAAGCAAAAAGCACGAAATTCTTCTTTAATACAATAATAAATGGGGAAATTAAAGTGGTCGACGTTGCGGAATATAACTCGTTTCTTATTACCACCGTCCAATCTTCACGGATAATTATCACTCCAGGGCGGTACTTTAAAATTTCGTATTCCTCTTTTAACACGCCATATATTCATCAATATCTCCAATTAATTTTTTTCAAAAAAAAAATTAAGTACTAAACCAAAATCGATAAATCAAGCAGAATTAATTATTGACGCCGTGCAATTTTCGATGTAAAATTAAAAGGGATTTTTTAAACGGGAAATGCTGCGAATTTTCGCCGCGAAATGGAAATTGAAATTCCCGTGTAAATATTGAGTTACGCTTTATAATTTGGTTTCGATCTCTTCAATTTCATTCCTTAAATGCTATTGCGAAATTGATAGGGTATTTGATAAACAGATGTTCCCGTTGAAATAGTTATTATTAGTCCATGTTATGAAAAGAATGAAAACGTTATTTCGCAATAATTTATTATCACTTATCCCCTCCTCCTATACAAATTCTTTGATATCACGGTCATAACCTAAATGGATTGTGTGTTTAACTTATCAGTTCAATTGTGTAGCTCTAAAGTAGAAGTGTCGTTGAACCATTCTCCGATTAAATCGAATTTAATGTTATTTTTAGTCGGTAAGTCGAGACTAAATCATTATTTAACCTTAATCATGACAATGTATTTTAATCCGGTTCTGCTTTAATGGTTAACATATCTAAACCCGAATTTGATAAAGCCGGGGTAAATTGTGGAGGATATCTGTAATCCGCGGCTGCAAGCCTTCTGATAAAGCCAAGGCCGAGGCATTATTATATTGATAAATTACTTGTAGATTACATAATATTAATCATTCAGCATCAGCATTTTTTTATCAAAACTAACTTTACTTAATCTTTCTTTATGATATAATTGGCATTACAATTAAAAGAGAAATATTAAATTAGATAAAAATTATTGGTGGGTGTCAAAATTATTTGTTATTTGGTTATTTGGAAATACCTCTACATTGATTTAGATCGAAAGAGATGCTTTTCAGACAATTTAAAATATTTGGAATATGGAAAACGTTGATTGATGTGAACCAAAATTGTTCTAATCGATGAGAATCATTTCTAGAATACGTAATGATGAGAACAGAATGAGAATATATGATTTTTGTATGTTCCAAAGATAAAAAAGTAGGAACCTATTGGTATATGTCAAAATGGGCATAATCATTTGGAAATATGTCTAGATTGCTTTAGATGGGCAAAAGAAATAACTAATGTTAAACGCTTTGAAGACTTGGTCTGCTTTCTGAAGAATATTGCTTCTACATGACGTGATATTGCTTCCAACAGATTTAAAATGCTTCCAGAAAACTTGCACTGCTTCCAGAAGACATTATACTGTCTCTAGAAGACTTGATATCGCTAACAAATGACTTGAAATGCTTCCAGAAAATTCGAACTGGTTCTAGAAGATTTACTACTGCCCCTATTTGATTTGATACTACTTCTAGAAAAGTTGATATTTCTTGCAGAAGACTTGATACTCTATCTACAAGATTGGACAAGTTTTTAGAGGACTTATTATTGCCACTAGAAGATTGGAACCACTGCCAGAAGACTTCATATTCCCCCAAAGAAAACTTGATACAGCATGTAGAGGATTTAAAATTGCCTCTAGAATATATGACAGGTTTCCAGAAGACAAGCTTCCAAAAGACTTGAAATGCTTGTGAAAAATTTGAAATACTTCCAGAATTATTTCTAGAATATGTAATGTTGAGAAAAAAATGAAAATATATGATGTTAGTGTTGTGGTAACCTTAACTTTTTAAAAACTGCATCAACTCATATCACGTATTCTTCAGTATCTTCGCAACAACTCAAGAACATTTTGGCTCGAAACCTTGGATCAGTACCAACCAAGATATGAGTACTAATAAAATGTATCTTTATAAATATCTACGTATAGCAGTCTTATTGTTAGCTACTAGATCTTGTGTATCTACGTATACATGAGCAATTCCATCATCTACGAGTAAATTATTTTTAACTGTTACAATACATTACTAAATTTAAGCTTTCATCGAAATAGTAAATTTGATAGGAATACATTAGGTGATCAATTTTCAATAATTTACATTGTCAGCAACTAAACTAGCTATAAATTGTCTAACTTTTGAGGTTCGAATCCAGCAACATAGCTTCATCAAATTGAGGAACAATTTACTCTATAATTGATATATAATTTAGTAATCACATATTTACCAACAGAGATAGTCTCCATGACATATGATGTTGTGGATTCACCATCGGATATCGCCTCATATATGTTTTTTTCGTTACGACCACCACTCTCATCAACAGGCTTTCTCTAAGTGAAGAAAAACGCCTTGATGACCTTTTTTCGGGTTCACAGAGGGGCCATCAAAAGTTATCTGAGTTTAACAGAAGTATGTTGTTTACAGTTGGTGGATCACAAGTTGTGAGCCCAAATCTGTTATTAAAACTTTGTCAAATAAGACTACCTCAAACCATTTTAGATGAATTATTATCTTCATCTTCTGAAAAAGATGATTTAAATGACTTATTTAATATTGCCGATAAAATATGGAATTTTCTATCTCTTATATAATCTCTTATAGAGATTATATAACATTTTTTAAGGATTGCACCCATACGGATAGGCGTTTGACGTGGGTATTCTGGATTGAAGGTGCCATTTTCAATTAATTTTCGTTTTATATACTGGTGAGCTTCTTCTTCCTAATTCAGTCCCAGCATCTCCTATAAACGTTTTTTTAGAGAGTACGTAGTTTGAGTACTGTTTATAAAAGACCTAAAATGCTTCCAGAAAACTTGATACTGCTTCTAGAAGACTTGATATTTTTCCAAAAGATTTGAAATGCTTCCAGAAGATTGAAATGCTTCTAGAAGGCTTGAACTGCAAGAATATCCCAAAAGACTTCCGAAAAGTTTATTGCTACCCCTGTTAGATTTGATACTACCTTTAGAATACTTGATATTGCTTGCAGAAGACTTGAAATGCTTTTAGAAGATTTGATACTGCTTCTAGAAGACTTGATACTGCTTCCAAAAGAGTTGAAATGAATATTCCAAGAATATTCCAAAAGACTTCCGAAAGCTTTACTGCTACTTCTGTTTGATTTGATGCTACTTTTAGAATACTAGATATTGCTTGCAGAAGACTTGAAAGGCTTCCAAAAGACTTGATACTGCTTCCAGACGACTTAATAATGCATCTACAAGACTTGGTATTGCCTCTGGAAAACATGATAAGTTTTTAGAAGATTTATTACTTCTAGATAACGTGATACTGCTTTCAAAAAATTGAAGTACTTCCAGAAGACTTGCACTGCTTCCAGAAGTCTCGATAGTGCCACTGGAAGACTTAATACCGCTTCCAAAGGACATGAAATGCTTGCAGCAGATTTGAAATACTTCTAGAAAACTTGAACTGCTACTAGAAGATTTACTGCTTCTAGATATTGCTTCCAAGAATACTTCTTTAGATTCAAGTTTTTTTGGGAGAGCCATCATTCGTCGTTTGAGTCTATTCCCAGTTCCATTTTCTTTCTATGATAGAGATCAATAAATTAAACTATGCATTTTCTACCAATGCAGCAACAAACATTTAATTGTTATTCATAATCAGTAATCTTATGAATTCGGTTGAGAAAATATCTTATCAATACAACCATTTACTAATAAATGTTCAAACTAGCATTAAATCTTTAAATAATCGTTTCAACGAAATGAACACCGTTCCACTTCTGCTTCAGAAAGAACTTCCTAGAAGTTTCATATGTCAAGGAATTCTTAATTGGTCTTTGAGATATTATGTTTTGAGCTCAACCTAAATATATATTTGAAATTGTTAATGGTTTACAAAGGAGAGTATGTTTTTGTCTATGAATAAAAACAAACATAAATATCTCGATTGGTGTTTCAGATATCATGTTTTGAACTTGATCTAGATATGTAGCATTTCCTCAAAATAACAATTCCTTTAATCATTTTTGAAAAAATCATAAAAAATCCAATTCTTAAGATATCTTGATGCAATTTTTAACGATTCATAAAGATGAGTATGTACTTTTCTTAGAATAAAACCATACGAGAATATTTCAATTCATCTTTAAAATATCAGGATTTGAACTCGATTTAAAAATATAGCATTTCCTCAAAATAACAATTTCCTTAATCATTTTTGAAAAAATCATAAAAAATCGAATTCTTAAAATATCTTGATGAAATTTTTAATGATTCATAAAGAAGGTATGTACTTTTCTGTGAACAAAACAATACATATATGTCTCAATTTGTCTTTGAGATATCATGTTTTGAACTCAATCTAAATATGTAGCATTTCCTCAAAATAACAATTTCCTTAACCATTTTTGATAAAATCATAAAAAATCGAATTCTTAAAATATCTTGATAAAATGTTTTTTGGTTCATAAAGGAGAGTATGTGCTTTTTTTTTAAACAAATGCATAGATGAATATCTCAATTCGTATTTGAGATATGTTTTGAATTCGATCTAAATATGTAGCATTTCCTCAAAGTAACAATTTCCTTGATCATTTTTTAAAAAATCATAAAAAATTGAATTCTTTAGACATCTTGCTGAAATTTTTAATGATTTATAAAGTGGAGTATGTACTTTTCTATGAATAAAACGATACATAAATATCTCAATTTGTCTTTGAGATATCATGTTTTGAACTCGATCCAAATATATAGTATTTCATCAAAATGACAATTTGCTTAATTATTTTTGAAAAAAATCATAAAAAAATCGAGTTCTTAAGATATCTTGATGAAATTTTTAATGATTCATAAAGAAGGTATATACTTTTCTGTGAACAATACATAAATATCTCAATTTGTCTTTGAGATATCATGTTTTGAACTCGATCTAAATATGTAGCATTTCCTCAAAATAACAATTTCCTTAACCATTTTTGATAAAATCATAAAAAATCGAATTCTTAAAATATCTTGATAAAATGTTTTTTGGTTCATAAAGGAGAGTATGTGCTTTTTTTAAACAAATGCATAGATTAATATCTCAATTCGTATTTGAGATATGTTTTGAATTCGATCTAAATATGTAGCATTTCCTCAAAGTAACAATTTCCTTGATCATTTTTTAAAAAATCATAAAAAATTGAATTCTTTAGACGTCTTGATGAAATTTTTAATGATTTATAAAGTGGAGTATGTACTTTTCTATGAATAAAACGATACATAAATATCTCAATTTGTCTTTGAGATATCATGTTTTGAACTCGATCCAAATATATAGTATTTCATCAAAATGACAATTTGCTTAATTATTTTTGAAAAAATCATAAAAAAATCGAGTTCTTAAGATATCTTGATGAAATTTTTAATGATTCATAAAGAAGAGTATGTACTTTTCTATGAACAAAACGATACATAAATATCTCAGTTTGTCTTTGAGATTTCATGTTTTGAACTCGATCTAAATATACAACATTTCATCAAAATAACAATTTCCTTAATCATTTTTGAAAAAAAATCATAAAAAATCGAGTTCTTAAGATATCTTGATGAAATATTTAATGATTCATAAAGAAGTGTATGTACTTTTCTATGAACAAAACTATACATAAGTATCTCAATTCGTCTTTGACATATCATGTTTTGAAATCGACCTAAATATGTAGCATTTCCTCAAAATAACAATTTTCTTAATCAGTTTTGAAAAAAATCATAAAAAATCGAATTCTTAAAATATATTGATAAAATGTTTTATGATTCATAAAGGAGAGTATGTGCTTTTTTTAAAACAAAAGCATAGATCAATATCTCAATTCGTCTTTGAGATATCATGTTTTGAAGTTGACATAAATATGTAGCATTGTATCAAATTAACAATTCCCCTAATCATTTTTGAAAAAATCATAAAAAATCGAATTCTTAAGATATCTTGATGAAATTATTAATGATTCATAAAGAAAAGTATTCACTTTTCTATGAACAAAACTATACATAAGTATCTCAATTAATCTTTGAGATATCATGTTTTGAACTCGACCTAAGTATGTAAACATTTCTAAAAATTAACAAATTTTGAAAAATCGTAGAAAATCGAATTCATAAGATATTTTGATGATATTTGTTGTTATTTATAAAGAAAAGTATGCACTTTTCCGAGATCAAAGTCATACTTGAGTATCTCAATTCGTTTTTGAGATATCAAGTTTTGAACTGAATCTAAATATGTAAACATTTTAAAAAATTAACAAATTTTAAAAAATCGTAGAAAATCGAATTCATAAGATCTTTTGATGACATTTGTTGTGATTTATAAAGAAGAGTATACACTTTTCTTAGATTAAAACCATACCTGAATATCTCAATTCATTTTTGAGATATCAAGTTTTGAAAACAACCTAAATTTGTAACACTTTAGAAAATCAACAATTTCTTTAATTATATTTAATAAATCGTAAACAAACTAATTTATAAGATATCTTAATGACATTTATTGTAATTTACAAAGGAAAGTATCCACTTTTCCGAGATCAAAACCATATTTGAGTATCTCAATTCGTCTTTGAGGTATCATGTATTGAACACGACCTAAATATGTAGTACTTCGTCAAAATAACAATTTCTTTAATCATTTTTGAAAAATCATAAAAATCGAATTCTTAAGACATCTTGATGAAATTTTTAACGATTCATAAAGAAGAGTATGTGCGTTTCTTAAAACTAAATCATACGTAAATATCTCAATTAGTCTTTGGGATATCATGTTTTGAACTTGATCTAAATATGTAGCATTTCCTCAAAATAACAATTTTCTTAATCAGTTTTGAAAAAAATCATAAAAAATCGAATTGTTAAAATATCTAGATAAAATGTTTTATGATTTATAAAGGAGAGTATGGGCTTTTTTTTAAACAAAAGCATAGATGAATATCTCAATTCGTCTTTGAGATATCATGTTTTGAAGTTGATATAAATATGTAGCATTGCATCAAATTAACAATTCCCTTAATCATTTTTGAGAAAATCATAAAAAATCGAATTCTTAAGATATTTTGATGAAATTTTTAATGATTCATAAAGAAGAGTATTCACTTTTCTATGAACAAAACTATACATAAGTATCTCAATTCGTCTTTGAAATATTATGTTTTGAACTCGACATAAGTATGTAAACATTAAAAAAAAATTAACCAATTTTGAAAAATCATAGGAATTCCAATTCATAAGGTATTTTTATAGTATTTGTTGTGATTTATGAAAAAAAGTATGCACATTTCCGAGATCAAAACCATACTTGAGTATCTCAATTCGTTTTTGAGATATCAACTCGACCTAAGTATGTAAACATTTTAAAAAATTAACAAACTTTGAAAAATCGTAGAAAATCGAATTCATAAGATATATTGGTAACATTTATTCTGATTTATAAAGAAAAGTATTCACTTTTCCGGGATCAAAATCTTACTTGACTATCTCAATTCGTTTTTGAGATATCAAATTTTGAACTCAACCTAAATATATAAACATTTCAAAAAATTAACAAACTTTGAAAAATCGTAGAAAATCGAACTCATAAGATATTTTGATGATATTTGTTGTTACTTATAAAGAAAAGTATGCACTTTTCCGAGATCAAAGCCATACTTGAGTATCTCAATTCGTTTTTGAGATATCAAGTTTTGAACACAACCTAAATTTGTAACACTTTAGAAAATCAACAATTTCTTTAATTATATTTAATAAATCATAAACAATCGAATTTATAAGATATCTTGATGACATTTATTGTGATTTACAAAGAAAAGTATGCACTTTTCCGAGATCAAAACCATACGTGAGTATCTCAATTCATTTTTGAGATATCAAGTTTTGAACTCAACCTAAATATGTAAACATTGCAAAAATTAACAAATTTTAAAAAATCGTAGAAAATCTAATTCATAAGATCTTTTGATGACATTTGTTGTGGTTTATAAAGAAAAGTATACATTTTGCTGAGATTAAAAGCATACCTGAATATCTCAATTCATTTTTGAGATATCAAGTTTTGAACTCAACCTAAATTTGTAACACTTTAGAAAATCAACAATTTCTTTAATTATATTTAATAAATCATAAACAATTGTATTTATAAGATATCTTGATGACATTTATTGTGATTTACAAAGAAAAGTATGCACTTTTCCGAGATCAAAACCATACTTGAGTATCTCAATTCGTTTTTGTGATATCAAGTTTTGAACTCAACCTAAATATGTAAACATTGCAAAAATTAACAAATTTTAAAAAATCGTAGAAAATCTAATTCATAAGATCTTTTGATGACATTTGTTGTGGTTTATAAAGAAAAGTGTACATTTTTCTGAGATTAAAAGCATACCTGAATATCTCAATTCATTTTTGAGATATCAAGTTTTGAACTCAACCTAAATTTGTAACACTTTAGAAAATCAACAATTTCTTTAATTATATTTAATAAATCATAAACAATTGTATTTATAAGATATTTTGATGACATTTATTGTGATTTACAAAGATAAGTATGCACTTTTCCGAGATCAAAACCATCTCTACCAACATTGAGTATCTCAATTCGTCTTTGAGATATTGACCTAAATATGTAGTATTTCCTCCAAATAACAATTTCCTTAATCATTTTTGAAAAATCATAAAAAATCGAATTCTTAAGATATCTTGATGAAATTTTTAACCATTCATAAAGAAGAGTATGTGATTTTCTTAAAACAAAATCATACATAAATATCTCAATTAGTCTTTGAGATATTATGTTTTAAACTCGATATAAATATGTAGCATTGCATCAAATTAACAATTACCTTAATCATTTTTGAAAAAAATATAAAAAATGAACTTTTAAGATATCTTTATAAAATTTTCAACGATTTATAAAGGAGAGTACGTATTTTTATTAGAACAAAACCATACATAAGTATCTCATTTCATCTTTAAAATATTAAGTTTTGAACTCGATCTAAAAATGTAACATTTCATCAAAATAACAATTTCCTTAATCATTTTTGAGAAAATCATAAGAAATCGAATTCTTAAGGTATCTTGATAAAATTTTTAGGATTTCATAAAGGAGAGTATATACCTTTCTTGGAATAAAACCTTACATGAATATCTCAATTAGTTTAAAGCCGGTACGATATTTGTTGAGCTTCTTAGAACACCACTCGTTCAAATTCTTGGAATCCATCATATCAGGCACTCCGAAAGTCCTCCTTCGAAGGGAATGTATTATTTAAATTAAACATTGTGAAAACTCTAATAGACTTTTGAATTAAGAATTACGTCGGTTGCTATTGAAGACTGGTTAAAGTGTTGTCAAAATGTTGTTAAAGTTGAATATAATTATTTAGAAAACGAGGTTCGAATTAATAAGATACAATTAGTATATTTTTTTTTTAATTTAAAATTGACGTTAATTTTTATAACTTAATTTTTAATTTTGGCAAGATATTCACCAAAAGTAAAAAAATATTCGAGAAATAACGCCGAAAATTGAAAAGTACGCCACTGCTTGTAAATATGAAGCGTTGCTTTCAGAGAATAAAACATTATTGATTTTTCTTTTCTGTGAATGTTGGCTTAACAATTGTCCTAGCAACTGTAAGTAGCTTTTCGTCAAAATAACAATTTCTTTAATTATTTTTGAAAAATCATAAAAAATCGAATTTTTAAGATATCTTGATATAATTTTTAATATTAAAAAAATATAGCATTTATAAAATTAAAAACTTTCTTAATCATTTTTGAAAAATTGTAAAAAATCGAATTCGAAATTGATATCAGTCTAAAGCTTATTATCCGATCGGATTTTAAAAAAATGGCTGGGTATCGGATAGTTGCCCTATATCCGTTCCATCCCTAGTTGAAAGTAATTTAGGATCGGATCAACTTTTTAAAACGAACTTTTGTCTGGATAGAATTGACAAATATCCTAGTATTGCGCTCTCCAATGCATCAAATAAAAAACGTAGTGTATAATCAATAAAATCTATTTTTAAAAAACTTAAATATTTTAAAATTCTTAATTTTTCATTTTACTATAAATATTATCCTAACACATAAAATATTTGAAACAGATCAGTCGTTATAACAACGGTTATTATTTATTTATCATTTTAATGAATAGTGCAATCAATAAAACGTTATGACAGGAATCGAAACGATCTAAAAGTTCAATTCAGAGTTCTCAGAATTTTCACGATTATTCTTGTAATTTCAGAAGCCAATAACAGACATGTCCGAGATCAAAATCACGTATTTCCCGGTTAAAGCTCTCGCAGAACCGATTCGAATGCTCCTCAAGTACGGCAACATCAATTTTGATGATAATCGATTTCAGCAGGAAAATTGGCCCAATATCAAACCAGGTAATATAATTTATTAAATTATTAATATAAATTAATTAAAAATAAATTAATTAAAATTAAATTAAAATTGTAGATATGCCTTTTGGTCAAGTTCCAATTTACGAAGAAGCGGGTAGGATAGCCCATCAAAGTATTGCCATTACAAGATACGTCGCTAAAAAAGTTAAATTAGTTGGAGAAACCGATTGGGAAAATTTAGAAATTGACTCGGTTGTAGACACCATCAACGATTTGCGGCAAAGTAAATTAACGAAAATAATTTCTTAACTTTTCCGTTAATTCCGTTTTATTTTATTTTCAGAAATTGCTTATTATTGGTACGAACAAGACGCGGCAGTAAAAGAATCTCGTAAAGGGCCGCTAATTGAGGAAACACTTCCGTTTTATCTGACGCGTTTGGAGAGCATCGCCGAGAAAAATAACGGCCATCTTGCGCTGAAAAAACTCACGTGGGCCGACATCTACTTTACCGGTTTATTGGATTATCTTAACTTTATGCTTGGGACCAATATGATCGAAAAGTATCCTAACTTACAAGCCGTCAGTGACAACGTGCGTTCCGTTCCGGCGATCAAATCTTGGATCGAAACTCGTCCACAAAGCGATTTATAAAAAAACATTGTGTTTTACGATATACTTTCTTTTTTGTGAAGTCAATTTAATAAAGAATTTCTTAGAAATTTATACGGTATGGTGTTTTATTAAGACATATAATTTTATGTAATGTCAAAAAGATTTATTTTGAAATTTAAAATCAAAGCTGTTCCAATTCTGTACTTATTTACTGGTTTATTACATTAAAATTTGCTTGCTTTACATGTTTCGACAAATGTCATCTTCAGAAGCGCTATAAAATGATTAATAATACTATTGTAATCTTAGAATGTTAAAGTAAAATATAACTTACTCGTCAAATCAAAAAGGGAAATCGTTCAAAATACATAAATTACAATTTCACAGTGACGATTGTTTTTTCGAGTACATTTCAGTATGTCTACGTTTTATATATGAACCTCTTTAAAATTATTCAAAATCAAAAAACTCTGTCACAAATAATAAAAAACGGAGCCAGAACTTAAAATGCGTTACAAGTGATATTGAGTTATAACACAAAATGGATGAATTGCAAGAAACAACTTTTTGTTAAAAATAAGACGAATAAGGTATAAATTTAAATGCGCATGTGTTCTGGAAATTAAAGAGTGAGTCCTTTCTCACAATTAAAACAAAAATGAAAAATATCAATTCAAAACCAGAATGTTTAAACAAAATATCTCAAAATAAGTTCTTAATTTTTAATGAAAAATGAGAAAACAAATAAACAAACAGATAAAATTACAATCGTAGTAATTATGGGATATATAGGGGGGTTGTGGAATTAAAATGGGAAAGTTAATAAAATAAAATAAAACGGGATAGGGTGATAGGAAAAGGATGTATGAGGGAGACGAAAAGGGGAGCAGCAAGGACCCCAAAATGGTCGCATCAATGTTGGTCATCGGTATTTTGGGGAAAGGGGTTGTTTAGGCATTTGTATAATGGTGTTATAGTATGATAGACCTGATCATTAAGACTGATAAGATCATTAATGCTGATATGCCTAAACGACCAACATTATACCGCATTCTGATATGCTCTGATTCTCAGGAATTCATTAATTCAGGATTCCATCTTCTCTTTTTCAAAAAAATTGGGTGATACGTTAATCATCTTTGTAAATACTACCTTCTATATATTAATCATCGACATAAATGAGTACCTTCAAATCAGATATGCTGACATGCCTAAATCACCAACATTATGCCGTATTCTGATACGCTCTGATTCTCGGGAATTCATTAATTCAGGATTCCATCTTCTCTTTTTCCAAAGTTTGGGTGATACGTTAATCATCTTCATAAATACTACCTTCTATATATTAATCATCGACATAAATGAGTACCTTCAAATCAGATATGCTGATATGCCTAAACGACCAACATTATACCGCATTCTGATATGCTCTGATTCTCAGGAATTCATTAATTCAGGATTCCATCTTCTCTTTTTCAAAAAATTTGGGTGATACGTTAATCATCTTTGTAAATACTACCTTCTATATATTAATCATCGACATAAATGAGTACCTTCAAATCAGATATGCTGATATGTCTAAACGACCAACATTATACCGCATTCTGATACGCTCTGATTCTCAGGAATTCATTAATTCAGGATTCCATCTTCTCTTTTTCCAAACTTTGGGTGATACGTTAATCATCTTCATAAATACTACCTTCTATATATTAATCATCGACATAAATGAGTACCTTCAAATCAGATATGCTGATATGCCTAAATGACCAACATTATACCGCATTCTGATACGCTCTGATTCTCAGGAATTCATTAATTCAGGATTCCATCTTCCCTTTTTCCAAAATTTGGGTGATACGTTAATCATCTTCATAAACACTACCTTCCATATATTAATCATCGACATAAATGAGTACCTTCAAATCAGATATGCTGATATGCCTAAATGACCAACATTATACCGTATTCTGATACGCACTGATTCTCAGGAATTCATTAATTCAGGATTCCATATTCTCTTTTTCCAAAATTTGGGTGATACGTTAATTATCTTCATAAATACTACCTTCTATATATTAATCATCGACATAAATGGGTACCTTCAAATCAGATATGCTGATATGCCTAAATGACCAACATTATACCGTATTCTGATACGCTCTGATTCTCAGGAATTCATTAATTCAGGACTCCATCTTCTCTTTTTCCAAAATTTGGGTGATACGTTAATCATCTTTGTAAATACTACCTTCTATATATTAATCATCGACATAAATGAGTACCTTCAAATCAGATATGCTGATATGCCTAAATGACCAACATTATACCGCATTCTGATACGCTCTGATTCTCAGGAATTCATTAATTCAGGATTCCATCTTCTCTTTTTCCAAAATTTGGGTGATACGTTAATCATCTTCATAAATACTACCTTCTATATATTAATCATCGACATAAATGAGTACCTTCAAATCAGATATGCTAATATGCCTAAATGACCAACATTATACCGCATTCTGATACGCTCTGATTCTCAGGAATTCATTAATTCAGGTCTCCATCTTCTCTTTTTCCAAAATTTGGGTGATACGTTAATCATCTTCATAAATACTACCTTCCATATATTAATCATCGACATAAATGAGTACCTTCAAATCAGATATGCTGATATGCCTAAATGACCAACATTATACCGCATTCTGATACGCTCTGATTCTCAGGAATTCATTAATCAGGATTCCATCTTCTCTTTTCCCAAAATTTGGGTGATACGTTAATCATCTTCATAAATACTACCTTCTATATATTAATCATCGACATAAATGGGTACCTTCAAATTAGATCCTGATATGCTTTGATGAACGATTCCATCTCCTGTTCCTTCAAAATCTAAAGAATATTTTAATCATCCACTTAAAACATTAAAATCTTGATATGTTTAGAAAATTGGAAAATGAATTCGATTATATCAAATACTGATAGAAGAGAATTGTGCCTTAATTCTCTGGGCACAATTCGAAGAATTTTTCATAAATAATAAATTTGTCAAATTTGAAAGAAAATGTCAGATGCATATGTTACATGGCAAGGACTTAATTCTCTTTATTTTAGTATCATCATTAAAATTATCAATTGAATGCCCATGTCCTTATAAACCTTATTCGAAGCAATCCAATGGAATAAGATTGCCAAAAAATATCAAACCGATTAGTTATGATATAACATTGGAACCTGACCTAAATCTAAATATAAAGAATCCTTCGTTTAAAGGAAATGCTGCAATAAAAATTATTATTTTGGAAAGTACTATTAACATAACATTGCATGCTGAGAAATTATCCATCGAAGATGAAGCGGTGAAAGTGACCGATTCATTTGGAAATTTAGTTCTAATTAATTATATCTCAAGAAATGAAGAAGGAAATTTCTTAATTATTACGATGGATAAAAAGATGTTGAAGGATAAAAAATATGTCATTATCTTTACTAAATTTGTCGGCACTTTACAAAATGATACCGATGGATTATTTTTTGGAAGATACATGGAAGATAATCAAGAAAAGTAAGATAATTTTTTGAGCTAAACACCATTTTCAGCCTTCTTTTTTAAGAATATTTATCGCTAGTCAATTTGAACCTTCATCGGCCAGAAAAGCGTTTCCTTGCTTCGATGAACCAGAATATAAAGCCACCTTTAACATCTCAATAATCAGGCCGAAAGATTTCAATTCAATATCTAATTCGCCACTGTTAAAAACGACGTAAACAATTTTTTTATTGCTTTTATATAACTTATTAATTAACTCAGTGATTTAGGTAATGGCTTATACAAAGATGTTTACGCAGAAACTGTTTTAATGTCGCCATATTTGGTGGCTCTTATCGTGTCGCAATTTGCATCTATCAACGAAAATAATCAAAAGGTTTTTGCAAACCCCGAAAAAATTCGAAAAGGATTTGGCGAATACGCTTTAAAAACTGGGTTAAAAGTCCAAAAAGTTCTTCAAGGTTATTTTGGAATACCATATGCTTTACCTAAGTTGGATCAAGTTGCGATTCCGGAAAAACCGTTTTTGGGGGCGATGGAAAATTGGGGATTAATAACTTATAAAGAATCGTATTTATTATATTCTAAGCATCACTCAACAAATAACCAAAAACAGGATGTTTGTACGGTTATCTCCCACGAAAATGCTCACCAATGGTTTGGAAATTTAGTAACGTTAAATTGGTGGAAATATTCTTGGCTAAACGAAGGCTTCGCCACATATTTCGAATATTTAGCAGCTTCCCTCGTTAGTTTCATTCAAAAATTTTACCTCGAATTTTAACGAATTTTTTTAGGTCGAGCCCACATGGAGATTAAACGAACAATTTCTCTTCGTAATCCACGAGGCTCTTCATTACGATAGCACTAATAAATCTGTTCCAATGAATTACGAAAGTTCTGACAACGAGGGAGCCCCAATTATGATAACTTATAATAAAGCCGCCGCCATAATCCGCATGACAAAACATTTTTTATCGAAACCAATTTTTAAAGACGCTCTCAACATGTATTTAATGACGAACAAATTTAACACAACCACTCCGGACGATCTTTATCAAGCTTTTCAAACTGAAATCGACATCACGAATAAGAGTTCTATTTTAAATGGTTTTAATGTTAGTTATGTATTGAGGGCGTGGATGAATCAAGAAGGATATCCTGTTGTAAAAATAAATAGGAATTATAAAACTGGAGCGATTACGTTAAAACAAGTATTTATGTAGAGTTAGAGGGAAATTGTTATTTTAGGAATATATTTTTTTATTCACATCATATTGATACTCAATATTAGTTCGCTTAATATGTACTGTAATAGGTTGGTATTTATCAATTGGGAATTCGACGTTTAAGTTGGTGGACTCTTATGGGGTTTTATGGCAGAAATGGTGATCTTGCCACTTTACTAGCGATTTCTTATAGTCCTCAAAAACGAGAACTATGGAATAGAGATTTGTTGATTTAGGCTAGGTTGGATTAGGTTATGTATACTAAGTAATAGATATAAAAAATATGGAGAATTTGGTGGTAATTACGAATTTAGTATAGTTTAATTATATATTAAATGAACGAGTGGGATTAAAAAAGGATTACAAAAGGAGAGGAAAGATGTAGTCCAGAACATTTATATAGAGGAAAAAACGTAAATATATGAAGACCAAGATGGTGAATGCACTACAATGGTAATAATGAACATAATCCTGCCTTATGTGACGTATACGAGAAGCTAACAAGCACAATGAACTCTAAAAATTTATATAGATCAAAACAGACCAATAGTGGGATAGGGATGCAACAAGAAAAATTATTAGCAGAGGTCATATGTTATGTAAAAAGTGGGAAACAACAACAAGAACCTACACAAATGCAATGGAAATTGGCGGTAGTAGAAAAACATCGATGACCTCAAATGTGGGAAGAACTTCTTGGCGAAGCGTTATATATGATTCTGCATTTTTAAGTAAGAACAAAGATCCTTATCTCTTGGGCATACGGGTGGAATATATTATGAAGACAGAAACAATGGCTAAGATAACAGAACGAGACAGAAATCAATAATCATCAAAAACCTAGATATAGATACTGATGAAAGGTTGCTGGAATAAACAAATATGACTACAAAGTTGGAATAATGGAAGATACGAAACTGAGGAAACGTAAACAATGAAGCTACTGAGGAGAAAAGAAATTAGAATAGATTGGACGATATATAATTTTTGGATGTAATGTTGTTATAAAAATGAAAAGCAGCTTGTTTTGTTTAAAAACTCTTCGCTTTAAATGCCCCATCTATATCGTTATTATCATTCGGAATTTTTTCGAACTTAAAATAACGAATATTTTAACGAGTAGGAATGTAGGGATAAAATGAAAGAGTCGATTTCTGCCAAAATTATAAAATTGAAAGAATCGTTTTAATCTCATGAATTCTTGATTAAATCTGTTTTAAAACGCATTTTATATCATAATGATATCTTAATCCATTCTCGAGATACGATTCTTTAAATAACAACAATACTGGCAATTAATGAGTTTAACAAAGAAAATCGTATCTCCGCAATTTATTAAATAGAAATAAAAATCATATGGGTAGTAAATCTAGATTATATTTGCTATAAAATGGTGGTTAAGTCATTTCGATACCTCATTTATTTTTCATGATACGATATCTTAAATTTTCGTGTATTTAAACGTAATTTGTAACGAGTGAAAATGTAGAGGTGAAACGAAAAATTCAATTTCTTTCAAAATTATGAAATTAAAGAAATCGTTTTAATCTCATGAATTCTTCATTATATTTCTTTTAAAACGCATTTTATCGCATAGTGATATCTCAATCCGCTCTCGAGATACGATTCTTTAACTAACAATTACCCCCAATTAATGAGTTTAGCAAAAGAAATCGTATCTTCGCAATTTATTAAATCGAAATAAAAGTCATTTGGGTCGTAAATCTAGATTAAATTTGCTATAAATTGGTGGTTAGATCATTTCGATATCTCATTTACTTTTTAAGATACGATATCTTAAATTTTTGTGTATTTAATCGTAATTTGTAACGAGTAAAAAGGTAGAGGTGAAACGAAAAATTCAATTTCTTCCAAAATTATAAAATTAAAAGAGTCGTTTTCATCTCATGAATTCTTGATTAAATTTGTTTAAAAACGCATTTTATTTCATAATGATATCTCAATCCATTCTCGAGATACGATTCTTTAAATAACATTTACCCTCAATTAATGAGTTTAACAAAAAAAATCGTATATCCGCAATTTATTAAATAGAAATAAAAATCATTTGTGTTATAAATGTAGATTAAATTTGTTATAAAATGGTAGTTAAATCATTTCGATATCTCATTTACTTTTCAAGATATCATATCTTAAATTCTCGTGTATTTAAACGTAATTTGTAACGAGAAAAAATGTTGAGGTGAAACGAAAAATTCAATTTCTTCCAAAATTATGAAATTAGAGAAATCATTTTAATCTCATGAATTCTTCATTAAATTTCTTTTAAAACGCATTTTATCGCATACTGATATCTCACTCCATTTTCGAGATACGATTCTTTAAATAACATTTACCCTCAATTAATGAGTTCAACAAAAAAAATCTTATCTCCGCAATTTATTAAATTGAAATAAAAATCATTTGGGTCGTAAAACTAGATTAAATTTGCTATAAATTGGTAGTTAAATCATTTCGATATCGCATTTACTTTTCAAGATACGATATCGTAAACTTTCGTGTATTTAAACGTAATTTGTAACAAGTAAAAATGTAGAGGTGACACGAAAAATTCGATTTCTTCCAAAATTATAAAATTGAAAGAGTCGTTTTCATCTCATGAATTCTTGATTAAATTTGTTTAAAAACGCATTTTATTCCATAATGATATCTCAATCCATTCTCGAGATACGATTCTTTAAATAACATTTACCCTCAATTAATGAGTTTAACAAAAAAAATCGTATATCCGCAATTTATTAAATAGAAATAAAAATCATTTGTGTTATAAATGTAGATTAAATTTGTTATAAAATGGTTGTTAAATCATTTCGATATCTCATTTACTTTTCAAGATACGATATCTTAAATTTTCGTGTATTTAAACGTAATTTGTAACGAGAAAAAATGTTGAGTTGAAACGAAAAATTCAATTTCTTCCAAAATTATGAAATTAGAGAAATCATTTTAATCTCATGAATTCTTCATTAAATTTCTTTTAAAACGCATTTTATCGTATAGTGATATCTCAATCCATTCTCGAGATACGATTCCTTAAATAACATTTACCCTCAATTAATGAGTTTAACAAAAAAATCGTATCTCCGCAATTTATTAAATCGAAATAAAAATCATTTGTGATATAAATCTAGATTAAATTTGTTATAAGATGGTAGTTAAATCATTTCGATATCTCATTTACTTTTCAAGATACGATATCTTAAATTTTCGTGTATTTAAACGTAATTTGTAACGAGAAAAAATGTTGAGGTGATACGAAAAATTCAATTTCTTCCAAAATTATGAAATAAAGAAATCGTTTTAATCTCATGAATTCTAGATTAAATTTCTTTTAAAATGCATTTTATCGCATAGTGATATCTCAATCCATTCTCGAGATACGATTCCTTAAATAACATTTACCCCCAATTAATGAGTTTAACAAAAAAAATCGTATCTCCGCAATTTATTAAATCGAAATAAAAATCATTTGTGTTATAAATCTAGATTAAATTTGTTATAAAATGGTAGTTAAATCATTTCGATATCTCATTTATTTTTCAAGATACGATACCTTACATTTTCGTGTATTTAAACGTAATTTGTAACGAGTAAAAATGTAGAGGTGAAACGAAAAATTCGATTTCTTTCAAAATTATGAAATTGAAGAAATCGTTTTAATCTCATTAATTCTTGATTAAATTTGCTTTAAGACGCATTTTATTTCTGGGTGATGTCTCAATTCATTCTCAAGATACGATTCTTTAAATAATATGTTCTTCAATTGATGAGTTTAACAAAAAAAATCGTATCTCCGCAATTTATTAAATCGAAATAAAAATCATTTGTGTTATAAATCTAGATTAAATTTGTTATAAAATGGAGGCTAAATCATTTCGATATCTCAATTATTTCTCGAGATACAATATTATGTATTTTAAAGTAATTTGTAACGAGTAAAAATGTAGAGGTGAAATGAAAAATTCAATTTCTTCCAAAATTATGAAATTGAAGAAATCGCTTTAATCTGATGAATTTTTAATTAAATTTGCTTTAAGACGCATTTTATTTCCTGGTGATATCTCAATCCATTCTCAAGATACGATTCTTTAAATAATATATTCCTCAATTGATGAGTTTTACAAAAAAAAAATCGTATCTTCGCAATTTATTAAATCGAAATAAAAATCATTTGTGTTATAAATCTAGATTAAATTTGTTATAAAATATTGACTGAATTATTTCGATATCTCAATTATTTCTCGAGATACAATATCATGTATTATAAAGCAATTTGTAACGAGTAAAAATGTAGAGATAAAGCAAAAAATTCGATTTCTTCCAAAATTGCAAAATTGCAAGAATCATTTAATCTCATGTTTCTTGATTAAATTTGTTTTAAAACGCATTTTATTTCATGGTGATATCTCAATCCATTCTCGAGATACGATCCTTTAAGTAAAATTTAACTAATATGGACACTTGGCAAGAGAAAGTTTGGAAAAGGAAAGAAAATGTAGAAAAGGCTGATAAAATTCTGGAAGACATCCATCACCTACTGGCTATTATAGAGATTGTGAGGAGAAAGGATAGAATGAGAAGGATATCATGACCAAAATACCGCCAATTGGTTAGCAATATGAAGAAAGATAAAATGAGAGAAGAACAAATGGAGAGTCAAAAGCTGTTCTAGAGAATAAACGAAGAAGATGAGGAGAGGGTCGGAGAATGGAGAGAAGAAACAAAGAGAACAGAGCGGGGAAATAGAAGAAACTAGAAAGAAAAGAGACTGAGGCTAAATCCTTGGATAGACCTGATATAGGTAATAAGAAAGTTAATCAAGAACAAAGACTAAAGGAATATAACCATCCTATAATAATCTGGGAAGAAGAAAGATTGGAAAGGACCAAAAACATGGAGATATGTAGGGTTGGAAATGGATAGTATAATGACAAGGAGGGATATCATGGCAGGGGAAAGAGAAATAAAGATACTTCGGACAAATCTGAACAGATGTCTCAGCTGTCAGAAGCAATGAATATGGTAGAGGAAAAGTCACAAAGAGTCTATTACTATATGAAGCTACATGTGAGATGATGTAAACGGGGGAAGGGATATGTTACGGTGAGACTCAAGGAGTATGCTGTGATTGGATGCTGTACGTCATCAAACCAAAACGTAGAATCTTTTGAAGAAACACTAAAGAAGATGAGAGATATGTTGAGAAAAGAAAAGAGAAAGATTGTAATCGGCGGGGTTTTTAACGCGAAATCCCCTACATAACACGCTACAAGAGAGAATAGAAGAGGAAGACTTTTGTGCGGGTGGATGGCTAATTGGCTAAAAAGCAAACATGAAGGAGAGGGATTCAGAAACCACATATACACGTAACTATGTGTAAAGAGGATATGATAGTGCATGTGAAGGTTTCGAGAGTGGTGGAGGAGAAAAACCTACTTAAATATACAGATTGTTTTTCAACAAAATAACAATAGTCCGCAAAAAGATAACACAATGAATAGAGGGCGAAGAAGAGGCTCAGATAGCACTAAGCAACATGAAAGAAGTCAAGCTCGGTATGCAGACAATAGTAACACTAAATGTGGAAAAGCTGAAAGAAATAACTGACAAAGCAATAGAAGTAATAAGGTGTATGGCAGAAGAAGAGAGAAAAATGAGGAATGGAACTGTTCACTGGTGGAATTCTGAGATAAGTACAGTAATCCCTCAAATTGCGCGGTGGTTCGGTTCTAAAAAAGTATCGCGCATCTCAAAATCGCGCAATGCGAATCTTATTGTCTGATTCTCAAATCGGTGAACATTTGGAAATCCTTCTCTACTAATTCTTCTACCTACTGTTGCTATTTCTTCAACATCTGGAAGTTTATGTTAGAACCTCCAATACAACAACATTCAGGCTATAACTTTTACCATACTACATTCATGGTCGAATGTTTAACTGTATCCCATGCGGACTTCATATGTTCAATTGCATTAAGAATATTATAATTTTTCCCATTTTCCCATTATCCCACGCAAGATGTCCCGTAGCAGGCCTCATGGGACAAAATGCATTTCTATATGTATGGAAAACTAAAGAAATGGTTCAAACAGAAAAACAACCTGAAGCAAACAAATATCGACTTCTGCATTTATTAAATTTGTAGCACAAGAATCTATCAACACATCGTGTATATATGTATAAATATCATTATTTAAAAGACGTTTAACGCCCTTCATAGAGTAATGGTCTCATTATATGGACCAAGAGCTTGGAAGCGAAAACTGATTCGATTAGTTATAAATAAACAACCATATACGGTTGGAAGGACTGGGGAAATGCGTTTAATGTAAAAAAAAAACATATTTCAAAGGTAACCAAGACTCAAAGGCGGGTGTTAATTAGAGTAACAAGTGGATTCCAATCGGGACATACCAAATAGAAAAGGTCACAAGCGAATTAATTGGAATTTTGAAACTGAAATCGTTATGAAATTTTGTTTATTTATAAAAATCAATCTTAACTTGATGAAAAGTTAAACACTTATTCTTGACACATTGTGACCCGCCGTTACATATGTAAATTGCACATATTTAATCTGAACATCACCATAACTCTGAAACTTCGCCATGACTCCAACTCAAAATAATGAATATCGCTCTTTTGAATCTGCTATCTTCTTTTGCTTCCCTTTAAAATCCTATCTGCATGGCTAGGGACATTATTCACTTCTCCTCGAGTTCCATATCCATCTCCATACGAAATTCTCGTTTTGGAACTCCTCTCGAAAAATCTACCAAAACTTTCAAATTAACATTCTTTCAGTGGGATGAGTCACCGATCAAAAGTAAATTTCATGCTTTATTTGGGGTATAAAAGAAATCTTCGGGGTATAATTAATGATTGTAAATAAAACTGACGTACTTAACATTCTTTCGGGGATGGTTGATATGTCAAAAGAAAACCAAAAAAAATTTTTTGAATAAATTAAGTATTCACTGATTGGATATTTACGCAAGGCCAACTCAACCCAACCCAACCCACCGTTTTAAATGGATTATCGTGCTCATTTATCTGCAGTGGCCGTTCTTCTCTGCCTATTTCCCCCGAACCATAGGGAATAGTTTGAACTTTTGGCGTATTATCTCTTTATCCAGTTCCAAGTTTTTTAGTCAATACCCACTGGAATGTTCTAAATATTTTGTTCCAGCTCCTCGCGATCTTTTGATCATAACTGTCAGATGAGTTTTTGCTGCATTTATCTACGCCTTCGTATGCACTCCTTCCTACCTTCCGCTATTTCTGGTGACCACCAATACTTGAATTTCCTACAATTACTTTTGACAGCTCTTATTCCAAATGATTTATCGCATGTCATTCTAACTCCTTCAAGTCTTTCCGGGTTAGGGTCTTGACAAACTTGTTTCTTAATCTTTCTTTTTAGAAGCTCCATATTCTCCACCTATTCTCCAAGCTCCATTCCAACTCTTCGCTTCGTTTTCATTTCCCTTCATTTCTGGCATGGGCGATTTACCGTTTAGTTTTATAAGGAAGGAGATAAGAACGTGGTAGCTGAGCGTCTCTACCTGGCCATTCACTCACATTAGCACTAATCTATTTCTTGCTGCCCATTCTTCCAAAGTCTGTTCCCTGTTTTTATGCAAGTTGTCGCCTGCCATTCTCGCCTATCTTCTCGCAAGGGTTGTTCTAGTTTGTCATGGCATTCTTCAGATTAGGTATTTGTTCGATTCTAAATCCCGAGCGTACCTGTCTATCTCATATCTTTGTCTATCCCTTATCTATCTCATCGGCCTTATTTCATTATTCATTATCTGAATAAAAAGGTCATTTTGCTCATTTTTCCTCATTTTTCTTTGGCTGTTCTTATGTTTTTGCTTTTGTCCTCACTACACTTACACCGTGCCTCCATGCCGTTTCTTCCAGGAGGTCGTGCACGTCCTACCACGTCCTCTTGTTGAAATTTTATTGTATTATTTTAAATACTGACATTTAGGCGACTTATCTCCGGAGCAGGACTCTATGCGACCTTATGTCTTTCTTTCTGTTTTTCTTCGCTTTGTTCTCTTTTCTGGTTACGTCTAAAGAAAATCATTGGAAAGGGGAAACTCTCCTTAACTACCACGGTAATTTTGGTTGCTAATTAATGAATTTCCAGAACTTCCTATGAAATAGAATAACAAAAAAATCATACAAGGCTTTAATCGACCTAGCAACAAAACCTCTTTAGCCCATAGAATCAACGAATTGTTGATTAAACTGTACACAAGTCGACAGGTTTGGTACTGCATTGATGAGCAGATAGGACGTCTCAAAGAGGGGAATAATAAGTTAGTTGTCTAGGTATAGAAAGTTGATTGTTGACATTTCGTCAGTCGTTCAAAAAAAGTTGATCGCTACCTTTGGGACATTGTTATTTGATATGTGTACAGTAGGTGTCTACCTAAGCTCCTCTTTGTATATTTCTCTGATTACACTTGTTGAGGTTTTTGATGTTATACGAGATTTGAGAACTGTTAAAAGTATGGGATGGGACAAGGTTTTCGTCGAATGTATAAAATTGGTAAATGATACGTCATATGAGTTGTTAGGAATTATTTTGACTCGACCTGTTGAGTTAAGTTTTTTTCCAAGCATGTTCAAAGCAGCAAGAGTAACTCGTATTTTCAAAAAGGGAAATTCGAAAAGCGTTGCAAACTACAAGCCCATCTTTGTTTCCAGCGTTTTTTCTAAAATATTTGAAACAATAACGAGATTGTTTAATTTTTTAGACACATACAAAGTCTTTTCCAAGTCCTACTATGGCTTTCGTGAGGGTTTGTCACCTGAGATCGCGACAATCGATTACTTTTCCTAAGCTTATTGTCCTCTTGATAAAGGTGACTACGTGGTTGGTCTCTTCTTTGATCTTTTTCGCGCTTTTGATTCTTTGCGTCCTCATTTCATTAAACAAAAATTTTATCGTGTTGGAATATGCGCAAATATACTTGCTTGAGAGTAGTTCTTTCGGGGACAGTGTCGGAGGAATCCTCTGTTGATCATGGTGTCCCATAAGGTTCAATTTTGGGACCCTGTGGGACATTTAATTTTTCTAATATTTGTAAACGACTTGCCGCGTTCTAGGAGGATGCACATGTAGTGATGTGTGCGGATGGCTCCTCCATCATTGTTATTGTTGCCCGTGATTAGCTGGATCATCTTGCTGATAAAGTGAAGAATCAATTTTGTACATTCTTTACAAACGTTTTACAAATTGGTGCACTCGAAAAAATATAATTTTAAAAATTATAATTAAAAATTTGGAAAATTATTTCTTAATATTCCTTTTAAAGCTTCGTAGGGTTGTTTTTACAGAAATAAACATGTTTCTTAGGCTTAACTGTTAATGAGGGTGTGTTTTGTTAACCGCACATAAACTTTTTTGCTTGAAAATATGTTTTATAGTTTCTGGACCTCTCTGAGGATTGAGGATGGTACTTTGGTTTACTTTTTGAGGCAATGTGGCAGAATATATTATTATTATTATAATCTCATTACATAATTATAAAAATTATTTAAGCATCCTTTTTCCTAGAATAACCATTTCCCTTTAGTTTAAATACAGTAAACTTGATACAGAGTGTATCATAAAAACGATTCCCTCATAAATTATTTTCTAGAAACGCTTTTTAATCAAAAAATATAAAAGTGTAAATAAAAATCTAATTTGGCCAATTCCAATAAACTTGATGTTCTCAAGAAGAGACGACTTCGATTTTTCAAACACTTCCGCCGACTTTTGGTTTGATAAGCGCGATTTTCAAATAAACGTCCCAAATAATTTTCCCATTAACGGATTTCTAATTGCCAATAAACAACAAACGGGTAAAATAATTTCAGATTGAAAATTTATTAATAAAAACGTTTCTTTATATTGAATTAGGTTTCTATAGAGTGAATTATGATATGAATAACTGGGCGCGAATAATAAATTATCTTAAAACAAAGACGTTCACGAACATTATTCCAGTCAATCGAGCCCAGTTAATTAACGACGTATTTAATCTTGCGAAATCCGGCGAATTAACTTATACCATTGCCCTGGATTTAAGCATGTATATGTCTGAGGAATCGGATTATCTACCCATTAAAACATTTCTAACCGAAATGGTGTTCCTTGCCAATAAACTAGAACGCTCAGAAGTGCAACATTTATTTAAAGTAGAAACATTTACATCATTAACAATGCATAAAACATAATTCATTTTAGGGGTACACGTCGAGGATTTTGAAAAACGTCGTTCAACAGCTCACGTTTCACGAAAAGGAAGAAGACGATCACGTGACGAAGCTCACCAGAGTGGCTGTAATGACACAAATTTGTTATCTACGTGACCCGCAATGCGAATCAAGCGCTTTTGAAACTTTACGGGAATTTAAATCTAATAACTCGGTTGTTTTATCTCCAAATATGGAAGAATACGTATTTTGTGCCGGTTTGAGAAAAGCCGATATCAACGATTGGGAGGATATGTATAAAAGATATTTAGGGGAAAGCGTTGAATTTAGAAGGAAGAGGATTTTAGCGGGGCTCGGATGCGTCGAAAACGAACAAATCTTAATAAATTATATAGATAAAATTTTAAATAATGAAAGTGGGATGAAGAATTTAGATCGGCAGATTGCGTTCGAGTCCATTTATAGTTTTAATGTTTTTGGGCGAGATGTTATTTTAACGTTTATGGATTGGAATTTTCAGGTTTTATTAAGCAGTTCGTTAAATGTTTATAAAATTATAATTGATGTTGCGTCAATATTACATTCCAAAGAAGATCGAAATAAGGTAATTCTTTCTTCTTTAATTTTGTATACAGTACTTCTCAAAAGTGTATGATAATTTGGTTTGCGTCACATAATTACTAGACAAATTATGTGACACAAACCAAATTATCATACAGTGAAAGAAATTTCACACATCGGTCACTATATTCCAAAGCATAGAAGCGTAACAATTTATTTTTAAAAATTAGTGCGTTAGATCTAAATACAAGTTTCTATTCTAATTTTTATTTTCGCGTTATTTTTATGGTATCTAATTGCCGGGATCAAAATGTTTTTGGGATTCAGGACTAAGTTTTAAAACTCTCTATAAGAGTTCTAAAACTAGAATCTCGGCCCTGAAATTCCCATACAATATATTTTCATAAATTGCTAATGATCTTATCTAGATGGAAGTTACCATTTTAAATTACTTTTTAAATTTTTATGTACTATTGAGCTTTTTCATCCCAGTTCAGTTCAACATCTGCTGCCAACATATTTTGGAGTGAAAAAGATATGTGCTATTTTAAATTGAGGATTGATTCTGCTTCCAGAAGACCTGAAATGCTTCCAGAAGACTTGATGCTGCTTTTAGACCACTTCATACTGTTTCCAAAGACTTGAAATGCTTCCAGAAAATTTGAAATGCTTCCAGAAAGCTTGAACTGCTTTCAGCAAACTTGAAATGCCTCCAGAAGACTTGAAATGTTTCCTGAAAACTTGAACTGCTACCAAAACATCAACTACTGATCTTGGAGGACTTGTTACTATTAAGGAAAACTTGACGTTGCTTGCAGAAAATTTAAAATGCTTCTAGAAGACCTGATACTGCATCTAGAAGATTTAAAATGCCCCCAGAAACCTTGAAATGCTTCCGGAAGATTTGAAATGCTTCCTGAAGACTTGAATTGCTTCCAGAAGATCTTCTACTGACCCTGGAAGAGTTGTTCCAGCTGCTAGAGAATTTAACATTGCTTGCAGAAGATTTAAAGTCTTCAGGAAGACTTCCGGTAGATTTGATACTGGTGCTAAAAGATTTAAAATGCTTCCAGAAGACTGAATATTGCCTCTAAAGGACTTAACGTGCTTCCAAAGGATTGGATACTGCTTCTCAAAAACTTGATACTGTTTCCAAAAGATTTTAAATACTTCTAGACGACTACAACTGCTTCCAGAAGATTTACTGCTCCTGGAGGATTTGATACTACCGCTAGAGAAGTTGATATTGCTTGCAATGCTTCCAGTAGAATTGATGTTGCTCCTAGAATTCTTAAAAGGCTTCCAGAATCCTTGAAATGCTTCCAGAACCATTGATATTGCCTCTGGAAGATTTGAAATGTTTCCAGAAACCTTGAAATGCTTCCGGAAGATTTGAAATGCTTCCTGAAGACTTGAATTGCTTCCAGAAGATCTACTACTGACCCTGGAAGAGTTGTTCCAGCTGCTAGAGAATTTGACATTGCTTGCCGAAGATTTGAAGTCCTCAGGAAGACTTCAGGTACTGGATACTGCCTCTAAAGGACTTAAAGTGCTTCCAAAGGATTGGATACTGCTTCTGGAAGACTTGAAATGTTTCCAGAAACCTTGAAATGTTTCCAGAAACCTTGAAATGCTTCCGGAAGATTTGAAATGCTCCCTGAAGACTTGAATTGCTTCCAGAAGATCTACTACTGACCCTGGAAGAGTTGTTCCAGCTGCTAGAGAATTTGACATTGCTTGCCGAAGATTTGAAGTCCTCAGGAAGACTTCAGGTAGATTTGATATTGGTGCTAAAAGATTTAAAATGCTGTCAGAAGACTGGATATTGCCTCTAAAGTACTAAAAGTGCTTCGAAAGGATTGGATACTGCTTCTGAAAGACTTGATACTGTTTCCAAAAGATTTTAAATACTTCTAGACGACTACAACTGCTTCCAGAAGATTTACTGCTCCTGGAGGATTTGATACTACCGCTAGAGAAGTTGATATTGCTTGCAATGCTTCCAGTAGAATTGATGTTGCTCCTAGAAATCTTAAAAGGCTTCCAGAATCCTTGAAATGCTTCCAGAACCATTGATATTGCCTCTGGAAGATTTGAAATGTTTCCAGAAACCTTGAAATGTTTCCGGAAGATTTGAAATGCTTCCTGAAGACTTGAATTGCTTCCAGAAGATCTACTACTGACCCTGGAAGAGTTGTTCCAGCTGCTAGAGAATTTGACATTGCTTGCCGAAGATTTGAAGTCCTCAGGAAGACTTCAGGTAGATTTGATACTGGTGCTAAAAGATTTAAAATGCTTCCAGAAGACTGTATATTGCCTCTAAAGGACTTAAAGTGCTTCCAAAGGATTGGATACTGCTTCTGAAAGACTTGATACTGTTTCCAAAAGATTTGAAATACGTCTAGACGACTACAACTGCTTCCAGAAGATTTACTGCTCTTGGAGGATTTGATACTACCGCTAGAGAAGTTGATATTGCTTGCAATGCTTCCAGTAGAATTGATGTTGCTCTTAGAAATCTTAAAAGGCTTCCAGAATACTTGAAATGCTGCCAGAAAAGTTAAAATGCTTCTCAGGAGACTTGATCTGCTTCTGGATTTGAAATGTTTCCAGAAGACTAGATATTGCTTCCAGAAGGCGAAAAGCTTTCAAAAGAGCATCCATACAATTGTTAATGGTTTTGTCCCGATTGAAGTTAACAATTTCAATAACATTTTAAATTTTAATGTACTATTGGGGTTATTCTTCTCAATTCAGTGCCAACATCTGTTTGGAGCATTTTTTTGTAGAGAGCGAATGATATTTTAAATTTTTTCAGATCTTTACGGATTCAGTTCAGGTTTCTTTAGAGGAACTGTCAGTTAAATATTTTAATTTTTTCTTAATTTCGATAATACCGAGACTTCTTAGTGGTCCTGGATATATCATTTTCTTCATGAAATACCATAACTGGACGCCTTAGAAATTTTCACGTATTTTTTGAAAATTATGAATTATTATTATTAAAGATAGATAAAATGGATCTCGAAATCTGTTAGAATCACCACTGAAGGCTATTACAAAGATTACAGGGCAAGTGTTCTCACATCATCACGTAGTTCTTACATGCATAGTCAACTATTTCATTGGAGCTGAAGATGTAAAGTATATTCAAGGGCTTCGCGAAGAAGAAACGGATTTGATTGACTTTTAATCACCACATGACTGGAGGATAGTCATGTTGCGAGGCTGTACAGGACGAAACTACGGGTGATGGCGATGAATATTGGAAAAGAACTATTCAGTAGCAATCATTTAATTTGATCATAGAAAGAAGACACGATAAGACACAATACGAGACGTATTGGTCGACGTCTGGTAAAGAAACCACTTGTTTCATTTGAGAACAAGAAGGTACATGTACAGTGGGCGACGGTTCACCTCAATTAGATCCAACAGCGGTTCAGAACTGATAGCGAATCATGGATGCATCTTCCTACAGATACTCTGTTTAATCCAAAATGCATACTTCGTCTGATAAAGCACGGTGGTGGTTACAAGTACAGGGACATTCTGCAGGATCTTTTCCAACAAAACAATGATCTCAAGTACACATTCAAACCCATCACTAATGGGTTCGCGCAGTGTCGAGTGATGATAATGGATTGCTGTAGCCACAACCAGATCGCAACATCATCGAATTATTGTTGGATACTTTGGAATACAAGCTGAAGGTCATTTGGGGGGTCACTTCCGTAGATGAGAAGTTCCAACAGCGGCAGAGTGGGCTGTTCTATATGGCCGATTGCTTCTCACGAATGTTATGTATTTTCGTATTTTAATAGAAATCATCTTTTAAAAACTCATAGTTGAAACGGATTGGTCCGCACAAGTCTATCTCATCTGATGTAAAAACTATGCTGAATAAATTGTCTCAGTTCATAAAGTACAGAGATGAGATTTTCGGATAATTTATAATTGTAATTACAGCAAATTCGGACGGTTTTTTGATAAAGTGTTAAAATTGAAGAGTAAGATATCAATTGCCATAGTAGTGAATATTTAGCAAAAATACTATCACCTCCATAAACTAGTAATGGCATATAGGTGACGACAAATCTATCTATCGTTCGAGCCAACAGCAACATCCTTCAACTTGTCCAAATTATGTGATTTTCCTGGACGCTCCATTTTGCGTCCAAGTCTTCTAGAAGCAATATCCAGGTATTATAAGGTCTTCTGAATGTCTTTTAGAAGTAGTATCGAGTCTGTTCGAAGCAGTTTAAGTCTTCTTTAAGCACGTCACGCATTTTAGAGGTATTACCAAGACTGTTGGAAGTATATCAATTCGTCTAGATTCAGTGTCAAGTCTTCTGGAAGCATTGCAAGGCTTCTGGGAACATTTTAAGTTTTCTGCAAGCAATGTTATGTTTCTAGAAATAGTAACAAGTCTTCCAGTGTCTGTAGTAAATTTTTGAAAGCAGTTCAAGTCTTCTGGATGCATTTCAAGCCTTACGGACGCATTCATGTCTTCTAGAAATAATATCATATCTTATGGCAACATTTCAAGTCTTGCAGAGACAGTATTGAGTCTTCCAAAAACATTTCAAATGTACTGGAAGCAATATCATCTCTTCCAGAAGCAGTATCAACCTTGTTGTAGGCATTTCAAATCTTCTAGAAGCAATATCAAGACTGCTGGAAGAATTTAAAGTCTTCTGAAAGTATTTTAAGATTTCTGGAAGCATTTCAAGTCTTCTGGAAGCAATATCAATTCTTCTCGAAGCAGTATTAAGTTATCTGGAAGTATATCAAGCCTTCCCGAGGTATAATAAGGTCTTCTGAAAGTCTTAAAAGTAGTATCGAGTCTGTTGGAAGTAGTTTAAGTCTTCTGGAAGCATTTCACACCTTCCAGAGGCTAGAAGAATATCAATTCTTCTAGATTCAGTGTTAAGTCTTCTGGAAGCATTGCAAGGCTTCTGGGAACATTTTAAGTTTTCTGCAAGCAATGTTATGTTTCTAGAAATAGTAACAAGTCTTCCAGTGTCAGTAGTAAATTTTTGAAAGCAGTTCAAATCTTCTGGATGCATTTCAAGCCTTATGGACGCATTCATGTCTTCTAGAAATAATATCATATCTTATGGCAACATTTCAAGTCTTGCAGAGGCAGTATTGAGTCTTCCAAAAACATTTCAAGTGTACTGGAAGCAATATCATCTCTTCCAGAAGCAGTATCAACCTTGTTGTAGGCATTTCAAATCTTCTAGAAGCAATATCAAGACTTCTGGAAGAATTTAAAGTCTTCTGAAAGTATTTTAAGATTTCTGGAAGCATTTCAAGTCTTCTGGAAGCAATATCAATTCTTCTCGAAGCAGTATTAAGTTATCTGGAAGTATATCAAGCCTTCCCGAGGTATAATAAGGTCTTCTGAAAGTCTTAAAAGTAGTATCGAGTCTGTTGGAAGTAGTTTAAGTCTTCTGGAAGCATTTCACACCTTCCAGAGGCTAGAAGAATATCAATTCTTCTAGATTCAGTGTTAAGTCTTCTGGAAGCATTGCAAGGCTTCTGGGAACATTTTAAGTTTTCTGCAAGCAATGTTATGTTTCTAGAAATAGTAACAAGTCTTCCAGTGTCAGTAGTAAATTTTTGAAAGCAGTTCAAATCTTCTGGATGCATTTCAAGCCTTATGGACGCATTCATGTCTTCTAGAAATAATATCATATCTTATGGCAACATTTCAAGTCTTGCAGAGGCAGTATTGAGTCTTCCAAAAACATTTCAAGTGTACTGGAAGCAATATCATCTCTTCCAGAAGCAGTATCAACCTTGTTGTAGGCATTTCAAATCTTCTAGAAGCAATATCAAGACTTCTGGAAGAATTTAAAGTCTTCTGAAAGTATTTTAAGATTTCTGGAAGCATTTCAAGTCTTCTGGAAGCAATATCAATTCTTCTCGAAGCAGTATTAAGTTATCTGGAAGTATATCAAGCCTTCCCGAGGTATAATAAGGTCTTCTGAAACTCTTTTAGAAGTAGTATCGTGTCTATTAGAAGTGGTTTAAGTCTTCTGGAAGCATTTCTCGCCTTCCAGAGGCTAGAAGAATATTAATTCTTCTAGATTCAGTGTTAAGTCTTCTGGAAGCATTGCAAAGCTTCTGGAAGTATTTTAAATCTTTTGCAAGCAATGCTAAACTTTCTAGAAGCAGGAGCAAGTCTTCCATGGTCAGTAGTAAATCTTCTCGAAGCAGTTTAAGTCTTCTGAAAGGATTTTAAGATTTCTGGAAGCATTTCAAGTCTTCTGGAAGCAATATCAAGTCTTCTAGAAGCAGTATCAAACTTTTTGTAGGCATTTTAAATCTTCCAGAGGCAATATCAAGACTTCTGGAAGAATTTAAAGTCTTCTGAAAGTATTTTAAGATTTCTGGAAGCATTTCAAGTCTTCTGAAAGCAATATCAATTCTTCTAGAAGCAGTATTAAGTCATCTGGAAGCATATCAAATCTTCCCGAGGTATTATAAGGTATTCTGAAACTCTTTTAGAAGTAGTATCGTGTCTATTAGAAGTGGTTTAAGTCTTCTGGAAGCATTTCACGCCTTCCAGAGGCTAGAAGAATATTAATTCTTCTAGATTCAGTGTTAAGTCTTCTGTAAGCATTGCAAAGCTTCTAGAAGTATTTTAAATCTTTTGCAAGCAATGCTTAATTTTCTAGAAGCAGGAGCAGGTCTTCCAGGGTCAGTAGTAAATCTTCTGGAAGCAGTTTAAGTCTTCCGAAAGTATTTTAAGATTTCTGGAAGCATTTGAAGTCTTCTGGAAGCAATATCAAGTCTTCTAGAAGTAGTATCAAACTTGTTGTAGGCATTTTAAATCTTCTAGAAGCAATATCAAGACGTCTGGAAGAATTTAAAGTCTTCTGAAAGCATTTTAAGATTTCTGGAAGCATTTCAAGTCTTCTGGAAGCAATATCACTTCTTCTAGAAGCAGTATTAAGTCATCTGGAAGTATATCAAGCCTTCCCGAGGTATAATAAGGTCTTCTGAAAGTCTTAAAAGTAGTATCGAGTCTGCTGGAAGTAGTTTAAGTCTTCTGGAAGCATTTCACACCTTCCAGAGGCTAAAAGAATATCAATTCTTCTAGATTCAGTGTTAAGTCTTCTGGAAGCATTGCAAAGCTTCTGGAAGTATTTTGAATCTTTTGCAAGCAATGCTAAACTTTCTAGAAGCAGGAGCAAGTCTTCCATGGTCAGTAGTAAATCTTCTGGAAGCAGTTTAAGTCTTCTGAAAGAATTTTAAGATTTCTGGAAGCATTTCAAGTCTTCTGGAAGCAATATCAAGTCTTCTAGAAGCAGTATTAAGTCATCTGGAAGCATATCAAATCTTCCCGAGGTATTATAAGGTATTCTGAAACTCTTTTAGAAGTAGTATCGTGTCTATTAGAAGTGGTTTAAGTCTTCTGGAAGCATTTCACGCCTTCCAGAGGCTAGAAGAATATTAATTCTTCTAGATTCAGTGTTAAGTCTTCTGGAAGCATTGCAAAGCTTCTGGAAGTATTTTAAATCTTTTGCAAGCAATGCTAAACTTTCTAGAAGCAGGAGCAAGTCTTCCATGGTCAGTAGTAAATCTTCTCGAAGCAGTTTAAGTCTTCTGAAAGGATTTTAAGATTTCTGGAAGCATTTCAAGTCTTCTGGAAGCAATATCAAGTCTTCTAGAAGCAGTATCAAACTTTTTGTAGGCATTTTAAATCTTCCAGAGGCAATATCAAGACTTCTGGAAGAATTTAAAGTCTTCTGAAAGTATTTTAAGATTTCTGGAAGCATTTCAAGTCTTCTGAAAGCAATATCAATTCTTCTAGAAGCAGTATTAAGTCATCTGGAAGCATATCAAATCTTCCCGAGGTATTATAAGGTATTCTGAAACTCTTTTAGAAGTAGTATCGTGTCTATTAGAAGTGGTTTAAGTCTTCTGGAAGCATTTCACGCCTTCCAGAGGCTAGAAGAATATTAATTCTTCTAGATTCAGTGTTAAGTCTTCTGTAAGCATTGCAAAGCTTCTAGAAGTATTTTAAATCTTTTGCAAGCAATGCTTAATTTTCTAGAAGCAGGAGCAGGTCTTCCAGGGTCAGTAGTAAATCTTCTGGAAGCAGTTTAAGTCTTCCGAAAGTATTTTAAGATTTCTGGAAGCATTTGAAGTCTTCTGGAAGCAATATCAAGTCTTCTAGAAGTAGTATCAAACTTGTTGTAGGCATTTTAAATCTTCTAGAAGCAATATCAAGACGTCTGGAAGAATTTAAAGTCTTCTGAAAGCATTTTAAGATTTCTGGAAGCATTTCAAGTCTTCTGGAAGCAATATCACTTCTTCTAGAAGCAGTATTAAGTCATCTGGAAGTATATCAAGCCTTCCCGAGGTATAATAAGGTCTTCTGAAAGTCTTAAAAGTAGTATCGAGTCTGCTGGAAGTAGTTTAAGTCTTCTGGAAGCATTTCACACCTTCCAGAGGCTAAAAGAATATCAATTCTTCTAGATTCAGTGTTAAGTCTTCTGGAAGCATTGCAAAGCTTCTGGAAGTATTTTGAATCTTTTGCAAGCAATGCTAAACTTTCTAGAAGCAGGAGCAAGTCTTCCATGGTCAGTAGTAAATCTTCTGGAAGCAGTTTAAGTCTTCTGAAAGAATTTTAAGATTTCTGGAAGCATTTCAAGTCTTCTGGAAGCAATATCAAGTCTTCTAGAAGCAGTATTAAGTCATCTGGAAGCATATCAAATCTTCCCGAGGTATTATAAGGTATTCTGAAACTCTTTTAGAAGTAGTATCGTGTCTATTAGAAGTGGTTTAAGTCTTCTGGAAGCATTTCACGCCTTCCAGAGGCTAGAAGAATATTAATTCTTCTAGATTCAGTGTTAAGTCTTCTGGAAGCATTGCAAAGCTTCTGGAAGTATTTTAAATCTTTTGCAAGCAATGCTAAACTTTCTAGAAGCAGGAGCAAGTCTTCCATGGTCAGTAGTAAATCTTCTCGAAGCAGTTTAAGTCTTCTGAAAGGATTTTAAGATTTCTGGAAGCATTTCAAGTCTTCTGGAAGCAATATCAAGTCTTCTAGAAGCAGTATCAAACTTTTTGTAGGCATTTTAAATCTTCCAGAGGCAATATCAAGACTTCTGGAAGAATTTAAAGTCTTCTGAAAGTATTTTAAGATTTCTGGAAGCATTTCAAGTCTTCTGAAAGCAATATCAATTCTTCTAGAAGCAGTATTAAGTCATCTGGAAGCATATCAAATCTTCCCGAGGTATTATAAGGTATTCTGAAACTCTTTTAGAAGTAGTATCGTGTCTATTAGAAGTGGTTTAAGTCTTCTGGAAGCATTTCACGCCTTCCAGAGGCTAGAAGAATATTAATTCTTCTAGATTCAGTGTTAAGTCTTCTGTAAGCATTGCAAAGCTTCTAGAAGTATTTTAAATCTTTTGCAAGCAATGCTTAATTTTCTAGAAGCAGGAGCAGGTCTTCCAGGGTCAGTAGTAAATCTTCTGGAAGCAGTTTAAGTCTTCCGAAAGTATTTTAAGATTTCTGGAAGCATTTGAAGTCTTCTGGAAGCAATATCAAGTCTTCTAGAAGTAGTATCAAACTTGTTGTAGGCATTTTAAATCTTCTAGAAGCAATATCAAGACGTCTGGAAGAATTTAAAGTCTTCTGAAAGCATTTTAAGATTTCTGGAAGCATTTCAAGTCTTCTGGAAGCAATATCACTTCTTCTAGAAGCAGTATTAAGTCATCTGGAAGTATATCAAGCCTTCCGAGGTATAATAAGGTCTTCTGAAAGTCTTAAAAGTAGTATCGAGTCTGCTGGAAGTAGTTTAAGTCTTCTGGAAGCATTTCACACCTTCCAGAGGCTAAAAGAATATCAATTCTTCTAGATTCAGTGTTAAGTCTTCTGGAAGCATTGCAAAGCTTCTGGAAGTATTTTGAATCTTTTGCAAGCAATGCTAAACTTTCTAGAAGCAGGAGCAAGTCTTCCATGGTCAGTAGTAAATCTTCTGGAAGCAGTTTAAGTCTTCTGAAAGAATTTTAAGATTTCTGGAAGCATTTCAAGTCTTCTGGAAGCAATATCAAGTCTTCTAGATGCAGTATCAAACTTTTTGTAGGCATTTTAAATCTTCCGGAGGCAATATCAAGACTTCTGGAAGAATTTAAAGTCTTCTGAAAGTATTTTAAGATTTCTGGAAGCATTTCAAGTCTTCTGAAAGCAATATCAATTCTTCTAGAAGCAGTATTAAATCATCTGGTAGCATATCAAATCTTCCCGAGGTATTATAAGGTATTCTGAAACTCTTTTAGAAGTAGTATCGTGTCTATTAGAAGTGGTTTAAGTCTTCTGGAAGCATTTCACGCCTTCCAGAGGCTAGAAGAATATTAATTCTTCTAGATTCAGTGTTAAGTCTTCTGTAAGCATTGCAAAGCTTCTAGAAGTATTTTAAATCTTTTGCAAGCAATGCTTAATTTTCTAGAAGCAGGAGCAGGTCTTCCAGGGTCAGTAGTAAATCTTCTGGAAGCAGTTTAAGTCTTCCGAAACTATTTTAAGATTTTTGGAAGCATTTGAAGTCTTCTGGAAGCAATATCAAGTCTTCTAGAAGTAGTATCAAATTTGTTGTAGGCATTTTAAATCTTCTAGAAGCAATATCAAAACGTCTGGAAGAATTTAAAGTCTTCTGAAAGCATTTTAAGATTTCTGGAAGCATTTCAAGTCTTCTGGAAGCAATATCACTTCTTCTAGAAGCAGTATTAAGTCATCTGGAAGCATATCAAGTCTTTCCGAAGTATTATAAGGTCTTCTGAAAGTCTTTTAGAAGTAGTATCGAGTCTGTTGGAAGCAGTTTAAGTCTTCTGAAAGCATTTCACGCCTTCCAGAGGCTATAAGAATATCAATTCTTCTAGATTCAGTGTTAAGTCTTCTGGAAGCATTTTAAATCTTTTGCAAGCAATGCTAAATTTTCTAGAAGCAAGAATAAGTCTTCCAGGGTCAGTAGTAAATCTTCTGGACGTAACTTAAGCCTTCTGGAAGTGTTTCAAGGCTTCTGGAAGCGTTTCAAGTCCTATAGAGGCAATATCCAGTCTTCTGAAAGTATTTTAAATCTTTTAGAACCAGTATCAAGTTTTTCAAAAGCATTTCAAGTGTTCCGAAAGCAATGTTAAGTGTTAAGAATTTGGAGACATTTCTTCATTTCTTCATGTCTTTTGGCAATATTTCATGTCTTTTAGAGGCAACGTGGAGAGTTTTAGTTCAAGTCTTCTGGAACCATTTCTAATCTTCCCGGGGCAATGTCAAGACTTCTGGATGCATATTAGGTCTTCTTGAAGCAATGTCAATTGTTCCAGAGGCAGTATTAAGTCTTCTGAAAGCATTTTACGTTTTTTATAGGCAGTATCGAGTCTTCTAGGAGCAGTTCAAGTCTTCTGGTAGCAATTCCAGTCTTTCAGAGGCAATATCAGGTCTTCTGACAATATTTCAAGTATTCTAAAGGAAGTATCGAGTCTTCTAGTAGCAGTTCAAATCTTCTGGAAGCATTTCTTCCCTTATAGGGGTAATATTAAGACTTCTGCATTTTGAATCTTTTGAAAGTATTGCAAGGTTTTCGGAAGCACTCAATTCTTCTGAAAGCAATCTTCTACAAGGAGTTTTACGTTTTTTGGAAGCATTTTAAGTATTTTAGAGCCAATATAGAATCTTCTGGAAGCATTTCAAGTTTTCTGGCTGCATAACAAATCTTTCTGAGACAATATCCTGTTAAAATTTTTGTATGAGTGCTAGCACAACCAGGTTTTGTTCATCTGCAAAATGTGCATATGAATGATTCGAATTATATCGTTCAACAATGAAAACTCCTTGCTCATAGTAATATAGTATTTTTGCGAATCAATGAAAATCGCAATATTATCGATATGAAATAACCTAATTTTTATTTCAATGGCATCAAGAACTGTTGGCAATATCTGTAATGTTATCACGCGGTAGGGGATAGAAATTAATTTATTAAAAACATAAATTTATTTTGATTTGCGCGACTTTTCAATCTCTCTCTATAATTAACTTCATCTGAACAAGATTTCCTACGGCCAGGGATCTAATATGATGAATAATTGCTGGTTGGAATATTATGCACCGAGCCTCGGCCTGCAAACGACCTTGATTTTATTAGCCTAAGGTTTAAATCTTTTAAATAATTAAGTTGAACCTCAACCTCAGATTAATGGTTTAAAATCACATGTATTTAACTTCTAAGTAAAGTTAAGGCCGCTTGGGGGCGATATTAATTAAAAAATATTTAATATATAAATGATTACCTTAAATGATTACCTTATAAATGATATTAATTACCTTTTATATATTTTTAGATAAAAAAGCTGAATCAAAAATATGGACATAAATATTTCGGTTATGCATTACAAATAATCGACGAAAATATAGAATGGCAAAATCAGTATGTTCCAAACATAGAAAAATGGTTTATATCTCATAAAAGGGATTTTTAACGAAGAAGCTTAATATACCCACACAGACGGTTGTAGAACTCGAATATTTCGTTGTAAAATTACAGATTTTATGGTCCAAACCTCGACACGTAACTACAACCCGTCTTTTACTACAGAACGTTAAAGTGGGTTAACACGTCTATTCTATAAACTTTTCGCCGTACGAAAGAATACTTTTAACTCGGCACATTTTGAACCAACAACTTTGAAATAATGCATTTAAAAAGTTTAAGGAAAAATTTAATTTCAACTTACTTTTTCTCCCTCTTTTGACGGTCGATTAATTCGCTCCTAATTAAATTAAGGGTGGCATTTTAGTACTTACCCCATTATTAAAACGGCAAATTTTAAATATTTTTCTTTATTGTTTATTTACACATAGAATAGATTCACACTTAAACGTTACATCTATTTTACATTAAATTTTTAATAATATTTATCCACTTGCATTGAATATACACAAATATACACAAACAATTTCAAATACTTTTTTTCATATTGTATCAGCAAAATACTTTCAAAATAGGGCTCACTTCGTTGAAAGTATTGGCCGAGACCCAAGTATTTGATTTATCTACAAAGTTATTTACAAACATCGACTTAATAAATAATAATAAATTAATTAATTCGACTTTGTTATTTCTAATTAAACTAGTTTAGCTAATTTTTAGATTACACCACATGATGGTTGTTACGTTATAGTTTAGTTAATTTACAATACAGTCTCGTTTGTGCATGTTCTCGGTCCGTTAACCAGAGAATACCTTGTCGATCCGCTGTTCCGGCTTGTAATAGTCCCCCTGATGAATAACTCTTTGAAAGTTTCGCGAAATTGGCGCGACATCCCGCAATAAATCGCAAAATTAATCGGGTAACTTAAAATGATAAAGAAATTCGTGAACAAAATCAAAGTGTTTGCAACCTTGTAATCTAAAAATCCCTTTAAAACCGAGACCGAGGAGGAGAGGACGTGCAGTAATGTAACCACAGCGAGAGGTATTTCAACAATTAAGAATACTGTTACGACTACAATGAGCATAAGTGTTGTGCAATTCGAATCACGCAATTTTCTACATTCGGATTTTTGATTTTTATTTGATAGTAATTGATCGCGCCTTTGTTGGGCTTGCTTTAAAGCCCGAAACAATAGGAAGTTGAGCACTACAAGAGCTATACATGGTATTAAATGAACGAATATTACCCTGAAAAGATAATAAACCGAGTAGTAAATATCTTCCGTGATGTAATCCCGAATCCACGCCGCTGTTGTCTTATTACAAACGTGCACTCTTTGGTTATTCCATTCAATCACAACCTACAACAAAAAAAAATAACTTTTAACACAAATTTTTCACAAAATCATTTATAAACTAAATTTAACAATAATAATGAAAATTTATAATCTTACAACGCTGTTATCGTTAAGGGAGGGCTCGTTAAAATTTATAGCTTTTAGAGATAGAGAATTATTGATAATCGTAGAAGTTTCGATTGGTATTGTCAATGGTAACAAAATATTAATTTCGATTTTATTAAAATTCGTAAATCTCGAAAATAGAAATGTTAAAAGTTAAATTCACGGTGAATTGCACGATGTAAATGCAAATGAAACGACTTCCAGCGCACAATAATAAAGCGAGTGAGGGCTTAAAAATCGTCCGTCCATTACGGATGACATAGTTGCATCCTAAATCAGGCGTTAGAATTCAATGCGAAAAGGGAACGGAAATGTAATGACTGATAGTGAATGGAAACCAATTGAAATTTGATGTCGCCGATGTAATTATACTAAAAGAAGATTTATAGGTTGGTTCCAATAATATAATGGAGCTTTTATGGAAATCTTCTATTCATTTATTTCAATGATTCAGTTAATTAAAACTTAAAAATAAAAAAAATCACATTTTTTACATGTATTAGGTAAAATTCTAACATCTTCTCAAATAATTGTATATCAAAAGAATTCGGCACGATTTTATCAATTTCAAGTTCAACCAAACATCCATATAAAATTCTAGGCATTAACCAAACTCGCCTATGATGATCCATTATTATTATCATAATGGATCATCTCTATTTTGTCTATTTTATAATGGTGAGAACCGTTATAAAACAGTTAACCTAATTTTTTATGATTTTTTGAAATTAAGAATCATCATTTAAAAAATCACGAAAAATCGAATTCTTAAGATGTGTTAATGAATTATACATGATTTATAGAGGAAAGTGTCCACGTTCTCGTGATGAAATCGGATCTTGAAAATGTTTATTCGTTTTTGAGATAAAGATTATTTTAGTTAACCCAAGTTTTTATGATTTTTTGAAATTAATAATCGTGTTTTAAAAAGCCACGAAAAATCAAAGGAATGTGTCTATTTTCTTGTGATGAAATCGGACCTTGAAAATATTTATTCATTTTCGAGATATAAATCATTAAATTGAACGTGAACATTTATGGCTATCTCAAGTTAATTAAAAATCACCAAAAATGGAATTCTTGAGATATTGTAATGAAACATTAAAAATTTATAGAGGTAAGTGTCTATTTTGTCATGGTGAGAACCAAATTGGAAAATCTTTATTCGTTTTTGAGATAAAGATTATTTTAGTTAACCTAATTTTTTATGATTTTTTGAAATTAATATTCTTGTTTTAAAAAGTCACGAAAAATCGAACTCTTAAGACATTTTAAGGAATTATTCATGATTTATAGGGGAAAGTGTCTACTTTCTCGTGATGAAACCGGATCTTGAAAATATCTATTCGTTTTTGCGATATAAATCATTAAATTCAACGTGAACATTTACGGCTATCTCAAGTTAATTAAAAATCACCAAAAATCAAATCCTTAAGATATTTTAATGAAACATTAAAAATTTACAGAGGTATCTATTTTGTCATGGTGAGAACTAAATTGGAAAATCATTATTCGTTTTTGAGATAAAGATTATTTTAGTTAACCTAATTTTTTATGATTTTTTGAAATTAATATTCTTGTTTTAAAAAGTCACGAAAAATCGAACTCTTAAGACATTTTAAGGAATTATTCATGATTTATAGGGGAAAGTGTCTACTTTCTCGTGATGAAACCGGATCTTGAAAATATCTATTCGTTTTTGCGATATAAATCATTAAATTCAACGTGAACATTTACGGCTATCTCAAGTTAATTAAAAATCACCAAAAATCAAATCCTTAAGATATTTTAATGAAACATTAAAAATTTACAGAGGTATCTATTTTGTCATGGTGAGAACTAAATTGGAAAATCATTATTCGTTTTTGAGATAAAGATTATTTTAGTTAACCTAATTTTTTATGATTTTTTGAAATTAATATTCTTGTTTTAAAAAGTCACGAAAAATCGAACTCTTAAGACATTTTAAGGAATTATTCATGATTTATAGGGGAAAGTGTCTACTTTCTCGTGATGAAACCGGATCTTGAAAATATCTATTCGTTTTTGCGATATAAATCATTAAATTCAACGTGAACATTTACGGCTATCTCAAGTTAATTAAAAATCACCAAAAATCGAATCCTTATGATATTTTAATGAAACATTAAAATTGTACAGAGATAAGTGTCTATTCTGTCATGGTGGGAACCAAATTGGAAAATCTTTATTCGTTTTTGAGATAATGATTATTTAAATTAACTTAATTCTTTATGATTTTTTGAAATTAATAATCTTGCTATAACAAAAAATCACGAAAAATCGAATTCTTAAGATGTCTTAATGTATTATACACGATTTATAGAAGAAAATGTCCACTTTCTCGTGATGAAACCAGATTTTGAAAATATTTATTTGTTTTTGATATATTAATCATCAAATTGAACGTGAACATTTACGGCTATCTCAAGTTAATTAAAAATCACCAAAAATCGAATTCTTGAGATATTTTAATGATACATTCAAAATTTATACAGGTAAGTATCTATTTTGTCATAGTGAGAACCAAATTGGAAAATCTTTATTCGTTTTTGAGATAAAGATTATTTAAGTTAACCTAATTTTTATTACTTTTTCAAATTAATAATCTTGGTTTAAAAAATCACGAAAAATCGAACTCTTAAGATATTTTAATGAATTATTCATGATTTATAGGGGAAAGTGTCTACTTTCTCGTGGTGAAGCCGGATCTTGAAAATATTTATTCGTTTTTGAGATATAAATCATTAAATTCAACGTGAACATTTACGTCTATCTCAAGTTAATTAAAATCACCAGAAATCGAATTCTTGAGATATTTTAATGATACATTCAAAATTTATACAGGTAAGTGTCTATTTTGTCATGGTGAGAACCAAATTGGAAAATCATTATTCGTTTTTGAGATAAAGATTATTTTAGTTAACCTAATTTTTTATGATTTTTTGAAATTAATATTCTTGTTTTAAAAAGTCACGAAAAATCGAACTCTTAAGACATTTTAAGGAATTATTCATGATTTATAGGGGAAGGTGTCTACTTTCTCGTGGTGAAACCGGATCTTGAAAATATCTATTCGTTTTTGCGATATAAATCATTAAATTCAACGTGAACATTTACGGCTATCTCAAGTTAATTAAAAATCACCAAAAATCGAATCCTTAAGATATTTTAATGAAACATTAAAAATTTACAGAGGTGTCTATTTTGTCATGGTGAGAACCAAATTGGAAAATCTTTATTCGTTTTTGAGATAAAGATTATTTAAGTTAACCTAATTTTTATTACTTTTTCAAATTAATAGTCTTGGTTTAAAAAATCACGAAAAATCGAACTCTTAAGATATTTTAATGAATTATTCATGATTTATAGGGGAAAGTGTCTACTTTCTCGTGGTGAAGCCGGATCTTGAAAATATTTATTCGTTTTTGAGATATAAATCATTAAATTCAACGTGAACATTTACGTCTATCTCAAGTTAATTAAAATCACCAGCGATCGAATTCTTGAGATATTTTAATGATACATTCAAAATTTATGCAGGTAAGTGTCTATTTTGTCATGGTGAGAACCAAATTGGAAAATCTTTATTCGTTTTTGAGATAAAGATTATTTAAGTGAACCTAATTTTTTATTATTTTTTCAAATTAATAATTTTGTTTTAATAAAATCACGAAAAATCGAATTCTTAAGATATTTTAATGAATTATTCGGGATTTACAGGAAAAAATGTCCACTTTCTCGTGATGAAACCGGACTTTGAAAATATCTATTCGTTTTTGAGATATTAATCATTAAATTCAACGTGATCATTTACGGCTATCTCAAGTTAATTATAAATCATCAAAAATCGAATTCTTGAGATATTTTAATGATAGATTCAAAATTTATAGAGGTAAATGTCTATTTTGTCATGGTGAGAACCAAATTAGAAAATCTTTATTCGTTTTTGAGATAAAGATTATTTAAGTTAACCCAATTTTTTATTGTTTTTTCAAATTAATTATCTTGTTTTAAAAAATCACAAAAAATCGAACTCTTAAAATATTTTAATGAATTATTCATGATCTATAGGGGAAACTGTCTGCTTTCTCGTGATGAAACCGAATCTTGAAAATATTTATTCGTTATTGAGATATAAATCATTAAATTCAACGTGAACATTTACGGCTATCTCAAGTTAATTAAAAATCACCAAAAAATCGAATTCTTGAGATATTTTAATGATACATTCAAAATTTATAGAGGTAAGTGTCTATTTTGTCATTGTGAGAACCAAATTAGAAAGTCTTTATTCGTTTTTAGGATAAAGATTATTTAAGTTAACCTAATTTTTTATGATTTTTTGAAATTAAGAATCTTGTTTTAAAAAACTACTAAAAATCGAATTCTTAAGATATCGTAATAAACTATTCAAGATTTATATAGGAAAGTGTCCACCTTCTCGTGATGAAACCGGATCTTGAAAATATTTACTCGGTTTTGAGATATAAATCATTAAATTCAACGTGAACATTTACGGCTATCTCAAGTTAATTAAAATCACTAAAAATCGAATTCTTGAGGTAAGTGTCTATTTTGTCATGGTGAGAACCAAATAAAAAAAAGCCGTTTTTGAAATAAAGATTATTGAAGTTGACCTGATTTTTTATGATTTTTTGAAATTAATAATAAATATAATTTACCTACAACTGTTCTCTGTGTAATTGAGCCTTTAAAATGTTTTCTTATTTATTAATTATGTTCTTTTACTAATGATTTTCGTTATTATTTGATTTTCTTTTGTTAATTTTCATTATTATTAATTTCTTGTTCAGCATTTTTTTATTTTTGTTACGAAATTATTTTCTTGTTATTTATTGTGTTTTATTACTAGATGTTTCTCTGGGCTTGTCCAGTTTTCATCTCAAATATAATAAATAATTTTACGAATTGTTATTCAAAATTTTTAACGCCACTTACCGACGGGAATAAACAAGTAATCGATTTTTTGACAAAATGTCAAAAACCTTTCGATAACTATTGTATGCAATATCTGTCGATCAATAGGCGATATCAACTCGTTAAAAGATGTCGATCCAATAACTGTCGTTCCGATATCTATTCAATACTATAACGTACGAGAAACCGGGCATTACTGTGGTATGGTATAACATGCATAAATATATTAAATAAAGTTGTTGATAGTAAAAGAACTCTTGCTATGATTCGTCGTAAATCTAGACACGACCCATTTCTTCCGACATAAAATGTTCGTTCTTCAAAATATGACACAAGAATTACGGTGATGTAGGGATCCAAGCCTAGATGCAAGAATTTCAGTTTTTTCGTCCAAACTATGTCAAAGGCTTTAGTTAAATTTAAAAAGGCGATATTGGTGTATTGATTAGTGAATTCGCTGAATGTCCTGTTCAAAGACCGAACTAAATATTTAAGATAACAGTTTTTCAGCAACTAATTTTGAAGTCTTCGTATAATAACCTTTTGAAATAATTTTGAAAGAGAAGATTTAGGGAACATTAGCACCTTAGCTTTTTTCCAATTCTCCGGAAAGTAAATCCAATTTTTTAGCATGAATTGAAAATATCAGTTAACCAGATATCTTTCGTTAACCACATTCTAAGATCTTTATAATCCATATTACTCGGAACATTTTGATAATTAGCAGAGAGAGAGAGAGATTCTAAAAATTTAGTGATGGTGTGTAATAGTTGATTTAGTACTTTAATTTTTACAAAGTCCAAAAACTCTGCAGTTTCTGGACAACACAATAAACAAGGAGCAACTTTAAGAATTCCTGAATTGTCAGTATCTGAGCATGGAATCTTAATCTGCAGAAATTTATGGCGACGGAAACTAATTTAATCTTGTAGCCTTTGGTTAGCTATTATTTATTCTATTTAGAGTTTTTGCAATGCCAAAGAGAAGTATTAAGTGTTGCTTACAGTTACCTCCTCAGGTTAACTTCGATAATTTGTTCCAGCAAATTATTATTTTGATTCTTTTTTAACATTTAGTACTACATTGTATTTCTTTTCCTGGACAAGCTCTATTTTTATATTTTCATATTTTCAAGATCTATTAATCACAGTCTAAATAAATGCACAGTGATAGAAACTAACTTATTGGGTTAATGATTAATCTTGCATGGCTTGTGGAATAGCCTTTGATTGGCAATTACGGAAGTACTTACATTTTTTAGACAGAAATCTATTCTAATTTAATTATCGTTGTTCACCAATATCAATTTTAAGTATTTTATGGATTTAATAATAACCTAATTTATAACAATTTTGAATCTTTGTAGGCTACAGGATCTTGCATCCAAATGGAATTTCAATTTATCGGAGTACTATCTTTGGTTCTAGAAGATAGCTTACCTTTTCATATAAATAAGGATTGATTAAAGACTTCAATCTCTGGAAGAGTGTTTGTGTACAGGGGCTCCAAATTTCGATGGGTTTGCAGGGTATCTGGTAATTATGAAAGATAGAAAGTTGCGGCTTTCACGAACCTGAGCTACTATTTTGTGAAACTTATAGTGCCGCAAACCAAAGTTTCATAGCCCTCTTCGGAGTTTCTGAAAATATACGATTTTCAGACACCCCCTGTATCTTGGCTATCCGGAAACTTATCAAAAAAGCAAAAACTGGTTCTACTAGATTTTTTTCCGTAGAATTCAATCGAGTACGTAAAAGTTTTCTAGTCATCACGGTTTTTGAGTTATAAATACATGATCCTGATTCCTATCAAAATATCTTTTAATATCTTTTAAAACAATTTAAAATTTTTGTGGATGACGGGGTCTTAAGGTCTAATTGAATCTCTGATTGGCTTGAATGCCACCTTTAATTCTGGTAGGTATTTTTGCTCTTTTTATGAATAAGGCTTGATTAAAGATTCAATTTTCTGGAAGAATATTCGCCTACATTTTCAGCTAAACTCAGTTTTTTAAATTGGTTTTATTGACCATTTGGATTTTCGATTGACTGAAATATTTTTCGTTCTTGAATCTTAGCTCTTTTTTGTAAATAAGCCTTAATTAAATACTCTAACTAATCTATAAAAATGTTCATTTGATTCCTACCATAATTTCTTTTAATGTCTTTTATAACAATTTTGAATCTTTTTGGAAGCAGGGATCTGGTCGTTTAGTTCGATTTACAACTGACTGGAATATTATGGACAACTTGGGTACCATGGCTTCTAGTATCTATCTTAGCTTTCTTGTGAATAAGGCCTGATCAAAAATTTCAATTTCTAGAAGAATGTCTGTCTCTATTTTCGTTTTGATCATAATTACTACAATTGATGATAAATTCATTTTTGAGCTTTTGCCTTTTTCTGAGTAAGTTCTAATATTCTTTTGCAAATTGTTGTACTTTTCCACCCACTTCAAAACAAAATTCTTACTTATAGATTAGAACGTTAATATTTCAATTTCTACAAACTCCAAATTCTTTGCAAGTTCTACACTATACTCAACCTGATATTACAGTCTAATAAACTTTACTCCGAATACGTTCATTAGTAGTGTTTGAGCAAGAAGTTCCAATCTACAGAAATGTACAGGGATGGAAACTAATTGATTTAGTATTGGCGTTTAAGTTTTCTTGGAGAGTTTATGGAATGGTTAACCAAAACTGACGTTTTTGTAGTCTTTTACGTGACTCGAAATGTATACGGTATTTTGCACATAATATAGAGATTAAAGGTCAAAATGGAAAGCATATTCTTTTTTCAAAAAGTATGAATTAGTATTCAGAGTTTTTACAATACTTAACGGCAGTATATTTCAGTATCATTTTCTAATTGAGACAAATATACCTTTGTTTTTGCAATCTTCCCATCTTTATTTGCAAGTTCTTGTTTTTAGACCCAAAATCATCCGGATGGTATAATGTAGTAATTTCATGACTTGCAATTATCTAATTTTGGGAAGCATCTTCTGTTTCTTGTACAGTTCACCAACACTAATTTTTAGTGTTCTATGGATTTATAAATATATAACCTCTAAGCTTTTTTACGACAGTTTTAAATCTTTGTGGATGTCGTGTGGTCTTATTATCAAGCTGGATTTACGACTTACTGGAGTATCATCTTGGGTTCTGGCAACTATCTTCTCTTGTAAATAAAGCTTGATTAATAACTTTAAAAGATTAATCTTTAAAAGAGTGTTTGTGTACATTCTCACTTTAATCTTAATTACTATAGCTTATGATAAGTATCTTTTTGTGCTTTTTTGTTATTTAAAGCTAAAGTAAGAGTCTGTTATTTCTTTTTCTCGACAAGTTCTAGTATTGAAGCGAATTGTAGCTTGCTCTGCTTTGGGAAACGCTGTACCCAATACTGTAATTATTATATTATATGCTTAAACATTATCCCGTGGATTTCCATAAAAAAATATGGAAAGCCACGGTACGTCGAATTAATTTATCTTTTGGGGTAAAGTTGAATCTTGTACACTGTGTGAAATAGCCAGTCAAAACTGATATTTTTGTAGTCTACATGTAAATATATCCGCCAGTATATCATCAAGTAAGTGTATGCGTCTCGGGTGAATCCAGTTTTGTTAACGGCGGATGATTTTAAAGGGTACTTTGGCGGTATTGCCAAATTAATTATTTCTGACATTAGAAAAATAAATAACAACAGTCTCTAATGTCAATCCTGGGTTGCGCATCACCCGAAATCAGTTCTGTTTTAAAGAGGTTACTTTAATTCAAATAAGAGAGGTAATCTCGAATCTAAAAAAATAGTAACAGTACCAATGTCTATTGAATGAACGTAAACATTACAAAAAAATATTTGATGTATATATTCTTATGGATAACTGATAAATCAATGCCAAATACAGCATTATTTCGATCATTTTTCATAATTACTACGATCTTTTTGGGCTTGTCGTTAAGTCGCAATTTGGTTTTCAACGTGGCATGTCCACCACTTCTGCAATAAACATTCTTACTCAGCGCATAAGAAACGGATTTGAAAATAACCTGCTGACTAAGGTACCTCTTTTTGATGTCAAAGCTTTTGACTGCGTCGACCATGTGTTATGATTTCTTAAATTCAAAGCTCACCATTTTTTTAAAACCAGCATTCTACTGCTTAAGTTTTACCTTTTGGAGCGTAAGCAATATGTTTCTTTCAATAACCAGACTTCTGATAAATACAGCTGAATACTGAGTTCCGTAAGGATTTGTACTTGGTCCGTTGCTGTTCTTGATTTTTATATGACTTGCCTAGCTATCTACCAAAAACCTCGCAGGTTACATGTCTCAATTTTCATACTCTTAACCAAGATTTGTTTAGCTCAATCCAAAGACTTTTTCGTTTGAATCCAATAATTTTGCGATGACGACGTTCAAGACTGAGTCATTGACGTTTGTTTTACGAAAAATTGCATCAGATCTCACTAAGCCAGTAAAATTTCTGGGAGTGATACTTGATTCAAGGCTGACATTGGAGGCGCTTGTGATGAGCTTGATCAAGAAGTTAAATTAACGTATATAGGCAATTAGAAACTGCAAAACTAAAGTCTCTGAGCTAAATATTTTTACTGTTCTGTGTATGTGTATTCTAGAATATCTACAATACATTAAAAATAACTTCAACATCATATTGCAAAGTAAGCAATATTCACAATTCTCAAACTAGATAAAATAACGATTTTGAGATCTTTTTGATCTCAACTGTTGAGATTTTGCCACCAACCTGGTCAATGTGCTGCCCGAGGGTGCTCTGGTCTCTTAATGCTAATCTAAAAGATAGCTACATCTTGGACTTAAAAGTTTCTATGGTATTGATGGATACTTCTGAAATCATTTCGAAAAACTGGAGGATTTGTCGATCGCATTGCTATTGTTGAAGTCGTTCCTTTGCTGTTGTTTTTGTTCTTGCAGCTTTTGTCTATTTATTTTGCTTTTTGCTGTGAGGAGTAAAAAAGAAATATTCACTATATTTCTTAATAAATAATCTGCACGAAACGTAGAGTTCAAAAATTTTCGAAATCAACGTTCAAAATGACAAACATTCTTTTTTCCAGAAACTATGGGTCAAAGTCTTTATCAGAGTCTATTTATTCAGTGTCTTTACAATGCTTGAAAGCAGTGTTAAATACACTTTCTTTTTGCCATGAAATTTTCTTCAATTTGGAAATTTTTCCCCATCTTTACTTGAAAGTTAATGTGTTAGACCTAAACCCGTACGATATGGTACAATCTTATTTAATTATCTCACCAAGTTAACTTCGATAATTTTTGCCAATAAACCATTTTAACAGATGGTACAATTTGGTCAATAACTCAGTAATTCATCTTGTGTCTCTTGCGTAGTACACCCGCATCTGTTTGTACTACTTTTATGATCTTTGTATGTCCATTCTAAAATCTCGCTTACGAAAATTTTGAATCATTGTGGATGCCGAGGTCTTGTTGTCCAGCTGGATTTCTGATTTTCAGTTTCTGACGTCCATCTTAGCTTTTTGCAAAATTTTTGGTAATTGGGACTACTATGCCTCAATTTTTGTCATCTTTTCCATCAGTATTTATAAGTTCTTATATTTTAGATAAAAACTCATAGTTTTTATCCAGGTATCTCCCTAAGTTAACCTCGATTATTTTTGCCAGCTTATCATATGATACAATTTCCTCAATAACTTAGTAATTTAGTGATTTCCAATTTTCTAATTTCGAAAACATCTTGTGTTTCTTGCATAATATTCTTTGTATCTAGTTTTATTACTTTTATGGATTCAGTACCCATTGTAATCTCTTTTATAACACCTTGAAATCATTATGGCTGCGGTAGTTTTATTGTCCAGCTAGATTTTTAATGTCCCTGCATACGATATTGAGTTCTGGCGTTCATCTTAGCTTTTTTTTGCAAATTTTTGCTAATTGAGAAAATTATGCCTTAGGGTACGAATACATAGAACGCTGGTTATCAGCGCTTATTAAACAGCTTCCGATAAATGCCAATAACTGACGAAAATATTACCATGCTTTCAGATGTACCCGAATATATAAGAAGCATGTTTGAGCTTGCTGATTATTTTTTAATAAGTAATGAGTATAAGTAATGGGTACAAAAATTTTGAATCATTGTGGATGCCGAGGTCTTATTGTCCGGCTGGATTTTTGATTTTCAGTTTCTGGCGTCCATCTTAGCTTTTTGCAAATTTTTGGTAATTGGGACTACTATGCCTCAATTTTTGTCATCTTTCCAATCAGTATTTACAAGTTCTTATATTTTAGATAAAAACTCGTAGTTTTCATCCAGTTATCTCCCTAAGTTAACCTCGATTATTTTTGCCAGCTTATCATATGATACAATTTCCTCAATAACTTAGTAATTTAGTGACTTCCAATTTTCTAATTTCGAAAACATCTTGTGTTTCTTGCATAATATTCTTTGTATCTAGTTTTAGTACTTTTATGGATTCAGTACCCATTGTAATCTCTTTTATAACACCTTGAAATCATTATGGCTGCGGTAGTTTTATTGTCCAGCCAGATTTTTAATGTCCCCGCATACGATCTTGTGTTCTGGCGTTCATCTTAGCTTTTTTTTGCAAATTTTTGCTAATTGAGAAAATTATGCCTTACGGTACGAATACATAGAACGCTGGTTATCAGCGCTTATTAAACAGCTTCCGATAAGTGCCAATAACTGACGAAAATATTACCATGCTTTCAGATGTACCCGAATATATAAGAAGCATGTTTGAGCTTGTTGATTATTTTTTAATAAGTAATGAGTACGATTCCTAACGAACAGTTGGTATCTTCAGTATATGAGAGATCAGCATTCTACCTGACATTTACTTTCACTGAAGACGAAACAACATATGTAGATATAAAACATATCTCCATTGGTTAGAAGACATGTGCATTTGATAATGTTCTCCAGAACATCTACATAGTTTTCAATAATCTTAGTGACATACTAGTATCTATTTTTAGTACTTTTATGGATTTAGTAGGCACATGCATTTTAAGCTCTTTTATACCAATTGAATCTATGTGGATGCCGGGGTCTAATTGTCCAACTGGAATTAAACTAGACGGAAATATCATCTTGGGTTCTGATGTCCTTATTACCTTTTTGTTAATAAGGCTCGATTAAAGACATCAACATCTCGAAGATTATTTCTCTACATTCTAAGCTTGATCACTTTTTACTGCTTCTCTTCGATTTCTTTTATTATATTTCTAATAACCTTAGTGCATGAAATTCTTATTTTGATGATTTTACTGTTTAGATATCTAAAAATTTGGATTAGTTCGATCTCGAATTTCAACGATAACATATACAGGTAATCCTTGTTTTATGGACCATTATGTAGCAGTAAAATTTAATGATACAATTCCGGCGGTGGCTTCACAGTTAAATTACCTTGAGTTGCTCGCCGTATCGATTTTGAATCGGACGACCGTAACGATGACCTTTGAACTATAATATTTAATCTAAGCTAATTTAAGATATAAAATTTCTAAGAGTAAATAAAAAAAAATCTGAAACTTCTTTTAAAACTTTACCTTAACTTAAGTCGAAGAAAAATTAAAGTTCGAGCGAGCTTTTTTATTTCTCCGTCGAATATTTAATCTAACGTTGTTATTTTTTAATTATCGGAGTTTGAAACTTTGATTATAAATTCTCTAAGCTTTCCATGTTCGTTCACCGACAGTTTATAAAGGAACAAAACAACGGTAACTAATGACTCCGCCGATATATCCATTTTTCTTCATATATTCACTGTGACACTGACTATGGGTGGTTTAACACAGTAAAATATGTGAATGATATGATTTATTATAGACGTTTATAGAAAAAATGTTTGATTCTTCGGTTAAATTTGGGTATCTCAATTTGTTCAAGAAATTGCATCAAATTACCTTTATCGTTTATAGTTTACTTACGAAATTTGGCTTGAACCCAAATTTTCGGTAATAATCGTTAGGCTCCTTCCAAGAATGATTATGGAATCATAAAGCAATTTTCTTTTATGTCCCAATTTCAATGCAAATCTTTGCAAATCGTGAAAAATACAAATAATAACTAGGGTCAATTCACCAGTTAACCTACCAGCATTGAATCTAGACAATTTTGTGATTCAAAGTCGAATAACAACTTATCTCTTGGCTTTCTACTTCTATAGTGCATTTAAAGCCGTTCTTAGAATCTGGATGGAAATGTTGGTATCGCGATGAGCGTTTATGGCACGTTCATTGTAAAGAAAAGTGGAGAGCGAGGTCCGAAACAAGAAAAGAGTAAGTGGTTTAAAATTTAAATACAGGGCGTTCAGAAATTGGCGGATAATCTACACGTAGCGACATTCTGTGATAGTCTATGAATCGAAATTCTTAATGTTAAAATGTTATATCATGCTTGGTATGGTATCAGGAAGATTTACTTAAAATAAGCGAAAATTTATGGCAACATTGAATTTGTACACTATTAGATACTGTAATAATACTGTAAGTTCTTTACACACTAAGCCGCTTCCATCAATAGAAATTATCCAACAACATTAACATTTTCGATTTGGCTGCTCCAACGAAAAAACGAAAATGTGTTATTTTGCTTAATATTTAATGCCGGCAAAAAGTTAAAGCAAAGCAACATGTACAAAAAACAGACTGTTTAAATAATCCGGTTTAATTTTTTAAAGACACTGATTATTTGAGTATTCTTGAAGAAAGAAAATAGAAATAGCTGCAAATGCAATTATAAGTGATAAGTGGAGGAATGCTACCACCACTACAACAAAAGACGATCAAAAGCAATGGAAAATAATAGAACTTCCAATAAAAAGAGATAAGGGAATGTAAATTAGATGAGAAAAGGTATAAGGAGAAGGATATAAGGAAAAGATATCAAACTATAGATAAAAATATGACAATATGGATTCTATGCCATATGGTACTTGGTGCTAAAAAAGGTACAAAAAGGTTGGTACATTCCTCTAACTAGGAATGACCTTGAAATCATCCAAATCTTAATCTAAAATTATCAAAAGTTGCTAAAAATATATCTCAGGCGTCTATAATTGTTTATAACTGTTCAAAATCATTAAAAACCATCAAAAATCAACAAAATTTAGTTTATAAACATTCAAAAGTTGTCTAAAACCATCTAAAGTCATCCAAATTGAGTTTAGTATTATCCACAAGTTTTCTAATCCAGTTGTCTAAACTTTTATAATGTTGTTTAAAATCATCAAAAACTGTCTATAATCATCAAAAGCTTTCTAAATTATGTCCCTGATAGCCTACAATCATATAAAATTTGTCTAAAATATATCTAAAATAGCTAATAATAATATGAAAATATCTATGATATCTGTGATTTTGTAATGTTGTTGAAAATCATTAATAACCGTCAAAAATCAACTAGAATTAGTTTATAATCATCCACATGTTGTCTAAAAGCATCCAACGATATCTAATTCAATTTGGTTGTCTAAAGTTATTAAAAATTATAGAAAACTGTCAAAAATCATCAAAACTGTCTATAATATGTCTCCAGTTGCCTATGATTGTCTAAAGTTATGTAAACTCATCTACTAATTGTTTAAAATCATCCAAAATTGGTCTAAAATATATTTCTAATCGTCTGCAATTGTTTAAAGTTGTTTAAAGTCATTCAAAATTTATCTATAATATATCTATAATAACTAATAATTGTGTAAAGATAAAAGAGATAAGGGAATGTGAAATACACTAGAAAGGCTACAAGGAGAAGTATCAAACCATAAACAAATATATGACAATATAGATCCTGTAAAAATTATAAGAAAGCACAGAAAGGTGCCCTGCGCTGTATGGGTGCTGGATGCTAGGAGTCAAATTATGAATGACCTTGAATTCATCAAAATCTATTTAAAATTATCAAAAGTTTCCTAAAATATATCTCAAGCGTCTATAATTGTATATAGCTGTTAATAATCATTAATAACCGCCAAAAATCAACAAAAATTAATTTATAAACAACAAAAGTTTTCTAAAATCATTGAACATTATGCAAATTAAGTTCAGTTGTTTAAACTTGTCTAAAGTTGTTTAAAATCATCGAAAACTATCTAAAATCATAAAAAACCGACTAAAGTATGTCTCCAATAGCCTATAATTATCTAAAGTTGTCTAAACTCACCCACTTAATGTTTCAAATCATCCTAAATTTGTCTAAAATATATCTCTCATTGTTTATAATTGTCTAAAGATGTCTAAAATCATCAGAAACTGTTAAAAATATGTCTCTAATCGTGTATAATTGTCTAAAGTTGTTTAAAATCCTCCGAATTGAGTTTAGTATCATCCACAAGTTGTCTAAAATCGTTTAACGTTATCTAAACTAATCTAATTGTCTAAGCTTTTAAAAAACCTTAAACTCATCAAAAACTGACTATAATCATCAAAAACTTTTTAAAATATATCTTTGATAGCCTACAACTGTCTCAAATTTTTCTAAAATCATCTGCAAGTTGTTTACAATTATTCAAAATTTTTCTAAAATATATCTATACTAGCTAATAATTTGTCTCATAAGTTTGTAATTTTTTAATGTTGTTGAAAATCATTAATAACCGCCAAAAATCAACTAGAATTAGTTTGTAATCATCCACATGTTGTCTAAAAGCATCCAGTGTTATCTAATTCAATTTAGTTGTCTAAACTTATTTAATGTTGTTTAAAATCATCAACAACTGTCTATAATATGTCTCCATTAGCCTATAATTATCTACAGTTGTCTAAAATCATCCACAAATTTTTTAAAATCATTCAAAATTGGTCTAAATTGTATCTCTAATAATTAATAATTATCTAAAGATGTCTAAAATTATCAAAAACTGTCAAAAATATTTCTCTAATCGTCTATAATAAAGTTGTTTAAAATTAGTCTCAAGTTGTTTAAAATCATTTAAAGTTGATCTAAAATATTTCTATAATAGCTAATAATTGTTTAAAGATATCTAAAATTTTCAAAATTTATCAAAACTGTATCTTTAATCGCCTATAACTGCTTAAGGTTGTTGAAAATCATTAGTAACAGTCAAAAATCAACTAAAATTAGTTTATAATCATCTACATGTTGTCCAAAATCATCCAACGTTATCTAAATTAACTTAGTTGTCTAAGCATATCTCAAGTTGTTTAAATTCATTGAAAATTGTCTAAAATTAATAAAAATTGTCCAAAATATGAAATCTCTAATAGCCTACAATCGTCTAAAGTTGTCTAAAATCATATACAAATAGTTTAAAATCATCCAAAATTTGTCTAAAATATATCTCTAATTGCTAATAATTGTCTAAAATCATCAAAAACTGTCAAAAGTGCGTCTCTAATAGCCTATAATTGTCTAAAGTTGACTAAAATCACACAGAAATTGTTTAAAATTAACCAAAATTTGTCTAAAATATATCTCTAATAGCTAATAATTGTCTAAATATGTCCAAAATCATCAAAAACTGTCAAAAATGCGTCTCTAATAGTCTATAATTGTCTAAAGTTGACTAAAATTATACAAAAATTGTTTAAAATCAACCAAAATTTGTCTAAAATATATCTCTAATAGCTAATAATTGTCTAAATATGTCCAAAATCTTCAAAAATTGTCAAAAATGCGTCTCTAATAGTCTATAATTGTCTAAAGTTGACTAAAATTATACAGAAATTGTCTCTAATAGTTAATAATTATCTAAAGATGTCTAAAATTATCAAAAACTGTCAAAAATATGTCTCTAATCGTCTATAACTGCCTAAGGTTGTTGAAAATCATTAGTAACAGTCAAAAATCAACTAAAATTAGTTTATAATCATCCACAAGTTGTCCAAAATCATCCAACGTCCTCTAAATTAACTCAGTTGTCTAAGCATATCTTAAGTTGTTTAAATTCATTGAAAATTGTCTAAAATTAATAAAAATTGTCCAAAATATCTCTAATAGCCTACAATCGTCTAAAGTTGTCTAGAATCATATACAAATAGTTTAAAATCAACCAAAATTTGTCTAAAATATATCTCTAATAGCTAATAATTGTCTAAATATGTCCAAAATCTTCAAAAATTGTCAAAAATGCGTCTCTAATAGTCTATAATTGTCTAAAGTTGACTAAAATTATACAGAAATTGTCTCTAATAGTTAATAATTATCTAAAGATGTCTAAAATTATCAAAAACTGTCAAAAATATGTCTCTAATCGTCTATAACTGCCTAAGGTTGTTGAAAATCATTAGTAACAGTCAAAAATCAACTAAAATTAGTTTATAATCATCCACAAGTTGTCCAAAATCATCCAACGTCATCTAAATTAACTCAGTTGTCTAAGCATATCTTAAGTTGTTTAAATTCATTGAAAATTGTCTAAAATTAATAAAAATTGTCCAAAATATCTCTAATAGCCTACAATCGTCTAAAGTTGTCTAGAATCATATACAAATAGTTTAAAATCATCCAAAATTTGTCTAAAATATATCTCTAATAGCTAATAATTATCTAAAATCATCAAAAACTGTCAAAAATGCGTCTCTAATAGCCTATAATTGTCTAAAGTTGACTAAAATCATACAGAAATTGTTTAAAATTAACCAAAATTTGTCTAAAATATATCTCTAATAAGTAATAATTGTCCGAACATATGTAAAATCTTCAAAACTTGTTAAAAATTTATCTCGAATTATCTATAATTGTTTCTGTTTCAAAAGTTTTTGAAAATTATTAATAACCGCCAAAAATCAACTAAATTTAGTTTATAATCATCCACAAGTCGTCCAAAATCATTCAACATTATCTAAATTAATTCAGTTGTCTAACCTTGACTCAAGTTGTTTAAATTCATCGAAAATTGTCTAAAATTAATAAAAATTGTCCAAAATATGAAATCTCTAATAGCCTACAATAGACTAAAGTTGTCTAAAATTATATACAAATTGTTTAAAATTAACCAAAATTTGTCTAAAATATATCTCTAATAGATAATAATTGCCTAAAGATATCTAAAATCTTCAAAACTTGTCAAAAATGTATCTCGAATTGTCTACGATTGTCTAAAGTTGTTAAAAATCATTAATAACCGTCAAAAATCAACTAAAATTAGTTTATAATCATCCACATGTTGTCCAAAATCATCCAACATTATCTAAATTAATTCAGTTATCTAGACTTGACATAAGTTGTTTAAATTCATCGAAAATTATTAAAAATTGTCCAAAATATGTGTCTAATAAACTATGTACAATCGTCTAAAGTTGTCTAAAATCATATACATATTGTTTAAAATCATCCACAATTTTACTAAAATATACCTCTAATAGCTATCTTTTTACTATTTTTTCTACTTTTTTAACTAACTATCTAGAATCATCAGAAACTATTTATAATCATCAAAAACTGTCTAAATACGCCTATAATTGTCTAAAGTTATCTAAAATTATCCAAAAATTGTTTATAATCATCCTAAATTTGTCTAAAATATATCTAATAGCTAATAATTATCTAAATGTGGCTAAAATCATCAAAAACTCTCAAAAATATATCGTCTATAACCGTTTAAAGTGATTTAAAATCATCCAACGTTATCTAAATTATCCGAAGACAAGTCGAACAGTGTTAGTCAACATGGGCAGGAAAATCAACCGTATTACAGATTTAATACTTGGCAAATCGATACAGTATGAACTGTATCTTTCTGAGAATAGAACGATGTTTCCATTGCTTCCAGTTAGTATAAGTTATTCCATTTCAAAGCGTTATTACATAACCAATGTCCAGAAATTTGAATTTCTTCACTTTTCACTTTCGGTCTCTGATTCCGGTTAAAAAAACGTCGGGATTGTATGTTATCCAAATAAACGTTGGGTTCACCAATTTTGTGTCGTAGTTATTATAATTTTTTAGACACAAATTTTACATATTAAATTATACCGATGAATTATAAATAATAAATATAAATTTTATGTTTGAAGAAGATTTTTGCGGCATTCTTCTTATGCATCAAAATAATTTAAAATCATCAAAAACTTTCTATAATATGTCTCTAATAGCCCACAATTTACTGAAGTTGTTTAAAATAATTAAATATTTGTCTAAAATATATTATAATAGCTACTAATTATCTAAAGATGTTTGAAATTATCAAAATCCATCAAAAATTTGTCGACGATTATAATATATAATATAATTATATTATATATTACCAAAACGTATAATCCAAAACGAGTTTAGAATCATCAACAAGTTTTCGGAAGTCTTTCAAAGTTGTTTAAATGAATACAGTTGTTTAAGCTTATATAAAGTTGTTTAAAATCATCAAAAACTGTTTAAAATATGTCAGTAATAACCTAAAATTATCTAAAGATGTCTAAAATCATTCGCAACTTGTTCATCAAATTCAAAATCCTTAAACATTTATCTGAAATATATCTCCAACGTTATCCAAATTAATTCAGTCGCCTATAATTGTCTAAATATGTCTAAAATTATCAAAAACTGTTAAAAATATGTCTCTAATTCTATATGAGTGTCTAAAGCTTTTTAAAACTATTAATAACGGTCAAAAATTAATTAAAATTAGTTTATAATCATCCACAGATTGTCTAACATCATTTAACGTTATCTAAATTAATACAATTTTCTAAACTTGTCTAAAGTTGTGTCATCTCATCAAAAATTGTCTAAAATTATCATAACCTATCTAAAATATGTCTCTAATAACCAATAATTATCTAAAGTTGTCTACAATACATCTCTAAATGTCTATGATCATCTAAAGATGTCTAATTATGAAAACTCTAAAGTCATCAAAAACTGTTTAAAATATGTCTCTAATAGCATACAATTGTTGCAAGTTGTTTTAAACCATCAAACCCTGTCTAAAGTTTGTCTCTGAGAGCCGATATTTGTCTAAAGTTATCTACAATCATCCACAAGTTGGTAAAAATCATCAAAAATTTGTCTAAAATACAAAAAAGTATGGAATAATGGTTCTATAGCCCAACTTCAACTTATATTAAAAATGGTTTAAATAAAAGTTACTTGATGCTATCTTCCCCATAACATGGTGTAGAATAGTGTGTTTTTGAAATAGAACACCTCGTATATTTTAAGATTTTTGGATTTCTCTTGACAAGGTATTACAAAATGCCATGATGCTATATTTATGCTTTAAACTGCACATTTTTCGAGATATTGAAACTTTTAATTAAAAAGATTTAACAGAGCGACAACCAAATTATGGCGTCTTTATGAGGTTGTTATGGTTATGCGTGTTAATATGGTAACAGAGGCAGCTTAAAGAAGAGAAATTGTACATTTAATGGAAACAAACCGAATTATTATTTTAATAATAATATAATTTAATAATAATGTGTTTTATTTAATGAAATATATCCAAATCGACATCTAAAGAGTCAGTCGGTTGTTAAATTTCTCAAGATGTAATTGAATCAAGATGAACATTTTGAAAAAAAGAAAAAACCTCAATAAATCAGCTTTATTATAACAATGATTTTGATAGACATGTATAAAAAACAATCTCTGGTTCCAACAAGATGGGGCACCCCCTCACTAACAACTAAAGATGTGCACATGAGTGACTTTTTATGCCCGCTCACGTCCGCTCACGCCACTCACGTGAATATGAAAATAGCGGGTCACGTCAATTTAATGTGTAAATGATGTTTGATTACTTGTTAATTTGATTATTAATTAATCGTGTTTGATAGAATGGCACAATTAACAGAGTGCTTTATTTTATTTATCATCTTCTGAAATAAATAAATAAGCTGGAAAATTCTTTCTTGAACGTTTTAAAGAGCTTCCTCCATTGATCATAAATTTAAATTTTGTTCTATTTCATTACTTTATAGAATATTTTTACAATAATTATGCACTTAGCTAAAATCGTATTTACTTAAGAAGTGATTAGAATTTTGACCTCAACATTTAGATGTTGCGGAAAACAGCAGAAATTTTATTCGGACGAAGTATAGTGCAATAACGTACAAGTTTTCCATATCAAGATCGGGTTTTATTACTCCGTCCCTTTACTACTGTGGATTAAGGGTCGCATAAATGAACACACCTTTCTTGCAAATTGTAGAGAGATAATAGAATTAAATTATTTCAATTTCAACAAATTTTAATTCGCTCTTGTTCTTATCTAGCCAACTTTTATTTATAATCATCATAAAAATTAAAATCTGATAGCGAATTCATAAGGCACTGTGGTCTTGAACGAAATTATTAATATTTACAATTATTTAATGTATTTGAAGTATATTCCACTGGACACTTAGAACTCAAACTTAAAAGTTTTAAGGCAGTTTTTTAAATAATATATTGTTTGTGGAACAGTAATAGCTCATGCTACCAACAATATGGTAGTTTGCAACACATTGTCAAAAGGAATCCATAAATCATAAAATACTATCATAAATTACCATGCCGTAACTCAAACTGCCGTGACGTCATATTTATTTCATTTCTACACCAAAATATTTGGAAAATGATATCGTCTAACTTAGAACCATTATTCCATACTTTTTGAAGACCTGTATATCTCTAATAACTAATAATTTTCTAAAGATGTCTAAAATTATCAAAAAATGTCAAAGATTTGTGTCTGTTTGTATATATATTTCTTATGTTTATACATATAAGAGCTTACACACACGTATTTGGCGCCTATCGTAATTATTATATACAACGTAACGCATTTTAAAAGCACATTTTATTAATTAATGATTAAATTTAGTTTTGGATGAAAAAATTCAAGCTTTTTAACGTAGTGAAAAGATTAGCCACCTTGTCACTGATCAAGTATGCAAATCCATTCTAGAAATTTCAGCTAAAGTGGTTTACCTTATTTTTAAACTTTTCGCTTGATGAATAAGTTTATGAAAAACAATTTTTAGTAAAAAAGTTAGGAACGAATATTCGCCGAGAGTGTAAATAGAGGACTCATCCCTGCGATATTTAAAATGACACGGTTATTGAATTTGAATTTACCGCTTAATTCTAGCACAAATATGAAATGAAGGTTATTATTTCAGGATTAAATTTTATGTATCCACTGTTTGTACTTTACAACTTTTCAATTATTTACATGAAATGAAATTCAACGAATAAATATTCGCTCGTAAATAAAATAAAATTTGTATAAAATACATCTCTTATTGCCAATAATTGTCTAAAGATGTCTAAAATCATCAAGAACCAGTCAAAAATATATCTCTAATTCTATGTGAGTGTCTAAAGTTGTCTAAGATCATCCAAAACGCGTTTAGAATCATCAACAAGTTTTCGAAAGTCGTTCAGCGTTGTTTCAAATCAATTCAGTTGCCTGTAATTGTCTAAAGTTGTCTAAAATCATCAAAAACTGTCAAAAATATGTCTCTAATTCTATATGAGTGTCTAAAGTTATTTAAAACTATTAATAACGGTCAAAAATTAACTAAAATTAATTTATAATCATCCAGAAGTTGTCTAACATCATCTAACGTTATCTAAATTAATACAGTTGTCTAAACTTGTCTAAAGTTGTGTCATCTCATTAAAAATTGTCTAAAATCATCATAACCTATCTAAAATATGTCTCTAATAACCAATAATTATCTAATGTTGTCTAAAATACATCTCTAAATGTCTATAATCATCTAAAGATGTCTAAAATTATGAAAACCTGTCTAAAGTCATCAAAAACTGTCTAAAATATGTCTCTAATAGCATACAATTGTCTCAAGTTGTTTTAAATCATCAAAACCTGTCTAAAGTTTGTCTCTAAGAGCCGATATTTGTCTAAAGTTACCTACAGTCATCTACAAGTTGGTAAAAATCATCAAAAATTTGTCTAAAATACAAAAAAGTATGGAATAATGGTTCTATAGCCCAACATCAACTTATATTAAAAATGGTTTAAATAAAAGTTACTTGATGCTATCTTCCCCATAACATGGTGTAGAATAGTGTGTTTTTGAAATAGAACACCTCGTATATTTTAAGATTTTTGGATTTCTCTTGACAAGGTATTGCAAAATGCCATGATGCTATATTTATGCTTTAATCTGCACATTTTTCGAGATATTGAAACTTTTAATTAAAAAGATTTAACAGAGCGACAACAAAATTATGGCGTCTTTATGAGATTGTTATGGTTATGTGTGTTAATATGGTAACAGAGACAGTTTAAAGAAGAGAAATTGTACATTTAATGGAAACAAACCGAATTATTATTTTAATAATAATATAATTTAATAATAATGTGTTTTATTTAATGAAACATATCCAAATCGACATCTAAGAGTCAATCGGTTGTTAAATTTCTCAAGATGTAATCAGAACATTTTGAAAAAAAGAAAAAACATCAATAAATCAGCTTTGTTATAACAATGATTTTGATAGACATATATAAAGACAATCTCTGGTTTCAACAAGATAGGGCACCACCTCACAAACAACTAAAGATGTGTCACGTCCGCTCACGATCTAGACTCACGCCACTCACGTGAATATCAATATAGCGGGTCACGTCAATTTACGTGACTCACGCTCGTTCAGGTAATCAAATGTGTAAATGATGTTTGATTACTTGTTAATTTGATTATTAATTAATCGTGTTTGATAGAATGGCAGAATTAACAGAGTGTTTAATTTTATTTATCATCTTGTGAAATAAATAAATAAGCTGGAAAATTCTTTCTTGAACGTTTTAAAGATCTTCCTCCATTGATCATAAATTTAAATTTTGTTCTATTTCATTACTTTATAGAATATTTTTACAATAACTATGCACTTAGCTAACTTAAAAAGTGATTAGAATTTTGACCTCAACATTTAGATATTGCGGAAAACAGCAGAAATTTTATTCGGACGAAGTATAGTGCAATAACGTACAAGTTTTCCATATCAAGATCGGGTTTTATTACTCCGTCCCTTTACTACTGTGGATTAAGGGTCGCATAAATGAACACACCTTTCTTGCAAATTGTAGAGAGATAATAGGATTAAATTATTTCAATTTCAACAAATTTTAATTCGCTCTTGTTCTTATCTAGCCAACTTTTATTTATAATCATCATAAAAATAAAAATCTGATAGGGAATTCATAAGGCACTGTGGTCTTGAACGTAATTATTAATATTTACAATTATTTAATATATTTGAAATATATTCCACTGGACACTTAGAACTCAAACTTAAAAGTTTTAAGGCAGTTTTTTAAGTAATATATTGTTTGTGGAACAGTAATAGCTCATGCTACCAACAATATGGTAGTTTACAACACATTGTCAAAAGGAATCCATAAATCATAAAATACTATCATAAATTACCATGCCGTAACTCAAACTGCCGTGACGTCATATTTATTTTATTTCTACACCAAAATATTTGGAAAATGATATCGTCTAACTTAGAACCATTATTCCATACTTTTTGAAGACCTGTATATCTCTAATAACTAATAATTTTCTAAAGATGTCTAAAATTATCAAAAAATGTCAAAGATTTGTCTCTGTTTGTATATATATTTCTTATGTTTATACATATAAGAGCTTACACACACGTATTTGGCGCCTATCGTAATTATTATATACAACGTAACGCATTTTAAAAGCACATTTTATTAATTAATGATTAAATTTAGTTTTGGATGAAAAAATTCAAGCTTTTTAACGTAGTAAAAAGATTAGCCACCTTTTCACTGATCAAGTATGCAAATCCACCCTAGAATTTCAACTAAAGTGGTTTACCTTATTTTTAAACTTTTCGCTTGATGAATAAGTTTATGAAAAACAATTTTTAGTAAAAAAGTTAGGAACGAATATTTGCCAAGAGTGTAAATAGAGGACTCATCCCTGCGATATTTAAAATGACACGGTTATTGAATTTGAAGGTACCGCTTAATTCTAGCACAAATATGAAATGAAGGTTATTATTTCAGGATTAAATTTTATGTATCCATAGTTTGTGCTTTACAACTTTTCAATTATTTACATGAAATGAAATTCAACGAATAAATACCCGTTCGTAAATAAATATTTCAAAACAAAATTGAAATCCTATCAGCTATTTGAATAAAGTTGTTTTTTTTAACATTATCTTTTGTATTCCCCAATTAATTTTTGTGCTTCATAAAAATTCTTTGAACATACAATGCATCGATTTTCCTCACTAATTATCTTTACGCTTTTATACCATTTAGAGCACTGAATTGTAGTTCAACATTCAACAGAAAAGAGTACCACCTAATTGGAAGTTGTTATCCATTCGTAATAGGATGGAAATGTAACGACCATAAGAACCCGGTATTTTTCGCGTTGAACCTGATTTGTTCATTTTATTGATCATTTCTATCCGGAATGAAAAAGCCAAACGCAAATTGGTTAAAATTGATATAAAACCCACATTGTTATTTCAAATTGGATTAATTAATTATTAATGCAGAGATTTCATTTATAATTGAACTCCTAACCCAAACATTTAATTAATAAACGAAATTGTTTGCTGAACGGTTTAATAATAATTATTAACTCGGGGTAAATTGATCGGAATAAATGCAAGTCATGATTATTGGACCATAAAGTGTTATGTTATAACAAATATTTTCTAATGAGTATGTTTACGTTTGCGTGTTAGTTTGAAACTTACCGATTTGTAATCTTCCTCGGTGAGCCTAGTACCTTGATGTATAGCCGCCACTATCATTATGTATGTTAGACATTTGTACACGTTGGGTAATGTACATAACTTGATTGCCATCGGCGCGTGACAAACGTAAATGTATCTCTGTACAGCCAAAGCTAATGTTAACCAAATACTCGCCGTGTGGAATAAATTTGGAATGACCTGAAAAAAAAATTGTATCAAGAACCGATAGTTTATTTAATAAACAATAAATTTATCTAAAAACTTAAGACAAATTTTATTTCTTAATTAATTAATCATTATTAATTCATCTCCATTATTAAAACAAAGGCGATTTTTTGAAGTTGAATTCATTTGAAGCGCAATGTTATACATTTTAATTTCTGTCATAATAATTTCTCAGTCAGAGAGAGGACATTTTTGTCTTCAATTTGATCCATGATATATCTTATTACCTTAATTATTTTAGCCAGGGCTATTCGTTTAATTCAACAATTTTTATTATTTTAATGTTATCAAGATTGTATTTACATATTACAAGTTTTACCGCAATAATTTTTGAATAATCGTCAATATAAAGTAAAAATTTAAAACAAGAAGGAATATTATTTGCGCACATTCCAAATGGAAGGATCCAAGATGACTACCCTGGGGCACAGTGAGTGGGATGGATTTGTAACCAAATTTTGTTAGATAAATAAGACGGTGGAGAAGACCACCTGGAATATCAAAAGAGAAAAGATTCGGTGCGAAAATAGCATGACCGATTTTGTTGAAGGTATTAGAATAATCGGTGTAGATTATGTTAATCTGAGTACCCTCATGTAAACCAGAATGAATAAAGTTTACATAGGACACAAGATTAGACTCCACCGACCGCCCAGACAGTAAGAGAGACTAAGACACTTAAGGATACATTTTATTCACATACCTTAGAAATAGCAGAAAGAATAGAAATAGGTAATTGGCAATTAATTGTGTATCATCGGATTTAAAAATTGATATAACAAAGGTCGTTTTCCACAGCTAGGGAAAACACCTTCAGCTTCTATAGCAATTAAGTTAGGAATTTCATTAAAATGCAGGCTTGCACTATATATACGAGTATTTTTCTGGAAAATATTGTCGCATTTACGCCGTAGTCCAAAAAGTGTATTAACTCGGAGATTCAAAGATTTGAATAAAGGATCTCAAGCACATTACATACTAATTAAATTTGTTTCAAATTGTTCCTTATTTCAAAGATATCTCAATTAGTTCTCAAGATACGAATCTGAAAATTTCTTGATTTTGAACAAATATATATAATTACGTTCTTGCAAAGCTTTAATCAAAAAAATCATAACTCAGAGATTTGATGATTTGGAAAAACAATCTTAAGCATCTTAAATTTGCTTAGAAGAGCTTTTTTGCTTAGAAGAGCAAAAATTTTAGGCACTTTAAATAACAACAAAATTTGCTTTATATCTTGAGATACTATTCTTTGAAAATTTCTTGATTTTTATCAAACTCATGTAATTACGTTTTTGCAAAGATTTAATAAAAAATTATAACTCGAAGATTCAAAGATATGAAGAAACGATCTAAAGCACTTTCTGTATCTTCGAAAAAAAGAAGTTTCTTCAAAGTCATCATAGGATTAAATATTCTTAGAATCGGTATAGGAACCCCAAACCCAACCTAATCCCTTGAATGTTTGCTATATTTTTCCAAATGAGATCCATAACGAGGCATGTTTGGAAGCAACATGGGTGGTGAGAATGAAGTTGTTGGAAAGGATGAATAGCGTACGGAGAGTAGGATTCCGGAGAGGTGGAAAGTGGGTGTAATCTGCTCATTGTATGAAAAGGGAAGTAAGGAAAGTGTAGATAGCTACAGGGGAATTAACTTATTTGACTCGACACACAAGGTATACACAAAGATACTGATGAGAAGACTGTAGGAAGAGATGGAGTTGGGAACAATTTTGCCGGATGAGCAGGCAAGCCGAAGAAAGGTGCAAATACTAGTGTACGCGGATGACATCGTGGTCATGGCGAAGGAGGCGGTGGAGATGAAGGATATGATAAAGACCTTGTATGGTATTTTAAGGGGAAATGGTTGGAAGTGAATGTAGGGAAGACGAAGATGATGAAGTTTTGTAAAGGCGGGAGAAAAAGAGCAGAACGCTGGAGATGGGAGGGAAAGAAGATCGAGTAGGTTAAGGACCTTTTGCCATCAAGGGGGGAGCAGGGAATACTGGACGACGTGCTAACTAGGTACTGTAGATGGGTACTTGCGGTGAAGAGAGAAGCACCGGGTATATAATGAGGAAAGTTGTAAAGGTAGAGTGAAGGTGGGCAGGAGAGCAGTGAAATTTGAAAAAGGAATAGAATGGAAGCGAAACTGCGGGATCTTGGGGGAGTGTTGGAGGGCAATTAGAGAGGAAAAGGTCGGATATGGGAAAGGAGACAAAGATAATTATTACAGGAGAGTGGGCTTTTCGTTAACTGAAATAAAATAGGGACGGGGATGTCCAGAGACAGAAAAGAAGGACATAAATAAAAGAGGGAAGGTATAACGAAGGATACAGGGACATAATTACGGAGTGATTGCCTAAATACTTAGTATTGGAAGGAGATGAGGAAAGGAAAAAATTGGTGCCTAGATTCCGATGTGGAAACGAGTAGATAGCTAATACAGACTGGATGGCCGACGAGGAGAGCTGATGTAGGCTGTACAGTTAGAAATGGGAATGTAATAATTCGAAAATTATTTAACGGTTTTAAGAAATAACCATTCGAATTAGAAATTCCTAGAGTGCAACCTTTCGTTATTTTAGAAACTAAAAATCATGTCTCAAGTTAACGACGTCCGGTATAGAGACCAGACTTCGTGTTAAATTTTGTTAAAAATTATGTATCCGCAGTTTGATGAAATAGCTGAAAGAATAGAAATAGGTAATTGGAAATTAATTGTGTATCATCGGATTTAAAAATTAATATAACAAAGGTCGTTTTCCACAGCTAGGGAAAACACCTTCAGCTTCTATAGCAATTAAGTTAGGAATTTCATTAAAATGCAGGCTTGCACTATATATACGAGTATTTTTCTGGAAAATATTGCCGCATATACGCCGTGGTCCAAAAAGTGTATTTTCTTAAATAAATGTAACACCCTACATTTTTTTATAACTCGGAGATTCAAAGATTTGAATAAAGGATCTCAAGCATATTACATACTAATTAAATTTGTTTCAAATTGCTCCTTATTTCAAAGATATCTCAATTACTTCTCAAGATAGAATCTGAAAATTTCTTGATTTTTAACAAATACATATATACTTACGTTCTTGCAAAGCTTTAATCAAAAAAATCATAACTCAGAGATTTAATGATTTGGAAAAACGATCTTAAGCATCTTAAATAGCAACAAAATTTGCTTCAAGTTGCTCTTTGTTTCAGAGCGATATATCAATTAGTTCTTAAGATACGATTCTTTGAAAATTTCTTGATTTTTATCAAACACATATAATTACATTTTGAAAAGTTTCAATCAAAAAATCATAACTCGGAGATTTAAATATTTGAAGCAAGAATTTTAGGCACTTTAAATAACAACAAAATTTGCTTCATACTGCTCTTTATATCAGAGCAATATCTCAATTAGTTCTTAAGATACGATTCTTTGAAAATTTCTTATGGTAACAGTATAATGATGTATGGGGATGGAGAGAGCAGAAAATACTGGAGTCAAGCTAGGTGTTTGTTTAGGGGTATATAGTGAGGGAAGTGGTAAAGGTAGGTAAGGTCAGAGTGGAGGCCAAATGGGAAGCCAAACTACGAGATCTTGGGGGAGTATTGGAGGGAAATTAGAGAGGGAAAGGTCAGATATGGGAAAGGAGACAGAGACGGTTATAATATGAGTGTGGGCTATTCGACTTTAAATGCTTCTAAAACACTTGATACTGCTTTCAGAAGACTCGATACTACCTCTGGAAGACTTGATACTGCTTCTGGAAGACTTAATATTGTTTTCAGAAAACTTGAACTGTTTCTAGAAGACTTATAATACTTTAGAAGACTTGATAATGCTTCCAGATGACTCGAAACACTTTCAGAAAACTTGAAATGCTTCCAGGAGAATTGAACTGATCCAAGAAAACTTGATACTACCTTTGGAAGATTTGATCTTAAATAGCAACAAAATTTGTTTCAAGTTGCTCTTTGTTTCAGAGCGATATATCAATTAGTTCTTAAGATACGATTCTTTGAAAATTTCTTGATTTTTATCAAACACATATAATTACATTTTGAAAAGTTTCAATCAAAAAATCATAACTCGGAGATTTAAATATTTGAAGCAAGAATTTTAAGCACTTTAAATAACAACAAAATTTGCTTCATATTGCTCTTTATATCAGAGCAATATCTCAATTAGTTCTTAAGATACGATTCTTTGAAAATTTCTTATGGTAACAGTATAATGATGTATGGGGATGGAGAGAGCAGAAAATACTGGAGTCAAGCTAGGTGTTTGTTTAGGGGTATATAGTGAGGGAAGTGGTAAAGGTAGGTAAGGTCAGAGTGGAGGCCAAATGGGAAGCCAAACTACGAGATCTTGGGGGAGTATTGGAGGGAAATTAGAGAGGGAAAGGTCAGATATGGGAAAGGAGACAGAGACGGTTATAATATGAGTGTGGGCTATTCGACTTTAAATGCTTCTAAAACACTTGATATTGCTTTCAGAAGACTCGATACTACCTCTGGAAGACTTGATACTGCTTCTGGAAGACTTAATATTGTTTTCAGAAAACTTGAACTGTTTCTAGAAGACTTATAATACTTTAGAAGACTTGATAATGCTTCCAGATGACTCGAAACACTTTCAGAAAACTTGAAATGCTTCCAGGAGAATTGAACTGATCCAAGAAAACTTGATACTACCTTTGGAAGATTTGATCTTAAATAGCAACAAAATTTGTTTCAAGTTGCTCTTTGTTTCAGAGCGATATATCAATTAGTTCTTAAGATACGATTCTTTGAAAATTTCTTGATTTTTATCAAACACATATAATTACATTTTGAAAAGTTTCAATCAAAAAATCATAACTCGGAGATTTAAATATTTGAAGCAAGAATTTTAGGCACTTTAAATAACAACAAAATTTGCTTCATATTGCTCTTTATATCAGAGCAATATCTCAATTAGTTCTTAAGATACGATTCTTTGAAAATTTCTTGATTTATATCAAACAGATATGATTATCTTTTTGCAAAGTTTTAATAAAAAAGTCATAATTCGGATGTTTAATTCGATTTCTTGAATACGATCGTATTAATTTTTTTCTTAAATACAGGCAGTTAATCAGAATATGCAAAAAAAAAATAGGTATTCCATTAAAAAGAAATACATTTTGTGTTATCACACTTTTTTACACTTATATATATATAGTAAAAGTCTGCGTTTGAAAGAAATTCCTAACTAAATTGGTATAGGAGCTATGAATGCCTAACGCACTATTGCAGGACCTTGTATATGTAATTGGCTATTTACTGATACTGAGTGTATACGCTATTATTTTGTTTGATATTGTGGTAATAACTATATAATTATAACTATAGTTTCATTTATTAAGGTTAGTTTTCAAGCTAGTTTTCAGTTTTTTGTATGTATAAACAGCCTTTTGTTTGCGTATACATACAGTATGTGTAAATAGTCAATTGTGTATACATGCAGTTTGTGTAAATAGTCAATTACATATACATATTGTGTGTATAAATAGCCAATTAAAATACCAATTAAAAACAAAAAAAAATTAAAATACCAATTGGACAAGAACTAGAATGCTGGTCGAGAATTTTATTAATTATATTAGGAGAAAACCACTGAGCTGTCGATTATGCCATGTACAAAAACACATAAAACGAAATCTGAGAAAGCTAAGGAAGAATGTAAATCATTGAACAGTTTTTCAGAAAAATTCTTAAGGACAGTTTGCTAAGCCATATCCATTGCAACGCGTTCAACTACCTGCTGATTGTGCTACACATTTGTATTATTTCAAATACAATAACGAATTTTTAGAATAATCATGACCGTTTTCAACATCAATTCTCATTAAATGTTTGAGATTCTGAAGAATGTATCATACATGACAACACTATGTGTTGTTATGTTTATTTAAAACCAAATAGCAACGACCCTGTGTTTGAAAAAGTTCGGCAGTTAATGACGAGAAGAAGATGCTTGTATTTCAGTTGGAAGAAGTCATTTTTAATATTTGTTGTAGATTGATAATATAATATATATTGTTACTTTTGCAAATTTTGTTCGCTCTGTATCTTCGAAAAAAAAGTTTCTTCAAACACATCATAGGATAAAATGTTCTTAGAATCGGCATAGGAACCCCAAACCCAACCTAACCCCTTGAATGTTTGCTATATTTTTCTAAATGGGATCCATAACGGGGCATGGTTGGAAGCAACAAGGGTAGTGAGAATGAAGTCGTTGGAAGTGATGAATAGCGGATGGAGAGGAGGTGGGATTCTGGAGGGATGGAAAGTAGAGGTTGTCTGCCCATTATCGTTATCTGCAAAAAGGGTAAATAATAAAGGGTAATAATAAGGAAAATGTAGATAGTTACAGGGGACTTAACTTACTTGGTTCGGTATACAAGGTATAGTCGAAGATACTGTTGGAAAGCCTGGAGCAGGAGATGGAGTTGCGAGGTATTTTGCCGGATGAGCAGGCAGCCTGAAGAAAGGTGTATATGCTAGCGTACGAGGATGTCATCGTGGTCATGGCGAAGGAGGCGGTGGAGATGAAGGATATGATAAAGACCTTGGAGGATATTTTAGGGGAAAAGGGTTGGAACTCAATGTAGGGAAGACGAATATGATGAAGATTTGTAAGGACGGGAGAAAAAGAGCAGAAAGCTGGAGATGGGAGGGAAAGAAGATCGAGGAGGAACTTTGGAAGGAATGTGGCACCGAGGAAGATTATGTTTGAAGGTATGGTAACAGTATAATGATGTATGGGGATGGAGAGAGCAGAGAATACTGGAGTTAAGCTAGGTACTTGAGATGGGTACTTGCAGTAACGAGAAAAATAACATATATATAACATATATATATATAGTGAGGAAAGTGGTAAAGGTAGGTAAGGTCAGAGTGGAGGCCAAATGGGAAGCCAAACTACGAGATCTTGGGGGAGTGTTGGAGGGAAATTAGAGAGGGAAAGGTCAGATATGGGAAAGGAGACATACGGTTATAATATGAGTGTGGGCTATTCGACTTTAAATGCTTCTAAAACACTTGATACTGCTTTCAGAAGACTCGATACTACCTCTGGAAGACTTAATACTGCTTCTGGAAGACTTAATATTGCTTTCAGAAAACTTGAACTGTTTCTAGAAGACTTATAATACTTTAGGAGACTTGATAATGCTTCCAGATGACTCGAAACACTTTCAGAAAACTTGAAATGCTTCCAGGAGAATTGAACTGATCCAAGAAAACTTGATACTACCTTTGGAAGACTTGATACTGCTTTCAGAAGACTCGTTACTACCTTTGGAAGACTTGATACTGCTTCTAGGAGACTTGATATTACGTCCAGAATATTCAAACTGTTTCCAGAAGACTTACAATGCTTTATCAGATATGATACTTCTTTTAAAAGATATGAAATGCTTTCAGAAGGCTTATGATTGTTTCGATAAGACTTGAAATGCTTCTACAAGACTTAATATTGATTGTTGACGACTTGATATGTTTCCAGAATACTTGATACTGCTTCAAAAAGGCTTGATATTGCTTCCAGAAGACTTAACGTTTTTTTAAGAGACTTGCAAGGTTTCCAAAAGACTTAAATTGCATCTACAAGACTCGATACTATCTCTGGAAGACTTGATTCTGCTTCTAAAAGACTTGATATTGCTTCCAGAAAACTTGAACTGTTTCCAAAAGACATATAGTGCTATAGAAGACTTGATACTGCTTTTAAAAGACTAAATAACTTTGATGACGTCATAACTTATTTAAAATATGAAATAAATATTTAAATATGTCAGAAAAACTTTAAAATATACACCAAAAAATCGCAAAACATTTCAATCTTTAGACCCGTTTCAGCGATTTTTTCGAAATTTTTTATAACGATTATATACAAATGCTTTTTTTTATTATTTTTTTTCTTTCTTCTATTATTTCTTCCTTACTTATTTGTTTATTAATAATAATTCGCTTTCTTTGTTTTATTTAGTTTTTTTAATTAAATTCTTCCGTTTTTTTAGACCACACACCACGTCTTAATTATTTTTTATTTATTAATTATCAATATTCATGTATTTTTTCGATTCTATAACTTGCTTGTCACTTTGCTTTTTTAGGAAACTATTTTATTTTCTTTTATAATTTTTTTTATAAACTATATCTTTTAACATTGAAAAATCTAAAAGAATGAATATTATTACAACTTCCTCATATTTAAAATTGGAAAATTTGCAATCATAATTTATTCTCTTTTAATTTACTATTTTTTGATTTATTTATCTTTATTTTTATTCTAAATTTTGTATACTTAAATCTTTTTTATATCTTTATTTATATCGCCATTTAATGGTTTTCATTTTTGACGGTGTTTGATGGTCTCTATTCCAAACCTTTTTTAAAATTCATTCTTCAAATCATTCATATTGTTGCATTTGTCCGCTACCATTTCTTACTATTCTAAAGATTGCTCTTCTAAAGTTACTTGAATCAAATTCAAAATTAATTTAGGATCATCAATATCAATGATTAGATTTATCAAATTACTTAAGTATGGTATCGATCATGTGTCTTGTCATGTTCTTGTATTGGTCCTTATCTTCAGTTTGAAAATTTTCCATGATCTTTCTCATTTCTTCTTCACTAAAGTTCATTTTCTGTTCTAGAGCCATACCAAAATTTTTTACCTTGTCAATTTTATCAAAGTTAGTTTTAATTTGTTTTTTTTATTACTTTTTATTTATCATTATTCTCCAAAACATGCATATTTATAATTCTAATTTTCTCTTGTTGTTCTTCTAAAATAATATTACATTTTTGAAATGTTTCTAGAAGACTTAATACTGCTTGCAGAAAACTTTACATACTTCTAGAAGACTTGATACTGCTTTCAGAAGACCTGAAGTGCTACCAGAAGACTTGACATTGCCTGTGGAAGACTCTAGATGATGACTTCATGGTAATCAGATGACTTGATATTGCTTTCAGGAGACTTAATCCTACTCCTAAAACAGATAAAATGCTTCTAATAGATTTGAAAAGTTTCCAGAAGACTTGATACTTGACTACATTAGCAATATCAAGTCTTTTGGAAGTAAATTAAGTGTCCTAGAAACAATATTAAGTCATTTGGATGTATTTCAGATCTTCTGGAAGCAATATCAAGCCTTTTGGAAGCATTCCAGGTCATTTAGAAGCAATATCAAGTCTTTTGGAAGCAGATCAAGTCTTCAAGAAGCGACATCAAAGCGTCTGGAAATATTTCAGATTTGCTGGAAGCAATATCAAGCCTTTTGGAAGCATTTCAGATCTTTTAGAAGCAATATCAAGTCTTTTGGAAGCAGATCAAGTCTTCTAGAAGCGACATCAAATTGTCTGGATATATTACAGATCTGCTGGAAGCAATATAAAGTCTTTTGGAAGTAGATCAAGTCTTCTAGAAGCGATATCAAGTCTTCTGGAAGCATTTCAGATTTTCTGGAAGCAATATCAAGTCCTTTGGAAGCAGATCAAATCATCTAGAAGCGATATCAAGTAGTCTGGAAACATTTTAGATCTGCTGGAAGCAATATCAAGTCTTTTGGAAATAGATAAAGTGTTCTAGAAGCGACATCAATTCTTTTGGAGGCATTTCAAATCTTCTGGAAGCAATATCAAGTCTTCTGGAAGCATTCCAGATCATCTAGAAGCAATATCAAGTCTTTTGGAAGCAGATCAAGTCTTTTAGAAGCGACATCAAGTCGTCTGGAAACATTTCAGATCTGCTGGAAGCAATATCAAGTCTTTTGGAAGTAGATTAAGTTTTCTAGAAACATTTCAGGTTTCCTAAAAGCAGTATTAAGTTTTCTGGAGGTATTTCAAGTCTTCTAGAGACAACATCAAGTCTTTTGGAAGCATCTCCAAGCTTCTATAAGCAGTACCAAGTCTTCTACAAGCGGTATCAAGCCTCTGAAAGCAGATCAAGTCTTTTGGAAGCAGTACTAAGTCTTCTGGAAACATTTCAGGTCTTCTAGAAGTAATATCAATACTTTATGGAGTATTTCAAATCTTCTAGAAGCAGTATTAGACCTTCTGAAAAGTTTCATGTCTTCTGTAAGCAGTATCAAGTGTTCTGCAAGCAGTATTAAGTCTCTGAACGCAGAACAAGTCTTTTGGAAGCAGTATTAAGTCTTCTAAACATATTTCAGGTTTCCTAGAAGCAGTATTAAGTTTTCTGGAGGTATTTGAAGTCTTCTAGAGACAATATCAAGTCTTTTGGAAGCATCTCTTTTCTCAACATATAACGGTAGTTGTTCTTTTATGTTATTAATTTCGCGTTATAAAACATCGTTACTATTTTCTAGTTATATGATAATTCTTTTCTTAATCCTTGAATAGTTTCATCAAATTTTCTCTGATTTTCAAGCAGATTATTTCCCAACTTTTTTTTCTAAATTTTTATTCATTCCTTCTAAATTCTGGTTCATTTCTTGTACCAACTTCTAATTGATATCAATTTTATTTTGTTCCAATTTCTCTTCTAAATTTTGATTCATTTCTATTTTATATTGATTCATTTCTATTTTATTTTGATTCATTTCTACTTTATTTTGTTAAAATTTCTCATTTCATCCGTATTTACAAACGCGCTGGTGTTTATGTTTTGTTAAGTATATCCTCATCAGCTTTGTTACTTGTTATTTGTTTTCATTATTACTATGTTTATTAATATTGCTGATGAACAGAAATTGTGTCAGAACCTATTTTATTTTTATTTATCTTACAGAAATTATATGTTTGATTCTGAGATTGTGAGATTATTTCTGTTATATTGTTACTTGTACTAACAGAATGATCAACAATCTAAATAGAAAATTTGTATCTATACCACATTTTATTGATTATGGTTCTGAGGTAAGCTTTTTAATATAGCCTATTATCCCTGCCAGAAGTCAAGGCCCCTCAATATATAGATCTATATCTTCGAAATCACGTAATGAAAAAAATTGTAAATAAAAAATGTTTATTGTAACCAATGAACATTTCTGTGTATCATAGGTTAATTTGGAAATTTTCGGATCCGCGATTTTTCTTCTATCGCGAGTTAATTGAAAAAAGTACCTGATTTTTGAGAGTGGCGACAACTTTGTCTACTCTGTCATTTTTTTTTTCTCAAAAATTATTTGTCGAAAAAATTTCAAATTTGAATTGGTGGTAACCCAATATGTTCTGAATGTGGGGCATATTTTATTTTAACGATATTCCAAAGTTCAGCACCCTTAAAAACCGAGTACTTTGAGGGGCCTTTACTTCTGGCACGAATAATAGTCGGACATCGAATTTGAATCATCCTCCTGTACTTGTACCGTTATCTCGAAAACTTTTATTAATTTATGAATAATTAAATTTAAATTTAATTAAAAAAATTAATTTGACACAAATTTATAACCGATGGTGATATAACGTTGTAAACTGATTCGTTGCATCCAAATTTTAATAAAAAATGTTTGCAAATTTTTGTTATTTGCTGCATCCAAATTAGCAACAATTAACAGATCGAACTTCCCGATTTATTCTGAATTCAAAATGAACCAAACAGCAAATTCAGTACACAATTACGCAAGTTCATCGTTTCATTCGTATTTTATTCTATTTTTATTCAATCCGTTCCCTCCAACGCCATTATTTCCCATTTTGCCACTCACAATGTTGCGTTAATTTTATCGATTTGATTACACAATTGGTTGCGATAGCTGCAACTATATCGTTATTAGCTTCGATTTTTTTTTATTAATTTAAAAAATTGTGCAAATATTGTGCTAATTTTACAGTAAATTCGAAGAGACTGTAGTAAATTGGAATTGAATTTTGGCATCAAAATGGAATGCGAATTGAATCCGGTTCGGCTTGAAACGCAATTACGCTCGCCATTACACCATAAATTCTTGATCAAATTTGCATTCTCTTAATCTGCTGTTAAATATCTGTATTATAAAAAATAAAATTGAATAATTTTAAATGATTTCAAACAATTTAATAAACGTACTCGACCTAAATACTACTTGTTTTACGCTCAATTCAAATGCCTTTATAACGTTATCTTAAAATTATTTCATATGCGTGACTTTATATCTCGAATAATAAATGAAGTTTGCGAAGTTTTATCATCGCCATTTCTTCATTGTCGTTGTTTCACGATAAAAGTGAATAACAAATAAATTTTTTATTTTAAATAAAATTTACTTACCTCGTGCATTACGAACCAAGAGTAACAAGCTCCAATCGGCCATAAAGGTTTCGAATGATTCCCTAACGTATACATGTATATCAGCCAAGGAGCCGGAAATAGAAGCGTGCACATGTCGCATATGGCCATCGCCATTAAAACGACATTCGTGGGCGACTTCATGTGCTTCTTACTCAAAACGATGACGATCAACGTATTCGCTATGATCGTTATGATAAGTAAAAAAGGCATTATATAACCATACATCGGGATCGCATATGCTAATGGCAATTCAGCCGTTACATTCACGTAGGGATAAGAGTTATTCGTAACATTTGATGCATCAAAGATTGTTGTTGTTGATGGACTAATCGTGGTCGTCAAATCTATTTGATCTTGATCCGTCGAGTAGTAACTCGGTTGCGGTGACAACGACGTCGTGTTCATGATGATTTGGGTACATTAAACTTCCTATTTTAATCTAGCATTTACCTGAAACAAAATGACGAAATTAACGAATTTCAATGTTGAATTTAGAAAGGCAATAACTTTTGATTGGGGTGCTTTAAAGTTTCCGTTTCAGCGGAGGAGAAGTCGATTTGTCTAGGTATAAGAATGCAATTCTGGAGAGTGAGAAACAATAGATCACTTTGCTTTTAGATAGCCAATTTATCATGGAATACGAACACTATTAATCTAACGCTGAATTTTCGAACGATTGACGTTCTAACTATAATTAATGAATAATTTAAAATGATACAAAAAAGGTCGTTAACGAAATATTAAATAAGGTGGATAACGACTAATTAAGTTAGTTGGCTACTAAAACCGTCAGAATGATATGTTGGCGTAAGCATTAGTGGTGGTGATACCATTTATTTTCTTTTTTGCAACTTCCCCGACCTGTAGTCGAGAATCCGCACGTTAATATATTACTTCCGCACACCACGAGCAATTTAGGTACAATTCTTGTGGTGGCTGTAGCATAAACATTTTTTGATATATTATTAAAAATTCTCACATAAATTCCATTTTTTTTTTGTATATTGCAACTCCCTTAAAATAAAACATATCCAAGTTTAATGATAACGGTGTAAATCCGGAAGCATTAAACTTGTATGCAACGTCAAGGATCAACTAATTAAAGTTTTTCATGGAATTCTCTGTTCTTCGAATACGATGTTATGCAAATGTCCGGTAACCGTATGGTTCTACAGGATATCTTTGGCCGCCAAACCTGAAATTTAATTAGCACGCTTCCTGCTTAGTTGTTCAAGCTTTAATTGGCTTAGAGGATTTTCTACAACTTTTGGGGGGAACTTTGTTCAAGCTCCAAATTTAAATACTTAACAGATTTGTATTGTAATACTTATTGACTTTATATAATGAATTAACAAAATTTAATAACAAAGAAAAATCAATATTTAAAACTTTTCAATGATGTATTAGTCCAAGAACTAGAAAATGTGATTATTTGTGATTGCTATTAGTTATGGGCACCATTAGGCATCATGCAATGAATTTGCATGATGCTCACAATCTCAGAAAATCTCACATTTCGTATATGACTACTTTTGTTGAGCACTGTATGCGATCCGAACTCCACGAAATACGCAATGCAATAATTAGCACATACCTTTTGCTACAGTGCAACCGACCTTGACCGGCCAAAATACAATTGCCAAACTGTAAATTGCGAAGTTTGTAAACAACTTTTGAAATGAATTGAATTTAATGGTAACACGACCAACATTCGTGATTATTTATGGCAAAAGCACGACAAGCATCTTGAATTAGGTAGTTTAAATATGCAAGATGGACTCCAACATTTAGGAGATCGACATAATAATGAATCGTCAACATTTACTCAAGATTCGAACATATTTGTGAAAGTTAAAATAATATGCAGCAGAGTTTATGACTATAACTACTGACTTATGGACTTCTGACAGAAATAAAGCATTTTTATCAGTAGCTAATCACATTTTTTATAACGACTTAATTAGACATTCTTGTTACATAATTATAATAAACATAAGCACCGGTTTTTAAAAAAGCTGAAAAAATTGAATTAGGAAAAGACTCAAATGACAAATGACGGCTTAAAAAAAATATATTGAAAAAACACTCATGTTTTGGCATCTGTGGTTCGTTTGCAATGGAAATGTCTTTTGGCAGCAGTGCTTACAGTTTTTCAAACAATTTCCAGTCTTTAATTGGCAGTTATTAAACTTCTGACATAAAGATTTTGTATTTTGCTAACAATGTTTGGTATTTTGGAAGCAAAATTCAGCAGTATCAAGTCTTCTATAAACAGTATCAAGTCTTTTAGAAGTATTTCATGTCTGGAATCAATATCACGTCCTCTAGAAGCAGTATTAAGTCTTCTGGAAGCATTTCAAGCTTTCAAGAGTCAGTATTAAGTCCTCTGGAAGCATTGCCAATTCTGTAGAAGCAGTATAAAGTCTTCTAGACGTAATGCTAACTCTTCTGGAAGCAGGTCAAGCCCCCTAAAAGCATTTCAAATTAATGAAAAAAAAAAAATTCTATCTTTTAAAAGCAATATCAAATTTGCCAATGGTAGTATTCTGACAGTAGTTTAAGCCTCCTGAAAGTATTTCAATTCTTTTAAAAACAGTATCTAGTCTTGCTGAGGTAGTATCAAGTCTTATGGAAGCAGTTCATTTGTTCTGGAAATATATCAAGTTTTCAGAAAGCATTTCACTTTGTCTGGAAGCTTTATCTTGTGTATGTCTTATGGAAGCAATTCAAATCTTATGGAATCATTTCGATTTTTTTGAAATTAATATCAAATAATCTAGGAGCAGCACCATGTCTACAAGAAGCATTTCAAGCTTTCAAGAGGAAATATCAAGTTTTCTAGAAGCATTTCAAGTCAATGCCAAGTCTTCTAGAAGCAGTATCAAGTCTAGCAGGTCTAGTGTCAAGTATTCTGGCAGTAGTTTAAGCCTCCTGAAAGCATTTCAATTCTTTTAAAGCAGTATCTAGTCTTGCTGAGGTAGTATCAACTTTTAGGGAAGCAGTTCATTTGTTCTGGAAGCATATCAAGTTTTCAGAAAGCATTTCATTTTGTCTGGAAGCTATATCTTGTGTATTTCTTATGGAAGCAATTCAAATCTTATGGAATCATTTCGATTTTTTTGAAATTAATATCAAATAATCTAGGAGCAGCATCATGTCTACAAGAAGCATGTAAAGCTTTCAAGAGGAAATATCAAGTTTTCTAGAAGCATTTCAAGTCAATGCCAAGTCTTCTAGAAGCAGTATCAAGTCTAGCAGGTCTAGTGTCAAGTATTCTGGCAGGAGTTTAAGCCTCCTGAAAGCATTTCAATTCTTTTAAAAACAGTATCCAGTCTTGCTGAGGTAGTATCAAGTCTTATGGAAGCAGTTCATTTGTTTTGGAAGCATATCAAGTTTTCAGAAAGAATTTCATTTTGTCTGGAAGCTATATCTTGCGTATATCTTATGGAAGCAATTCAAATCTTATGGAATCATTTCGATTTTTTTGAAATTAATATCAAATAATCTAGGAGCAGCATCATGTCTACAAGAAGCATTTCAAGCTTTCAAGAGGAAATGCCAAGTCTTCTAGAAGCAGTATCAAGTCTAGCAGGTCCAGTGTCAAGTATTGTGGCAGTAGTTTAAGCCTCCTGAAAGCATTTCAATTCTTTTAAAAACAGTATCTAGTCTTGCTGAGGTAGTATCAAGTCTTATAGAAGCAGTTCATTTGTTCTGGAAGCATATCAAGTTTTCAGAAAGCATTTCATTTTGTCTGGAAGCTTTACCTTGTGTATGTCTTATGGAAGCAATTCAAACCTTATGGAATCATTTCGATTTTTTTGAAATTAATATCAAATAATCTAGGAGCAGCATTATGTCTACAAGAAGTGTTTCAAGCTTTCAAGAGGAAATATCAAGTTTTCTAGAAGCATTTCAAGTCAATGCTAAGTCTTCTAGAAGCAGTATCAAGTCTAGCAGGTCCAATGTCAAGTATTCTGGCAGTAGTTTAAGCCTCCTGAAAGCATTTATATTCCTTTAAAAACAGTATCCAGTCTTGCTGAAGTAGTATCAACTCTTATGGAAGCAGTTCATTTGTTCTGGAAATATATCAAGTTTTCAGAAAGCATTTCATTTAGTCTGGAAGCTTTATCTTGTGATTGTCTTATGGAAGCAATTCAAATCTTATGGAATCATTTCGATTTTTTTGAAATTAATATAAATTGATCTAGGAGTAGCATCATGTCCACAAGAAGCATTTCAAGCTTTCAAGAGGAAATATCAGGTTTTCTAGAAGCATTTCAAGTCAATGCCAAGTCTTCTAGAAGCAGTATCAAGTCTTGCAGGTCCAGTGTCAAGTATTCTGGCAGTAGTTTAAGCCTCCTGAAAGCATTTCAATTCTTTTAAAAACAGTATCTAGTCTTGCTGAGGTAGTATCAAGTCTTATGGAAGCAGTTCATTTGTTCTAGAAGCATATCAAGTGTTCAGAAAGCATTTCATTTTGTCTGGAAGCTATATCTTGTGTATGTCTTATGGAAGCAATTCAAATCTTATGGAATCATTTCGATTTTTTTGAAATTAATATCAAATAATCTAGGAGCAGCATCATGTCTACAAGAAGCATTTCAAGCTTTCAAGAGGAAATATCAAGTTTTCTTGAAGCATTTCAAGTCATAGCCAAGTCTTCCAGAAGCAGTATTAAGTCTAGCAGGTCCAGTGTCAAGTATTCTGGCAGTAGTTTAAGCCTCCTGAAAGCATTTCAATTCTTTTAAAAACAGTGTCTAGTCTTGCTGAGGTAGTATCAAGTCTTCTGGAAAAACTATCAAGCCTTGTGGAAACATTTCAAGTCTTATGGAACAGTATAAAGTCATCTAGAAGCAGTATTAAGTGGTCCAGAGGCAGTGTCAAGGTTTCTGAAAGCAGCTTAAGCCTCCTGATAGGATATCAATTCTTTTAAAAGCAGTATCAAGTCTTCGAGAGGCGGTATTGATTTTCTGGAAACAGTTCAAGTCTTCTGAAAGCCTTTCAAGTCTGAAAAGAGCAGTATCAAGTCTTGTAGAAGTATTTTTAGTCTAATGGAAGCATTTTAAATATTTTGGAAGCAATACCAAGTCATCTAGAAGCAGCAACAAATCTCTTGGAAGCATTTCAAGCTTTCAAGAGGCTATGTCAGTTTTCTGAAAGCATTTCAAGTCTTCTGGAAACATTTCCGGTCTTATGAAAGCAATAACAAGTCTTCTAGAAGCAGTATCAAGTCTTTCAGAGGCTGTGTCAAGTTTTCTGGAAGCAGTCCAAACCCTCCAAGTCCTTTCAATTCAAATAAATGCAGTACCAAATCTTGCAAAAGTAGTATTGAGTCTTTTAGAAGCAGTTCAAGTTTTCTAGAAGCAATTCAAGTTTTCTGAAAGTATTTTAAGTTTTGTGGAACCATTTCAAGTATTTTGGAAGCAGCTTTAAGTCATCTGCATTGATAACGTATTGGAAATTCAAGATAAAATAATTATAATCTTTACTTACAACGATGCTAATAAATCAACGCAATAATTATTGATTAAGTTAAAAAAGACATCATCCGTGTATTGCGCGTACTTTAAATCAATGTGCCACCCATGCCATAAATTCAACGGAAACGCTACTGCAACTGCTAAAGAAGTACTACTTCGTTTTAAGCATGGCGTAGTAGAATGTGAAAAATTAAAAAGCATGCAAAAACAAATGGGATATCCTGAGCTAATAATTAAAAAAGATGTAGCAACTACATGGAACTCTTTTCTTATTATGACAGGATTGATTATATCAGGTGCTATAACATCATTGCAGCAACAGAATGGAATATGTTGACGGACTTAACCTCAGTGTTTAGACTCATAGATCTCAAACTCACTCCAGTATAGAATGTTTAAAACTGACTTTAAAAGATAATGTTAAAAGGTCATTTAGTATCTTGGAATCAAATTCACTTTGTTCAAAAACAACGCTATCAGATTCCAGATTCAAAAAGAAACTGCGTTTGATGACGAGTAATATAAATAACACACAGAAATGTGCTAAAGTTATTTATTATTGAAATACAGAATAATTTGCAAAATAAAAATGAGACAGTTGAAATTGTAACTAACAATATCGATGATGAAGATGAAATTTCGTCTAATTCTGATCAAGAAGTTGATACTTTGAAAAATAATTCAACACTAAGTATGAACGCAGCTTTGAATATAAGGCACTATTTAGAGATCTCGCTTATAACACAAACTCGGAATCCACTTGAATTTTGGATATGCCACAAAAATTAATTGCCATAAAAATATGAAATTTATAAAAAACATTCGTGCGTTCCAGCTACATCTCTTCCTTGGGAACGAGTTTTCAAGCGATGTTCAAAATTTACAACAGGTAGAGTATTGTGGCTACTATATACACAATTTACTAGAACAGCAAGGTGTTATTTTATTACCGAAAATGGATAGTATTATTAACATGAGGTATGTTTTGTTTTTGTTACCGGTTGCTGCATGACACTACGTCAATATTAACCAAGCTTCAATTATAGTATAGGTATCAACAGAAATTTCAACTAAATATAAGTAGATTCATTTTTAATGGTCTTTTTTGAAATATTTATGCAAAAATAATAGAATCTAGAAAGAACGCAGCTTGTATAATCCATTCTGTATATTTTTATTAGAATACAGAGACTGTGTTGTAGAACCTGCTAAATTCAGGTATTTTCATAAAATTCGATTCTATGTTTTAAATTGGTTTCACCAATAGATATTGAAACATTATCTTATTAAGTAAAATTTCATTCGTTCAGACATTTTCTTCAGTTTTTTATTTTACTTTGAAAATTGTCCCCATATTTGAAATAATTTATTGGTATTTTCCAGTTTAATATCATAACTTTCCATACAACGTTTTGTCATTGTAATTGTTTACATTGTTTCAGTTAACAGATTTGGCACTTCAATATCCGATCATTGCCTTAAAGTTGCGAGTTTGGCGAAACTAATTATAAGCGTCTACTTGCATTTCGATTTGGCAAGTGAACTTCCTGACCATAGGCGTCAAATGCGTGGAGTGCAAGTACACATACAGAAGACTTGGTATTGCCTTGAAATGATTTCAGAATACTTGAAATATCTGAAGTACAGAAGACTTGACACTCTCCCTGAAAGACTTGATACTTCTTCAAGAAGAATTGATATTACTTTCAGAAGACTTGATATTGCTTCTAGAAGAAGTGATATTACTTCGAGAAGATGTGAAGACAACTTGATACTGTTTCCAGAACACTTGATAATGATATTAGAAGATTTCGAATGCTTCTAGAAGACTTTATATTCCCTCTGGAATGGTTCTAGAAGACTTGAAATGCATCCAGAAGGCTTGACACTGCTTCTAGTAGATTTCAAAGAGCTTTTTGAAGATTTAACATGCTTCCATAAGACTTGATATTGCTTCCAGGATGCTTGGAATAATTTCAGCCTCGAAATGCTTCCAAAAAAACTTGATACTATTTTTAGAAGACTTGATACTGCTCTAGATAACTTGGTACTGCACTAGAACCGATTATCAGCGTTCCGGGAGACCGGAAGGTACACGGCCAACTTTTTTTTGATAATTTTAATCAAAATATTCTATTTGAACATTCACAGCTTGTCCAGTTCTCGATTCGTTTCTCACTTGACTAACCTCATGTTATCTTTTTTTTTCGTCTGCACTCTCACTTTTAGATAAGATAAATAAGGCTTCGTTGTATTAGGTTGACCCAAAACTTCTTCAACTATACAAAAAAATACGTGATACCCCGGCTCCTTTACTTCACATTGAATTCATCTTTTTAATTTCATCATCATCGCTTCCGTAGAACTATATATAGATGTTCTGTAATAATGGATTGGTTCAATTAGTTCAGATTAGTTCAGATTTTTGTTACTTCATTAGGTGCTAAGAAGACACTGGAAAAAGATGAAAGCATTGTCATCTTCATCCAGTGCCATTATATTGTAAAAGTCTTTTTTTGATGATGGTTCAATCACTTCATTTTATATATTTGCCACTGTTGTAATTGCATCTTTGATAGTAACGATTTTCAACACTGCGTCAAATCAACTGCATCCAAAAAATTTATCATTAATTTTTTTCCAGTAGATGCATTATCTCAATAACACCCTGATCCATTGGTTGTGCAATTGATGTAACACTAGATGGAAAGAAAAAAACAAAGAAATTGTAATCGACAAACTGTGGTATTGTTTCATTAGGATGAAAGCAAGCATTCTGTGAAAGAAAAAGGTTCTTTTTAGACAACTTTTCCTCCTTCAAATACGACTTTGCTTTGGAATAAACTGCTTATGAAACCAATAATGGAAGATATCACAAACTATCCAAGCAGCTTATTGACTGTAATACTTAACTAGGAGACTTTTTGTATTCACATTTTTAGAAACACGTGGATTTCTTGACTTTCCAATCACAGTCAATTTCACTTTTTTTATCACTCAAAATAGGTTCCTTTCGACTTTATTTGAAGTAACCACTTGGAAAGCGCTTCATCAAGTTGTTGAGAAGTTAAAACTTTCATTGATTTTCTTGCTGGTTTAAAAAGAATGAAGAACTGAGATAAAATTTTGGAGTACCACTTTGTTTTTGATGATATTTCGTACTGTTTATTGTCCATCTTCATAGATTCGTGATAATGATGCGAGGCTTTCACCCTTTTCATTTCTGTTTAAAATATTTAACTCTCGTTCTTCCAGCGATCGATTAGAAATGAAAAGGAAATTAATGAAAATGTTATGGCATGGATAATCCGTAGTCTGGATAATTCGCGCACGGATAATCAGTGTTCTATTGTACTTCCAAAAGATTTGAAAGGCTGCCAGAAGACTTGATATTGCATCTAGAAGACTTGGAATGCTTCTAAAAGTCTAAAAGACATGATATTGATTCTGGAAGATCTGAAATGGTTCCAGATGACATAAAATATGGCAACAGGGCTTGATTCTTCTTTTAGTAAACTTGAAATGCTTCCAGAAGACTTGACATACTTCTAGAAGGCTTAATACTGCTTCTAGATGATTTGAAATGCTACCGAAAAACTTGATACTGCTACTAAAACACTTGATACTGATTCCAAAGGACACGAAATGCTTCCAGAAGACTTGATGTTGTTTCTCGCAGACTTGAAATGCTTCCAGGATACATGAAATGCTTAAAGGATACATGAAATGCATCCAATAGGCTTGATACTGCGTCTAGACAATTTGCTACTGATTGGTGAAAACTTGATACTGCTTCTAGAACATTTCATAATACAATTAGAAGATTTAGAACGCCTTTAGAAGACTTAATATTGCCTCTGGAAGACCTGAAACAGTTCCAGAAGACTTGAATGCTTCCAAAAGGCGTACTACTGCTTCCAAAAGACTTGAAATGCTTTCAGACCGGCAGGAATTGCTTCCAGAATATCTACTATTACCTCTGAAAGATTTATATTGCTTCTAGAAAACTTAAGCTTGCTTGCAGAAGATTTGAAATTCTCCCAGAAAACTTCGAGTTGAAACACTTGGTACTGCTTCCAAAAGACTTGAAGTGCTGCCAGAGGAATTGAAATGCTCTCAGAAGACTAGAATTGGTTCCGGAAGATTTTCTACTACCCCTGGAAGACTTGATACCGCTTCTAGAAAACTTGAGTTTGCTTGAATAGGATTTGGAATGCTTCCAGAAGACTTGATATTGCCTCTGAAAGTCTTGATATGCTTCCAGAAAACTTCTAGAAAATTTGATGCTGCTTCTAGGTAACTAAATACTGCTTCCAAAAGACTTGCAATGCTTCTAGAACATTTGATGTTGCATCTAGTAGACTGGAATGTTTTTAAAGTAATTGATATAGCCTCTGAAAGACTTGTAGTGGTTCCAGAAGACGTGTAATGCATCTAGAAGGCTTAAACTGACTCTAGCAGATTTGAAATACTTCTAGAAGTATTCACATGCTTGTAGGAGGCTTGATATGCGTCTAGAAGTTTCGTCTTGCTTCCAAAAGGCTTGATGTCGCCACTGTAGTACTTGATACTGCCTCAAAAACACTTGATACTGCATCTACAAGACTTGGAATACTTCTATAAGAGTTAATATTGCCTTTCGAAGACCTAAAATGATTCCAGAAGACTTTAACTGCGTCCAAAAGGCTTGATACTGCTTCTGAAAGATTTGTGATGCTTCCAAACAAATTGAAATGCTGCGAGAGGAATTGAAATGCTTCCAGAAAATTTGAATTGGTTCCAGAAGACTTACTACTGTCCTTGCAAGACTTGATACTGTTACTAGAAAACTTGATGTTGCTTCCAGAAGACTTGAAATACTTTAAAAAACATACAATGCATGTTGAATACTACTCCTAGAAGTCTTGATATTACTACCAGCTTGAAATGCTTTTAGAAGATTTGAACTGCTTGCAGAGACCTTAATACTGCCCCTGGAAGACTTAATACTGCTTCTGGAAGACTTGATATTGATTCAAGAAGAGCTTCTCAGCTGCTTCTCACAGACTTGAAATCTTTCCAGGATCAAGAATTAAAACGCTTCCAATAGCTTGATACTGTTTCTAGATGACTTGATACTGTGTGTAGCAAACTTGATATTGCTTCTAGAACACTTCATAATGCAATTAGAAGATTTAGAATGCTTCTAGAAGACTTAATATTGCCTCTGGAAGATCTGAAATAGTTCCAGAAGACTTGATATGCTTCCAGAAGGCTTAATACTGCTTCTAGAAGATTTGAGATGCTTCCAATGATGATTGATGCAGTTGCTGAAACATGTGATACTGCTTTCAAAAGACTTGAAATGCTTTTAGAATATTTACTATTATTTCTGAAAGATTTGATATTGCTTCTAGTAAACTTAAGATTGTTTTCAGAAAATGTGAAATTCTTCCAGAAAACTTCGAGCTGAAAGACTTGGTACTGCTTTCAAAAGATTTGAAATGCTGCCAGAGAAATTAAAATGCTGTTTGAAAACTTGAATTGGTTCCAGAAATTTTTTTACTACCTCTGGAAGACTTGATCCTGCTTCTAGAAAACTTGAGTTTTCTAGAAGCAGGATAGGATTTGGAATGCTTCCAGAAGACTTGATATTGCCTCTGGAAGTCTTGATATGCTTCCAGAAAGCTTCGTGCTGCTTCTAGAAAATTTGATGCTGCTTCTAGGTAACTTAATACTGCTTCCAAAAGACTTGCAATGCTTCTAGAACATTTTTTTATCTAGAACACTTCATAATGCAAGTAGAAGGTTTAGAATGCTTCTAGAAGACTTAATATTGCCTCTGGAAGATCTGAAATAGTTTCAGAAGGCTTGATACTGCTTCTAGAAGATTTGAGATGCTTCCAATGATGATTGGTGCTGTTACTGAAACATATGATACTGCTTTCAAAAGACTTGAAATGCTTTCAGAATATTTACTATTATCTCTGAAAGATTTGATATTGCTTCTGGAAAACTTAAGATTGCTTGCAGAAGATTTGAAATTCTTCCAGAAAACTTCGAGCAGAGACATTTGAAATGCTGCCAGAGGAATGGAAATGCTTTTTGAAGACTTGAATTGGTTCCAGAAAATTTTTTACTACCTCTGTAAGACTTGATACTGCTTCTAGAAAACTTGAGTTTGCTTGAATAGGATTTGGAATGCTTTCAGAAGACTTGACATTGCCTCTGGAAGTCTTGATATGCTTCCAGAAAACTTCGTGATGCTTCTAGAAAGCTTGATGCTGCTTCTAAATAACTTAATACTACTTCTAAAAGACTTACAATGCTTCTAGAACATTTAATATTGCATCTATTAGACTGAAATGTTTCTAAAGTAATTGATATTGCCTCTGAAAGACCTGAAGTGGTTCCAGAAAACGTGTAATACGTCCAGAAGGCTTAAACTGACTCTAGCAGATTTGAAATGCTTCCAGAAGTCTTCACATACTTCTAGGAGGCTTGATACTGTCTTTAGAAGATTCAACATCCAAAATAGCTTGATGCTGCTACTATAATGCTTGGTATTGTTTCAAAATCGCTTGATACTGCATCTAGAAGATTCGGAATGCATCTATAAGAGTTAATATTGCCTTTGGAATTAAATGATTCCAGAAGACTTTAACTGATTCGAGAAAATATCTCTAGAAAGATTTGGGATGCTTTCAAAAGACATGATGCTGCCTCTGAAACACTTGGTACTAGTTCCAGAAGACTTGACAATGCCTGTGGAAGACTGCTTCTAGATGATTTCAATTGCTTCCAGAAGACATACTAGTGCCGCTAGAAAACTTGATACTGTTTCCATACACCTGATATTGCTTCCAGAATACTTGAAATACTTACAAAAGAATTTAAACACTTTCAAAAGACTTAATATTGCCACTGGAATTCTTGACATGCTTCCAGAAGTTTTATTGATCTTATTCTTCTCAATTCAGTACCAACATCTACTACGAACGTTTTTAATTTCGATTTTTTTAGAGATCCCTCATTAATCGTTTGAGTCTATTTCAAATTCAGTGACTGAAAAAGATTTCAGCACCCATACTTATGTATTTTCAAAAAATGGTACCTTTGTTTCTAATATTCTTCGATAACTTGAACTTTAAGCTTACATTCACACATTAATTTGCACTTTGGAATTTGGCCACTATAACTATAGATTTCTTCTATGCCTATAAAATTTCAAGTAATTAACTAAATACAAGCAGATACACAAATTATAATCGTGCTTTCTAAAGTGTTACATCCTTTGTGTAATCCAAGAAATGACGTTTTTATCGGGCTACAACGTCATATCATGCGTCATTTAGCGTGACATTTCGCTACATATATGGAAATTCCTTTTCTCGCTTTAATCCTTTATGTCGCAGTTGTACTATACCCTTTCAAATTTGAGCAAAAAGTTAATACCCCTCTTTTAAAATCGATATCTCACAACCATTTAATGCAAAAAATAATCACTAAACTTCGTTTTATCATTTTTTATCCCTAATCTTTTCAAACTTCTCACCCCTGCAATGTCTTTGCACCCTACTCAATTTTTCTTTTCATGGGCCGTTTGTAAAGACATCAAACTCTTATAAACTCTCATTATAAGCTTTAACGTTTCCGGATATGTCACATTCCAACCACAAGCTTTCAAGTTAGACTCGAATTCCAACATTTCGAACTTTATTCGTCCTAACACAGGATTTATAAGCATCAAACTCGGTTATAAATTAAACGTAAGATGGTGAACGAAAATTATAAAAATGCAAATTACTTAATTTAATTAATAAACCCTGTTTTCGTCGACCAAACAATTTCCACTCAGAGAAATTGGCGATGAATAAACAGACTTTACAACAAATTTAATTAAACTTGACGTTAATTAAAAGCGTAATAAGTGGTATTTATTATTTTAAAATATTAAATTAATATGACGTGTTTTTGAAAGATTTAAAATAAAAAATTCCCGCTTTACTTGTACAATTCTGATAGACGGAAGTGGTAACATTAACGGTAATTGAGTCGTATTCTCTAATGGATTCTCGACCAGAGGGAGTTTTGCTTCGAGAGTAACATTTGAACGGTTCAGTACATTCGAGTAATTTCCCTTCCGTTATTTTTTAGAGGAAAAAATTTGTAAAACCCTTAAAAAAATTAAAAACATATTAACGTCATTAAAAAGCCCTTAAAAGCCGAAACAAAAAGAATCATTGATAATCTAAACTCTTTTAAACTCTTATACAAGGTAACGTCGAAAAGTTTCGTTAACACCGAATACCGGGCGTACAACTTTAGCTGATATTACTTTTATTAGAAAAAGTAAAGAAGCGAAATACAAGAAGGAATTGATTTAGTTTCGTAGTAATCCGTAAGTTCGAGTTAACTTGGAATTGTACGAAATAAAACGAACCGTGAGATCAGAGGAAAAGTTTTTGGAAGAGGTATGGGGGTTATTTCTATCTTGTTACAAAACTGGAGCAGTACTCGCGACAAATGTTACACTAACTTTATGGGAGATAAGCATAGAAAGCTTTTAAAACATCAATATTTCCGTCGAAACAATTATTCTTATTCTTTTTATTTAATCAATTTTTCCTTTGAAGTAAATGTAGTCCTGGTCTTTATAGTTATACTTTATTATATTTTACTTACATGTCAAATGTTGTAAAAAATTAAGATATTAATCAAAAAGGAAAACGAACAGAATTTAAATTTAGTACCATTACAAATTTGTCTTTTTCATAGCAACACTTGCGACAAAAATCACGATTTATTGAAATGCATGTATTAAATATATTATATGCTTAACGAAAATAAAAGATATTTAATAAGGCCTTTCGAAGCTTTAGAAAAAATATAGAATTCGCTTCAATTAATAGCTTCCATCAAACCCTCTGTATAATAACATTCAATTGTATTAGCGATCTTCGAAAGATAAAATATTAACCCAACACAACCCAACTAATATCTAATGCTAGATAGCTTATTGGGATCAAGTTGATTGGTCAACTCAACTAATATTTAGTGCCAACCAGTTAGCTGATTTGAGTTGGGTTAAGATTAATGGCACCACCTAGCTCAACTAATAACTAGCTAATTGGGTTGGATTCATTCAGATCAGGTTCATGGTTTCAAATCAATAAAAACGCTGACACCGGAAACGCTTATTAACGTAACGACCGCAACATGCAACAAGGTCTATGGTAAAAAAATGAAAATTATCACGAAGAAAGGTAAAATCTACTGGTGGAACGAGAAAGTAAAAGAGGCTAAAGATAAAGTAACTAAAAGTAGGCGTAGACTTACAAGAGAAAACGGGAAACGTGGAAACGATGAGGGAAAAATAAAAGCTAAAGAAGATCATGACCAAGCTAGAAAGTACCTTAAGCAACAAATTAAAAATGCTAAGAAAGGCGCATGGCGGAAACTGTGTGATGAGTTGGAGAAAGATCTGTGGGGAGACGGTTTTAGGATTGCAATGAAAAAAACCAGAAACATTGCAAAAGTACACATCGATGAAGAAGAGGCTAGCAGACTCATTGCTGAATTTTTTCCCAAGGGAACGAACAAAAACTTTGTAATTGAACCAGTAGGCACGACAGAGTGGCGCAGGGAACTAACAAAAGAGGAACTAATTATGTTAGTAAAGAACTTAAAGAATGGAAAAGCACCAGGTCCGGATAAGATCACCCTGGAAATACTGAAAGACGTGATAACGGTAGATACCCAAAAAATTGTAGAGATGTACAATACCCTACTTAAAAATTGTCAGTTCCCAAGAATCTGGAAGACAGGAAATTTGGTTTTGATAGAGAAACCAAAAAGCCAAGGGAAAACGTCCTATAGACCCATTTGCCTGTTGGACAGCTTTGGCAAGCTGTACGAAGCTATTTTGCGCGAGAGAATTTTGGAGGAGCTGGAATTAAGGGGAGGCCTTTCAAAGCATCAATTTGGCTTCGTGAAATGTAGATCTACAACGGATGCAATAGAGAAAGTGATAAATAGAGCGACCAATCTTGAAAAGTTTAAAAGAGGGAAAAAGAAAAAATGTATTCTTGTTACGGTCGATGTAAGAAACGCGTTTGGTTCTGCACCATGGGACAAAATTGTAGCATGCATGATAAAGAAGGGCATATCGTCACAATTGGTAAACTGTGTTAAAAACTATCTAACAGATAGATTTATAACTTACAACGAAAGAACTTATAAAATGACTAGAGGAGTCCCGCAGAGATCAGTCCTGGGACCGACTCTATGGAATATCTTCTTTGATGACATTTTATTGGAGAACGGTGACGAAGAGGACATCAGCCTCACTGCGTATGATCTGCAGCAAAAAGTAGAGAGAACTGTGAATAGAGTAGCCGAGCGTATGGACGACATGGGCTTGGAGTTGGCGCCGGAAAAGACTGAGGCGGTGATGCTGAAGAGTAGGAGATGTGGAGTAGAAATCCATATCAATGTGAAAGGCCATCAAATAACCACCACAAAATCATTAAAATATCTAGGCGTGATGATAGGAAAGGACATGAGGTGGAACGATCATGTTCAATACATCGTCAATAGAGCGCAGAAAACAGTACAGGCCCTTCAGCGAATCATGGGATCTACATATGGCCCTAGAGCTGATAAAAGAAAAATGCTAGGTGCTGTCATATAGTCGCAAGCACTATATGCGTGCAATGCCTGGAAAAATGCACTGCAAATTAAGATACTCGCAGCAAAAATAACGAGGCTGCAAAGGCAAATCCTAATCAGAGTGACAAGTGCATATTGCACTGTATCAACAGAGGCGCTGCTCGTTCTACACGCGGACATGGAGGGAGGATGCCATGAAATCATGGAGGAATGGGCTGCTAGATGGAAATTAAATACTGGCAAAGCTGGCTGGTTGAAAAAAATCATGCCAGATATAATACCATGGTTACAGCGCAAGTGGGGACAGATGAATTATTACATCGCGCAATTTCTGAGCGGCTATGGCTGTTTTAAGGCGCACCTTCAATTGCACAAACTGCGGATAGCGAGTCCTGTGTGTATTGTGGAGAAAAAGATGATGTAGAGCATACCTTCTACTGCAAACGATGGAAGGAACTGGCCGAAGAAACCGCGCAAGGGTGTTCCGGTCCGTCATTGCTGGATCGGGGACTCAATCATGAGCCTCAACCCCACACTATCCGGCCGCCCAATATCCCAGGCCGGATGGCTGTCCGCAGATTTTCCCCGACCACGATAAAAAAAAAGGTTGATGGTTTAACCCAACTCAATTATTATTTAATGCTAACTATCAAGTTGGGCTGGGTTAAAGCTAATGGCTCACCGCAACCCATTTAATATCTAGCACTAATTAGCCTAATTAACAGTAACTATAAATGTCAAACTGATATGTGATTTACACATTTGTACAACAAGAATAAAATTTAAGAATTTGTAAGTTTATTATAAATGTTAATCTGTTGTAGAGTCTTAGAAGATGGCTTGCTGCCGAAATTGGTTAGACTCAAAATTTCTTTTTAATTAATTAAACAGTTTTTATATCAAACCCTACCATTTTTATATTATATCGCAAAATAGAGTCTTTTAGCTTTGATTCAAGATATAAATCATCCCTTAATTACAAAAACTTAGATCTCAATGATTTTTTTTTTAATTTTCACTCTTTTAAGATAATATTTTATATCAAACCCTCTCATTTTTATATTGCATCGCAAAATAGAGCCTTTTTAATTTTATATAAAATATAAATCATTTCTTAACTACAAAAAATAAGGTATTAGCAAATTTTTTAAATCTCTACTTTTTTTAACATAATCCAAGTCATGCATAAGATTTTCTTACATTTTTGACGAAGCTTTTTATATCAAACCCTATCCTTTCTAAATCACATTGCAAAATAGAGTCTTTTAGCTTTAATTCAAGTTATAAATCATTCCTTAAGTCCAAAAAATAAGATCTCAGTGATTTTTTTTTAATTTTCCCTTTTTTTAGCTTGTTAGTTGGGTTAATATTAATGGCTCAACACAAGGCAATCAATATCTAGCACTAACTAGCTAGCTTGATGGGTTGATGATTTAAGGTTGATGGTTCAACCCAACCCACTCAGTATTTAAAGCTAACTGACTAGTTGGGTTGGATTAAAGTTAATGACTCAACCCAACCGAATTAATATCTTGCGCTAACTAACTAATTGGATTGGGTTCATATGGTTGATGGTGCAACCCAACTCAATTAGTATTTAATGCTAACTAACAAGTTGGGCTGTGTTAAAGCTAATAGCTCACCCCAACCCATTTAATATCTAGCACTAATTAGCCTAATTAACAGTAAATATAAATGTCAAACTGATGTGTGATTTACACATTTGTACAACAAGAATAAAATTTAAGAATTTGTAAGTTTATTATAAATGTTAATCTGTTGTGTCTTTGGAGATGGCCAGCTGCCGAAATTAGTTAGACCCAAAATTTCTTTTGAATTTATAAACCAGTTTTTATATCAAACCCTACAATTTTTATATCACATCGCAAAATAGAGTCTTTTAGCTTTGATTCAAGATATAAATCATCCCTTAGTTACAAAAACTTAGATCTCAATGATTTTTTTTAATTTTCACTCTTTTAAGATAATATTTTATATCAAACCCTATCATTTTTATATTGCATCGCAAAATAGAGCCTTTTTAATTTTACATAAAGTTTAAATCATTTCTTAACTACAAAAATAAGATATTAGCTAATTTTTTAAATCTCTACTTTTTTTAACATAACCTAAGTTATGGATAAGATTTTCTTATATTTTTCACAAAGCTTTTTATATCAAACCCTATCATTTCTATAACACATTGCAAAATAGAGTCTGCTTTAATTCAAGTTATAAATCATTCCTTAAGTCCAAAAAATAAGATTTTAGTGATTTTTTTTAATTTACCCTTTTTTAAACACAAGATAAATCAACAGAATTTCTTAAATTTCATAAATCATTTTTTAAATCACATCGCAAAATAGAGCCTTTAACTTTAATTTAAGCTATAAATCATTTATTAACTACAAAGCATAAGATTGAAGAAGTGAACTTGTTTAATTTACCTTTTTTCTTTAACATAACCTAACGTAACAGAATTTCGCCTATTTTTGTTTTTCGGAAAACGATTTATATCATTCCTGATCATTTCTATAGCACTGTGCAAAATAAAGTTTTTTAGCTTTAATTTAAGATATAAATCATTCCTTAACAACAAAATATAAGATCTCAGTGATTTTATTTAATTTACACGTTAAGGTTGATGGTGCAATCCAATTAATATTTAGTTCTAAGTAGCTAGTTAAGTTGGGTTGGGTTAATTTTAATAGCTCAACACAAGGTAATCAATATCTAGCACTAACCAGCTAGTTGGGTTGGGATTGTTCAGATAAGGTTGACGGTTCGTTGACAACCCGCAGGGGCCTAGTTCTTTACTGGGTACGGGTGTAGCGAACCCGCGGTACCTGAGCTGGAGGAGAATACCTCCTTAAAAAACTGGGGGCCGTGTGATCCCGGACGGCGACTCCCCATAAATAGCCCCCGTCCGGAATTACGGGGGACACGGGAATAAGTGTCTCAGTGTGAAGTGCAGTGTTATGTGAAAGTTAAGTGTTGTAAGTGTATACCTTCCAGTAGGTCTAAAATGGAGCGTAAGCTAGGCGCTTGACACCTGCAATTTATGGTTATGGATACAAATACGATAGCCTCGGAACAGGACCGGGAGGAGGGTAAGGTCGACCCCCCGGCGACTGATAGACCTGTACAACAACCCTGGCAACGAAACACGGAATATGATGTAGGAAATTTAAAGAAAGACGAAGGTAGCTCGAAACAGGAAAGTAAACTCGTCAGATCTCCCTTCAGAGAAAGAGCCAGATCGCTGGATGTACAGAGAATGGTAGAGATAGATCTCAGTTGGGAAAGGGAAGAAGAGGAAAGCCGAGAAGGGAAAAGAAAACAACGAGAAAGCCCGGAAAGAGAGATGAAACGATCTAAAGAGGAAAGTCAAAGAGAAAAAGAGAGCAGAGTATACGGCACAGATAGAAGATTGTCACTGGACAAAGAATTGGCAGCAGCCGAAAAGGTCAAATTTGGGGGAAAGAATAAAACAATAAGAGGCATGATAGATGATCTTGCAAAAAAGATAGAGATCATGGTCGGTCAAATACAACAAAATACGGCCGTGCCCATGAAACATAGCATCAGGGATTTACAAGGGAGCATAAAAGGTTTACGAAAGTCTTTTGAGAGAGAGGAAAGAGAGAGGGAACAGAAGATGGATGCATTACATAAGCAGATAGACAGAATACAAAAAGACATAGACACAAGAGTAGAGGAGGGTAAGAAAATGGAGGCAGAGAGTAAGGAAAAAAGCACCAAACAAACACAAGTAGACTTTAAAAAATGCGATGTGGAAATTGTAAGAAGGGATATGGCAACACAAACAATAGAAGAAGGTGAGATATTTATGAATGAAGCTATAAATACCTACGAGGAGTTACTGGATAGAGGTGAACAGGATTGGACAGAGGATTCTTTTACGAATACAGAAGTTTTGAAAGGTAACCCACTGAAAGTTAAGGATGGGACTGCGATGGTAGTTGTTGTGGATCCTAGCGATATCCAAATGGAGAAAGGAGTGCAGAGATTATTTAAAACCCGTTTTCCTGAATTGGGGGAAATTAATGTGAACTTCGGGACTGTTGAGCAAGAACACAAAATTAAAATAAATAATATGGTGGAGAAGAGATGTAGAAAAGTTATAAAGATACAATATAACGGATCAGAACAAGAGCTTTTCGTAAACGTTCTAAAACTAAAAGAGGAAGTGCAGGGTACTGAATGGGCAGCAATGCATAAAGTCAATGGGATAAGTGTTCAAAGACTCAGAAAGATAGTGGAAGGCGTTTTCCATGCATCCCCAACCAAGGTTGTAATCTACATCCCAGAAAAAGAGGAAAAAAGTAAAGAAAATATGCCAGTGAAGAAGTCATACGCCTTAATCGTGGAAAATAAACAAAATACATATAAGGAAACACTGAAGGAAGTGAAGCGGGTGCTAATAAAGGAAAACATGGGAGAAGGAATTAAAAGTATTCGAAGCACAAAAGAGGGTAAGCTTCTCATTACCACTGATAAGGAAGAAGAAGTTGTGGACAGGATAAGGGAAGCGATGAGGCAAAATGACTCAATAAAAGGAATGGATATCAAAAAATTGAGGAAAGAGGAATTGGAAGTGATCCATATTAGGGGAATGGATGCATTGGTAGGAAAGGAGGATGTCAAAATGGCAGTGGAAAACCAAATAGGGAGCAAAGATTGTAGTCTGTTGATAGGAGATTTGAGGCCAATGAGAGACAATACTCAGGCGGTCACAATTAAAATAGGAAAAAAAGAGGCTGCACTTTTGTTATCAAACAGAGTTTTAAAAGTTGGGCTATCAAAATGCGAAATGGAAAAAAGATTAGATATACAGAAGTGTTTTAAATGTTGGAACTACGGACACTCAAGTAAAGAATGCTCTGGTCCGGATCGCAGAAGGTTGTGTTTTAAATGCAGCAAGGAGGGGCACACCTTAGAAAACTGTCAGGAACAAATGTACTGCTCGTTATGTAAAATGGAAGATCATATGGCCGGTAGTGGAAAGTGCAACGCATTCAAAACTGTTCTGGCGAGGAAAAGAAAGGAAAATAAAAAAGAAATAGTACCGAGTAAGAGAGAGAAAAGAAAGGAGGTGCGATGGAACCTTAGTGAAAGTGAACCGATGGAGGAATCGGGTATAGGCAAAATAACATAATGGAACGAAACCTGACAGTTCTAAAAACAAATAACAAGGAGTGTGATAAAAAATGTGATAAATACAATGCCAGAAATGGTGATATAAGCTGTGATAAAAACTGTGATAAAAACTGTGATAAAAACTGTGATAAAAACTGTGATATTTTTAATGTGAATGTAAATAGATGTAAAACAAATAGAAGAAAAAAAATGGTGATATTAAGATGCGCAAATGGCGACTAAAAACAATATTAACGCGCGACAGTTCGCGCATAATTTACATAATTCGCGAAACATTAAATTTCTACAAACAAATTTAAATAGAAGTGTAGAGGCAATGAGTCTCATGGAATTGTTGGTCAGTGAGCAAGAAATAGATTTAGTAGTAGTGTCAGAACCGAATATAAAAAGAGTTAAGGCGGGGAAATGGTTTACAAACAATGAATGTGATGTTGCAATTAAAGTAATTAGTGATGACTTGGCGGTGTATGGAAGTGAAAGTGGAAAGGGATTTGTAACTGTAAAAATGGAGATAGGTCTGATAATTGGCTGCTATTTCACGCCCAATGAACCTTTCAGTGCCTTTAGATCTAAATTGGAGGAGATAGAAAACCTTGTGACCAGATTTAAAGGAGTAGATCTTATTGTCTTGGGGGACTTAAATGCGAAATCCACTGCATGGGGCTCAGACATTGTTGATGATCGGGGAAATTTCATTAACGAATGGATGGCGGATAGAAATCTGGTAGTAGTAAACAAAGGAACGAGTCCCACATGGACAAGAGGCACACAAAGATCATATATAGATGTCACTATGTGCACGACGGAAATGGCAAATCGTATCAGAAATTGGGAAGTAAGTGAACAAGAAAATTTGAGCGATCACAAGAATATAACATTCAACGTTAGCATAAATAAAAACAGGGAAAATGACAGCGCATATAACCTGACAAAATGGAAAAGGAGGGAAGAGAAAGTTGAAATTTATAATGCGGAGTTTCAAAGGAGACTTCAACATCAAGAAGATATAAATCCCGAATGGCTGATAAATGCAACTATTAAAGCGTGCAATAAAGCATATGGCAAAAAGAGACGTGTGACAATGAAGAAAGGGCAAATTTATTGGTGGAACAATGAAACCAAAGAAGCAAGAATGTTGGCAAATGAATGTAGAAGAAAGATGACGCGAATAAACGCTAAGCAAGGAAATGAAGAAGAAAAAGTCAAAGTAAAAAGTGAATATAAACAAGCAAAAATGAATTTAAGGAAGAAAATTAAGGAAGCCAAGAAAAAGGCTTGGAATAAACTTTGTAACGAGCTCCAGAATAATGTATGGGGAGATGCATATATGATAGCCATTAAGAAAACAAAAAATCTACGTAAAACGGTTATAAGCTCAGACCAAATTGAAAGCTTACTGAGTGAACTCTTTCCGGAGGGAAGGATTGAAGTTTGGGAAAGAAAAAGAGCTAGAAATGATACAGAAAAATACGATAAAATAACAGAGGACGAAATACTAGGAATAATTAAAAACTTAAAGATCGGCAAAGCTCCGGGGCCAGATGGCGTGACGTCAGATATAATAAAGGACACTATAAAAATTGCCTCCTTGAAGTTAACGGCCATGTACGATAGATTACTAAAAGAGGGGTGCTTCCCAGAAATATGGAAGACGGGCAGGCTGGTACTGATTGAGAAGCCGGGAAGTAGCGAGGATAAAAAGTACCGACCCTTGTGTCTCCTTAATAATTATGCCAAGATTTACGAGACGCTGATCAAAAACAGAATAACAGCGAATCTTGAAGAATTAGGAGGTTTATCAAAGGACCAATTTGGCTTCACTAGGGGAAGATCTACAACTCAAGCAATAGAAGAGGTTATAAAAGAAGCAAAAAGATGTGATAAGTATAGAAGAGGCAAAAAGAAAAAATGCCTTATGATAGCGGTAGATGTTAGAAATGCCTTTGGCACGGCACCCTGGAGTAAAATTATTGAGGCACTGGAAAGAAAAAACATACCATCGTACCTGATCAATGTCATTAAATCCTATCTGACCGACAGATTCGTCGAATATGAAGGTATCCGATATAAATTGACGAGAGGAGTGCCGCAGGGATCCGTCCTGGGCCCTATGCTGTGGAACGTCTTTTTCGACGAGTTGCTGGAGAGAAGAAATGATGATGAAGACATACGTCTCATTGCATATGCGGACGATTTGGCCGTTGTGATTTCGGGATGGGACTCTGAGGAAGTGACAAGGAAAGCGCAGAAAACTCTGGATGAGATTGTGGATAGGATGGAGGAGATGGGCCTGCAAATTGCCCCAGAAAAGACCGAAATGATATTTTTAAGAAGACGCCGTAGCAAAATGAATAATAGTATTATAGTTAAAGGCAAAGTAATAGAAAACGAACAGACACTTAAATATCTGGGGGTGACGCTTTCGGTGGAGCTAAGATGGGGGAAACATGTGGATGGAGCCGCAAAGAAAGCCGAAAAAACCGTACATGCTCTACATAGAGTTATGAGTTCTACTCATGGTCCTAGCCCAGCAAAAAGGAAACTTATTGGAAATACTATTTACGCCCAACTGCTCTATGCATGTGGAGCATGGAAAGATGCGTGCAAGGTCAGCAAAAATGTTACTAGACTAACTAAAATTCAGAGAGGAATTATTATAAGAACTATAAGCGCATATAGGACCAGTTCCACGGAAGCTTTGCAGGTAGTGGGAGATTCCTTGCCTATGGATCTCATGATTACGTATAGAGCGGCAAACAGGGAAACAGAAAAAGACACAAGAGCAGCAAGGGACGAAGTGATGAGAGAGTGGGATCGCCGATGGCGAGTTGACACGGGAAAGGCTAGGTGGACGAAAAGAATAATTAACAACTTAGGACAATGGACAGATAGGAAGTGGGGAGAAGTTGATTTTCATCTCAGTCAATTCCTCATTGGACACGGTTGCTTCAGAGCATACCTACACATGTACAAAAAAATAGATTCCAACCTTTGTATTTACTGTGGACAACGTGATGATGTAGAACACATCTTCTATCGGTGTAGTAGGTGGAGTTCGGAGAGGAAAAAAGTAGCAGACACTATTGGAGAAAACATTAGTCCGGAGAACACCTTGAGACACATGCTACACAGTGTGGATAGATGGGATTGTATTGCGGGTTTTGTTGGGGACGTATTGGCGGAGAAGGAGAGAGAAGAAAGGACTGAGAAACTAGGGCAGGGGTCTAAAGCGAATAGCGGAAGAGGATAAGTGATGCCTGTGAGGCATCCCTCGCCCGGGTACGTTAAATGAGTTTAATCAAAAAAAAAAGTCTGTTGGTGTTTTATGTATATAGTTGACTTAATGGTGGCTGAGAGTAAGCAGCGTGAAGTCGCAACGGATGATGGAGAGAAGAAGGGAAGAAGGGAGGGGGTCCTCGGATCCCCTCACCCCGGTATGTATAGCAAAAATTGTTGTTAAAAACTAATTTTTGTGTATGTATTTTGTTTTGGACTGATGCTGCGATCGAAGTTGCGGAGACTCAAGAAAGGGCTCCAACCCGACACTACCTGACCGACCAACATCCCAGGTCAGGTGTCTGCTTACAGATTTTCCCCGACCTCTCGAAAAAAAAAAAAAAAAAAAAAGGTTGACGGTTCAACCCAACCTACTCAGTATTTAAAGCTAAATAACTAGTTGGGTTAGGTTAAAGTTAATGACTCAACCCAACCGAATTAATATCTAGCGCTAACTAATGGTGTTGGGTTCATATGGTTGATGGTGCAACCCAACCCAACTAATATTTTATGTTAATATGGTCCTATGGTGCTATGGTCTTCAACTAATACTGTTAACGTAAAGTATTTTGCATTATTTCTGCCAAAGAGTAACTGAGAAAAATTTTCTCAATTAATTCCTTTCATCGTAAATGCATTGTGTATAATGAATAAATAATAAACAATAGATGATCATCTCAAAAATGATAAAAATTTTGTCCAAATAGCCAATAATTTGTTACCTTATATATTTCAATGAGAACAATGAATTACATAGGATTAAGTGCATCTATTAAAGTAAATTCCATCATTAAAAGTCTAACGGTAAAACGCACAGCAATATTCTGCTGAAGAATATTCTGGAGGATTCAATACTGCGCGATACTGGTATTACCTCCTTTCACATCATTCTTTGCAATTATCAAAAGGGTGCTATAACTTTACGGACATACTGTATGCTTAGTAGAAATTTTTTAATAAAGATGTTATGAATTAGCAGTATCTTATTTGATTCTGCTGATTCGTCTAATCTATACCTTGATATTGAAATTTATCATCCGATGCGCAACTTGGACTTTTTTGGACTTTTTTGGACTTTGGAAGTTTTTGCGTCTTCTGAAGTTGAAATTTTCTCAATCATTATCGCTTCTTGATACAAAAGCGTCCTGATTATCAGAGTTCGTTGAATTCGGGATAAATGCAAGATAAATGGATGAAGCTATGGTTACATACTCTGTCATGTTTTTTTAGTAAACATTGATCAACTACTTATACAACATTCCCGAGGTTGATGAACCGAATCATAAACAAATCATAAATCAAAAGTTTAAATTGGTCCGAATTTATTTCTTTCATCGTGAACGCACTGTATATTCAAAAAAAAATGTTTTCTTGGACGGATAAAATTTGTCCAGAGATCGGTCAAATTACTCTGCGTACCAGTGTCGGACGAGCGGTTGAGAATTGCTGCTTTGGAACATGTTGATGGAAGAAATGATTGAATAGTAGGTTCCAAGGCTTTATGTGTTGCATAACCTTCTGAAGTTCTTTGTAGCAAGAAGACAATTGGGGCCATTTTTGTATTTTATGCTTCCTTTCGTAAGTGGATCATGCTGTTCTATGTTTTAAAAAGGATTGTTGGCTTCTTGTATAAATAAACTAAGTTCCTTCAACGTAAATTTGTTTTCTTGTGAAGTTAACATCTTTTTTATCCATTCCTGATTAATTATGTAACAGTAGCGTCTCTAACTTGGCTCCAGATAATTTTACCTGTCGATCATTGATGAGAAATTCGATATCAGCTATCAGCTAAAATTATTACATTTCAAGTTTTCTGATAGCAATATCAAGTCCTTTAGAAGCAGTGATAAGTCTTTTATGGGCAGTATCAAGCCTTCTGGAAGTAGTTCACGTATATTTCAAATATTGCAAATCATCTGAATGCATTTCACGTGTTTTGGAAACAGTATCAAGGCTTCCAGGGGCAACATCAAAGTTTCTGAATGTTGATCAAGTCTAATGGAAACATTTCAAGCTCTTTCTAGCAGTATTAAGTCATCTAAAAGCAGTATCAAGACTTAATCATCAACTCTTCTAGAAGTAGTATCAAGTATCATGCAAGCAGTTGAAGTATCAAGCCTTCTGGAAGCAAGTTAACCATTCCGCAAGCATTGCAAGTTTCTTGATAGTATTGAAAGTCTTCTAGAAGTATTTCAAGTATTCTATAAGTAATATCAACTCTTCTAGAAACAAGATTAATTCTTCCACGGGTAGTATCAAGTCTTCTGGAAGCAGTTCAATTATTCTGCAATCATTGCAAGTCTTCTGAAAGCAATATCAAGTGTTCAAGAAGCAGCATAAAGTATTTCGGGGGTAGTATCAAGGTTTTTGGAAGCAATTCATTTTAGTAGCAGTATCAAGTCATTTAGAAGTAGTATCAAGCCCTCTGGAAACTGATCAAGTATTTTGCAAGCATTGCAAGTCTTCTGAAAGTATTGAAAGTATTCTGGAAGTAATATCAACTCTTCTTGTAACAATGTTAAGTCTACTAGAATTGGTATCATATTCTGCAAGCATTGCAAATCTTCAGAAGCAGTATCACGTCTTTCAGGTGCATTATTAAGGTTTCTGGCAGTAACTCAAGTCTTCTGTAAGCATTTCAAATCTTTTTGTAACAATATTAAGTCATTTAAAATTATCAAGCCTTTTGGAAGTAGATCAAGTCAGCAAGAAGTAGTATCAAGTTTTCTAGACTCATTTCAAGTATTCTGCAAGCATTGCATGTCTTCTGGAAACAATATTAAGTCTTCTAGAAGCATTATCAAGTCTTTAAGGGGAGATAATAGAGTATCAAGTCTTTTAGTATCGGCAAGTAGCCATCTAAAAACAGGATTAAGTCTTTTGGAATCAGTATCAAGTCTTCTAAAAGGAACATATGTTGGGACTGGGTTGGAAAGGAGCTCTATTTATTGCCTCATCAGCATCACTAACACTTTGGACAGTGGCTGTCTTTAACAGTCTTTTTCCATGCATTATTCACGGTTGATACTTTGTCATTTAAAGCAACTTTTATACATGTGATCGTATAGTGCCGGATATAATGACTTTTGAAAGCTTTTGTACTTATGCTTTTAAAAGGTTTTATAACACTTCGGTCTGAAGATTGCAACAATATTATAAGTAGATATTGCTTTCAGACATGAAATGCTTTCAAAATGCCTGATATTTCTTTCAAAAGAGTTGATTATTGCCAAATATCTTGAAATGTTTCCAGAAAACTTGACATTATGTACTAAACTTGATATATATATATATACATACAATTTTTCATGGGTGTATAGCACAGCAGCTTGTAAAACTGCTGGCAGAAGACATTTTTATTGCAAAAAATAAGAAACTAGTAACAAAATTTGATTTTGCTGCCAAAACTGTATACTGTTGGTAAAATACCAAATTCTTATGTCAATAGTGTACAACTAAAAACATTTCTGGCAGAAGGCATTTTCATTGCAATCGAACCATAGGTGCCAGATAATTTGTTTCGGGAACATTTTTTTTAATTTCGTCAGATCTTTCTGTCTATGAGTCGTCATTCGTGGTTTGAGACTTTTTCCAATTAAATTTTTCAGCACCAATACGTATTTTCTAAAATAGGCGCCTATGCTATTGACTCATTCTGTATCTGTTTATTACAATATACAGAGTCTTTTAAAACGACATTTAAATATTTATAAAGGTAGTCAAAACTATTTTTAAATTGTTAATAAAAAAATCCGATAATCGTTTTCCAGACACAAGGTATTCAAATCATATTACCATCTGCAAATACTTTTACAAAATTTGTAGTTCGGTTCTAGACATTGAAACTGTAGATATTGAAACATTATCTTGCAAGTAAAATTACATTGGTCCATAAATTCTCTTCTTTTGTACTTTAGAATTGGGCCCCATATTTGAAATTTTTTTTCACAATTTTTTACTTAATATCATAAAATTTCTTGCATTGTAGGATTTGGCTAAATTAGTTGCAGAGATCCTAGATTACAGTCTTTCCAACATCATTTCAGACATTATTTGTCATGAGACAATTTTTATTACTTTTAATTCCATTCAATTTGATACAGTTTAGAATTTCGTCAATGTGGTTCCTTAGATTTGCTCACTTAACAGTTTTGCCATTTACATATCTTTACATATCTCTTATAATTTAGAGTTTGGCCACTGCAATTTTAAACTTCTCCTTGCATTGGAATTTTGGCAAAAAGACTTGGTGATATTTTTTGGCAATTTTAATTTCTGACAGTTCCCATTACCACATTAGCTGATATTTTGGAATCAGGTCATTTGTATTGACCACAGTATCCTTTTCTTCCTATTTGTAGTACATATTATCAGCGAAATTGAAACTTGATACGGCTTTTAGAAAACTACCTTTGAAAGACATAATACTGCATTTACAAGAGGTAAGATGCTTTCAGAAGGCTTGAAGTGTTTCCAGATGACTCGATACTGCTCCTGCAAGACTCGGAGCTGCTTTTAAGAGACTTGATATTGCTTCCAAAAGACTTGAAATGTTTCAAAGAGACTCGACTCTGCCTCTGGAAGATTGGATCCTGTTCCTAGAAGACTTGATATTGTTTCCAGAAGATTTGAAATGCTTTCAGAAAACTTGAACTGGTTCTAGATGATATGATACTATCTTTGGAAGACTTGATACTGCTTTGAAAAGATTTGAAATGCTTTCAGAAGGTTTAAACTGCTTCCAGAAGACTCGACACTGCCCCTGGAAGGCACAGCTTATAAAACACTTGATATTGCTACCAGAAGACTCGATATGTTTCAAAAAGACTTGATATTGCGTTTTAAAGACTTGATATGACTTCAGAAAAGTTGATACTACTTCTAGAAGACTTGCAGTAGACTTGAAATACTTTCAAAAGTCTTGATATTGCTGCCAGAAGATTTGAACTGCTTTCAGAAGACTTGAGCGTGTTCCAGATGGCTTGATACTATCTTTGGAAGACTTGATATTGCTTTGAAAAGATTTTAAATGCTTTCAGAAGGTTTGAACTGCTTCCAGAATATTCCACTTGATATTGCGCCCACACGACTTGAAATGTTACAAAAAGACTTGATATTGCCTCTTGAAGATTTAAAATGCTTCCAGGAGAGTTGATACTACTTCTAGAAGACTTGATATTACTTCCAGAAGACTTAAAATGTGTTCAAAAGTCTTGATATTGCTGCCAGAAGATTTGAAATGCTTTTAGAAGGGTTGAGCTGCTTCTACTGGATGACTTGATACTGCTTTTGGAAGACTCGAAATGCTTTCACAAAACTGAAAATGCTTGATACTGCTTCCAGAAGACTTGATACTAGTTATTAAATTACTAATAGAAAATGTTTTCATTGCATCACAAACTGTTAATTGTAGACTGCTTGCAGAAAACATATTTATTGCAAGAAACTGTTAATAAAATTTGATTTTGCTTCCAAAATACTAAATAGTGTTGGCAGAGAATAACTCAAGACAAATGAATATTTTTTCTATTTAAAGCAAAAAAAAAGCATTTCTTAAAAATGTGTCTTAACAATGACAAGTTTAAAAGTACTTTTATTAAGCATTATTGATTTATTACAAAAAAATTAATATCAGTTTTCCAAAATATATCAAAAACGAAACAAATGAGAATTTATTTGAAATATGATTTATTTCCAGAACTGAATTCCGCAAAATATTCCCCATTTAAACGTTACTCTATCTGTTATAATAGTCGATACATCAATGGGGAGCATCCAAATTATCTGACCACACTGTACAAAAAAATTAAACTAGTTATAGATGAAAGGAAGTTGTGAATTTTATCCTTATTTTATTGTTCCAAATTAAGATCAGTTCTGAAATGCATATTAAGTCACTAAGATATTAATATATGTATGAATAGCTTTTCGGTAGATCGATTTATATAATCTAGTTTACCAATTCAAGTTTAATAGAGTCATGATGTTGTTTGAAATCAACCCCTTTTGATCTATACCCAATCAATAATTTTAATGAAGACCCAGCAAGTTATAACAGCATTTCGAAAGGGCACCACATTACAACGCACTGCAACTTTGTTTATAATGAGTAACTTAAAATAGACTCATACTTTTACACCGCATCGAACGAAAAATTCGGACAAATCGGATTTGAAATTTGAATAACAAAAATTGCACGTCAGAAAAAAGTGAGTGGTTTTTAAGCCGTCATTTAACACGCGAAGTAGAATAAAATTGCGTCATCGAAGTGATTTACAGCGTACGAAAAATTCGATTTCCTTTTTTTGAAATTAATGTCCGTGTTTTGGCGTTCTGTTCATATTGCGTGAAACGAGATTACTTTGTGTCAGATTCGATGCGCATAGCTAAACGTGTTGTGTTATCTCGACAACATTGGCAGAGTGTGCGAAAACTCTTGATGAGTCCATTATAATGTGAATAACATGTGTCAGATTTTTCGCAATATGCTAATATATTCATTATTAAATATATTCGTACATCTGTGTATTTCGAATTTGCCTCAATATGTTCCAATTTTCGACCCGGCAAATAGACTGGAGAGAATATTAATTGTAAAATCATTATGTTGAAGGGAAGTATGAGGTTTATTTGCTTCATGCTGCAGTTTCCATCCGACAAAATTTAGCGATAACGCCCAGTTATCGCGTTGCTTTGTTGACAGTCGGTTTAGTAATTCGTCAGCTGCACTGCACCACATAATTTCCGAGGCGAAGCTACCTCCTATTACGAAATTTCTGTCTCTCTGTCTACGAATATATCTACCATGTTATATATCAATATTTCATAACTTTGACTATATCCTGAAGTGTTATTAAGTTCCCCCTACCTTTCATATTCCCTTTACAACGACAATTTAATTTTGAATTAAGGGCGCGTTTCAATTTTCTGAGATGGCTAAAATTGCAAAAAAATGTACAATTACGATCTTGATAGATTGATGATAGATTTAGGTGCGTTTGGATATTTCAAAGTGGGTATGGCACCGTAATATTTTTTATATACTAAAAAATTTATTCGTTAGTTTTCAAAATTAATTATTTCGACTTGAATAACAGAAAATTGCAATTACGAGTAATATACACTGCAGTTATGGTTGACCTCATTTGAAGCGAAATCATTCCTTGTCTACTCTTATAAATATATAAAATTTCTTATAAGACGATTTTATTCTCGCTCTGCGAAGGTCGCTTACGAGCGAAACGTATAACCTTCCAAAATGAACGATTTAGTGTTAATATATCATATCCAGCACCTCGCCCACAAACGATCTCGTCGATTTGAGGGGAAATAGTTCTTTGAATATCTTAGTAAATATATAATGTCTCGTAAAAGATGATTTTATTCACACTCCGCTAGGTCGCTTGCGAGCTGGGTACTACAATCTTCCAAAATGGTCGATTTTCTGTTGATGTTTTAAATGTAGTGCCTCGCCCGCAGGCGACCTCGGCGATTTTATGCGATTTTATTTTAATATATGTGGAGCCTCCTATAAGATGACTGTATTTTCACTACGCCGAGGTCGCTTGCGGGCGAGGCCCTACAATAATAATAATAATAATATTTATTGGTTCATATAAGTACATAAACAGTACAGTTGTGCAAAATAATAATAATAAGAAAATTACAATCAATTAAAACAAAGAACCAAAGAGGATTGAGTCAGTTTGACTAGGACCAAACAATGGTGTAAGCCTACTGTTTTCCATCAATCCTCAATTTACCTTACATACAACTAATAGAAGTTAACTAAGACTAAACGATGTACATCGCAGATTCATAGAAGACAAAAAAGAAAGAAAGCAAAACAAAAATATTATATAAAAATAAAACAATACTTGCTTTTTATACGTATTAAGTAGAAAATATGCATTAGAATAACTAGTAAAAAGCTATTTTAAGTAAATGAAAACATCCCAGAAAGAAAGATTGAAAGGGAAGAGGACAACAGGAAAAAAAACGCGCCATTCCGTCTACTCAAGGTCATTCTGTTGGTTAAGTAAACGTTTCTTTACTGTTATTTTGAATGTACAACACGATAAACGTTTTAAAGCATCCTCCATTTCACAATAAGAGAACGATCTTTTATAAATTTCATAATTGTGCCTAGGTATTGTTAAGACATGCCGGTGCCTAACATTAACATTATGAACATCAGTTCTGTAGCGTATTCTGTAGCGTATTGGTATGGCGGACTCCCAAACACAATGACTTTATGATATAGCATAATGAGTGGAGTACTCTTCTACGAGCCATGTTTAACCAACCCACCCAGCCAAGTGAGTGAGATATATGCTCCCATCTTTTTTATTCCGTAAATAAACCGCAAACATGAATTTTGTAACTTTATAATTTTATGAGTGGTTACACTGTCCAAACAAGAATTATATACAGGAGCTCCGTAATTAAAAATGGAGAGCACTAAAGTGTAACATAAATGAATTTTTAGTTTAGTACTTAAAATGTGTTTATTAGAATATAACAGATTTAAAGTGGAATAAGCTCTTTGAAGTAGGGAGGCAACATGCTTCCTAAATCTGAGGTGCTCCTCGATGATCATACCCAGATTCTTCACACTGCCCCCAAAATTCAGTGTGTGCACCATCGAAAACCATCACGGATGACTTTGAACCATTAACACTAAGATTAAGCTTTTTTGCAAGTTGAATTAAGTTTTCAACATTAGTATTTATATTTCTTTCCGCATTTAATAAATCAGTAAGATCAAAAGAATAGTGTAGTTATGTGTCATCCGCATACATATAAGATGTACAATATCTTAACACATTAGCTGACTCACACGTATAAATCAAATATAATAGTGGTCCCAGAATAGAACCTTGTGGTACTCCTAAAATTATATTTGCTGCAGAAGAACGAGCATTATGGAAGGAGATAACTTGTGAGCGGTTGGCAAGAAAACTTACAAGTAGTATGATAGCCGCTTTGGAAAGCCCAATAAAAATGGTCAAAAGCCTTAAAAAAATCTAAAAGAGCACGGACTGAGACCTCTCTGTTATCAATAGCCTCAAAAATATCATCAGTCACATCCAGCAGCGCAGTGCTACAGCTAAATTCCGGTCTGAATCCAGATTCGAAAATAGGCAAAACATCAAATCTTTCCAAGTGCTTGCGCAATCAGAGAGCAATAATCCTCTCAAGAACTTTGGAGAGGATAGGCGAGATACTTATAGGGCGGAGATCTGCCAACTGTGCAGGATTCTTAGTTTTCGGTATTCGGATAACAACTGCACATTTCCAAGCATTGAGGAATACAGACTCTTTAAGACAACAATTGATAATGTGGCAGATATAAGGTAGTACATGCGGACAACAAAGCAAGATCGTCTTAAGACGAATTCCATCCCCACCAATAGCGTTGGTTTTGAGCGTAGATATTATTTGGGATATTTCATCTATAGAAGTCAAGGTAAAATGAAGTTTTTCTGAAATTTGAGGTAGACAGATATTTTCATAATTGTTTATTAGAAAAGGATCGCCAACTTCATCACTTTGAGTGGACAAGAAAAAGTCTTTAATCTGGTCTGCATCACCAATACTAGCGGGGACAGAATAATTATTCCGAACAATTCCTAGATTTCTAAAACTGTTCTAAAGTTCTTTCGAAGTGCGATTCCGAAAAACATAATTCAAGAAAGCTATTTTCTCTCTACGTAGGGAGGCACTAGTGAAGTTCCTCAACTGTTTGTAATATAGAAAATGAGTAGGGTTATTAGAAGCTTAACGTTGTCAGTTACCCATGGACAGTATCTTTTTAATAATAGTCCGTAAAGGTATATGAGTATCATAGAGATTCAGCAATGCGTTGTTAAAAAAAGAAAGTTTGTCATTAATATCCTTCAAGCGAATTGACTGATACCAAGGTATGGAAGTAAGATCACGCATAAATTTTCCATGAATAAAGTACCAGAAATCCCTATAAGTTATTCCTTAGGAGAGCCAATAGAGCCAATAGACCCAGTTTTAACATCTTCCAAGACGGACGATTTTCAGTTTAAAGTCCCCTATAAGATAATTTTATTTTCACTCCGCCGAGGACGCTTGTGGGCGAGACACTGCCATCTTCTACGATGGATGATATTATGTTGATATTTTAAATGTAGCGCCTTGCCCACAAGCGACCTCGGTGATTTTAGGAGAAATAGTTTCTTGTATATCTTAGTAAATACGTAAAGTGTCTTATAAGACGATTTATTCTCACTCCGCCGAGGACGTCTGTGAGCGAGTCACTACCATCTTCCAAGATGGATAATTGTCTGTTGATATTTCAAATGTAGCGCCTCGCCCACAAGCGGCCTTGACGATTTGTGGCATAATAGTTTCTTGTATATCTTAGTAAAATACCAGGTGATTAGTTAAGAAGTTGCAATAAAAAAGTATGATAATAAAACCGTATAGGAAAAATCCAATATTCCAGTTTTTATCACGCTGGTAACACCTGGAATTGGTGGTAATGGCATTAAGATAAAAAAATTTCAAGTTGCCATATGAATTAAGCTTTATCCTCTAACAGATATCTTAAAAATAAATAACTTTTGGTTTAACTCTTTTTAGATTGAATGCAAAGTTTAATTAATTAATTAACAATCTGACCAAACTTTGAAAAATTAAAAAAAAAACGAATGTAAAGAAACTTTAACGTTCAAAAACGTTGGAGTTAATGCTGGTTACTTATTTAACGTGCAACAGCTGCAAAATGTGGACACCCATCATGATGGTATCATATTGTGATAGATATAAGCACTGGATTGCAAGAGTTTTATAATAAAAATAACATCACAATACCATAAACACCATGTACAAAGTCTTCTGTAAGGCGATTTTATATTAACGATTTGGTTAAAAAACAACAAATTGAGCACTGTATTCTGCTAGGTCTGGTTTTGAAGATTCCGTAGTTTTTATGTACAATTTTTATGTTTAATGATACGAATTATTACGTCAACTCAAAAAAAAATAAATATATATCTACCACTTTCTTTAGGTATTTAGGTATTTTAGTACCTTTCTAAAGGGTTTTTTCGGGACATATGAATTTTCGATTATTATTTTGGGGGATGTTTTAGAAATTAAAGGGATTGCAAAGGATTTTTGGATCATTGACAAGAGAAATAGTGTAAAGTTGTGGGGTTCAACCTAGCCAAACCCATTCCCAAATAACAAATCTCTTAAATTCAATTCAATATGAGAAATGGTATCAAGTTGGATTGGGTTGAACTCAACTTTATACCATTCTATATGAGGGTTATTATGAAGTTATAGCTCAATCCAACCTAACGGTTAAGTTTCAACAATCAGCTTAAGTATTCAAAAAACTTAGAAGATTTGTTAGATTGGGTTTGATTGGGATTGATTCGTTTTGAGAGTGCGAGAGGACAGGCAGAACTGAAGATAGAATCCGTCATCAACACCAATTCTATGACAGATATCCTATCAAAAGGAATTTCTGAAACGGAAACGCTTATTTTCCTCAAATACACCATGCATACGATACATCATTGGAAAGCCATAAATGTGCTCTTCTTAGTAACACTATAATCAACTATTGGTTGTATTTAAAAGAACACAACTTTGTGTTATATATCAAAAATTATGAACTTTATTTAAAACTTTTCAACGGACTTACATTCTACTCAAAAATGTCTCTTAAGGATGTATTAACCGCGTTTCTTCAATTTCAAAAATAAACGAAATAGGAACATTTTTTGAAATGGCGAAAATATGACTTTTTGGCTATAACTTAAAAAGAAGAGAAGATAGAGGTTTTGCTTTTGAGTGATTGAATATTTCTCGAAAAAAGAGACCGGGACATGGCACCTACTTTTTTTGTATTTCTTATAGTTTCTGTAATAATTATAATAACACTATAATAATACCAAAATTTGCCCATCTTTTACCTGAAAATTATTTTGGTGCATTAGAACCGTTTTGGTCAATCTATTTCATAATCAAAATTTTTTACAATTTCTGCAAAACGTCCTATTTGGTATTTATAATTATTTTGCATACATTAAACAACCTGAAGATGTGCCTAAACAATTAGTACTATTTTGACACAACATAATAATCTTTTCCAGCTTTTTCCATCTTTGGCACTCTCTCAAGAGCACCAAAATTAATTATTCTTTATCTCTCGTAGGCCTTCGAGAACTTCAAATACCAAACCAACTCTTTGAACCTGATATTAATTTGGCTAATTAAGTTAGTTTAAACTCTGTTTGAATCTTAACCTAAACGAAATACTTAGATTTTTGTCAAAAATTCTTTTTTGATCAACTTGAAATGTGGAAGCCTAAAAACGGGTTCGAGCAGGTATCCGAGATTAGTGGTGGTAAGATTTAAACTTGGCTTGCATATTAATGCAAACTTAATGATTTTTAGGGAATTTTGTACTTAAAGGTTGAAACAGAAGGAAAATGTAAATCTCCGCTGACATCAAAGGTATCTGCAGCCTGGGAAAAAGTTAAACTCGATCAACTTGGAAAGTTGAAGCATAAAGTCGGTTTTGGGTTGGTATCCCAGATTCTCGGAGGTAGCCTATGTTTTCAAAGTCGGCTGTTATCAGGATAAAACTTGCTTTGCTTTTTAATACAAATACATAAAGAAATATACTTAAGCAATACATTGCATCCTCATTGAAACAGAAGAAAAATATAATCTCGGCCGACTTCGAAGACATAAAGTCAAGACAAGTCTCTGAAAACTTGAAATAGTACCCACTTACACAATATGAAGAAAAAGGCCATCATGGCCAACCAGATCTGACATAGGTGCCACCGGAACGGAATTGGATTCTCAAACCACGAATGACTCGTTGGACCTACGTAATAACAGCTGATATGTAATACAGTGGCTCGAATAATACAGTGGCTCGCATGTCTTAAATTAACAAATGCGACGAGATCTTGTCCGACGGTTGCAAGATGTTTAAAGTACCTATGCTGATGACTTGGGTGAAAAATGAGAACTACAAAAAGGGGACAGAAGGACAAAAGAAAATCCAACAGAAGAATCAACAAAAGAAAGATGGAAATGAAAATATAAGTCAAAGATGAAAATTACTGGCATTGACAGAGTTAGAGGTGATTTTCCCAATGGTTACACTTGAATGTAATGATGATGGGTTGTATAAATTGGTTAATCAGATGGGCAATATACCCGAAATGTTTTCTAGAAAACCATTTGCGAGATGAAATTTACTCATATTGTCCCCCAGGTTATCTAAAAGAGATTCTACAAGTGGATGGCAAGGATAGAAAAGGATGCCATTCCAAAACTAACTGTTCTAGCAGAAACAACAAAACCAAAACACTTAACTGAAATAAAAACTAGATCTAGCGGAAGATACAGCTAAGTTTAACCAATGGTGAGCGGCTGTATCTAGATCTGACCGATGTGATGTAGGCTAAACTTAGTTATAACTGCAGATAAGTCTGATCGATCTAAGTTTTAGTTCTTCTGTTTAGTTTGAAGTTTTAGTTCTATTTAGTTCTACTGGCTCATACTAGATGTAACATACTCTTTACTCAAGTTGATGCAGGGTAATTTCAGAGAATACCTAGAAATCTTCAAGAGCTCCCCTCTAAATCACTTGATCGAAATTAAGACGGATTTTATTAGTATTTACTAGTAGAGAACTTCTTATGGTACATCATTTCACATCTTTTCTCCAGATAAATCAGGCTATGTTCCTAATAATACAGCAACGCAGAGTAGTTCTTCAGAGTTCTCAGAGGCGAAAGAAACTGAGAAACCTCGCAAGGGAAAAGACAACCTGCTTAAGATTCGCACCCAAGAACTATAAGATGAAAGTGTAGACTTTAAGGCAAAGAAAACATTTCAAAAAAGGGTGTTTTAGTACCAACTGCTGAAATGAAATCTGGATACAAGGAAACTTGTAGGTTAAAGTGCTTTACAGTTGCTGTTGATGAAAGACTTAACATTTACGAAGCTTATTACGCTTGTTAGCTGAATTTTATTAATACAAAAATAATTGATATTACATAATCAAAATATTATTGTATTTATTGAACAACATCTCATTAAGTGATTATTTTGATTGTATTAAATAGGTAAAGACGTAAAAAACAAATGCTGTCATTTTGACACGCTCTTTGGAGCGTCTGTTTAAAAACTGCATTAGAACAATTTTGGTGAAGACCAATTAATATAAAGATCTGCACGTTGCGTAGATAACGTTTTCAGTAATCTATGCTTATCCACGCTAGCGCCCATAACCGTAAACTTGTATATATCCGATCGTTATGGCAAATTGTTACAAATAACTGATCAAAATCATCAAGCTGATGAGCAATATAAAAGTGTTAAAATCAGGGAATATGGCAAGGAAGGAAACATAAGAGATTTTAGAAGATCGTTGAAGCATGATGCCACGATCTGTTTTTTTGTTCGATGTTTAATGAATATTTTCCAATACAGCGAATTAATTAAAAAAAGAAAGAATTAATGTTTCCAAGAAGGCGGACAGTAAATTTCCGCAATCAATATTAACGAAACAAGGTTTGGTCGAAGCTTTGGACAAAAATCTCTCCGATATATAAAAAAGGAGATGATCACAAATACGAAAACTATAGTAGTTCTTGAGAGCTGGTTAAGCGTCGTCTTATGCACTATTTAAGTAAAAATAACATCCTGCTTGATCGACCTGCCAAAAAGTGTAGAAGGAGTAACTACTTATCTATATGTAAATGACACATCCTTTGTTGTTCGAGGGCCGTCGAATGAAACTTTGGATGAAAAGTGTGCAGAGACTTTGGCTTTGGTTTCTGATTCGATACAAGCCAACAAATTGTTGTTGAATAATGAAAAAACACAAGTTATGGACTTTTTATCTTTCGCAAAGAAGATAAAAGCAATATTAAGTTACTAGGAGTATTAATTGATCCTACATTAAACTGGAGTGATCAACTGGGTCCCGACCTTTTAAGCCTTGTAAGCTTCAATCTCACACTATCTGGCCATCATCATTCTAGGCCAGATGTCTGTTGGCAGATTTTCTTTGGTTCCAAGTTTCAAGTTGCAAGTTGGCAGAGAAGTTCCAAGTTCATATCATTCAATATGAGGAATGTTATGAGTTGGATTGGATTTGGTTAGGTTGGTTGAACTTCATCCTAACCTAGGTCATTTTGTTCATATCGAATCATATGAACTTGGAGCTCACTCCAGTCCTAACAAACCCAATCTAACGAATGTTATGAGTTGAGCTTCATTCCAACTTAGATTGGAGATTAATCCAACCCAACCCAATTCCTCAAATATCACAGCTCATACAACTTCTCGAATAACCTGTGTAAGCGGCATATCATCGATTTCATCAAACATTTCTGCTTCACGATTATATAGAATCAATAGATTAAATAGTATTAACGTATTTTACTCGGGTATTCACTCAATAACAGGAACGCTTTCGTTATAATCGAAACCACTTCAATAACAATTATTTCGTTACACCCGAATATGAATCCGTTATAAACGAATTCAAACGAATTCATTATACATTATTTATAATAAATTTATTTAGATTATGTTTTCGTTATAGCCGATTGCGTTATAAACTCACACTGTATTTACAAATGTCCGAAATGTAACAAATTTACAATTATAAATTTGTATTTAAACATGAAATGAAATAATAACATAGTTAATTGTTAGTTATGATGTGCTTATATTGGGAATTGTTTCTTTTGAATTTTTAATCGATGCCTAACACCATCTACAAGGTAATTGCTAAAGGTTTATTTTAAACTCTTTTGTTGATTTTATTCAATCCATTGTACACCTTTTCGTAATGGCAAAAAATTTTGACAAAATAACATAATTCAGCAAAAGAAATTTTTTATAAAAGTATAACACATTTGTTACACTTTTACGAATACGGAATCTCTTCCTAAGATATATCAGCATTAAATGCCGTATTTGCCAACTTGCTTAAGTCCCTAATCCCTTCTAGAGAACAACTTGTATTAAGCGCTTGTATTTAGGCTAACTTTCATAATTTATTACTGTTAGCATCTCATTATTTTAGAATACTAAATAATGTCATTCGTTAGACGAACATGTGTACTTCAAATCTGCTTAATCTCTCTCAGTGTATATAAAAATGGACGTTTTGAACCTCCTTAACCCGGGAGGACGCGCGCGTGGGTAGAAAATACCCGGCGCTTATTAAATGATGTGTATATTCTCCAAATGTCGATTAAATCGGGGAATCCCCTGTATACCTCTCGAGTAGAGTGTAACAGAAGTACCTATGCTCAGACGATATTATTATACCGTTCTCGATCAGTGCTAGGGTCTGATTTATGCGAAGTGGACATTTCTTACCCGGCGCGTGTCGATACGTGACTAAATTGTTACTATTTTATTTCTGTGTTTTGTGTATTGTATTAGTTTTTGGTGAATTGTGGTTATTATTGAACAGTTGTCGCATTATTTCATATTTATCACTTTGAGTTCCAGTAAGTTAAAATTATAATAAATGAAGTAACTATAGTTTATTAGCATATCAGCATTACAGTAGATAATGGATTCTCAGCCAGGGCCATCAAATATCAGTAAATGGGTGGATACAAGGCCTTTAACTAAAAAAGATCAAGAAGAGGAAATAAGGAAAATAATGGAGGAGGAGAGTGATGACAATGAAATTCCACCAACTGAATCAGATAGTGAAGTTGACCACATTTCAGTAAGCGACCATCTTACCGACACTGACGCAGATGAACCATCAGAAGATGAAGGCAATTTTTACAAATCAAGCTCGGCAGGTACACCATCTTCTCACTTTTATCTGGGGAAAGATGGTACAAGTTGGTCCAAACAACATCCACCAATAAATGTAAGGACTAGAGCCCATAATTTAGTGACCCAACTACCGGGACCGAAAGGAAAAGCAAAGGATGCAACTACTCCTTTTGAATGTTGGAATTGTATGTTTTCTGATAATATGATAAACCATATTGTCAGATGTACCAATATATACATAGATTTGTCGCGAGGAAAATTTGTTAGGGAGAGAGATGCCGCTCCTACAGACCAACGAGAGATGAAAGCACTTTTCGGTTTGCTGTACTACGCTGGGGTACTGAAGTCTGGAAGACTCAATACAATGGAATTGTGGGAACAAGATGGATCTGGTGTGGACATATTTCCAGCCGTCATGTCTCGAAAACGCTTTTTATTTTTACTCACTTCTTTACGTTTTGACGACATACGTGATATGCACACCAGACGACAAAGTGACAAACTGGCTCCCATACGTGATCTCTCCGAATTATTTAAAAACAACATTCAAAGCTCCTATGTTATTAGTGAGTATGCCACAATAGACGAAAAATTGGAACCTTTTAAGGGAAGATGCTCGTTTAGGCAGTACATAAAGAGTAAGCCAGCAAGATATGGCATAAAAATTTTTCTTTTGACTGACAGTCGTACATACTATACGAACAACTTTGAAATATATGCTGGTAAGCAACCGGAAGGTGAGTACAAGTTACAAAATGATCCTTACTCAGTCGTATGCCGTCTCATCAAACCAATTGAAAAAACTGGCCGAAACATAACAATGGACAATTGGTTTATGAGTATAAAGCTAATGAATGATCTTTTGAAAAATCATCACTTGACCTGTGTTGGAACCATCCGAAAAAATAAAAGGGAAGTACCAACTGCATTTGTCACTTCAAAAAATCGGTCTCAATATTCTAGCTTATTTGCGTTCTCGGAAAATAAAACAGTAGTTTCATATTGCCCTAAGAAAGGTAAAGTAGTTTTGGTGGGTTCAACTATGCATCACGATGACTGTATCAACAGTGAATCTGAAAAGCAAAAACCTGAAATAATAGAGTTCTACAATTTGACTAAGGGTGGAGTCGATACTGTCGATGAATTATGTGGATTATATTCTGTATCCAGGAGGTCGCAAAGGTGGCCGCTAACTATATTTTTTGGTTTTCTGAATATTGCGGCGATAAATGCTTACATTGTTTATAAAACCAACAGGCAGGAACAAATTGCCCGAAGAGTATTCTTGAAAAACATGGCATAAGAACTAGTAAGAGAACATTTACAGTTTAGGTCCACTATTGTCTCGCTACCCAGTTATATAAAAACAAGGATAATGCTTTTAATTCCACAAAATGAACAGGAAGAATTTCTTCCAGCGAAGCGCCAGAAAGTATTGTCAGGAAGGTGTCATGTTTGCCCAGGCCGCAAAGACAGAAAAACTAAAACCTGCTGTAGTGCGTGTAATAAACTCATATGTCGAGAACATTCTATACCAATTTGCCAAGGCTGTTTCGCAAATAAGGTTGTCTCCGTTCTGAAAAAAGATGAAGAATTGGAAGAAGAGGATGTCTAGGTCATTTTATCATTTTTTTATTATTTTTTTTGTTCAGTCTCATCATGTGTTGATTTGGTTTTATTGAGTACAATTTTATGTTCATTTATTTTAAATATGCTACAAATAGAGTTTATAAGTTCAGTTACACAATCCATTGATTTATTTCCCGGAAGAATGCTCAAATAACCATACTTATACCCAAAATATTTATAAAGATCAAATATCGGGTAAAAATTACCCGGCGCGCGTTTTAACGTGAGAGCCAGAGACGAGCGTCCTCCCGGGTTAATAAATCATGACCAAATTCAAACGTGAATCTAATGGTTAAATTGTAGACGTTCTAAATAAACTTTTTCACAGAAATTTATTCATTAAAATTTTGCGCTATGAATTATGATGGAGGTAAAAGGAAGGTAAATATAAGAGTGCAAATAAGAGCGCGAACGGGGAAACGTAAAGTTTGCTAAAATAGTGGACGTTAAAAAAATAGCTTGGATGGCGTAATTGTTGAAAAAATAAGAGAGGGTAAATTCGAATCGTGCTCAGATAGCAAACAAAAACCCTGGTTAAATATATATATATATAGAAATGTCCAAGTTATTCAATGACATTTACTTTTTAAATTTTAAGATTCTATCGAAACTTTTCTTTTGATGATCAAAAGGAAAAAGGGATAAAGTAAAAATGTATTCAAACAAAGTCCATTGTGTAACTTCTAAGAAAAGCTTCACCTGGTACGCGATCTTTAAAGTTAACGACGTCTTCTTGTGTACCTCATTATTTCCGTGAATATAACATTTAACCATGTTTCGGCGGAGCGACTTTTAATTATTATTTTATTTAAAAAAATGTTGTGTTAAAACGGACCCATTTTTGTTGTTTGCTTTATAAACTTGATAACTTCGTTCATTATAACAGATGTTGCACCAGCTTCATTATATCTTACATTCTATTCCATTATCATTTATTTTAATTATGAACCAGAAACAAACACATTATACATAAAGTCTTTTAGGGAGTTTTCATTTTCCATCTCGTTAGTGTTGAGAAATGATGGTGGTTTAATGAATAAATGTTTCCATTACAAATCACCCTATTTACAAATTTCGTTTAACACAGAACCACTTTTTCATTTCAACTTTATAATTACAAAAAAAAAATCAACGTTTATTTCGTTTAAGATAAAAATTGAGACAGATATTGATCTGGGCAATATTCCAATAATCCCGCGAATAAAATTAGATATGATTCGAAATTGTGCGAAAGAAAAATTAACAAATATAAGTTTTAAGCGAAAATGCTACTTTAATAATTGATGTAAAAGTATAAAGTTGAGAACGGTCAATTGGGTTTTAAAGTAATCTGAGTAAGCAAAGGGCACAAAGCGAACCCGTTGACGCAATTCCTTTGATGAACATCAAAGGCGATGTTTCCTCGTATTTTATAATTGACAACCATTAAAAAAAGTATTTGCTAAGTTTTTAATTTTACTTACCTCATTTCGCAAAATTACATTGTAAGTTGTTTAAAGTGTCTTAACTAAGATGTTATCTATTTTAATAGATCTATCAATCGTGTTTTTTAAACATCAGAATTATAATAATATAATGTGAGATAGAGGATTATTTTTTTCGAATTTTGGGAACAACAGAAATTTGTTCCAAATAACGAATGACTAGATAACGAAGTAGATCTTGTAATTATCGAATATTTTGCACTTAGGGCTGGTTGTACAATATGCCGATAAACTTCCCGATGGCGTTATCTGGCCCATAAGTTAGTTTGTACTATGTTACAATTTAAGCAATATTTTTGTCAAGGAGGTTATCGGCAGGATAACTTATCGGGTACCCGGAGGTGCCGATAAGACTGTTATCCGCCAGATATTTATGTTACCGATATCTTTTTATAAAAAAACTAAAAAAAAAAAAATTAAACGTGCTAGTAATTATACACAAGAGTTAATACATGTTACATCAATCTTTAATAAATTATATCACATTTGTAAGAATTTCCAAGTATTTAACACTTTTTTATTAATTGAAACTGTTAAACAAATTGATTTTATTCCCATTCTGTTCCATCTACTTAGGTCGTTGTCTATTTTCCATTTCCTTTCCTTTATTTGCACATTAACCAAAAAATCGTTTTCAAACTGATGTCCTTTAAATAACACATTATTTCAATATTTTTTTTAATGCTAGGTGTACAATTTCCATAATTGTTTTTGTCAAAAATCTCAAAATCATTGTTAAAATTATAAATAATGACATCAGTGCTAAAAACTCTCCTATACAAATTACTCTTATTTGTACAACACCGAATATCTTTATCCTTCCGATAAGTTTATCGGCGCGATAGTTGTTAGACAGATACATCAAATTGTGAGGATCATGTCTAATGGTTTCAATACCGGATCAAAATCTTACTACCGGTGAAATTGTTACCATACTTTGTTTTGGAAATTCGCAAATCAATGATTTTTAAGTATGTATGAAGACCACTAATAAACTACATACAAATTGCTCACCATGCCCCTTTTTATGATCTTTAAAGGTTTTGTTATCTATGGTGTTTACTTTCGTACCAGTGGGTTGGCTTGGGATAAGTTGGTTTGTGTTAGGTTGAGTTGTATTTGTTTGCATAATTACTTAGTACGATAAGATAAAGAACTGGTATAAGAACGTCCACAAACAAGAATACACGACGCTGCTAAGAGGGAAAGGTATAATGGATGATCTGGAGATATAATGACGAAGAGATTTCCAAAATTGGTTGTGAGGGAAAAAATTAAGGAAAAAAGAAGGTAGCTACCAGATTCTATTGTAACAATTGTATCGGTATGTCTCAAACATATGTTCAGAGGATGAATCGAGGTAAGAGAAGAAAGAAATTGAAACAAGGCGCACTCATCTTTTTCATACAAAATCAATGGTCAAAAAAACAAGAAGACCTTACACCTCTGAGAGGATTCTGCGTTGAATCGCATTTCATTGCAAAAATAGGCATCCCCAAGGAGTTGGCGCCCCAGGGCTGTTGCGCTATTAGCCTTTAGGTTTAAGACGACACTGGTCATAACATAACTATATCATAACTTACGATATATCAAAAACGAATTAAGATGTTCAAGCATGATTTTGCAAAAACAAATTTTTTTTTGCACAAATCAAGATATCTTAAGAATTCGATTTTCTGAAACATTACGTTGGGTTGAGTTATGTTAGGTTGTATCATTAATTATTTTGAACTTAAAGTCTAAAGTTTAATATTTAATTACTTAAATTTATTTTATTGTTACGCAATATTTACAACGATATAATGGTAGCTTTTAACTCAAAAAAAGCATATCTAATTGAGCAAAAATTGAACATGTTCTGTCAATTTTTTGGTATGTATTTTCATTTCAAAGTATATATTTTTGATGTCCAATGGATTATCTGAAATAGATAAAATGATAAGCTTCTATAATATTATTTTATTGAAAACATTTTATGCACTCAACATGTATTTTTCAAGTCTTTATCTCTTTGAAGATCAGGGTCACCGTAACAAAAGGGCTAAATAGCCCTAGGGAGCCAGCTCTCGGGGAGTCTATATTTGCTCCTTTTTTTTATTGTTTGTTTTTGTTCATTATGACGGCTTTATTTAGTGCAATGACAATATGTTGATTTAAGGTTCTGATACCTTTATATGTCTTTAATTACTTAATTTTCCTTTTCTATTTTAGGAATTATCTTAGGATGAATAGCACTGATTATGTAGAAAGAAGTTATCTTTGTATTTGCAATGTAATTTTAGCAACTTACTTATACATTAAAATTTTTATCCGATGCTTCTTGTAATTTAATGTTCTTTTTATGTAACAAAAACTTCCGTCGTAGCAGTTACAGATAATTGCTTGCAATTAACAGGTTTATTGTAATAATTTTAGATATGTCCATGCAGTTTGAAATTTGGCCAATGCAATTCTATACTTTGCCTTAGAGTTTAGCCCTTTGCAGAAGTAATTTTAATAATTTCCTTGTAAATTAGAATTTGCCTACCATACTTTCTTTCCAGATCAAATTTGTAGTTCTTCCAGTAAGGTTTCTATCATTTTCTTACATTTTGGACTGTGGCTAAAGTTCGTAGCGCTTTTCTGGAATTTGGAGTTTTACCAATGCAATTTTATGTCCTAATTGTCAATTTAAATGATTATGAATAAAAAAGTTATTTTGCAATTTAAAATCATTTTAAATATTGTCTGTTGTTTTCAATTTTTCAATGCAATTTTAGCAATTGTCTTGTAAGTTAGAATTTCGGCAATGAAATGGTCTGCTGCTTCTTGTAATTGTAACTGTAACCGAGTTTAAAAACTCTGTTACAGTTGAAACTTAAGTCATGGCAGTTACAGAGATACTGTCTTGCAATTTACAGTTTGCTTATTGTTGTAATTCCAGATATGTTCTTGCAGTTCGGCATTTGGCCATTGTAATTCTTTTTCTTGTAATTTAGTCTTTTCCTAGGTATCTTCAATTCAACTTGGTTACCATAGTTCCTTTCGTCTTGCAATTTGTAACTTTGCCAGTAAAGTTCGTGGCAGTTTCTCGCAGATTGGAGTTTTGGCAAGGCAATGCTCTGCTCTAACTGTCAATTTAAACTTCTGCCAGAAGATCTTTAATCATTTCCTTGCAATTCAGAATTTGGCCACATAATTTACTATATTAAACTTAGTGTCATTCTCTTCCAGTTTTCACTTTGGTCAAACCAATTGACAGTTAACTGGCAGTTTAGACTTCCATCAGATTATCTTTAAATATTTATTTGCAGTTTATGCACTCAGCTTGTATACTGAATTGTGGGGATAATTCTCTTATGTCTTTACTGCATGTTTCGTAAGCGACCTCGGTTTAATTGAAAGACATCACTAACTAAAGATACTGCAAGGTTGCTTGAGGCCGAGGCGACGTAGAAAACATTGATCAGATTTAGGTTGACATAAACTGTGTTGTCCCAACCGAAAACAATTTTGACTTAACTATATACTCTCATTAAATACTCTAAATGGGCGCTGGTTTGTTTGACACCAATTTTGTGTTGATGTAACATTAACCGTACTGCCTCGGTCACAAGTTCTAGGTTGGGTTGGGTTGGGTTATGGTGAGTTGGGTCTGCTGAAAATCAGTTATATACCTGGGCGTGACACTCGACAATTATATAAAGATCATAGCACACACGAGATTGAGCGAAATAAAAATAACCAAACTTATTGCCAAATACAGGAGGCCCTTTCGAAAAGAATACAAGGATACTAGCAACAACGAGATGTTCAATGATATTATATACAGCTGCTGAGTGACAGAGCGTACTCAGGTATCAGAAATACATAAACATGCTTCCAAACTTAGAAAGAAAATATGCGATTCCTATCACAGCAGTTTATCAACTGTATCAAGCGAATCAGTGGATGCTCTAGTCGGGTACCTACCCTTGGATTTTATGGTATGGGAAAGGACTGAAAGTGACAACAACAAAGGTAACAACAGCAAAGAAGTTCAGCAGGAAATGCTTCGACAGTGGCAACAGAGATGGTCAAATTATAGAGGTTGGGCTAACGTATTTATTAAAGATTTGCAAACTTGTCAAGAAAGAGGACATCCAACATATTTCTACCTGACATAAGCTATTACAAAACATGGCTTATTTTCCAGTTATCTATATAATATTAAGAAGATTGATACCTACTTGTGTTGGTATGGATGCAGGTTCGGGTGTATTTGCAGGGTGCCAAATACACCCGAACACTCTTTGTTTGGTTGCTTAAGATTCGAAACAGAAAGAAAACAAGCGAGCGGAGGCGAACATGGGATTATTAATAAATAAGAACACAGCGGCGAATATACTGACGACTGGTGGAAGAAAAACAGAAGAACTGGTAGGTTATCTTAAAGCTATAATGATAGCAAAGACCAAAGAAGAAAACACTGCTATAGGAAGAAATGAGGAGAGGACTTCTCACCAGCTCCGATGAAGAGGGGGAAAGAGAGACAATGGGATGAGGGGAATGAGGAATTAAAGGAGGAAGAATAGCAACGAGAGGAAGATCAAAGCAAGGAGATTACACCCCTTCTCGGTATGTATTGAATTAATATCATTTCAAAAAAATGTATTCCACAACGACAAAACGCAACGGCACATCAAAAGGCTGGATTTGAATATCATATCACATAGTAACGTTCTATATGTATCCCACAACGACAAGGCGCAACGGCACATCAAGAGACTGAATTTGACAAAGTCACTACCCGTTCTGAAGGAGGAAACCACCGAGATGTGGAACGAAGAAAAACCAACAGCACGAGGAAAGGGATCTCTCCTCTCCCCGGTATGTATAGAACTAATGTCATTGCAAAACGTGACGATCCATATCCACACTGGCGAGACACAACAGCACACAAAGAGGGTGGATATGACAAGGTCACTTCCTGAAGAAGGAAATCAACTTGTTTTCATTGTTTTCACTTCTTGGGATGTGAAAGGAACAAGAACCAACAGAGCGAGGAAGGGGGTCGCTCCTCTCCCCGGTATCTATAGAACTAATATGATTTCAAATTCTAAATCGATTTTTTAAGGCTCAATGGCGTAAAAAAATTGTGTCAAACCTTATACTGTTTATGTAATAGAATTTATTTCCATTTGAAATCTTCTTCAATTTCTTGATTTTCATCCTCTTCATATTCTTCGCCATCATTATTATATTCTTTACCATTTACTTCTGGAGAGTCGTCCAATATAATTGGATTTTTCGCGTCTTGATTCAATTTTGTTTTTTATTTTTTTATTGAAGTTACTAATTAATGGATTGGTGCTGAGTAAACGCCTTTTAAATGAAGCTTAATTTTTTTGAATAACATCATATTTTCTTGTGTGATACTTCACGTTTTCCTGTGAACCTGCGGAGATGCTTGTTTTTTGCCTCTTGAGCATCTTCAGATAACTCTCCAATTGGTAGTAGAGACTCTTTAACCTCTACAGATCCATGAAAACGATATGGAAGATGGCCGCGAATTCTTCCACATATTCTCCACGGTTATTATATTTTAAACAAACTGTTTTGAAAATATGTAAGTACATCTTAAATGGTGGACTGTTAAGAAATTTATAATAGTTTTTATGACTTCTAAACATAGAAAGCAAAATCAAATTAACAGTTACTTGACTTTTGCAATAAAAACGTCTTCTGCCAGCAGTATTTAGTATTTAATTAATAGTTTTTGGAGTACTTAAGGCAAGATTTTGCATTTTATTTTAGTGTTAAATATTTTCGAGGCAAACTCAATGAGTTTATCAACAGTATCTTATTTTTTACGTCTTCTAAAAACATGTCAAGTCTAGATGCGGTGTCAAGTCGTTTTCTTTATCAAGCAGTTCAACTCTTCCAAGGGTAGTATCAAGTCTTCCAGAGGCAATATCAAGTCTTTTAGAAGCAGTATTGCGAGGCATTTTAAGTCTTCTGGAAGTGCCATCAAGTTTTTTGGAAATATTTAAAGTCTTCTAGGGGCAGTATAAAGTCCTTTGGAAGCAGTTCAAATCTTCCAGGAGCAGTGTTAAGTCTTTTGGAAGCAGTATCAAGTCTTCCAGAGGCGATATCAAGTCGCTTCAAGTCTTTTGTAAGCATTCTTTGATGAACTTTCTGTATATCCATTTCGTTAAAATCACCATTAACTCTCATCCGGCCTTTGTATCAAATTGAAACAATTTTTAGTATTAATCAATGATTTTCTTTGTTATTTACTACTTTGTATTTTTGTTTTTGCCGTAATTCTTATCTAGATGGTGGAAATTGAAAAATCCTCAATCCGTACATCATGTGTCAGATTGATAGAGCGTAGTACAGCGTACACATTTATACATCCCAATTTTGATCTTGCAAAATCTTGCAAGCAGATGTTATTGCAATAGGAGGTTATAATAAAAATTTCATTCTAATCAATTCATTTAATAAAACGTTTAGAGAAAGACGTGTAATATTTAAGTTTTGATGATGCAGTATTGAACTTATTATTTTATATTTGCAAATGCATCAGATCATGGTTTGATTAGTTTAGTAGTGATGACACTAACACCGATGATGATAATGACTACATTCCATCTGAAAATGAAGTCGAAAATGAATCCACAGAAGAATATGATACCTACAAGTGTTATATTGATTTCATTTAACAAGAAACAAGAGAGGCGGCTGTATTAGATTCAAATGTATTATTATTGTCGACAGATGAAATAATTGACCACATAAAGCCACCAATATTTAGTCTTTAATTAACTGTTTTTGGACTACTTACGTCAAAATTTTACATTATGTCCAATAGTATTTAATGTTTTGTATTCAAAGAGTTTATCGACAGTTTCTTTGCAATGAAAGTGTTATCTGCCATCACTTCTACAAGCAGTATCAAGTCTATTAACAGCATTTTGACTCTTCTAGAAGCAGTGTTATATCTTTTGGAAGCATTTCAAGTCTTCCAGCGGCAATATCAAGTGTTCTAGAAGTATGTCAAATGTTCTACAAGCAGCATCAAGTTTTTCGCAAACATATAAAGTCATCTAGAAATGTTTTTGAAAGTAATATCAAGACTTCAGTCAAAAGTAGTACCAAATCTTTCTGGAAGCAATCCAAGCTTTCTGGAAGTATTTCAAGTTTTTGGAGAAGCATTTGCAGTCTTTTGGAAATAATATCAAGTCCAGAGGCGATATCGAACCTTCTGGAAGCAGTATCAAATTTCATAGAAGCAGTGTTAAGTCCTCCAGGGGCAGTATCATGCCTTTTGAAAACAGTTCAAGCACCTGAAAGCAGTTTAATCTTTCTTGAAACAGTTCCAGTCTTTTGAAAACATTTCAAGTCTTCTGGAAATAATATCAAGTGTTTCCCAATCATTTCAAGTCTACTGGAAGCACTGTCACGTTTCATAGAAACAGTGTCTTCCAAGACCAGTAGCTAACTGCTTCCAGAAAACATTCCAGAAGACCCATACGTTATGATCGACTTATTATTCGACTATTCAAATTGAAACCAATGATTTTGCCAATCCCGAAAAGAAACCGGACATCATATAATTTTACAACAAAACATCGTCAGCGTCGATGTGCTAAACTGGATGCTGTTGCATGTTGCGCCGTTTTGCAACATGCTCGACATTTCTGCATAAAATGCTGAAGATACAATGCAAAAAGAGTTTTCGCAGAAGGCTATTTTTGATAAAAGTCAGCCAAGCATTATATTTTTCTTATATAAAGCAACGAAACACCAGACATATGCATTCAAATGAACAACCGTTAACATCGGGCGCTTCAAATTCGGAAAATGCACATGTACCATCACCATTGTTATTGAAACACGCACCAGTGATGAAAAACGAACCCGTTTTCACAGGTGTTCACCTAGCTCATATAATCTACACAGTATTCGGTGCGATAAATGTTTATCCAGTTCATCGATATCCCATTTGTGAGGATTCTGTAATGTTGATTTACTCTTTTCCATATGAACCAATCATAGAAAAATAGACAGGAATAGGCAAACAATTATTAAACAATTGATGAAATTGTGTCAATTTGCTACATGAAGTCCAGATCATTTTTTCCAACCCTGATATTCTCTGATTACTATCTTCTAGGCGCCTTCCCTCAAGTCTATTTTCGAATTTTTGCTTATAAGTAGTATGACTGTTTTATGATATGTACACCATACCTTCTTGACACCTACTTGTGTTGGTATGGATGCAGGGTGTCGAATACACCCGAACACTCTTTGTTTGGTTGCTTAAGATTTGAAACAGAAAGAAAACAGGCGAGCGGAGGCGAATATGGGATTATTAATAAATAAGAACACAGCGGCGAATATACTGACGACTGGTGGAAGAAAAACAGAAGAACTGGTAGGTTATCTTAAAGCTATAATGATAGCAAAGACCAAAGAAGAAAACACTGCTATAGGAAGAAATGAGGAGAGGACTTCTCACCAGCTCCGATGAAGAGGGGGAAAGAGAGACAATGGGATGAGGGGAATGAGGAATTAAAGGAGGAAGAATAGCAACGAGAGGAAGATCAAAGCAAGGAGATTACACCCCTTCTCGGTATGTATTGAATTAATATCATTTCAAAAAAATGTATTCCACAACGACAAAACGCAACGGCACATCAAAAGGCTGGATTTGAATATCATATCACATAGTAACGTTCTATATGTATCCCACAACGACAAGGCGCAACGGCACATCAAGAGACTGAATTTGACAAAGTCACTACCCGTTCTGAAGGAGGAAACCACCGAGATGTGGAACGAAGAAAAACCAACAGCACGAGGAAAGGGATCTCTCCTCTCCCCGGTATGTATAGAACTAATGTCATTGCAAAAAGTGACGATCCATATCCACAATGGCGAGACACAACAGCACACAAAGAGGGTGGATATGACAAGGTCACTCTCCTTCCTGAAGAAGGAAATCAACTTGTTTTCACTGTTTTCACTTCTTGGGATGTGAAAGGAACAAGAACTAACAGAGCTAGGAAGGGGGTCGCTCCTCTCCCCGGTATCTATAGAACTAATATGATTTCAAATTCTAAATCGATTTTTTAAGGCTCAATGGCGTAAAAAAATTGTGTCAAACCTTATACTGTTTATGTAATAGAATTTATTTCCATTTGAAATCTTCTTCAATTTTTTGATTTTCATCCTCTTCATATTCTTCCCCATCATTATTATATTCTTTACCATTTACTTCTGGAGAGTCGTCCAATATAATTGGATTTTTCGCGTCTTGATTCAATTTTGTTTTTTATTTTTTTATTGAAGTTACTAATTAATGGATTGGTGCTGAGTAAACGCCTTTTAAATGAAGCTTAATTTTTTTGAATAACATCATATTTTCTTGTGTGATACTTCACGTTTTCTTGTAAACCTGCGGAGATGCTTGTTTTTTGCCTCTTGAGCATCCTCAGATAACTCTCCAATTGGTAGTAGAGACTCTTTAACCTCTACAGATCCATGAAAACGATATGGAAAATGGCCGCGAATTCTTCCACATATTCTCCACGGTTATTATATTTTAAACAAACTGTTTTGAAAATATGTAAGTACATCTTAAATGGTGGACTGTTAAGAAATTTATAATAGTTTTTATGACTTATAAACATAGAAAGCAAAATCAAATTAACAGTTACTTGACTTTTGCAATAAAAACGTCTTCTGCCAGCAGTATTTAGTATTTAATTAATAGTTTTTGGAGTACTTAAGGCAAGATTTTGCATTTTATTTTAGTGTTAAATATTTTCGAGGCAAACTCAATGAGTTTATCAACAGTATCTTATTTTTTACGTCTTCTAAAAACATGTCAAGTCTAGATGCGGTGTCAAGTCGTTTTCTTTATCAAGCAGTTCAACTCTTCCAAGGGTAGTATCAAGTCTTCCAGAGACAATATCAAGTCTTTTAGAAGCAGTATTGCGAGGCATTTTAAGTCTTCTGGAAGTGCCATCAAGTTTTTTGGAAATATTTAAAGTCTTCTAGGGGCAGTATAAAGTCCTTTGGAAGCAGTTCAAATCTTCCAGGAGCAGTGTTAAGTCTTTTGGAAGCAGTATCAAGTCTTCCAGAGGCGATATCAAGTCGCTTCAAGTCTTTTGTAAGCATTCTGAACTTTGATGAATTTTCTGTATATCCATTTCGTTAAAATCACCATTAACTCTCATCCGGCCTTTGTATCAAATTGAAACAATTTTTAGTATTAATCAATGATTTTGTTTGTTATTTACTACTTTGTATTTTTGTTTTTGCCGTAATTCTTATCTAGATGGTGGAAATTGAAAAATCCTCAATCCGTACATCATGTGTCAGATTGATAGAGCGTAGTACAGCGTACACATTTATACATCCCAATTTTGATCTTGCAAAATCTTGCAAGCAGATGTTATTGTAATAGGAGGTTATAATAAAAATTTCATTCTAATCAATTCATTTAATAAAACGTTTAGAGAAAGACGTGTAATATTTAAGCTTTGATGATGCAGTATTGAACTTATTATTTTATATTTGCAAATGCATCAGATCATGGTTTGATTAGTTTAGTAGTGATGACACCAACACCGATGATGATAATGACTACATTCCATCTGAAAATGAAGTCGAAAATGAATCCACAGAAGAATATGATACCTACAAGTGTTATATTGATTTCATTGAACAAGAAACAAGAGAGGCGGCTGTACTAGATTCAAATGTATTATTATTGTCGACAGATGAAATAATTGACCACATAAAGCCACCAATATTTAGTCTTTAATTAACTGTTTTTGGACTACTTACGTCAAAATTTTACATTATGTCCAATAGTATTTAATGTTTTGTATTCAAAGAGTTTATCGACAGTATCTTGTTTCTTTGCAATGAAAGTGTTATCTGCTATCACTTCTACAAGCAGTATCAAGTCTATTAACAGCATTTTGACTCTTCTAGAAGCAGTGTTATATCTTTTGGAAGCATTTCAAGTCTTCCAGCGGCAATATCAAGTGTTCTAGAAGTATGTCAAATGTTCTACAAGCAGCATCAAGTTTTTCGCAAACATATAAAGTCATCTAGAAATGTTTTTGAAAGTAATATCAAGACTTCAGTCAAAAGTAGTACCAAATCTTTCTGGAAGCAATCCAAGCTTTCTGGAAGTATTTCAAGTTTTTGGAGAAGCATTTGCAGTCTTTTGGAAATAATATCAAGTCCAGAGGCGATATCGAACCTTCTGGAAGCAGTATCAAATTTCATAGAAGCGGTGTTAAGTCCTCCAGGGGCAGTAACATGCCCTTTGAAAACAGTTCAAGCACCTGAAAGCAGTTTAATCTTTCTTGAAACAGTTCCAGTCTTTTGAAAACATTTCAAGTCTTCTGGAAATAATATCAAGTGTTTCCCAATCATTTCAAGTCTACTGGAAGCACTGTCACGTTTCATAGAAACAGTGTCTTCCAAGACCAGTAGCTAACTGCTTCCAGAAAACATTCCAGAAGACCCATACGTTATGATCGACTTATTATTCGACTATTCAAATTGAAACCAATGATTTTGTCAATCCCGAGAAGAAACCGGACATCATATAATTTTACTTTGTTGTAAAATTAAAACATCGTCAGCGTCGATGTGTTAAACTGGATGCTGTTGCATGTTGCGCTGTTTTGCAACATGCTCGACATTTCTGCATAAAATGCTGAAGATACAATGCAAAAAGAGTTTTCGCAGAAGGCTATTTTTGATAAAAGTCAGCCAAGCATTATATTTTTCTTATATAAAGCAACGAAACACCAGACATATGCATTCAAATGAACAACCGTTAACATCGGGCGCTTCAAATTCGGAAAATGCACATATACCATTACCATTGTTATTGAAACACGCACCAGTGATGAAAAAAGAACCCGTTTTCACAGGTGTTCACCTAGCTCATATAATCTACACAGTATTCGGTGTGATAAATGTTTATCCAGTTCATCGATATCCCATTTGTGAGGATTGTGTAATGTTGATTTACTCTTTTCCATATGAACCAATCATAGAAAAATAGATAGCAATAGGCAAACAATTATTAAACAATTGATGAAATTGTGTCAATTTGATACCTGAAGTCCAGATCATTTTTTCCAACCCTGATATTCTCTGATTACTATCTTCTAGGCGCCTTCCCTCAAGTCTATTTTCGAATTTTTGCTTATAAGTAGTATGACTGTTTTATGATATGTACACCATACCTTCAGCATTAAAAAAAAGTTAGCTACAACTGTACATATTTATTCTTTCATAAGACAATTAACTTAAGAGGTTAAATGCTCACAAAATATAGGTATTTATTGACGTTAAGAAAAATGGCAGTAATTTTTTTTTTCAGAAAACTCTTTGAAATTTTGAGTAGCACAAAATGAAGACAATTTTTTATTCGCTTTCGCACCACTAATGCATAGTGTCCCTAAAGAGGAACGTCAAAATTAATGTTAATGCAGACATAGGTGTTTTCAATTTTTTCACAATGCAGTCCTATTTTTGCTTTTAGAGAGACCAAATAAAGTTAATCACACGTTTTTATTTTCAAAAACCGGGGCCTATACATTATGCATTTCAAATTAATAAATAAAACTTAATGAAATACGTAAAATTTAAATAATTGATACAAAAAAAAACGGTGTCGATCGTTGAAAAATTCATACTGTGTAAAGTAACCTACTTAAATACAGACGAACCGAAACTGTTCAATTTAAGGTTAGGAAAGTCTTTCTGAGGTTATTGAATTTTCCCTCTTTTAGAGAGAGGTCAAAAAGGGCACTGAATTGAATTCATAATGCATACAACTTGAGAAGAAAGAATGTTATTACTGCCTCGTCGAATTAAACTTTGAATTCGCCCGAAATGGTTGTTGATTAAACAATAAGTTTAAAGTACGCTTTCAATACAAATTAATGTATGCAAATGGGTTTAAACTATACTTAATTAAATTTATTTCCGTTTACACACGTTCACGTAATGCGCTACCAATGGACGACGAATTCGAGATGGGAACCCTGATCACTATTTGCGTTCGAGCAATCACTCGGAGATTTCCAAATTGCATTTGATTGCGTGCTCTCCATTGATATCGTCACGTCCTACCGAAATCACGTTTCTCTTTCAATAAATTTCGACCCAAATCAATATTATTTGAACGTCTATTTTTCTTATCGGATAAATAATTTTGGGATAATAAAAATTTTTATAGGGCAGACGTTAATGATTGGCAATAAATTTTGAAACGAAAGGTTGGTAAATATTTCACGTCGTCACACGTTACGAAAACCAATTTGAAACGTCAATATCGCGAAATTTAACGTTTTACGGTACACCAGATATTATATCAACCCTCTGGCTGTTTATACATTATGGTTTTATAGTTACGCCCCGACAAAAATTTACCCCATCTTTATAATGGATTAAAGCACCATGTGCTTTAATACCATTTCAAGATTAAATGTATCAAGTGTTTGTTCGCATTAACAATATTAAAGGACCATTTTAAGATTGCTTTTTCAACAAAATTGAATCAGTTATTGTTTTAATCAATTTGATGCATGAATGAATTCGGTTTTGAATTGTAACATATCAACATTAAAATAGGTGGCGATAAATTCAAAACTAGAAGATGAGCTCTTGTGAATTTATTAGGTAATAAACTCCGTTGACTAAAACGATCTGTTTTACACTCTACAAGTCGAGCTTTCGAGGCGCACAATTTAACTTTCCATATTATTATTTTATTACTCTGTGGAACGTATTTTTTTGGTTGATTTAACTTCGTATAACTTAAATTCCCAGTAAACACCGAAAATCCAACTGTATTAAACGTTGACTGACAACCTGTGAAATAAGCACCTCGGCGTTTATAGTTTGTCGCGTAACTTTGGACAGGTTAAAACTTTCGTGACATGTTGTTAATAATTGGTTCTAAATTCGCTTTAAAAATTCCATTTAATTCATATTATTAGATCTTCCTTGATGTACGGGGAAAACGGAAATTAACGAAAGATTTAGTTCAAAAATAAGAGGGTATTAAGGAAAAAAGATTTATATCGCGAAAAAGTCACGGAGTGCAAGGCGCCCCATTGAACGGAAAAGTACTTTATATGACGCTGACCCATTTTCGACCTTTTGTCTGTTTCCCCCGTGGCAAAGAATACAATGAGTTTTAATCTTTTAGCCGTCGTTATATTTTTTGCGAAACCGTTAAGAATGAAGGAAACCTTTTTAGGGGGCGTGCATCGAAAAAAGAATTAAATTATAGAGTAAAAAATTGATACCAATTATATTCGTTAAAATGAAATATTATAAACGGTAAAATTACGTTACGTAACATAAAATTAATTGATCTCATTGAGCGCCAAAAGCAACATTGTTATCGCGCGCTCATATCTAAACACAACACGCAATATTAAATGTCATCGGATAATTTATTTCCACTGAAGATCATAAATAACTTTGCATAATTGAAATTACAGAAATAAACAGTGAAAATATTATTAAATGTTAAAAATGAGACAAGTAATTATTTTGGCTAATGATGCACAAGCAAACGATGCTTTTATTGGTTAATATGAAGACGTTAATATATTTTATGAATATATTATTAAGGATGATCCCTAATATTGGTAAGCTGAGATTCAAAAGAACTAGATACCTGCTTCACTACATCAAAGAAGGTACTATTATATGAGAAGTCGATTGTGGAAACTAGAACTTTTGAAAGATATTAGAAATAATGGAAAGCAAGTTATAATATCAGATATCAACAACGATACTACGACACAACGATCTTGAGATATTAAAAAATGTAAGAATACTGTTAAGAGCTTTTAAGGATTATTTAGAAAAATATTGAAAATGACCTGATATACCTACTTTAGACTAAGCTGAAAATTAACCAAGATGATGTTGAGAGTTATTAAAGTTAAAGTTGAAGATAATGGTTTTATTCGTGGCCGATCTGTGGAATTCAATCTCGTATTCTATGTAAACTACATTCAAGCATGTCTGAATGAAAATCATCAGGTCGACGCGGTTTATACCGATTTCAGTAAGGCCTTTGACAGGTTGCATTATGAGGTACTTCTGACTAAATTACATAGATTTGACTTGACTGATGGGTTATTAATGTGGTTAGCATCTTATATATCTGATAGGTGCCAGGCTATAAAAATTAATAATTACTTATCTAACTTTTTTCCAGTCACCTCAGGAGTGCCTTAGGGTAGTCATTTGGGTCTGGTTCTATTTGTGGCTTATATAAATGACATCTATGACTGCTTTCACCATAGTAATTTTTTACTATATGCTTGTAAAATATTTTCCAAAATTGAATCTTCTTCTGATTGCGATAAACTTCAAATGGATTTAAACCGTTTACAAACCTACTGTACTAATAATTATCTCTTTATAAACTATGGTAAATGCAGTCAAATAACTTTCACCAGAAAGAGATACACTATAAATCGTAACTACAGCCTTGGTCCTGGTCCTTAAGTGTGTCGTCTAAAGTAAAGGATCTGGGCTGAGTGCCTAAAGCTATTATTCTTCTATCATGTAGAGGAATTAATTAGCAGGGCGAACAGAAGCCTAGGTTTTATTATTAGGTTGTCAAAATCATTTATCAATCTACAGTGCATCAAATCTTTGTACATGGCTTATGTGAACAGCATTCTTAATTTTGCTTCAGTTGTTTGGAATCCTGCATATACTGTGTAAATTGATCGCATTGAGGCCTTGCAGGTCAGATTTGTGTGATATCTGGCTCACAAATTCGCATTGCCTTATTGCTCCTACGCGCAGAGGTGCACTGTATTTGGCTTACGTGCACTGCGTGGACGTCGTACTGCTACTGACATGATGTTTTTGTTCAGGTTAACGAACGGCTTCGTTGACTTGCCAGAGCTTCTGAGACACATTCCTTTTTTGATTCCCAGTTATGCCACTCGAGATCAATGTCTTTTCCGGTTGCCTGCTTCTACTACTAATTATTATTACAACTCACCTTTACCGCGACTGATGTATTGTTATAATCGTCATTGCTCAACGTGCGATATTTTTAATTCTTCATTGACGTCCTTCCGCAAGAGTGTATTAAGTTTGACAATATGTTATTGAATATATTCGTGTTCAATCTGGCTCGTATTATTAACTGAGAACGCTATTTTTTATTTTACTTTATCTAGAGTTTGTTTCTTATTTTTACTGTTACCAGATTTTTATATGAAATTGTTTGGTTGTTAATTCACTGATTTCATTTATGTTGTTACTGATTGTATTCTGTTAGAGGATACCCTGTTTGTATCCCGAATAAATAAATAAATAAATAAATAAATATTTACACAATATAATTATTAATGTAATTGTCGGGCTGAGAGGAAAAGAAAAAGAGCTTTACCGAAAATGTTGTGTCTTAAGTAGTCTCTGACAAAGCAATTACAGATCCCCAGCTTGTCCAATATGGAAAATAGAGACAGTATAAAAGTATTTGCTAAAATAGTACATTTTTTGCCAATTTAGACAAAGAAGCTTTCAACCCAATTATTTGATGAAAAGAATCTGATAAATTTCGATATCCAATAAAATTATCGTGTGAAGAAAATTTTATATCAGTAGATGCTAGAACAATGTTGGATATCGTAGATTACGAAGATGTGAAACGACTTAAGTAAAGCTAAGAGGGAGCTTGAGAGATGTTAGGGATTATTTTCGAAAATATTAGACACAATATAATTATTAATGTAATTGTCGGGCTGAGAGGAAAAGAAAAAGAGCTTTACCGAAAATGTTGTGTCTTATGTAGTCTCTGACAAAGCAATTACAGATCCCCAGCTTGTCCAATATGGAAAATAGAGACAGTATAAAAGTATTTGCTAAACTAGTACATTTTTTGCCAATTTAGACAAAGAAGCTTTCAACCCAATTATTTGATGAAAAGAATCTGATAAATTTCGATATCCAATAAAATTATCGTGTGAAGAAAATTTTATATCAGTAGATGCTAGAACAATGTTGGACGTCGTAGATTAGGAAGATGTGAAACGACTAAAGTAAAGCTAACAGGGAGCTTGATAGATGTTAGGGATTATTTTCGAAAATATTGGACACAATATAATTATTAATGTAATTGTCGGGCTGAGAGGAAAAGAAAAAGAGCTTTACCGAAAATGTTGTGTCTTAAGTAGTCTCTGACAAAGCAATTACAGATCCCCAGCTTGTCCAATATGGAAAATAGAGATAGTATAAAAGTATTTGCTAAACTAGTACATTTTTTGCCAATTTAGACAAAGAAGCTTTCAACCCAATTATTTGATGAAAAGAATCTGATAAATTTCGATATCCAATAAAATTATCGTGTGGACAAAATTTTATATCAATAGATGCTAGAACAATGTTGGACATCGTAGATTAAGAAGATGTGAAACGACTTAAGTAAAGCTAACAGGGAGCTTGAGAGATGTTAGGGATTATTTTCGAAAATATTGCACACAATATAATTATTAATGTAATTGTCGGGCTGAGAGGAAAAGAAAAAGAGCTTTACCGAAAATGTTGTGTCTTAAGTAGTCTCTGACAAAGCAATTACAGATCCCCAGCTTGTCCAATATGGAAAATAGAGACAGTATAAAAGTATTTGCTAAACTAGTACATTTTTTGCCAATTTAGACAAAGAAGCTTTCAACCTTTTTTTTGATTACTCTGAATCAGTACTGACTATACGTGCTTTCTCTGTCTAATCTCGAACGGGTGGTTTTTCGGTGGTTTTTGGTACTTTTAATTATAGTTTTTTGACTTGGATGGTGTTTGTGAGTGTGCTGATTAACAGGATAATCTCGTTGTTCATCAGTGTTAAGGTACTTTAATTTTTTAAGAGTTTTATCTTTTCTGTCCCGACCCGAGTTTTCTTCGCGTCCGGTTTTTGCGGCTCTTCGACCTTGCTCTCAGGCTTAATTCAGAGCGTAATGTCTCGTGAATGCCGCTCTTGTGCCGCGCGTATTACTACGAAACAACCCGGTTTGGAATGCTCCGGGGAGTGCGGTGGTTCTTATCATGCGGCTTGCGTCAAAATTTCTAAATCTAACTTATCTCAATATAAAACCGAGGGAATTTTTTGGAGGTGTCCCAGCTGCAGAGGCGCAAATAATAGTTCTGTAATTATTGATGATGACTCTGCGACCTCTTCTTCAACTCCTTCTGTGATTGATTTACATCGCATTCTACAGTCAATCCAGGCAGATATTAAGATCATGAACTCCAAATACGATGATCTATTGAAGTCAATTTCCTTTTATGGGGATAAAATAAGTGACTTCGAGATAACCCTTAAAGGTTTGAATGATAAAGTAAAGCGATTGGAGGGTGTCGCCGCTGAGAACGTCCAATTAAGCGGAACTGTTGCCGATTTGTCTTCGCGTATTCAGCATTTGGAACAGCACTCCAGGTTAAGCAATCTTATCTTGTCCGGTGTTCCAGAGAAAAGAAATGAAAATTTGAGTGCGATGGTTTCTGATATTGGAGCAGTCATTGGTTGCCCGGTTGGTGGATCTGATATTGACGCGGTTCATCGACTTCGCTCTCGTTCAACCTCTGGAGAAAATGGTGCACATGGTGTTGGCGGTGGAAAGAGAAACATTGTTGTCAGATTTATATCTAGGAATGTACGCAATCAATTTCTCGCAGCCTCTAAGATGTTTCGAAAAAATAACAATGCTGCTTCTCCTGGCCTCTGTATTCCCAATATTAGTGACAAGCTTTTTATTAACGAACATTTGATCCCTGCTAATGCTGAATTATTTAAAAAGAGCAAAGAGGCATGCCGCTTGAAGGAGTACAAGTTTTGCTGGTTGAAAAATTGTGTGGTACATGTTCGTCGCGACGATAGATCGAAGGTTTCAGTTATTAAATCAGCCGATGACTTGTCAAAGCTTTAACTTAACCACAAATAAAATTATTACTAGTCTTTTATTTGGATTATGACTCTGTCTATTTACTACCAGAATGTGCGTGGTTTGCGCACGAAGACTGCTTCATCATATGCGAACTCGCTGAACCTGACTCATGATTTGGTGTGTTTAACAGAGTCTAACCTAAACGATTCCATCTACAGCGGTGAGATCCTTTGCAGTAACTACATCATTTATCGTCGTGACAGAAATTCGACTGCTTCTGCTTGTTCTGAAGGCGGTGGTGTTCTAGTTGCGGTTCGCGCGGGCATTGTCGCTGTTCCGGTGCCTAATTTTCATTCGGATGCCGAGGACCTTTGGTTGAATGTGTGCTATTGTGGTTCGCGAGTGTTATTATGCTGCGTTTATTTGCCTCCGGGTGATTCTGTATCATTCAGCCTCTTCCTCCGTCAACTCCAGTGCGTCCGCGACCGATGTCCAGACACTCCTATATTATTGGTGGGTGATTTCAATGTTCCTAATATTTCTTGGTCCGCATCGGTTGCGGGGAACCTAATTCCCGTTGTTGTCCCTAGCCCTCGCGCGACTGAGTTACTTCTTACTATTTCGTATTGTAACCTATCTCAATTTAATAGCATTGCTAACAACAACTCTAGATACCTAGATTTAATTTTGTGTAACTCGGGGGGAGTCGATGCGGTGCGCTCCTGTAACGATCCACTGGTTGACTTGGATGGGCATCACCCGGCTTTAGAATTTTTGTTTAAGTTTAATAAGACTCGTATCTTGCGTGAAAGCCCATCGGTCACCTGGAGGTTTGATCGAGCTGATTTTGACGATCTCAGGGGTGGGCTGGCAGGTGTTGATTGGGGCAGTTTGTTTGGGGGGTTGGATGTAGACCACTGCGTTGACACTTTTTACTCTGTTTTACATAGGTATATGACCGAATTTGTTCCCCAGAGCTTCTCTCGTAATAATCGTTATCCTCATTGGTTTACACCTTCCACTATTAAATCTGTGACAGAAAAGTTGAAATATCATAGAAAATGGAAAAGATGGGGTAATAGAAACGACTATCTTAGCTTTAGCGTTCAGCGCAAACGTACCAAAGCTTTAATTGCTGCTGATTATCGCACTTATCTGAATCGAGTTCAGAGTAACCTAATTAATAACCCATCCAGTTTGTGGTCTTTTGTTAAAAACAAGAGACACAGCGGCGGCAGTATTCCGTCTCAAGTGGAGCTGAACGGTGAGGTAGCAGACGACGGAGATCGGATTGCTGAACATTTTTCTCAGTTTTTTAGTTCGGTTTATATCGACGGTTGCCTGAATGCCTCTCAGAAGCGAAATGTTACTTATCAATCGCAACCTTGGTTCTCTGAACATGATGTTTTTCATCTTCTCGCACTAGTCGACCATAAATTGGGCCCTGGTCCTGATGGCTTGCCGGGATGTTTTATTGCTAAATGTGCGAAAGAGTTGGCAGCTCCTCTATTCATTATCTTCAGCCGCTCAATTGAAAATTCAGTCTTTCCTTCTGAATGGAAAAAAGCCTTCATAATTCCAGTCTTTAAATCGGGTAACAGACATTTTGTGTCCAACTATCGTCCAATTTCCCTATTATCTATTGTTTCGAAGATCTTTGAAAAATTAATTTATGAGAACCTATATAGCTATCTTCGACCTGCTATAATCCCTCAACAACACGGTTTTTTACGTGGGCGGTCAGTGGAGACGAATCTGGTTGAATTTGTTCAGTATATTCAAAATTCTATGAATGATAACTCTCAGGTGGGTGCTATCTACACTGATCTAAAGAAAGCTTTTGACAAACTTCACCATAATGTTCTTATGGAAAAGCTGAACAGATTCAACTTATCTAACGGGTTGTTTCTTTGGATTTCGTCCTATTTATCTGGGAGGTTTCAAGCAGTGAAAGTAAATAACTATACATCTAGTTTTACTCCTGTTACATCTGGTGTACCTCAAGGTAGCCACCTTGGACCTATTCTATTTCTAGCTTATATAAATGATGTTTCTAAATGCTTTCATTATTCTTATTTTTCTCTTTTTGCTGATGACTGTAAAATTTATGCCAGTATTAAGTCTGCTTCTGACTGTATTCGGTTGCAAGAAGACCTTGACAGATTCGATTCTTATTACTCCCAAAATTACTTATTTCTAAATTCTGATAAATGTTGTCAGATCACGTTCAGCAGAAAGAGATATAATGTTAACTTCAAATATAAGTTAGGTCCCCATTTTCTTACTCAATCCGCCACAATTAAGGATCTTGGTGTTATATTGGATTCTAAACTACTCTTTCGCGATCATATTACGTATATCGTTTCTGAAGCTACAAAGCGCCTCGGATTTATTATTAGAATTTCTCGTCCATTTTCTAACGTGCGCTGCATTACTTCCTTGTATATCGCATACGTGGTTACCGGTCTAAATTTCGCTTCAGTTGTGTGGAGTCCTGCCTATAATGTACACATTGACCTTATTGAAGGCCTACAGAGAAGATTTGTTCGTTATTTAGCTCACAAATTTTATATTCCGTACTGCTTTTATTCTCAAAGATGCCAAGTGTTTGGTTTAAGATCTCTTTGTGGCCGTCGATACAGTTCTGACCTATTGTTTCTGTACAAATTGGTTAATGGAATTCTCGACGCTCATCTTATGTTACTCGTTCCCCATTTATGTTCAAGCTACCTGCTTCTGGATCCAATGCGCATGCCGGTTCGCCTCTGTTGAGACTAATGCACACTTACAATGTCTATTGTTCCAATGTTAATCTTTTTTGTAATTCATTGATGTCGTTTAAAAAATCTGTTTTAGCTTTAAGTATTTGTCATTAATTTTTTGTTTTCTTATAAAGTTTGCTGTTTCTTTTGTATTATTGTAGTGGACACTTTTTTGGGATTTCTCCTGTATGTGTCCCGAATATAAAAAAAAAAAAAAACAAAAAAAAAAAAAAACCCAATTATTTGATGAAAAGAATCTGATAAATTTCGATATCCAATAAAATTATCGTGTGGACAAAATTTTATATCAATAGATGCTAGAACAATGTTGGACATCGTAGATTAAGAAGATGTGAAACGACTTAAGTAAAGCTAACAGGGAGCTTGAGAGATGTTAGGGATTATTTTCGAAAATATTGGACACAATATAATTATTAATGTAATTGTCGGGCTGAGAGGAAAAGAAAAAGAGCTTTACCGAAAATGTTGTGTCTTAAGTAGTCTCTGAAAAAGCAATTACAGTTCCCCAGCTTGTCCAATATGGAAAATAGAGGCAGTATAAAAATATTTGCTAAACTAGTACATTTTTTGCCAATTTAGACAAAGAAGCTTTCAACCCAATTATTTGATGAAAAGAATCTGATAAATTTCGATATCCAATAAAATTATCGTGTGAAGAAAATTTTATATCAGTAGATGCTAGAACAATGTTGGACATCGTAGATTAAGAAGATGTGAAACGACTTAAGTAAAGCTAAGAGGGAGCTTGAGAGATGTTAGGGATTATTTTCGAAAATATTGGACACAATATAATTATTATTATAATTGTCGGGCGAAGAAGAAAAGAAAAAGAGCTTTACCGAAAATGTTGAGTCTGAAGTAGTCTTTTGCAACGTAATTACAGACCCGCATCTTGTCTAATACGGAAAATAGAGACAGTATGGAAGTGTTGGTACACGCTTTGCCAATATGGAAAAAGAAGCTTTCAACCCGATTATTTGATGGAAAAAATTTGGTAAATTTCGATATTCAATAAAACTATCGTGTAGAGAAAATTTTATGTCGATGTTAGGAACAATGAGAGTTGTTGGGGATTATTTTCAAAAGTATTAGAGAGGGTATAGAAATATTGATAAAATTAGTAAAGATAAGTTACGACTTTAGTGACTATCTTAAAAGATAATAGTTACAAGAAGTTGCGTATTGAACCATGTAATGAAATAAATAGTAGAAATAAATTACGAGTTCAAATTATAACTTTGGACAAACCCTCTTAGGAAATGTGTGTTTTAGTAATAAATATTTAAATCTCTAAATTGGGTCAGTTTGGACCGGGGTCACGTTACATCAGATTGCTGAATATTATCAAACTTAAATGAGATTTCATCCATTCAATTTCCCGGGATTGTTAGATTAAGTTCAAAATTACGTAAGAGTAAATAAAGTCATTTGACAAAAAAATTCAATTCGATTAACTTAGTAATAAATCACGGTTAATGATGCGTTCCACGCTAATTATAACAGTATCCTAGCTATGCGTGATATATTACTGACAAAATATGAAACTGCACCAGCCTTAATAACCTGACAATTCCCAGTTTCACGGCGCAACTGAGCAACAAACTATCAAACACGAGTCAGTTGTCACCACAGATTGCATTGAATAGTTGTGCATTAAATTGTATGGAAACCGTATTGCGCGAGGAAATTAAATTAAACCAAAACTGAATCGGTTCCAAATTAATATCAAGATTTTAGCTTTTGACATTTCCAACCCTTTTCATACTAGTTATACGTTATTATATTATCCATAACGTTTTTATTGTACGTTCAAATTGAAAAGAATTAAAAATATTGAATTAAAAGATACTGTTGATAATAGAATCGTAACAAGTAAGAATAGAAACTAACGAAGTGGATATTTTTTTAAAAACGTGTTTTATCTTTATCGTGTTATTCCAGTGAGAAGGGTATTCTATCGAATTTACTATTCGTTTGGTCTTGTTAGAATTGCAATTTTCGTTCATTCGTAAAAATTTATACCTTTTCGTCCATTTTCAATCGATCCTCTTCGTCCGATAAAATGAAATGAACAATTATTGGTACTGTTTGACGTTTCATAACGGTCACCAATTTCGCTGATTCAGCCCGGAATCTTGTGCAAACGCTCCGGATGTTGTTTTTTTTTGGCCACGTACCAAGAATGAAAAATAGTTTGGCTTTGCCAACCGTCGACTGACATATACTAAATTACTTTTCTGCCCATCTCATCATATGATTCGTAATCAAACCATGTAAATGATGGATTATTCTTAACGAGTAACGTTAAAAAACTTTTGTTGAAAACTAACGAATAGATAGTAACATAACGTTATAATATAATAAACATACGGAAAATGGAAATGGGTTAAAGTGCGAATTCGTGTAGCACCTTCCCCATGTATATGTAGATAACCTTTAAAACTTTGTTTATAAAATATAAGACCCGATTCGTGTATAATAATTAACATGTAAATGTAATTGCGAATTTAAAATTACTCTACCAATACGATGTGAAATTGGATTACGTCTAGAATATTTTTTTCGGGGGTGTATTTCCCGTCGGTTCGTGGGGTAAATTGAATTTTCAGCAGAACGCATCATCCGAAATATGGTCTTGACGTTTGCACCACGTTTCCACTGTTAGGTATAGAAGGAAAGACGTCCAGAAATGATGCGTACAGAAGCCACGGAATCGATCCACCACGCCCAAATTTGTAGAATACCTCAAGTCATTGTACAACTTTTTTAACAATTAAGATAATTCATAAAAAAAATAATTAAAACGAATCTCTTTAATTTAATTTGTATTATTATTCAAATTATTTTATCGATTACTAAATGAATATTGATATATATGTTAATGAAGACTGTTGATGCCATCGCGAACATGGTAGTGGGAACATGCGGCAAGTTAGCCGCAATTACGTTTAACTAATTGTGGTTACACCGGGGCTACACGCTTTATTACGGATGTCCATAGATAGGGTATCACGAACATGCATATTGCGGGGACAATATGCACGGATGGTTCTGATTTGAACTACGATCCATTGATTTTGTTTTAATTAACCTGTAACCATCTTATTTCCGGAAATTTTGCCTACAATACGGAGTCTGCAAGAAAGATGGAGATGATAAATCAACGACTAGTTTCCAGATCCCATAAACAAGTCTATTATAGAGGAAGAATTTTGTTAGAGATTGACGTCGTCTTGTGCTAAATTTTTAGGATTACACCGGACAAATTATGCATTGCAGAAAAATTACGCTGGAAAAATCTAATCTGCAAGAAAATATCTGGAATTGTGCTAACGAAGCTACAAGGTACAAGAGAAGACTTAGACCCTATCAATGACTACAAAGAATGTTATAACTATACTAGTTAAACTTTCTACGTGCATGGATAAGCTTAAAATTACAATATCCAAAATTTAAATTGCAATCAAATTTCTAAAGTTACACTGGGAAAGTATAAATTATAAGCAAATATCTTGAAATAAAGTTATTAAATTCTATACTATTTCAAAGTATACTGGTGTATGCTGGTTTGAGTCTAAATTGTAAGAAAATGTCATTTTTTATTACCAAACGTATAAATTACAGAAAGAAAAGAATTAAAGATAATCTGGTCTAAAATGTCAGTTAAAGCATAACTTTGCTAACGAAGATACAAAAGAACACTTATACTTTAGCAATGATTACTTATAATGTTATGGTTATACTACCTAAATTTTAAAGTTATATAACGATAAGGTTAGAATTACAATGGCCAAAGTCTGAATTGCAATCAAATTTCTAAAGTTGCACTGGGAAAGTCGAAACTATAAGGAAATAACTTTTAAATTTTTAATTTTATTAAGCTAGCTCAAAATATATAGATTTATGCTGACAAAAGTCAAAATTTACAGAAAATATCAAGGTTTTTATTATTAAACCTGTAAATTGTAGGACGAAAGGAATTAAAGGAAACCTGGTTTAAAGTGCAAGTTAAAGCATACAACTATTTTGGCCAAACTTATAACAGGAAGAAAGTGCTGTGAACTGGACTGCTGATGTTACAAGTTGCAAGAGGATACCATGATAGTCAAATTCTGAATTGCAAAAAAAATATGTAAAAATACCTTAAAAAAGCCACAATTATAAGTCAAAGCACTGATTGCACTGGTCAAAACACAAACTGCAAGAAAATGCCAGGAATTTTAATGACAAAACTGCAACAGTCAGTGTTTTATAAGAAGTTCTTAATTGACAGTTTTTGCACTTCTGACATGATGACTTGATGTTTTGGTATCAAGATCAAATTTTATTAATAGTTTCTTGCCTTTCGCAATAAAAATATCTTCTGCCAGGTGTATTTAGTCTTTAATTAACACGATAGGGATGGTCAACTTGTTTCATAGTACTATTATGAGGCCAGAAAGCTATTAATGTCATATTGCGATAAAAATATTTTCTGTCTGCAGTTTTAAAACTGTATCAAGTCCTCTTGATGCATTTAAAGTCTACTAGAAGCATTTCCGGTCCGTTAGAAGCAAATTTTATGTTGTAAGTATTTCAAGTCTTTTATAAGTTGTATCAAGTCGTTTGGAAGCATAACCAGTTTTCCAGAGGCAAAATCAAGTATTTTGGAAGTTATATCAAGTCTCCTAAAAGCAGTATCAAAACTTATGGAAACAGTTCAATACTCCTGGAAGCATTTCAAATTTTCTGAAGTCATCTGGGGGCGCTTCTAGTCTTCTAAAAACAGTATTAAGTCTTTTGGAAGCAGTATAAAGTTTTCTAAAAGCAGTTCAAGTCTTCTGAAAGCACTTAAGGTCTTCCAGAAGTATCTAGTCTTTTAGAAGCATTTCAAATTTTCCATAGGAAATATCAAATCTTTGGAAATATTTTAAGTCTCCTAGAAGCAGTATCTAGTCTGATGTTGCCTCATGAAGTGCTGAAATCTTCTAGAAGCAGTATCACGTCTTTTGGGAGCATTTCAAATATTTTAGAAACAATATCAAGTGTTTTGGAAGCAATGTCAAGTCTCTTAGAAGCAGTATCAAGTCTTCTGAGAAACAGTTCACAGTCTTCTAGAAGAATTTTAAGATTTCTGGAAACATTATCAAGTCATCTGAAAGCATTTCAAGTCTTTAGACCTCAGTATCAAATCCTTTGGAAATATTTCAAGTCTTTCAGAGACAATATCAAGTCTTTTGGAAATATTTTAAATCTTCTAGAAACAGCATCACATCTTCTTTTTCTGGAAGCATTTCAAGTCTTTTAAAAGGCAATATCAAGTCTTTTGAAAGCAATTTCAAGCATCCTAGAAGCAGTATAAAGTCTTCTGGAAGCATTTGAACTCTTCTAGAAGCAAAATCAAATCATCTGGAGCATTTCAAGTCTTCTAGAAGCAGTATCATGTCTACTGGAAGCATTTCCAGTTTTCCAGAGGAAATATCAAAGCTTTTGGAAGCAATCTCAAGTATCCTAGAAGCAGTGTCAAGTCGTTTGGTAGCAGTTTAAGTCTTCTGGAACCATTTCATGTCTTTTGGAAGTAATATGAAGTAATCTGAAAAATTTTCAGATATTAAGGAATATTCAGGAAATAGTATCAAGTCCCCTAGAAGCAGTATCAAGACAAGAATTATGTTAAATAAGCTAATTGCACTGGTCAAAACACAAACTGCAAGAAAATGCCAGGAATTTTAATGACAAAACTGCAACAGTCAGTGTTTTATAAGAAGTACCTAGTTCTTAATTGACAGTTTTTGCACTTCTGACATGATGACTTGATGTTTTGGTATCAAGATCAAATTTTATTAATAGTTTCTTGCATTTCGCAATAAAAATATCTTCTGCCAGGTGTATTTAGTCTTTAATTAACACGATAGGGATGGTCAACTTGTTTCATAGTACTATTCTGAGGCCAGAAAGCTATTAATGTCATATTGCGATAAAAATATTTTCTGTCTGCAGTTTTAAAACAGTATCAAGTCCTCTTGATGCAGTTAAAGTCTACTAGAAGCATTTCCGGTCAGTTAGAAGCAAATTTTATGTTGTAAGTATTTCAAGTCTTTTATAAGTTGTATCAAGTCGTTTGGAAGCAAAACCAGTTTTCCAGAGGCAAAATCAAGTATTTTGGAAGTTATATCAAGTCTCCTAGAAGCAGTATCAAAACTTATGGAAACAGTTCAATTCTCCTGGAAGCATTTCAAATTTTCTGAAGTCATCTGGGGGCGCTTCTAGTCTTCTAAAAACAGTATTAAGTCTTTTGGAAGCTGTATAAAGTTTTCTAAAAGCAGTTCAAGTCTTCTAAAAGTACTTAAGGTCTTCCAGAAGTATCTAGTCTTTTAGAAGCATTTCAAATTTTCCATAGGAAATATCAAATCTTTGGAAATATTTTAAGTCTCCTAGAAGCAGTATCACGTCTTTTGGGAGCATTTCAAATATTTTAGAAACAATATCAAGTGTTTTGGAAACAATGTCAAGCCTCTTAGAAGCAGTATCAAGTCTTCTGAGAAACAGTTCACAGTCTTCTGGAAGCATTTTAAGATTTCTGGAAATATTATCAAGTCATCTGAAAGCATTTCAAGTCTTTTGACCTCAGTATCAAATCCTTTGGAAATATTTCAAGTCTTTCAGAGACAATATCAAGTCTTTTGGAAATATTTTAAATCTTCTAGAAACAGCATCACATCTTCTTTTTCTGGAAGCATTTCAAGTCTTTTAAAAGGCAATATCAAGTCTTTTGAAAGCAATTTCAAGTATCCTAGAAGCAGTATAAAGTCTTCTGGAAGCATTTGAACTCTTCTAGAAGCAAAATCAAATCATCTGGAGCATTTCAAGTCTTCTAGAAGCAGTATCATGTCTACTGGAAGCATTTCCAGTTTTCCAGAGGAAATATCAAAGCTTTTGGAAGCAATCTCAAGTATCCTAGAAGCAGTGTCAAGTCGTTTGGTAGCAGTTTAAGTCTTCTGGAACCATTTCATGTCTTTTGGAAGTAATATGAAGTAATCTGAAAAATTTTCAGATGTTAAGGAATATTCAGGAAATAGTATCAAGTCCCCTAGAAGCAGTATCAAGACAAGAATTATGTTAAATAAGCTAATTGCACTGGTCAAAACACAAACTGCAAGAAAATGCCAGGAATTTTAATGACAAAACTGTAACAGTCAGTGTTTTATAAGAAGTACCTAGTTCTTAATTGACAGTTTTTGCACTTCTGACATGATGACTTGATGTTTTGGTATCAAGATCAAATTTTATTAATAGTTTCTTGCCTTTCGCAATAAAAATATCTTCTGCCAGGTGTATTTAGTCTTTAATTAACACGATAGGGATGGTCAACTTGTTTCATAGTACTATTCTGAGGCCAGAAAGCTATTAATGTCATATTGCGATAAAAATATTTTCTGTCTGCAGTTTTAAAATAGTATCAAGTCCTCTTGATGCATTTAAAGTCTACTAGAAGCATTTCCGGTCCGTTAGAAGCAAATTTTATGTTGTAAGTATTTCAAGTCTTTTATAAGTTGTATCAAGTCGTTTGGAAGCATAACCAGTTTTCCAGAGGCAAAATCAAGTATTTTGGAAGTTATATCAAGTCTCCTAGAAGCAGTATCAAAACTTATGGAAACAGTTCAATGCTCCTGGAAGCATTTCAAATTTTCTGAAGTCATCTGGGGGCGCTTCTAGTCTTCTAAAAACAGTATTAAGTCTTTTGGAAGCTGTATAAAGTTTTCTAAAAGCAGTTCAAGTCTTCTAAAAGTACTTAAGGTCTTCCAAAAGTATCTAGTCTTTTAGAAGCATTTCAAATTTTCCATAGGAAATATCAAATCTTTGGAAATATTTTAAGTCTCCTAGAAGCAGTATCTAGTCTGATGTTGCCTCATGAAGTGCTGTGGAAAAATTTCAAATCTTCTAGAAGCAGTATCACGTCTTTTGGGAGCATTTCAAATATTTTAGAAACAATATCAAGTGTTTTGGAAGCAATGTCAAGTCTCTTAGAAGCAGTATCAAGTCTTCTGAGAAACAGTTCACAGTCTTCTGGAAGCATTTTAAGATTTCTGGAAACATTATCAAGTCATCTGAAAGCATTTCAAGTCTTTTGACCTCAATATTAAATCCTTTGGAAATATTTCAAGTCTTTCAGAGACAATATCAAGTCTTTTGGAAATATTTTAAATCTTCTAGAAACAGCATCACATCTTCTTTTTCTGGAAGCATTTCAAGTCTTTTAAAAGGCAATATTAAATCTTTTGAAAGCAATTTCAAGTATCCTAGAAGCAGTATAAAGTCTTCTGGAAGCATTTGAACTCTTCTAGAAGCAAAATCAAATCATCTGGAGCATTTCAAGTCTTCTAGAAGTAGTATCATGTCTACTGGAAGCATTTCCAGTTTTCCAGAGGAAATATCAAAACTTTTGGAAGCAATCTCAAGTATCCTAGAAGCAGTGTCAAGTCGTTTGGTAGCAGTTTAAGTCTTCTGGAACCATTTTATGTCTTTTGGAAGTAATATTAAGTAATCTGAAAAATTTTCAGATATTAAGGAATATTCAGGAAATAGTATCAAGTCCCCTAGAAGCAGTATCAAGACAAGAATTATGTTAAATAAGCTAATGTCTCAGTCGTAAATGATCTCGGCCAAATGCAGGATGTCATGTAAGACAATACTATGGATTGGATTTCAGTCGTAAGCAATTTTACATCAATCCAGATTTAAGCTAACTAATTGAAATACAGTAACAACGTGAATCTCTTGTGTGACTAAAATGATTACACATGATTTGATGACTTCCTACACAAACTTTTATTAGGTACTATAAAACATTGAAATTTCAAAGAATTCAGAAGATTCCAAAATAATTAATTTTCGAATTTTATTTTATTAAGAATATTTTAATAATAATTGATATAACAAAAAAGTTATAATATCCGTTTTTCTACTCAATTCAGATTAAGTCGGTGTCGTTTTTCTTCATAAATTAAACCTGCATCAGAAAATGTCTTTTTGAATAAACAGGACTTGCTGGTATAGTTAAGTATTGTTCAGCAATTTTACTTAAAATGGAAAATTTATGTTTGTTGGTATTCAAAGCTAGTGTCTAAGAACTCACTTAGAGAGTCCATACGGGGGGCTATGTTTTCTTATGAATCTGAATTGAATGAACCTGAAGTCTGAGTCTGGTTCAGATTATGAAGAAAATATTTATTTTATGGTACTGCCAATTCTTCCAACAAAAGAAGGAGAGAGAAGATATTGGGTTCGTTCAGTGAATAGAAAGAGGCGAATTTCACTGCCATATTTTAGATTATCCAGGGAATAGTTTAATGAGGTTTATTCCAATTCAGAAGGAAGGAACACAAATCTGATGAGTCATAGAACACTATGTGTCACTTCCTACTTTACTGCTCTAATGGATATCAGGATGACTGCGGATGCGACAGAACATGTGTTGTGTCTTATTTAATGCGACCTGTATCTCTGCTGACCAGATTTTCGTTGCGTTCAGTCACAATAAGTGACGTATATGTAGTAGAAAACCATTAACTCCATCTTACTTAAGAGAAGTCCCGATTTACGAAGAATGCGCAAAATGATTGGAATGAAGTGGATATATTTTCCCTAAGTATGGCTAAAACAATAATCAGGCCAAATTGTGTCCGAACGGAAGATGGTCGAAAAAACATTCGAAGCTTTTCCTTTGAAGGATCTGTGTCATAGTTCTGCAACAAATTTCAAAAACAAAGCCAGTCTAGTAGTGTATATCAATTCCTTCTCAAATCACCTGTAGAATATGGCGATCATTCAAACATTCCTATTTCAACAATTCTAAATCAAACAGTCCCAACTTGTTTTATTTCTACCTCAAATTTATCTGAACGGTTCATAATCTATTCTTCTCAAATAGTCTAAGAGTACTGACTAAATATGAAATTCGTTTACCTCCAAATTCAAAAGATTAAGTAGAACAGAAACTACTTAATCGTTTCAAATAGAAAAGATTAAAATTAAGCATGATTTTAAGTAACATGTAACAAATGCAGCACATTGCGTTTAATCAGATAAATGTGTTCCTGCATTAAATCCCACCATAGTAAATATGTTCAATCAACACCGACGCATCACAACACGATACGTCAGACCAATATAAATCTTACTTAACTTCTGCGAGTTTTTCAGCAGTAACGTTCTTAAGTTGCTCTCCAGAAGGTTGCTATAACATAATATTATATTATAACAAAATTATATATGAGTGGATAGATATGTTTGAATTGACAATCTCACACGCAATGAAAATTGTGTAGACAAGGTCTTTTGGACGCCATTTCTGGATTTGAATCATCTTTTGGTCTTTTGAAGAATCCTAATTGTATGAGCATTTCTGAGCGCAACTCTATGATATCTGGTTGATGAAACTGTTCTAGGTATCACATGTGATATAGCTGTGTAAAGCTTTAATAATTATTCAACAATTTCTCACTGGTTTAATTTTCAAAATTAATGCCCATTAATTCTGAGATATTCACTGAAATTATTCTTTCCTGTTTAAGTAGATGTTACAGAAGGTGATATGTTGAGTTTGAATCTTTTAATCAATTTATCATTGTTATATTTTCTCAACATCGTGTAGTAATAAATTTAAGAATAAAAATGTTGTATTTATTTAATTTTTTTCTACATGTTTCGAAGGCAGAATCCTCATAATCAGTAAAATCAGATTGGTTTTCTATTCTCATATGAAACTTGTTTGGATATGTCCATTTATATTGAAGCATTTTTAAGATGATTTAGTAAACGATGGCAAGTTTATCAAGACCTCTTTCTGTTCACTAACGATTTGGTTATCTATGGCGTTTACTTTGTCTATAGATCTGACAGGTTAGTCTCACTTAAATCATACCACAGGGTTGAGTTGTATAATTAATTATTGAGAGACAAGAAGGATGTACGCCAATAAGAAAGAGAAGGTAGGTTGAAAAATATGCAGACATAATTACCTTAATTCCAAAATACCTTGTGAAGAAAGGAAGTGAGAAAATAGTCAACACGAGAATAATGTTCTCTCTTTTGCTGAGAAGATGTAGCGAGAAGGAATAAACTGAATGGAAACACTGGAAGAACTGATCAATCCCATTTGAGTCGTACCACTTAGTTGGGTTGGGTTGTGCTCAATTGAGTTGAGCTAATTAGTTTAGAAATAATGCTGCATCTATCTACATCTTCCAAAAGACTTGACACTGCTTGCAAAAGATTTGATGTTGCTTCCAGAAGATATGAAATCAGTATCAAACCAGTATGAAGTTCTGCAAAATACCTCTGGAGGACTTGATACTGCTTTCAAAAGACTTAAGATACTCCTTGAATACTTGACACTCGCTATTGCTTGCGAGGACTTGATACTGTTTTTAAAAGACTTGAAATACATTCAGAAAATTCGGCATGCCTCCAGAAGGCTAGAACTGCTTCCAACGGATTTGATACTATATCTGGAAGACGTAATAGTGCTTCTATAAGTCTTGATATTAGTTCCAGAAGACTTAAAATTATTTCAGAAAACTTGTAGTGCTTCCAGAAGATTTGATATTGCTTCCAAGAGATTGAAAATGCTTCCAAAAAGTTTAATACTATTTTAGTTTATTAGACAAAATATAAAATGTTAAGGTAAGTAGTCCACAATCTATTACTTAAAGACTAAATACTGTTGAAAGAAGACATTTGCATTGTAAAAGGCAAGAATAGTAAGTTTTTAAGATTTATTAGTAAATTAATAAGACTTTGCTTTCAAAATATCAAATACTCTTGACATACAAAGTGTTCATGTTTTTCTGTTTGTAAAACTATAAACATTGGTAGCAAAAGAAATTTCAATATCCATACGGATTATCAAAAACCGACGCCTATATAGATGCTTTTATTATATTCAACAATTTTTGTGGATTTAGAAAGTTAATTTTTTAAAACAGAGTTTTTAACGAAAATCGAATTATTATTTGTCTTTATCTGGCAACCTTGTTATTTTTAAGCATTCTCTCATACAAGTCTGGTATGATTTTCTCATTGAAGTACGTCCTACCAGGAATAGTACATTGCAGCAAACCATTATTAATCAGACGTTTAAATCCGATTTGATGATCGACGATGGAAAGTGGCTCATATTACGGATATTATCTACAGCGATCATTTCAGTACGTTGAATAATAATGGCGAATTAATCGACTATTAGCTATAGGGAATTGCGGTTACTCTGTATTCGATTATTCGCTATAACAACTATTCGTGGCATCTCTATGTTAAACACATTCGATTTTAAAGGATTACAAAGAAAAAAGGTAAGCGGCGTTAAATTAGGGGATATCAGAGCCCACCTCACAGGATCGTTTGTATCAATCCATCTTCCTGAAAATGTACGATCCAAATAGTGAATTTACGACCTGTGTGTTTTATGGAGATGCACCATTTTGTTGAAAATATATCGTTCTTTTTAAAACGTCTGAAAAATCATTCAGAAGTTCAAGTCAATTCAAAATTTCATTGATTTAAAGTTCCATTGACCATAAAAATTGATTCTTGATTTGTATAGTCCATCTAAGCTTGTCTTGAGACCAATATTGATTATTTTGTTTCCATACTATTCAAACAAGTTTCATGGCATCATAGAATATTAATCAGAAAGTTGTCTCTTTCAGCCAAAATTGAAGATTCAGTCAAGATCTAAAGCTTGCGGATATCGTTAATATACTTAAAATTACTTCTTAAATTTACGTAAAAATACCTCAAAACCTCAACCTATTCCAGAGATAACTCGCTATATGAAATATATTTTTATTTTATTTTTCAATCCTTTAGCGAGATTTAATACACTTCTAAAACTTTTCCACTAAACTGAAATTGACGGGATAACAAAACTAAACCAATCTATATAATAGTTTGTACTTCGTAAACGTACTTTCATCAATATCGAGATTACGTCGTTTCAATTTTTACATGTTAATTATTTTCAATTAATTATTTTTAGACCAATCATCACTTTTATCATATTCGAGGATGATCCTAAGTACAAACAATCGATAATCTTGTTTACATAGCCATTCAACAAGTTTCCCACACATTATAATTACGTGTCATAAGTAATTGATTGCCGTAGCCTAAATCCCAAGTGAGGTTCCGCGGAAAATTCAATCAATCATTCTTAAGACTGTTCATTCACAGCTTTAATAGGTCTATATGAAAAAACAAAAACAATATCCGACGTTTTAGTAAGTAATAAAAATTAATTTCGAAAAAGTTTGTGGGAAAACTATCGCCAATACGTCGTTTATTTTCTTAAAATTATTCATTTGTTTGTGTAGGTTACATTGGAGAAGACTCGAGAGAAACGAAAAGTAAACTCAGCGAGATGCCGGAAATACACTCCGGAAGAAGGTCGTGAACTTTAACAAGACCTCAAAACTAACTTTACGTGTAAATAACCGGAGGGAATAATGGATCTATAACTTAAAAGTTTTACTATGAATGATCTTGTTATTCTAGTTTAAGTTAATTTTGACATTTTAGTTTTAAATCGTCGTGAAATCCATTGGATTAACTTTGAGTTAATTATGGCAAGTTTTGTATGCAACGGAAGCGTCAACACTTTAATTGGATTGCAGTTCAGAATCTAAAATTTTCCTTAAAATTCAGTTAATAATTTTTAATGTAATGTTAGTGAATGATCTATTTTGACGTTGAATTCCTTAAATTAAGACCATCAGCGCAAAAGTAATGTAAGTTGATGTATGTTTTAGTGTAACATACATTCTTTACATAACCAACTATCGATACAAAAGTCGAGTAAGTCACATTTTGTTAATAACAGTTGGAATTTTTGAAGAATTTGTATTATGTTTAGATATATTTCTGGACAAGACTAAAAAAATAGCTTACAAATATATACAGATTGGAATACCTCGTATAAGTCTATTTATTGCTTGCAGCATACTTAGTCTACAGGCAGAAGAGTAAATACTGGTGGCAGAATATTCAAACTACTAATTATGTCTAAATATCATCCTGATACAGACTGCTAATAAATATCTAGATAAGAATCGACTTATTCTGGAAGCCTATTTACTACTTGTAGCACACTTAATTTCATTGATAGAGGACTAAATCATGCAGGCAGAAGACTAATTATTGCTAAAGGTTGCTTCCTGAAAAAGTTGAAAAGTTGCTAATATATATTTACAGCTGAAAACACCTCGTAAAGGTACTGTTGATAAGATTAGATATCTGTATGCCACTAATCTGAAGTTGGTACATACTTGAAAAGAATAGTTACTTCTTGTCGTATTTTAGTCAGTGTTTAAAAAAAACTGAATATTGCTGGCAGAAAATTAGATACTCCTAATAACGGACTAGAACATTGTTGGAAAAGGCTAGATACTACTAAAAGAAATGTGGATGCAAGAGTAGTTTGCAGAAATCATCTTAGTTTTTGTAGTATATTAGATACTACTGATAAAAAACTATTAGAGTTGATTAACTTGATATTGTTAGCAAAAGATGTAGTCTTTTGCTGAAGAGATCTATATATAGAATGTTCGCAAAAGACTTAATTTTGAACTAAAATTAGAACTATCAGTAGGACTAACACTAGATCTAAAACTAGAAACTTTCGGGTTTTGCCGTGCGTTTTTTGAAAAAATGTTTGACGTTTCGGATGCCATGTTGCAACCTTCTTCAGAAACTGGTTCTAACTGACAAAATCGGGGATCGTAAAACAATATATAGGTCGAAAAACTAATTAATAATTAATTTATATTAATTACAAGCTAATTACTAACTAATTACTGCGTCGCGTCCGGTTTGGGAGTCGTGTTTGTCTTCACCACCATCTTCCATATTCTGCTGAGTTCCCAGCCATCTTCTCTGTTGACGTTGTTTTTATGTCGGTGGATTTCTATGGCTTCTCTTGTCAGCCGTTGATGATATTTATTATTCCTAGCCAGAACCTTTGTTTTGTCGAAGTTCATTCGGTGTCCCTCCGAATGGCAATTTTCCGCAACCGCCGACTGTTGAATTCCTCAGACTCACATCCCTCTCGTGTTTCTTGATACGGCATTCGATGTTTCGTCCGGTTTGGCCAACGTAAAACTTCCCACAACTACATGACAGCCGATAGACACCCGCTCCTTTGAATACAGGTAGCTTGTCCTTGGCTACCGGGAGTGTATTCCGAATTTTGGTGACCATTCCGTATCGCACCACGATGTCGTTTTTCTTGAGGTGTCTTGCAATTCGTTCCGTTACACCGGAAATGTAAAGAAGACAGATGAAACCAGGTGGTTCTGTACTTGCTGCAGCTTCTTCTCCCTGCTTCCGCTGCTTGGTGGCTCGATTGATGTCCTTTAAACTATATCCATTTTTCTGTAGTACGTTCCGTAGAAACCGTTCTTCCTTCTTTAGGTTATCTCCTTTACATATTCTTGCTGCTCTCTGAAACAAAGTGCGAATTACGGACCTCTTCTGTTGGGGATGATGGTGTGATGTTGCCTCTAAGTACCTATTGGTGTGGGTTTTCTTTCGATACACCCCCAGTTCCACATCAACTGCTTGGCGGATTCTGTTTCCATGGTAAGTTTGATCATGGGATGTTGAGCGTTTAGATGACCTAGAAATTCAAAGAGGCGTTCCCTACCATGTTGCCATACCACAAAAGTGTCGTCCACATATCGGAGCCATAGCTTTGGTTTCCTTTAGCTCTTCTTCAGAGCATTTTCTTCGAATAATTCCATGTAAAAGTTAGCTATCACCGGCGACAAAGGAGATCCTATGGCTGCCCCCTCAAACTGTTCGTAAAACTCTGCTTTCCAACTGAAATATGTCGACGATAAACATAATTCCACAAAATCTGGCACGTACTCTGGCAATCCCTCCGGAATGACTTTTTGGCGAAGACCGTCTACCGCAACATGGCATCCGAAACGTCAAACATTTTTTCACAAAACGCACGGCAATACCCGAAAGTTTCTAGTTTTAGATCTAGGGTTAGTCCTAGTGCTAGTTCTAGTGATAGTTCTTGCGTTAGTGCTAGTGTTAGTTCTAATTTTAGTTCAATTAACACCGGTCGTGAAAGCCATCGTACTTATAGACTTAATTTTGCTGGAAAAACACTTGATTCTTCTGAACCAAGACAAAATGCTTGATGAGGATCGTTAACTGGTTAACTGATTTTTATGTATTGGAAAATTTTGGCATTTTCAATGCATTGTTGTTCTCATTAGTTACAATGATGAATAAATGAAGAAGTTACACCGGATGAGAGGAATTAAGAAGAAATAAAACACACATATCATTTATTAAGGTGGTATTAAGGTGAAGGTGGTGTTTTTTTAGGTGTGTAAAAAATAGATCCTAAGTACGTTTGAAGTTTTTGATGGACTTGTAACTAGTGTTGAAGCATGAAAGTATTCAAAGTGTTCAAAAATAGCTAAAACAACGCCAGGCAAGAATTAAAAAAATGATATGATCTTGGCAAAATCATAAAAACCCTACCTACCTCCATGTTGTATACAGGAATGGTGTATTATAAGACACAGCTTTTAACTTTTTGCTTTGGAAGTTACAATATAGGGACAAATGATGTCTACATATTTGTTTTAGACAAATCTGACTCTTTGCGAGGACCCCAAGAAATTGGATTATGTTCGCTTTACTTTTTTGAAAATTTTGTGATTACTAAAAAAGTAGTTATGTATTTTGGTCAATATGGGGGATAAACTAGAAACATAAATATATCGTTATGTTAGTATGTTGTAGTTTACTATTGAAGAAATATTAAACATACATTTTTGGTTAGTAGATATTTATATTTACCATGTGACCAAAATTTTGGTCTAATAGAAAAAAATAAAAAATTCTTCAAAGAAATATACATTCCAGATTCAGGAATGTAGAAGATAATACCAATAAGTGTAACAGATTTTTTTCTTTTTTAATTTTTGGAAAAAGTGGTTAAAAAATTTATTGACTAAAATTCTTTAAGTCATCTAATGTCAATATCAATAAGGATTCTAGAAATGAAAATGTTTTCTTTAACGAAGTCAGTGTTAAAGAATGGCAGTCTATGTCCAAAACACAACTATATGCATTGGAAAAATCAACGGTAGGTGAAAAAAAGAAAAAGACCTTATTTGCCAGGTTGTCGCATGGTTTGGTTTTCTCAAGTCTATGTTCTCAGTCATTACTGCTACATAGGATTTGTAACTCGAACTATTAAGTGCTTACATTATTGCGAATATGTGTACGCACTTTCATGGATCGTGTGACAGTTCTACGGCCTTTATTGGTTTCTTTGTGTTTTTGCATTTTTCCAAATTTGAAATATGGATGAAGCGGGAGTTACTTCAATTTAGAAACGACATAGAATCATTGCGGAAAGGTTTACGTTATTATATTTGGTTTGTGCTATTTCTGCTATTGACAAACATACGTCTATGATATTAAATATCATAAACGCTTCATAGTCACTGTTCCTGTAGGTTCTAATGGAATTGCAAATAAATGCGATTTCGTCCCATCGCTACAACGTTGTCATGAGTATGCGAAAATTACACCTCAAAAACCATGCTTAATTCTTCTTGATAATCAGGGTTACCACCTTAGCATACAGAAGCTAAACTTTGCTGAATCGAATAATATCATTATGTTATCATTCTGCCACTTCACCGCTGATTGAATGATTAAGATCCGTAATTAAGAAATTGTTAGTCCATTAAAAAATTTATGATTTTTTTATGACATTTATCATTTTCCACAGCTCGTTTCTTGCGCATATTTACTTGGGATGATTACGATTAATCGTGCCATCTTCAGCAAAGTGGATTTTACACCAAGTTATGTCACCGACAGAAAGCAGCCTGAAGTAGAGAAACCTCCAGAAAAACCATTTGAACATCAACCACGATCTAGTAAGTTATGCAAACTTCTTGTCACAAATAGAAAAAACAGTCGAAAAACAATAACAGAAAGGTTAACAGATACCCCAGTCAAACGAAAACTGGCATAACAGAATTTTTCAATCTGCTGTAGGACAAAAAAAACAAAGAAATGTTTGTTCAAAAAACAGACATTAACTGTTTTAACTGTTAAGTAAGAAATAACAAATAAGAAGGAGAATCTCTAATGTATTAATATTAATGGCCCTTATTATTCTGGTCTATTAAGCTTTAAATGATATCTTTTTATTTGAATAACTTCTAACCAAACCCAAAGTTCATGATAATTAACCCAGTGTATGAGTCGGTTGCAAGAAAGATTTGCTCAGGTAAAAAAATAAGTATATTTTTTTAATAATCCTTCATAGCTTTGATCTTAAAATTGCAGGATAATAGAGTTAAGGGTAGGTTATTAATAAAAGGGCTAACTATAAATTCTGCGTCATAAAAAATTCGAAAGTAAAAACATTTCAAGACTTTCAAAGATAATATAAAGCCTTCTGCAAGCACTTCAAGTTTTCTGCAAGCAATATCAAGTTCTCCAGGGATTATACTAAATCTTATCGAAGCAGTTCATAAGAGTTTTCAGGAAGCATTTCATGTCCATTAGAAGCAGTGTCAAGTATTTCCGAGGCAGTACCAACTATTTTGGAAGCATTTCAAATCTTCTCAAAGTAATATAAAACCTTCTGAAAGCATTTCAAGCCTTATGGATGCATTTTAAGTCATCTGAACACATTCCAAGTCCTCCAAAGATAATATCAAGTCCTCTGCAAGCATTTCAAGTTCTCTTGAAGCAGCATCAAGTCTTCTGGAAGCACATCAAGCTTTTTAGCGATAATATCAAGTCTTTTGAAAGCATTTCAGGTCTTCTGCAAGCAATATCAAGTTTTCTAGAAGCAGTATCAAGTCTTCCAGAGATTGTAGTAAATTTTCTAGAAGCAGTTCAAGTCTTCTGGAACCATTTCAAGTGATTGCGAAGCTGTATCAAGTATTCCAGAGGCAGTACCAACTCTTTTGGAAGCATTTCAAATCTTCTAGAAGCAGCATCAAAATTTCTGGAAGCATTTCAAATCATCTGAAACCATTTCAAGTCTTCCAAAAACAATATGAAATCTTCTGAAAGCAGCAGTAAACCTTTTGGAAGCAATATCAAGTTTTCTAAAGGCAGTATTAAGTCTTCCAGGTATTGTATTAAATCTTCTCAGTTTAAGTCTTTAGGGAGCATTTCAAGTAGTAGTGTATCAAGTATTCCAGAGACAATATCAAGTCTTCTGGAAGCGTTTCAAATCTTTTAAAAGCAATAGTAAGTCTTCTGAAAGCATTTCAAATCTTCTAGAAGCAGGATTAAGCCTTTTAGAAGCAGTTCAAGTTTTCTGTAAGTATTTCAAGTCTTTCAGAGACAATATCAAGTCTGGATGTATTTCAAATCTTCTAGAAGCAGCAGTAAGTCTTATAGCAGCATTCAAAGCTTTTTGGAATCATTTCAAGCATCCTGAAACCATTTCAAGTCTTCGATACACAATATTAATTCTTCAGGATGCTTCTGATATAGATACATCATCAACACCAAAACTATTACCAAAAGAAAAAGGAAATGTGTGGTGTATATAAGATCCAATGCCCAACTTGTGATGTCAAACATTGGTCAAAGAGATCGAAACTTATTTATTAGATTTAAGGAACATTTAAATAAACCATCTTCAGCTGTTTTAAAACACATCGAAGAACTATCCGGCCATTTTTTAAGCTCCAGCCGGCTACCGGGTAATTAGTAAGTATCCAGTTTAGTCCGGATATAAAGGACTATTTTCCTTATACTAATGTTCATTAAGTATAGCAACGATTTAAAGTTGAGATTTAAGTATTTCTTTGCACACATCGCAAAGACACTTTTCGATTAAAAGTTGTTGTCAATTTTATTCTTGACAATATTGCTATAATATTTATTATTATTTATTATCTCAAGAACGAATGGAGGTATTCAAGGTTTTCTTCATGATGTTTAAAACATGTACTTTATGTTTTCATTCGTCATAATCGACGGATTAAAAAAAATAATAATTCAGTTGGAATTGTAAAATCAGCCGTGGATTCTTAAGGTGTTTAAATTTACTTAAGAATTTCAGGTAGTGCAGATTTTCCAATCTTTTGGTTATCTATCTTCTGGCCAAGTAGATACGCTTAACAACAAACTTCATAATTCCAGAATAGGTAACAACAGAAGCTAGGAATTCGTTTTGCAAATTTCTTTAGTAAGGGATTTGCTAAAGATGTATTAATCTTTACTTTGAGACATGCAGGAGTTGGATCACAAAATACTACGATTTCATGAGTTATAACCAATTTTGTTAGAGATTGAGAGAAGACATGAACCGTTGTAGAAGAGACTCCACGTATGATGTAATCTTTTCACTACTTTAAATATTAATTGCAGATTTTTCATGGATTGTTGATGAAATGAGACAAATAGAAGAAATATATCTAGTTGTTTCGGTATCTTATTAGTTTGTCAGACAACGTTTTTTTAAATACACCAATATAAACCTAAACATCCAACTCAATGTGTGGACAAAAAAATTCATTTTAACCAAATGGACGAAATTTAAAGATTTATTTTTAAGACATTAAAGTCGGTCTAAATTTACTTTAAAATCCTTTTCATTTCATCGTGACATCTTAATTAGTTCTTGGGATACGATTGATTAAAACCTGAAACGCTCGGCTAAACCTGAAACATTCTAGTCGAGGTCTAGTTATTTCTAATTTTAATTAGTATTCAACGTCGACGTCACGAACGGGCCTACGAGTTGTGCATCTATTTGCGGGATGAAGTTCTTTGAGATTTTACCGTGCTTCATATAAACATAAAGCCACATAGACATGTAGAAAGAACGCAACGGAGCGGATAGCTACTCGAATGTTTGTTCATTAAAATTATTCATAAAGCGGACATTTCCGTTATGTCCAAGTTTTACTGTACTAATATAAAATATTGATTTTAAAAATCATTGCAAAACATCCTCTATTACAAAAGAAATCTGATTGTATTGCATCAATATTTTTGTCCTATAACAAGACGAATTTTTATGTCTCGTATCAAACTTGTTAGTACACCGAATCAAATTTTAAAGGATACCTTACATTTTTACAATGTTCGACAGGTCATATTTTTTTGATGCATCGCGTTGTCGAGCTGACATCAAACGTTATGATCGATAAAAGCACGAACAGGGCACCACGATAATGCTCGTACATTAATCCGATTTATGTCAGCTATAACCGCGTTCGAAGGCTTTTTATACCAGACGATCCTGTTATTAATGCCATTATTGTTTACGCACGATTTATACACTAATTTTTACATCAAAATCAAAACGTACGTTAGCAATACGTTTACTCGGATTTACGGAAGAAACCGTTTTCTTAAATCAAGTAGATTGACTTTAATCCGACTTGGGCTATCTACGAAATCTATCCGAGCTAATTGGCTAAAATGCTCAATTGTTTGAACAGAACGGGTTTATTTTGTGGAAAATTGTATATCAAAGAAATACCATTCTATCTAAACGAGAAGTAGTAACATAAAGGTAAAAGGTTTGCTCGTTAACTCAAAGTATTGGCAAACGAATACACGATAAAGAGAAATGTGGGTTTTGAATTTCGCAAGGTTGCCGGCTTTGTTTTAGGGAAAGGTTACGACATGAGAACCTTAACTTGTACGTCCGCACTATTTGGGTTCGTTTGGAAAAGTGGTGAAGGTAGTAAAAGTAAAATGTGGTTATATATCCGGAATAAAATTTGTAAACAAGCATGTTGCTTCAATTATTTTGGTAATTTTTGAATTTATCAATTAATCGTTGATGGTTAATAAGCGAACTGTTATTTCATGATTGCGATGCAATTTAGTTTCCCAGTTAGACCGAAAACCGTACGAGCGAAAATCGAATTAATTAAGCTAATGGTAGTTAACGCAGCGTTTGTTCGTTTCATGCGTTATAATAGGTTCGGGATGCCGCTTAGATTACATACAGATCATTTTCAACGCGACACAGAGAGCTGAATGTATTTTTTTAATTTTGCCAATTATTGTTAACAACGAGTTAGCTTACAGAAAAAAGCTTTTTAAACGATGCTAGAACCTAAATTGAGGACGTCGGCACAAAGCAGGGATTTTAAATTTGGTAAATATATTTTATCTTGAATTCAACTTCTTTTGTGAACATTTAATTGTTTAGTTAACAATATGTAAGTCCTTAACATCTGGCCGACGCCGGATACTTAACAACTATCTGGTATCCAGTAGTGCTGGGCAAAGTGTCGATACTTGTCGATGGTATCGATATCTAGCTTGATATGGATACTCGATACCCGCAAAGTATCGGTATCGAAGCATCGAAAGTATCAAACTATCGCAAGTATCCAAAGTGTTGAAGTATCGAAAATTCTTTTTTATAATAATAATAAAGTTTAGTCCAAAGAAATGTGTGTACAATAGTCAACAATACAAGAAAATACCAATAATATTCATTAAAAATGCAATTTAAATATTCCTGTACTCAATACAGGAGGAGCGAGGAGTGTTGTAGTAACAATCGCTTTACTTTTCCTTTGAAGATGGGTAAAAAATTTATAATTTTTATAAATTCTATAATGCACAACGGCAACCCAGAATATGCTACTCTCACTTTATTGTATAATTTTATGCACATATAATTACTACTTTGTTGTGTTCTCTTGATGCCGTAGTGTGGTATGACGATCCTGTTCATCTATCTAGTGTCGATATCACTATGAGATGAATTAATGGACAATTAATGTTTAGTTCCTTTTGCTGGATTAAGGCTTGAAATTTTGAGGCGATAATTTAAACATTTCGATGTCATATTGAAGTATGGAATTAAATTGGCTGAAGCTGTTATGAAACTGCTAAATTGCTGTGACAAACTTTTTTGTAGCGTGTACTGTATGTGAATTTCATTTCAGATATTAATAATTGTATTAAGTCTTAGCTTATTGCCGGCGAACCACTCTTTCGCTTCCAGCTCGACTTCGTCGGGATCTTTTGAGGAGTTCCTGTCTGTGTCTTAATGTCACAAACAGCGAAGTATCATCAGCAAAACGGTATGTCAAATCAACCGTCAAGTTTGGTGTTAAGTCATTGATATAGATCAGGAACAAAATCGGACATAGAACAGATCCCGGTGGCCTATCTGCCTTATTGCCAAAAATTTTCCTTTCCAATAAACCATTTGTGTTCTATTGTCGAGATATGTCTTGAAGAGTGAAAATGAAGTACTTAGTTTAGCGGGCAAAATCCTGGTCGACGTACTCAAAATCCTTTGTTAGATCGCAGCATTTGAGTAGTGCTTCTTTCTTTTTTGATAGCATTTGCTATCAGTTATGATCTGTTAGAGAGAGAAATCAATCAGTCCTTTATGAGTCGTTCAAAGACCTTGGATACTGCGTTTACAGTATATTTAAAGGAGTGATTCTACATAAAAAAATATTGCGAGAAATTCATGAGATATGTCTTAAAATGTTTTAAAGAAACAAAGATACATTGAAGATAACATTCAATATGTAGTTATTCCTTAATATTTCAAAACCCGTTAGCGTAAAAACATGAAATTTACTTGGAGTACTATAATCAAAAAAAAATTATCAATAATATATGGGGGGAAGAATGGTTAGGGTTATAGCCGCCGGTTTTTGAAAGTACGTATGGGTACTGGGTACTAAAAATCTTGCATCTATGGTTTGTTTACAAAGGAAATGTCTTCCGTCAGCAATGTTTAGAGTTTTACAAGCAGTATTTAGTCTTAAACAGCTTTTGTGTTAATTTTAAAATATTTATCGACTGTTAAAGTCCTGCTATACAAAATGAAATGCTACAAAGTATCTGAGACACCTCTATATGTTACAAAAACGTTTAAGCATTCCAATTAACATTAAATATTGACCATAGACGCCGGTTTTTGAATTATTGAAAAACCTGAATTGGGAAAAGACTCAAACGAAGAATGGAAAGAAAAAAATGGATGGTTCTCAAACAAAGGTTGGAAAACGCCCATCTATCTGGTGTCTATGATTGGTTTGCAATGAAAATGTCTTTTGTCAACTGTGTTTACTATTTTACAAGCAGTATCCTGCGTTTAATTGGCAGTTCATAAACTTCTACATGATGATTTTGTATCTATCCATTTTGACTTCTTCATGGCTTCTACCGTTTGTTAATTTCAAATATAAGTAAAAGTGGTATCACGTCTTCTGGAAACTATATCAAGTCTTATATAAACAGTGTTAAATCTTCCAGGGGCACTAGCAATTTTTTCAAGATATAGTATGCTATAATAGCATATTAAAATTATCATGCTCTAAAAGCTTATTAAAGGTATGTGTTGTCTACTTTGAAAGCTAACTATTAAAAGTATTTCCCATTTTCTGACACTTTTTTAAAAATCAAATGTTATTAACAGTATGTCGCTTTTTGCAATAAAACTGTCTTTTGTCAGCAACCTTTAATTAACAGTTTTTTGGACTACTTACATCAAGATTTTGTACTTTGTTCAATAGTACTTAATATTTTCGAAACAAACTTAATCTAAGCAATATCCAGCCGTTTGGAAGTATTTCAAATCTTCTTGAAGCAATATCGCCTATCAAATCTTCCAGGGGCAAGATTATATATTCTAGAAATATTTCAAGCCTTCCACAGGCAATATCAAGTCTTCTGGAAATATTTTAAGTCTTCTAGAATCATTATTAAATATTGAAAGTATTGGAAATCTTCTGGAAACCTTTTAAGTATTCTAAAAGCAGTGTCAAATCTTCCACAGGGAATATAAACTGTTTTGGAAACATTTCAGATCTTCTAGAAGTAGTTCAAGTATTCTAGCGGCAATTTTAAGTATTTTGAAAGCATATCAAGTATTCTACAATTAGTATCAAATCTTCTAGATACAGTGTCAAGTCTCCTAGGAGCAGTATCAAGTCTTTTAACAATTTTCTTTCGAAAGAATTCCCAAATATGCCAGAAATAACATCCATATGTTGAGTTGGGAAATTTTGCTTATAAATGATTTTTTGAGTTTATCGTTATATTTAATGGTTGGATTATTGTGAATCTGTGTAATATTATGATTAGAAAAGAGGTTATCGATTTGTTTGAATAAAATCTATTTTAACGGTTTTGTGATCCATTGTTTTCGTTGTAAAGTTTTAATAATGTAAAAATCGAAAAAAGTATTTATTATTAAAACGACGTATTTAATTGATAAATTTAATATTTATTTATTTCAATCCTGAAATAACAGTGAAATGATATTTACTTGATAATGAGGTTATATTGATAATTAATATATTAATTATATATTAATAACAATTAATTATATATTAATAATTATTTTAGAATCCTCCGGAGAAGAGTGATAAGGTCGAAACATGTCAGGATTGAAATAAATAAATATTAAATTTATCAATTAAATACGTCGTTTTAATAATAAATACTTTTTTCGATTTTTACATTATTAAAAAATCTATTTTGTTCAACACAACAATGCCAGCTACCTTGTTTACATTAGTGATCATTAAATTGTTATGAGTAACTATTTTATTAAATTAGCAAATCTTATTAAAACTATCTTTGTGAGAAAGAGTGTCTTTAACTTTTAACTTATAATTATGGTAAGTACAAAAACATATTTGAAAATGATTGTGATAACAGTTTTATAGCAAAACCGACTGCTTTATGAGGTTCGTCAATCTATCGTATCTCGAGAATTAATTCAGGTATGCCAACAAAGCAAATTTAACGGTTTATACCATACGTATAAAACGTATGTATACTATACGTGCGATACATCATTTGGAAGCTAAAAATGTGCTCTTTTTAATAACATCATAATCAGCTATATCTTGTGTTAAAAAAATACAAGTTTGTCTTATACCTCAAAAATTATCAACTATATTTAAAATTTTTCAACGGCAGTATATTCTATTTAAAAATGTATCTTAAGAATGTATTAACCGCTTTAGAAAAACGGTTAACTTTTCTTCAATTTCAAAAATAAACGGATCAGGGTCATTTTTTGAAATGGAGAAAATATGACTTGGCTATAACTTAAAAACAAAAGAAAATAGAGGTTTTGTCTTTGCGGGATTGAATATTTTTCTGAAAAGGAGACCGGGACATAGCACCTATTTTTTAGTATCTCTTATAGTTTCCGAGATACCCTATAATAACACAAATATTTGGCCACCCTGTACAATTGCCAGTTTCAGCTACATTAGTTTTATATTATATTCAAGTATCCAATATATTCCGAATTAGAAGTGTATACGGATATATATTTTAAAGAAATTTTTTGGGAGTTAGTACGTACTTTCCTTAGAACAAGACGATACTTAAATATCTCAATTTATTTTGAGTTATCTGTTGAGAATATTTTTGAGATATTTAAAAGCATGTTGAGAAATCATAAACAATTGATTGATAATTCTTAAGATACCTCGATATTTTTTTTATAGTTTATAAAGGAAAATATGTATTTTCTTTAGATCGAAATGATACTTGAATATCTCAATCCGTTTCTGAGAGATATAGTTTTGAATTCAAATAAAATTTGCAACATTGCATTTAAAATAACAATTTTCTTAACCATTTTGGAAAAATCGTAAAGAATCGAATTCCTCAGATATCTTGATGATTTTTTTTGTAATTTATAAAGGAACGTATGCATTTTCTTTAGAATAATACGATACTTAAACATCTCAAGTCATTTTTGAGATATTAAGTTTTGAATTCAATCTAAATTTATAAGATTGCATAAAAATAGCAACTTTCATAATTATTTTTAAAAAATCGTAAAAATCAAATTCCTAAGATATGTTTATGATTTTTGTTGTTTTTTGTTGTTGTTTTTGTTGTAGTGTTGTAGTTTAATCAGTATAAAACGGCACTTAAATATCTCAATGCATTTTTGAGATATCAAATTTTGAATTCATCCTAAATTTGTAGCATTCCTTGAAAACAACACTTTTCTTAATCAGCTTTGAATAATTATAAAAAATTGAATTTAAGATTTATTTAAGTTTTTATTTATTTATTTAAGTTAGGATTTTTCGGTTTACCAATTAATATTTTCAATGTGGGTAAAAAATATATTACAATTTGGCTTGTTTGTACTTTAAACGGCTTTATTAACCATAGAAATTTAGACTGACTAGTTTCGACCACAGGCCATCCTCAGAAACTAGAAAAAAGAAAACAACAAGAATGAAACAAGAAAACAAATTGTTCTATAAAAATAAATATCACATCAAATTTAAATAAGCATAAATGTTGGTTATCAGTTATTTAAAATTCAGACATACGTGTTAGATATTAAAATTAAAATTAACAGAGTAGAAATAAGAACGATCTGAACAAAGAATATCACAGAGGTATCAGAGAGTATCATTTTTGTGACAATTTTCTTAATAATATTTAAAAAATCGTAACAAATCGAACTCTTGATATGTCTTGATGATATTTTTGTGATTTATAAAACAACGCATGCATTTTCTGCATAACAAAGCAATACGTCAATATCTCAAAAAGTTTTTAATATATCAAGTTTTGAACTCAACCTAGATTTGTAGTAAGAATAACAATTTTCTTATAATTTTTGATAATCGTAACAGATCGAATTTGTATGATATATAAACGAATTTTTTGTGATTTATTAAAAAAACCTTCGTCAGATCGAAACTATACTTTAATATCTCAATTAATTCTTGAGATATCAACTTTGGTACTCAACCTAAATTTGTAGCATTTCAAAACAATAACAATATTTTAATCATTTTTGAGATATCATAATGAATTTTTTTGTAGTTTCCAAAGGAAAGTATGTAGTTTTTCAGGAACTAAACCATACTTGAGTATCTCAATTCGTTTTAGAGATGAACTCAATCTAAATTGGTAGCATTTCATAAAAATAACAATTTCCTTAATCTTCTTTGAAAAAACGCAAAAAATCGAATTGTTAAGATATCTTGATGTGTTTTTTTGTGATTCCTAAAGGAAAGTATGTAGTTTTTCGAGAACTGATCCATACTTGAGTGTCTCAATTCATTTTTGAGATATTATGTGTTAAACTCAACAAAAATTTGTAGCATTGCATATAAATAATAAATTCCTTAATCATTTTTGAACAATCGTAACATATCAAATTCTTTTGATATCTTAATGATTTTGTTTGTGGTTTATAAAGAACAGTATACATTTTCCTCTGATAGAAACAATGCTTTAATATCATAATTCGTTCTTGAGATATTAAGTTTAGTACTCAACCTAGATTTGTAAGTTGTAAATTTGTAATTACTTTGATCATTTTTGAAAAATCGAATTTTTAAGATATCATCATGATTATTTTTGTGATTCTTAAAGGAAAGTATGTGGCTTTTCGATAACTAACCTATACTTGAGTCAATTCGTTTTTGAGATATCCAGTTTTGAATTCATCATAAATTTATGGCATTTCATAAAATTAAAATGTTTTTAATCAGCTTTGAAAAATCGCAAAAAATTCTTAAGATATCATAACGAATTTTTTTGTAGTTTGAATTCGTTTTTGAGATATCAAGTTTTGAACTCAACCTAAATTGGTAGCATTTCATAAAAATAACAATTTCCTTAATCTTCTTTCAAAAACGCAAAAAATCGAATTGTTAAGATATCTTGATGAGATTTTTTTTGTGATTCCTAAAGGAAAGTATGTAGTTTTTCGAGAACTGATCCATACTTTAGTGTCTCAATTCATTTTTGAGATATAAAGTATTGAACTCAACAAAAATTTGTAGCATTGCATATAAATAATAAATTCCTTAATCATTTTTGAAGAATCGTAACATATCAAATTCTTTTGATATCGTAATGATTTTGTTTGTGGTTTATAAAGAACAGTATACATTTTCCTCTGATAGAAACAATGCTTTAATATCATAATTCGTTCTTGAGATATTAAGTTTAGTACTCAACCCAGATTTGTAAGTTGTAAATTTGTAATTACTTTGATCATTTTTGAAAAATCGAATTCTTAAGATATCATCATGATTATTATTGTGATTCTTAAAGGAAAGTATGTGGCTTTTCGATAACTAACCTACACTTGAGTCAATTCGTTTTTGAGATATCCAGTTTTGAATTCATCATAAATTTATGGCATTTCATAAAATTAAAATGTTTCTAATCAGCTTTGAAAAATCGCAAAAAATTCTTAAGATATCATAATGAATCTTTTTGTAGTTTGAATTCGTTTTTGAGATGTCAAGTTTTGAACTCAACCTAAATTGGTAGCATTTCATAAAAATAACAATTTCCTTAATCTTCTTTGAAAAAACGCAAAAAATCGAATTGTTAAGATATCTTGATGAGATTTTTTTGTGATTCCTAAAGGAAAGTATGTAGTTTTTCGAGAACTGATCCATACTTGAGTGTCTCAATTCATTTTTGAGATATAAAGTGTTGAACTAAACAAAAATTTGTAGCATTGCATATAAATAATAAATTCCTTAATCATTTTTGAACAATCGTAACATATCAAATTCTTTTGATATCTTAATGATTTTGTTTGTGATTTATAAAGAACAGTATACATTTTCCTCTGATAGAAACAATGCTTTAATATCATAATTCGTTCTTGAGATATTAAGTTTAGTACTCAACCTAGATTTGTAAGTTGTAAATTTGTAATTACTTTGATCATTTTTGAAAAATCGAATTCTTAAGATATCATCATGATTATTTTTGTGATTCTTAAAGGAAAGTATGTGGCTTTTCGATAACTAACCTATACTTGAGTCAATTCGTTTTTGAGATATCCAGTTTTGAATTCATCATAAATTTATGGCATTTCATAAAATTAAAATGTTTTTAATCAGCTTTGAAAAATCGCAAAAAATTCTTAAGATATCAAAATGAATTTTTTTGTAGTTTCCAAAGGAAAGTATGTGGTTTTTCAGGAACAAACCCATATTTGAGTATCTCAATTCGTTTTTGAGATATTAAGTTTTGAACTCAACCTAAATCGGTAGCATTTCATAAAAATAACAATTTCCTTAATCTTCTTTGAAAAATCGTAAGAAATCGAATTCGTATGATATACTAACGAAATTTTTTAAGATTTATTAAGATAAGTATGTACTTTGTTCAGATCGAAACTATACTTTAATACCTGAATTAGTTCTTGAGATATCAAGTTTTGAACTCTACCTAAATTTATAGTATTTCATAAAAGTAACAATTTCTTAATCATTTTTGAGAAATGGTAACATATCAAATCCCATAATGAAATTGTTGTGTGATTTATAAAGAAAAGTTAGAAACAACACTTTAATATCGTAATTTGTTCTTGAGATATCAAGTTCAGAACTCAACCTAAATTTGTAGGTTGTAAATTTGTGATTACTTTAATTATTTTTGAAAAATCGAATTCTTAAGATATCATCATGATTATTTTTGTGATTCTTAAAGGAAAGTATGTGGCTTTTCGGTAACTAACATATACTTGAGTCAATTCGTTTTTGAGATATCAAGTTTTGAACTCATCATGAATTTATGGCATTTTATAAAATTAAAATTTTTTTAATCATGTTTTTCAAACATGATTAATCGCAAAGAATCGAATTCTTAAGATATCATAATGAATTTTTTTGTAGTTTCCAAAGGAAAGTATGTAGTTTTTCAGGAACTAAACCATACTTGAGTATCTCAATTCGTTTTAGAGATATCAAGTTTTCAATTCATCCTAAATTTGTGGCATTTCATAAAATTAAAAGTTTCTTTAATCATTCTTGAAAAAACGCAAAAAATCGAATTCTTAAGATATCTTGATGAGTTTTTTTTTGTGATTCCTAAAGGAAAGTATGTAGTTTTTCAAGAACTGATCCATACTTGGGTGTCTCAATTCATTTTTGAGATATAATGTGTTGAACTCAACAAAAATTTGTAGCATTGCATATAAATAATAAATTCCTTAATCATTTTTGAACAATCGTAACATATCAAATTCTTTTGATATCTTAATGGTTTTGTTTGTGGTTTATAAAGAACAGTATACATTTTCCTCTGATAGAAACAATGCTTTAATATCATAATTCGTTCTTGAGATATTAAGTTTAGTACTCAACCTAGATTTGTAAGTTGTAAATTTGTAATTACTTTGATCATTTTTGAAAAATCGAATTCTTAAGATATCATCATGATTATTTTTGTGATTCTTAAAGGAAAGTATGTGGCTTTTCGATAACTAACCTATACTTGAGTCAATTCGTTTTTGAGATATCCAGTTTTGAATTCATCATAAATTTATGGCATTTCATAAAATTAAAATGTTTTTAATCAGCTTTGAAAAATCGCAAAAAATTCTTAAGATATCATAATGAATCTTTTTGTAGTTTGAATTCGTTTTTGAGATGTCAAGTTTTGAACTCAACCTAAATTGGTAGCATTTCATAAAAATAACAATTTCCTTAATCTTCTTTGAAAAAACGCAAAAAATCGAATTGTTAAGATATCTTGATGAGATTTTTTTGTGATTCCTAAAGGAAAGTATGTAGTTTTTCGAGAACTGATCCATACTTGAGTGTCTCAATTCATTTTTGAGATATAAAGTGTTGAACTAAACAAAAATTTGTAGCATTGCATATAAATAATAAATTCCTTAATCATTTTTGAACAATCGTAACATATCAAATTCTTTTGATATCTTAATGATTTTGTTTGTGATTTATAAAGAACAGTATACATTTTCCTCTGATAGAAACAATGCTTTAATATCATAATTCGTTCTTGAGATATTAAGTTTAGTACTCAACCTAGATTTGTAAGTTGTAAATTTGTAATTACTTTGATCATTTTTGAAAAATAGTAGTTTTTCTGGAACAAACCCATATTTGAGTATCTCAATTCGTTTTTGAGATATTAAGTTTTGAACTCAACCTAAATCGGTAGCATTTCATAAAAATAACAATTTCCTTAATCTTCTTTGAAAAATCGTAAGAAATCGAATTCGTATGATATACTAACGAAATTTTTTAAGATTTATTAAGATAAGTATGTACTTTGTTCAGATCGAAACTATACTTTAATACCTGAATTAGTTCTTGAGATATCAAGTTTTGAACTCTACCTAAATTTATAGTATTTCATAAAAGTAACAATTTCTTAATCATTTTTGAGAAATGGTAACATATCAAATTCTTATGATATCTCAACGAATTTCTTTGTGATTTATAAAGAAAAGTATGTACTTTCTCCGAATCAAAACAATACTTGAACATCTCAATTCGTTTTTGAGATATCACGTTTTAGACTTAACCTACATTTGTAGAATTTCATAAAATTAACAGTTTATTTAATAATTGTTGATACCAGCAAGTTTTGTTTAAATATTAAAACTAATAAGTAAATTAATAAAAACCTCTTTTTTTGTATTAAATTCTTTTATTTAAACGGGACCGGTTTCGAAGAGTTATATTCAGTCATCTTCAGTCGAATTCAAAATTCTTTTGGAACTTATGGTCAATAATTTGTTTACATTCAAATTGTCATCACAATAAAATCTAGTGATATATATGTTTTACAGAATTGAAGCTTAAACTTATTAAATGGTAGTTACAAGAGACGTGTAAATTTAATATCGAGTTGATCATTTAGCATGATATAATTTTTTATTTCCACATGTATGTTATTACAGTCACAAAATTCCTTAAGTACCATGAAATAAAAAACAATCTAAGTAGTCTTAATGCCTTAAAAATAAATTTATAATTATTTAATTCCAAGTATATAGAGGTATAACCTTATATATTTAGTTAAAAACGTGTTTAATGCTGCATCCCAAACGTTGATTAGTTAAATATGTCATTTAAAAGTTTGAAGCTATGGTTAAAACTAAATCTCTCGAAATTAAAACCAAATACCATTAAACTCTGCATCTCCAACTTCAAACTTCTCATTAAAACTTTAACCAAATTTAGCTTTATATTAATTATGGTACCTAAATCTTCGAATGAAGAATATTATATTACATAAAACAACTATAATTCCTACACCCTCACTATACTAACAACCCATTATCACGAGTAAAAATTACTGGTAATTACGCATACAACTTCGTCGGAATAATAAGACACCACATTGATGTCGGTTCCCTTTCCTATAACGATGTGTGATACTAAAAATAGACGTATATTTAGTGTTTATTATAACATTTGTAGCATTCTGCACTGGGATACCTTAGAAATGAGGATAACATGCTTCTCTAGTTGTGATATTTGCTGTAATCGATCACACTCTGGATTTAATGTATTCAATTTACTCTCCTAATCCACCACAGCGCCGTATGTACACACAGCTTACGAAGGATTTGCAGAAAATACCTTGATGGGAATTTATGTGTTTCGTGTATCCGTTAACAATTATACGTGATATATGATCGCATCAGCTGCTTTAGTTTTTAATACTATTATCTAGATAAAGAAGAAATCAACAAAGAAATAATTGATGATGATATACAATTATGATGAAGTGAAAACCCAGGATTTACGAGAATTTGAGTAATAATTTAAACTTAATTGGTTAAAATGGGAGTTTCTTCAAAATTATCGATTTTTCGACTATTTTCTTAATAGATTATGTAAACATTTATTTCATGTTAACGTTGAAGTCATTAATAATGTTAGCTGCGTTAGCTTTGTGTACTCAAGTCGAGCTTAAAATAAAATTTCAAGCCATGCACGTAACTTTAACTACCCGGCATAAATTATAATTTACTCTCTGTTGATACTGATCCAAGCCATTCATCAAGATACCCCGCTATAAATAGTTACATAATTTCTTAATTTGCTCTACTTCCTTGCTTTTTAATTTTATTTTTATACTTAATATATAAACTTCCATTTAACCTATTTTTCAGGTTTATTGTGCAGGAATATTAACTTTTTAAGAAGCTTATATTAGCTTCTTTGAATAAATTTTATTTTTAAAAAAATTCTTTAATGTGAATAAGAAAAGATTGAAAATAAAATATCGTTTCTTTTCGAGTCTCCATAAAACATTTTGTCGCTTTCACGCTTAAACTAGTAAAATGATAAGATATTTATGTCCCAACTAAATATATACGAATATAAATGGGGGTAATAACTCGCCCATTTCCCTTGTTTTTGTATAAGAACACTTCCGGGTTCGCGCACCAAATCAAAACGGACCGAAATAAGGATGTCACACTGAGATAATACATCACATAAAAAATGAGCCGTAAAAACCGAGCTTTATTTGTCCCCGTCTTTTGGAAACCTTTTAAATCTTCGTTTACGCTTTTTGATGAATTGAAATTTATTTGACGAAATGACAAATTAACTGAAATTGCTAACGGCGTAGAAAATGTCTTTTAAATGAAATTGTTTGAGACGTAGGGAGAAGCATAGAATTTATCGCATTTCCTCTTGAGCTTTGTATTGCGTAAAGAAACCCGCGTTCGACGCAATATAATAGTACTCCCTTTAACGGGAATTTCAATCAATATTTGATTTCGAGAGATGAACTTTTTCATCAAATAATCTTTTTATTTTATTTAAGTAAAGTATTTACAGGGTGTTTATGGTATTGTGATTTTATTCTGTTCAATAGTTTGATTGCCATGGTACTTTGTTTTAAGTATTATTCTTAAACCCATATGGTATGCTTTTATGGTACATAACGTTAAAGTACAAATATCTTTATAATTGATATCTTAAAACAAAGCTTGATTAGGAAGAATTTCACACTTGATTCAAAAACATTTAAGTGTAATTAGCAATTGAAAAAAAAATCGTTGCAAATAGCGCCCGTATTTGCATGAACCTGGCCTCCCCAGCCCGTATACTAGTAGTTACTGTAGAACAAGTTTCAACTTGTTCATTATTATAATTTGTTATTATTAACACTGCTGCGCGGAATTGTGCGTGTCTGTGCAAGTTAAAACGTGGATTCGATCTATAAAAGTAGGTGCAGCTGTTTATCATTCACTTGGAATAGAAATTAGATTAAGTGAACTTGTGAGATACATCATATGATAATGGCGTCAAAAATTAATGTGAAAAGTGTGAGATTTGGTGACTCCAGTTATGAAGAAATATTGGTGCAGTGGGCAGCTGAATGTGATGATTTGCCTTCTGAAGAAAAGGATGTGTCAGAAGCAGCAAATGATGATACAGAAGATAGGAATTAGAAAGATAGGAGATTGATGATGGTGTTGATGATATTGGTAAGCCTTCAACGAGCGGTTTAATGTAACTTCCAAGTATTCTGGTATGGAGTTTGGAACCCCTAGCAAAAAAATTTATAGCAAATATTCTTAACGCCAGCTATTGTACAAGAACCAAAAGGAAAAATGTAACTGTTGATAAATTTCTTGCATTCTGTGTTTACTTATTCATGAAGGAGGTGACAGAAGCTGAGATGTTCCTGCGAGAGAATTATTTTGTGATGAATTTGCCAATCTTGTAAACTGAGCTAAAATGTCTATATTTCGCTTTAAAGAAATTCGTCAGATTTGACGATAAGAGAACCTAGGATGCGCATTTGGAAACCGATATGTTAGTAATGGTGTTCAACATTTGGAATTTATTCATTCAGCAATGCAGAACCTGCGTAATACCTAATACTAATGTAACTATTGATGAACAACTCCTTGAATTTAGAGGTAGATGTACATTCGTTCAATATATGAAAAAAAAAGGACCTGAAATATTTTGGATGTGTGAATTTACCTATTATGCTTTGGATGGTTTAGTTTATGTTGGTCGCCTGCCCGGAGAACCTCCAAATAAAACCTGGGGCTTGAAGTAGTACAAACTCTTGTGCGTGGCATTCATAATTCTGGTCGCAACTCATGATAGATAATTTCTGCAGTAGTGTTCCGCTAGCAACTTATTTGTTAGATAAAAATATTACTTTTATGGTAATTTTACTAAGCACCATGCATCACGACGCATCTATCAATGATGACGTTCACGTTTTAGGAAGCCAGAAATCATCTCGCATTATAATAAAACAAAGGGCGATGCTGTCATCATGGATCAAATGTTGTCGACATACACATGCAAGAGGCAAAGTAAACGATAGCCCATGACATTTCTGGTCAAAATCATTGATGATGCAGCACTCAACGCATATATAGCCTTTATGAAAGAACATTTTAACTACAACATAGGAGTGACTCAAATGCAGAACGTTTTTGAAAGGTTTAACGAAGGAACTAGTGATACTAGGAATTAGAAAGATAGGAGATTGATAATGATGTTGATGATATTGGTAAGCCTTCAACGAGCGGTTCAATGTAACTTCCAAGTATTCTGGTATGGAGTTTGGAACCTCCAGCAAAAAAATTTGTAGCAAATATTCTTAACGCCAGCTATTGTACAAGAACCAAAAGGAAAAATGTAACTGTTGATAAATTTCTTGCATTCTGTGTTTACTTATTCATGAGGGAGGTGACAGAAGCTGAGATGTTCCTGCGAGAGAATTATTTTGTGATGAATTTGCCAATCCTGTAAACTGAGCTAAAATGTCTATATTTCGCTTTGAAGAAATTCGTCAGATTTGACGATAAGAGAACCTAGGATGCGCATTTGGAAACTGATATGTTAGCAATGGTGTTCTATGCTTTGAATAGTTTAGCTTATGTTGGTCGCCTGTATGGAAAACCTTTACATAAAAACCTGGGGCTTGAAGTAGTACAACTCTTGTGCGTGGCATTCATAGTTCTAGTCGCAACTCAGGATAGATAATTTCTGCAGTAGTGTTCCGCTAGCAACTTATCCGTTAGATAAAGATATTAGTTTTGTGGTAATTTTACTAAGCACCAAGCATCAAGACGCATCTATCAATGATGACGCTCAAGTTTTAGGAAGCCAGAAATCATCATTATAATAAAACAAAGGGCGATGTTGTCATCATGGATCAAATGGTGTCGACATACACATGCAAGCGGCAAAGTAAACGATAGCCCATGACATTTCTGGTCAAAATCATTGATGATGCAGCACTCAACGCATATATAGTCTTTACGAAGGAATATCCAAATTACAACGTAGGAGTGACTCAAACGCAGAACGTTTGTGAAAGGTTTAGCAAAGGAACTAGTACCACATATGCAGAGATGCAGGGAAGATTTACTAACCCTACCCTACGGTGTACTGTCCTGGAGTGTATAAGCAGGTTTATTGATATATGTGGACCGCCAGCCGTTCACACAAATGCAACAATTAAGGGAAAAGGTCCAGTATATCTCGCAAATATTGATCGTGAAAGCACATTGAATTATTTATATTCCATAACTTCTAAGTAAATAAAGATATTTTGGTGATTAATATCTCAAAAGACTACCCAATTCATATCAATTTAAAAATGATATTACGCATGTTAATTAAATTTCTAAAATTTCTCAAATTTGTTTCTTAGTACATATTCCGTTTGTTACAGTCAAAATATACCCGTCTCTTTGACATATTTTCAAAGAATAAAGACATTTTCATGATTGATATCTTAAAATAATACTCGAGGAAAAAGAATTTCACTCTAACGCAGTAGACTTCATTACACGTCGGTGTTTGGATGAACTAGAAATTGATAAAAACGACTTGAATTTTTTATATTTCATATTTTTGGAGTAATTAAAAATATTTTAATGATTAATATCTCAAAAGAATTACCGATTCATTTCAATTAAAAACCGATATTGCGTGCGTCAATCAAATTCCCAGGTTTTCTCAAATCTGCTTCTTAGAGGTTTTTGACAGGTTCCATTTATTATAATCGAAATCCACCTTTCTCATTGATATGTTGTGAGCAAATAAAAATATTCATATACATTATTGATATCTTAAAATAATGTTGGGTTAGGTTGGATAATACAACGTTTGTTGCATGCGTATGTATAATATATGTTTGTTGTTGTATGATAAATCTGACCTTTCCGAAAACCTGATTGAAACTCGTGCTAATTAAATTCTTGTTAGTATTCTGGAACTTGTAAGTAAACAAGAAGAGCTTTCATTTAAACTTAAGGGACTCTTGGATACTACGTATTAGAGCAATATCAACAACCTTTTGGAATGAAGGGAATGAAGATTGTTCAAAGGAAAAGTTATGAATATGAGTAATAGGAGCAGAATTGATGTCCAATATGGGAGGAAAAAGTTTGTGACCAATTCCATCAGCTCCCACACTAGTAGAACTTGAATAATTCAAGGCATCGAGGACTGCTGATGCTATGACCAGGATAAAGGAGGATTTAGATGAGGAAAGAATTTCAACAGTAGTCATTTTAGTTTTCCAATGATCAGAGGAGGATCAGCAAAAAATTTGTTAATGAACGCATAATCTTTTAAAACCTCCTTGAACTCTCATTGAAAAATCTCCGGTAGGAATAAAAAATGTTTCACATTGGTGATTGCAATAGTTACACAAGATAAGCAAGATACTCCTTATTTCAACATTTTCTGCAGTTTAGTTTGAAGTAGTCAACCATTCCATCAATATCGACAATTCGATAAAGTGGGAATCAATCGAATCTCTTGCGCATCAGAACAGTAAGTCGGGTTTCATCTGGGTTATACAAAGCACTGCAGTTTCCTTTGTGAGTGGGACTCAGTCAGGGCTCATTATAATCTTGGACAATAGATATGTTTTAGAAGCCATTAGTTGAACCTGAATAAAATTTTTCTACCACCATTGTACATAAAATTAGGGTTGAGGAAAAATATCGTGAAAGCAATGATCATGAATTCAAATACCTTCAGTAAAAAATTTACAGTATTTGAAATGCTAGAGACTTCTTACCACAAATTGAACGTCTACAGCAAGGTGGGTTGGGTTGGGTTGGAAAGACTTTAAATGACTTGAAGGTTGTGCTTGAAATGGTTTTAAGAGTGTGATCTTAATTATTCTAGGATATATAACATCTTATAATTGCATATCACTTGTTAATGTAGTTCTTCGAATTTATCATAATGTAGGCTTCAACATAAGACATAAAATATATTTTCCCCATCAGCATTTAGAGTTCAATCCCCGAATCTTCTTGACCTCAGCTATTATTAGGTAATGAGCTTTTATGGCTCCAATATCATGGTCATCAATTTGAACATCAATTTGCCAACTTGTTAGTAGCAGGAGCTATTAAGGTTCCACAGACTATATATAATCTTAAGACTGCCAACTTGTAGGCAGCATGAGCTATTATGTCTCCAAAGTCCTGCGCATCAGTTTGAAGTCTGTCAACTTGTTGGCAGCATGAGATATTAAAGTTCTGCAGACTATATACTACATTAAAGACTACCAACTTGTTGGCAGCATTAGCTATTGTATCTACAATGTCCTGCTCATCACTTTGAATTTTGCCAACTTGTTGGCAGCATGAGCTATTGTGTTTCCAAACTCCTACAAAATAGTTTAAGTTAAAATTTGCCAATATGTTGCCAGCGTGAGCTATTACTACAGTCTATATATTATCTTAAGGACTGTCAACTTGTTGGCAACATGATCTATTGTGTCTCCAAAGTCCAGTTAATTATTTTGAAGTTTCCCAACATATATTATATCTTATATTATATTGCTATTGTACATAACATCTTATTCCATTTTTTTTGACACGTTCTTCACATTCGGAGATTTATAGGAGTCTGCTATTAAATAGAAAAATGGAATTGAACCATTTTATGCAAATTATTGGTTACAACATTTTGACCTTTGAAGAGTTAACCACAATTTTTATTCAAATCGAAGCGATACTAAATTCAAGACCACTTACTCCTTTATCAACGTCAATCTGACGATATCTTTGCTCTTACTCCGGGGCACTTTGTCATTGGAGAACCTCTTAATATTATTCCTCAAAAAAGTGTCATGGACATCCCCTTTAACAGACTAAGTCAATTGAATCAATAAATCTTTCAACATTTTTGACGAAGATGCTCAATAGAATTAATCAACGTTAGGATAGAAGTAGAATAAAGAAGCAAATGGTCTCAAGCTGATTGAGAAAACGCTGATTGGACAAGTCTTTGGGATTAGAAAGAATTATTGAAGTTCATCACGGTAGTGATAATATTGTGATGATTAAATGAACTTTAAGAACATTTTTGTAATTGTTAATTTTGAATGGTTGATCTGATCGTTGACACAGAAATGCCATGAAAATGATAGCTGATCATCAAAATGATGGTAAATCTAGCGCCCTCGAACAAATTATGCCTTCGGCCTACCTACGTATTTTTATCACTACTTTACTAAAACTAAAGTAATATTACACTGAAAGTCACCTATGTATAATTAAGGACTCTGCAAAGTTAACATATTTATAATTAAATAAAGAATTAGAAAGAAATATTAGACCCCTTACCACCAACCGAAATGTTGGCATCAATTAGTTATCTATAAGATACAGCAAAATTAGTACCAATACTATCACATCAAGTTATCCCACAGCTATGAACTTCTCAAGATATCCTAAGAATCTAGTGATTACTAATATAATAATGTTATTGAATATTACTTTAAATATCATCAGAAATTTCGTCTTTTTACTACTTCAGTGTGACTGTGTTCTATCGTTTCGAACACGGAAATAGAAAATAAAAATAGACAACAAAGAAACGCAAACTATTCGAAAGAGGAAATGGAAATCCGAATTGATTTGGTTATTAAAAAAAAATAATAGACCATAAAGTGACGTTGTGCAAGTAAATTGTTAATCCTTTTAATTTGTTGCTTATCATTATTTATTAAAACGATAATAATTCATAATGAATATAATAAATTAATGGATAAATGTGTGGAATTAACAGAATTGTTAATAAAGGAAACTAAAGAGGAATACGCCAAAAATATTGAATTATTTGATTTAGATATATATCTGAAAAAAATTGGATTGTCATGAAGATTGTTTAGTTAATATTGTTACACGTTTGCTTTTTAAATAAAAATAAATAATTCTTTTTTTCTTAAACAAATTAATTTCATTCTAGTTTTGTTAAATAATTAATAATTTCGTCCTTACGTATTTTGGAAATAACTCGTTTATTTTTTCGAAAATAATTTCTTCATCCCCTTTTAATTTTCCATTTTTTATACATCCGTTTTTTTATATTGCAAAAACAATTTAATTTTCTTTAATAACAAGATTGAAGTTCCGTTAGAATTTAGAAAATACAGAAAATGTTCAAGAAATTACATAAAGCTCATTTTGTCATAACAAAAACAAAACTAAGAGCTACACAAATCGTTTACTGGGTAGGTATATCACAAGATATAGAAGACTACATTAAAAAGTGTAAAGTATGTGAAAAGTTTGCTACTAAAAATATTAAAAAAACCTTTAATTCCACATAAAATCCTTGATTCAAAATGTAGCAGCAGATATGTTATTTTATGCATAAAGAGATTGCTTAGTTGTAGTGGATTATTACAGTCGATGGATAAAGCTCATTCTGTCATAACAAAAACAAAACTAAGAGCTACACAAATCGTTTACTGGGTAGGTATATCACAAGAAATAGAAGACTACATTAAAAAGTGTAAAGTATGTGAAAAGTTTGCTACTAAAAATATTAAAAAAACCTTTAATTCCACATAAAATCCTTGATTCAAAATGTAGCAGCAGATATGTTATTTTGTGCATAAAGAGATTGCTTAGTTGTAGTGGATTATTACAGTCGATGGATAAAGCTCATTCTGTCATAACAAAAACAATACTAAGAGCTACACAAATCGTTTACTGGGCAGGTATATCACAAGAAATAGAAGACTACATTAAAAAGTGTAAAGTATGTGAAAAGTTTGCTACTAAAAATATTAAAAAAACCTTTAATTCCACATAAAATCCTTGATTCAAAATGTAGCAGTAGATATGTTGTTTTATGCATAAAGAGATTGCTTAGTTGTAGTGGATTATTACAGTCGATGGATACAGCTCATTCTGTCATAACAAAAACAAAACTAAGAACTACACAAATCGTTTACTGGGCAGGTATATCACAAGAAATAGAAGACTACATTAAAAAGTGTAAAGTATGTGAAAAGTTTGCTACTAAAAATATTAAAAAAAAACCTTTAATTCCACATAAAATCCTTGATTCAAAATGTAGCAGCAGATATGTTATTTTATGCATAAAGAGATTGCTTAGTTGTAGTGGATTATTACAGTCGATGGATAGAGGTCCAACAAAGCCTTCATCAGATAAAACAGCAAATACTGTAATCAAGATTCTGAAAAAATATTTGCAAGGTTTAGCATTTCTGAAACTTTTATGTCTGATAATATAACATTTCAGAGGTTTAAATTTAAGAGAGATAAGAGAGTTTTACTAAAAAATGGAATATAAGATAATTTACGTCAAGATATTCGAAATCGAACGGACTTGCTGTGAAGGCTGTAGGAATATGTAAAAAAATCTTTAAAAATGCCAAGAGTCAAATGATGATATTGTAGAATACTTATTGGAACACAGAGTTACACGCACCGCTGTTGTTTAACAGAATTTTGAGAACGTCAATACCAACAGATATAAAGGTCTTGAAACCAAAACTCAACAAAGACATTAACAAAATTATGGAAAACGACAATATAAAGTAAAGGAGCACTATGATGGAGCCAAGGAAAGAGTAGACTATAACCATGGGGAAAACACAATGGTAAGAATAGAAAAGGATTGGGTTCTTGCGAAAATTGTGAATAAGACAGAAACACCAAGATCTTACATTATTAAAGACATTAATAATAAAAAATACAGAAGAAATTCTAGTTTCCTCAGAAAATCAATGAATGAGCCAAAGTTTATAAATAACGATGATAGCAACTTACAGGAAAGAGAAGAAGAGAATTTAGCAATTCCTAAAATCCCTAAAACACCACAAACAGAAATTCCATTGCCTAAGTTAGAACCAGAAGATTCTATACGTGAATACAAAACAAAAATTGGTCGTACCATTATAAAACCTAGTAGATTTAAGGAATATGTTTAAGAAATAAATGAGTAAAATAAATTAAAATAAAAGAAGGAGATGTTATATAGTATTAAGAGAATGTAGATGACGCCACGTAAGGGAATGATGATCAAACATAAGTGTAACGTTAAGAACATAAATTGTAACATCTTGATAGTCTTTAATAAAGTGTTTATTAAATATAATCTTATTCATTATCATTAAATACACTACAGAGGGGATACTAGGTACATGCATGATGGAGACACCATGCATTTTATTGCAAAAACAGGCGCATCCCAGGAGTTAACGCCCCAGGGCTGTAGCTCTATTATCTCAAATTTAGGATGACACTGGTTTTCCTTGTAATAGTCATAATATTATACATAATATACTATACACAATTTTCCGGTGAGTTCAGCAACTAGAACAACAAACGCTATAGACAAATACTCGAGGTGCATCTTGTAGAATTACGTTTCTTCCGCATTTGGTTACAATATCTTTAAAACATTGATAAAAAGGTCCTCTTTGTTAACAATTCAAGTTTATGAAATTTTGTAATTGATACAGCTCTTGTAGTTCGCTTGGCCAATAAATCTCCAACTATTGATTTTGTAAACTCAGCAGTCTTTATAGGTTTTCCTGTAACAGTGGAGTAAATTGATAGAGCGTTTACAACTACAGTAGTCAGCAGTATATCAAGTGCTACCTTCCTCTACTGCTTTAATAAGTTTCGAGTGGAGGTGTTGTTGAGGTCGTTTGATCTTCGACATCAATAAATGATCCTACCATTATTATATTCGATATTATTTCCAGTTTACTTTCATTTCCATCTCTTTGAGTGACGCTGGCTGTTACTTTTTAAGTGTTTTGTATTTTCTCATTTAGTACCTTTCTTTAATTTTTATTTTGTTACGTCTATTGGATTTCGTTTTCGGTTTGCACAAGGTGTGTACTTTTTTCTAAAAGCCTTTCGCTGTTATTCCAATTATAATAGACAATAAATTTACATTTGTAAAATTTTTCTGTAGCAACTATGAACCGTTTTATAATCATTTCGTGTCACAATAAAAACAAAATTACTTTAGTGCGTCAATTTTTGATACAAACTGTATGCTATCGTACGTGTTGTCTCAAAATGCTTTAGTAATGCCCACTTCATGATAATTTCTAAGATGTTCAAAGTTAATATGCAATAATCAGATTTTGTATTTCGTAAAAACATTCCAAGTCATTTAAAGTCTCTTCAAATTGTGCAGACGTTAAATTAGGGATCCTACAAGAATTCTTTCATTATGTTTTGCATTTGATATACTGGAAAATTTTGTTGAAGATATTTGAATTCACGATCATCACACAAGTAATAGATGAAATTACTTTGGCAATATTTTTCATCAACCGTAATTCTATGTGCCACTCTAAACTTATCAATCTTAAGAGGAAGAATACAAGACGAGAGAGAATGTGAAGGAAGAGACTACGAGAAATTTCCCCCTTATCTAGCTACGACATGTAGTAGTGAACAAAAAAAAGTTAATGTCTTCCTTATTATCTGGAATTGCAAGAGAAGAGTGTCATGTTACAGTTATTATACCAAATCCAAGTATTAAAGTGAAGTGCCTAAAAATATAAAAGAAATCCTACAAAGAGAGATGTAGGGTTCGAATCGAAAGAAATTGAAGACAATATGCTCAACCCCAGAAAGTACGAGATGTGATAACTTAGAATAAGGTTGAGGCGAGTGCTGGAATCTTGAAGATATACTCCGAAGAATGATTCCACGAAGAGAGAGGGTTAGGTTGGGTTGGGTTGAGTTAGGTTGTATTGGGTTATTTCTGTCATCATATGCTAAAAATATTTCTAAATATAAAACTTCCGATGTCTTCGAAATCGGCCACTTAGAATATTGTTCATTTTTTTGTGGTGACTAACTTTCAAGACATCGGCCGCTGAAACTATTGCGAAATTATTTCTTCGTTACAACTGTTATTAATATGGAAGATGTAATCCCAACTAGCTATTTAACACAAAATATTATTGTTATATAATGTTAGGTTGGGTTCAGCCATTAATCTTAATTCAGCTCACTCAAACCAACCCAACCAGTTAGTTAACACTAGTTATTGTTTAAGAAAGAAGCATCATATTGTTTTCGAAGTCGACCGAGATTATTTCTTCGTTCAAATTGTTAATGAAATAGTAGGTGTAACCCTAATTAGCTATTTAGTACAAAATATTGTTGTTATATACACAGTTGGGTGATGTTGAGCCCTCAGTCTTAACCCATTTCACCCAACTACGAATTCACTTTTTCCATCACTCAGCACCCATTCGTAATTTCAAAAACCAACGCTTATGAATATCAACGAATCTGTATAACACAGAAATAAGCTAGAGGTAATGCCTAAAGTTTACAATGGCACAAATCTTCGACATCAGCTTTAATTAAAGTAGGATTAAGTCAAGACGCTTGCACACACATCAATCCGAAAGTCTTAAACACACCATATAAACTTATCGATTTTTATTTAGAAATAATTTACATTTATTAATGATATATATTTTATTCAAGTTCAACATAAATAAAACCAAGAAAAAAATACATCAAGCTACTTTAAAGGAACTTAATAAGTATTAAAAAAATCCACATTGATAAAAACCCTATTAAAAATGAGCACTCTTTGAAGATGCAAAAGAAATCTCTTATTTTTATCTCATAAGATTTCTTTTTTACTTTATTATAATTTTTGCATTAAAAAGAAGTCCGTCTTATATAATTCAGTATTTCAATGAAACTCCAATTAATGAACGTCGTCTGCTTTCGACGTTTTTAATCGCCGCATTGAATGGTGGACACAAAACTATCTTTTATAAGCGACTGCGTGTTATTGAATATTGATTTCCGCTGGAGGAAAATTTCATTCTACCTGATATTGCTAAGTAAACAAACCATTCTGCTTTCTACTTTACAATATTGTATTTCACAAATCACATTGTTCCTTTAGTTCCGTTATAGAGAGCAAATAGAACTCGTTTCTTTTGATTTCGTTTTAAATAAGTTGACTTTAATAAGGGGTTAATTTTTAAAAACCGTTTCCAACAATTTTTTTTTGTAAGGCTTGTTTTAAATTAGTCTCGATCGCAATAATTTTTTTTTATTTTTATTTTTTTTTATTTTTTATTTTTATTAATCCATTGTTGTATAAACTCACAATAACTCGTTTAAATATGGGATATTGAAGAGTATGGTGTTGATTTCCGGGGCTACGTTGTTGAATGGTTTTATTTTGGAAGCAGAAAAGCCATAAAAGAACTGATGCGCATAGTTTGTTATGCACGGTAATTTAAGACGATGTAATTTGATATTATTAAAATAAAATATTCTAAATTTCTTATTTTTAATCATTCTGAATTACGTTGAATAATTACAAAATCAAAGTGAACAAATATGAAATGGATGGAAATATAACATCCAAAAGAACAAGTTAAGCGTAATGTGGAGATGCAACAACTAAATTAATAAAGTATTTGGTCCTTCGGTGAAAAAATATTTGTTAGAGATTAATTTGCCACTCCAAGTCTTACTTAATGGATAAATAATCTGCTAACCATTTTTTTTCTGCCTCCAAATCCCATTACTTCAGCCTATGGACCACCAGGTTACCTCCAATTTCAAAAAAATTTATACTAAAATACTCTTTGAACGTTCTTTTGAGATCACTGAAAACACAAACCTCATTCTTATAGAGTTTTGGGAATCGCTTCTATATCATTGATAATTCCTCAATCTAATTAATAAGGCATGGGAGGACCCCCATTTTGGCCTGGAAAAAAACTTTGGCCGAAAAGCGTTGTTGAATGTTATTCTAAGAAGGATAACACACTAGATAGGGTCTACCTCTAGGCAACGAGATTGTATCTTTGGCCAATACCATTGAACTGGAAGTAAATAGCAATGACATTGATGAACTCGTGAAAGGGCATAATCAAGTTATCATGTTTGCGTTAATTTGGATGTACAGGAAATATTGTTTCGTATTACGAGTAAGATTCTGGAACGAATTATGTTCGTTATGAGAGGTTCCACTGTATTATAATTGAGTTAGGTTGGGTTAAATTATAAATCAGGGTTATTATTCATAGCTGAATACGGTCCACTATGCTTATTGAGTTCAATGTCAAAAATGCGTTTGAATTTGCGCCATGGCAGGAAATTATTAATGCTTTTCGGCGGAAAGGAATATCAGTGCTACTTACTATCATAATAAAAGATTATCTGTACGACAGATACGTAGTTAAAATGGTAAAAACTGCCAGGTTACAAGGGGAGTGCCATAGAAATTGATCCTTAGAGCGATTCTGTGTAATGTATTCTTTAATAAGCAAAATCATAGCGTATACAAACGATTTGGCTGTTGTGGTTGGAACATACCAAAAATAGAGAGAAAAGGGGCAAAATTACTTGAAATGTTTCAATGGAAGATGGTGGAGATGAGGCTAGAAATGGTTTCGGAAACTATGCAGTACGAAAATGAAGAGAAAAGCTCGGGAATTACGAATTTACAACTGACTAAGAGATAAATACATATAATGAAAAGGACACACACAATATGTACCTGACAATATGGCTTCCATGACGATCCCTTTTTAATATTTTTTTGCATTTTCATCTATATTAATTTATTTTATATAAAACTTCTTACTTTTATTTACTTAACATTGATGTTTATTTAAAAAATTGACTTTACATGTTTCGATTTTTGAAAGCATCCTTAATATTATCGAAAGCATCTTAGGATGATTTGAAAAATTAAAACATAAAGCTTGTTTACAGAACTGTTCTTCGTGGATCTAATTTTATAACTGCGTCATGACCCCTCTTCACTATGGCTTATTGTTTACCAGTGCGAGCAATTGCCTTTGTATGTACTTATGGCCTGATGTGACCATAAGTGGTAAATAATGTTCATAATTTATTCATTGATAAGTCATTGATAATGGTAACGGCAAAGGATTGCTCTGGGAGTGGTCGGACACCATACAGTGGGCAAAAAACTTTGAACAATCATAAAATTATCGAAAAATTAATTTTTTAATATTTTTATACGAATATTTTTATAAGAATAATTTACTAAAGAAAATCGTAACTTTTTGAAAAAGTAGGTTATCGAAACTTTGAAAAAGAATTACAATTATTTGCACGCCTCTATACATTAATGTCAAAAAATGTTATCAAAAATACTGTAGTCAAAACTACTTGTAAAGTCTATTTAAAATTGGATTTCTTAATAACAAATTTAATATCTCTGCTAAATTGAACTGTGTACAAGTATGACAATTTTTTGCACGTCAAAAATCAATATCAAAAATTGTAATAAAAAATTATTTTAAAAAAGTTTGTTACAAATACTATTTAACGCCGACTTTCTCAGTAGAAATTTTGAATATCTTCGTTAAAAATCGTTGCAATCCAAAAATATTTTAATAAAACTTGCAAATTCTATTTTTCTATAAATTGCTGTTAACGGTTTTATTGAATTTAGCGGTTACTTTTGGGAAGCACTGAAGAATAAAATAAATACACTAGATATTTTCTTTTGTATTCCAATGCTTTTGTTACCTTAAGATTGACTAAGTCAAATAGAGTTTAAGTAACGTTTCTTGTATGTACTCCTGGACCATAACGCTCCATTATGCAGGTAATGGGTAATGACTAGAGCTGTGATTATATGCAAAATGCATATTTGGTAATATCAATATGCGAAGAAAAAATTTTGTTTATCTTCACGAATTACGTAAAGAGAAATCATTTGAACCTATGTTTAATTTGCATATTTTGCATATTTTTCATTTTCATGCATATTAATTGAAACATTGCATATTTGAGCATATTTGCGTTTTTTTTTTTAATATTTCGTCAAACAAAATTTTATAAACGTCACGACGTAACGGCGACAGTGATGCAACGGCGACGTTAGCCATAAGGAACCGTTTGCGGCGACTCAGCTATGTAGTATATTGGTGTGCCTTATTCTACATAAGAGTAACTTGCGCGTAAATCGAGGTCTTCTCATCGAGGTTTTGTGATCAAGTTAATTAGTATAACTAACACGCCGAAAACGAATTCGTTAATATCAATGTGGATTAAAAAATATCCTGAACTTATTTTGATTGAGGATAACGTGTTTTGTACACACTGTAGTAAAAAGGTAAGTACGACATATGTATATACTGCAAATTAATAAATTTGATGTAATTTTAGATACATTGCGATAAAAAATTTCAAATTACACAGCATGTCGGTCACTAATTTACATAAAAGAAACTGCAAATCAACAACACAGCTTACATTGTCTCAATCCTTTGCATCAACTTCAAAACATGTCGAAAAAGAATCTTTTCGTTTTGATTTATGTCATACATTAATGAGCTTAAATATACCACTGGCAAAATTAGATAATCCAACATTTACATCATTTTTGGAAAAATATACAAAAATGGAGATACCCAGCAGAATTACCTTAATGAGAACATATGTTGAAAAAGTATTTGAAAGCACCATGAACAAAATTAAGGAAATAATAGGCTACAACCACGTATATATTGTTGTAGATGAAACAACCGATTCTACTGGACGATATATTGCAAATTTGCTAATTGGAACATTAAATGAGCATTTTTCTAGCAAATCATATTTAATCGGGGTACAATAATTAGATAGAGTAAACAATATATCTGTTTCAAAATTTATAAATGATGTATTGATTAAGTTCTATCTACCAAAAGCTGTTCCAAGTGACAAAGTGTTGTTAATGTTGACTGATGGCGCAACCTATATGGTGAAATCAGCACAAAAATTAAAAATGTTTTATAACAATTTAATTTATGTTACCTGTTTGGCCCATGGCGTCAATAGAATTGCCAAAGAAATACGAAACACTTTCCCAGACATTAATAAATTGGTGAATACCACAAAAAAAATATTTGTGAAAGCGCCATTGCGTATCGACCACTACAAAAATATTTTACCCGGCTTACCTCGTCCACCCCAACCAGTAATAACGAGATGGGGTACTTGGCTCAATGCAGCTGCTTTTTACACTGATAATTTCGAAGGTATAAAGAAAGTTGTAAATTCCTTTTCTTCCGAGGATTCTATAGCTATACGAGACTGCAAACTTATACTAAGCAACACTTCAACCCTACCACAAAATTTGACTTTTGTTAAAGCAAATTATTCATTTATTTGTGAACTATTAAATAAACTGGAGACTCAATGTTTAGAACTAACCGAATCCATACAAATGATTGAGATATTCAAAAGAAGAATCAACAGCATCGAAGGTTCAATTGCACAAAATATTAAGAAAAAATTAGAAAATCTTTTAAGAAAAAACGAGGGCTTTAATTTTCTTCAAAACATTTCAAACATACTCCAAGGAAACGTTGAAGAAGGGGTGCAATTAGATCCCTCTTTAATTTCCAAATTAAAATACGCCCCAATTACTTCGGTCGATGAAGAAAGAAGCTTTTCTTCATATTTTGTTAAAAAATTTAGAAAAGCGTTTAATCGTCAATATTTTCTGCAATATAACTAACAAAGAAATTTAATGTTAGAGTTTATGTACTTATTTATATACTTATTTTATTTGAATATATGTTATTTTTTTGAAGTCTTGCATTAATTGAAATAAACAGATATGATAATACTGTATCATAGTAATCCAAAAATCAGATTGTTCCTAGATTATTTACGAAAATATTTGACATAAAGTTACACAACAAGATGTCACAATCACCTTCTGAATATTTTATATGATAATTGTTGTGTATTACCAACTTGTCAATATCAAGGTATTATACAGTGTGTTCAGTAATAATCGTAACTTACTTAACTAATATTACTTTAATATTAATAATGTAACAGTTCTAATTCACTTTTAATAATCAAATAATCACTTTCTTCAACATTAATTTCAATTTATACAATAAAAATTATTTTAAATAACAGGAATTTTCGTTGCATTGCACGCAATACTATTATTAGGTTTCGATAATTATTGAACACAGTGTATAGTGTTACATATGTACCTTTGAAAACAAACTTGAAAAGGGAGTTTATTATTTCTTGAAGTTTTCTGCACATGTGTGCATATTTTGTAATTAGGAATGCATATAATTAACAAAATGCATGCATATATATGCGCATATGTCACTGCTTTTTCGTGCATATAATGCACAGCTCTAGTAATGACTTATCAATACACATCTTCATTTTTAATCGAGGTACTTCTAAGGTAGAAACTGAAGAGCAAATTCAAATTTAGAGGAATGGGGATAGGGAAAATGCATACGGGGAAGGGAAAATGCACGAAGGCAATTCTAGCAAATATTGAATGGTTCAACCGAAACTCCTAAGAGACGCTAAATCTGAATGTTTCAAGATCTAGGTTTAGAATCAGCTTTAATGCTAGTATTAGTTTAAGTTCGGGTTGTTGTTGAACGTTAGATTTTATATATTTCATTGAACTAAAATTAGAACTAACGCTAGACCTAGGACTAGTTTCATATCATTAGATCTAACTTTAGATCTAGAACTGCAAACGTTCGGATTTAGCTGTACATCGTTCAACGCGGCTAAACCTGAATGAATCTAGTTCTAGATCTAGAATTAGTTCTAGTTTTACTTCAATTCAAATATATAGGCTTGGGTTGGGTTGGGTTTAACCGTACATCTTTTTTTAACGTCTTTACCACTATAATTAACAATAAACCTAACAATAAACAGAATTTATAACTTTATAAATAAAATAACTTGAATTGTAACAGTAGGAACTCACCCAACAGAGTTTTCTATAAGAATTTATTGCTTATGATGGTAAGTCGAGAGGGTTCAATTTCTTCAACTTTCTGATGCGAGAACTTTTGGGTGTTTTTTTAAATTATTGATGTTGTCTGAATTTTGGTAAACAATTACTTCTTCCACTGTTGGTATTAGAAGGTGCTCATGGATGGTATGGTTAGTAATCGTTGCTCAAATCATTGCAGATGCATGATGTTTGTTTTGCTTGTAGTTCCTCACAATTGTATTCCATATTCCTAAATAGGTCTACAGCCTTGTAGATTCTAAGTTTATTTTCTTGCTTAAGCCGGACCTCTTATTCATGTACCAATACTTTTTTCTATACAACATTCCTAATTGTAACCTTTTAGCCCATATGTGCTTACTTACCAAGTAAGGTGTTTTTCCAGATATATTCCTAAGTACCTGACATAATTTTCCATAGGTAGCGGTATATTGTTGAGCTTCACTGTCGGACATGTTCTTCTTCTCGTGATAAACGTAATGTGCGTGGCCTTTGTAGATTTAGATTATGCTGAAGTTGTTGGGTAGCTATTACTGCTTCAGAGTTACTGGCCATAACTATGGTGTGGTCAGCGTAAGTACCAATGACCGTTATACTGAAAAATGAAATGTCTGATGTATACAGTAAATATATAAAGTCGGTCCTAGCACATTTTCAAGACAATATCCATGTTATACGGTAGCCAAATTTTTGTTTTTGCTAACAAGTCATCATTCCAGACCTTGTCAAAAGGTTGAGAGACGTCCAAAATGTCAGCAGTGCAATATTTTTGGTTCTCCAGGGCATCCCTTGCAGTTCTTACTACACTATGAACCTACTCTATTGTTCCATGTTGAGATTTAAAGCAAAACTGCTGATCAAGTATATGCCTCTTCTGTGATAAATTTTCCTCGAGTGTAGCTAATAGAACCTTCTCAAACACCTTCGACAGGTTTATATGATGTCACGTTACTTAGGTCTTTATTTGGCTTAGGTATCATTATTAGAGTTACATTCTATTACGTCGGAAAGTAACCCATTCTGATTACAGCGTTGAAAATATACAAAATCAATGTAATTTCTTCATCATGAAGTTACTTTAAGACTTCGTTTGTGATCAAATCGTAACTAGGTGATTTCTTTAATAGTATCTCTGATGTCCGACAAGCTTACTTTCCTGATTGTGAGATCCATCTGATAGGAAGTTGCTGGTGCTTCCTGTACACATCCATCGGCATCATCTGGTGCTCTACAATTAGGTGTAAAATACATTTTGTAGATGTTCAGCAAAGGCTGTTGCGCTTTCGTCAACGGTCTTCGAGAATTGTTTCTGTTTTTATTTTTTAGAATGTTTTCGGTGGTCCAGTTTCTATGTTTTTGTCACTTCTTTTAGTTGTCGTGAGGCTATATTTAGTTTAGTTATATCTTGGGGGTTACGGGCAATTTGCCAATTTTTCTCATCTCATTGATTATATTAAATATTTCCCGCGGACAAATGCCGGGTTTAGTAATAGATGACAATTGTGGGGTAGATTTCCATGCAGCATTTTGTATTGTTACTGTTAAGTTGTTACATTGAAGAAGTCGCTACCAGCCTGAAGAGGGAGGGAGGTTCAGTTTTGTGGTCTCAGAAATTGAATGCTTAAAAACAGACAAGTTGGGTTTTGCATTAGTTAAAGTTGGTGGTATGGTCAGGAGGCATGCTTTCATTTTTGTCTTCAGACCAGTTGGGTTTTGCATTAGTTAAAGTTGGTGGTTTGTTCAGAAGGAATGCTTTCATTTTTGTCTTCACAATAAATGGAGAATAGTTAGGTAACAATACAAATTCTTTTGATAACACAAACATCCAAAAGATCGGGTACTTTCTCCAGGTTCGAGGGCCAATGTCGGCCCTGTGAAAAGAGTATGCAGTTTATTCTTCAAGATAGCTTTGTAAAGATTTCTTCTTCTGGTGATGATGAGTCTTGATCCTCATGTAGTTTTGAGTTATAATAGCCTACAGCTATGAAGCGACATCCCAGTAGTTTAAAAAGATTACTATACAGGATGTCGGTTATAGGTTTATTGGGAGGACAAAACAGTAGAAGTTGCCAACTTCCCATGACTCTCATTTATGTTAATTAACATTGCTTGTATATGTTCCAGAGTAACATTATCAAGCTCATGATGTTTAATATTACTCTTTAGTATTTTTAGCGCTCTTCCACCGTGTACTTTTCCCGAGGGGTGCTTGATGGTCTTGTTGGATGTTCTTGATGGGATTTTGTTACATCAGCATAACTAACGAACTGAGAGTTTGTGTTTAAAATGGGTTTAGACTTTGGGATTGAGTACCCTTACGTGTCCTCTTACTTGGTACTCCTTACGTGTTATTCTACTACAATTCCTAGTTAAGTATTTCCCGGTACATTTATCACATCTTGGTTCCCAGTTACAGTATACCTTCATATGCCCAAATGTCTGGCATTGTTGACATTGAGGCAATTCCCGTATTAGGTGTGGTGGCTCAATAACAACAATCGTATTCAACAGAGTCCTAATTTTGTAGATATCTTTGTTATTTCACCCAACCCAACCCAAAACTTTCCGTTTCTAGGTTCAGTGTTAGTTTTATATCAGTTTTTCAGCCACTTCAATGTCCTTTAATTTGTCTTCTGCTAAATTCTTTTTTTCCACATATACAACAAATATAATTCTGCAGAGACATCACCCAAATTATAAAAATCCATGAAAGATTCTGCATTATTTTTGAAATCTTTTGAAGCTATTTTGAGCATGTTTGAAGGATGAAGATAAGTTGAAGCAAAAGCAGGTGTATTTTCGTTGGAGAATCTAGTATCCAAAGACGAAGTTAAAAAATCAAGATAAGGGATGATTATTGACCGCTTCCAGTATTCAACTGCAAACTCGGATGGTGGATCTTCGGTACACTGAGTACTTGCTTTTGAGTGAAGTTGAACTTTAGAAACGTTCAGGTTTACCCGTACATTTTTCAAGACGGCTAAACCCGAATGATTCTACTTCTAGATTTAGATAGTTTTACTTCAATTCAAATAACGTATAGCTTAACTTAACAGCCAACCATTTAAGTAAGGTATGCCAAACCCAACCCAACAATTAGGGTTCAGACGTCTTCAGACGCACTGCTGAACCCAAATCTTTCTAACTCTAAATCTAGAACTAGCAACATTCAGGTTTAGCCGTACATCTTTCAAGTCGACTAAACCCGAATGATTCTAGTTTGAGATCTAGTATTAGTTTTAGTTTTACTATATACAGGTTTGGGTTGGATTGGGTTTAGCCATGCCTCTGAAGACATTTTTTACGGAGAAATAGAGTTTGAACAGATATTCGAATTAAAGTAAAATTAAAAAGACCAAGAACTATAATCCCTTTTTTAATTTTGTATGAAAATGGAGCACTAAATATCTTAGGACGTCACTGCGACAATACAATACAATATAGCTTAAGCAGGAAATTGCACTTTGGATGCTAAATCTACGTTAGCAACGATTATAATGGGAGATTTACGACCTTTATGTAGTTTAGTAATAACGACCATTCACTACAATGATTTATAATCCTTTAGAAAATCGGCCATTACCTATGATTTACTTTTTATTTAACTTCCAGTTGATACATCCAAAAAAAAATTGTGTGCGTTGTTGGAATTTTTCGCGCAATATTCGGCGAATATATCTTGTTGTTATGGGATAATAGAACTTTTATTGGATTCTATTTTAGGTTGCCACGAGGGTAATTTGAATCGTTTGCAAAATTAGTCAGCGACGATTTTCAAATTTGTCGGAAAAAAGCAAAACAAGCGAACACTAATTTTGTCGGGAAATTTCGCAATTTAAATTCTGCACACAAGAAAAATCAACATAAAATGGGATATATTGTGGTATAATTTCACCGAATATAACCAATTAAATCGATATATTTACGTTTAATTTAGTAAACAAATCGTATAAAGTATTGTTGTAAATTTTATTTATTTAACTTTTCAAATGGAAAAGCAAAACAAATAAATACAAAATTTAATTAAAATTTATTGTAATCGATTTTTTGATTGAAAATAAACGATTATGTAAAGGCATGATAGTTATTTTCTGGGAATTGAGCAGGTGGAGTAAGTCAGGGTTCCTCGATCAACAGTAAAGCTCGGATTTAACGTGTTAGCGCGTCTCGATTTAATGCTTTCATAATAAAATCGAGTAACGAGCTCGGCATCCAAGCAACTTCTAACCACTTTAAAGCAAGGGTTGTAACACCACATCTATAGAATGCAGCCCTTCTAAACATACGGAGATTTTCTGAATTAAAGTATCCATGCAAAGGGGATAATCTTGGAAAAGAAAATTTAACAGAGGCGCTGAAACTTGTTTATCAAAGAGGCCGTTTCGACAGCCCTTGAGCGCCTTTTAGAAGGATCTCTCAACAACTCGAACACGTTGATTAATTACAGAAGTTTTCAGTTTTGGCACAAGTTAAGAATGATCCTTTTATTATTAGATAATAATTGAAAATTTTTATCTTGAAAAATGAATTTGACAAAATTAAAAAAAAAATAAATATTCATCTTCTATTTGAGGAATTGATTTGAATATATTTGATGATCATTTCCTAATTTTCATAAAAATCCCTTTCAGTTATTTTAATTTTTGATCTACATTTCATCATTTTGTTGCAATATTGAAAATATAAAAAATCCTACTTTTTTTTCAAGATTTTTGTACAAAATCAGACCTAACATTTTTCATACTTAATCTTGAAGAGTGATATTTTAACTTTAATTTGGTACAAAAATAGTATTAAGGTTATAAGGTTTTTTTTTAATTTAGTCCTCCATTTTAACGTTTTGATGGAAATAGAATATTACCCACTTTTTTAAATTTATTATACCGGGTGTCAGACAAAAACGCCCCAAGCTGTAACTTTGTGATTTACATTCCGATTTTCTTGAACCAAGCAGCAAATGAAATGGCTTGATTAATTCTATTTCAACATTATTCAAAGTTATATAAACAGCATTCTCTATTAAAGTTTATACCCAGAAAACTTTCTGGTACTCCATATCCGCTAGAATTTGATGATATAATACGAACACTCAATAACTTAAACATTTCTTTCGCTCCTAATTTTACGGATTTGTTTTATTTTATTATATTCTTAGCTTAGACTAGGGGTTGAATCCGGCCACCTCTTAAAATCCGGCCTTATAAGTAATTAAGAAATTTGTTACTTTTATGAAAAGCTACATATTTAAGTCTCTTTAGGTCGAGTTCAAAATAAATATCTTAAAAACTAGAATTTTTTAAATACTGCTTTGTTCATGAAAAAGTAGATGCTGTTCTCTACAAATAGCCATCATTTCATTAACATGTCTTAGGAATTGGATTTCTTATGATTTTTTTGAAAATCTTTGAAGCAAATGGTCATCTTCGTAAACTCATCCAAATTTCGATTTATTTCAAAAATTCATAACTCAAAAACGAATAAAGTTTCTTAAATGTGGCTTTGTTCATGAAAAATTACACGCTTTTCTAGACAAATAGCCATCATTGCATTAACACATCTTAAGAATTCGACTTTTTACGACTTTTTGAAAGTCTTTTAAACAACCTTGTTTGTCATCTTCGTAAACTAATAAATGTTCAGATTGATTTTAAAAATTCATATCTTAAAAACGAATCAAGTTTTTTAAATGCGGTTTTGTTCATGAAAAAGCACATGCTTTTCTTCACAAAATGCCATCGTTTCATTAACATATCTTAAGAATTCGATTTTTTACATTTTTTTGAAAATCATTGGAAAAAATCGTTATCTTCACAAGCAATTAAATATTCCGATTGAGTTCAAAAACTCATATCTCAAAGATGAATAAAGTTTTTTAAGCGCAATTTTTGTCATGAAAAGGATCACACTTTTCTTTACAAAGAACTATCATTTCGTTAACTTATCTTAAGAATTCGATTTTCTGCGATTTTTTGAAAATCGTTGGAAAAAATTGTTGTCTTTATAAACTTATAAATATTTCGATTGAGTTCAAAAATTCATATCTCAAAAATGAATCAAGTTTTTTAAATGCGGTTTTATTCATGAAAAAGTACATGCTTTCCTCTACAAATAGCGGTCATTTCATTAACATATCTTAAGAATACGATTTTTTAAGATTTTTTGAAAATCATTGGGACGAATTTTTATCTTCATAAACAACTAAATATTCCGATTCAGTTCAAAAACTCATATCTCGAAAATGAATAAAGTTTTTTAAAAGCAATTTTATTTATGAAAAAAATCATACTTTTCTCTACAAATAACCATCATTTCATTAACATATCTTACGAATTCGATTTTCTGCGATTTTTTGAAAATCATTGGAAAAAATTCTTCTCCTCATAAACTAATAAATATTTCGATTGAGTTCAAAAATTCATATCTCAAAAATTAATCAAGTTTTTTAAATGCGGTTTTGTTCATGAAAAAGTACATGCTTTTCTTTACAAATAGCTGTCATTTCATTAATATATCTTAGGAATTCGATTTTTTAAGATTTTTTGAAAATCATTAGGACTAATTGTTTTCTTCATAAACAACTAAATATTCCAATTCAGTCCAAAAACTCACATCTCAAAAATGATTACGGTTTTTAAATGCAATTTTATTTATGAAAAAAAATCATACTTTTCTCTACAAATAACCATTATTTCATTAACATATCCTAAGAATTCGATTTTCTGCGATTTTTTGAAAATCATTGGAAAAAATTGTTGTCTTCATAAACTAATAAATATTTCGATTGAGTTCAAAAATTCATATCTCAAAAATGAATCAAGTTTTTTAAATGCGGTTTTGTTCATGAAAAAGTACATGTTCGTCTACAAATAGCGGTCATTTCATTAACATATCTTAATAATTCGATTTTTTAAGATTTTTTGAAAATCATTGGGGGAAATTGTCATCTTCTTAAACTAATAGAAATTTTGATTGAATCCAAAAAATAATGTCTCGGAAACAAATTGAGATATTCAAGTATGGTTTTGTGCGTATAAAAATATAAACTTTCGTTTATAAACTGCAACAAATGTTATCAAAATATGCTACGAATACGTTTTTTACGATTTTTTCAAAAAATGAGAAAGAAAATATTTAATGAAATGCCATACATTTAAATATATCATATATAATTATTATAACTTATTTTAACTTATTTATAAATATATCATAAATAAGTTGAGTTTATTTGTCATTGGTTCATCATCATTGATTATTGGTTCATCATCGTTGGTTCATGGTCCTTATGTATGTATATAGCAGCAATTATCAAAATCTCAAAATTGATAACATTGCTTATAAACATAGGTTGTAACCGGTTCGTAATTATTCCAAAACATATAATCCATTACCAGATAAAGTCTAACGATGATAGTTCTTTATGTATGTAGCAGAAAATCAAAATGTTAAAATCGACAATTCTGGTTATAAGCAAAGGTTGTAACTCGAGAATCAAAATAGATAGAAATAAATGTCATTAATAACAATTATTCATAATTAACCCAATATACATGGTTTATTACCAGATAAAGTCTAACGATGACAATTCTTTCTGTATGTAGCAGGAAATATTAAAATCAACAATTTTGGCTATAAGCATAGGTCCTTCCAGACATAAGCTATAGCATATCCTCTTAGCTATGGCAGTTTTTCCTCACCTTGACTATATGGGAGTTATTCCCAGCCAGCTTTTTCAATTTCCTAACTTTTCTGGAATAAACACAAAATTGTCTTTTTGCATACTTCAATTGACCTAAATGACTTAATATCTCAAAACCAAAGTGAAAAACTCAAGTAGGATTTTATTCTGGTGAAAATGCATACTTTTCTTCATATATAATAAGAATTTCTTCACGATATCTTAAGCATTTAATTCTTTACGATTTTTTAAAAATGATTACTGAAATGTTTATTTTATAAATTTATATCTAAAGATATCTCATAAATCAATTAAGATATTCGTGTATGGTCTTGTTAGAAGAATTCATACACTTCTTTATAAATCGTAAAAAAGTTACGACATTATAAGCAACATCAATGAAATACAAAACTGAATGTACAATCTTTATTAGACTTTAAATATCTTAATCAAAAACTTACTCGTAACGAACTTACTGTCAAAATGAGGAATTAAGATGTTTGATATGTCATTTTAAACAAAAATCTAAGTAAAATACACAAAGATTTACCATTTCTACTAAAATAGCTAAAATAATACAATTTTTTCTATATAATACATTTCGAAAACAATTTTCTCATATCATCAAAAATCTCTTAATATTTCAAAAAATAATAAATAATAAATTATTGTGATATAAATAACATTTCAAAACCATCATGTTTAAACCTAACTATTTTAAAAATTCGTTTATTAATATTCTCGAAATTGTCAGGTTCTCCCCATGGGGTCACCTATGTCAAGCATCATTGGAGACATATTTGTTAACTCCTTAAAAAAGAACTTTTTTCCAACAAACACAGTTTATTCAGTTCTGACTTACCTTTTATGACAGATACGAAGACTATCTCTGCAGGAAAACCAACTCTAGAAAATATGTTGAATAATGCTTTTTCTGCTAATGCTTAGTCAGCTACTTGTCATAGTGTTTTTGTTATATACCCGATTTTTTAGAGTGCCAGCAACTTTATCTAAACAATGCTTATAATCAGTTTCCTTTGCGTAATTTATCCTAGATCGCCTTTGCTCCTGCTATAATCACAAACCCGATAATTACCTTAAGCATTCAGGAAAGAATACTCCACGTCCTGCCTGAAGCGCAGGCCAACATCATCTTTTCAACATCGTTCGAATTGGCCGGAACGTCCCTATCCACACACAGCTTATTTCTGTTTCTCTTTAATTTATAATCCTATTAAATCGCTCATAAAAAAATTAGGGAGACCTAATTCTGAAAAACTAATCTTCCACATCTTACTAAACCGCGATTTTCCTCAAAACTATATTTATTACAATATAACTTATTTATTCCTATATTATAAGATTACCATCAGTTTGAAAACTCTTCGTCAAATAGTTTTTGAGAACAAAAATCGCAAAGTAGACAAAGTTGTCGGCACTCTCAAAAATCGGGTACTTTTTTCAATTAACTCTCGATAAAAGAAAAACTAAATTTCCAAATCGACATATGATATGTGGAAATGTTCACTGATTACAATAAACTTTACCGTAATTTTTTTCATCGAGTGATTTCGAAGATACCGATCTCTAAACTGAGGGGCCTTGACATTTGGCACGGATAATAGTGGTGGCTGACACAATATTCGGTGTTGTACATTAGTGTTGAGATCGAACAAGATTTTTTGTAATTGATCTTCTTAATCCTGTTCCAGTATGAGCGTTCTTTGTCTGTTTGTCTGATATCTGCACAGACTTGTAACTATTAGCTAATTAGGTATACTTTAATTCTTTGTGCATTTCTTCTTTGATATGACTATGTATGTAATCCTATTAGTATGTATTAAATACAATATGTATAATATATTTAGGAAGCTTGGAAACGAATGTTACATTTGGAGCTGAAATTTTTTAATGCTTTCAACGTTTAGTAATATCGCTAGGTTGTTTGTGATAAACATTATCAAATCAGCAATCTCTTCCTTAGTGTTTGCCTTGCTTAGCTCGTATTTAGTTTATTTTTTAGGTCGATCTGGTACAATGCTTGTTTGGAAATTTAGACATATGCTTAAATGACTAGAACATAACCCTCCCGTCATATCAATTTCTGTTATGGTTAAGATTTTGCGAATTCAATAGAAAGTCGGGCTTTGTATTATTATTAGCAGGCATGATATGGTTAGGTTTTGTGTTATACACCATTTTAAAGAGGAAACCTTCCTCTTTTATTTGAGGGTAGAGGCACTTGCTAAATTTTACAAATATCTCTTGAAATTTTGATCAAATCTTGCCGTTTTGATGTATTATAAGAAAAATTCGTATTTTTTCCCCAATACATTTTTATTCCAACCTAATATTTTAGATGGTGTAGTCTTGAAGAGTGCTCTTTTAAAAGGGTGTCCAATTCCTGGCACAAAAAATGTTTTCGTGTTTCGGAACTAAGTTCTAAATTTCGGTATTTGAGTTAAGGGTCCCAAAATTCCCGAAATTGGTCCCGAACTCAAAATACGTTTGCAATTTGATCTACTTACAAAAGACTAGATATACTGCTTTTAGATAGCTTAATAATACTTCCAAAAGTCTTGAAATCCTTCTAGAAATTATTGATATTGTCTCTGGAAGAGTTGAATCTGGTTCCAGAAGACTTCAGCTGATTCCAACAAATTTGTTACTGCCCATGGAAGACTTAATACTGCTTTTACAAAACTTGGTATTATAGAAAACTTGAAATGCTTAAAGAAGATTTGATACCGCAACTAATACTGCATATAGAAGACTTAAAATGCTTTCAAAAACCTTGATATTGTATTTGGACAATTTGAATTGGTTCCAGAAGACTGGATACTGCTCCTAGATGGTTTGAAATTGCTTCCAAAAGACTTGGAATACTTCCACAAAACTTGAAATGCTTCCAGAAGACTGAAATGCTTTCAGAAGGAATCAATTACTTTTATAAGATTACAACTACTGCAAGAAGACAAACATAATAAAAAAAGAAGAATAGAAAGTGAACTTAAAGATTTCAGGTAGCAAAAATCGTACCGAATGCTTTAATTTCTTCTTAATTTCGAAACTTTCAAAATCTCGAGACTTCTTAGTGATCCAGGATGATTTCTTTCATGACATCCCAGGAGAGGTTCGGACCAATTCCAGGACTGGACATCCTATCTATTAATTTTAATTTGGCACCAAAAGAGTTTCATAATTTATACAAAATTTTGTTATTATACAGCTTTAATTTGATCCAAAAATCATTATAATACATAAATAATTACATGTTACATGAATTTTAATATTTTAGTCTTCATCTTAATCACCTTGAAAAAGTGGCAATAATTTTTAGGCTCCTTTTTCTAAAATTATTCAATTAGTGATTGTCATTACTTATCGTTTTAAAAACGAAATCTTCAGCTTTAATTTGAGGGTACAACTACTCTTTAAATTTCATAAATATCCCCTCCATGATTATTTTAGTTTTAACATACATTTTGACGTTTTGATGTAATGTTGGAAATATAAGATAAATTCGCAATCTTCTTATTCTCGAAGAGTGATCTTTTAGTTTTAATTTGATACCAAAATCATTATATTACATAAATAATCACCACTTACACGATCTTTTTAATTTTACTCTTCATCTTTGTAATCTCGAAAATGATACAATAATGTTTTGATCCTATTTTCTAACAACTTTGTCAATTAGTGATTGTGTGTCATATACCATCTTAAAAAGGAAATCTTCAGCTTTAATTTGAGAGTAAAACCACTCCTTAAATTTCATAAATACCCCTTCCATGATTATTTTAGTTTTAGCCTACATTTTCACGTATTGATGTAATGTTGGAAACATAAGAAAAATTCGCAATCTTCTTATTCTCGAAGAGTGATCTTTTAGTTTTAATTTGATACCAAAATCATTATATTACATAAATAATCACCACTTACACGATCTTTTTAATTTTACTCTTCATCTTTATCATCTCGAAAATGAGACAATAATGTTTTGATCCTATTTTCTAACAACTTTGTCAATTAGTGATTGTGTATTATATACCATCTTAAAAAGGAAATCTTCAGCTTTAATTTGAGAGTAAAACCACTCCTTAAATTTCATAAATATCCCTTCCATGATTATTTTAGTTTTAGCCTACATTTTCACGTTTTGATGTAATATTGGAAATGTAAGAAAAATTCGCAATCCTCTTTTTCTCGAAGAGTGGTCTTTTAGTTTTAAATCATTATATTACATAAATAATCACCACATACACGATCTTTTTAATTTTACTCTTCATTTTTATCATCTCGAAAACGATACAATAAAGTTTTAATCCTAATTTCTAACAACTTTGTCAATTAGTGATTGTGTATTATATACCATCCTAAAAAGGAAATCTTCAGCTTTAATTTGAGAGTAAAACCACTCCTTAAATTTCAAAAATATCCCTTCCATGATTATTTTAGTTTTAGCCTACATTTTCACGTTTTGATGTAATGTTAGAAATATAAGAAAAATTCGCAATCTTCTTATTCTCGAAGAGTGATCTTTTAGTTTTAATTTGATACCAAAATCATTATATTACATAAATAATCACCACTTACACGATCTTTTTAATTTTACTCTTCATCTTTATCATCTCGAAAATGATACAATAATGTTTTGATCCTATTTTCTAACAACTTTGTCAATTAGTGATTGTGTATCATATACCATCTTAAAAAGGAAATCTTCAGCTTTAATTTGAGTGTAAAACCACTCCTTAAATTTCATAAATATCCCTTCCTTGATTATTTTAGTTTTAGCCTACATTTTGACGTTTTGATGTAATGTTGGAAATATAAGAAAAAATCGCAATCCTCTTATTCTCGAAGAGTGGTCTTCTAGTTTTAATTTGGTACCAAAATCATTGTATTACATAAATAATGACCACTTACATGATCTTTTTAATTTTACTTTTCATCTTTGTTATCTCGAAAATGAGACGATAATGTTTTGATCCTATTTTCGAACAATTTTGTCAATTAGTGATTGCTTGTTATACACCATCTAAAAAAGGAAATCTTCAGCTTTAATTTGAGGGTACAACCACTTCTTAAATTTTGTAAATATCCTCCCCCGGGATGTTTGAATTTTGACCTACATATTTTCGTTTTGATGTAATATTGAAAATAGAAGAGAAATTCGAATTTTTTTCCCAAAGTTTTTATAATACGATTTTTTAGCTTTAATTTGGTACCAAAAACAAATTTATAATTTATACAAATACAGAGATAAAATATTTTAAATTTAGTCCTAAATTTTTAACGTTTTGAGGAAAATTAAAAAAATTTACCAATTTAAGCAACATTATTGTATACACCATTTGAAAGAAAACATCACCTTTAATTCAAAAAAAAATCACGTGTTCATTTTCATTTTCCTATTCATTCGATTTAACTTTCTTTAAATATAGTCGAGTTAATTTATTCCCACCCAAATGGTACTTTATGTCGACCAGGCAGCATACATATGGGAAAATGTCACGATATATTCATGAAATATATAGAGATGAAGCGATAATCTATTAATAAAATTTAATTAGGCGCGTTTAACGGTTGAATATTAGCAATAATTATTGGGTGGATCAAGAATATGGGTTATTTCGATCGAGTGTGTCTGCCATAAAAGCGTGAGTAATTAGCAACTTTATTATCTTTTAGCGGGGACGATTACTTCTTTTGAACGTCAATAACGTGGCACATCACTAACCGTGCTGTGATGATAACACTCGAAAGATAACGATATGGTTATTGCCAAAACGTAAATTAACCTAACATATTGTTGTTGGGTATATTAACGTTGGAAGTTTTCTTTGCAAATGAATTAACATAAAAACTTTGTAATGTCTGTGCAAACTTTTATTAGTGCAATTTAACGCTATTTAATTCGAAATAATTAAATTTTAATGTGATTCGCGGATTTATTGGAATAGTTCTCATTGTTTTTCCTGGATTCAAAATGCATTGTTTTCGCAATGCTTTGATATTTCCTGGATAAAGAGTTTTTTTATTAAAATCAATGTCAAATTAAATTACATTTTCATTAATTTCATTGTTATTTAGTATATAGAATTCGGATATAATTTAATCCTTTATTCTCGTTTTTTTTTTTTGTTATTGAATAAAGTTAAATTTTATTAATCAAAATCATAGAATAAAATGATTTTTTTTCCAATTAATTCTTTTCGGTGGTAAACAAAATATCGTTGTGGGAGATTTTGTTTTGCTGTGATAAATCAATTCGATTGTTAATTAAAAAAAATTTTGCATATTCCTTTCAGAGGCTGAATTAATTTTCAATATTTTATTAATTTAAATTCAAATCATTCTTTTGTCAGATTTATATCTATGTTAATTTAATTTTGCGAATTAAAAAAATGCAAATACAAGATAATGAAGTTTTATCAACAAACAAACGTTACAAAGTTTTGTAAAACAAGCTGAAATATGCTTTTAATTTTCTCCTGTTCTGTTCGCATATTTGATTTAAGCGTTTGTGTATTAAAAACTAATTGAGATTTTGTTGTGAAATAATAAGCATTTTGAAACAAATTTAATTTGATTTCATTGTACTCAATTTCATTTTTTACAATTTTCGAACCTTTAGGTTTTGCTTTTTTCAATCAATCATATCTCAAGAACTAACTAATTCATTGACATAAAATAAAAAGCATTTTAAAGCAAATCTAATTACATTTTAGTGTACCGAATTTCATTTCTTCAAATCTTTAAATTTCAATGTTATATTTTTTTAAATTTGCGTCTACGCATTTATCATAAATAGTAAAATTTCCAAGATTAATCAACGGTATCTTAAGAAATAATTGAGATATCGGTTTGAGATAAAAAGAATTTTAAAGCAAATTTAATTGGTACTTAGCACTTCTAATTTGATATCATCAAATTTTCAAACATTCAAGTTATGATTTTTTGAAATGAACTCTTCGCAATCGTAATAATAAATAATGAAGTGTGGAACATGAAACGTTACACGTATCTCAAGAATTAATTGGGATACAGACATGAGATAAAAAGCATTCTAAAGCAAAATTAAATCGTTTTTAGTATGAAAAATATCATTTCTTAAAATTTTTAAACTTTCATGTTATGATTTTTTGATTTTGAGTCTCCGCCGCCAAAATGATAAACAATGAAATGTACTACATTGTAAGTTAATAAATCGTATCTCAAGAACGAATTGAGATATGCACATGAGACAAAAAGCATTTTAGGGCAAATTTAATTAGTTTTTGGCGTACCAAATTTCATTTCTTTAAATATTCGAACTTCCATATTATAATTTTTTAAGATTGCCTCTGCGCAGCTGTAATAAATGGTGGAATATCTAAATTTAATCAATCGTATCTCAAGAACTAAATGAGATAGGAGTATGAGATAAAAAACATTTTAAAGCAAATTTAATTGGTAGTTAGCAACTCCAATTTGATATCTTCAAATTTTGAAACTTCTATGTTAAGATTTTTTGAAATTGACTCTGCACAGCCATAATGATAAATAATGACTTACAGGACAGGTTACAGAATGATATCTCAAGAATTAATAGAGATGTAGATATGATAAAAAGCATCAATTAACTTTTAGTGTGCCAAATTTCATTTTTGCCAATCTTCAATCTTCTATGTTACAAATTTTTAAGGTTGCCTCTGCATAATTCTGATAAATGGTAGGTTATCTAAAATTAATCAATCATATCTCAAGAACTAATTGAGATATTAGTATGAGATAAAAGAATATTAAAACAAATTTAATTACCATTTAGCACATTCAATTCCGTCTTTTCAAATTTCCATGTTATGATTTTTTGAAATTGATTCTATACATCCATAATGATAAATTATGACTTATAGGACAGGAAAAGTTACAGTATGGTATCTCAAGAATTAATTGAGATATAAACATCAGATAAAAAGCATTTTTAAGCAAATTCAATTAGCTTTTAGTGTGCCAAATTTTATTTCTTCAAATATTCAATCTTCTATATTACAAATTTTTAAGGTTGCCTCTGCACAGCTATGATAAATGGTTGGTTATCTAAAATTAATCAATCGTATCTCAAGAACTGATCTAGGTCTTGGTACAAAATAAAAAGAATTTTAAAGCAAATTTAATTAGTATTTAGCATATTTAATTCCATTTTGTCAAATTTTCAAACTTCCATGTTATGATTTTTTGAAATTGACTCTGCGCAGCCATAATGATAAATAATGACTTACATGACAGGAAAAGTTACAGAATGGTATCTCAAGAATTTATTGAGATACAGACATAAGAAAAAAAGCATTTTTAAGCAAATTCAATTAATTTTTAGCGTGCCAAATTTCATTTCTTCAAATCTTCAATCTTCTATGTCACAATTTTTTAAAGTTTCCGCTGTATAATTCTGATAAATGGTAGAATATCTAAAATTAATGAATCGTATCTCAAGAACTAATTGAGATAATCGTATGAAATAAAAAGAATATTAAAGCAAATTTAATTAGTATTTAGCACATTCAATTCCATTTTGTCAAATTTTCAAACTTCTGTGTTAAGATTTTTTGAAATTGACTCTGCGCAGCCATAATGATAAATACTGACTTACAGAACAAGAAAAGTTACAGAATGGTATCTTAAGAGTTAATTGAGATACAAACATGAGATAAGAAACATTTTTAGGTAAATTTAATTAACTTTTAGTGTGCCAAATTTCATTGCTTCAAATCTTCAATCTTCTAGGTTACAAATTTTTAAGGTTGCCTCTGCACAGCTCTGATAAATGGTAGGTTATGTAAAATTAATCAATCATATCTCAAGAACTAATTGAGGTATTGGTATAAGGTAAAAAGACTTTTAAAGCAAATTTAGTTAGTATTTAGTATATTCAATTCCATTTTTGCAAATTTTCAAATTTCCATGTTAGGGTTTTTTGAAATTGATTCTTCGCAGTTACAATGATAAATAATCAAGTATAGGACCTGAATAGTTAATAATCTGTATCTCAAGAACTAATTGAGGTATCGGCATGAAATGAAAAACATTTTAAAGCAAATTTGATTAGTTTCTAGTACGCCAAATTTCATTTCTTTCAATATATAAACTGCTATGTTATAGTTTCTTAAAGTTGCATCTTCTCAACTATAATAATAAATGATAGAACGTCTTACTTCAATCAATCGTATCTGAAGAACTAATTGAGATATAGGCATGAGATAAAAAGCATTTTAATGCAAATTTAATTAGTATTTAGTATATTCAATTCCATTTTTGCAAATTTTCAAATTTCCATGTTAGGGTTTTTTGAAATTGATTCTTCGCAGATACAATGATAAATAATCAAGTATAGGACCTGAATAGTTAATAATCTGTATCTCAAGAACTAATTGAGGTATCGGCATGAAATGAAAAACATTTTAAAGCAAATTTGATTAGTTTCTAGTACGCCAAATTTCATTTCTTTCAATATATAAACTGCTATGTTATAGTTTCTTAAAGTTGCATCTTCTCAACTATAATAATAAATGATAGAACGTCTTACTTCAATCAATCGTATCTGAAGAACTAATTGAGATATAGGCATGAGATAAAAAGCATTTTAATGCAAATTTAATTAGTATTTAGTATATTCAATTCCATTTTTGCAAATTTTCAAATTTCCATGTTAGGGTTTTTTGAAATTGATTCTTCGCAGATACAATGATAAAAGATCAAGTATAGGACCCGAATAGTTAATAATCTGTATCTCAAGAACTAATTGAGATATCGGCATGGGATAAAAACCACTTTAAAGCAAATTTGATTAGTTTCTAGTACGCCAAATTTCATTTCTTTCAATATATAAACTGCTATGTTATAGTTTCTTAAAGTTGCATCTTCTCAACTATAATAATAAATGATAGAACCTCTTACTTCAATCAATCGTATCTGAAGAACTAATTGAGATATAGGCATGAGATAAAAAGCATTTTAATGCAAATTTAATTAGTATTTAGTATATTCAATTCCATTTTTGCAAATTTTCAAATTTCCATGTTAGGGTTTTTTGAAATTGATTCTTCGCAGATACAATGATAAAAGATCAAGTATAGGACCCGAATAGTTAATAATCTGTATCTCAAGAACTAATTGAGATATCGGCATGGGATAAAAACCACTTTAAAGCAAATTTGATTAGTTTCTAGTACGCCAAATTTCATTTCTTTCAATATATAAACTGCTATGTTATAGTTTCTTAAAGTTGCATCTTCTCAACTATAATAATAAATGATAGAACCTCTTACTTCAATCAATCGTATCTGAAGAACTAATTGAGATATAGGCATGAGATAAAAAGCATTTTAATGCAAATTTAATTAGTATTTAGTATATTCAATTCCATTTTTGCAAATTTTCAAATTTCCATGTTAGGGTTTTTTGAAATTGATTCTTCGCAGTTACAATGACAAATAATCAAGTATAGGACCTGAATAGTTAATAATCTGTATCTCAAGAACTAATTGAGGTATCGGCATGAAATGAAAAACATTTTAAAGCAAATTTGATTAGTTTCTAGTACGCCAAATTTCATTTCTTTCAATATATAAACTGCTATGTTATAGTTTCTTAAAGTTGCATCTTCTCAACTATAATAATAAATGATAGAACGTCTTACTTCAATCAATCGTATCTGAAGAACTAATTGAGATATAGGCATGAGATAAAAAGCCTTTTAATGCAAATTTAATTAGTATTTAGTATATTCAATTCCATTTTTGCAAATTTTCAAATTTCCATGTTAGGGTTTTTTGAAATTGATTCTTCGCAGATACAATGATAAATAATCAAGTATAGGACCTGAATAGTTAATAATCTGCATCTCAAGAACTAATTGAGGTATCGGCATGAAATGAAAAACATTTTAAAGCAAATTTGATTAGTTTCTAGTACGCCACATTTCATTTCTTTCAATATATAAACTGCTATGTTATAGTTTCTTAAAGTTGCATCTTCTCAACTATAATAATAAATGATAGAACGTCTTACTTCAATCAATCGTATCTGAAGAACTAATTGAGATATAGGCATGAGATAAAAAGCATTTTAATGCAAATTTAATTAGTATTTAGTATATTCAATTCCATTTTTGCAAATTTTCAAATTTCCATGTTAGGGTTTTTTGAAATTGATTCTTCGCAGATACAATGATAAACGATCAAGTATAGGACCCGAATAGTTAATAATCTGTATCTCAAGAACTAATTGAGATATCGGCATGGGATAAAAACCACTTTAAAGCAAATTTGATTAGTTTCTAGTACGCCAAATTTCATTTCTTTCAATATATAAACTGCTATGTTATAGTTTTTTAAAGTTGCTTCTTCTCAACTATAATAATAAGTAATCGTCTAACTTCGATCAATTGTATCTCAAGAGCTAATCGCGATATAGGTATGAGATAAAAAGCATTTTAAAGCAAATTTAATTAGCATTTAGCATATTCAATTCCATTTTTTTTACATTTTCTAATTTCCATGTTATGATTCTTTAAATAAATTTAGCGCAGCCATAATTGAATTGAAATAAATTAAATCTATGTGTTTTTATGAGATAGATACTTTATTTTTGGCTCTACCGGTTTCGATTTTTTCTTAACCATCTTCAGGACCACGCCGCGTCAAATTAAAACCCATGTCCTATAGAATGTGATATTTTGATTCTTTTCTAATATGTTCTTTTTATTCCTTAATTTCTTAAAACACTTTTTATCTATGTTAGATTCTGTCGCAATCTTGTATCGTTAACCACGTACGAATGTGTATAAAATTGAGATGGCGTGCTCCTGAAGATGACCTCGAAATAATCAAAACCGGAAGAATCCAAAATAAAATATCCATTTCATAAAGACACATAGTGTTATTTAAATTTACTAAAAAATAATGAAGTTATCGAAGTGAAGGACATGAAAAGTTAATCAATCGTATCTCAAGAACAAATTAAGATGTCGACATGAAATAAAAAGCATTAAAAAGCAAATTTAATTTCTTTTTAGTGTGCCTAATTTCATTTCTTCAAATCTTTAATCTTCCATGTAACATGTTTTTAACGTTTCCTCTATGCAGTTGTCATAAACGATACAATATCTAAATTTAATCAATGGTATCTCAAGATCTGATTGAGATATCGGCATGAAAGACAAAGCATTTTGAATTAAAATGAACTAACATTTAACATGCATATCTTCAACTTTTCAAACCTTCATGTCATGATTTTTTAAATTGACTGATAAAACCTCGTAATGATAAATGATGAAGTGTAGGATATGAACAGTTAATCAACCGTATCTCAAGAAATAATTGAGACATCGGCATGAAATAAAAAGCATTTTATTACAAATTTAATCGGTTTAATCAGTGAATAATTTCATTCCTTAAAATTATCAAACTTCCATGTTATGATTTTTTGAAATTGACTCTGCACAGCCATAATAATAAATAATGAAGTGTAAGATACGAAAAGTTAAGCAATGGTATCTCAAGAACTAATTGAGATATTGGCATTATATAAAAAGAATTTCAAAGCAAATTTAATTGATATTTACATGTCCAATTTGATATCTTCAAATTTTCAAACCTTCAAGTTTTAATAATGAGCAATAATAATTTTAAATGATAAAACATATTACACTTAAATTTAATCAAAAGTATCTCAAGAACTAATTGAGATATCTGCACGAAATAAAAAGAATTTTAAAGTAAATTCAATTAGTATTCAACATGTACATGTTCATCTTTTCCAATTTTCAAACTGTTAGGTTCTGATTTTTTAAAGTTTATCCTGCATAAAAATAAAATTTAATATATCAAACTTTCATCAACCGTATCTCATGAAATAATTGAGATATCGGTATGAAATAAAAAGAGTTTTGTGGAAAATTGAATTTGCATTTAGCTTGTTTAATATCATTTCTTCAAAATTTCCAACTTCTAAGTTATGATTGTTTGAAATTCATTCTGTCCAATAATAATTTTATAGGATAACGTGATTATACCCAAATCAAACGTATCTCAAGAAGTAGTTGAGATATTTGTATGAGATAAAAAATATTTTAGAGGAAATTTAATTAATATTTAGTATGTCCAAGTTCATCTCTTTCAATTTTTAAACAATTAGGTTGTGATTTTTTAAAGACAACTTTGCATAAAACATTATGAATTTTAAAGCATTTAAAGCATTTTAAAGTAAATTTAATTGATATTCAGCACCTCCAATTTGATATCTTCACATTTTCAAACATTCGTGTTATCACTTTTTGAAATTAACTTTACGTAGCCACAACGAAGTGTACGACATCTCAAGAATAAATTGAGATACCGGTATGAAATAAAAATCATTTTAAAACAAATTTTATTACTACTCAGTATCCCCAAGTCAATCTCTTCAAATCTTGAAAGTGTCAGATTGTGATTTTTTGAAAATTTACCTTGCTTTAAAAATTAAAGTTTAAACCAAACATTCATCAATATCGTATCTCAAGAAATAATTAAGATATCGGCATCAAATAAAAAGCATTTTAAAGCTAATTTAACTACTTTTTAGTGTGCCAAATTTCATTTTTTTTTCAAATCATCCAACTTCCAAGTAATAATTTTTTAATGTTGCCTCTAGGAAGTTATCATAAATGGTACAATATCTAAATTTAATGAATCGTATCTCAAAAACTAATGGAGATATCGGCATGAGATAAAAAGCATTTTAAAGAAAAATTAATACACATTTAACATAATTACATATTTTCAAACTATAAAAACCTCCATGTTATGATTTTTTTGAAATTGACTGTGCAACCATAATGATAAATGATGACGTGTTTGACACGAAAAGCTAAAAGCCGTTTCTTAAGAACTAATTGAGATATCGGCGTGAAATAGAAATTATTTTAAAGCAAATTTTGTTGGAGTCTAGCATGCCCAGTTTCATTTCTTAAAGCTTTCAATCTTTCAAGTAGTGTTATTTTGAACTAAATTCTGCGCAATAGCAATTTTAAATATTAAAGTGTATTTCACCCAACTTTAATTGATCGTATCTCAAAAACTAATAGAGATATCGGTGTGAAATATAAAGCATTTTGAAGCAAAATTAATTAGCATTTTGCATATTAAATTGCGTACCTTCAAATTTTTAAACTTTCATGTTATGATTTTTTGAAATTCACCCCACACAATAATAATTTTAAATGATAAAGTTTATAACCAAATTTAATCAGACGTATCTCAAGAATTAATTGAAATATCGGGAAATATACTTCATATTTCCAAATTTTCAAACGTTTTGTTCATGAACTTTTGAAATCAACCTTACATATTTATAATTAAGAATGATGAAATTTAGCACATAAAAATTTCATCAATCGTATCTAAAGAAATAAATGAGATATCGCCATGAGATAAAGAGCATTTTGAAGCAAATTTAATTAATATTTAGTATGTTCAACTTCATGCCTTCAAATTTCCAAACTTCCATGTTATAATTTTTGAAATTAATTCTGCGCTGTCAAAATGATAAATGACGATGTTATTAACGTAACATGTTAACACGTTTAATTTCATTTCTTCAAATTTTTAGACATAATTATATATCATCGTTAATAATTTTAAATGATAAAGTGTATTCATCCACCTTTAATCAATCATATCTCAAGAGCTAGTTGAGATATCACCATAAGGTAAAAGTATTTTAAAGAAAAAATTATTTTCTGTTACATTATGCTTAACTTTATTTCTTTAAATTCTCGTCATGTTGTGGTTTTTTAAAACTATTTTTTTTTTTCAGATTTACTTTGCATTCAAAATTAATTGTGCATTAATTTAATGCAACTAATTTAAAAAGAAATGTAAATAAAATATACTCAAGTATTGTAAACAAACAAACGTTACAAACTTTTCGAAAACAAACTGAAACATGCTTTCAAATTTTTCCTTTTCTATTCGTATATGCGTACTATTTAGTTGTTTATTGTTTATCATATATACTCATCGCTTTTTGTTTTCAAGCTCATATCTTGTTTGATGAAATTCATTTATTTTTTGTTATAATTTTCTTTATTTAAATTTTTTTTTCGTTTTTGAGAACATCAAACTTACATTTATAATCGCATGAAAAAGGCGAATCGAGCGGCTGAAAATCGTCTAAAACGGGATGAAGGCAAAGTTCATGAACCGTATAATGTTCGTACCGGGCGACTCATATGAGATAACGTGGTAGGTTTCGACGGTTTCGCGGATTCATGTAGACTGAATCTGATGAACAACGGTTGCCAGAAGGAGGATCGCACAAAACTGGACCCACGATACCGGGATCATGCGCGCAAGAAGCACCCATTAGATTCACGTACAATTTTTTGTCTTTCCACGAAACTCTCACTCTTTTTACTTTAACCAATTTCAGGACAACGTTTTCTGTGATTTTTTTTTATGATATAAAGATATTTAGCATTTAGAGATGAGCGATCCCGTGATTTTTAAAGAACGTAGTGATATTTTCTCAGACGTATAATAAAAACCCTATTACAAGTACCTGATTGGAATCAGTGGTAAAAAATGATTGAACATTTTTTCAAGGGATGGTTTTGCTTCAGATATACAAAAAGGTCTGTGGAGAGTTTTTGTTAGTAACCTAACTACGAAATTTTTGGAACAAAGTGGTATTAAAATATTTCATACTATCCTGTCAGATGCAGTGCAAAAAATTTTACGGAGTATTTAAGAAAACACTCAGAGTTATGAGCTACGAATATGGAAAAGAGCGGGATGAGTATATTGATTAAATAATACCTGCCATAAAAAGTGCAGCACATGGTTTCAGCCTTGCGGAGTTAAGTTATGACGATTAAAAAACATACAAGAAATTGTAAAAAATAGTATGGAAGAAGCACTGAACACATTAAAGACATACTATGATTACAAAGCAAAAGAAGTTATCTAATGATATGACAACCCTTTTTTTGGGAGGTCGGGGATAATATGTGATCAGACACCTGATCTATGACATTGGTCACTCAGGTACTGCCAGGTTGGTGTCCAGCTTTAGATCACCGATCTACTAAAAACACCTTTCATCAGCTATCCACGAAAATCGGAAATATGCTGTTGCGTTGTAATCATAGACCACCGCAACCGCAGATTGTCAATTAAATTTTCATAATATATGAAAACTTTTTACTGACTTTTGACCCTTATCTTGGCCGACCGTAGGTTCCTAGTGAGCCCTCCTTCTTCTGATCTTCTTGCTTCAGCGTCTTAACGCCTTCTTATCACCAAGACCCGCATTAGGGGAGCCAAGTTTTCGTCCACACCCAACTCCATCCACATATGTGCCCGTGAGTGTTATCTTCATTACAACGCGAATCACTCTACCGACAAAAGAAACAACATACCACGCAAAAGTCTATTTAATGTATTAAATTACCTTTAAATATCAGAACGAGGGGAGAACTTTCTTAACGTATGTCGCTATGGCGTCCCACTCTTCTGTGCTGGTAACCATATCATCTACCATATTTTCTGGTCTTATCCGGGCTCGTAGTAAGTTGACATATGTATAACCTTTCTTCATTCCATCTGGGACAATGATAGGTATGTTCCACTTCATCTCTTTCTTCATAGGAGTCAAATTGGTCAGCTGTGGTTCTCTTATGTAGGTATAAGTAAATTTGTTCTTTTCGTCCATACTGCCTTGCCCGTATCATCACGCCATCTATGTTTCTACATCGCACTCCTCTCCATCATTTCCCCAAGTTGCTGCTTTTTCTCAATAAATATTTCGTTGAAAGCCTCCAAAGCCTGCATACAAAAAAATAAATTATCATAAATTGTCGAAGCTATTAGTTTTTTTTCTCTATGCGTGAATTATATGGGGAACCCATGACTCTATACAAATCCCCCACCGTTCTCTGCGCCTTATCGACCACATATTGTATTTGGCTTCCTCACTTTAACTCTTTGCCTATCATAACTCCCAGATATTTCAGAGCATTATTACTTCTGATTTTATGACTTTTAGTTTCTAACTCAACTTTTTTCTTCTGTTTCTAAGCAAAACAGCCCATTTCAGTCTCATTTCCCCAACTTCATACGCCAGTCTCTCTTTGGCCATATGAGCCTTCTGATGAACCTCCTCCGGTTTCCATCCTGTTACCAAAATCTTATGTTATCTTATCACTTATTTTCTTTAAAAAGACTATTAAAGAAAGCGTTCCTTATTCAGGGCCCCAGAATTTCGGCAATGCTCCTTATATGGGTGTAGAGGTTAGCACTAAGGCATCCATACCTGCTGAGGAACTGATCCATGAAGCAATTTACTTCTCCCCATATTCTATCAATTCATGGAATCAGTTTAGGAATTAGCCTCCTCATTCAGAGAACCTTTCCCGTTTCCTATGCCATCTCGTCTCTCACTCCTTTATTATCTGCGTATTCATTTTACTTCGGTGCGTTGTTTCTTCCATTATTTTACTTCTTCTTTTTGCCATTAAGTCTTGCTATTAAGTCTAACCCTGCATGAGCTTGTCACTCTTATCATCACCGGTCTTTGGATCTTATTAATCACCATGCCTTGCTAATCACCATAAGCTAACTTGTTAACGCCACTTTAAGTCTTTTCCTATCATGACCCCGAGGTATTTCACTGCATTCTTTGATTTAAAGGTGTGTCCCCCCTTCAGCTCCACTTCGTCTTTGCATTTCAATTTTTGAACAGAATAGCTTCTGTCTTTTCGGGTGCGATCTCAAGACCCATTTCTTCCATCCTAGTAATCACTCTCTGCATTATAATTTGTACGTCGACCTCCCGTCTAGTGATCACTATGGCCAAATTATCTGCATATACGAAAAATTTTCTCTTATCTATGTTTTCCCTCTGTTCAAAGAAAAGTAGTTCAAAGAAGTGATCAAAGAAGAGATTCTATAGTATTGGTTCCAGTATGGATCCCTGGAGTACTCCTCTACTGATCAAGTATGTGTGTCCATCATATTCAATTACTCGTTCGCTCAGATACTTTTTAATGATACTTAATAGATTCCACGAGATTTCTTTTTTTTGCAAAACTTCCACTATTTTCTTTTCAGAGGACTTCCTTTTCCATTAGCACCAGTTTATTCTGTTTCCATGGGTTGAGGAATATGTTATTTCTAATAAATTGATTGTACATTATCGCTATTTTATTTACTTCTTCTATGCCTATGCTATCTTTAATTATTTCTGCCATAATCTTATCTAGTCCTGAAACTTTTTGGTTCCTTAGATTTTTGCTAGGTGTCGTATCTCTGCCCTCATTACCTCTCTACACCTTCCCACATCCTTTTCGATGTTCTCCCTCCCATATTTCTCACCGTTTCTATCCAGGAAGAGTTCCTTTATTATTTTCTTAGCCTCATCCTGCATTAGTGAAACTCTCACTAGTTTTTTGTTTTCTTCAATGCCAGTTCCCTCATTTTCCTCCCTCCATGTATGTTCCAAGCCTCGTTCCAGGTATTGCTGAGTTCCCTTTCATTTCCTCTTTCTCCTCCTGTGTTTCTCGTCCGCTGCAGTCATAGGCACAATAAAGGTTAAATTCATTTTTTGAAATAATTTTTATTTACATCGTTCTTGGGTGAGGGGGAAATATTTCCCCCCAGTTCCTTTTCTTATTTAATTCACCTCTCTTGTTACTCTCCTTTTCCTCTTACCTCGCAGCCGTAGGCGTTATGGATGACAGAACAAGAATATTTTTTTCTTCCTTTTCCCCTTCCTCTCTACCATCCTTCCTCTTTCTTATTCTTCTATTCTTTCTGTTGATTCGCATTTTTTTGTTCTTTTCTTTCCCTCTTCTTCTTTCGTCACCATTGTTGTTCTTTGATATTTCAATTATCACTTCAGCTTCTTGCTTTTATCACTCACTGACTGACATTCTCGTTTAAAGCGTATGCATTCAAAAATCGTGTGCTGCGGAGTATCTCTATCTCAACAACCAAACCAACACAAGTCTGACTCCATCTTTTTAATTTTCTTCAGGTACGTTACGAACACATCATGTCCAGTAATCGCTTGCATAGTATGGTAGTCACTTTTAGGGCCTTTTTGTTGCCAATCTTTGACATCCTTAATAAAGGTCTTGGCTTCCATTACCCTTTCAATCTTCAGAGCATCTATTCATGGTTTTCTTGAACAAAACCAAGAAGACCCTTGTTTCTCTATTTCTCGATCTTACTACACCATGCTAAGAGAACTATGTTAACAGTACGGTATGCTGATGTACATCTCTACGTATTTTTTTCTAGCGAATTGCTGCTTTCCTGGTCAATACTGCATGAAATACAACCGACTGTATTACTGTAGCAAATATTCTCCTTTTTCCTTGACCCGGACCTCCTTTTCTTGACATAAACTTTTTTAGGTTGCTCTGCATTTTAGATATTTTGTCTTTTAGTTACGTCATATATTCCGTCATTTTTTATCTTTTTTATCTTATATCTTTATTCAAATGCACTAAATATTTGACTGCTTTTTTTTGCGCTGGATCTGCATTTGATCTACCATTATGCACAGCTCTGTTTCACTTGGTTCCAGTTGAAGGCATAATCTGCATATCTAATGATTGGTGCTCCCTCTCCATTTTCTGCCTAAGGATCTCATCGTAGAATAAATTTAGGATTTTTCGCAGCCCAACATAAACATAAACTTTGCTCAGTGTTGTCTTTACTTCATTCCACGGTACGACATTGAATGCATTATGTTTAACAGCACCATAACTCTAAGACCAATATATGTCAGTGATACTCTTGTCTTCCCCTGTTTTTGTTCAGCATACTCATCACTGCATCAACTGTTCTTCCATCCTTTCTGTATCCACACTGTGCATTATTAATAATTCCCCAGGATGTTGTTAATCAGGCATTCCAAGAGCTTTCCCACTGCGCTAACGAGACACAGTGGTCTGTAAGTCCTTCACCACACCAACACCAGGGTTTTAGTACTTCATTAGTGATTCTATCCTATCACAGAGCTTTTCTTGTTATTAATTGTTTATCTGTCCTTTTTAATTCTTCAATTTTAAACAAAATAGGCTCTACCATCTCAGCCTCTTTGGCTTCATGATCCTCTTTAGGCTGTGATAATTATGGGAATAGCTTCTTTTTAGCTGTTCTACAATTCCGTAATTTACTTCTTCCCTTCTAGCGCCAAACCTTTTCGTAACGACTTTATAGACGGTTCTTTAAACATTCTCTTCTAGATCCAGGCAGAGTTCCTTCCATTTTTTACCCCAACCCAACTCAACCCAACCCAACCTTATTTTAATAAATCAATCATGGAAATATCTTTATTCGCTCAAAAGATACCAAAGAGGAAGATGGGATTTGATTGTAACAAATGGTTGTACTAAGAAGCAAATTTGAGAAATTCTAGAAATTAAAAAAACATCAAAATACCTTTATTTACTTAAAAGTTAAAATATAAAAAAAATTAAGTAGATTTTGTTAATTTCAAATTCATTCAAACACAGATATTCCAAAAACTCTAGACTTTGCAATGAAGTCTACTAATCCAGAGTGAAATTCTTCTCTATCAACCTTTATTTTAGGATTTAAATATGCAAATATCTTTATTCGCGCAAATAATATCAAAGTGGAATGTAGATCTTGATTGTAACAAATGGATCCTTCACTAAGAAGCAGATTTGAGAGTTTCTATGATTTTGGTTAATACATGCAATATCGGCTTTAAATTCATATGAATTGGAGTTTCTTTTGAGATATTAATCACTAAATTACTATTAAGTATCAAGGATTTAAGTCGATTTTATTAATTTCAATTTCATCCAAACATTCATATTCCAAAAATTCTAAACGTTAACCCAACCTACCTATGATGATCAATTATAATAATACCGGGAAATCATCGTCACCATTCTTTTTTATTTTCGTCACGAATGCCAGCAGTCATTTTTTAATATCGTTCAAATTACTCTTCATTTTTGCTTTCCTCTTCATTTTCCTTATTTTCCTTTTTGGTATGATGAGAGTCGTAATTAGTTAAATGGGGCGTGTGATGGAAGGACGTTAGGGCTTTTTTGAACATCCGCAAAAGAAAAATCTGGTCATCATTAGTTTCAAAGTGCACAAGGAATTCCCGGAATTCGAAATTTCCGGTAATTTTTATTTTAAGTTTAGGCAACTTATTTAATTTGAAAAGAACATTCTTTCAAGTTACACCAAAGTGTTGTGTACGCCGTAAATATATTTCCCGTGAGAGAAAATGGATTACAAACTTCGAATGAGGAGAGCCATAAAAGAACGGCCATATAGAACAAACTTGGAAACGTGGTCTTGTCATAAGTTGTTATTTATGGAGGAAAATTTAAAACAAATCAAATTTTTTTCGTACATAAAATACAATATTTACCTTTTTAAACGTATCGCCCTGTGGGATCGTTGTCACCGGCACGCAGAACCATAAAAAAGATCTTTTAAACTAGGATTTATTTGATAAAATCCCACATAAATGAAGATATCTTACTCAATTTTGTAATTAGCATCAAATTTCATTTTAACAATTTTAATTTTACAAATTTATCTTTGTCACGGTCGTAGAATCTTAAATTGAGGGCATCGTTTCGTTTTGCATTTGAAATAGTTGGTAAAACCTGGGACGGAAAAGTTCCAATACTGAATCCACCAAGATAAATGGAACAAGAAACACGCCAATTTACTTAAATTAAAGCTACAATTGAATTTCAAATTTATTACGGTATTAAATAAAATTTTCTAAATAAACAAATAATAAAATTGGCGTTATTTACAAATGGTTTGAATAAATTTATCTCATAAATAAATAATATTGTTTCTATAAACTTGCTTTATATCTCATCGTATCTCAAAAACTATCTGAGATTTCATAATGGGATAAGAAGCATTCTAAAGCAAATTTAATTGAGATTTAACATTTCCAATTTGATATCTTTAAATTTTCAAACTTCCATGTTATGATTTTTCTAAATTAACACTACGCAGCCAAAGCGATAAATGTGAAGTGTAGACTTGAAATGTTAATCAATCATATCTCAAGAATTAATTGAGATATCAGCATAAGATAAAAAGAGTTTTGATGCAAATTTAATTGATAATTTGCAATATCTATTTCATTTCTTAAAATTTTCAAACTTCCATGTTATGATTTTTTGAAACTGACTCTGTGTAATAACAATTTTAAATGATAAAGTGTATTACATCCAACTTTAATTAATAGTATCTCAAGAACTACTTGAGATACAAGTATGAAATAAAAAGCATTTTAAAGCCAATTTAATTTATATTCAGTATGTCCAATTTAATTTATTTTTATTTTCAAACTTCCATGTTATGATTTCTTTGAAATTAACATTACGCAAAAGTAATTTAAAATGTAAAGTGTGTTATATCTAATTTTAATTATTCGCAAATCAAGAACTAATTGAGATATGGTTGTGAGATAAGAAGCATTTTAAAGCAAATTTAATTATTAGTTTAGAAATTGTGAATTCCAGACTTGTATAAAAGACGATGAAATGTTTATTTCGAAAATTCAAACGAATTATCGTTTTTCTTTAAGCACGAGTATGGAAATTGAATATAAAGAGCAATATGGAGTAATAATAGATAAATACAAAAAAAATAATTACCGTCAGTGCAGGAACATCAAGATTACGAACAAAAGATAAAAAAGGCTGATTTGAATGTCGGAGAGTCCTTTAAAGAGATACTATCTTCAAAAGTAAATTTAAAATTTAAATATTAAAAACTTGAAAAGCAAAAATATTAATATTTTTTTATAATAATTATATAGATGGCATCGCTTCACACGATTGGCATCTTTAGAAACTTGTTATAATTAAAATAATATGTTAAAATAGACAATAAAACATTTCAAAAATTGTAGAGCAAGAAATAAGGATTAAAATTATGAAAATAAAGTTGAAACTTATATTAAACATAGAGAATAAATAAAATAAGATCTTGAGACGTATAATGAAGGGTAACAGTGGACTGAAGGTCGGAAAGATCGTTCGTCAGATGATAAAGATGAAAGAATGAGAAAGAAGGTGTAATTCAAATTTTATGTAATTTAAATTTAATGTCTATGATTGTTAATGTTGGTAAGGTCATTAAGCCGTAGGTTATTAGAGTTGTGAACATGAATAAACATGTCGTCGTATAATTCCAGCTCTCCAAGTTTTTTAATGTTTTTTAGAACTTCTAAATTCTTTATGGCAGTTTTATGATTTTGGTAGTAGATGTGTTTATAGATGACGAATGAGTCTTTAGTTAAATGTTCCTTAAATCTCTTAGTAATGTTTCTAGCTGTTCATCCTACATAAACCTTATCACCATCGTTACATTTGATTTTGTAGACAAATGTATTCAAGGAAAATTTGGAAATAATTGAGACTGTAGTGATTGGCTTTCTAAAAATTTCAAATATTATATTATTGAATAAGCTACGAGAGATTATTAGATCTAAACATCTCATATTTAATTAGTTCTTAGTGTGCCAAATTTCATTTCTTCAAATCTTTGCAGGAGAAACTGATTGAGATATCGGTATGAGATGAAGAACATTTGAAAGCAAATTTAATTCATACTTAGTATTTCTAATTTGATATCTTTAAATTTTCAAACTTCCATGTTATGATTTTTTGAAATTGACTCTGCCCAGCGATTATGATAAAAATGAAATGTAGTTATGAAAATTTAATCAATTGTTTCTCAAGAACTAATTGAGATATGCGCATAAAATAGAAAGCGTTTTAAAGGAAATTTAAATGGTTTTCAGTGTGACAAATTTCATTTCTTCAAATCTTCTAACTTCTATGTTATGATTTTTGAAATAGACTTTGCGATGTTATAATGATAAATGATGAAGTACATATGGGATATGAAAAGTTAATGAATTGTATCTCAAGAACTAATTGAGATATCGGCATAAAATAAAAAGCATTTTAAAGCAAATCTAAATAATTTCTTGTGTGCTAAATTTCATTTCTTCAAATCATGTAACTATAACATGGAAGTTGCCTCGCAGTTATCATAAATGGTAGAATATCTAAATAAATTTAATGAAAGGTATCTCAGGTACAAATTGAAATACCGGTATAAAATAAAAACTATTTTAAAGGAAATTGAATTGTTACTTAACATCCCTAATTTGATATCTTCAAATATTTAACCTTCCATGTTATGATTTTTTTAAATTGACTCTACGCAGCCACCATGATAAATATGAAGTATAGACATGAAAAGTTAATCAATCGTATCTTAAGAAATAATTGAGACATCGGCATGAAATAAAACGTATTAAAAAGCAAATTTAATTTATTTTTAGTGTGCCTAATTTTATTTCTTTAAATCTTCAAACTACCATGTTGTAATTTTTCAATGTTGCCTCTACGCAATTATCATAAATGGTAGAATATCTCAACTTAATCAATAGCATCTTAAAAACTAATTGAGGTATCGATACGAAATAAACGACATTTTAAAGAAAATTTTATTAGTACATAGCATATCCAATTTGAAATTTTTGAGTTAATAAATTTCCCTGTTATAATTTTTTGAAATTGACTCTGAGTGAAAAGTGAAAAGTTAATCAATAGTAGCTCAAGAATTAATAACGATATTGGTATGAGATAAAAAACATTTTAAAACAAATTTATGTAATATTCTAAATATATCTTTTTGAATTTGTTAGGTTGTAATTTTTTAAAGTCAATCTTGGGTACACCTTAATGCACCCATTTATGTATAGCAAGCTTTCATCAATCATATTTTAAGAAATAATTAAGATATCGGTGTGACACAAAAAGCATTTTAATGTAAAATTAATTAATATTTAGCATGCTCAATTTCATTTTTTCAAAATTTCTAATTTCCATGTTATAATTCTTTGAAATCCATTCTCCCCAATAATAATTTTGAACGATAAAGTGATAAATTCTCAAGAATTAATTGAGATATTGAGATGAGAAAAATCATTTTAAACCAAATTTAATCAGTATTTAGCATGTCCAAATCCATCTCTTCATATTTTAAAACTGTCAAGTTGTATCTTTATTAAATTAACCTTGCATTAAGAATGATAAAATTTTGTATATTAGTTATTCATCAACCATATCTCAAGAAATAAAGAAGATATCGATGTGAGATAGAAAGCATTTTAAAGCAAATTTAGTTAATATTTAGCATGTTCAGTTATATTTCTTCAAAATTTCAAACATCCAGGTTATGATTTTTTTAAATTCACTCTGCGCAATAAAGTGTATTATATTCAAATTTAATTAAACATATCTCAAGAATTAATTGAGATATCGGGATGAGATGAAAAGCATTTTAAAGCAAATTTTATTAACATTTAGCAAGTTCAATTTTATTTATTCAAAATTTCAAACAGCCAGGTTATGATTTTTTTTTAAATTCACTCTGCACAGTAAAGTGTATTATATTAAAATTTAATAAAACATATCTCAAGAATTAATTGAGATATCGGGATGAGATGAAAAGCTATTTAAAGCCAATTTAATTGGTATTCAGTGTGTCCAAATCCATCTCGTCATATTTTAAAACGGTCAAGTTACATTTTTTATTAAATTAACCTTGCATTAAGAATGATAAAATTTAATATATTAATATTTCATCAACCATATCTCAAGAAATAAGGAAGATATCGGTGTGAGATAAAAAGCATTTTAAAGCAAATTTAATTAATATTTAGCAAGTTCAATTTTATTTCTTCACAATTTCAATCTTCCAGGATATGATTTTTTTTAATTCACTCTCCGCAAAATATTTTTGAACGATAAAGTATATTATATTAAATTTAATCAAACATATCTCAAGAATTAATTGAGATATCGCGATGAGAAAAAAGCATTTTAAAGCAAATTTAATCAGTATTCAGCATGTCCAAATCCATCTCTCCATATTTTAAAATGGTCAAGTTGTATTTTTATTAAATTAACCTTGCATTAAGAATGATAAAATTTAGTATATTAATTTTTCATCAACCATATCTCAAGAATTAAGGAAGATATCGGTGTGAGATAAAAAGCATTTTAAAGCAAATTTAATTAATATTTAGCAATTTCAATTTTATTTCTTCACAATTTCAATCTTCCAGGTTATGATTTTTTTTTAATTCACTCTCCGCAAAATATTTTTGAACGATAAAGTATATTATATTAAATTTAATCAAACATATCTCAAGAATTAATTGAGATATCGCGATGAGAAAAAAGCATTTTAAAGCAAATTTAATCAGTATTCAGCATGTCCAAATCCATCTCTCCATATTTTAAAATGGTCAAGTTGTATTTTTATTAAATTAACCTTGCATTAAGAATGATAAAATTTAGTATATTAATTTTTCATCAACCATATCTCAAGAAATAAGGAAGATATCGGTGTGAGATAAAAAGCATTTTAAAGCAAATTTAGTTAATATTTAGCTAGTTCAATTTTATTTCTTCACAATTTCAATCTTCCAGGTTATGATTTTTTTTAATTCACTCTCCGCAAAATATTTTTGAACGATAAAGTATATTATATTAAATTTAATCAAACATATCTCAAGAATTAATTGAGATATCGGGATGAGATAAAAAGCATTTTAAGGCCAATTTAATCAGTATTCAGCGTGTCCAAAATAAACTCTTCATATTTTAAGACTGTCAAGTTGTAATTTTTTAAATTAACCTTGCATTGAAAATGACAAAATTTAGTATATTAATTTTTTATAAATCGTATCTCAAGAAATAAGGAAGATATCGGTATGAGATAAAAAGCATTTTAAAGCAAATTTAATTAATATTTAGCAAGTTCAATTTTATTTCTTCACAATTTCAATCTTCCAGGTTATGATTTTTTTTAATTCACTCTCGGCAAAATATTTTTGAACGATAAAGTATATTATATTAAATTTAATCAAACATATCTCAAGAATTACACCTTAATGCACCCATTTAAGTATAGCAAGCTTTCATCAATCATATCTTAAGAAATAATTAAGATATCGGTGTGACACAAAAAGCATTTTAATGCAAAATTAATTAATATTTAGCATGTTCAATTTCATTTTTTCAAAATGTCTAATTTCCATGTTATAATTCTTTGAAATCCATTCTCCCCAATAATAATTTTGAACGATAAAGTGATAAATTCTCAAGAATTAATTGAGATATTGAGATGAGAAAAATCATTTTAAAACAAATTTAATCAGTATTCAGCATGTCCAAATCCATCTCTCCATATTTTAAAACGGTCAAGTTGTAATTTTTAAAATTAACCTTGCATTGAGAATGACAAAATTTAGTATATTAATTTTTCATCAATCGTATCTCAAGAAATAAGGAAGATATCGGTATGAGATAAAAAGCATTTTAAAGTGAATTTAATTAATATTTAGCATGTTTAATTTTATTTCTTCAAAATTTTAAACATCCAGGTTATATTTGTTTTAATTCACTCTGCGTAATGAAGTGTATTATATTCAAATTTAAAGATACATATCTCAAGAATTAATTGAGATATCGAGATGAGATGAAAAACATTTTAAAGCAAATTTAATTGGTATTCAGTGTGTCCAAATACATCTCTTCATATTTTCAAACTGTCAAGTTGTATTTTTATTAAATTAATCTTGCATTAAGGATGATAAAATTTAGTATATTAATTTTTCAGCAACCATATCTCAAGAAATAAGGAAGATATCGGTGTGTGATAAAAAGCATTTTAAAGCAAATTTAATTAATATTTAGCATGTTCAGTTTTATTTCTTCAAAATTTCAAACATCCAGGTTATGATTTTTTTAAATTCACTCTGCACAATGAAGTGTATTATATTTAAATTTAATGAAACATATCTCAAAAATTAATTAAGATATTGGGACGAGATGAAAAACATTTTAAAGCAAATTTAACCAGTATTCAGCATGTTCAAATCCATCTCTTCATATTTTAAAACTGTCAAGTTGTATTTTTATTAAATTAACCTTGCATTAAGAATGATAAAATTTAGTATATTAATTTTTCATCAACCATATCTCAAGAAATAAGGAAGATATAGGTGTGAGATAAAAAGCATTTTAAAGCAAATTTAATTAATATTTAGCACGTTGTTTTATTCCTTCAAAATTTCAAACATCCAGGTTATGATTTTTTTAAATTCACTCTGCACAATGAAGTGTATTATATTTAAATTTAATGAAACATATCTCAAAAATTAATTGAGATATTGGGACGAGATGAAAAACATTTTAAAGCAAATTTAACCAGTATTCAGCATGTTCAAATCCATCTCTTCATATTTTAAAACTGTCAAGTTGTATTATTATTAAATTAACCTTGCATTAAGAATGATAAAATTTAGTATATTAATTTTTCATCAACCATATCTCAAGAAATAAGGAAGATATAGGTGTGAGATAAAAAGCATTTTAAAGCAAATTTAATTAATATTTAGCACGTTGTTTTATTCCTTCAAAATTTCAAACATCCAGGTTATGATTTTTTTAAATTCACTCTGTACAATAAAGTGTATTATATTCAAATTTAATGAAACATTTCTCAAGAATTAATTGAGATATCGTGATGAGATAAAAAGCATTTTAAAGCAAATTTAATTAATATTTAGCACGTTGTTTTATTCCTTCAAAATTTCAAACATCCAGGTTATGATTTTTTTAAATTCACTCTGCACAATGAAGTGTATTATATTTAAATTTAATGAAACATATCTCAAAAATTAATTGAGATATTGGGACGAGATGAAAAACATTTTAAAGCAAATTTAACCAGTATTCAGCATGTTCAAATCCATCTCTTCATATTTTAAAACTGTCAAGTTGTATTATTATTAAATTAACCTTGCATTAAGAATGATAAAATTTAGTATATTAATTTTTCATCAACCATATCTCAAGAAATAAGGAAGATATAGGTGTGAGATAAAAAGCATTTTAAAGCAAATTTAATTAATATTTAGCACGTTGTTTTATTCCTTCAAAATTTCAAACATCCAGGTTATGATTTTTTTAAATTCACTCTGTACAATAAAGTGTATTATATTCAAATTTAATGAAACATTTCTCAAGAATTAATTGAGATATCGTGATGAGATGAAAAGCATTTTAAAGCAAATTTAATTGGTATTCCGTGTGTCCAAATCCATTTCTTCATATTTTCAAACTGTTAAGCTGTATTTTTATTAAATTAACCTTGCATTAAGAATGATAAAATTTAGTATATTAATTTTTCATCAACCATATCTCAAGAAATAAGGAAGATATCGGTGTGAGATAAAAAGCATTTTAAAGCAAATTTAATTAATATTTAGCATGTTCAGTTTTATTTCTTCAAAATTTCAAACATCCAGGTTATGATTTTTTTAAATTCACTCTGCACAATGAAGTGTATTATATTTAAATTTAATGAAACATATCTCAAAAATTAATTGAGATATTGGGACGAGATTGAAAACATTTTAAAGCAAATTTAACCAGTATTCAGCATGTTCAAATCCATCTCTTCATATTTTAAAACTGTCAAGTTGTATTATTATTAAATTAACCTTGCATTAAGAATGATAAAATTTAGTATATTAATTTTTCATCAACCATATCTCAAGAAATAAGGAAGATATAGGTGTGAGATAAAAAGCATTTTAAAGCAAATTTAATTAATATTTAGCACGTTGGTTTATTCCTTCAAAATTTCAAACATCCAGGTTATGATTTTTTTTAATTCACTCTGTACAATAAAGTGTATTATATTCAAATTTAATGAAGCATATCTCAAGAATTAATTGAGATATCGGGATGAGATGAAAAGCAATTTAAAGCCAATTTAATTGGCATTCAGTGTATCCAACTCCATCTTTTCATATTTTAAAACTGTCAAATTGAATTTTTTATTAAATTAACCTTGCATTAAGATTGATAAAATTTAGTATATTAATTTTTCATCAACCGTATCTCAAGAAATAAGGAAGATATCCATATGAGATAAAAAGCATTTTAAAGCAAATTTAATTAATATTTAGCATGTTCAATGTTATTTCTTCAAAATTTCAAACTTTCAGGTTATGATTTTTTAAATTCACTCTGCGTAATAATAATTTTGAACGATAAAGTGTATTATACTCAAATTTAATCAAACATCTCAAGAATGAATTGAGATATCGCGATAAGATGAAAAGCATCTTAAAACAAATTTAATCAGTATTCAGCATTTTCAAATCCATCTCTTTATATTTTAAAACTGTCAAGCTGTAATTTCTTTAAGTTAACCTTGCATTAAGAATAATAAAATTTAGTATATTAATTTTTCATCAACCGTATCTCAAGAAATAAGGAAGATATCGGTGTGAGATAAAAAGCATTTTAAAGCAAATTTAATTAATATTTAGCATGTTCAGTTTTATTTCTTCAAAATTTCAAACATCCAGGTTATGATTTTTTTAAATTCACTCTGCACAATGAAGTGTATTATATTTAAATTTAATTAAACATATCTCAAAAATTAATTGAGATATTGGGACGACATGAAAAACATTTTAAAGCAAATTTAACCAGTATTCAGCATGTTCAAATCCATCTCTTCATATTTTAAAACTGTCAAGTTGTATTTTTATTAAATTAACCTTGCATTAAGAATGATAAAATTTAGTATATTAATTTTTCAGCAACCATATCTCAAGAAATAAGGAAGATATCGGTGTGTGATAAAAAGCATTTTAAAGCAAATTTTATTAATATTTAGCACGTTGTTTTATTCCTTCAAAATTTCAAACATCCAAGTTATGATTTTTTTAAATTCACTCTGCACAATAAAGTGTATTATATTCAAATTTAATAAAACATATCTCAAGAATTAATTGAGATATCGGGATGAGATGAAAAGCATTTTAAAGCATATGTATTAGGTATTCAATGTGTCTAAATCCATCTCTTCATATTTTAAAACTGTCATGTTATATTTTTATTAAGTTAACCTTGCATTAAGAATGATAAAATTTAGTATATTAATTTTTCATCAACCATATCTCAAGAAATAAGGAATATATCGGTGTGAGATAAAAAGCATTTTAAAGCAAATTTAATTAGTATTTGGCATGTTCAGTTTTATTTCTTCAAAATTTCAAACATCCAGGTTATGATTTTTTTTAATTCACTCTCCGCAAAATATTTTTGAACAATAAAGTATATTATATTCAAATTTAATGAAACATATCTCAAGAATTAATTGAGATATCGGGATGAGATAAAAAGCATTTTAAGGCCAATTTAATCAGTATTCAGCGTGTCCAAAATAATCTCTTCATATTTTAAGACTGTCAAGTTGTAATTTTTTAAATTAACCTTGCATTGAGAATGACAAAATTTAGTATATTAATTTTTTATAAATCGTATCTCAAGAAATAAGGAAGATATCGGTATGAGATAAAAAGCATTTTAAAGTGAATTTGTTTAATATTTAGCATGTTTAATTTTATTTCTTCAAAATTTCAAACCTCCAGGATATGATATTTTAAATTCACTCTGCATAATAAATATTTTCAACAATAAAGTGCATTATATTCAAATTTAAACAAACATATCTCAAGAAGTAATTAAGATATCGGAATGCGATAAAAAGCATTTTAAAGCAAATTTAATTATTATATACCATGTTTAATTTTATTTCTTCCAAATTTCAAGTTGATAGGTTATGATTTTTTTTGTAATTAGCTCCCCGCAATAATAATTTTGAACGATAAAATGTACTATATCCAAATTTAAGCAAACATATCTCAAGAATTAATTGAGATATTGGAATGAGATAAAAAGCATTTTAAAGCAAATTTAATTAATATTCAGCATGTCCAAGTCCATCTTTTCAAATTTTAAAACTACCAGGTTGTGACTAAAAGTCACAACTTTAAAAAAGTGAACCTTGTTTTAGAAATAGTAACATTTAAGTACACCAAACTTTATTAATGGTACTTCAAGAAATATTGATATGAGATAAAAAGAATTTTAAAGAAAGTGTTAATAACATATAGCACGTTCAACTTTATTTCCTCAAAATTTCAAATCGCCATGTTATCACAAAGTGTATTATATCCAAATTATATCCAAAATGATTAAACGTACCTTAAGTTAACCTTGTATCAAAAATAAAATATAATTATATATAAAATAAAATTTAGTATACAAAATTTTCATCAATCGTATCTGAAGAAATATATGAGCGTTTTGAAGCAAATTTATTAATATTTTAGTGAACCAAATTTCATGCAAATACGTTTATTTACAGCACGCAATAATTAATGTTAAATGGATACCAATAAAGCATTTAACAGCGTGTGGCACAAAGGATTAATTTACAAAACGAACCTACTCAACGTGGATATTACATTATAAACGTCATAAACTTCTCTCGACTCTCCTTTATCTCTTGATCTCTTTCTTACATTTAATATGTTATGTGCTACATACGCAGACGACACGAAGTTCATTACACACGAAAAGAAAATATTAAACAAGTAATCAACAACTTCAAAGCTCTTTACAACAAAGCATTAGCGTGGTTATACAAATAAACACTCCAGCCCAAGCCATCCCAATTCCAACCCCTAATTTCTTATCACATCAACGAAAATTACCCTTATAACTTAGAGAACAAGACAATCGAAAACCTTCAGAAATTATTAAATATCTTGGCATATTCATGGCAAACGACTACGACTAGACAAACATTACAAGGAAAAGCAACGAGAAATAATTAAGAGACTTAAATACTTCCGCTACTTAACCTACAACAACAAAGGAGTTTCGAGAAAGACATCGGTATACATATAACTACGAATGTGTCTAAGCAAACGATGGACATTATAAATAAAATTGGAAGAAGCGGTAACAAGAAAGTCTAACAAGAAAGACTAACAACAAAAATACGCCATCCGGACTCAAAGCTTTGAGATAAAAGTTTTCTGACCAACCATTGGACAGACAAATGTGAAGAATATGTGTATAAATAGATCGAACGACGACGATGCAAGACAAGGCCACAAAAGAAATCTATTTGGAAAACTTTTTGGATCAGAAGATACCTCCCAATTAACTTTAGTATGTACATATAATTTTTGTTAATAAAAGGTCGATATATTTTTTATTGGCTATCGATAAATATTATAGCCAATAAATAATATTTTTGCTCTCACTAATGCTAAAGTAAATTTAATAAATACTCAGCATGACCAAATTCATTTATCAAACTTTTATTAACCATATCTCAAGAAATAATTGATATGTCTGCATGTGATAAAAATCATTTAAAAACAAATTTAATTAATATTTAGCATATTCAATTTAATCGTATTGGTATGAGATAGAAAACATTTTGAAGCAAATTTAATTAACATTAAAAATATAAGACGTGCTTAATTTCTTCAAATTTCCAAACTTTCAAGGTTGCATTAAACTTTGCATTAAAAATGATAAAATTTGGTAAATCAAATTTTTATATAGTTGGAGATATCGATATGAAATAAAAAAAGTTTTGAACCAAGGTTTTTTAACACCTTTTAATGTGTTAAGAGTAAATATTTCAAAATTTCAAATTCAGGTGTAGCGATTTTTTGAATAAGCTATAACAATCGATATAAACATATTGCTGATTTTATTATTGATTTTGAATTTCTGTAGAAGCGTTAAAAAGATGTCCAAGAAAAAAAAGTACAGCAACCAAGTTGTACGTTGAACAAATAGGAGCAAAGCGGCTTTTGGATTCTATCCAACTCGAGTATTTCACAATTTAGCTCGAAATGGAGAGTGTGCACAAAAGCCGTGCATCAAATTCCATTTGGAAATATGACACCGCCATAAATTACAACCATTGATCTCAAATACGCCAATAAGGCAACAAAAGGGGTGTTCAATATACATACCAATATTACTCAATATATTCCTGATTAAATCCATAATAAACAGCACTTAATAAAGTGTAATAACCAAAATTTAATACTTGTTGAATGAATTTAATTTATTTTATTTATTTTAATATATATATATTAAAAATTAATTTATATTAAATTGAAGTGCCTAACCTTCGTAACAGGTGCGGTTGATTACTTACTGGCGGATAAAATTTCGTTGTGAGAATGAAATATTTGACAGGCCCATAAGGGACGGCTCTAGGGTGATATTTCACGCTTTAATTATAACGACAAGATACAGTCTTGTTCAGCATCTGTTTCAAAATGCTTTCAAAAAGAAACATTTTTAAAAATAAATACAAACCCATACTGTATAAACGAACCGGAGACATCACGTCCAAAACCATTTTTATTGAGTCGTTTAAACCCAAACCGAAATCCTTCAGAATATTTATAGTCGCATTTCTTTTATAGTCGTAAATATCGCCGTATAAAATAGCCGCGTTTAAGGACATCATAATTTCGTTTTGAAATTATTGGATATAAAGTTATAAAATGTGTGTATATATAAACAGTTTCAATTACGTGAAATTATTGATTATATCTAACCCCCAAATAATAAAATTTTGTTTACAGCGTTGTGTTTACGCCGTTTAGGAGGATCTTAATGAAAAATGATGACATGACGTACAAGCAAAACCACTAAAAATGCCGGATGGGTTTAATTAAAATTGAAAAGGGTTGAATCACAAGAAAAGATGTTTTTCGTGTTTTATTAACTAACAAGGTACATCAATGTTTCATTAATTTAGTTTGTATAATGAAGTAGTTTTAATTTATTTGATTATTTTTGGCTTTTCTTTATTTTGAGTTTTAATGAAGACTGTTTGTACACTCACACTTCATTGATTTTACAAAATGTGTGAAAATTTGTAAGTTTTGTGATATTCTGATGAATAACCTAAGTCCGTTGTTAGTTCAAATTGGTAAGATATACGTTATTAGTCACACTATCATTATAATTGTCTAAATTGTCTCCAGCTCAATCTGCGTTTACATAATAATATCGTCGCACAATATCGTTCGTTAGTATCGTTCCTACTGCAAATTAATTTTGTCTTTTGTTAAATACAAATACTTCAGAGTTCTTAAATATATTTGAAATGAGTTTCGTTACAATGATTTTAAAATTCAAGTACACCCAATTTCTGTTTTTACACGTTCCTTAGAAAATCGCGCAAAAGAAAATCGTGTAAAAAAGTTATAATAAAATGTATATGACATATTTACAAAAAAAGCTATTTATTATTTAAAAAAAAATAATGTACAGTCAAAATTCCAACATAACAATAAAAATGTACACTAAAATTAGAAACAAAAGTCAATTTCTCAAGTTTTCATCGCTACTTGATAACAAACGTGCACGTTTATTACGGACTTGACCAAAATCATCGTCATCTTGCGCTATCATCAGCATCATCAGTAGATATGTCTAGCACAACTGTAGGATTAAATTCAAATGAAGAATTTCGTTTTTTATTAACGGTCTTGTTTTTTTTTGTAGTTATGAAGTCGGTTATTAACTGCTGTTTTCTTGGTTTTTCAATAACCGGAAAGTAATGTCGTTTTTGCGCATGTCGACATTCGATACTCGTTCGCCAGTTTGTTGTGTATCTCGAACACGTGCAGAGGTTATTTTTATATTAGTGTGACTTGTTTACTTCTAACTTATTTAAAATTAAATAGTTTTTTTGCAAATTGGGGTGAAATGGAAATATGCTGTTTGAATTTCGCAAGGGTAGTAACGCAACAGTTGCGACAAAGAACATTACCGATGTTTACCTAGATTCATTAGATGTTCGCAAATGCCAAAGATGGTTTTCCAAGTTTAGATCTAGGAATTTTGATCTTTCTGACGACCATCGACCAGGAAGACCAATGTCATTAGACAACGACGTTCTAAGGGAAGAAGTTGAAGCTAATCCATGCCAAACCAGCGTAGAATTGTCGAACACCCTTAACCAACCTTGGTCCACCATCTTCTGGATGTTGGACATTTACACCAGATAAGAAAAATCAGCAGAGCCGGTGTTTGGGTCCCGCATAATTTGTCAGAGCAAAACAAAGCCAACAGGTCAACCACGTGCAATGCATTGATTCAACGGCAGCATGCAGAACCGTTTCTTGATCGTTTGATCACTAGAGATGAAAAATGGATTCTATACGATAATCCAAAACGCAAAAGGCAGTGGCTCTCCCCAAATGAACCAGCACGCAGTACTGCAAAGCCGGGATTACACCCCAAAAGGCTTGAGAACGTTTGAGAACGTTCTCAATCCAATCACAAAGAGTCGGTGGAACTTTATGCTCATGCAAGGCATGGTTAATACCAGAGAAAGTTGCCACTTTGAAACCACCAGCTGATTTTTCAGATCTTGCTTTATAAGTCTTTTCGGGCATTTTTTTCCAAAACAATATAAAATGGAAATGAATCTAAATTTTCAAAATTAATAAATTGTCATACAATTAGAAAAGAGTAGCGACGTTTTACAATGGGAAATCAATAATAAATAAGAAGAATATGCAAATTTGGATGAAAAATGTAATTCTCTGATGGAAAACGTTAACCTGCTTTCGAGAATAGAGAAACGAGTGGAAAAAAATGTAATATTAAAAAATTAAAATTATAAACTTAAATCTTTTGGAGAATAATGATAAACAAAAAGTAATAGAAGAACAAATTAAAACTAAATTTGAGAAAATACAAGATGATCGACGCAATCAAGATTATAAAAGAAAACGAAATTAATGTAATAAATATAGAAAACAACACCAATTTCCGGTCTGATTACTATTTATCAGACCGGAAATGTGGCCAAAGCTTAGGAGATTAGTGGACAAGATACGCCCGATAACTTACATAACTTGATAAGACTAACCACCGATATTGACGACCCTAAATTAATTATGAATATGATTCAACTAACTTTGGAAGAACGAGCTTTATAATGTTATGAAATGGTATGAATTCGTAAAATAGTTTTGGAAAAGTAACCATCAACACCGACAAAAATTAAAACTATTAAATGGAAAATATAACGATAATTGGAAAATAACCAGGGATAATTCCGTTAACATATGATTCAGTTCGGATATAGGGAACATTTTGTAGAATCGATAAAAATGTAAAATTAGATGCTGAGGATACTTTGGTTAGTTTTGATGTAGAATTTCCTTAATTGGAGTACCAATTAAGGATGCTGTAGACGGTCTTCGCCAGAACTCATTCCGGAGGAATTACCAGAATATGTATGCCAGATTTAATGGAATAGTGTATATCGTCAACGTATTTTAATAATAATAATACTTTATTGAGCTAACAGTAGTACAGTAACTTTTTGATATATATTTAAATGTGCTCAATATGGGTTAGTTCGGTTTTCACCGTTCTTCCACTAACCCATCATAACGAAAAGGAGATTTTAGTTGAAAAGGAGAGTTTTACGAGCAGTTTGGAGGGGCAGCTCTGGGATCTCCTTTGTCGCTGATTATAGCCAATTTTTACATGAAATTATTCGAAGAAGATGCTTTGAAGAAGAGCCAGTGAAAAAAAAGCTATGGTTCTAACATGTGGACAACAAGCCTTTGTTTAAATGGTTTTCTAAGCTTGCATGGCTTATCACGAGGCAGAATACGAAGACTACAGGAATGTTTAGTAAACCAAGGTATCTCTCCAAAAGATATGAGAGGCATGCACCAAAATAGATATAAAAAACTCCAGAACTTGTAATATATCTTATTAATGAACATATTCAGTCGTTTAAGGCGCGACAATCACATTATTCCAGAAGAAAATACCCCAATAAACTGTATCTTCCTGAATCTCTTAGTGTTAAGGACATGCACAAAATGTTCTTAAACCAGTACCACATAAGTGTATCGTACTTGGTGTACTGGTCTGTATTTCACAACAGATTTAATATTAGTTTTGGACTTCCTCAGTTTGCGATAAGCTGCAACTTAAAATAAATACGGCTGAAAAGAATGAACCTGAACAAAATCAACTAATAACAGAAAAGAATTTGCATCTCGCTAAGGCAGATAAATTTTACGAATTGAAACGAATGTATAAAACAAACCCTTGTCAATCAAAACTTGTCATTGCCCCACATTCGAACAAGCGATATATTTTTTGCTGTAGTATTACGTTTTTGATGTGCATGATATTGGCGCAAATTTGGTTGCTATGCTAATATGATGAGATGACAGCAAGAAAGGGGCCTTAATGATGTTATTTCATTACTTCTTCACTATATGAATAACAATAATGTGAACACATTATGATAGATTAGTGCTATTTAGTGATGGCTGCCTAGGTCGAATTAAAAATTATTTGATGATTAATTTTTATATTTTCTGGTTTAAAACTATTTTATACATATTTCCTATAAGAGGCCATTCTAGACTTCCAAATGATGGATTTTAGTCTAATAGAGCTTAAGAAGAGGAAGAATGATGTGGAAGTACAGTCTGAGCATCAAGAACAAACCCAAAAGTACATGTCTAATGCTTTATCGCCATACTTTTATAAAAAAATCTAAACCACCTATGAAATTAAAATCTGTGAGATCATTAAAAATTTCTGCAGAATACACTCACATTAAGGTTCATCATACATATTTGGGACCATGGGAGACCGTTAATGTTAGAAATCACAAAATCAATGTCCCTCTGAGTTAATCTTAACACCTTTATATAGGGAAAAGATACTTCTTAAGCCGAACAAACTGAAAAGTGTTTTACATCTTTCGCAATTTTTGAAAAATCCAGAGAATAAAGCGTACTATGAAAGTTTAAACTCAGACAACCCAATAACTGAAGACAGGAATAATGTAGAAATAGATAGCGATGCTAATAGTAGTGCAGAAGGAAATTGAAATATGTAGTATGTTTGTTTATTAATTAAATGTAATAAGAAACTGAATAAAAGATAATGATGTCAAATAATATAACGCATTTTCTTTTGTCAAAATCTACCAATGTCGATTTCCGTTTCTTATAAAATATTCTTTTTGTTATTTTGTATCAAAATTCATAATAATTTTTTCCCAAACAATTACAAAACCTTCAAATCAACAACTATTTTCACACAATATATGATGTTACGTTTTTTTCATTTCCTAGAAACATAACATTTTGAACTATGGTTGTTTTTGTAATATCTCCTCAATTCTTCATTCAATCTGATGGCATGTGGCAACGATTCAATACTAAATCAGTTTTCCTTTGGGGTTGTATGTCGGTAATTCAGGTGGGGAATGTTGAGTTTATTGACAATACATTAATATTTTGAAAAGTAATTTAAAAAAAGCCTGCGCAAAATTACCTGCGAAAAAAATTAAAATGAAGAATTAATGGACGTGATAGTTTAAAACGGGCCATAATGAAAGAAAGGCATCAAATACCTAATACCATAACACAAAAATTAGTGAACTCCATGCATTTTGATTGTTATTAAAACCAAAGGAAGTGACACTAAGTATTAATTCATTGTTCAAAAATAGTGTAAAAACTTTTTTTCCAATCATCTTCATCTGAACTCTGCTTCATAACATTTCTTCATTTTCAAATGCATGACAATTTTTTCCTTCTAGCTTCCATAATCTTCTTCGTCCAAGATCGATATCGTCGATATTTTTCATTACAAATTAATAGATAGACAGATATGCCTAAACACTTAATATTAAATATAATTTACTGTTGAATAGATATTTTATCTAAGAAAACAGTATTTAAACATGATATCTGACAATTATAATTTTTTATATACTACACAGGTCTAAAAGGCTCTGTCCTACATATAGTACGCTAGGCATATTAATGGCGAATAGAGATACAAGACAATATTATAATATTATTTATTTTTTGTGGTAATCAACGAAACACTTTACATGTAAACCAATATTACATTTTATACATCTTGTTGTAGTCTTAGTATGACAAAAGCCGCATCGCATCTGCTTTTCTTGTGGCGTAACCAAGTGATCTAAACGGTCATATCGAATATCTATATTTTCTTGTTGAGATGGACGACCTCTACTTGAAGACGGGAACGGTTTTTTATTTTTCAACAATAAAACATTAGCGATTCGTCGTCTAAATTGTAGGTGATTCATTTCTCCTCCATTATTTCGATACAGTTGCCAAGCATTTTAAATTGACATGTCAATACAATGACAAACAAGGCAAAAGTACCATTTTCCTCTTATAGAAATACGATACAAACCAATATTTTGATCACACCGATCAACACCGCCCATATTTTCATTATAACTCTTTACGATCGCAAGTTGTTCAATCTAAAAAAATCATGATTATTGGTACATTTTTATAACAGTGACATTTTCTACATGCCTGAATGTTTCTCTTCTCCTTTTGTGAATACCGTTTAGCAAAGCGAATTGGCTGAACTATTGCGTTGGAACAAAGAGTAACTAAACTATTATCATTCCATTTAACTGCTATTATATTTTGATCACTAATTTTCTTGTAATCATAGCTGCCTCTTTTTTCCTTCTTCAAAAGTTTAGTCGTAAGTCAATTCCTCGCAGTCGATTTTCTCTAACTGTGCCGGTTCCCATTAGTTTGTATTCAGACAACTTCTCAATAAGTGGTATGTTCGTAAAAAAATTATCAAAGACTAGGTGAAACTCAAAATTATGCCATTTCTTTTTCAGAGCATCCGCATATTCTAGTACAACGCTAGGGCCAACTGCAAGGTCACAGTATAGTTTGCTAATATTTGTTTTTGAACCTTGATAGGGCTCAAACCAATAAACATACCCTTCCTTAGAGGCGCCAACCTAGAGTTTATAGCCATATCTTATTGGCTTGCCATAAATGAACTGCTTACAGGAGTGACGACAGAAATACGGAACCATGGCTTCATCTATTAAATGATTTTTTGTACGAATTCCTTTTTCCATAAATTTTTTATTCAAATGCTCGAAAAAAGGTCTAACTTTTGCAAATTTTATTTCGGATTCCAGAACTTCTTGAAAACGATTCTTTTGTTTAGCGTATCTATTTGTTTCAGTTGTTATTAGCTTTATAAGATCTTCATCAAAAAAATCTAGGAACCACTCAAGAGGTGTTTTGTTTTCAGAAGAAAAGTTTTCTTGCGATTCATCACAAAAACTTGGAGGTAAATCATTTTTTATCCAATGATAAGGTTTCCTTTTTTTGTACATTTTTTCTTGCTTTGAAATTTTCTGGCCAACTCTGATAATGGGATATTATCATCAGTATCATACGAACGTTAGTAGTTCGTGATGATCACCAAACAATTCTACAGTTGCTTGCAATTGAGAAATGCAGACTTGTTTAAATGGTTTTCTAAGCTTGCATGGCATATCACGAGGCAGAATACGAAGACTACAGGAATGTTTAGTGAACCAAGGTATTTCTCCAAAAGATATGAAAGGCAAGCAACAAAATATATATAAAAAAACTAATCAACTAATAACAAAATCAACTAATAACAGAAAAGAATTTACATCTCGCTAAGGCAGACAAATTTTACGAATTAAAGCGAATGTATAAAAGAAAAGCTCAAATGGGAGAAGTAACTTGTTTAAGTTTTGATTTTATGCAAAACTTGCCATTGCCCCACATTCGAACAAGCGATGTATTTTTTGCATCACAACTGTGGTATTACGTTTTTGATGTGCATGATTTTGGCGCAAATTTGGTTACTATGTATGTTTATGATGAGATGACAGCAAGAAAGGGCCACAATGATGTGATTTCATTACTTCTTCACTATGAATAACAATAATGTGAAGACTGATACATTAGTGCTATTCAGTGATGGCTGCCCAGGCCAAAATAAAAATTATTTGATGGTTGATTTTTTATATTTTCTGGTTCATAGATTGAAGATGTTTAAAACTATTTTGTACATATTTCCTATAAGAGGCCATTCTAGACTTCCAAACGATCAGGATTTTAGTCTGATAGAGCTTAAGAAAAGGAAGAATGATGTGGAAGTAGTCTGGATGGGATGAGATAATTAAAGCAGCAAGAATAAACCCTTCACCTTTTAATGTCGTTAATGTTTCACAGGATAAGTTTTTTAACATGTCTAATGCTTTATCGCCATACTTTTATAAAAAAATCTAAACCACCTATGAAATTAAAATCTGTGAGATCATTAAAAATTTCTGCAGAATACACTCACATTAAGGTTCATCATACATATTTTGGACCGTGGGAGACCATTAATGTTAGGAATCACAAAATTCGATGTCCCTCTGAGTTAACTTCAACACCTATATACAGGGAAAAGATACTTCTTAAGCCGAACAGACTGAAACGCGTTTTACATCTTTCGCAATTTTTGAAAAATCCAAAGAATAAAGCGTACTATGAAAGTTTAAACTCAAACAACCCAATAACTGAAGACAGGAATAATATAGAAATAGATAGCGATGATAATAGTAGTGCAGAAGAAAATTAACATATGTAGCATGTTTGTTTATTAATTAAATATAATAAGAAACTGAATTCTTTTTGTCAAAAACTACCAATATCCATTACCGTTTATTATAAAATATTCTTTTTGTTATTTTGTATCAAATTGTTCATAATAATTTTTTCCCAAACAATTACAAAACCTTTAAATCAACAACTGCATTGTATATTTTCCAGTTTATTTTCACACAATATATGATGTTACGTTTTTTTTCATTTCCTGGAAACTTAACATTTTGGATTATGGTTGTTTTTGTAAAAAGCTCCTCAATTCTTCATTCAATCTGATGGCATGTGGCAACGATTCAATACTAAATCAGTTTTCCTTTGGGGTTGTATGTCGGTAATTCAAGTGGGGAATATTGAGTTTATTGACAATACATTAATATTTTGAAAAGTAATTTAAAAAAAGTCTGCGCAAAATTACCTGCGGAGAAAATTAAAATGAAGAATTAATGGACGCGATAGTTTAAAACGGGCCATAATGAAAGAAAGGCATCAAATACCTAATACCATAACACAAAAATTAGTGAACTCCATGCATTTTGATTGTTATTAAAACCAAAGGAAGTGACACTAAGTATTAATTCATTGTTCAACTAATGTAAACTCTTTTTTTCCAATCATCTTCATCTGAACTCTGCTTCAAAACATTTCTTCATTTTCAAATGCATGACAATTTTTTCCTTCTAGCTTCCATAATCTTCTTCATCCAAGATCGATATCGTCGATATTTTTCATTACAAATTAATAGATAGACAGATATGCCTAAACACTTAATATTAAATATAATTTACTGTTGAATAGATATTTTATCTAAGAAAACAGTATTTAAACATGATATCTGACCATTATAATTTTTTATATAATACACAGGACTAAAAGGCACTGTCCTATGCCTAGCTATATGTAAGCTAGGCATATTAATGGCGAATAGAGATACAAGACAATATTATAATATTATATATTTTTTGTGGTAATCAACAAAATACTTTACATTTAATCCAATATTACATTTTATACATCTTGTTGTTGTCTTAGTATGACAAAAGCCGCATCGCGTCTGCTTTTCTTGTGGCGTAACCAAGTGATCTAAACGGTCATATCGAATATCTATATTTTCTTGTTGAGATAGACGACCTCTACTTGAAGACGGGAACGATTTTTTATTTTTCAACAATAAAACATTAGCGATTCGTCGTCTAAATTGTAGCTGATTCATTTCTCCACCATTATTTCGATACAGTTGCCAAGCATTTTGAATTGACATGTCAATATAATGACAAACAAGGCAAAAGTACCATTTTTTTCCTATATTTTTATTATAATTCTTTACGATCGCAGGTCGTTCAATCTAAAAGAAACATGATTATTGGTACATTTTTATAACAATGACATTTTCTACATGCCTGAATGTTTTTCTTCTCCTTTTGTGAATACCGTTTAGCAAAGCGAATGGGCTGAACTCCTATTGCGTTGGAACAAAGAGTAACTAAACTGTTATCATTCCATTTAACTGCTATTATATTTTGATCACTAATTTTCCTGTAATCATAGCTCCCTCTTTTTTCCTTCTTCAAAAGTTTAGAATCTCGTAAGTCAATTCCTCGCAGTCGATTTTCTCTAACTGTGCCGGTTCCCATTAGTTTGTATTCAGACAGCTTCTCAATAAGTGGTATGTTCGTAAAAAAATTATCAAAGACTAGGTGAAACTCAAAATTATGCCATTTCTTTTTCAGAGCATCCGCATATTTTAGTACAACGCTAGGGCCAACTCCAAGGTCACAGTATAGTTTGCTAACATTTGTTTTTGAACCTTGATAGAGTTCAAACCAATAAACATACCCTTCCTTAAATGCGCCAACCTAGAGTTTATAGCCATATCTTATTGGCTTGCCATAAATGAACTGCTTACAGGAGTGACGACAGAAATACGGAACCATGGCTTCATCTATTAAATGATTTTTTGTACGAATTCCTTTTTCCATTAATTTTTTATTCAAATGCTCGAAAAAAGGTCTAACTTTTGCAAATTTTATTTCGGATTCCAGAACTTCTTGAAAACGATTCTTTTGTTTAGCGTATCTATTTGTTTCAGTTGTTATTAGCTTTATAAGATCTTCATCAAAAAAATCTAGGAACCACTCAAGAGGTGTTTTGTTTTCAGAAGAAAATTCATTATCTCACCAAGTTTTGGAAAAGATTTAGAGGTAAAAATTAAAAACAGACACGAATGCGAAATTCATTTTGTACGCATTCCAACAGTAAACACATACCGCCATATTTTAAATTTATTTAAAAGTTACATGATCAATAAGAAGATCTTTTATATATACACAACAGATGAACAACTCTATCACACAATGTGTGATGTTTACAACAAAGAAATATCTAACAAGGGTCCAAAATTATTAGATGCCTACGCAGAGCTGAAGTTATTACAGAGGAAGAAAGGAAAATTGCAATTTGTAAGGAATACCATACCGGATTAACCAATCACAGAGGAATACAAGAAACTTTGGAACACTTAAAGCGAAAATTTTGGTGGCCGAAAATGGAAAATACTATTACGCAAATTATTAAATCTTGCGATACTTGCAACAGAGCAAAGTATAATCGACATCCTGACGTACCACCTTTACCAATTACTCAAACACCAGATGCTCCATTTGAGAAATTGTTCGTTGACTTATTCTCTTTCGCAAACGAAAAATATTTAACAATAATAGATGCATTTACTCCTCTTGGACATGCGATCAAAATAAAAAGTAAAAACCCGACCGACATTGTAGAAGCATTTCTTAATTATTTCAATTACTATGGAATTCCTTTAGAGATACGTAGCGATAAAGGAGCAGAATTTAATAACAAGCTCTTAAAAGAATTAGCCGTCTTACATAAAATTACATTACATTTTGGTACCGCTAAAAATCCAGAAAGCCAAGCTAATGTAGAAAGATTTCACTCAACATTGTTAGAGCACTTGAGATGTCTCGAAGACGATCCGAATATACCAGCTGAAGGAAAAATACGGGCAGCCACTATTGCATACAATAACGCAATTAATAGTTCTCTAGGAATGACACCATTCGAGGCATTATTTGGACACACCAAAACAAGAAACCCAATGGATCTTTTCTATAACACTCCAACCTATCAAAATATTATAGAAAAACATAAAAATAGAATGTCCATTATGTATAATGGTTTAAAACAAAAAGATGAATTAAGAAAAACAACGACACAAGAGAAACAACGAGATAAAGTTAAAGTTACAACATGGAAGATAGGAGAAAAGGTTTATGTCGAGAACGTTACCAAAAGCAATAAGATGATGAAGCCCTATTTTGGCCCATATCCTATTATCAAAATAAATGACAATAATACCGTCGATGTTCAAACTCGACGAGGAATACAAACATACCACACTAGAAGGCTCAAACATGGTATTGTTCCAGATCCTGCTGGACCGCCAGCGCCGACGTAAAATTAACGCCACTGGATGGACCTCTATTACCGTTACATTTGGGAACGGCTAAAAACCAACTAAGCCATTGGACGACAGCAATTCGTTGTAATCTCGAAGGTTTAATAACCCAAATTGATAATTTGAATACTAATTATATGGAATTGGTAAAAATGGCAAAAACGATAGAAGATGGAGATCAAGATTCGTCATTTCAAACTCTCCTTAGAAATCTAAAAGATTTATTATGTCAATTAAACTTTGGAAAACAGCAACTGATCCCAAATATCAGAAAACAAAGAGGCGCACTAAATTTCATTGGTTCAACAGTTAAAGCAGTGTCAGGAAACTTGGATGCAGAAGACGCAGCTAAATATGATAAATTAATAGAAGATTTAGAAATCAACCAACAAGAAATCATAAAATCGGTGGAGGCACAATTTCATGTTTCACAAGGAACAAGTCAGGCATTCGAGAACAATCTAAAAATCATTCACGACAATCAACTAGAAACAGCTCAACGTATTCATACAGTAATAAATCATTTAAAAACAAATGGAGACAAACAAGAACATTTCAATCTCTTACTTAGAGTACAATCATCCCTGCAGGTAGCAATTAATTCAGCTATAACAATAGTAGATAGACTAGTGTTAGCGAAAACTTTCGCCAAACTTGAAACGTACCATCCAGCCATTATCCAGACGGAAGATCTCGTGAAAGAATTAGAATTCATTCGAAACACTGTTATAAATCAGGAAATTCTATTAAACCCTACAGAAGAAAATTTATATAAAATTGAGAAAACCATAACGGTCAAAGCTTACTCAAAAGGTCATATTCTCATATTTCTTTTAGAAATTCCTTTAGTAGAGAAAACAATTTATCAATATTACCAATTAGTTCCACTTCCCGTTCTATATAATTCAAGTTACCTAATGCTAAATATTCCACAACCCTACCTCGCAGAAAGTAAAGACAAGTACTTTACCATGACTTCCATCTGTAAAGAATTTCAAAGAAGAGAATATTTATGCGAAGCTACCAGCCTTGATGCGAGCACTCGATCAACTTGTGCTTATGAATTACTGAGACATTTACCAATATCAACATGCACTCATACGAAATGGGCTCGATTAAAAGAAGAAAGTGTTCATCCCACTGATTCTGAATGGATCTTGTTCCAGGCCAATTTTACTGGAGAAACTGCATGTGAAAATCGTAGAAAAGTTCGCCAATTCCAAGGAAATCTTTTAATTCAAATAACACCAGAATGCATTGTCCACCTAGGAAAAGAGGTCCTTCGGACAACAACTAATTACCTACCGGAGAGAGAATATCATTTAGCCCCAATAAGCCTACTCAATGTTCCAGAAGAACAACCAATCTGGCAACTGGAAGATATTCAGTTGAAAAAACTACAATTAGATTCCCTTAACGACGCTCGATCAAATTTCTCTGAAATCTACGAGAAATTCCGAGAATTGAAAAGAAGCAACCTCATCAGCTTTGGAAGTTCAACAACCTCCTTAACAATAATTACGCTTTTACTAATCAGCGCAATAATTATCTGTTTACAGTATTTAAAGAAAATCCGACAACACGCCACCGATCGCAAATCGACCCCAGGTTTGGAAACGGAGATTCCCAACCCTTGGCTCTCTCTAAAAGGGGAGGAGTTACAACATCCAAACCCATTGACCAAATAAGGAAATTTACACGACTTTATTGAATTATCGTACGATGCTGACAAAGCAATAAAGTTGTACGATGTTGACAAAAGCAAAACATATAAATAGGTAAAAACTGTAATTGCGAATTAATTAATATTTTTCCGTCGTCCGCGTGTGTCGTCTCAAATCGCCGACACTCGATACGCGATTAGTGTTAAGTTACTTTTATAATTTAAATAAAGACTTTAAAAAAATTTAAACGTTTTGTTAAAGAACTTAAATATAGGACATCAAAAAACAATTTTGATTTACTAAGGTTTATGGAAAGCATTTCGATTCAAACAACTGCACAACGAAAGATGAACATATTTTTAATAATAATATAATAAAAATTATTTTTAATTTTTGCTCAATAATAAAAAAACTACTTACTTTGCAAATTGAATCACATTCGCAGCCATAGTCGATGTATATGGTATCTTTAAACTTCACTGTGACGACATTTTTACCAATTTATGAACCTACGATGATGTTATGCGACGGTGTAGTTCTTACTGAAGGTATATACGCGAGTGATGAGGAAAAATTACTAATACCTAAATCGTGTTACAACTTGTTCCTGGTGTCCTACATGTAGGACGCTAGGCATATCTGAGTTAATAGCGATTTTTAAAAGTTATACTGATATTGAGGTTTTTTAACAGCCATCAACGTACCCCCTAATATATAGTTTAAACGAAAACTTTCAAGAAAGAACGTGCGGATCATTTACTACCAAGATGGTCATTTGTGCCCGGAGTGTTTCGTGAGATGCACGTTACAGTAAATTACCAACTTTCTGAAAGAACGTTTCATTTTTCACGTAGGTAATCTAAATTGCAACTTTACCTATACATCATAGTCCCGTTTTATATCCCTCGTAAAAAATTTTAACTCCCTCCATTCTTTATAAGATTACTTACATATTCACATTTTTTTCCATTTATATTCTATATTAAGAGATATTCCAGATAACGTTTAATATACACAAAATATTTACGAATATCTAAACAATTTCTGGATCATAAGCACATAAACATACGGTTTTATAACTCAGGCCTAAGCTCGTAAAACCTTATAACACTATAAAGACATGATTATTTTTTCAACGTCACCACGTTTGTATACATCAATTCGTCTCCGGTCGGGCGGTTTTTCCATTAACCACGCTCGAAATTAAACGGCGCGAATCGTCTTGATTACGAGAAGTGCAGAAAGTGTTCAATAAAAAGAAGGGGTCCGAAGTAGAAGGGGAGAAAAATAAGCTATAATTCTGAATCGTTTCGAACTGACGAGCGCAATTTTGCGGCTTCGCTTTGCCATCCGATTTTGTGTCTGCAAACGTTGAACGAAATTGAAAATAAAACAATAAAAAAATTACGTTTAAATCGATAGCGAGGAAAACGAACAAAAACAAATATAACGGGTTTCAATTTATCTATCACTGGTTGACCGTACAGATTTACAGTGGTTGATATTCGAATTGTAGCAGAATTCAACAAAAACAAATTTGCATTTCGAAAATATATTTTTGGCCACCTCTTTGATAGAAACTTCCAAGATATGAGACGTCGATAGTCAACGACCTGGAAATGTTGAAAAGACTACGTTATCTATATGTAATGGATACTTCCTCGAAATACACGAAACACGTTATTTTATGAGCTTTGTTTGGAAACTGAATTTATGTTTTCTTTTGGTTCTATTTTACCAGAAATAACATGTTCGTGGTTATACAGAGCAAACAGTTCGTAATTTAATGTAAATTTTGGTTTGCGCAATTATTATTGAGGAAAATAGTAATTAATTGTTGAAAATGTGGTCATTAAAAACTAATTATAAATAGACCGATTTTCAAGGTTTTAGGAAAATTTCTTAATTAACATAAAGGAAGGACACAAAGTGTCTAACAAACTTGCAACAAGAAACTTATTTAACTTATATTAGTTGACGGGTAAACTTGGATCGTCATCAAAATAAATCGTTAAAAAATATTTTCCTAGAATATCGGAGATGAATATGTATTAAAATCTTTTAATAAAGTAGAACTTATTTTGTAAAATTTTTGATTAATTCCAAAACTTGAAAAGATAAATTAGTTGATTTGGTGTTAATTATTTTCATGAAGACGAGTGCTTTTTTTATCCTCTCTCATCACAATGATCTTTGATTATTATTGTAGGTTAAAATTTCAAAGAATTAGCACAACTGTAGAATGAATTCTTGAAATGTGTTTTTGTCTCTGTCAGTTTCTCACTAATCTTTACAAATTTAATCTTCATGCTTGTCAAATCTGGAAGATATGGTCTTTGAGGTTCTAAAATATTGGACGCCCTAGGGCTGGGTTAGACGAACGAAGCGAGTGCGCCTCTTTTCTTAAAATTCAATCACGGTTTGTGAAGAGAATTTTTTTTTTGTAAGAGTTCTCAAATATTTTCAACATTATTACGTCTTTGATTGAACAAATATTAGAACTAATATTAGGCCTATAACTAGAAGCTCCTTTCTAGAAGTTCTCTAGTGTTAAACTTTTATTGGACTAAAGATAGAACATTAAACCTATAACTGGAAGTATTCGAGATTTGCCGTATCACGACAGATTTGGTTAAACCCAATTGCTTCTATATCTAAATCTAGTGTTAGTTCTAGTGATAATAGTATGCAACGTTAGTTAAATAGATAACATTAAGTTGTTACTATATCGGGGATTACAATGTTCCAGTCTAAACATGCTACAACTACAGGTTAATTAGTTTAGTATCCAGGTTATCGAAATTCCTTGAGAAGATCATTAAAGAGATTGCTGGATGACTTAAATAGACAACAAATATTACCACCTTATTAATTCAAGGTTAAACAAATACATTTAACAAGTCACTAACTCCAACGAATAATTGAAGTAATAGAAGATGGTTTTAAAAATAAAATGTAAACAATGGCGCTCTTCTAAAACATTTCATAAGCTTTCAATCGAATTTGGCTGGATGGATTGAAATTCAAGATCTTTAAACTTGATATAACAGAATAACTCAAATCAATCCTTCTATCTTTGCTGACCAACCTAATTTTTCAGTCACTTTAACATGAAATACACGACAAATTAAAAATTCGACTACAATTTTGAAACTTCGGTTAAATAATGCTTTATTATCAGTTAGGAAACGATGAAAGTTTACTTAAAAAACAAAACAAAAATTAACTTTTCGAAGAAAGCTAGTATCCATGCTCTTTATTAGGTGGTATCTTGTTTAATGCAACCACTAGATAGTGACCCAAATATTAAGGTTGTGTCAACTTTGAATAAACTCCAAATTCTACAATTTTCCCCGATCTCGCATCATTCGCCCATAAACAAACCTTGATCCTTGTTGTTCTTGACATCATCCATATCTGTCTGGGAATTGTTAATGGAGGCTGAAGTTAAGGATAGTATGTAGACCAAAGGACGAAATTTTTCTGTAAACACTTATATAGGCACCGAATAATTGTTGTGTCTGGGTGTATAAGCACCCATACAAAATTTTTCATGGATGCTCTGCATTGACAGAATTGCATCTGCAGCGAACCTTTTCATTGGAGAATACGTATTTTAAAGTGACACTTTACAGTGCTTCTAGCAGACTTGATACTGCTTCCAGAAGACCTGAAATACTTCCGAAAAATTTGATCTGCTTTCAGAAGACTTGAAATGCTTCAAAAATACATGAACTGCTTCCAGATGACTGGATACTACCTCTGGAAACTGCTTAAAAGGCTTGTAAGAGTTGATATTCCAGAAAACTTGATGTTGATTGAAGAAGACTTGGCATGCTTTTAAACAACTACAATGCTTCCTGAAAATATTAAACGCTTCCAGAAGACTTGATACTACTTCTAGAAGACGTGACATTGCTTCCGAAGACTTGAAATGCTTCAAGAAGACTCCATACTGCCTCTGGAAGGCTTGTTACTACTTCCAATTAAGAATGATTCCAGAGAAGACTGATACTGGCTCTATAAGAGTTAACATGCTTCCAGAAAAAAAGTTTATCGATGGCTCTATTTCTTTTCGACTTTTGGAAAGCATTTTATACGGTGAATTCTATTGTTTTGGATTCTATTCTATAGTATATTGGGTTTAGTACTAATGCTGCTGCCTTAATATTGAATGTTCTTTCTAATCGATTGTTTCGTGTGGCATGATCGTCTCGGCTACATGTTGATTAATAGCCGATATACCACAAGGCTCTGTATTGGGTCCGCTCTTGTTCAGCATTTATACCTCTGGTCTTCAAAATTGTCTCAAATATTCTATAGCTCATTTTTATGCCAATGCTTCTCGGATACATTATTCGTTCAAACAGGATGATGCTTTTGTGGTTAAGGATAGGATTGCAGGTGATGATGCTCGGTTCACTAGAATGGCTGCCAGTCACAATTTAAGGTTGAATTGAACTCAAATTAGAACTAACACTAGTACTAATACTAGAACTATCACTAGAACTATCACTAGTACTTACACTAGATCTAAAACTAGAATGTTTCGGGTTTTGCAGTGCGTTTTTTGAAAAAATGTTTGATTTTTCGGATGCCATGTTACATGATGCCACGTTGTAACCTTCTTCAGAAACTGGTTCGAAGTGAAATGCCTTCGTAGTTATAAGGTTGAATCCCTTAAAATCGGTTATATTGTTTGGTAAACGCACTGGCGATTTGGCCGTTGCTGGTTGTGATCGTAATCTTGGTCTGCTGATGGATTGTGATGTTAGATTTAAAGTAACATAAGCAAAATTTCATTTAGGGACATTAGGGCAAGATTGTGTGACGACTTGGTACTCAGCCAATTTAATTTTTGCGCAATGATATACGATCAGGTAATTGCCGACAGTATTCAGAAAGTTCATTAAAGTCGCCTTTTTATTTTTCTAATAAAATATTATTCCTGACTGACGTTCATAATTTGACCATCAGATCCAAGGGCATCAATCCAGGACATCACTCCACCCCAGCAACGCTCGGCTTTATTTCAATGGTTTTTCTCTTAATAACCCAGGCTTTACAGCATGTTGCCAAGTTCTTTTAAGAGCATCTTCAAGAAAGGGCTCCGCGGGATCATTCCCTGTTATTTTCTCTCTGAATGGCTATTTCGTTAGTATTAGTATTATTGTCAGGATCGATTTTTTTTATGATTTAAGTTTGTTTTTTTTGATGATTTTTTTCAATGCAGTGTTGAAAGTATTTAATCCTAACTTCGCCTTACGCACATTTGTAATCTTCTTTTTCTTGTTGTTTTTATTAAAAAATGCATATTATTATTATTATATCACCAAATTATACAGGAAGACACAGCTATATTGGTGGATTATATCAAGATAATTGGAAGAATTGGAAGAAGGTCTATCCACAGCAATAAGCAAATGACAAATTAATACGACGAAGATCCGTACGCACTTAAGAGCCGCCTGTCTTCGAAAACTATTCCTATTCAGGAGAAGTTTTTAGGGTATGGTACCAACCCTCTCTCAATGCGAAGGAGCATAGTTGTACATCGTTCGGGAGAAAATCGCCGTTTTAAACAGACAAAACCCTCACTTAGAAGTTGTAACAAGCGGCTGGTTGGCTTGCCATACATGAGGGCAGAATGAATTTTCTGCTTAGTACTCTAGTATTAAGTAAACACCTTGACATGATGCAAAAAACTGTTGCTCTGATTCAAAAGTTATGGACTATCAACTCGAATGTTTTGGGTTTCGGTTCTCGTAGCTGTTTTATTTTCTCTTTCAGCGCTCAGAATCGACAGAGGGCCGCAATCTACGTTTCTATAGATATTTCTGCGATTTTTCTGCCGGAAGAATCAGATCGGGACTGCACTGTCTCCTAGCAAAAAAGAAAGCAGCGTAACATGGCATCTGTCTACGTTCCTGTAGAAGAGATGGCTCCCACTGCGGCCTTGAAAACTTTAATCGACGCTAGTAAGGTAAACGAACGGCTACTTATAATAGGCTACGACTCCAATGACCACTCTTTTGCTTGGGGATGAGATGAAGGAAACTTTAGAGGTAAGACCTTGCTTGAATATATTACGAGTAATGACTTGGAAATAATTAACCAAGGCTGTGAATCCACGTTTGTCAGTGCTAGGTATCAAATTCAAACAATTATTGATTTGACCTTGGAATCAGCTAACGTATCCAAATACATTAACAACTGGCGTGTCTGCCGAAAAGCGTTTATGTATGACCATGGATGGATCGCTTTGGAATTAGGACCAACCAGAATTTTGGAAACGAAGAAAAGAAGGTCCGAGGTCCAAAGCGGACTGATTTGAGCATCTTTGCAGATTATCTAAGTGAGCAACTGCGAGGTTTTCCGTATGCTCTGCCTGAAAATATTTGATTGAAATATATTTGATTCCTTCAAAACACACGGACTTGATGGTAGATTTCCTGCTCTTCTTCAATGGAGCCTAGAAGATATGAAAATACACTTGATGAGAGTTTTTAAAGCTTCCTTAGCATTTAATTATTTTCACATTCACCTCTTAACTGATTTGAATATACTCGATACATTCATGCTAACGTGGTCATACAGTGATTTGAACGTATCCGATCCGTCGGATGTTATTTTGTTCGAATATAGAAGACGTGTTTTTATATGTGTATTTGTTTTTCTTTATGGTTTATTGTTTCATCCTTCTTCAAACCTGTTTTCTCGATTATCAGAACACGTTTCCATTCCGTGTTGATAAAATAAAGTAAATATATTTATAATTTCTTTACTATACGCTCTTTTCTTGGTTGCCTTTGAAGACGTTTGTGTTTAGTTTTAATTGATCCTGACAATCCAATATCAGCTCCACCATGTTTCCCGTTTACGGGTACACCAAGAGCAGAAACATCTGATGGCGGTGTTGTCGGATATTACCATTTATTTTTTACGGACCACCTCTTGCAAAGCATCACACAAGAAACCAGCAGATATGCAGAACAAATCATAGCTGATTTAACAGCAAAAATTTATTGACGATTAAAAGGTTGGACAGCAACATCCGTCAGTGAAATTTTAGTTTTCTCTGCCTTTATAATAATTCAAGGCATAGTAAAAAAACCGAATTTGGAGTGGTATTGAACAAAGCGGTAGAGTATAGAAACCCCTTTTTTCGCTAATGTGATGTCTTATTCAAGATTTACGCTCCTGAAAAATTTGAAGAAGTGGCATCCATAGAATGTTCCGATCCAAAATTAAAAGAAATTTGGGCAATTTACCATAATTCGATTTTGCGTTTTGTCGAAATACTTACTCCAGAAAGAGACATTTCCATAGATAAAAGTTTGTTAGATTGCGCTAGGTTTGGAAAAAAAAAGTTTCTTACTTTGTGAATCGAGCTCCAGATACATATATAATGTTATTATATACACAGGGAAAGACATTGTATTGATAACGGAATATAATGATATGCTTAAACCCCACACAGATTGTTATGAGTTTAATAATAGATCTGGTAATAAAAGGATATTATCTAACTACGGATAATTATTATACCTCTCCTCAATTAGCAGATCTGTTGCTAACGCATAAAAGAGACATATACGAGATTTTGAGGTTGGAGCGTAAAGACGGCATTAATCAGCGAGGAAGGGTCTGTGCTTTCAAATGGAATGATAAATTAAGATCTGGCAATACTATCGACAAATCACAATATGGAAGTGGAGGATTTAGTTAAAACTAATAAAATAGTGGAAAAAATCTAATGCCACCATGACGCCAGATGTTGATCGCGCCGATCACCATCTCACAGATTACCCAATTACCAGAAAAGAGGGAAAAGATTTTATATGATATTCCTGCATTTATTGGACCAAACAATTTGGAATTGTCATGTGCTATATAAAAGAAATGGAGGCAGCAAATCACATGCACAATTTCGCTTAGATCTAGCAGAGGCGTTAACTATAAACAGCATCAACCAATTCGGCGAGAAGGCGGCCAGGACTATCACAAATGAATGAAAATGCGACCGGAAGATGTGCTGTTTGTTGCTCTAAAAAGGTCGAACATGGAAAGAAAGTTAGGAGGGAAACCAAATATTGTTGCAAAGAATATGATGTGATGTTAAAATTTATCACACGCAACAACATTTTCAATAAATTTCCTTAGCTTCTTATACCTCTTAACCCCTTTCTTTTTCAATAATCAGTTAAGACGTATAAGAGACTCTCAACAATTAGTTATCAACGACAAACATTTCTTGGCAACGACATCAATTGCAAATCTTGGCACAAAACTATATAAATAAATGCATATTATTATTATTATATCACCAAAATTATACAGGAAGGCGTATTGGCGGCTTATAGCAAGATAATTGGAAGAATTGAAAGAAGGTCCATCCACAGCAATAAGCAAATTACAAATTAATACGACGAAGATCCGCACGCACTTAAGAGTGGCCTGTCTTCGAAAACTATTCCTATTCAGGAGAAGTTTTTAGGGTTGCTTGCCTAAACGAATTTTCCCTGAACTGGCTTCGTATGGTACCAACCCTCTCTCAATGCGAAGGAGCATAGTTGCACATCGTTCGGGAGAAAATCGCCGTTTTAAAAAGACAATTCCCTATTTCCAAAACTTATTTGGAAATATTATATCAACTTGAAGCTAAATAAAAGTTGTGGAAGATTAACTGATTTATATGATAACTAGTAAATCAATAAAATATAGGAATTGGGCATTAAATCGGTTCAGGCGTTAATTTCAACGAAAACCAAAAAGGTCCACGAAGGACTACACAACCACTAAATCAATAAAACTCTACAATTTGGGTAGAGGTCTATACTTATTGCAAATTAATTTTCCACTGTCACATAAGATGGTTAGAAAAGCGAAGGCCACTCCTCATGTTATATATTACATTTTAAATATTATTCAACGCGATTCAATCCAAGTCAACCCAAATCAATCCAACTGAAGCGTCTGACATACGAACAAAAACTAGTCGAATTAATTATGAATATCAAGAATCTTAAACTTTTTGTTAAAGCACGGGGAGGAGACAAAGTTGTTGATTGCGCCCTCGAAGTTCTAAGTTAAAGAAGTTTCCCTTCGCCTGCGATTTTTATTGCCACTGATTTCCCCAATATCGACATCATTCATATATCCCCATCGAAACAAACTGAATCAAGTGATCGAACATCCCCTAGAATAACCTAATTGGATTGATAGACACTTGACGCGATGTAATTTCATAAACTAAAAGTACCCCATACAAAAGATTAATTTATGCAGCGAGGCGTATTGCGTTCATTTAATCACTGTTCAATTAGTAATTTATGGTGAAGCTATCGCGTGAGTGAATTTCAGTTTGGCACATTATCGGAAACTGCGTTGTAATCATTCAACGGTGGAGGCATGTCCGATAAGGGTCATTCAGTTTGAACACATTCGCATTCCTACCTGTTTCATCTTAAAATTACGCCAACATCAACATTGCCTTTCATCTCGAAATTACGTCCGAAACGAGATGTTACGTATTATGACATGTAATCCGTTCGATTTGATTTCAGCCGTAATAGCGTATCAGATAACAACGCGTTAATGGTTAATAATAATTATTATTACAACCCAAGTGCGACTTACGCAATGAGATTGTTTCAATATTAATATTAGTACCCTATTAAAGTTTCTAATTAAGGTAGGGCTCCGCTATTAATAATGGAAGCGACAGCAGAGCAAATTTTACAAAGCGGTGCATAACGGAGATTAAAGTTCATGGAAGCAACTAGCTGGCAGCTTGACGGTTTTTAAAATTCATAATAACTATCTTGGTAGAAAGGATTTGCAATAATAACGCTTCTCAACCGAGTTAAACTTTAAAAATTATTAATTTAATATTAAACGACTTTTATAAGGTAATAATAATAATTCCGCGTGAAAGGAAATTCAAAGGATGCGTTTAGTTTTATCCGTTTTAACGGGTCTAATTGAAAGTAAACGATCTAAATGGGTAGAAACTTTAAGTGGACGGGAGCGGTTCAATTTCCTTCATCCATTTTAACGCTTCGCGCTAAGCAAACGAAATTATCACATTTTTGTATTCTTTTTAGATCCGTTTGAGGAAACTTGACTGAAAAGAAAAACTTGCATCCATAGAACTAAAACCTCCTCTTCGAAACGAAAAAAATTAGAAACCTGTGATCAAATCGATATATTGATTTCATTTTCCCAATGGAAATACATAGGGAATCAGATTGGCGAAGGGGAACTACCACCGTAAGAGAATTGCGGTTTTTACGATTGGGTTTTATTATCGAAATCCAATTGTTACATTTATTAAAACCGATAAAAAAATGGTGATTATCAAAAAAAATTCTTCCACGTAATATTTAGTGTAATCTCACGTACAGAAAGGGCGTTAAAATTTCACAATAACTTCAAATTACGGAATGACTCGTTTTTTTAAATTTGTGGATACAATTTCAGTTAAAATCGCCACCAAAGTAATCCTTGAAAAGATATACGACCACGTACATTATACGCCAAAATCGATTACACGTACAAAAAGCTTTTGATTATTTTTTTTTGTCGCTACTATTAAATAGATTTTTTTCCGACATCTATAAAACCTTAAATTTTACGACTTTTAAACAAAAAAAGAACACTTTAGGGTATTAGAGAACACTTTACGGGTTCGATCCATCCGAATCGATTATAAAAAATTTATTAAAAAGGAAAAAGAAAATTTATTTCACAATAAAGTCGAAAACATAATAAAAAGCGTATTATTTGAATGAATTTATGTGTATCGAGTTGAATGTATCTTTAAAGAGAGATGTTTCAAATATACTTGTTGGTAAAGTATAAAACTTTAAAGTTTCTTTATGCTACACGAAGTCCGTTATAAATGATTTGCGGTTTATGAAAATTCTTCTTGAGAGAGAAAAGAAGTCTTGCATAAAATGCTGTGTTTAGAATCGTTGAAGCTCGGATACCTGGAACGTTTTAGCATTTTTACATCATAAAATCTACAAAATAACTTCTATTCAGGTCAAGTTAGAATACATTTTTATAAAAAGACTTTATTATACGGAATAGGTTTTTTTTTTGTTTAAATAAATATTATGCATATTCGATAAAAATTTTCAGGATTCAAAATTTTTTTCTAGAAAAAAAAGATTATAGTAAAATTTTTACTTTTTTACTATTATATGAAGCAAATAAACTTAGAAATGGACCATAATTACGGGTTTTTGAAAGTATGTTGGGTGCTGCAAAAACTGTTTTGAAGAAGAATCAAACAAAGAATTTCTCGAAAAATGAATGGAAGAATTTAAAATACTTATGGATGTTCTCCACAAAAAAAACAAACATTCGCAGTAAATGCTTAGTTATGTTTGGGATATTGCTTACAAATTTGGAATGATAAAAACTGGGATCTTACTGAGATTACTACGCTATAATATACCTAATGCAACAGAAACGTTGCAGTAAACATCTTTGAGATTTCGATAACCCAGATAATTCTATGTAAATGAAAAATATAAGCACTGAATACATTGATATTAACAATCTGGTGGTGTATGTACCCCAGTGTTGTCGGATTTTAAAGCAGGTGGCATCGTGCTTTTAAACCAAAAATTACCGTGGTTAGAGGGAAATTACCGTGCTCAACTTAAATTGTTATAAAAGCTTCCAATGGATTTGTATTAATAAGAGGGATTCTTTGAGATAATATATAAAATCACATGTATTTACAAAATGTATCTAATAAAATTTATTTGTATGAACTTCATATAAATAAAACACAGTTTGAAACAAAACTAAATAGCTTTCGTAAATATCTTATTCATTATCTTCTTATTCCAATGAAATTGAAAACTACATTTTCGTCAATGTTTAGATACAAAATTATTAATCATGTCTGTTGTTGGTTTAAAATTAAAACAGCTTCCTTCCTCTTCCTTAATTATCTGACTTGCTAATAAGCACGCTTTCATGGAATTAGTTACCATTTTATTCCTGGTTTTCGTTTTTATTAATTTAACTTAAACTGAATATTCTTTCACACGCAGCATTCGAAGGAAGTAATGAGAGAGTTGTTAATACAAACCTAGAAATATTTCTGAAGACAAAAACTTCAAAAGGTTTATAATTAGAAAGATGTAGCCAAAACTGTTTTGTAAAGGTTTCTAAATTTGTCGCATCAAAAACATAGGAACTTAACAGACAAAAAGTGTTCTTACAGTTATTTAAAAGTGATTTAAAAATACAATCAAATGAAGGATAAGCAATTCTCGTTGCGGTATGCATTGCATTCTTAGGTTTAAATACATATAATTTTCCTAAAATTTAACTTTTTCAAAAAAGTACATAATTAAATCTGGTCTAGTCGAATATGTATGTTAGCTTAGGGTTCATTTAAAACCTTAAAGCCTAAGTAGACACAGTCGTTATAACAATAATAATAAACTTTATTGTACCAAAAAACAAAACAAAATACAAATTACAGAGAAAAAAGAACAAAGACATGGATTCTTTTTTTTTTGGCACAAATCACAAGGCGCCAATTCAGGAAGCCGAAGCTCCTGGTCTTCCATTGGAACCTCAACAATTTAATCAAGAAAATCTCAGAAATTTTTAAACATAAAGAGAACAGAAACAATAAATTCGCGTTTAAAATACTGGTTAATGCATCAAATCATAGTATCAATCAAGTATCATAAAAAAAAGGTATAAATGAAATCTTTTGAGTAAATAAAAAAAAGAAAAGAGAAAAAAAGCAAGGAAAAAAAGCAAGGGAAGCTATGACGTGCAATACCTCAGTCTGTGAATCAAACATTCGTTTAAAAAGGCGAGATCTGAATACCGAAACATTGGCTGTCCAATCCGATTCTATAACAAGGTTATAAGACTAGTAGATATGATAAGAAAACGATCTTTGAAATAACGAAGTTTTATGAGTAGGTGGTACAATAAGACAACGCTTTCTCATTTGCCGACCATTTAAATCTTTATCCTTAAATTTAATTTTCTTAAATAAATAATGTGGAGCCTTGGAAAACATCAACCTGTGGTAAAAAGCCAAGGTACGCAAATCTCTTAAGTTTCTCATTGATAACCATCCTGCGTCCACCAATTTGTGAGAAACATGATCGAATTTTCTAATACCATACATAAATCGTAAACAACAGTTTTGAATTATCTGAATTCTACCTGCATCAATAGCGGTCAACGCTGGATGATAAACCGGAACCATATAATTAAATTGGGATAATACAAAACTCTCACATAAGTTTCGTTTAACATCGAAAGGTAAGTATGCTCTATGTGGATAAAGTACTCTCAGTATATAATAGGAGTTCCTAACATACTTAGAAATCTGATTAGAGAAACGAAAAGAGTTATCAATCTCCAGTCCAAGACTCTTATATTCTTTAACCACAGGTAGCTTCGAGCCATTCACAGCAATATTAGTAGCTTGAGACAATTCAGCACAAATTTTTTTATTCCCAAAGAACATGATCACAGACTTATCTGGATTGATTTTTAAACAATGTTGCGAAGCTGCAACAAACACATTATTAAGATCTCTATTTATATTGTCAATAGCAGAAGTAGACTCAGAAGGAGGAAAGGAGAGCACCAACTGCGTGTCATCCGCATATATATAGGGTGTACAGTGTTGAATACATTTAAATAAATAACTAGTGTAGATCGAGAATAAAATCGGGCCTAAAATAATTCCTTGAGGTACACCATCAGAAACCAATCTGCTTTGAGATGCCACACCGTCAACAGCTACAGGTTGAGGCCTGTCATGAAGATAACACTCGATAATACGTTGTGAAGCAAGGTCCAAACCAAACGAAGAAAGAACAGAAAGGAGGATCTCATGGTTAACGGTGTCAAACAACCGGCTAAAATCCAACAAAACCAGAACTGCAATATTACCTTTATCTACCCCCGAAATAATATCATCCAGAAGCGCTGTCATAGTAGTGACTGTGCTATAATTTTTTCGAAATCCCGACTGAAAGTCTGGCAGCAAATTAGATGTTTGAATGTAATCATTTAACTGATACTTCAATATCCCTTCCAAGATCTTCGAACATGTAGAAAGCAGACTAATAGGTCTAAGGTCAGAGTAACTTGATGGCTTATGATTTTTAGGGATAGGCCAATCAGGCCTATCCCTAAAATATATAATTTTCCAAATATAATTTTCCAAATTACTGGAAACACGCTATAATCAATAGCGTGTTTCCAGTAATTTGGAAAATAACCTCAACGATGCAGCAGTTAACAATATGTGTAAGATAAGGCTAAATAATAGGACTAGCTAGTTTAATCATATCTGCCCGAATGCCATTACTACCCTCAGAAGAGGACTTCAAAGTACAGATCAGCTTGTCTACTACATCCGTCGATACCGATTTAAATTTAAAATATGTCTCGTTATCAACATTTAAATTAGAATAATACTCAAGAACAGAAGGGTTGGGTGGTAAGCTTTCAGTGATGTCCGAAACACTCCTTAAAAAGACGTCCATTCAGATCTTCAACATTACACAAAGCATCTAGAATATTACACTGCGTTCTCTTTCTCAGATTAAGCGAATCAAGCTTTCCCCACATTGGCTTCTTGTCCTGAATGCCACCAACATACCGAAACTATGCTCATTTTTCAGCTTTAATAGTGAAAGCCGTTAAATTTCTAAGAGATTTAAAGTACTCCCATTTAGCATCAGATCGATTCCTTCTATAGTCATCCTTTGCTCTATCTCTCAACGAAATCATTAGTTTCAGGTTATCAGTAAGCCATGGAGAAGGAGGACGTTTATGAACTTCACCCTTAATAAGTGGAGCAAAAACGTTAAATGCATTAAGTAATTGTTCATTAAAAAAATAAAGCTTATCATCAATATTATTCATAGAGAAGATAAAATTGAATGAAATTTGCCGCAAGAAGTCATGAAATTCACAAATATGGTCTCCGAATCGGATAGGCAGTCGGTGAACACAAGTCTACATCACAAAAGACAATGTCGTGATCAGACACCTGATAGCTCCTAACCCCAGAATTTCGGATAGAAACCGTATTGAATGCAACAATCACATCAAGTATTTTAGAAGTCGATGCAGTAATCCTTGTAGATTCATTTATCAATTGCACAGCATCAAAAGGAGACAGTAAAGTCATAAAACCATTCCTATTAACACCATTGAAATCGAAAACATCAATGTTAAGATCACCACAGCAGATTATCTCATCACTCCGCGGCAGACACGCAGCCAAAAAAACTCTCAAGCTCATCCAAAAATGTACGACAGGGAAAGCTAGGAGGTCGATAGAGCACACCCTAAATTAATTTACGTCTATTAATATGCAAAGTTAACCATAACTGCTCAATATTAGACGAGGTTTGAATTAAATTAAATTTTAAATTATTTGGTATAAAAACACACACCACCCCCGCTACTAACACGATCAGCTCTCATCACATTATAACCATCAATCTGAATTCTCATCAGAAAAAGTCTCGGATACAATTATGATAATATAACAAAACAAAAATAAAATGCAAAAAATCGGAAATCAGAATCAAGTAACAGGCAATATCCGTATGAACTATTCAAAAACAAAAAAAAGAAAATAATAGTGATAACAATAATAATGATATAACAAATCAGCGAGGTATAAATCAAAGGTATGACTTATCGCGAGTGGATGTAATTTTTTTAATTACATCATCGCATTAATAATTGTGTTTGAAAAAAACGTTACCATTTTCTATAAACACATTCTTTTGATCGTACTTATTAATTAAATACTTTACTACAGCAGCACGTTCTCGAGTCAAATCTTCGCGGATTACAATTTTTGTACCCTTGAGCCTTGTTTTATGTCTATATATCTCATTACGCACCGTTCTCCGGGTGAACTTAACTATAATTGGTCTGCTCAAAGGGTCCCCGTCTATTCCACGTCCAAGGCGATGACAACAATCAATATCCCCGACGCACAGTGGAGTATTTGACCCAAATTATCGATCAAAACTATATGTGCATTACTTTATTTTTATTTGAACCTATAGTGATAAATTATTGTCATCAAAAGCAAAGCTCATTGAAATGGGGTTGGAAATTATCTAAAAATGGAAGAATGAAACAAAAATATTTAATAGGTAATTAATACAGAGTGTCGTACAAAAAACGCCCCAATCTGTAAGTTAGTCATTTATATTTCGATGTTTGTGAGCTAGGTATCAAATGAAATGGTTTAATGAATACTAACATGCTACAAATATTTTTTCCCGACGCCATCTTCAAATTGCAGCAATTTCAACTTTTGTTTTTCAAATTGCTCGGTATATTTTTCTTCACGAAGCGGAGACATGGTTAAGCTCTACATGTAGTTGTATTACTGGTAACCCATGTCACCATGTCTTGAAATCTCTATCTAATCACATAACGAAAGATATACCGAGCAATTTAAAAAACAAAAGTTGACAATCGCTTGAAATTGAAGATGGTGTCGGAAAAAAAAATTTGTATCATAAAACATACCATTCCATTTAATTCTAGGTTCATGAAAATCGGAATGTACAGCTTTGAGCGTTATTTATATGACATCGTATTTTTTATATAGTAACAAAAGTAATTAATATAACGTATTTCTTTAATAAAACGATAAATTATGACGCACTTCATTCATTTCCATCTAACTGCTCATCACTTTCGCTAGTTTCATCTTTGTCATACGCATCCCATGGAAGTAACATTTTAATTGTCTCCGGCCTGAACGGTTTTGATTTTTTAATAGATTTAGGTCTACTGCAATTTAAAAATGGATCTGATGTTAACAAAAGCCGATTGATTACAACCATATTGCACTGGACCCGGCAAAATTTTCGTGCATATTTTTCCCTGTATTGACGAAAATGTTTATTTCTGCTCTCTGCCGCCTCTTCTGATAGAGCACCTATAGGCAGCAGTGCTTGCTCTATTACTATAGGGCCATGTAGCAAAATTTTATGGAGGGTTGGCGACATTGGGTACCAGTAATACAATTGGATGTAGAGCTTAGCCGTATCTCGACAGTACTCTGAAAATTTATTTATGTCAATTTTATGACCACTAGATATTACTTCCAGAATTGTAGCCACTCTTTCAATTAGCGCTTGATCGATTCCTGTTATAGATGCCGAGATTTCTACGTTAGAGAAGAATCGTCTGCTGGTATTTCCATCGTTGCTGTTGCCGTAGTTGGCTTTGGGTACGTCAACGATTAGATCAAGTTCATTTCTAAACCTTTCTTGCTTGCGTTCTTTCATAATATTCTTTTCTGATTCTGTTCTTGTTTGCCACTTTTTTATTGTAATTTTATAGGAAATATGCAGTAATGTCTCGAACAGTCTTATTCGCGCATGTAAAATCGATAGTCCAAACTCCAAGTTTTCTGAGTTTATAGGTGCTTTTTCACATTTTTCCAAATCATTAAAATCTTTTGAAGTAAGCGTACATATGTAACATCGCATGCTCGAGCCTGTATTGGTAGCGGCATTGCAGACTTTACCATCTACCATAGTAAATAACATTCTATGGGTGACCGTCACTTCTTTATCTCCGATATTATTCTTGGTTGTAGTTAAATGTTTTATCTGATCTTTGTGATAACTTATCTCTTCATTTGTCACATCTTTCGATTCCCTAATAAATCTGATTCTCATTGGTCGGCAAAAACGTGGTGAGGAGGGCGTTGGGTTTTGCCAAATTATTTTCTTATTTGTCTTACATATAAGCTGAAGAGGTACTAGTGATGACTGGAAAATGTTAGAATCGGAATCGTTATTATTTGAAAATGTTTGTTTGAATTGTGCTTGTTGGGAACCATCACAACCCCATTTATACGTCAACTCCAAGGATGCCAATTCTTTTTGTGTGAGAGATATCAATACTTCCTCTAGGTAAATAATAAATCGTTTTACAGTATGATCTGCTAAGGCTTGTAATTTAATTTCCGCGCAAGTTTCAGTAACTTGATAAGCATTCGAGTCTGGATAACAATCTTGTTTTGCTCTCTGTAAAATTCACTTTTACAAGAGGGATATAGTTTTCTTGAGCTTTCTCTAATAATTTCATATTGTCTTCGTGTCAATGACGCTTCTGCAAACATTGATAACGCTTGTGTTGGTGTTAACTTTTCTGATTCAACCGTGTCTCTTTTTCTAAAAGCTTTCTTATATTTATTACCACGTGACGGCGATGACATGATGTCCTTTAACACTTGTGCTCCACTCACATTTCCAGATTTTCGAAGTGCCATTTGACCAGCAAACAAGAGAGCTTCAGCTTCATTTTCCTTCCTCAGAAGTGTTGTTTTGCGGCGTTTACTGCAATCGCTTAAATCTTCAAATGCGCTTTCCGGACGACCACCTATATTCGACATACATTTCTGTGTTATTTTAACAGTCCTTTGCAACCAATTACGATTTTTTTCTAAGAACGCTTTTTCTGTACGGTTTGCAGCTTGCCTTTTACTTTTCATTTCCGACTTAAGTCGCGAAAATGTTCGCAAAAATTGTTGCTTTTGATTATCCAAGAACTTTCTCTGTTTTATGATGTTTCTTTCCACTATATCCAGTTTCTTCGCAAAATCTCTTTCACTACATTGTTTTGTAAGATTATATATGCCTTCTCGGGTCATGACATTCAAACCAGAATAACCTACACCGAAGAAAAGATTAGAATAGTAAAGAACTCAGCAAAACTAAGTTTGCCTTGCCTACATACCACTAGTTTAATTTATTTTTTTTTATATATTAGGCAGTTGTTGGCAATAGTTTTTTATAGTATAGTAGAGTAAATTCTTCAAACAAAAAGATGTAAAAAGAAATAAAACCGGGAAGAATACGGAAATAAAAAAAAACACTTCATAATATAGAAGAAAAACAAAAGTAAATATAAAATATGTGCAAATAGAATAAATAAAAAATTACAAAGACTATAGAATTAAACTTGATAAAAGTACTTGATTCTATTTATACATACCTGAGTATATAACATCCATTACAAAAATTTCAACTGCTCACAATAAAATACACAGGAACACCTATAAATATATGCCGTTGATTTATTGCAATAATTTGACGAAATACGCGCATACATCAAAGGGCGTAAAAGACAACTGATTACGCAGTGTTAAGGAACCGGGCACCAATAAAATATGCAGAAAATTGTTTTCTGAATATTTGGTGAGGCTAAGTTCCCGACTTTTAATCATGTTTCTATGTGGAATACCCCACTGTGCGACGCTAACATCCATTTTAAGTTTTTCCTTACATATTTTAACAATCATCTCATCTAGAACTTCCTTGGACTTTTCCGGTACCCCATACAGACGAAGATTATAGTGGCTTTATCCAAAGTTGCTATATGCATGCGTGGTTTCGTTCTCATATGGTTGTATATACTGTATAAGGTGGGAGACAGTAGTGAACGCTGAGGGAGTCTTTGCTTAGGTATGAAAGGGAACGACAATGTATCGTCAATCTTTATTTGAAGTAATAATTCTTTTAGTAATTCGTCAATAAACTTTATCAGGTTGTTTTTGATATGCATGTTTTTAAAGTAGTCTCTTATGTCCGATTGAATCAAACGCTCGGTTAATGTCCAAGAATAAAGTAATCGTTTTCTTGTTTAAGTTGCGAATAAATTGTATGTTGTTTACTAGTGTGATTAATATAAAATGTAGTTGTTTGAGTTTGAAATAGAGATGTGTGCGTGAGTGACTTTTTTCGCCCACTCACGCCCACTCACCATCTAGACCCACACGGGTCACGCATGCTACTCACAGTCTCACAATATTATATCGACTCACAATCGATCAGGCGATCAATTGTATGAATTATATTTAGAACGTTTAGTTTTATTTATCCTGTTCTGAAACAAATGAGACTACTATAAAATTAAAATAAATAATAAATGCTGATATATTCTTATTAGTGATGTTACGGATGTACGTTTAGCGAATGCGGATTTAACGAATGTGGAGTTATAAAAACAGTTAAATACTTAAATTTTAATAAAAATAATATTTCTATTGCAATTTTCCTATTTTATATCTGCATGTTACCTCCGGTATTCTATACAATACCAATAATGAACCCTCAATGGACCTGAAAATTGGTTCGTTATAGGCAAAATTTTCAAAAAATCGTGAATTAAATGTATTTAATTTAATAAATAATTAATTATTTAATTAAAATGGCGAAGCTATTTTAACGACTATTAAATTGAATGAAATTAAGCAATTTGGGAAGAAATTAAAAGAAATCTAACTGCTATCATGTTATCAAGTTGGTTAGAACTTCAGCTTCATAACATCCCTCATTCTGAATGCTATGAAGTTGGCGTTCAACACAACCAAACTTTATACCATCTCTCATATTGAATTAAACTTAGAAGTTTTGTTATTTTGGATTTGGTTTTTTGTTATATGAATATGCCATCCCTGGCATGAAGTTGAAGCTTGACTCAACCCAACTATAGAAGAAAAAATCAAACCTATAATATGGATGAAAAAAATCACGGCATATTTTAAAAAAATTACAAATTATTCAAAATTTGTTCCAAATCCAACCCAACCCAACCCAACCATAGAAGAATATTGGATTTGATTTTTTGTTATATGAGGGATGACATGAAATTAAAGATGAACACAACTTAGCTATAGAAGGAAATATATTCCGTGATTTTTTTTCTATATTTGCATAGGCTTCGGCTTTAACTTCATACTTAATAATTTGAAATTAGAGCTTAACCCAATTCAATCATAGAAGAAAACATTCATGCCATCCCCCGTATTGAATAGTATGAAGATAGAACTCAACTCAATCCAACTATAGAAGAAACGTCACAGAATATTTCAAGAAAACTTAGAAGATTCGTTAGATTGAAGATAGTATGAAGTTGGAGCTCAATCCAACTCAAAATTTTTAGTTCTGAAGTATATTGATTGTTCTAGGCCATTTTAAGATACCAAAATCTAGTAAAGACGTCTTAGAGTATGTAATTGTGCGAAACAATTAAAATTTGAAATAAGATGTTTTTTAGAAAATGCAAAAAAAAATGATTATGGGATATATTGATTGGTAGTGACCAAACTGATTCTAAAGCACTACAAATATCTACGGGATACTTAATCAAACTCGAAAAATTGAAAATAATAGATTTTGGTGTTTTTGTGAATATCAAAAGCTAGAAAACGATTGATAGAGTGTGACAAGATAACAGTTGCGGATGCGGATATCCGTTATATCACTAATTCTTATAGATCCATTCATCATATATTTAAATTTCAATTAAATTAAATCATTACTTTGTAGAATGTTTTTACAATAAATATGTACTCCGCTAAAATCGTATTTATTTAAAAATTGATTACATACTTATAGCAACATTTAGTTACTGAAAATGTCCCCTCGTTGGTTGAATTCCCAATAAGCTTACATACTTAATTGTTACTGAAAATGTTATTAATAATCCGGAAAACATCTGAAATTTATTTCTTATCCTCGGTAATATCAACAGAAACCCTAAAAAATTGTCCGGTGCTCGATAAAATATTATTGTTAAAGAAAAATTTAAAAACGATTCTATCGGGTCACGCCGAGTCCCATCGTAAACAAAGTTACTCACGATCATGCACGTTCACGTGAGTGGTACAAAAATTAATGCCGCTCATGACGGGTCACGTATGACCCATCGTGACCCGGCGGGACTCACGTAAATTGCACATCTCTTGTTTGAAGCTCCACGATTGTTTTGTTATTTGTGTTGAATGAGACATTTTCTGTTGGGCTAATCTCGCTGTTAAAACGTTTTGCTTATGCTTGTCATTTTCTGTATTTTCTTACATGGTCTGTCTTCGAAAATTATCGGCCGAATTATCTTAGAATTGTGATATTGAGATTGGGTGCTCATGTATCCTCGATATATTTTTCTTTTACTTTTGAGCATATTGATGACTTTTATAATCGATTTTGCGATTATTAATTGAATATTACACAATCGTTAATGCGTTGAACGTCAATGTTTACTCCATAAATGAGTGTGGTAAATGAGCTTCGCTCTTGAAAGATATGCCCAAATAATTTGATGATTAATCTCCAGTTTTTGATATGTTCGTAGCGTTATTTTTTAGATTGCTGATGTGGATGATAGGGATATAATTTTATGACTAAATTATAAAGCAAATTACTCAAACATATGGGCAAAGGCTAAGATCCTCTTTGATACTTCAAATACTAATTTAACTTCAGAATTGAACTTCAGCTTCATAACATTCCTCATTCTGAATGCTATGAAGTTGGCGTTCAACACAACCAAACTTTATACCATCTCTCATATTGAATTAAACTTAGAAGTTTTGTTATTTTGGATTTGGTTTTTTGTTATATGAATATGCCATCCCTGGCATGAAGTTGAAACTTGACTCAACCCAACTATAGAAGAAAAAATCAAACCTAAAATATGGATGAAAAAATCACGGCATATTTTAAAAAATTACAAATTATTCCAAATTTGTTTCAAATCCAACCCAACCCAACCATAAAAGAATATTGGATTTGATTTTTTGTTATATGAGGGATGACATGAAATTAAAGATAAACACAATTTAGCTATAGAAGGAAATATATTCCGTGATTTTTTTTCCTTATTTGCATAGGCTTCGGCTTCAACTTCATACTTAATAATTTGAAATTAGAGCTTAACCCAATTCAATCATAGAAGAAAACATTCATGCCATCCCCCGTATTGAATAGTATGAAGATAGAACTCAACTCAATCCAACTATAGAAGAAACGTCACAGAATATTTCAAGAAAACCTAGAAGATTCGTTAGATTGAAGATAGTATGAAGTTGGAGCTCAATCCAACTCAAAATTTTTAGTTCTGAAGTATATTGATTGTTCTAGGCCATTTTAAGATACCAAAATCTAGAAAAGACGTCTTAGAGTATGTAATTGTGTGAAACAATTAAAATTTGAAATAAGATGTTTTTCAGAAAATGCAAAAAAAAATGATTATGGGATATATTGATTGGTAGTGACCAAACTGATTCTAAAGCACTACAAATATCTACGGGATACTTAATCAAACTCGAAAAATTGAAAATAATAGATTTTGGTGTTTTTGTGAATATCAAAAGCTAGAAAACGATTGATAGAGTGTGTCAAGATAACAGTTGCGGATGCGGATATCCGTTATATCACTAATTCTTATGGATCCATTCATCATATATTTAAATTTCAATTAAATTAAATCATTACTTTGTAGAATATTTTTACAATAAATATGTACTCCGCTAAAATCGTATTTATTTAAAAATTGATTAGCATACTTACATCAACATTTAGTTACTGAAAATGTCCCCTCGTTGGTTGGATTCCCAATAAGCTTACTTACTTAATTGTTACTGAAAATGTTATTAATAATCCGGAAAACATCAAAAATTTATTTCTTATCCTCGGTAATATCAACAGAAACCCTAAAAAATTGTCCGGTGCTCGATAAAATATTATTGTTAAAGAAAAATTTAAAAACGCTTCTATCGGGTCACGCCGAGTCCCATCGTAAACAAAGTTACTCACGATCATGCACGTTCACGTGAGTGGTACAAAAATTAATGCCGCTCATGACGGGTCACGTATGACCCATCGTGACCCGGCGGTTTGACTCACGTAAATTGCACATCTCTTGTTTGAAGCTCCACGATTGATTTGTTGTTTATGTTGAATGAGACATTTTCTGTTGGGCTAATCTCGCTGTTAAAACGTTTTGCTAATGCTTGTCATTTCTATGTATTTTCTTATATGGTCTGTCTTCGAAAATTATCGGCCGAATTATCTTAGAATTGTGATATTGAGATTGGGTGCTCATGTATCCTCGATATATATTTTTTTTACTTTTGAGTATATTGATGACTTTTATAATCGATTTTGCGATTATTAATTGAATATTACACAATCGTTAATGCGTTGAACGTCAATGTTTACTCCATAAATGAGTGTGGTAAATGAGCTTCGCTCTTGAAAGATATGCCCAGATAATTTGATGATTAATCTCCAGTTTTTGATATGTTCGTAGTGTTATTTTTTAGATTGCTGATGTGGATGATAGGGATATGATTTTATGACTAAATTATAAAGCAAATTACTCAAACATATGGGCAAAGGCTAAGATCCTCTTTGATTCTTCAAATACTAATTTAGGTATTTTAACAATTCACTTTCCTTAGTTACTTATTGATTTGAATAATTTTGAATGAAATCATAAATGATTAGAGTAATTAAACTGTTGAATTTATAAATCGTTAAAATTGCAAAGATAAATTTGAAAAGTTACAAAGTAAAATTTATCACCGTTGATTAGTTAGAGGGCTGAACTCGCCTAGTTTAACAAAAGTTAGTTTAGACCGGACGCAGAAAACTTATACGAAACTAAGCCATTCGGAAAATTGCTGTACTTCCAATTTGCCAGCGCTAAATACATATTAAGTAATCTACGTTGATGGTTAATTCAATCTTAGTTTGGCCGGAAACTACAATAACTAATTATTTAAAAGCGACGCGCGCAACAACCAAACTAACTTTTCCGGCTACAATTTAATTGCGAATCGACCAACTTTACGAGCACTTATCAAAGGAAAACTGCGAATGCCGTTTTACATTTACAACATTTCGATTTTTCAACCGTGATAATACCCCACATACTTTTTTGATACTTTTGTGGGCTTTTTCAACGTTTATTATTTTTTTTCATGGGCATCGTTTCAACTTTTTAAATATTCGCGAAACTTCAAACGACCAATTTTTTTTGGGATGATTCGCTAGCCTGATGGCTTCGTTTTAACATATAAAAAAATTTCACTAAATTCGATCCATTCATAATTCGCATTTTAAATCGTTATTAAACGATTCAAATAGGCAAACTGATTTTGACAGTTAAATTAGAAGATAAATAACGACGTCATTTTCGTAAGGTAAATGCATTTATTCACGGAACTTTAATCCACCGCGCAGAGTTGATTTATTCAAGAACTTTATTTAAGAACTTACAATGAAGTAATTAACACTGCGCATAAACGTGCTGAGTGAAAATTAAATGCTTGTCGTCCTCTTCAAAGCGTTTTGTCGACAATTTTTTAATTACTACTTTCATACAGTTTAAAAAAGTGAAATACGTACTTAATTCGCTTAAAATAATTGGAGTACTTAATTAAACGACGCTTTATTTAGATCTATTTAGAGTTAAATTTATAATGAAGTTGCATAAATGTCGACTTATCCTAAATCGATGCAGATGGCAAATCCTTTCGAAATCCAAATCGGATTAGTTTACACGTGTCGTATTAAGTGCAATTCTCCCTTCTCAAAATCGTTAAAACAGGGTCCTATTTCGTTTAGTTGAATGTACTTTTGGTCTAGTTACCCTATTCTTTTATTATGCAAAGTCGTTTGAGAGACCTCGTTTAGAAATTAAAACGAAGTGCTCATTACTGTACCCAAGTGCTATTCGTATAATGGGTTTTAATTAAACCATCGAAACGATGGAGACCTTAAATGCTGCAATAAGAATCCCATAAAACGACACTAAGCAAGCACGACACAACTACTTTGCATTACTTAAATAAACAGGTATTAAGACACTTTCGGTACTTCCCCTTAAGAAAAAAATCATAGTAATTAAGATTTTTTGGTGCATCGAAATCGTAATTATTGTTTTCATGCATATTTTACGACCGCATCAACTTTAACCGTTTAATATCTTTTGAATAATTCAGAGTCGTATTAAAACTTTACTACCAAGTAAATGAACCGAATGGTTTTTCTTAATGTTTTCTTGCACTTTTATTGTACCCCCGTATAATGAAAAGCGAATATTTATGTAATTCCTTTTTGGTATTGAAATCAAATATTTTAGTTTCTTTTTGTCATTCTGCCAACGTTATCGTCGCAACTTCCCGAATTTTATATTATAAAAATTTGCTCGTTGAATTACAAGTTTTGCTTGGAGACGTCACCACGTGTACAGCACATTAAATCGAACGGGGACCGATGCCTGAGATGAAAATGAAAAATGTTGGAAACGATGCAATTTCTTTGCAAACGGGAGAGATTTCTTTTTAGGCCAAACACCGAAGTGGGGAATACTTAACAAGGGAAAGCAAAGGAACAAGAAGGAAGATGGACGGTATTGAATATTTTTGGAAGTTATTACAAATTGACTACTAACAGCTTTTAGCACAAAATTTTTAAGCTTAAGCACAAACAAAATGAAATCTTTACAAATTATGATAATCTTCAAACATTTAAATCTCGGGATTAAATTATTCTATCCGGATACCTTTTTTTCCATACTTTAATTCTTGGAAAAAAAGGTAATTTTTATAAGTTGGGATTTAGTTCAAAACGTAATATCTCAAAAACTAAAAGTGATTTTTCCATAAGGATTTTTAATGAAAAGTGTATACTTTAATTAGTAACTCATAGAAATTTAGTTATAATTTTCCAAGTAATCGATTCTTCACATTTTCTTAAATTTAGTCGATAAAAAGTAAAATTTGTGTAAATTAAGATTATTTTTTAACAGGGATGTTTTTTTTTTAATTTACGTACTTTAATTTGTAATACATAAAGATTTCATAATGATTTTCCAAGTAATCGATTTTCCACAATTTTCTTAAACTTGATGAGAATAAAAAATTTAAAAAATTAACTTGAAACTTAAAATCTCAAAAACTAAAAGTGACTGTTCAATAGGGATACTTTTTTTGAAAAGTGCATACTTTAATTAACAACTCATGAAGATGTAACTTTTTTTAAGCAATCGATTTTACACAATTTCTTCAAACTTAATGGAGACAAACTATAATTTTTGTGAATTGTAATAAATTTCAAAACTTAATATCTCAAAAACTAAAAGTGATTTTTCAATGCGGATACTTTTTTTGAATAGTGCATACTTTTTAATGATTCATGAAAATTTCGTAAGGATTTTCCAAGTAATCGATTTTTCATAATTATCTTAAACGTAATGAAAACAAAGTTAAATTGTTGTAAATCGGGATTAATTTCAAAACTTAATATCTCCAAAACTAAATATTATTTTTTAATAGGGATATTTTTTTTAAAGTGTATACATTAATTAATATTTCATAGATATTTCGTCATGACTTGCAAAGAGACCGTTTTTTTCCAATTTTTTAAACGTGACGAAATGAAATTTTTCTAAATTGTAATTAACTTCAGAACTTTAAATCTCAAAAACTGAACGTGATTTTGCTAAGCGAATACTTTTAATGAAAAATACATTCTATAATTAATAATTCATGAAGATTTCGTAATGATTTTCCAAGACATTGATTTCTTACAATTTTTTAAATTAATTGCAAACGGAATATAATCTTCTTAAATTATGACCAAATTCAAAACTTTATATCTCAAAAACGAAAACTGGTTTTGCAAAGGATATACTTTTATTGAAATATACATACTTCAATTAATAATTCATGGGATTATATAATGATTTTCCAAGACATCGATCTCTTACAATTTTTTAAATTAATCGCAAACGAAATACAGCTTTTTAAATTATGACCAACTTCAAAACTTTATATCTCAAACACTAAAAGTGGTTTTTCAATGCAGATACTTTTATTAAAAAGCGCATACTTTAATTAATAGTTTTTGAAGATTTCGTAATAATTTTCCAAGAAACAGATTTTTAAAATTTTTTAAGCTTGAAGCTAAATGGAATGAGGTCTCTCTTAATTATGATTAAGTTCAAAGCTTTATATTTCAAAAACGAAAAGTCGTTTTGCAAAGGATATATTTTTATTGAAAAATACATACTTTAATTAATAATTCGTGGAGATTTTGCAATGATTTTCCAAGACATCGATTTGTTACAATTTTCGTAAACAGAACATAATTTTTTTAAATCATGACCAAATTCAAAACTTTATATCTCAAAAACTAAAAGTAGGTTTTCACAATGCATATACTTTCATTAAATAACGCATACTTTAATTAATAATTTATGGAGATTTTGTAATGATTTTCCAAGACATCAATTTCTTACAATTTTTTAAACATAATCTCAAATAGAATAAAATCTTTCTAAATTATGACCAACTTCAAAACTTTATATCTCAAAACTAAAAGTGGTTTTTCAATGCAGATACTTTTATTAAAAAGCGCATACTTTAATTAATAGTTTTTGAAGATTTCGTAATACTTTTCCAAGAAACAGATTTATAAAATTTTTTAAGCTTGAAGCTAAATGAAATGAGGTCTCTCTTAATTATGATTAAGTTCAAAGCTTTATATTTCAAAAACGAAAAGTCGTTTTGCAAAGGATATATTTTTATTGAAAAATACATACTTTAATTAATAATTCATGGAGATTTTACAATGATTTTCCAAGACGTCGATTTCTTACAATTTTCGTAAACAGAACATAATTTTTTTAAATTATGATCAAATTCAAAACTTTATATCTCAAAAACTAAAAGTGGTTTTTCAATGCATATACTTTCATTAAATAACCCATACTTTAATTAATAATTTATGGAGATTTTGTAATGATTTTCCAAGACATCAATTTCTTACAATTTTTTAAACATAATCTCAAACGGAATAAAATCTTTCTAAATTGTGATTAAGTTAAAAATTTTATATCTCAAAAATGAAAAGTGGTTTTCATAAGCGAATACTTTTAATGAAAAATACATACTATAGTTAATAATTCTTGAAGATTTCGTAATGATTTTCCTAGACATCAATTTCTTACAATTTTTTAAATTTAATCGCAATCGGAATATAATTTTTTTAAATTATGGCCAACTTCAAAACTTTATACCTCAAAATCTAAAAGTAGTTTTTCAATGCAGATACTTTTATTAAAAAGCGCATACTTTATTAATAGTTTTTGAAGATTTCGTAATAATTTTCCAAGAAACAGATTTTTAAAATTTTTTAATCTTGAAGCTAAATGGAATGAGGTCTCTCTTAATTATGATTAAGTTCATAGCTTTATATTTCAAAAACAAAAAGTGGTTTTGCAAAGGTTATACTTTTAATGAAAATACATACTTTAATTAATAATTCATGGAGATTTTGTAATGATTTTCCAAGACATCGATTTCTTACTGTTTTCGTAAACGAAATATATCTTTTTTAAATTATGACCAACTTCAAAACTTTATATCTCAAAATCTAAAAGTGGGTTTTCAATGCAGATACTTTTATTAAAAAGCGTATACTTTAATTAATGGTTTTTGAAGATTTCGTAATATTTTTCCAAGAAACAGATTTTTAACATTTTTTAAACTTGAAGCCAAATGGAATGAAGTCCCTCTTAATTATGATTAAGTTCAAAGCTTTATATGTTAAAAACGAAAAGTGGTTTTGCAAAGGGTATACTTTTATTAAAAAATATATACTTTAATTAACAATTTATGGAGATTTTGTAATGATTTTCCAAGACATCGATTTCTTACAATTTTTTAAATTTAATCGCAAACGGAATATAATTTTTTTAAATTATGACCAACTTCAAAACTTTATATCTCAAGAATTAAAAGTGGATTTTCAATGCAGATACTTCTATTAAAAAGCGCATACTTTAATTAATAGTTTTTGAAGATTTCGAAATAATTTTCCAAGAAACAGATTGTTAAATTTTTTTAAACTTGAAGCCAAATCGAATGAAGTCTCCCTTAATTATGATTAAGTTCAAAGCTTTACATTTCAAAAATGAAAAGTGGTTTTGCAAAGGATATACTTTTATTGCAAAATACATACTTTAATTAATAATTCAATTCATGGAGATTTTGTAATGATTTTCTAAGACATCGATTTCCTACAATTTTCGTAAACGAAATATAGTTTTTTTTTAATTATGACCAACTTCAAAACTTTATATCTCAAAAACTAAAAGTGGTTTTTCAATGCAGATACTTTTATTAAAAAGCGAATACTTTAATTAATAGTTTTTGAAGATTTCGTAATAATTTTCCAAGAAACAGATTTTTAAAATTTTTTAAGCTTGAAGCTAAATGGAATGAGGTCTCTCTTAATTATGATTAAGTTCAAAGCTTTATATTTCAAAAACGAAAAGTGGTTTTGCAAAGGTTAATACTTTTATTGAAAAATACATACTTCAATTAATAATTCATGGAGATTTTGTAATGATTTTCCAACACATCGATTTCTTACAATTTTCGTAAACGAAATATAGTTTTTTTAAATTATGACCAACTTCAAAACTTTATATCTCAAAAACTAAAGGTGGGTTTTCAATGCAGATACCTTTATTAAAAAGCGCATACGTTAATTAATAGTTTTTGAAGATTTCGTAATAATTTTCCAAGAAACAGATTTTTAAATTTTTTTAATCTTGAAGCTAAATGGAATGAAGTCTCTCTTAATTATGATTAAGTTCAAAGCTTTATATTTCAAAAACGAAAAGTGATTTTGCAAAGGGTATACTTTTATTGAAAAATATATACTTTAATTAACAATTTATGGAGATTTTGTAATGATTTTCCAAGACATCGATTTCCTACAATTTTTTAAATATCTCAAGCGGTATAAAATCTTTCTAAATTGTGATTAAGTTGAAAACTTTATATTTCAAAAACTAAAAGTGGTTTTGCTAAGCAAATACTTTTAATGAAAGATACATACTAAATAATTCATTATACATAATTCATGGAGACATTACATTGAGATCATGTTTTGTAAGCATACTTGGAGAACTGTACAATTATTGTGTTTTTTTATATATATTTTTTCTTTTCTTTTCATTACATTCAAGTCTATGTTGAGTTGAACAGATGACAACCCTGATTATTTGTTGATTATTGATTGTCAATCTGGACTCGTTTTTGCCTTTGACCGCAAATTGTTAATCACACTGACTGTATTTATATTTTTTTTATTTGCTTCTATTCTTTCTATATTTTCTTAATGTATTAGGGTTCTGTTTTATTATTATTATATTATTAGCAATAGAGATACTTTTTTTCAAGAGTTCACACTTTAATCAATAATTATTGAAGATTTCGTAATGATTGTTCAATTTTTCGCATTTTTTTTTAAATAAAACGAAGTAATGTTGAGTTTTTGTAGATTGGCATTAACTTTAGAACTTAATATCTCAAAATCTAAAATATATTTTTCAGTAGCGATACTTTTTTTTTAAAAGTACATACTTTACTCAGTAATTCATAAAGATTTCGTGAATATTTTCCAACAAATTAATTTTCCACAATTTTCTTAAGTATTATAAAAAAAAGTTTAATTTCTATAAATACTGATTGAGTTCAAAACTTTATGTCTCAAAATCTAACAGGGATTTTTCAATGGGGATACTTTTATTTAAAAGAGCACACTTTAATTAATAATTTATGAAGAATTCATAATAATGTTCCAAACAATCGATTTTTCGCAGTATTTTTAAACATTATAAAAAACAAGTTGAATTTTTCTAAATACTCATCAAATTCAAAGCTTTATATCTCAAAATGTAAAAGCGATTTTTTAATCAGGATACTGTTATTGAAAAGTACATACTTTACTTAGTAATTCATGAAGATTTCGCAAATATTTGCCTAAAAATCGATTTTTCAGAATTTTCTTAAACATTATAGAAACAAAGTTTAATTTTGATAAATACTGATTAATCTCAAACCTAAAATCTCAAAATCTCGAAGGGATTTTTCAATAAAAATACATTTATTTTAAAGAGCATACTTTAATTAAAAATTCATGAAGATTTCGTAATAATATTCCAAGCAATCGATTTTTCACAATTTCCTTAAACATTGTAGAAAAAGAAAAGTTTAATTTTATAAATACCGATTAACTTCAGAACTTTATATCTCAAAATGTAAAGGAAATTTTTCAAGGAGGATAGTTTTATTGAAAAGTGCATACTTTAATTAGTAATTGATGAAGATTTTGATCTGATTCTCCAAACAATCGATTTTTCATAATTTTCTTAAACATTATAAAAAAATAGTTTAGTTTTTATAAATACTGATAAACTTCAGAACTTTATATCTCAAAATGTAAAGGAGATTTTTCAAGGAGGATACTTTTATTGAAAAGTGCATACTTTAATTAGTAATTAATGAAGATTTTGATCTGATTCTCCAAACAATCGATTTTTCATCATTTTCTTAAAGCTTATAAAAAAATAGTTTAGTTTTTATAAATACTGATTAACTTCAGAACTTTATATCTCAAAATGTAAAAGAGATTTTTCAAGGAGGATATTTTTGTTGAAAAGTGCATACTTTAATTAGTAATTGATAAAGATGTCGAACTGATTCTTCAAACAATCGATTTTTCATAATTTTCTTAAACATTATAGAAAAAAATTTATTTTTTATAAATATTGTTTGACTTCAAAACTTTATATCTCAAAATCTAAAAGGGATTTTTTAATGGGGATACTTTTATTTAAAAGAGCATACCTTGATTACTAATTTATGAAGATTTCATAATAATGTTCCAAACAATCGATTTTTCGCAATATTTTTAAAGATTAGAGAAAAAAGGTGAATTTTTTTAAATGCTGATTAGCTTCAAAATCTTATATCTCAAATTGTAAAAGTGATTTTTCAATGAGGATAAATGTATTGAAGAGAGCATTCTTTAATTAACAATCCATTCATGATAATTTATCAAACATTCGATTTTTCACAATTTTCTTAATCATTCCAGAAAAAAAGGGTAATTTTTATTACTACTGATTAAATTGTAAACTTTATATCTCAAAATGTAAGTACGATTTCTCAATGAGGATATTTTTATTGAAAAGAACATGCTATTGTTAACAATCCATGAAGCTTTCATAATTATTTTCGAAACAATTCAATTTTCACAATTGTCTTAAACATTGTAGAAAAAAAAGTTTAATTTTATAAATACCGATTAACTTCAGAACTTTATATCTCAAAATGTAAAGGAGATTTTTCAAGGAGGATACTTTTATTGAAAAGTGCATACTTTAATTAGTAATTAATGAAGATTTTGATCTGATTCTCCAAACAATCGATTTTTCATAATTTTCTTAAACATTATATAAAATAGTTTAGATTTTATAAATACTGATTAACTTCAGAACTTTATATCTCAAAATGTAAAAGAGATTTTTCAAGGAGGATACTTTTATTGAAAAGTGCATACTTTAATTAGTAACTGATAAAGATGTCGAACTGATTCTTCAAACAATCGATTTTTCATAATTTTCTTAAACATTATAAAAAAAATTTATTTTTTATAAATATTGTTGGACTTTAAATCTTTATATCTCAAAATCTAAAAGGGATTTTTCAATGGGAATACTTTTATTTAAAAGAGCATACCTTGATTACTAATTTATGAAGATTTCATAATAATGTTCCAAACAATCGATTTTTCGCAATATTTTTAAAGATTAGAGAAAAAAGGTTAATTTTTTTAAATGCTGATTAGCTTCAAAATTTTATATCTCAAATTGTAAAAGTGATTTTTCAATGAAGATACCTTTATTGAAGAGAGCATTCTTTAATTAACAATCCATGAGGCTTTCATGATAATTTATCAAACATTCGATTTTTCACAATTTTCTTAATCATTCCAGAAAAAAGGGTAATTTTTATTACTACTGATTAAATTGTAAACTTTATATCTCAAAATGTAAGTACGATTTCTCAATGAGGATATTTTTATTGAAAAGAACATGCTATTGTTAACAATCCATGAAGCTTTCATAATTATTTTCGAAACAATTCAATTTTCACAATTGTTTTAAACATTGTAGAAAAAAAAGTTTAATTTTATAAATACCGATTAACTTCAGAACTTTATATCTCAAAATGTAAAGGAGATTTTTCAAGGAGTTTTATTGAAAAGTGCATACTTTAATTAGTAATTAATGAAGATTTTGATCTGATTCTCCAAACAATCGATTTTTCATAATTTTCTTAAACATTATATAAAATAGTTTAGTTCTTATAAATACTGATTAACTTCAGAGCTTTATATCTCAAAATGTAAAGGAGATTTTTCAAGGAGGATACTTTTATTGAAAAGTGCATACTTTAATTAGTAATTAATGAAGATTTTGATCTGATTCTCCAAACAATCGATTTTTCATAATTTTCTTAAACATTATATAAAATAGTTTAGTTCTTATAAATACTGATTAACTTCAGAACTTTATATCTCAAAATGTAAAAGAGATTTTTCAAGGAGTTTTATTGAAAAGTGCATACTTTAATTAGTAATTAATGAAGATTTTGATCTGATTCTCCAAACAATCGATTTTTCATAATTTTCTTAAACATTATATAAAATAGTTTAGTTCTTATAAATACTGATTAACTTCAGAGCTTTATATCTCAAAATGTAAAGGAGATTTTTCAAGGAGGATACTTTTATTGAAAAGTGCATACTTTAATTAGTAATTAATGAAGATTTTGATCTGATTCTCCAAACAATCGATTTTTCATAATTTTCTTAAACATTATATAAAATAGTTTAGTTCTTATAAATACTGATTAACTTCAGAACTTTATATCTCAAAATGTAAAAGAGATTTTTCAAGGAGTTTTATTGAAAAGTGCATACTTTAATTAGTAATTAATGAAGATTTTGATCTGATTCTCCAAACAATCGATTTTTCATAATTTTCTTAAACATTATATAAAATAGTTTAGTTCTTATAAATACTGATTAACTTCAGAGCTTTATATCTCAAAATATAAAGGAGATTTTTCAAGGAGGATACTTTTATTGAAAAGTGCATACTTTAATTAGTAATTAATGAAGATTTTGATCTGATCCTCCAAACAATCGATTTTTCATAATTTTCTTAAACATTATATAAAATAGTTTAGTTTTTATAAATACTGATTAACTTCAGAACTTTATATCTCAAAATGTAAAAGAGATTTTTCAAGGAGGATACTTTTATTGAAAAGAACATGCTATTGTTAACAATCCATGAAGATTTCATAATTATTTTCGAAACAATCCAATTTTTACGATTGTCTTAAACATTGTAGAAAAAAAGTTTAACTTTTATAACTACTGATTAACTTCAAAATTTTATACCTCAAAATGTAAAATTGATTTTTCAATCAGGATACTTTTACTGAAAATTGCATAGTTTCATCAGTAATTGATGAAGATTTCGAAATGATTTTCCAAACAATTGATTTTTTATAATTTTTTTAAACATTATAGAAAAAAAAGTTGAGTTTTTATAAAAACTAATTATCTTCAAAATTTTATACCACAAAATGTAAAAGTGATTCTTCAATGAGGATACTTTTATTAAAAAGAGCATACTTTATTTAATAAACCATGAAGCTTTCATAATAATTTTCCAAACAATCGATTTTTCACAATTTTCTTAAAGATTATAGAAAAAAAGTTTAATTTAATAAACACTGATTATCTGCAGAACTTTATATTTCAAAAGGTAAAAGCGATTTTTCGATGAGGACACCTTTATTGAAAAGAGTATACTTTTATTAATAATGCATGAAGATTTTGTAATGATTTTCGAAACAATCGATTTTCCACAATTTTCTTAAACATTATAGATAAGAAGTTTAATTTTAATAAATATTGATTAACTTCAAAACTTTATATCTCAAAATGTAATAGTGATTTTTCAATGGGAATACTTTTATTGAAACGTGCACACTTTAATTAATAACTCTCTATGATTTATTTATATCCCGATAACTTTTTGAAATTGAGTGAAAATAATTACTTAAGCTGATAAAGAAGGAAATATCGTTTTATGTTTAAAAACTAATATCTCAAGAACTAAATAATATTTCCAAAATCCGCTCCTGTCAGTAAAAAACGTGTAATTTGTATAACAATCGCTTATAATTTCAACATAATTTATAAAAATTTCAATCTGTTCTGATTTTTTTTAAAATAAGTGTAAACGCTTACATAATCGCGTATTTTGAAAATGTGTTAAATGTTAAAATGATATCAACTATATAAATCACCGAAAATGAATAATCGATTGTGAACGGTAAATTACTTGATTTGAATGTGAAAATTAATACGAGACTATGGTAAATTTATACTGACGTGGACATTATGAATACATTTTCCGAGTCATTTGTTCGATCGGTTTATCGTTGATATTAATCGAAATACTATTCGTCTTCTTTTATAGCTCAAACTTTAAATCGAAAAATAAAAATATAAATAAAAATGGGCTTTATTAAACTTTTAGTTTTGGCAAAATTGTTCGGATAAGTAATACACAGGCAATCATAAAATAAAACAGCCCAACGTAAAAATTATGGGTCACCACACCTTTTACAAACCCCTGTAATTGGAGCAGTAAACATAAACTTCATTGACGTTATTGGCTCGTCAGAATTTAATCGTGATTTCGACTACATATCAGGATTAAATCCATTAAATTTATATGTTTCGTTCCCGCTCGAATAATCCATAACTAAAAATAATAATAATAATAATTTAATTAATAAACTCAATTAGTATCGATAAATTATTAAATTGGATACTATCCCGTGAACTTTCAAGATTAAATTCCAACACAAGGACTACAAATTGAACCCCGAACTAATTAGTATTATGAATTTATTAGGTTTAGAATTCGGATCCTCAGTTAATTAAGGCCGAAGACGTCCTTCTATATCCACTTGATGGTATTTAGTGTGATAAGGTGACGATACCGGGACCAATTAGAAGGCTTTAACCCTTTCGAATTAAACCAATTAATTAAGAAAATTACATTTTCGTTAAATATTATTATAACACCCGTATAAATTCATTTAAAGTTTTAAACCTTCTTACACAAGATAAAAGCCGATTTAATTTGATTTTTATTAAAGGGCTTAAACAACGCGCGATTCGTTCACTCGTGGTAAAATGAAAATTTTAATCAACAAAAACCGCAATTTATGATGTGGGGTGAAGGGGCGTAACACATTCGATGAATGAATCTATATTAACCAAGCTCTTAATGCAACACATGGTTCCGGATATATAGGTCGGCAGTTTTCGAGTTAATATGAAATTATATGGAACAAAATTGCTCGTCTTCAGCGTAAGCAACATTTTCTTTTAATCGGTTCGTAGTAGTAACCGCCTTCTAGCAACCTTCCGGAAATTAAGTGAAGCCCTACGACACCGGAGATTGACGTTGTTATAAATGCTTCTTTCATTAAAAAAACTTTAATAAGAAAACGAAAATTAAAATATGCTTAGTGTAAGTTTTAAGTTATAATCAATAAAGTAGGTAAATCTTTATGTTTGATGTAAACAAATTAGTTTCTAAAAAAAACTTGTAATATGTACTCATAAAATGGTAACCTCGGCTCACACAAATTATTTCCTGTTCTGAAATATACAAGAATTACAACTAGAATAGAAAAAGACTTTCACAACAAAAATTTTCAAGAAATTAAATCATCATTTGCCTACAAAGGAAATTCTCCGAGAAATTCGTCGTTTTCAAATCAAGACTCAAGACTTATTAGTAAAGTAGGATTGTGATGACCACAAAGTAATGACCAAGTGTTAACCCTCTATTGCACGATTTACTATATTTTACAAAAAAATTGTTTTTCTGTATTTTTGCGTTTAATATAGATGAGAATTAGCAAAAACAACAATAATCACAAATCTTTATTTTTGAATAAAAAAATAAAAAAAAGTCACCTTCCCGATGACTTCACATCACCTACATCACTTTGTATTTCAATTTTTATTCACGGATATCTGATAGTATGTAGTACACAACGCCAATCATGTAATTTGCTAAAAATGCGTAAGATTGCGATATTTTATATATTTAAAATGTATGTTCCCGATTGGGAACAATATGCAATAGAGGGTTAAGATAATGTATAGTGTTTGGAACAGTAATAACTCATACTGCCAACACGTTGACAGATTTCAAATTGATGAACAGGACTTTGAAGACATAATACCTTATGCTGGCATTCTTTAAAGTAATATATGGTCTGTGGACCTGCAATGGCTCATGCTACCAATAAGTTGGCGGTGGTTAAGGTAACATATAGTCTATGGAACAGTAATAACTCATTCTGCCAACAAGTTGGCAGACTTTAAATTGATAAGCAGGACGTTGGAGACATAGTGCTTCAGGCTTCGTAACAGCTCATGTTGCCAACAAGTTGGCAGTTATAATACCTTGGAGGCATAATACCTCATGCTGCCAACAAGTTGGTAGCCTATAAAGTAATATATTGTCATTGGAACAGTAATAGCTCATGCTGCTAACAGGTTGACAGACTTCAAAATGATAAGCATTCCTTTGAAGACAAAACAACTTATTCTGCCAACATGTTGGCAGTCTTTAAGATACTGTACAGTGTTTGGAACAGTAATAGCTTATAGAGCCAACAAGTTGGCGGGCTTCAACTTGATAAGCAGGACTTTGGAAACATATCAGCTCATGCGGCCAATAAGTTGGCATTCTTAATGATGATGTAGAGTGTTTGGAACTGTAATAACATAGCTGCCAATAAGTTGACAGACTTTAATTTGATAAGTAGATCTTTGGAGACATAATACATCATGCCGCCAACAAGCTGGCAGTTTATGAAATAAAATATTATGGAAGAGTAATAACTTATATTGCCAGGTTTCAAGCTGATGAGTAGGTCTTTGGAGATATAATAGTTCTTTCTACCAACAAGTTAGCAGTCTTTAAAATAATGTTCAATATTTGGAACAGAATTACAATTACTTTTGTTAGGTATCTTTTGTTGTTGTTTAGGTATCTGATACTTTATTCCAAATTTCAATCAAGAAATGTATAATTGTAGAATCACCAGAAATGTGAAATTTCTTTGAAGTTTTCATCACTTCATCAGATCACGAAACAATCATCAGATTTGGTGAAATTTCACCAGATTTGGCAACAATGCGCCTACCCAACTCGCGCTTTGTTGTAACCTTAAAAATATTGCAAACTTAACACACCTCATTTTGAATGGTGGCAAAATGGAATCAATCACTTTTACACTATTCAATGTTGTATTTTTATCATTCTAGCCCAAGTATGTTCATTTTTTTGTTATTACCGCATATGTTACTGCATATTTCGAACATTTTTAACCGCATATAGAAAAACATGTCACTTATTATTTATTTGCATAAAAATCCGATTCTTAGTCAGTAGATAGCTGCTTTTTCTACAATTGATTGAAGATATTGCAAAAAAGCAATATCTGCGACAATTTTAGTCGATTCAAAAGTCAATATCTTTCAAAATTAGTATGTAAACATTAATGAATAGAGTAACTTTGGGTGAATAATCTAACTTAATATATGACTGAGATATTGAATGTTTTAAAAATTTAAGATTCAATTTTGAGGATCTGTAACTCCTCAAATGCACCAACTTAGTATAGAGATAAATAATGGTAAATTTTCTTAATTTTTCGTTCTCTATAAAGGATATATAGCTCTGTATCGGTTCTTATGTGAATCACCCTGTATAAAGTCGCTTGCGGGTGAGAGGCTACAATTTTCCAAAATCTATGATTTTATGCAATCATTTCAAATCCATCGCCTTGCCCGCTTCTTTCAGTTGAAATAGTTTCAGATATCTCCAACTTCCGGTTATAGCCGAAATTGATATCAACATTATTATATTCAATAGAATGAACCAACTTTTATTGAATTTTCGAGATTCCCATTAAATTTTAATATAACTTAATATAAATCATGAAGCACTATTTTTGAATTATGTCAGTTTTTTCCAAAATTTTAATAGTTACAACAATAACAATAAATAATTATTTTTGATACTTACACTCGAGTGCTGCCAAATAAAAAGAGATTGACAAAGTTTCCTTATTTTTCGCCGTAGAATAAGCTGGCGAAAGAAAAAATGGGGGGTTACCATTTAAAAAAAATCAAGAGTTCGACATTTTGAGATAGGGAAGATCTACGCAAATTTCTGACCAGCCTGTATAACTTTTTAAAAAGCATTTCATTATTGATGTAAGCTAGGTGCCACTGTTAATCTTGTTAAAAGGGTAGAATTTTTGGATAAAGTAACATGAGTTAATTCTTAATTCCTTTATAAATGTTTGATTAAAGTAAAAACTCTAGTATTGATGGCTATTTTGAGGTAATAAATGTTGGACATGTTGAAAATGATGCAATTATTCTTTGTCAGACGTTTAAAATGTTTAAATTAACAGAAGTTTAATTAACAAATCTTCAAACTTATTTTTCTTAAATGTTTTGAACGATTGAATGATTGATTACGTTACACAAAAATACTGCCCTTTTTTTGGTGAAATCCATGTTGCAAAATATATCAAAATAAAAACTTCAATAAAACAAATAACTGAAATTTTGAATGATCAGCTGAACCTAAAATTCATACCAATGTACTTACAGATTTTAAAAATTAAAATAAATTCAATTTTCAAATTCCCGCATCATATGTTTTTCTTATAAAAAAAATTATAACCAGAGTTCATCCATCCATCATGTTTTCGTCGTGGTTGGTTATTATCGTGTCATAGATATGTTAGATTATTTTATTTAATGTGACTTATTTATTCAACAAAAACTACACAATTAGTATGATCTTGTGCTCAAAACTCAACATGTGCTAGAGATTCTATTGACCGTAAGTTTAATTGTTCTATTTTAGTTTTTATTTTATTTTAATTTATTTTGTTTTAAATCTATTGATTTAAAATATGATTTTCACACATGTAGATTCGGCTGATGGTGGCTAATTATTTATAGCCGAAATCTGTACAGAGGAAATTTATAATAAAGAGCAAGAAAGAAGTTATTTGAACATAAGATTTAGAACTTTAATCTTTCATATATTACTCGTTCTAGAAATTTGTCAGCGGATTTTTGAATCACCTATATAATTATTTTTTGACAAAATCTTCTCTTCGTTGTCAAAAAACAAAAATTCATAAACACACAAATAGATTTCGTGATAGAAATGATAGATCCGGAATCACCAAGAACTTCCAGTATTCTAAAAGTCTCGAAATTAAGAAAAAATTAAAATATTCGGAACGATTTTCTGCTGCTTATTGTTAACTTAAAAAAAATTATTAGATGATGGTGACTTCAGTCTAGATAAAATCATTAACAATTTTGTATAAGTGCTCTTTTGAAAGTATTTTTAGACTTCTGGAAGCATTTTAAGTTTTTCAGAGGGAATATTATGTCTTTTGAAAGGAATTGCAAGTCTTTTGAAAGCAATATTAAGTGTTCTAGAAGCCGTATCAAGTTTTCTAGCAACATTTTGAGTCTTTCAGAGGCAATATCAAGTATTCTAGAACAATTTATACTCGTCTAGAAACATTTTACGCCTTCCTGAGGCAATATTAGTCTTTTGAAACCATTCAAAATCTTCCAGCGGCAATATCGAGTCTTCTGTAATTTGCATTGTAAATTTTCTGGAAGTATTTCAAGTCTTCTGGAAGCAATACTAAGTGTTCTCGAAGCATTTCCAGTGTTCCAGAAGCAGTATCAAGTCTTCTGGAAGCATTTCAAGTATTCTAGAAGCAGTAATAAGTCTTCTGGAAACATTTCAAGTCTTCCAGAGGCAATATTAAGTCTTCCGTAAGCATTGTAAATCTTCTGGAAGTATTTCAGATTTTCTGAAAGAACTATCAAGTTTTTCTGGGATATTAGTAATCTTCTAGAAGTCTTCAAATCTTCTGGAAGCAATTCAAGTGTTCTAAAAGCATTTGAAGTTTTCCAGAGGCAATATCAATTATTCTAGAAGCATTGCAAATCTATGGGAGCATTGTAAGCCTCTCGGTGGCAATAACATCTTTTCTGGAACAATTTTAATCTTCTAGAAGCAAATCATGTCTTGCAGAGGCAATATCAAGTTTTCTATAAGCATTGCAAATATTAGATGCATTATTAAGTCTTCTGCAAGCAATGTCAAGTGTCGTACAAGCAATATCAAGTCTTCTGGAAGCATATTAAGTCTTCCAGAGACAATATCAAGTTTTCCGAAAGCACTTCAAGTTTTTTATACGCAGTATCAAGACATCTGGAAGTATTTTAAATTTTTTGCAGGCTTTGTGAAGTTTCTAAACTAGTAAGTCTTCCAGGCGTAGTAGTAAAACTTCAGAAACAGTTTAAGTCTTTTGGAAGCATTTCACATCTTCTGCAAGACTTGACTTGCATTTTCCGGAAACATTTCCAATCCTCTAAAACTGCGTTTCTCAGCCTTTTTTGACCTGCGGATCTGCAGAATTTGTCCAAAAATTGTATGGAACAGTCAACCATTTTGAACAATGTCGAGTTAATATTATTGTAATTTTTGAATAACAATATGTCCTAGCAAAATACAAAAACTACTTGGAATTGTCAAACTTAAGTCTTTTACGAAGATGTTTCTTGGGCCTAAATATGGTAATTAAATATGGTATTCTACCATATTTAATTCGATGTATTTTCTTATCAAAAAATGTCTGATTTTTTTTAAAAGAGTGACGAAGTCTGACTCGGTAAAAATGTGAAATGGAAATTTTTCACACATAACTTCATACGTCGTAGACCAGGTCACGTACATTTAAAAAAAATTATCTTGGATGGATAAAAATTGTTCACAGATCGATTGTTCTGGGGACCGGAAAAAGTCTTACGTACGTTTTAACCCTTGTACGACCAAAACTGGGTCAATGACCCGAAAACAATAATTGTTTACATAATATTCGAAATCAAAATTGGATGTTGTTGTCCTTCCACATATTCTCTAGTATTATTATTTTTATGCAATATGCAAGTTTATATTACAAAGATTGTGATCATCAGACTGCTTTGGAATCAGAATATTGCATCAAGTCTCTAGGAGACCTCGAGGGAACGTTACTAACGTTTTACAAACAAAATTGCAGAGAGGCTTATAAAAGTTGAGAAAAATGAAGGACAACGAGTAGTAAAATCGTTATCAGATATTTTTGTGAATTTTGTAAAATAATAGTGGAATATGTTGGATATTGTTAGCTGAAGAACTTCTTACAAAATATTTAATATTACTTGGGATTATTCGAAAAAATATAAAGGATTTGCTAAAAATATTGCGCTCATTATTCATCCTGATTCTATTCCGCAAAGGTCATAAATCTACAACCAAAGAAATGCGTAATAAAGAATAATCTTGAACAAACTCATTCATGAACATAGGCACCGATTATTGGAAATACGTGTGGATGCTGAAAAGAATTTGAAATGGCAAAAAACTCAGGCGACGAATTCAGTTTGAAAACGTCCGAAAAAAAATGAAAATACGTGCTTTCAATACATTGAAATTAAAAAAATAATTGAAAATAGTAACTTAAATCCAGATGAAACCAACAATACTGTTGAAGTTTATTTCAAATTTTCTGCAAGCAATATAAAACCTTTTAGAAGCAGTATCAAGTCTTCTAGATGCATTTCAAGTCTTCCGAAGGTATTTTCAATTTTTATGGAAGCATTTTAAGTCTTCTAGAAGCGGTATCTAGTCTTCTAGATGCATTTCAAGTTTTTTGCAAGCAATATCAAGTTTTCCAGAAGCAACCAAACCAATTCTCGTGGAAGCATTTCAAGTCTTATAAAAACAGTATCAAGTCTTGTGGAAGGATTTGAACTCTTCTAGAAGCAATATCAAGTATGTAGTAGTAATGGTCAAGAAATGCTCCCAGAGGAGGCATTTCATTTCTTCTAGAAGCGGTATCAAGTCTTGTGGAAAGATTTGAAGTTTTCTAGAAGAAGTATTAAATTTCTGGAAGCATTTCAAGTCTTTTCGAAACGTTTCAAAATTTTTGGAAGCAGTATGAAGACATTTAGAAGCAGTATCAAGTCTTCTGTAAGCAGTATCAAGTCTCAATTCAAAATATGTACTTTTGTTCCGATGCCTATCTTCGAGAGTATAGTTACAATACAAGACGATGGCCATAAGTATCGTTTATGAATTATTTTGATAATGCGGCGTATAATGGCTATTAATTAGGCTGGAAATGTTTGCAATTCGATTTAAATCAAATATTCAAAAAGATAAAAAAGGAATAACAAATTGTATAAATATAAGTATCCCCCAAAAACGGGGATACTATCAATGTCGAGGAAGTGATTTAAACCATTCCATAAATATTTCTAATACAATATTTAATTTCAATGCTTTGAACAAAACCTAAGATTTTATGATGACGTTATGGTCATCAATGTTCGTTAAATCATTTTGGTCATACGAGGGTTAAATGATGTTTCGCCAACGTATTTTGATTTTAGAACTATATCGGGATTATAGGTGCTTTAGCTTAAGTACCGGTATTTAGAAATTAGTCCATAATCTCGAAAATACGTTGGGTTCCGATTCACCACCTGTTCCAAATGGTATATTTGAATATATTCACGTAGACCTTATTGATCCTCTTCTATATTCATTTATAATTTTTGAGCAGAATCTTAATACATAAGCTTTTAAAATTATCGATCGAATCATCCAAAAAGGTCAAAGAACTGTACGAGACTACTTCAGAATGCCTATAAGCCATTAATAATATTGGGATTGTGACAGAAGCATGGCGTCCGATGATCAGCAGAATCTTATTACATGAGCTTTTAAAATTATCGATCGAATCATCCAAGAAGATCAAAGAACTGCACGATACTACTTCAGAATGCCTACAAGCCATTAATAACATTGGGATTGTGACAGAAGCATGGTGTCCGATGATCAGCAGAATCTTATTACATGAGCTTATAAAATTATCGATCGAATCATCCAAGAAGATCAAAGAACTGCACGACACTACTTCAGAATGCCTATAAGCCATTAATGACATTGGGATTATGACAGAAGCATGGCGTCCGATAATCAGCAGAATTTTAGTACATGAGCTTTTAAAATTATCAATCGAATCATCCAAGAAGATCAAAGAACTGCACGACACTACTTCAGAATGCCTACAAGCCATTAATAACATTGGGATTGTGACAGAAGCATGGCGTCCGATGATCAGCAGAATTTTAGTACATGAGCTTTTAAAATTATCAATCGAATCATCCAAGAAGATCAAAGAACTGCACGACACTACTTCAGAATGCCTACAAGCCATTAATAACATTGGGATTGTGACAGAAGCATGGCGTCCGATGATCAGCAGAATTTTAGTAGATGAGCTTTTAAAATTATCAATCGAATCATCCAAGAAGATCAAAGAACTGCACGACACTACTTCAGAATGCCTACAAGCCATTAATAACATTGGGATTGTGACAGAAGCATGGCGTCCGATGATCAGCAGAATTTTAGTACATGAGCTTTTAAAATTATCAATCGAATCATCCAAGAAGATCAAAGAACTGCACGACACTACTTCAGAATGCCTACAAGCCATTAATAACATTGGGATTGTGACAGAAGCATGGCGTCCGATGATCAGCAGAATTTTAGTAGATGAGCTTTTAAAATTATCAATCGAATCATCCAAGAAGATCAAAGAACTGCACGACACTACTTCAGAATGCCTACAAGCCATTAATAACATTGGGATTGTGACAGAAGCATGGCGTCCGATGATCAGCAGAATCTTAATACATGAGCTTTTAAAATTATCGATCGAATCATCCAAGAAGATCAAAGAACTGCACGACACTACTTCAGAATGCCTATAAGCCATTAATAACATTGGGATTATGATAGAAGCATAGCGTCCGATGATCAGCAGAATCTTAGTACTTGAGCTTTTAAAATTATCGATCGAATCATCCATGAAGATCAAAGAACTGCACGACATTACTTCAGAATGCCTATAAGCAATTGATAACATAGGGATTGTGACAGAAGCATGGCGTCCGATGATCAGCAGAATTTTAGTAGATGAGCTTTTAAAATTATCAATCGAATCATCCAAGAAGATCAAAGAACTGCACGACATTACTTCAGAATGCCTACAAGCCATTAATAACATTGGGATTGTGACAGAAGCATGGCGTCCGATGATCAGCAGAATTTTAGTACATGAGCTTTTAAAATTATCAATCGAATCATCCAGGAAGATCAAAGAACTGCACGACACTACTTCAGAATGCCTACAAGCCATTAATAACATTGGGATTGTGACAGAAGCATGGCGTCCGATGATCAGCAGAATTTTAGTAGATAAGCTTTTAAAATTATCAATCGAATCATCCAAGAAGATCAAAGAACTGCACGACACTACTTCAGAATGCCTACAAGCCATTAATAACATTGGGATTGTGACAGAAGCATGGCGTCCGATGATCAGCAGAGTCTTAATACATGAGCTTTTAAAATTATCGATCGAATCATCCAAAAAGATCAAAGAACTGTACGAGACTACTTCAGAATGCCTACAAGCCATTAATAACATTAGGATTGTGACAGAAGCATGGCGTCCGATGATCAGCAGAATTTTAGTACATGAGCTTTTAAAATTATCGTTCGAATCATTCAAGAAGATCAAAGAACTGTACGACACTACTTCAGAATGCCTATAAGCCATTAATAACATTGGGATTGTGACAGAAGCATGGCGTCCAATGATCAGCAGAATCTTATTACATGAGCTTTTAAAATTATCGATCGAATCATCCAAGAAGATCAAAGAACTGCACGACACTACTTCAGAATGCCTATAAGACATAAATTTTACAAGAAATGATCAATAAAACCATTGCGTCTTATCGACGCAATCATTGTTGCACAAGAATATAGAAAAATTATATAATAAAAATTATAAAATTATTTATTTATTTATTATTTAGTTAGTCTTACATTCAGACAGTCATAGTAAGCTTTACACGGATCAAAATAGATTCGTGCTTCATGTTCTTATTTACAGAGCAATGTTATTGTAGAGAGGTCCCATAGAACTCTCTAAACATCCATTACATCTGATTATGAAAAGCTTACAATGATACTATCAAAGAATATCTTATATGCTCTTCTGGCGAACTTGTATACGGTCAATCCATAAGTTCACCAGAAAAATTTTTCATTAAATCTCAAAATTCTTTTCACACCTAACCATTAGTCTTTAGTTTTTCAGCATTTTCAAAATTAAACGCGTACCTAATATCATCTCATTTTTCTGCGAAATCTTTTGTTAACCAAAGCTTATTTGAATCAGATTTTGTTTTTTTTTAATTGGAGGGTATGAGATTTTTCGAAACAATAAAAATTTTACACTTTATCTTAATTTTGAAAGTTTTACCTTCAATTACCTCTGATTAATTCCTGAAAATTAGAGTATCTGTGGCAGTACTACACCCACTGTTATTTTTAAAATGTTATCTTGTTTCTATGTAAATATTTATATTTAATGTAAATAAACTTTTTATTTAAAAAAATTTGTAACATGAAACTATGTAACCATAATTTATTTTAAAAAAAGGCAGAACGATATAAAACGCTCGTTCTTTTTTTAACAAGCTTCGTCGTGATGGTGGAGTGCTGTCAGTAACCGTGCTAGAGCTTAAATAAACTCCTAGCTGCTTCCGCAAACATTACGTCTGGATATTCAAATTGCATTTGCATTTTGGGCGCTTGTAGGCTTTTATGGGAGCCACAGTTGTTGAAACATGAGTATATATACAGAGTACCGAAGGAAAAGTGCTACGTTTCCACAGGTGAGAAAACTTCAACAAAACAAATTTATAAAATATGAAAGAACCCTTCGAAAAGTCATAAAAGACCCAACTTTCTTTCCGATACGTTTTCGTAGCAAAATTGGTGGCGAAACTATTATTAAAAATTAACGTATTCGATCGATATAAACGGATATCCTAAGACCATCGACCTTTCGAGATGCCTCTAAGCCATTAATCGGACATCATTTATGAAGAGGATGTCGAGGTCGTGTATCGATTACGAAATTCAACCGCAATGGAATATTAGAACGGAAGGAAAGCTCTAATAAAGACGTTAACTTACTATTATGATTACCAGTTATAAAAATAAAGGTCAGTAATAAAGATAATATCCCAACAAAAAATGGACTCCATAAATCTTATTGTATAATAGGTAATAACTTCTCTTGATGCTGAGTAGGAGCTATTTTGGAAAGCCATTAATTTACGTAACACCGCATAATTTATTATCCTTTGTAAAGTCTCGTTTAATACAAAACGGGTAATTCTAACTAATTCATTTTTATTTAAACCGATTCCGCATTGGTATTGTGGGAATTTCACCTCGTTGAAAAGCGGAGCATTACAAACGTTCACCTTAAGAGTACTCCATTCGTACTTCCACGGCACCGAGGAGAATCCAAGTAATTACGTGCTTTAACCAGAATGACCCTTTACCAGAGGGAATTCACTTTTGTACAAGTGACAAATGATTCGAACTGTATTCACAATACAAGACTTCTCTTCAGCACTATATTTAAGTACGAAAATACAAAAATTTTACTTATTATAATTAACGTAATCCAACAATAAAGAAGTCGACGTGAATTTGCATAAAGTTAATTGTGGGAAATGTTTAACCCATGTTACTGTACTTAGATCATAAATATTTAAACAATTTAGCTGGACACGTCTGCGAGAGACGTCCATTACAAATCGAGAAATGGTTTATTTGCATCTAGGAGGTACGGGGTGTACTAATGGAGAGGGTTCCGCTTTAAACTGGGTTGAGTGACAATTCTGTCTAACTTATTTATTAATAGTCAATCCTTTATGGTGTTTATTAAATAGCTCATCTAAAATCATGTTAAGTGTTGTTCATTAATGGGAGGTGTTCTCGGAATGAATTAGGTTTAGAAAATTGTGAGAAAACGGTTTCTGGGAAAATCATTACGAAATATTCATGAATTAGTTGCTAAGGTATACACTTTTCAATTTTAAAATATGAAGTGAGAAAATTGAGGAAAATTGTGCACAATGAACACGAATTATTGATTGAAATATGAACTTTTCAATAAAAGCAACCGGACTGAATCATTTTTAGATTTTGGAATATAAGGTTTTTAAATTAATCACGATTTATAAAAATTTTACTTATTTTGGATTAAGATTCTGAAAATTTTGAAAAACCGATTTGAAAATCTTTACGAAATGCAATTCATATAAAAGTAGCCTCATTGAAAAATAACTTTTACATATATGAGATATGAAGTTTTGAGGTTTGTTTTTCGATTAAGTTTAAAAAAATTGAGAAAAATCGATTTTTTGAAAAATCATTATGAAATCTTCATGAATTATTATTCTTCACTTCTTAAGCACTTTCCAATAATAGCAACCTAATTGGACAGTTACTTTTACATTTTAAGATATAATGTTAAGCAGCATTTATAAAATTTAAACTTTTGTTCTGTAATGTTTCAGAAATTTGTGAAAAATCGATTGTTTGGAAAATCGTAACCAAACCTTCACGAATTATTAATTAAAATATGCAGTTTTAAATAAAAGTATTCTCACTGAAATATCACTTTTACATTTTGAGATATAAAGCTTTGAAGTTAATCGTAATCTATAAAAATTAAACTTTTTTTATAATGTTTAAGAAAATTGTGAAAAATCGATTACTTGGAAAATCATTACGAAATCTTGGAGAATTATTAATTAAAGTATGCACGTTTAAATAAAAGTATTCTCACCGAAATATCACTTTTACATTTTAAGATATGAACTTTTGAAGTTTATTAGGATTTACAAAAATTTTATTTTTTCTTGGATTAAGTTTAAGAAAATTGTAAAAGATCGATTGTTTGAAAAATCATTACGAAAACTTCACGAATTATTAATTAGAGTATGTACTTTTAAATAAAAGTATTCTCACTGAAATATCACTTTTACATTTTAAGATATGAACTTTTGAAGTTTATTAGGATTTATAAAAATTTTAGTTTTTCTTCGATTAAGCTTAAGAAAGTTGTAAAAAATCGACTGTTTGAAAAATCATTACGAAATCTTCGCGAATTATTAATTAAAGTATGCACTTTTCAATAAAAGTATTCTCATTGAAAAACACCTTTTACATTTTGAGATATAAAGCTTTGAAGTTAATCGTAATTTATAAAAATTTAACTTTTTTTTATAATGTTTAAGAAAATTGTGAAAAATCGATTACTTGGAAAATCATTACGACATCTTGATGAATTATTAATTAAAGCATGCACTTTTAAATAAAAGTATTCTCACTGAAATATCACTTTTACATGTTAAGATATGAACTTTTGAAGTTTCTTAGGATTTATAAAAATTTTATTTTTTCTTCGATTAAGTTTAAGAAAGTTGTAAAAAATCGACTGTTTGAAAAATCATAACGAAATCTTCGCGAATTATTAATTAAAGTATGCACTTTTCAATAGAAGTATTCTCATTGAAAAACACCTTCTACATTTTGAGATATAAAGCTTTGAAGTTAATCGTAATTTATAAAAATTTAACTTTTTTTTTAATATTTAAGAAAATTGTGATAAATCGATTACATGGAAAATCATTACGAAATCTTGATGAATTATTAATTAAAGTATGCACTTTTAAATAAACGTATTCTCACTGAAATATCACTTCTACATTTTAAGATATGAACTTTTGAAGTTTATTAGGATTTATAAAAATTTTAGTTTTTCTTCGATTAAGTTTAAGAAAACTGTAAAAAATCGATTGTTTGAAAAATCATTACGAAATCTTCGCGAATTATTAATTAAAGTATGCACTTTTCAATAAAAGTATTCTCATTGAAAAACACCTTTTACATTTTGAGATATAAAGCTTTGAAGTTAATCGTAATTTATAAAAATTTAACTTTTTTTTATAATGTTTAAGAAAATTGTGAAAAATCGATTACTTGGAAAATCATTACGAAATCTTGATGAATTATTAATTAAAGCATGCACTTTTAAATAAAAGTATTCTCACTAAAATATCACTTCTACATTTTAAGATATGAACTTTTGAAGTTTATTAGGATTTATAAAATTATAAAAATTTTATTTTTTCTTCGATTAAGTTTAAGAAAATTGTAAAAAATCGACTGTTTGAAAAATCATTACGAAATCTTCACGAATTATTAATTAAAGTATGCACTTTACAATAAAAGTAGTCTCATTGAAAAACAACTTTTACATTTTAAGATATAAAGCTTTGAAGTTAATCGTAATTTATAAAAATTAAACTTTTTTTTTATAATGTTTAAGAAAATTGTGAAAAATCGATTACTTGGAAAATCATTACGAAATCTTGAAGAATTATTAATTAAAGTATGCATGTTTAAATAAAAGTATTCTCACTGAAATATCACTTTTACATTTAAAGATATGATCTTTTGAAGTTTATTAGGATTTACAAAAATTTTATTTTTTCTTGGATTAAGTTTAAGAAAATTGTAAAAGATCGATTGTTTGAAAAATCATTACGAAATCTTCGCGAATTATTAATTAAAGTATGCACTTTTCAATAAAAGTATTTTCATTGAAAAACACCTTTTACATTTTGAGATATAAAGCTTTGAAGTTAATCGTAATTTATAACAATTAAACTTTTTTTTATAATGTTTAAGAAAATTTTGAAAAATCGATTACTTAGAAAATCATTACGACATCTTGATGAATTATTAATTAAAGCATGCACTTTTAAATATAAGAATTCTCACTGAAATATCAGTTTTACATGTTAAGATATGAACTTTTGAAGTTTGTTAGGATTTATAAAATTATAAAAATTTTATTTTTTCTTCGATTAAGTTTAAGAAAACTGTAAAAAATCGATTGTTTGAAAAATCATTACGAAATCTTCATGAATTATTAATTAAAATAGGCACTTTTCAATAAAAGTATCCTCATTGAAAAACAACTGTTACATTTCGAGATATAAAGCTTTGAAGTTAATCGTAATTTATAAAAATTAAACTTTTTTTTATAATATTTAAGAAAATTATGAAAAATCGATTACTTGGAAAATCATTACGAAATCTTGAAGAATTATTAATTAAAGTATGCATGTTTAAATAAAAGTATTCTAACTGAAATATCACTTTTACATTTAAAGATATGATCTTTTGAGGTTTATTAGGATTTACAAAAATTTTATTTTTTCTTGGATTAAGTTTAAGAAAATTGTAAAAGATCGATTGTTTGAAAAATCATTACGAAATCTTCACGAATTATTAATTAAAGTATGCACTTTACAATAAAAGTAGTCTCATTGAAAAACAACTTTTACATTTTGAGATATAAAGCTTTGAAGTTAATCGTAATTTATAACAATTAAACTTTTTTTTATAATGTTTAAGAAAGTTTTGAAAAATCGATTACTTAGAAAATCATTACGACATCTTGATGAATTATTAATTAAAGCATGCACTTTTAAATATAAGAATTCTCACTGAAATATCACTTTTACATGTTAAGATATGAACTTTTGAAGTTTGTTAGGATTTATAAAATTATAAAAATTTTATTTTTTCTTCGATTAAGTTTAAGAAAACTGTAAAAAATCGATTGTTTGAAAAATCATTACGAAATCTTCATGAATTATTAATTAAAATAGGCACTTTTCAATAAAAGTATCCTCACTGAAAAACAACTTTTACATTTCGAGATATAAAGCTTTGAAGTTAATCGTAATTTATAAAAATTAAACTTTTTTTTATAATATTTAAGAAAATTATGAAAAATCGATTACTTGGAAAATCATTACGAAATCTTGAAGAATTATTAATTAAAGCATGCACTTTTAAATAAAAGTATTCTCACTAAAATATCACTTTTACATTTTGAGATATGGACTTTTGAAGTTTATCAGGATTAATAAAAATTTTACATTTTTTCGATTATGTTTAAGAAAATTGTAAAAATCGGCTGTTTGAAAAATCATTACGTAATCTTCGCGAATTATTAATTAAAGCATGCACTTTTAAATAAAAGTATTCTCACTAAAATATCACTTTTACATTTTGAGATATGAACTTTTGAAGTTTATCAGGATTAATAAAAATTTTACTTTTTTTCGATTAAGTTTAAGAAAATTGTAAAAATCGACTGTTTGAAAAATCATTACGAAATCTTCACGAATTATTAATTAAAGTATACACTTTTCAATAATAACATCTTGATTAAAAAAACAATTTTCCAGTTTGAGATATAAAGTTTTTAAGTTTGTCAGGATTTATAAAAATTTTACTTTTTTTCTATTAAGTTTGAGAAAATTGTGAAAAATTGATTAAGTACTTGGAAAGTAATTGGGAAATCTTTACGAATTATTTACTGAAATGTGCACTTTTCAAAAAGAGTATCCCTGTTGCCTAAATTGTGTCCCAAAAATTCTAATTTGTTTCGGTTAAGGTTAAGAAAATTGTGAAAAATTGGTTAAGTTTTTAAAAATTATTTATTAAAGTATGCACTTTTCAAGAGAAATTCAAAAATCATTTTTCGTTTTTGAGGTAGAAAGTATTGAAGTTAATCCCAATTTACGGAAATTTAAATTTTTCGATTAAGTCATATCAAAGTATTAGTATTTATTACACAATTTATAAGCATTGCAAGGTAATATCTGGTGTTTCAAAATGTCTTTTAATATTTGAGATATAAATCAAATAGCAATTAATTAATTTAAAAAATTTTTTGAAATTTTAATTTTCAAAAAATCATAACAAATCGGGATTTTAATAAGTCATCACGAAAATTAAAATAATAACATTTATTATACGAATTATAAGCTTTCCAAGGAAATAAACGGATTTTTGAAATATATTTCAGTTCTTAAGATATGAATTTTTAAACACGACATGGTACTTTTCCATTTATTAGGATATATTATCATTTTCAAAAAATCACAACAAATCAGGGTTTTAACAAATCATTACTAAATTATCAGCATTTATTACGGAATTTATGATGTTTCCAAGGAGAGAACCGGATTTTGAAAATATCTTTTAATTCTTGAGATATGAATCTCTTCTTGAGACACGACAAGCTACTTCTCCATTTCTTAGCATCAACAATTATTTTCAAAAAATCAAAACAAATACGGTTTTTAATAAATCATTGCCAAATTATTAGTTTATTACACGGTTTATAAGCTTTCCAAGAAAATACCCACATTTTCAAATTGTAATATTTGAGATATAAATCTTGAAACATAAAACGACCATTCTTCCATTTTCAAGTTAAGCTATTATTTTCACTCAATTTCAAATCATAAACCAAAATCATAACAAATCAAAATTAATAAACCATCATGAAATTATCAGTATTTATTATATGAATTATGAGAAACTGATTCTCAAAATGTTTTTTACATCGTTTTCAAAAAAATTCGGGACTTTAATAAATCATCACCAAATAATCAGCATTTATTACACAATTTACAAGCTCTTTCAAGGATCTAATTTTCAAGGTATCTTTTAGTATTTGAGATATCAACGCTGAAACATAAAAACATCACTTCTCCTTTTTCAAGTTAAGCAATTATTTTTACACAAATTCAAGAAAATATATAAATCAAATTATAACAAATCAGGAATTTAATAGATCAATACAAAATTATCATCATTTATTATTTGAGTTATAAGCTTACCAAGGAAAGATCGGAAAATATCTTTTAGTTCTTAAGATAAAAACGACAATGTACTTTTCTAGAGAAAAATATCTTTATTGAGCTATCGACCAGTATAGGGTCCTTTCGCTTACAATAATCATAAAATAATAATACAATTACGTTTGTGAATTTACGTTGAGTTCTTTGTATAATGTTTTAGGTCTTTCTTTGTTCGTTGCTGACATCAGGGCTGGGTAATTCCTAGTCAAAAAGTAATTGATAATTATAATTACTTTATTTTTGGGTAAATTGCAATTGTATTTAAGTACTTTTTTATTGAAGTAATTTGGAATTGTAATTTCAGCAAATTCCTTGTTGGAATTGTAATTTGTAATTATATTATTCAATTACTAATTACTTAGTCGTAATAACGAAAATGGAAAACCTGCTGTCATCTTTAGAATATTTACCATCAAAAAAAGATTAAATTATTTTTAATTTTATTGTTAAATTAATTTTTGGTTTCCAGAAGATGCATCGTGTTTTGTTGAAAGCAAAATTAAGATATTCTGTTGAGATCAGTTTTAAATCTATCGCTAGTCGTATATCATTCGAGCCAAGAGTTGTTGATTAGTCATGTGCACTTCTTACCGGATGACATCTTTCAGCTTGTCCAAATTTCGTGATCTTCCTGAACAGTCCTTATCCCATTTTGCATTGTTGCGATATCCCATAGTTTCCAACGTCACCTGACATGACAATATATGAGTGTTCTGGTTTATGGCAGCTTAAGCTTATATTCAAATATAAATTTTCGTAAAAACAGCTAGTAAAGATAGACAAGTCGTTTCCTCAGTTTTTAATAAATAAATAACACTGTTGAGAAGTGAGTTGGAAAACATCTGCTGAAAACATCAGCTCCACACAGCTCAAAATCACTTAAACAGTTCGGCGCTTTAACCACTCAGTCTGGGTCTCTCAGGTCACTCTGTAGTTGCTGTCAATTAAATGAGAGATGAGCTAGTACGAGAGGGTAGCAGAGGGTAATGCGTTTGTGGGAACAGAGTTAGCAGTTTGTGTAACATCTGTGATGGCCAAATTGAAAATTTTAACAGTTTTGCAACCAACTGATTTATCTTTAAAGCGTCAGTGGTATATCTAACATAATCTAACTGCTTCGCGGCTTCATATTCACCGGGTTTTGAAAATAAGTATGGGTACTCAGCCATAACCAGCAGTATTTACAACTTTACAAGCAGTGTTTAGTCTTTCAAAGATATCTTCTATTGACATCTTTTGATCTTTTGACATGACATGAAAACATTTTATTTTTCAACAGTATTCAGTGTTTTCGAAACAAAATCAAATTTTATTAACAGTTCCTTGCTTTTTGCAATAAAACTGTCTTCTTCAAGTCTTTCGCATTTTGTTCAATAAAGAACATTTATGCCAGTGGCTTTTGGAGTCATTGAAAGTCTCCTAAAGACAGTTCTAAGTCTTTTGGAACCATTTAAATCTTCTGGAAGCTATATCAAATTTTCTGGAAGCAATATCAAATTTTCTAAAAGCAGTGTTAAGTATTTTGGAAACATTTCAAGTCTTCTAGGAAGTGTTTCAAGTTTTCCCTGTGTTTCTTCATCAAATCTTCTGAAGCATTGCAAGTTTTCTGTAGATATTTTCTTCTAGAAACAGTATCAACTCATTCAGAGGCAGTATCAAATCTTTTGGATGCAGTTCAAGCCTTCTGGAAACATGTCAAGGTTTTTGCAGTATCAAATCTTAACGAGGCAGTGTTGAGTGTTCTAAAAGCAGTTTAAATCTTCTCGAAGCAATATCAAGTCTTCTAGATGCAGTATCAAGTTTCCTGGAAGTATTTCAAATCTTTTAATAGCAGTATCAAATCTTCCCGGGGCAGTATTGAGTCTTCTAGATGCAGTTTAAATCTTCCCGATGCAGTATCGAGTCTTCTGGAAGCAGGATCAAGTCTTCTGGAAGCAGTACCAAGTCTTCTGAATGCAATTTCAAGGCTTCTCGAGATAGAATCGAATCTTCTGGGAGCAGTTTACATCTTCTTGAAGCAATATTAAATCTTCTGGAAGTAGTATCAAATCTTCCCGATGTAGTATTGAGTCTTCTAGAAGCAGTTTAAATCTTCCCGATGCAGTATCGAGTCTTCTGGAAGCAGTGCAAGTCTTCTAAAAGTAGTACCAAGTCTTCTGGAAGCAGCATCAAGTCTTCTGAATGCAATTTCAAGGCTTGTGGAAGCATTTCAAATCTTTTAAAACCAGTATCAAGTCTTGTCGAGACAGAATCGAATCTTCTGGGAGCAGTTTAGCAGTTTACATCTTCTTGAAGCAATATTAAATCTTCTGGAAGCAGTATCAAGTCTTCTAGAAGCATTTCAAGTCTTTTATAAGCAATATCAAGTCTTGCAGGGGCAGTATCGAGTGTTCTGGAAGCAGTATAAGTCTTCTGAACGTAATATCAAGTCTTCTGAAAGCAATATCAAGTCTTCTGTATGCAATTCATTGTTTCTGGAAGCAGTTGAAGTCTTCTGGAAGCATATCAAACCTGTTGGAAGCAGCATCAATCATAGAAAAAACGAAAGGTGATGTTTTCGAACAAGGATTGCAGCAAGATCCATATTTTTAACAATCTACACGTAAAATGTTTTAAGAAAGATGACTATAAGAAAAATACAAAAACAGCTTGATTTTATTAAGTTTTTTGAGTGGATTTTTAATCTCATCATGTATTTTCCCAACGAATTATTTCTGTTGTTTTCGTGTTTGTAAATACTCTAGAGCAGTTGTTGATCTCCTCTCTGTTCGTCTTAGTTTTTGATGGTCGCTATATGAACCATGGTTCTTTTGGTTCTCTCTCTGCTATTTCCATTATTTTGAATGTCGTGTATTGATCGACTGTGAGGGCGGCATTTGAATTAGTGTCATCAATGTCTGGAGACATTAAAGTGATGTTGTCATTTATATTGATATTGGAATTGTTCCATCCAGCATATATTGATAAAGGTATCTATCTGAAATTGGCTCGCGAAACGAGACTTTAGTTTCTGTTCTGATTTTCTGGTTTATTCAATTCGCATATGTATGTGACAATTATGTTGTCAAGGATTGCCATCGGTTTATGAATTCTAGAAACTTGGACTATTTTTTCATTGATTTCCTCAGTTTTTTGTTAGCAGATTTTATTTTAATTATGAGCAACCCTTCGCTCAGTTTAAGAGGCTGCTTTTTGCATTCAAAAGACTATGCCTGGTGTTCTATTTCTCCGCAAACTAAGCATGATATAGGGAGGTTTGTACTGCACTTGGTAGTTTTGTGGTTTTCTTTGCATTTACCACATCGCTGTGTTTCTTTGCAAGTATCTTTGGTGTGTGTGAAACTTGTACATTTCCTGCACTGCAAGGGAGCCGATGGTGGGCGTTGCTTTCGACTGTTTTGTAATATTTGTGTCTATGTAGCATAAACCTTCTTGTAAAAAATGTTTAAAAGAGTAGACTTCACCTGTCATGATGTAGATTGTTAGTGGCCCGTAATATTATTCGTTTACAATATCTATGAAAAATAAATTTGTCATTCCGTAAGTTATTATTTAATTAATAAGTTGAATTTGTATACTTTCTATAAAATCGTCGATAATTTGTTTTTCTTTTAATATGTTTATTATTTACTTTTTTAAAAACACATCCGTTGCAATATCGACCTTTTAAAGTATTATTTTCACTAAATTTCAAGAAATTATAACAAATTTTGAGATATTAATTTATTTCCTAAGATATATTCGAATCTATAAATCCACCTTCTTCAGCAAATTATTTATTTTCCCAAGTGATTTTAGCCATAACATTTATTCTCAAGATTATAATAGTTTCGAGCAATTTCAATTTATTAACCGAATTGAGACGGAGAAGAATGTAAGGGTACTCAAGAGAATGTTTCTTGTTGACCCAGAAAGACAATAAGAGGAGGTATCATTAGGAAGGGTGAGATTAAAAGGGTCAATAAAGGGGGAAAGCCCAAAAAAGCTAAGGGGTTAAAATATAGAGCGAAATTTTTAACATAAAGTAACTCCCGGCACATTTTCGTGGATCCATTAATAAAAAATAATGGCGAACGTCATATCCACGTTAAAGACCTTCTTTGAGGCATAACTTTATAGATAAAATTCAATGTCCTATAAGAGATCACCGTTTAGATTTCTTCTTTCACAGAAAAGGATGATAAAGGAGATAAAATATTTTTAGGTGCAACTTTATTAAGTAATAAGCGTTAACCCACGAAAGATATTACAGAAACAGTTCTATTAATTACACAAACATCGTCTATATAGTTTCAACATGAAGGAACAACGTTCCGGTCTAACGCGTTTTCCTCACTAAATTTAATTAATAATTTGATGCAATAATTAAACATAATAAATAAAATTAACACAAATTTCATCTTGAAATCAAACTATTCGACCGGAAATTTCACGCTTCAGCAATTTTGTGCTGAGTAATATGTAAATAAAACGTGGAATTATTTGTTATAAGAACATTCGAGTAGGTATTTAAAACCGGGTAATCGATGTCGAGCTTAAAGCTTCACCATCGATTGGAATTTGTACGTTTCAATTCGCGACTACTTCGGAATCTCGTGCTCTACGTGCTTTCAACAAAATAATTAAATCGATCCACTTCTTTCTAATAAAAATTCCTAGATATTTTTTGGTTTTTATTCAGGGAGAATGAAATCATAAAATTTAAAACGGTTCCTAGATGAGAATAAATCAGCATCCTGCAATCCTCGGGGATATATGTCGTTAATGTTGATTTTCATGTCAGACTACTGCAAATTCTTGGAAGCAATTTCCTTGATAATGAGACCTTTATTTCTTGTCTCTCATCCGTATACAATTTAAAGTGATATTTATTATTTAACTTGAGCTTTTATTTTAATTCGTTTATGTTAATCACAACATTCAACACTGTTTACCAATCGGTACCACTCCAGATAATGGCGAGAGTAAATCTCGGTTGTCTTACAAAGACAGTTTGTGTAGCGAAGTTTCCGAACCCGCAAAAACAAGCAAGTTGTTAATCGCCAACTCTGGTTACTTTGCACGGTTCGTTTACATTTAAGATGGACTTTCAGCCATGCGGTTAAAACGAGATTTCCTTTCGTTTAATTAACTTTTCTTATTTAGATTTATTTACTAGATGATTTTTAAATAATCAATAAAAATGAGGTTACATATTTCAATGTCGGCACCCCATTACCAAGATTTCACATCGCACAAAGAAGTTTCCAGTTTCGATTCGCATTGTAATGTACCGAACAATCTTATGTCCGCAGAAATTCGTCAGTTGATTTGTGTCGAAGTGGCGTGTACAGATTGAGACCATTGCTTTTCTTATTTCGTCTTCGAGAGCGCACTTAGATCGAGAAACTTTTTACTTTAACATTTACAATCAGATTGAATTCATTCACGCGTTACAAATTGATTTAAATGTGTTTTAATGTTACTTTTTTTTGCCGTAAGTTTCGTTTCATCTTGTTTCATATTTGCAATTAGCATATCGGTGTTGTTTATGATTAAGCAGGGTTGGATTAAAAAATTTATAAATCTGAAATTTCAAAATTTGAATATATTTTCTTTAAGGATTTTTAGTACTTAGTACTAAGGAGATTTGCTTTGAAATGATCTCTATTATATAATGATGGCTTAATCCGTTCTTGAAATACGATTTTATAAAATGTGTAAAATCGAAATCTGGTAAATATTGACGTAGGGGATATATCTGTAATATTTGTCAAATATCACTATCTCTTACTGACACTCGTGAATACCAATAATCAGTATGCATGCTACTATAATTATACTTTTATGTTAGATATTATTATACTTTCATGAAGATAAGGTTGGATATTCAACCATTCGAAAATGCGATCGTTTTGCGCATGACGTTACAAAGGTAGTGATTTTGGCGGCAATTACGAAATTTTGATAATTACAGGTATCTATAAGATAACTATATATCTACTACTATATAAGAAGTAGGAATATTTGTGGATTCATGAAGGATGGTGATGGGTGTTCTGCGGTCAATTGGGAGGATCAATCTAAGGGCTTGGTTTTAGATAGTTTGGAGTTTGTTGTAGTTGAATTTGTTAAAGTTGTAGATTTGACATGAGTAGAGGATGAGGGGATTAATGTAGGCTTTGTAGAGCAGGATTTTGGTTTTCATGGAGAGTGGACTGAATTTGTTGAGCAGGGTTTAAAGGGAGGAGAAGCTGATATAGGTCTTGTTTTGGATTGTACGGATGTGACTTGAGGACAGTTTTAGATCTAGGAATCTTGTAGTTTTGGTAACTCTGAGGAGTTGGTTGTTGAAGGGTGGGGGATGAGTTAGGAATTTTCTTTTATGGGTTAAGAGGGTGAAGGTGGCCTTGTCGAGATTGGCTAGGATTATCTATTTCTGGAAATAGTCTTGAAGGAGGTTTAGGTGAGTTTGGAGAAACTTTGTTGATTAGGAGATTTGGATCGACTCGGAGTATATTGTCGTATCATCGGCGAATACAGGGAGCTTGGTTCGAAGAGTGAATGGAAGGTCATTGATGTGGTAGAGGTAGATGTGAGGAGAAAGGCAGCTTCCTTTAGGGGACGCCTGCCGGTTGTGGTTTTTGGGGAGGACATTTTGGTGTTGGATTTGACGCGGAAGCATCAATCGTGCCAGACTGTATCAAAGTGTTTTTTGACGTCGAGGGAAGCGACTTTGTTGTAATTGAAATTACGGGTTATGGTATCTGTTAGGATAGATAGTTGCATGATGGTGCTGTGTTGGGATCGGAAGCCGAATTGTTCGAGTCTTATGGAGTTGGTTTGGAGTTCGAAACCTTGGAATCTATCTAGGATGAGTCTTTCCAGAATTTTGGCGAGTGTGGAGAAAAGGCTTATTGGTCTGTTCGACATCGGGTTGTTGCTGAGTTTCTTTGGTTTGCGGATGGAAATCACAAGTGCTTGTTTCCAAACCGTTGGGAAGTATTGGAGATTTATACCTGAGTTTTAATGTAATGGAGTTGAACAATAGCTTTCTTTGGAAGTCTCTTCAGTGTCTTGTAGGTGATTTGGTCGAATCCGGTAACTTTTCTAGGATTGAAGCGTTTTATGATGTTATGGACTTCTATGGGGGAGGTAAGGAAATGGTGAAGGTTTGATTTTTCGAATTGACAATGTCTTCCCACTTGTCAGATTTAAGAGATTGGATTTAGGCGTGAATGGTGTTGTTGAGCTGGCGGATTTCGTCCTTGTAGATGGATTCTTTATTGTTCGCGTCGAAGTCTGTTACGATGGGATTTTATTTCCTTGATCTCGGAGGTTATCGGAGCATTGGAATTGATGGTTTTTATGGTGGTGGAAACGGAGTAGGCTAATTGGATAGTTTCGGTGATGGATTGAATAGCAATCTCTACGGAGTTGGTGTTAGGGTGTTGGCATATTTCGGTTATGTTTTATGTTTTTGCGGAAATCGGACCAACTGGTAGGCTTATGCTGTAGGGACGATGTTATGAGGTAGTGGTCGGAGGATATATTATGCAGGACCTTGGTGGTGGTTGCTGTTACGTTTTTGGTAATTAGGAGGTCTATAGTTCTACTGTTGTGGGAAGGTGTATTCGGTTTGTTTAGAAGGAATGTATTTAGGATGATACCATTAGTGTTTGTAGTGGTGATGTTCCAGGAAGTGTGCCTGGCTTTGAAATCGTCGACGAGGACAACTCGTTGGTTAGAGTCTAGGAGGTTGCGGATTTCTATAGGATCTAATGGGTATTTGTGATCGTTGTAGATGTTGACAATGATGGTTAATTGGACTTGGATTTCTAAGCAGTCTGTATTGGTAAGGTTTGTGGGATCACGACGGATGTGTTTTTTGATGTAGGTGATTAGGCCTTGGTTTTGGGCTTGTTAAAGTAGTAGTAACTGGGAAGCTTGGGTGGGCGGTTGTTGTGGAGTAGGGATGTTTGGATACAGATTATATCTAGGGCTTTGGATTTGGCCAAAGTTCAAGTTTTGGATATAATAACATATATAATATAACACTATATAATTTAATTATTATATATTAGGTTTGAAGTCCGTCTATTGAACTTACTTCCTTAGGACTTGGCCGAGGGCCAGGGCTTGGTTGTAAGGGCCTTGGGTTGTTTGTCCTCCAAACAACCCAAGGCCGAAAAGCGATTTCAGCGGTTATTTTGATTAGGAAATCGATATCGCATAATGAATTGATTAAGTTGAGGTTATTTTGGAGAGTTTGGAACTTGTTGGTTTTGGGATTGGGTTGGTGGTTGGGGTGGTTATCGGGGTACGGAAGTTCTGGTTCCGTACCCGTTCAAAGTTACTGCTTGGCTGTAGGATAAGCCGATTGTGATTGATCGTGGTGGGATGGCGGAGATGGTTCGGGAGGTTGAGATGTAGACTCTTGGTATTTGGGGAGCGTGTTTGTTACCTTGCCTCTTCTGCATCCTGTCCATATAGTTGTAGAATGCTAGCCATCTCTTATAATTAGCGATGTGGGCATCGCCGCTATAGGCGCCCTTGGCTGGAGTGTTTCTCGGCTTGGAGCAGGTTTGGGTAAGATGGGGTTTCGAGCATTTGACATATTTGTAGGTCTTTATGCAGTGGGAGCTTCCGGAGCTGTAATGCTGGCACCTTCCGCACTGGGTAACCTGATCTCTCTTGCTGTAGGGTTGGAATTTTAGAATGACGATGGATAGTCGATGAATGAATTGTCGATGGCGAACTTTGCCCATATCCTGGGCGATTGAGAACTCTCTAAGCAAAGGAAGTACTCACTCTTATCCTTTAATTTGATGTATTTGCTTACTTTTAACCCTTGCTCGGAGAGTCCCTGGACAATCTGCTCGGGGGTGGTAAAGGGAACTGCCCTGATGACAGCTTCGGTGCGTAGGTGTGATATTCAAATTCGGTCATCTTCAAAAACTCTATAATCCTGTGGTGAACGTCCTCGTTTTTCACCTTAACGACGATTTATTTCTAGTTATAGTTGATAATTTCCATCGTGTCGTGATGTGGTGAAAGACCTTGAAGTCTTCGGGGATGGAGGCAATTCATATTGGAGATGTCTCCAGTTTTTAGTGGCGGCCTCTTGGGTACCGTCCATTTGGACGGGGGCTGCTTCGTTCTCCTGGTTGGTGAACCTGTTTGGGGTGATGATGGGGTCGGCATCCTGAGATTTCTGCTGCGGGGCGGTTCTTCGCTGTTTCATGAAGACCGCTGAAATTATCAGCGGTCTTCATGAAACAGCGATAAAATTATCATGCGGGCGAAGGCCTCAGCCGCGCCCCTCTTGTGATGGTGGAGTAGCCGGTATTTCTCCGAAGACGGTGGATGTTGCTTTCTCTTTCGGCGGACATTAATCGATTTAGTCCTTATAAGGACTCCTAGAGAAAAAGAAAATAAAATTTAAAATGAACTTCTGATACATCTCATGGTCTCTGTCGATGATCGATATAATATTATATTGATATCCTCGCTATACAATTGATGGATACTGATTGGATGATATGATATGATGATATCTCTGTGTAATATCCTCCGCGATATTTAAATCTTATATAGCACAAATTAAGGAATGGTCACAATTTATTTTTGCGCGATAATCAAAACCGCGTTAATCAAGGGATACCTGTATAACTCTAGTATATTTTATTAATCCAGCTTCCGAAACTTGATCTGTCCACATGAAAGTATATTTTATTATTTTCGCTACTCTAAATTTCAAACTTGTTCATAATTGGTGGTAATAATGTGGTAGAAATTTAGTATATAATGTGGTGGTAGTAACTCATCATTGTATGCTGCATAATAGTATTCTTTCCGTATTTCCATTTTATCAAATGACGTTAGGTATATTTTTTCCTACCTTGACAATTCTTCTTTGTTGATGACATCGATAACACCTTTAAGGATGTCAGGTCTCACTTTAATATTTCGTAGCCTTGCGACTATATAAATTCACTTTCACATGAAGTACACCACCCATTAATTATCCCGTTCCATGCAACCTCTAGACGGCGTCCAGATTTTCGGGAAGTCTACACCTATCATATCCCAGACATCAATCGGCGACAATTCTGATGACCGCGCACGCCTTCTGGTGATCACAATAGTATGGGTTCTTCCATTATCCTTTTGGAAAGGGGCATTTAGCAGCGTCTGCAGCATCGAACCGTACAATCCACAGTAATCGATTACGTTCAATTCCTGGTATCCATTCGCCTAGAGCTTTTAACACCGATATTCGGATACTCCAAATACTTGATGATAATAAATCGGTGTTGACAACCGGTATTATCGTAAAAATACATATTGATATTAGTATCATTTCTAAATTAATTACAAAAATATAAAATGTATCAGATCATCGGACGCCCACTTCTTGGAATGATAGAGTCACATGAAACGTCTCTATCCTTGTTAACCTCTTCAAGAATCCTTATTTTTTGCCAGGTAGGTGAAAATCTGCTATATACACATCCGGTCTCAGATGTTGAGCGACCGGATAAATCCCATACATTGAGGTGCTGCATCTCGATGCAAAAAAAAATAAGCAAAAAGAAAAATTTTTAGACTTTCGCAGTCTTTTAAAGGCATCTCTACAATGGCATACCTGACTGGAGGAGGGCGTATGAACCTCTTCTCGTGTCATGCAGTTTTCCATTATCTACTAACTCATCCAGTGGATGATGCTGGACAGGAGAAGACAGGAGAAGTTATAATAGCTTCTCACGTCTTATTTTCTATATACTCCATCTGTGCCCTCCATTTTAAGTTTTTTGTCATCATTACACCTAAATATTTTAGCGCGTTTTTTGATTCAACTACATGATCTCTGACTCTAACCATTAAGTCTCCGTTTTTTCAGGAGTGACTTGTAGATTCACTTCCTCTTTGTTTAGTATGTTCAATTTACCAACCACTAACTATGATTGCAAGGTCATCAGCAGGATCGATCAATTTTGCTCCTTTGTTATCTCGCTAATATTCTAGTATATGATGGAAAAAGACATTTAGATAAAAATCTATGTAAACCCTCTTCAACCACTATAACTTCGAACTAGGTTCAATATGAAGGTTCAATACGAAGTAGGTGACAATATGGGGTCCGAAATGTCAAACATTATTTCCAAAATCGCACGACAAAATCAAAAAGTTCAAAGCTCTTTTATTCAAATTTTCCGCCATCTTAAAGATGTGCAACAGCTTCCCTTTAGATTCCTAGTATTATGATCTGTGTGCATTGTTAGCAACCTCTTTTAATTAAACTAATTAAATAGAAAATTGGTCTACTGCTGAGTTTTGCTATCCTCGGCATTTTCAATTGGACTTATTTCCGTAATATTTTCGAAACTATTTATAATATCTTCGAGGAATTCTTCAGTTGCAATATTTATACATTTTGTTTATCAGGTAGTGGTGAGGATGCAATATCTCTTTTTGGTTTAACACTAACCAAAGCGTCATATGGGCTCTACGACATTCCTTCTTGGTAAGTTGTATTCTTGGTCTAATTGAATAAAGGATAAACCTTCTGACCTTCTGGTATTTTAGTATCATAATTGGCTCATTCCAATGAGCATTGTGTTAAACTATAAGGGTACGTTTCCTGAACTAACTTAATGTTAAATTAAAGGATAATTTTGAATAATACCCGTATTATAAGAAATAAACATAATAGTCAAAAACAACTATTATGCAATTTAATAACAGTAATAATAAATATCATGAGTTTATAAAACCCATTTTACCATAATCTCATGCTCCTGGAAAAAAAAGAAGTGCTGTGGAAAATTTGAAATTGTTTATATCACACTAAATCTTCATTAAATTGGCTTCAAAATCGTTTTTGTTTCATGATAATATCTCGATTTGTTCTTGAGATATGATTCTTTAAAGTTTATAATCTATAACTACAAATATGCAGAGGTGGATTTATGTAATCATAACAATGGTGCTTGTGGAAAATAAGGAATTATTTATGGCACACTAAATCTTCATGAAATAACCTTTGAAACGATCTCTGTTTCATAACGATGTCTCAATTCGTTCTTGAGATACGATTTTTTAAAGTTTATGTCTTATACCTATATCAACGAATATGTAGAGATAAATTTAATAAGTCATAAAAATGGTGCTTGTGGAAAATAAGGAATTGTTTACAGTTCATTAAATTACCTTCGAAATTGTTTGTTTTTTGACGATATCTCAATTTGTTCTTGAGATATGATTCTTTAAAGTTTACAATCTGTAACTACAAATATGTAGAGGTGAATTTAAAAAAATCATAACAACGGTGCTTATGAATCATAAGTAATTGTTTACGGCACACTAAGTCTCGATTAAATTAGCTTCAAAATCATCGTTGTTTCATGAGGATATCTCGATTCGTTCTTGAGATATGATTTCTTAAATTTCATGCTTTGTGTCTATAACGATCTAACATGCAGTGTTGGATTTAGAAACCCATTGCAAGGACGATTATGGAGTATACTAAGTTCTGTATGGCGCACTAAATCATTATTAAATTTTCTTCAAAATGATGTTTACTTCATGACGATATCTCAATTCGTTCTTGAGATATGATTTCTTAAATTTCATGCTTTATGTCTATAACGATCTAACATGCAGCGTTGGATTTAGAAACCCATTTCAATTATGATTATGAAGTATACTCAGTTCTGTATGGCGCACTAAATCTTTATTAAATTTTCTTCAAAACGATCTTTATTATATGACGATATCTCAATTCGTTCTTGAAATATAATTTCTGAAATTTCATGCTTTATGTCTATAACGATCTAACATGCAGTGTTGGATTTAGAAACCCATTGCAATGAAGATTATGGAGTATACTAAGTTCTGTATAGCGCACTAAATCTTTATTAAATTTACTTCAAAATGATCTTTACTTCATGACGATATCTCAATTTGCTCTTGAGATATGATTTCTTAAATTTCATGCTTTATGTCTACAACGATCTAACATGCAGTGTTGGATTAGAAACCCATTTCAATGATGTTTATCGAGTATACTAAGTTCTGTATAGCGCACTAAATCTTTATTAAATTTACTTCAAAATGATCTTTACTTCATGACGATATCTCAATTTGTTCTTGAGATATGATTTCTTAAATTTCATGCTTTATGTCTACAACGATCTAACATGCAGTGTTGGATTAGAAACCCATTTCAATGATGTTTATCGAGTATACTAAGTTCTGTATGGCGCACTAAATCTTTATTAAATTTTCTTCAAAATGATGTTTACTTCAGAACGATGTCTCAATTCGTTCTTGAGATATGATTTCTTAAATTTCATGCTTTATGTCTATAACGATCTAACATGAAGTGTTGGATTTAGAAACCCATTTCAATGATGATTATGGAGTATACTAAGTTCTATTTTGCACACCAAATCTTTATTAAATTTTCTTCAAAATGATCTTTATTTCTTGACGATATCTCAATTTGTTCGTGAGATACGATTTTTTAAAGTTTATGTCTTATATCCATAACGACAAATAGAGGTGGATAATGGAACGCTTATGGAAAATGAGAAATTATTTAAGGCACACTAAATAAACTTCATTAAATCTGTTTTAAAATGACCTGTATTTCATGATGATATCCCAATTCGTTTTTGAGATACGATTTTTTTAAATTTATACTTTATATCTATAACGATTAATATGCAGATTTGCATTTAAAAAATCATACCAATGATGTTTAGGAAAAATACAAAGTTATGAACGGCACACTAAATCTTCATTAAATTATCTTCAAAATGCTGTTTTTTTCATGACGAAATCTCAATTTGTTCTTGAGTTACGATTTCTTGAAGTTCATATTTTAAATCTTTAACGATCAAATATACAGTGTTTGATTTAAAAGTCCATAAAAATGATGTTTAGGAAAAATAAGAAATGAAAAATGGCACACTAAATCTTTATTGAATTTGTTATAAAATGATCTTTATTTCATGACGATATCTCAATTTGTACTTGAGATACAATTTTTGAAAATTTATGAGAAAATTATGTCTTATAACGTGATGAATTAAAAAACATAACAACGGTGTTTATAGAAAATAGGGAATTATTTATGATGCACTAAATCTACATTAAATTTGTTTTAAAATGTTCTTTATTTCACGCACTACTTTACTTCAAACACTATTTTTTAAATTTTTATTTCATATCTATCACAAACATACCAAGTTGGATTTAATGAAATCATAACAATGACGATTGTTATAAATAAAATAAATCATTTAATAATTGAAAACAAACATTTTGAGTAAAATAGATCAAATGACTAACTGCAACTTAACAAAGTAAATAGAAGAAGCAATGAACTTTGACGTGAAATCGTTAAAGTTACGATAGGTATTAAGACGGATTAGGAAGGGTACAAATTGAAACTGACAAAGGCAGAGGTGTTATATTAAGTTAAATTAAGGGAAAACCGTCCGGTTCCATCAATAAATTCTTGTTGTGTTTTCCAATTTATCCTAAATGGGACACTCTCTCTTCCCTTTGAGTTTTAAACCGAAGCGTTCGGCAAAAAAGGAACGTTAAAAAAATTCGTGACGGTAAATTTCCATATATTCAGTTGGATGTTGAAAAAATCCCTTGTTTGTGGCCGTTGAACTTGTTTATCGTCCATTCAGACGTGTTGATTAAAAAAACACCCTTAATCAACGATGTATGGTCGGTGAACTCTTTCAGCTATACTCGGTCCTCAATGTAAGAAGATTATTGCCAATTTACGATCGAATCGTAATAATTCAGTAACTTTTTTGTTAACGTTTTGAACATGAGACGAGTCGAAACACGTTTAATAGGATGACATTGAGCTTTCCGTCTGGAAACTTTCCCTTAATTAATTTCTTACGTAAGTTTGGCGCTAAAAGTTTATTAAGTTGTTGCTAATTGGCTTCGTTAGGGTGTTTCTAGGTAAGAAACTTAAATTAAATAATGAACGGGATATGTTAAAGTTTTGTAAGAAATTGCAATTACTAAAATTACATGTAAGATTGAAAAAGAAAAAGGTTGAAGAATTAATAAAGGAAGAAGAGAGTTAATTTTAAATGGAAACAGAGTAACAGTTAATTATCTTGTCTATAATATGAAATATCTAGATGGGTAATCAAACCTTGGTTATTACGTATTGATTGGCTATCAGTCAAATAGATTGTGCACATCAATTTCAATTTTATATATATTTTATAACAATGGTGTCAGGTAACCAAAAATCGATTGATGCTACAAAAATAATACGTATTTATTTAAAATAAAATTGAATACACTTTTTTTTTAATAATTATTGCTTATTATGATATTAATTAAGACCTGAAGGATTGCAATAATTGCAACATTCGCGTCTTTCTATGACTCCATGGCAGTTTCGGATCGGGCGACATATCTTCCGTTGTTTTGATAATATCCATTTTCCGTTTACTTGGGAACATACCATTTTATAACATTTATCATCAGTATACCAAACGTCTCCTAATTGTTTAATTTCGTTGTTGTACATACAACCCATCGCGCTACATTCACCGCAACAACGTGTAGTTGATGGAGTATGTTTGAAACCCTAATTAAAATAAAAAATATTAATATATCATTAAAGATGTTGTAATAATTATTTTTACTTTAGGACATGGAGAACAAATTGTTTTATGGATTTGTTTTACAATGTCTCCTTGACGATTTTTAACGCAGGATAATGTCTCGCATAACGTTTTTGAAATGATTGATCCTAATGGATATGATTTCCCATCATGTTTACATCCAATTTGTACCGGTCGCGGGCAACATTTTCCTTCTTCCTTTACGTATTTATAAAGAATGTTTTCATTGTTTAGTACTGGACAAACGTATTGGATACATTGGGTGTACATTCCGATGTCGTCTTTTTTGCAGTAACATTCTTTGCAGATATTTTCCATCCATGATTCATCAAGCTAAATAATTTCATAAATTAGAAGAAAATTACATTTACAAAAAAAAATGTTGAAGACGTTTTTGAAACTGTTTCAAAATCAGGAAATATCCTGATAAATGCGAAAAATCTTGAATTATAAGAATGGTTTATGTCATTTGTTACAAGAAGGTTTTCTTGAGGGAACAATCTCGTAAATTAGATATAAATATTGCACAAGAAGCCTTTGTCTCTTATTTTATCATACGCTAGACAACAGCATAGGTAAAATAATGTCCCTATATCTAATGGCATAAATAAAACGTAAGCAGGATTTTTGAAGTTCCTGTCCCCTCCATTTGGACTTAGATGACAAATATGAACTATGGACTTTACTAAAACAATTGGTATTCGAAAAACCAGATTGCCCAATGGCAAATGCCTAAGTCAAACAGGCAAAACGGTGTGGTATGAATACAAACATTTTCATAGCACCATAAGCACGGTCGTATTGAATGCTGACATGATTACCAATGTTCGATTGATCATCAATAGTGACCCTGAGACTCTTAACTACATTCCAGAAAAGTACTGGCTTATTCATAACAATAACATTGACCAAATATTGACTTTTGTAAATATAATACCTTCTATACATATAATACGGTATGTAGAAGGGAAATTATCTGGTTAAATGCTATAAAATAGTAAAGACCTTTGGGAAATATCTTATATACAAAATATAAGATTATATATAACTTAAGCTGCATTTGCATCCAACTAAATCGACGTTAAGATACTCAGTAGCAAGTTAAGACTTCTTGGTGAAGTTAAACAATACCAACAAACTTTTCTTGATCCAAAGTTCAAAGGCAATCATATCATCAGCCAAGTCTACCAAACTGTTTTAAAAACCAAACTATTTAACTGGTACTATACAATACGCCGCCAAATCAGGTTGAAGTATTGTTATAGGCCTTAAAGTTGACATGCCTTGATACAATGCTCAAAACACATCATCAGTCAAATCTAGTACCTATAACTAAAGAGTTTTCTAAAACAAGAGTGTTAAAGTAATAGCACACAATGGACCTCCATATCAGACTGAATCTATTTAACGATATACCTCAAAAACTTTGATATGGCTAAGACTAAGATAAGAGTTGAGATATCTTGATCCAAAGCCGCAAAACACATCATCAGTCAAGTTCGCAAACGCAATATTACAACTAAATTGTTTTCTAAAACGGGACACTGATTAAGTGATAATATACAATGCGCTTACAAATAATACTGAAGCTGCTCAGATCCTTATATTTTTTAATAGGCACTGTTTTGAGGATTAGAGAAAAAAATACAGGCGTACTTCCAAGAGATTGGAAATACTGATGGAGTAAGACAAAAAGTATAAAGATGGCTTAATTTATAATTAACAATACGGAGACAGCACAAACATATTAGATTTAAACTGATTCCATCAAATTTTACACGAGTAGATTTCATATTCAACAATATTTTCTGAATTTAATCTGAAGATACTTGAGGAAACGTCATTGTTGATGTCTTTGGGTACATTCTGTTATTGTAATAATACTATTGGAGAGATTTTCGAGAATTTTAACTCTTCCTGGCACAAGTATTAGCATTAAATTCTTATAAATGTTGAATACTAAGCATATAAAGTAATTAAAATTTCTTGGCAATCGCTATCTCCAACCCAACCCATTATCACTTTTATTTCTTTTTGCTCCTTCACTAGATTGTACTAATTGATTAGGAGGACCTTGATATACTGCTACCAAAAGATTTGAAATACTTCTAGATGCCTTAACACAGTTTCTAAATGACTTGAAATGCTTCAAGACTTCTGCTTCCAGAAGACTTGAATTGCTTAGAGAAGACTCGATAATGCCTCTGGAAGACTTGATGCTGCTTTCAAAACACTTGATACTGTTTCCAAAAGACATGAAATGTATTCAGAAGACATGCACTGCTTCCAGAATATTTTCTACTGCCCCTGGAAGAATTGTTACTGTGTCTAGAAAACTTGATATTGCTTGCAGAAGACGTGTAATGCTTCCAGAAGACCTGAAATCCTTTTAGATGCCTTGACACAGTTTCTAAAAGACTTGAAATGCTTGTGGAAGACTTGAAATTCTTCCAGGAGAGTCGATACTGCCTCTGGAAAACTTGATAATGCTTCCTAAAGACTTGATACTGCTTCCAAAAGGCTTGAAATGTATTCAGAAAATATGAAATGCTCCCAGAATATTTATTACTGCCCTGGAAAAAAATAATAAAAATAAATGCTCTAAAAAGACTTGTATGTTCCAAAAAGACTTGTAATGCTTTCAAAAGACTTGGAATGCTTCCAGAAGACTTAATACTGTATCTGAAAGACTTGAAGTGCTGCCACAAAATTTAATATTGCCTTTTTAATGCTTGAAACGCTTCTAGAAGACTTTATACTATTTCTAAAAGATTTAATATTGCTGTCAGAAGACTTTATACTGTTTCTAAAAGATTTGCTATTGCTTCCAGAAGACTTGATACTCCATCCAGAAAATTTTGTATACTTCCGAAAGATTTGATATTGCCTCTGTAAGACTTGAACATTTACTATTGCACCTGGACTACTTGACATTGTTTCTAGAAAATTGAGTGAAAATTGCTTGCAGACGACTTAAAATGCTTCCAGCAGACGTATAATGCTTCCATAACTTGACACTGCCTCGAGAAGGCTTGAAATTATTCCACAAGACTTAATATTGCCTTTGGATGATTTTTATATTTCCTCTGGAATGCTTGTAAGAGCAGACAACAGATGACTTCATACTACTTTTAAACGACTTGATATTGCTTCCAGAAGACTTAATATTGCTTCTAGAAGATTTGAAATATTTCCAAAAGACTTGATGTTGCTTCTGGAAGATTTGATACAAAATTGTTCCTGGTTTTATTTAGATTGATGTTATCATTTTCAATTAATTTCTTAATTGCCTAATTCAGTTACCAGCTGCAGATGCGAACATTGACTTGTTTCATAACAAAGCTTCAATATATTTAAATAATGAATAGTTTTCTTCTTCCAGTTAATTCTTTTAGTAAGTAGTTGGTATCAGATATTTCCTTTACTACTTTCTTTGGACCTCCCCATTGCATTTGTAATTTATTCATTCTAGCTGGATGAAAACTTGTAGCTGGTAGAAAACTAACTTAAGAAAATATGTTCAGTAATTCTTTCACCATTGATTCTGACTGTCAACACCCTGCGTATGTAAAAGGTAAACAGTGATCACGGTCACCGTTTACAATCACGGTGATTGTGAAAAAAACGGTCACCGATAACTACGTTCTTTAAAAACCATCTAATCCATTGTCATTTTTGCTCTTTTACTGGATTGTATTAATTGATCAGGAGGATTTGATTTTGGCAGAAATTTACTGGCGAACTTTAGTTTTTGGTTGATACTTTAAACGAACTTTGGCTTTTTGTTTATAGTGTCTTGGTTATATTACAGACTGTTCTGAAACTTTTATGGAACAAAATTTTATATTTATTATACATTACTTATTGTTACTGCGGGATATGATTAGTTTTCAATAATTTTTTGTGTGTCTTCTTACTCGAATTGATAATAAGATGAGCTCAGGTCCTAATGGTTTACCAGGTATTTTCTTAAATTTGTTAACCCGCTCTTCATTAATTTTATTCGTTCGTTACTCAATCAGAAATGTCATAAGTGTGGATAAAACGTGTATAAAATTTGTCTCTTAATTCCTTTGTATGGATAGGAATTCCATAAAAAGGAATTAAGAGACAAATTTTCCTCTTTTATTTAAGCTTTTTTCTAAAAATGGTTTTTGATAAATTATACTATTGACCCTTTAATTATTCATTAGAAGCATGGTTTACTTCGTGGTTGACCTGTAGAATCCAATGTTGTGACTTACGTAAATGACATTCAAGTGGTTTATTTTAAGGCGATTTACAGATTTCAGTAAAAACTGTTTTCAGTTTTTCTGTATAATGTCAAAATCAGGAGATATCCTGATAAATGTGAAAAATCTTGAATTAAAGACCACAATAATGGTTTATGTCATTTGTTACAAGAAGGTTTTCTTGAGGGAACAATCTCGTAAATTAGATATAAATATTGCACAAGAAGCCTTTGTCTCTTATTTTATCATACGCTACACAACATCATAGGTAAAATAATATCCCTATGTCTAATGGCATAAATAAAACGTAAGCAGGATTTTTGAGTTCCTGTCCCCTCCACTTGGACTTAGATGACATATATGAACTATGGACTTTACTAAAACAATTGGTATTCGAAAAACCAGATTGCCCAATGGCATATGCCTAAGTCAAACAGGCAAAACGGTGTGGAATGAATACAAACCTTTTCATACCACCATAAGCACGGACGTATTGAATGCTGACATGATTATCAATGTTCGATTGATCATCAATAGTGACCCTGAGACTCTTAACTACATTCCAGAAAAGTACTGACTTATTCATAACAATAACATTGACCAAATATTGACTTTTGTAAATATAATACCTTCTATACATATAATACGGTATGTAGAAGGGAAATCATCTGGTTAAATGCTATAAAATAGTAAAGACTTTTGGGAAATATCTTATGTACAAAATATAGGATTACATATAACTTAAGCTGCATTTGCATCCAAGCAAATCGACGTTAAGATACTCAGTAGCAAGTTAAGACTTCTTGGTGAAGTTAAACAATACCAACAAAATTCTCTTGATCCAAAGTTCAAAGGCAAACATATCATCAGTGAAGTCTACCAAACTGGTTTTAAAACCAAACTGTTAAAATGGTACCATACAATACGCCTCCAAATTAGGTTGAAGCTGTTCAACCATAAACCTCGCCATTATTTGATAATACTGGAAGTATAGTTATAGGCCTTAAAGTTGACATGCCTTAATACAACGCTCAAAACACATCATCAGTCAAATTTAGTACCTACAACTAAACTGTTCTCTAAAACAAAACTGTTAAACTAATAGCACACAATGCCCCTCCATATCTGTCTGAATATATTTAACGATGAACCTTTAAAAACTTTGATATGACCAACAATAAGACTAACAATAAGATAAGAGTTGACATATCTTGATTCAAAGCCGTAAAACACATCATCAGTCAAGTTCAAAAACGCAATATTACAACTAAATTGTTTTCTAAAACGGGACACTGTTTAAGTGATAATATACAATGCACTTCCAAATAATACTAAAGCTGCTCAATCATTTTAACTATGATAACACTCGAAGTATTGTTATAGGGTTCAGATCCTTATATGTACTAACCGGCATTGCTTTGGGGATTAGAGAAAAAAATACAACTGTAATTCCAAGAGATTGGAAATACTGATTGAGTAAGATAAAAAGTATAAAGATGGTTAAGTATATTAACAATACGGGGACATCACAAAACTATCAGATTTAAACTGATCCCACCAAATCTTACACGAGTAGATTTCATATTCAAAAATATTTTCTGAAATTAATCTGAAGATACTTGAGGAAACGTCATTGTTGGTGTATTTGGGTATATTCTGTTATTGTAATGATAATAATATTGGAGAAATTTTCGAGAATTTTAACTCTTCATGGCACAAAGTATTAACATTAAATTCTTCTAAACGTTGAATAATAAGCATATAAAGTAATTAAAATTTCTTGGCAATCGCTGTCTCCAACCCAACCCATTGTCACTATTACTTCTTTTTGCTCTTTCACTGGATTGTATTAATTGGTTAGCAGGATCTTAATATGCTGCTACCAGAAGACCTGACATCCTTCTAGATGCCTTGACACGGTTTTTAAAAGACTTGAAATGCTTCAAAAAGACTTGAAATGCTTCCAATAGACTTGAATTGCTTCGAGAAGACTCGATAATGCCTCTGGAAGACTTGATACAGCTTCCAAAAGACTTGACACTACTTCGAAAAGGCTTGAAATGCATCTAGAAGACATGAGCTGCTTCCAGAATATTTAGTATTGCCCCTGGAAGACTTCCTACTGCTTCTAGAAAACTTGATAATGCTTGCAGAAGATATAAAATGCTCCAAGAAGACTTATAATACCTCCAGAAGACTTGTAATGCTTTCAGAAGACATGAAATCTTTCTAAATGTCTTGACACAGTTTCTAAAAGACTTAAAATGCTTCCGGAAGACGTGAAATGTTTCCAGAAAACTTTCAATGCTTCTAGAAGTAGACGTATAATGTTTCCATAACTTAACACTGCATCGAGGAGACTTCCAAGACTTAATATTACCTCTGGATGATTTGAAATTGTTTCTGGAGTGCTTGAAAGAGCAGACTCCAAAAGACTCCATACTACCTTTAAACGACTTGACATTGCTTCTATAAGACTTAATATTGCTTTTAGAAGATTTGAAATATTTCCAAAACACTTGATGTTGCTTCTGGAAAACTTGGAATGATCCCAGAAGATGAGAAAGAGGCACCCATACAAAATTGTTCATGATTTCGTTTGGATTAAAGTTATCATTTTCAGAATATATTAACTTTTTTCATAATAAGGCTTCATACATTTACATAATGATTGACATAATGCTTAATTTTTTCAGTTAGTTCTTTTAGTAGGTCCCCATTGCATTCATAATTTATTCGTTTTAGCTAGTTGAAAACTTCGAGTTGGTAGAAAACCAACTCAAGAGAATATGTTTAATAATTCTTTAATCTTTGATTCTTACTGTGGGCACTCTGTATATATAAAAAGTAAACGGTGATCATGGTCAGCGTTTACAATCACGGTGATTGAGAAAGAAGTCACCGATCACTACGTTTCTTAAAAATCACGGGTTCGCTCATATCTAATCCATTGTCAGCTTTGCTCTTATAACTTCTTTTTGCTTTTTGCCTGAATTATATTAATTAGTCAGAAGGACAATTCGTAGTCGATGCTAGGTGACATTAACCCATTTTCATTTTTGCTCTTTTACTGGATTGTATTAATTGATCCGAAGGATCTGATTTTTTCAGAGATTTACTTATTAACAGAGATTTTTGGGTGATATTACAAACGAACTTTGGCTTTTTGGCTATACTATCTAAGTTATATTACTGACTGTTCTGGAACTTTTATGGAACAAAATTTTATATTTATTATACATATAGTACATTACTTATTGTTAGTGCGGGATATGATGATTTTCAACAATTTTTTGTATGTCTTTGATAATCCCCCATCATCTCACCCAAGTTGATAATAAGATGAGCTCAGATCCTAGTGATTTGCCAGATATTTTCTTAAATTTGCTAACCTGCTCTTCATTATCTTTATTCGTTCGTTACTCAATCAGAAATTCCATTAGAGTGGATAAAGAAAAAATAATCCTTTTTTTTCTAAGGTTTTTGAAAAAACGGTTTATGATAAATTATACTGTTGAACCTTTAATTATTCATTAGAAACATAGTTTTTTTCCTGGTCGATCTGTAGAATCCAATGTTGCATCTTACAAAAATCACATTCAAGTGGTTTATTTCAAGGCGGTTTACAGATTTCAGCAAAGACTTTAACAAGCTGCAACATAGGTCACTTCTGATCAAAATACCAAAAATTTGACTTGACTGATAGATTATCCATTTCGTTGGCGTCTTATGTTCTTAATAGGTACCAACTGAAAATGTTAATAACTTACTTCCATAGAGAATTCCAAGAATAAATCAGGACTGTTCCTACATCGAAAATTTCAGCTGCCATTATCAATAAAATTTTACGACACTTCTTAAATAAGATCTCTGAGGATATTCTCTTTTCATCAAAATATATTCCAAAATACACTGTTTAATAAACTAGAACCACGATCTGTTAAACATACATAAAATGACGTTTTTAAAAGAACCACTATTTTCCAGAATGTGTTTGTTTTTAACAATGATATTAGTTATTGTATTTAAAATATACAATAAAGATTTATATGTATATGTAAATGGATACAGTAAGGTTAAAAAAAATTCTTTTCCAGTTAAAATAGCAAAATAATAATTTTTGCACGGTCGCCGTAAATTACGAATATCTCCGATAAAATAGATTCAATCATGCTGTCAATCGCAAACAGTTCGGCAGTCAATCGCAGATATACTGCCGAATATATACGAATTTATGGTTGCAGTTAGTAGTGAAGAGTTTTTTTAAAGCACATAATTTGAAACCTTTTAACATTAAACGTGTTTAAAATTGCGCAGCTCGCATTTCGAATTAATCAAACAAAAGAGAATTAATGTTGATTTAACCACTATTGAGATTGCCCACTCCTATTCTACAGGATAGAATTGCCTATTTTTTTGTTGATAACGGATGTAATGTGTCATTTAAATGTTATTAATTTCAAGTTGCAAGGGAAAAAGCGGTTATAGAGATGATTAGCACAATAAAAAGCCATCGGCCTTTAAAAAATTGGAAGTACTTACTAAACAACTAAACAGAAAAGGTTTTAAAAAATTCCATCTTTAAAAGCAAAGGCAAGTTCTCAACTCTCTTGTGGGGTTTATCAGATAGAAAGAAAAAATACTCTCAGTAAATTTGAGTTTGAGAGAAGATTTTCCGATTCGAATATCCATTTTCTTACAATCATGACTTTTCTTAAAAATGATTTGCAAATAATATCAGATATACCTCAACCCCAAACCAGATCAAAAGATTCCATTTTAGGTTTTTACATCTGAAGAAAAAATACCCGTGCATAAAGCAAGTTCATTGCAAGTAACTAGCAATTTCTGAAATGAAAATTATTAAAACTGATGATGACGTAGTGAACCATTTTAAATCCCACGTACATTTTGATCATGTGGAAGGCTTTATATTAATATATATTGAGTTAAAAACATACTTAACATTTAATTGACAAGAAACGTGGTACAAACTACGAAGAATTGTAATGGCGACAAGTAGTAGTAAGTGTGTTTTTAACTCAATATATATTAATATAAAGCCTTTCACAAAATGTACGCGGGATTGTATTTAGTATTCACATGCTCTTATTTTCTTGCTTGCCTTTTTATCTCTAAAGATGGCAATAAGGCCGAAACTAGTTAGATAAATAAATATTTTTGAAAAACGACCAGTTAAAGTACAAAAATTATTGCTTGACTTTTAACCTTATTCGATTTGATACAACACTGGTAAAAAATGGATTTCGAATTAAACTTCAATCAATTTAATATTGATGTGTCTTGGTAAGTAAATGTAAACCTGTAAATTCTAATGAAAAGTGTAAGAGAACTATCGTATAACATAACAAAGATTATTATTGTTATCTATGGCCATAACATTGAAATACCAAACTTGAAATGAGTAGATTCACCCGCTATCCGTCTATTCAAAGTTATATTGCAATTCGGGCATACAAAGTTAGATTTGATAACTTGTTAAAATTCGTCAAAGCAAACCCAAAATAATAAAAAAATAAATGGTCGACTGTTCTTGCATCCAAAACTTCTGCTGCTACCAACCATTATCAACAAAACTGAAGTGTCTCAAGAAGAACTAAATATTATGACAATATATTCTCTTTTTATACCGAAATATTAAAAAAAATGGCATTAAAAAATGTTATTGTTTGTTGTATTAAAATTTCTTGCATGAATAAAAATGTATATGTAAATAGATTCAGAAGAGTTTAAAAAAATCTTTTTCCTGTTAAAATTGCAAAACAGTTTTTGTCCTATTACTGTAAATTACTGATATCTCCGATAAAATAGATTCAATCATGCTGTCAATCGCGAACAGTTTAGCAGTCAATCGCAGACATACCGCCAAATATTGCAGTATGCCAAATTTTGCAGTTATTCATGGTTGCCGCAAGTAGGATTTTTCTTTTAGAACATTCACTTTAATTTCATACCTTTTAATATTAAGGCTAAATATATATATATTATTTTATATATATTATTATTATATATATATTATTATTATATTATTATTATTATTATATTATATTATTATTATTATATTTTATATTATTATTATTATATATATATTATTTTATATATATTATTTTATTTTAGATATTATTTTTTACTTTTCGAAGTTAATCGCAAAAATAAGAAATCTTAGTATCAATCAAATCAGTCTTGATTTTGTCAAATTCTGACCCCTAAGATATCAGACTTTTTTGTTTACAATGCAATGGAATGTAATAAAAGCGGTAAAAACTCAAAAGAAATAGTTTTGTTGAATTGTTGATTTTCAAAACAAAAAATATACTACAGATGAACTGTGTTAGTTTGTTTTTTAAATTACGATCATCAACATTTTTTGAGAAATCTCAAAAACTGGAATTGATGGAGAAAACTGAAGACAGTTAAAGAATCAGCTCAATGTTCTAAATTATAAAAAAAACTATTGTAATTTATACAATTAATATTTATACAACTTCGACCAAAATAATTTATTGTATCCTCCTCAGTTTCTCTTTCGAAAGGATAGTTAAATATGAATGTGATCTGCCAAGACAGCTTTGAGAAGCTTGATATAATTCTCATCGATGAGCTTTGCAATATTTATGACTTTGACGTCAATAGTGTTGTTTTTCAATATCTTCGGTTTAGTAGTATTAAAATATAAATTGTAAATTGTAGTTCTTCCATAACTACTATTTTGGGGACATTGACTGTTTACTGTAAGTTGAGGATGCCATTTTGTTCATCCGAGACAATCACGCTGAAGAAGGCGTTTAAATATCAGAATTGATTTTAAATGGTGCATCGTGAATGGGTTATGTATAAATAATAGGGAAACAGTCAGAATGATGTTGAGGTGAAGAAATTTTAATTTTACTATTTTACTAATTTTGATAATTCGCCGTTTTTTTCCAATTGTTTTTTAATTTACGATCTTCCACATTTTTTGAGAAATCTCAAAAACTGGATTTGATGGAGAAAACTGAAGACAGTTAAAGAATCAGCTCAATATTCTATATTATAAAAAAACTATTGTAATTTATACAATAGTATAAAATTTATACAACTTCGACCAAAATAATTTATTGTATCTTCCTCAGTTTCTCTTTCGAACGGATAGTTAAATATGAATGTGATCTGCCAAGACAGCTTTGAGAAGCTTGATATAATTCTCATTGATTAGCTTTGCAATGTTTATGATTTTGACGTCAATAGTGTTGTTTTTCAATATCTTCGGTTTAGTAGTATTAAAATATAAATTGTAAATTGTAGTTTTTCCATAACTACTATTTTGGGGACATTGACTCTTTACTGTAAGTTGAGGATGCCATTTTGTACATCCGAGACAATCACGCTGAAGAAGGCATTTAAAGATCAGAATTGATTTTAAATGGTGCATCGTGAATGAGTTATTTTTGAATAATAGGGAAACAGTCAGAATTATGTTGAAATTTTGATTTTACTATTTTACTAATTTTGATAATTCGTCGTTTCGTAAGCTCTTGAGAGTTGCCACAACCATAAAATCTTCAGTACAGATAGATCATCACGTTGACTATATGTCAGAAAAGTTCAAAAAAACATCTTAATAATACGAAAACTTAGGTTATCAATGTAGAACTAGAAGTAGTAAAAACTGATTTCTTCGTGCTTATACTATGTTATATAACTTACGCCATTTTAGCATGGAGACAGCTAAAATAGCAATAGAAAGAAGGAGTGCGCAGACAGTCGATCGTGAAAGTTTTGTAAGTTGATCGCAAAATGTTGGTTGACTTGATATGTCTAAGAGGTACAGAAAATGAGTTACAGAAACTCGTGGTAAAGATATATACCATGCTTTCATAAGTTTTAAGGGTAAATATGAGCTACCGGTTTACAAACTTGTATGTATAGCTACAGATAGATTTTCAGTCATGACTGGCAATCAAAAACTACTGTGTCATGCCAATGATGACTTTCTTCTCATTGTATTCATTCATCATTCTCAGCAAGTACTTTGTTCAAAAATGTTGTCCTTAGCCTGTTTAAAGTACAACCTGAATCTACTAAGCACTTTGATCTTACTACTATACACAGATGTAAAATGGTTGACACGTGTAATGTTTTTAGAAAGAAGGTTTTTTTCAAGAATTATCAGCGCCATCTTAAACCTGTGGGTTAATAGGACTGCAGCTCTGGGGCGCCAACTCTTGGGAATCACCTGTTTTGATAATGAAATGGGATTTAATAAAAATAAATGGTCGACTGTTCTTGTATCCAAAACTTCTGCTGCTACTAACCATTATCAATAAAACTCGAGTGTCTCAAGAAGAACTAAATATTATGACAATATATTCTCTTTTTATACCGATATATTAAAAAAATGGCATTAAAAAATGTTATTGTTTGTTGTATTAAAATTTCTTGCATGAATAAAAATGTATATGTAAATAGATTAAGAAAAGTTAAAAAAAATCTTTTTCCTGTTAAAATTGCAAAACAATTTTTGTCCTATTGCTATAAATTACTGATATCTCGGTAAAACAAGTTCTATCATGCTGTCAATCGCGAACAGTTTAGCAGTCAATCGCAGACATACCGCCAAATATTGCAGTATGCCGAATTTTACAGTTATTCATGGTTGCAGCAAGTAGGGTTTTTTTAGAGCATTCACTTTAATTTCATACCTTTCAATATTAACTGTGTATTTAAAATTGTTCAGTCCACTTTTCGAAGTTAATCGCAAAAATAAGAAATCTTAGTATCAATCAAATCAGTCTTGATTTTGTCAAATTCTGACCCCTAAGATATCAGACTTTTTTGTTTACAATGCAATGGAATGTAATAAAAACGGTAAAAACTCAAAAGAAATAGTTTTGTTGAGTTGTTGATTTTCAAAATAAAAAATATACTACAGATGAACTGTGTTACTTTGTTTTTTAATTTACGATCTTCCACATTTTTTGAGAAATCTCATAAACTGGATTTGATGGAGAAAACTTAAGACAGTTTCAGAATCAGCTCAATGTTCTAAATTATAAAAAAACTATTGTAATTTATACAATAGTATAAAATTTATACAACTTCGACCAAAATAATTTATTGTATCCTCCTCAGTTTCTCTTTCGAAATGATAGTTAAATATGAATGTGATCTGCCAAGACAGCTTTGAGAAGCTTGATATAATTCTCATTGATAAGCTTTGCAATGTTTATGATTTTGACGTCAATAGTGTTGTTTTTCAGTATCTTCTGTTTAGTAGTATTAAAATATAAATTGTAAATTACAGTTTTTCCTTAACTACTATTTTGGGGACATTGACTGTTTACTGTAAGTTGAGGATGCCATTTTGTACATCCGAGACAATCACGCTGAATAAGGCATTTAAAGATCAGAATTGATTTGAAATGGTGCATCGTGAATGAGTTATGTTTGAATAATAGGGAAACAGTCAGAATGATGTTGAGGTGAAGAAATTTTAATTTTACTATTTTACTAATTTTGATAATTCGTCGTTTCGTAAACTCTTGAGAGTTGGCATAACCATATAATCTTCAGTGCAGATAGATCATCACGTTGACTATAAGTCAAAAAAGTTTTAAAAAACATCTTAATACGAAAACTTAGGTTATCAATGTAGAACTAGAAGTAGTAAAAACTGATTTCTTCGTGCTTATATAAAGTCATATAACTTAATTTACTTTAGCATGAAGAAAGCTAAAATAGTAATAGAAAGAAGGAGTGCTCAAACAGTCATCGTGATGATAAGATGATAATATATCATCACGATGACTGTGATGATAAGTAAGTCTGATGATAAGTTCAATCATGTTGTCAATCGCGAACAGTTTAGCAGTCAATCGCAGACATACCGCTAAATATTTCAGTATGCCGAATTTTGCAGTTATTCATGATTGCAGCAAGTAGGGTTCTTTTAAAGCATTCACTTTAATTTCATACCTTTTAATATTAACTGTGTATTTAAAATTATTCAGGCCATTTTTCAAAGTTAATCGCAAAAATAGGAAATCTTAGTATCAATCAAATCAGTCTTGAGTTTGTCAAATTCTGACCCCTAGAATATCTGACTTTTTTGATTACAATGCAATGGAATGTAATAAAAGTGGTAAAAACGCAAAAAAAAATAGTTTTGTTGAGTTGTTAATTTTCAAAATAAAAAAAAATATACTGCAAATGAAAAAACTGTGTTACTTTGTTTTTTAATTTACGATCTTCCACATTTTTTGAGAAATCTCAAAAACTAGATTTGATAGACAAAACTGAAGACAGTTTCAGAATCAGCTCAACATTTTAAGTCATAAAAAACTATTGTAATTTATGTTTACCTGTTTCTGGATTAATGTTTCCGTTCCATTTCCTAAAACCGTCGATACAAGACAATGTTCAGTTTCACATTCCGGACAACACTCCACGCATTTTTTAACAAGTCTCGAATTTTTGGGGCATTTAATTTCCGGACATCTTCTTTCAACTAAATCAAAAAAATTAAATTTATTAATTTAAATTGATAAAAAAAATTAAGCCTTACATTGTTCATCACAAATCATCAATCCATTTGAGCAATAACACTGCCGATAATTTCTATCATTCAACTCAGATAAACATTTAAGTTGCGAATTAATATTTCGATTACTATAAATTGTTGCATCAACAAGCGAAACGAGTCTCTAAAAATTAAATAAAATTAATTAATTTTTTAATGTAAGAAGATAATTTTTTATTACATTTTGACGCGGATTTCCCCCGCACATCTTTTCAATCCCACAATTACACGATTGATCATTCCCTAAAGATTCGACACAAAGTAATTGAGATTCGACGTAATTTATAAATAACGCATAAACTTCGAGGGTTTTGGCAACCGTGACTCTTCGCTCTTTCATGTTTTCCTACAAATGCATTAATTTTATTTGATTATAAACGCGGTAATTAACAAGAACTTACAATTTCAACGCCACACACTAATTTTCCATTAGAACACATGCAATTAGGACTGGTTATGTTTGCAAAGCATGATATTTGGCGTTCTATATGATCAAAGTAGTTTCCGTAAACTTTTAATAATTGCTTATCATCTTGTGATATGGTTGGTACAACTCTTTGTGGTGATATGATTCGCCCACAAAGTCTTGGGGCGCCGTTATTAATGAGGCAGTACATTTTTCTATCGATTGTTTTAATCGTTTTTAATTGCTCGGGGATGTTTCGCTTTATTTTAGCAAGTTCATCTTAAAAAAAAATTAAATGGTTATAAAAAAGAAAAATTAATTTGGGAACTTTATACCATTCGGTTCGGGATTTCGCAAATCCTATAATGATACAAAAATTAATTAAATTAATTTATTATTAAATAAAATAAAGAATTAATTACCTCATCCGGTTCGCATTCGACAACTCCGTTCCTACAAGAACATTTCATCGAAATATGTTTTAACTCGTTGAAACATTGCAATTGCATTTCAATTTCGGTGAATTTCTTGTTAGCATCGAATTCCTCAAGAACTAAAATGATAAATTAATCAAATCGATATTGTTTTAAATTTAAATTTACTTACCGTGGTTATCAAATAAAGGATAAATCACCTTCAAAAAATAACAAAAATTAACTCAAAAATTAAATTAAATTAAATTAATAATCTTACATAATTTTTGTCCTCTTCACATTTTTGTTGGCCATTATCGCAGAAACAACCCGAAGATTCCCTATTTAATCGCGACAAACATTCCATTTGGGCGTTGATGTGTTCCAAAAATGTGGTGTAAATAATAATTTGGTTCTTTTCTGCTCATAAATTATAAAATGTAATAATAAAATAAGTTGAATTAATTCAATTTACCTTTTTCCTTAATTTCCCTAATCTGAAATAAAATTAATTTAAATTAATATTTTGAAAAAAATATTATTAAAATTCTTACGTTAGTCCTCTTAAACGAACATTCTTGTTTGCCGTTAACGCAAAGACAATAAGACGGTTTGTTTGTTAAACAATATAATTGTTCGTTAATGTGGCGGATGTATTGATAGTAAATGTTTAATTGCGCGACGTCTTCTTGAGTTGCTAAAAAATGGGAAAAATTAAAAATGATTATTTTTTGGGTTTAAAGATTTGTTACGTTTAACGTGGGTCATTTTGTGTATGCGACAATTCGGGTCTAAATTTTTCTTTCTTAAACAAGCAATTTTTGGTTCGGTTTCCGTGATTAATGTTGTTATTTTTTGTGATGGATCTGCGTTATCTGTGTCACCTAAACAGAAAATTACATGATTTAATTTTTTGGTTTGATTAAATCATTTTTATGCGTACCATCGTCGGACGGTTCTACTTCCGTTGGTATATCCTAAAAGAATATATAATTATTAATATATTAATGCCTAAATTTTTATTATTTAAGTTTGTTGTTTGCGGGAGCTTTCAAAAAATTTACAAAGCAGAATACTTTGACAACACATTTAATAAAAACTTTTCCACCCGACATCGTAACATTCTCACCAGATTTGGGCAGTATCCGGCTAAAAATACTCAAAAATGTACTCCGACTATATTTTGGGGTATACGATACTTGGTACCGAGTACATTGGAATCGATTTTACATCGTTAAATACCCTTTATTAGTAGCCGATATCTGTATTGCACATTCGAGTATATTATATTTGGGTACTTGAAGAAGTTTGAGCTTGTCTGGATTTGCAGTGTTGGGAAAATACTGGGACTTGATACTGATCCTGAAAAACTTGATACTATTTCTAGAAGATTTACTTCCAGAAAAATTGAAATGTTTCCAGAAGTTTGTTTCCATTGTAAGCAATGCTTCAGAACACTTGATACTGCTTTTAGAATACTTGAATATTATCAGAAAACTTCATATTGTACCAGAAAACTTTTAATACTTTCTGAAGACTTAGAATGCAAACAGTTTCTAAATGCCTTGATACTGCTCATCAATCTCATCTCTTCACGTCTCGAACGCCTGAACCAGATCTTAAGAAGATCTTAAGAACAAGGTAGGTTCTTCAGTATTTCTCACAAACCATTTTAATTACAATATTCGATAAAATTCTGTAGTGCATGAAACATAATGACAGTGACACGAAGAAATCCGCTGAGTTGGCAAGATAACTTGACCATTTGACGATTTGACAATTTTAAGCAAGCCGCATGGGGTTTGCAAAGTTACTTATTGGTAGATGCAAAAATTTGTAACTACGATTTGCGACAAATTTAAGTATTTATGTAAAAATAAATATGCTGATACATTCTGGTGATATTCTTGACAGTCAATTTATTCATTGTGAAGAATTAAGGCATAAAATCTCTTTGGTTTTGGTTCTCTGATCAGAATAGATTTGCACATTCAGATTTGAATTGCCTTGAAAACGGACGGACTGTCCATAAAAATGTTTATCGGTACACGCATCTGCGCATCGATACATAATTTTTAATGTAGAGCACCCGTTCATACAAATTCTTCCATAAGCAGTATCAACGCTTTCACAAGACTTGATCTACTTCCAGAAGACTTGCTACAGCTTCTATATAACTTAATACTGCTTCCAAAAGATTTGATGCTTTCAAAGACTTGAAATGTTTCCGGAAGGCTTGAACTGCTTTCAGAAGACTTGATACTGCCCCTAGAAGACTTCATACTGCTTCTAGAAGACTTGATACATCTTCTAGATGACTAGATACTGCTTCCAAGAGACTTGATACTGCTTCCAAAAGACTTGAAATGCTTTTAGACGACTTGATACTTCTTTCAGAAGACTTCATATTGCACCAGAAAACTTGAAATACTTTCAGAAGGCTTGAACTACTTCCAGAAAACTAGATACTGCCCCTGGAAAACTTTTAAAAGACTTACAAAGCTTCAGAACATTTGATACTGCTTTCAGAAGACTTCATATTTTACCAGAAAACTTGAATAACTTTCTGAAAACTTGAAATTGTATTCTTCCAGAAGAACGACTTGACGATGCTTTCAGAAGGCTTGTAATAAGTTCAGAAGACTTCATTTTGCAAAAAAAGATCTGAACTACTTTGAGGAGACATGAAGTGCTTGCAGAAGGGTGATCTGTTTCCAGAAGACTTCATACAGCTTCCAGAAGACTTAAAATGCTTTCATAAAACTTCTAATGCTTCAATAAGGCTTAACGGCTTCCAGAAGTCTTCATATTAGGAAGTATTCCAAATCTTTTGGAAACATTTGAAATCTTCTGGAAGCATTTCAAATCCTTTGAAAGTAATATCAAGTCAACAAGCAGTATCAAGTCTTGTGGAAGCATTTTAAGTCTCTTAGAAGCAGTATCACGTCGTCTAGAAGAATCAAATCTTCAAACAGGAACAAGTCTTGCAGAAACGGTATCAAATTTTCTGAAATCATTTTAAGTCTTCTGGAAGCAGTATTAAATTTCAATTCAAAATACGTGCTCTCCAAAGAAATATTGAGAGCAGATACTGAGACTAAATTTACAAATATCCATTAATTATGTATCAAGCATTAGAGAAAAAAAAAACAGATGGGCGCCAAATATCTTTCAATCTCCTGTTATTGACCGGATTACGCAAGACCATCGCAAAGCGATATTTCTTTGATCAATTTTAATTAATTTTTGCTAGACAATATCCAAAAGGCAATATCTGTCAATGCACCGCTCCCCATCACAATAGTATTACCGATTTCTTACCCTAGACCGGGGTAAATACCTACTTTTATAAATACCTGCCTACCAGATATTAACCTGCTGCCCGTCACTGCTTCCAGAAGACTCGATACAGCTTCTAGATGACTTGATACTGCTTCCAAACAACTTGAAATGCTTCTAGACGTCTTGACACTGCTTTTAGAAGACTTGATATGCTTTCAGAAGACTTTATATTCCACCAGAAGAAATGAACTATTATCAGATGACTTGAAATGCTTCCAGAATGCTTGCACTGTTTTCAGAAGACCTAATACTGTCCCTGAAAAATTTGCTCCTGCTTATAGAAGACTTGAAATGTTTTCAGAAGACTCACAATGCTTCAGAACACTTGATACTGCTTCTAGAAGACCTGATATTGCTTCCAGAAATCTTAACATGCTTCCAAGAGACTTAAAATTATTTCAGAAGACTTTAATTACTTCCAGAAGACTTGCTACTACATCTAGAAGTCTTGATGCTGCTTTTAAAAGATTTAAAACAGCCTATAGAAAACTTGAATATTGTTTCCAGAAGATTTGAAATACATTCAAGATAATGTTGATAAACTATTTCAGTTTGCTTCGAAACTATTCAATACTATTGGACAAAACTCTTGGAAAACTCTTGATTCAAGTATTCCATAAATTGATAATTAAAGACTAAATACTGCTGGTAGAAGACATAGTTATTACATATCTAAACTAGCAAGTATCTAAACTAATTTAATTTAGCGTGCATAATACCAAGTACCGTTGGCAAAATCTAAAACCTTCATGTCAGAAACTCAGAAATACCAAGTAAAGACAACATACTGCTTTTAATACTGTAAACAGTGCTGATAGAAGTTATTCACATTGAAAATGAACCATACGCGTTAGATACGTAGGTTGCAAAAACGAAAAATTTTGTAACAAAGTTTATTCAACTTGAAAAAGGATTATGTCAGAGCCGAGGGGCAATTTAGTACAGCTGTTGGTTTAAACATAAATCCAAGTATTAAGTTTCCCTGCATCAACTTTATCAAGACTTACTATCTTGTAATGACTTCTTGTGATATATTTTTGACCATTAAACCAGTGGGTGTAGGCCACCTGTATCAATTCTCCAACTCTTTGCGAAAAGCCCAATATTTTGTTGTGCAAACTTCGATCTTATTTAAATGTTAAGGAGGATATATTTCTCTTAAAAGGCGGAATATGATTGGGAGTAGGATGGATATGATGCCAGAAGATTAAACGATACCGGAATATAGCAGAAGACTGGATACTGCTAGCAAAGCTGATACTTTCGATATACGACTACATATTGCTACTAGAAGGTGAAATATTATTGGCAGAAGGCTGAATATTGCTGGCAGAAGACTAAGTATTTCTGGTAAAAACTAGATACTATTTGCAGAAGACTAACACTACTATTGGCATGGTAGATATCACAGGTGGAGCAGATGACATTACATATTGCTATTAAAAGACGAAATATTGTTACAAGAAGTTTAAATTCCGCCAGGAAAATATTATATTTTGCTTATAGAATAGAATATTGAGTTAGAAGTTCTGAATTTGTTGGCGGAACCCTAACACGATATCAAATTTTTAGTGAAAAAGAATTATTTTGACACACAGCAATCACATTCATTAATTTTTTTACTATTTTGGGAAAGTCCAACATTTTCTTCAGTACACTGTAATATTAGCTAACTATTCTAGAGATGGTTTTAATTTTTTTTAATTTCAATTTTTTAACTCCTTTGAGAAAATCAAAAATCTTTTCTCTACATACTGCAATCGAAATTAAGTCATTTAGAGATGATTTTAGTGATAAAAAATCATTTTGATGACAAGAACCTTTATCAATTTTCCAACTCTTTTAGCAAAAGCCCAAAATTGTATTATACATACTTCGATTTCAATTAAGTGTTCTAGAAATGTTTTGAGTGAAAAAGCTGTTTGATATTATTAATTGCTTACGTTATTATCAGTAGAGTCTACAAATTATTTTTCCAACTTTATATTGACTCGTCATCAAACGCATTTATTAATCTAATTTTGTTAGGGGTCATTTAAAATTATTCATAAATGGGATCGTTATTAAAAATAGTTTAAGAAGCGCTAGATACAATGAAACATCGCTATATGCAGAGTAAAGGACTAGAAATAAGCAAAGAGAAGAGACTAAATAAAAAAATTTCAAACGGAAGCAAGATCGATGTTGACATTTTAATTGACAATTCGATTGGCAGTTCGTAGCAGACCATCTTGATATCAATTGAAAAATTGATTTTTGATATGTTTAGAGCTACAACCACAAAAAGATACTTACGAAATCCATATCAAAGCATTCTTTTTCACCGTTTACACAAGTACAAACTTGACTGTCCTCGCCCAACTCTTCGGTACACTCCAGCCCTTTATGAAATTGGTCGTAAATCTCATTTTTATTAATTGTTGATTCCTCTGTAATTGGTTAAAAACAATAATTAATTAATTTAATTTTTATTTGTGTGATTTAACTTACTGTATTCCTTGATTATTTCATACTAAAATAATAACAAAAAAAAATTATTATTATTATGTATTATATAAAATAAAAATTCTTACATTATCACGTTCGGGAATCGGTTGAGGTTTCTTCTCGCAAACTTCCACTCCTTTTTCGCACCAACACGTTTCTTGGCGATTAGCTATTCTAGCTTGACATTGCAATTGGAGTTTAGCATCGTTAAGGTATTCATTATAAACTTCTGGTGGCGTATCTAAAACAAATTAATTTTTTTTTAATTTTTTTTTATTATTATTTTTATTGATTACCTTTTTCTATCCTAACATTTTCCTCTGGATTTGGAGTATTTGGATAACACACCATTTGCTCCTCCACGCAGAAGCAATTTTTCGATGGATTTTCTTTCAATTGTTTATAACAATTTTGTCCTTTTTTCGCAAATTGTACATTGTACATCGAAACAGCAATTCGCCGTTCACATTGAGTTATGTAATCTACAATTTTATTATCTCAAAACATGTTCAATTAATTTGTTTTTATTTTTTACTTACAATAAAGATTTGGTTTCGATCTAGAAGTCTGAAAAATTTAAACTAGTTATTTATAAATAATTTTTATTATTAATCAACTTACAGTTGATGCTAAAACTTCTTTTTCTGGGCATATTCTTTGTCCGTTTATGCAAGTGCAATTTTCGGGATTTTTAAACTCATCTTCTAAACATTTCAAATGTTGTTTCATAAATTGGATTAAGTCTAAGTTGTTAGATATTTCGTGTTCATTTTCTGCTTGATTCTGCTTCAAATAATTTTATTGAATAAAAATATTATTATATAAATTATAATAACTTACTTGAATCTTAAAGTTGCAAATCTCTTCGTTGTTGATACATCGACATTTTTGCACATCAGCAATTTTATATTGACAGTTTATTTCATCTTCAAATTCAACAATATGACCAGCAAACATATTAAGTAATTCTTTTTCTTTTGGTGGTAAAGCTAAACATAGAAATTATATTAAACATTTTTCGTTAAATTTTGGTGTAATTTGTAAACTTACAATCGTATAAAGGATTCTCTTTTATCTAAAATAATAATAAAATAGTCAACAATTAATAGTTAATTAAATAATAAAATCTTTCAAATTCTTACATTATTTAAAGTTGTTTTAACGTCATTGAATACATTAAATAATTCTTTTTGTTCTTTCGTTGGTTGAATATTTGTGGGTTTAGTTGGTGGCTGAATTGGTGGTTGAGTCGGTGGTTGAGTTGCTGGTTGAGTTGGAGGTTGAGTTGGTGGTTGAGTTGGTGGTTGAGTTGGTGGTTGAGTTGGTGGTTTAGTTGGTGGTTGAGTTGGTGCTTTAGTTGGTGGTTGAGTAGGAGGTTGAGTTGTTGGTCGAGTTGGCGGTAAAGTTGGTGGTTCAGTCTAAAAATATTTCCATTAATAAATTAATTAAATATCCCAATCAAAATTAATATACCACTTTAGGTGTACACACAATCTTCTCATCTTCGCATTTACAATTTTCATCATTCAGCTCCTCCAACTCTTTCATACATTTAATTTTAGCACATTCCTTAAGAGTGACGCATTCGTCAAAAGCGCCAGTTTTAAACACCTCCCCTTGATTACATTTCTTCGCAACACATCCTTCGATGCACGGTTTATCAGGGCAAACTCCATTCTTTTCGATATCTTCACAAGAGCATAAATTAATGCAGTTGCTATACGTTGTTCTAGCAGGGCAATCAATTGCTGAAAGAACATAATTAATTACGTATTTTTATATACGTGATATGTTTTAAATTATTTACGACAAAGATCTGGTGATCTCCATTTAATCGGATTATTTATATCGACACATTCTTGAGCGAGCGTCGCAAATATTGGGCAATAAATGCTATCAATATCTTCCGGATTTTCTTGATTTTGTGCCGATATAACGCATGTTTTATAATAATCGTCCACAGGGATGTATTTCGCGCAAGATTCGAAAATCGGACCTTTTAAAATGTCGCATTTGTTTGGTGTTGGTTTACCATCAAAGTTGAAGGTTTCTTTATTCTATAAAAAATAAAAAATACTTATTAATACTTAATAATTTAATAAAAATTATTAGTTTTTGTTGTTTAATTATGATTTTTTACGTTAATAAAATATTTACACTAAAGTCCGTGCAAAAAGTCAAGACCACTTTCTTCGTAATCGAGTTTGATATCTTCGTAATCGCTGGATGTAAAAATCTGCCTTAAAGTTTGCTACAATCAGTTATTTTTTCCCTAATTTTATAAGAGCGATTTAAATGAATATTATAAATGAAAGAAAAACTGAAATAAGCCCTTCGGGAAGAGGTGCTCACTAGGATGTCCAAATTTTGAAAAACCTATAACGGAATCCGACAAACCGAATCCGAAAAAAATCGTAAAGTAGACAAAGTTGTCAGCTCTCTCAAAAACTGGGTACTTTTTTTTATTTACTTCGCGATAAAAGAAAAACCGAAAATTTCAAAGGAATGATATAATTATCTTATATCTTATAATTTGTTTCATCGAGCACTTAGGAAGATATCGATTCTCGAAAGAGGCCTTCACTATTCGCACGAACTTTAGATGGGGCGTTTGAAAATTTGATAAAATTTCAAACTTTATTTTTATCTTTATCGAATAAACTCGGTAAATTTGAAAAATATTTACCTAATATTAATAATATTCGAATTTTGTAAGTTTTGAAACGCATTTTCAGGCGTAATTTAACGTATTGTTTATATAAAATTCGTAAAATGTTTAATTGATATCTAAAAAAGAGTATTTATTAAGAATAATGATATGTACATGTCAAAACTTTTGTGTTAGATTTCACTTTTGAACTTTTTTATGAGATGATGGATTGTATTAGACAATAATAAATTAATAGTAAATTTAAGATATCTTTCACAATATTTTCCTGTTGTTGATAATATTATTTATTATCAATACAAAAAAATCAAAAAAAGAATTCATGTACATAAAGATGTCCCACGTAAGCGGTAATGTACAGGATCTTCAAATAAGGCTACAAAGTCCTGTATCCCAGAAATTACTCAAAGGAAAATATTTTTCTATATACAGGCTGTTCCATAACGATGTACCATAATGACGTAATTCAAATTCTAAGTGCTACTTATCGTTAAAGTGTTTGATAGTAATCATCACTTTTCATAATAATGTTATATGATAATGATAAAAATGGGAGGTGATAGTTTGTTTTATATAATCTGGGGAGAATGCAGATGAGACAGGAAACTTACATCATGAAAGATATTCAAGAAAGCGACAACCTTTTAATGATATTTTTAGTAGAAACGTTTTAGTAGAATCACGAAAAAATTGTAAAAAATTTAGAAATAAGGAGGTTTTATTTTTGAAAATGAAGGAATGACTTGCACATCAAATTGAAGAATGAACCTTCCTCTTTACAATGATGTATAACTCGTTGTTTCAGTTTGAAATTCATTCCACTTAAGAAATACTAAAAGAAGATGTGTTTTTGATGTTTTACTAGAATCACGAAAAAAAAATGATAAAATTTGAAAGATTGTGAAGGTCTTATTTTGGAAAATGAAAAAATGGTTTATACATGAAATTGAAGGCCTTCCTCTTCCAAATGATATATAACGCGTTTTTTAGATTGAAATGGGTTCCACCTAAGAAATTTTAAGATATGATGTATTTTTGAGGTTTTAGTGAAATCGCGAAAAGAATAATAAAATTAAAAAAAAAGTAGAGGTCTTATTTTTGAAAATGAAGAAATGACGTGCATACCAAGTTGATGGTTAAACTTTCCTCTTTCAAATGATGTATAATTCATTGTTTCAATTTGAAACCGATTCCATCTAAGAACTATTAAAATATGATACATTTTTGACGTTTTAATAGAATTACGAAAAGTATGATAAAATTTGAAAAAATCGTGGAAGTCTTATTTTTGAAAATGAAAAAAATGACGTGCATACCAAATTGAAGGTTAAAACTTCCTCTTTCAAATAATGTATAATTCGTTGTTTCAATTTGAAACCGATTCTTTCCAAGAAATGTTACAAGATGACGTTTTAGTAGAATTACGAGAAGAATGATAAAATTTGAAAGATCGTGGAGAGCTTATTTTTATAAATGAAGAAATGACTTGCATATTAATTTGCAGATTGAACCTTCCTCTTTAAGATGATGTACTATGTAATGTTGAAAGATGTTGTGTTTTCGATGTTTTAGTAGAATCACGAAGAAAATGATGAAATTTGAAAGATTGTGGAGTTCTTATTTTAAAAAATAAAGAAATGGTTTACATTTGCAATTAAAGGTTAAACTTTCCGCTTTCAAATGATATATAAATCGTTGTTTCAGTTTGAAATGGGTCCAACGTAAGATGTTCTAAAATATGATGTATTTTTGAGGTTTTGGTAGAATCACGAAAAGAATGATAAAATTCCAAAAAAAATCGTGAAGGTTTTATTTTTGAAAATGAAGAAATGTCGTGCATACCAAATTGAAGGTTGAACCTTACTCTTTCAAATGATGTATAATTAATTGTTTTAGGTTGACACCGGTTCCATCTAAAATATGTTAAAGCATTATGTGTTTTCGATGTTCTAATAAAATCACGAAACAAATGATAGAATTTGAAGAAGATGACAGAGGGATGACTTGTTTTGAAAATGAAGAAATGATGTATACAATAAATTGAAGGTTGTACCTTTCTCTTTCAAATTGTGTATAACTCGTTGTTTCAATTTGAAATTAATTCCATCTAAGAAATATTAAAATATGATGTGTTTTTGATGTTTTAGTAAAATCGCGAAAAAAATAATAACATTTTAAAGTTTGTGGAGGTCTTATTTTTGAAAATGAAGAAATGCTTCGCATATGACATTAAAGGTTGAACCTTCCTCTTTTAAATGATGTGTAAGTCGTTATTTCAATTTCAAATCGATTCCATCTAAGAAATGCTTAAGGATGGTGTATTTTTGATGTTTTAGTAAAATCGCGAAAAATATGATAAAATTTGAAAAATCGTGGACGTCTTATTTTTAAAAATGAAGAAATGGTTTATAAATGAAATTGAAGGTTGAACCTTCCTCTTTCAGACGATGTATAACTTGTTGTTTCAGTTTGAAATTGATTCTAGCTAAGAAATGTTTAAGGATGACATATTTTCTCTGGAGGTCTTATTTTTGAAAATAAAGAAATGAATTATATCTGAAATTGAAGGTTTGAACCTTTAAATCTTCCGCTTTTAAATGATATATAACTCGTTGTTTCAGTTTGAAACTGATTCTATCCAAGAAATGTTTAAGGATGATATATTTTTTACGTTTTAGTAGAGTTACAAAAATTTTATAAAATTTGAAAGTTTCTGGAGGTCTTATCTTTGAAAATGAAGAAGTGAAATCTTCCGCTTTCAAATCCAGCCTAAGAAGTTTTAAAATGTGATGTATTTTTGAGGTTTTAGTAGAATCACGAAAAGAATGATAAAATTCGAAAAAATCGTAGGGGTTTTATTCTTGAAAATGAAGAAATGACGTGCATAGCAAATTGAAGGTTGAACCTTACTCTTTCAAATGATGTAGAACTAATTGTTTTAAGTTGACACCGATTCAATCTAAAATATGTTAAAGCATTATGTGTTTTTGATGTTTTAATGAAATCACAAAAAAAAATGATAGAGTTTGAAGAAGATTGGAAGAGAATTTAAAGAGATGGAGGGCTTATTTTGAAAATGTAGAAATGATATATACAAGAAATTGAAGGTTGTACATTCCTCTTTCAAATGATATACAACTCGTTGTTTCAGTTTGAAATGGATCCAACCTAAGAAGTTCTAAAATACGATGTATTTTTGAGGTTTCAGTAGAATCACGAAAAGAATAATAAAATTTTAAAAAATCGTGAAGGTTTTATTTTTGAAAATGAAGAAATGACGTGTTTGAACCTTACTCTTTCAAGTGATGTATAACTAATTGTTTTAAGTTGACACTGATTCCATCTAAGATAAGTTAAAGCATTATGTGTTTCTGATGTTCCAATAAAAACACGAAAAAAATGATAGAATTTGAAGAAGATGAGGGCTTTTTTGAAATTGAAGAAATGATGTATACAAGAAATTGAAAGTTGTATCTTTCTCTTTTAAATTGCATAAACTTGTTGTTTCAGTTTGACATTGATTCCACCTAAGAAATGTTGAAGAATGATGTGTTTTTGACGTTTTAATAGAATCACAAAAAAATTGATAAAATTTGAGAGATCCTAGATTTTTGAATTAGAGTCTTGAAATCGAAATGTTAAAAAGAGATTGTATTGGTCAGTCACAGGAGGTAACACCTCTGGGTTTTTTCTAGTGGGGAAGATTGAAAGATGTTATCTCTAAAAAGCCAATAAATTCAACACAGCAATTAGACGTTTTCCTACAATGGTTAGGCCCATTGAGCTTATCAATGTTACAAAAAGTGTAAAAACAGATGTAGACTGTGTAAAAAGCATTTCTTATCGACTGTGCATAACACAAACAAAGGGGTCGATTATTATTATTTTCTCTTATTTGAGGTATTTGTTGTCATATAATTATTATTGATTTATATTTTTTTGGATCGTCTTTTTTGATCGCAGTGTAGTTATAAATATAATCTCGCTTTTAAACAGAGGTATATAGCGATGAAGAAAACATTATTTTGAGACGATTTTTAATAAAATATTGCTTTGAGGGAAAGCTGATTTATTCCATTGAATTTTACGAAAAATTTCCTTTTAATTATTTTCACAGAAAGGAAGATATCTCAATAAGAAAGAACTTATGACGACTTTTCAAAATTGCATTTTTTTGAAAAACACCCTGTATGTCTGAAATCGTAAGAGATAATATGCAATTTTCACTATTAATTTTTTTTATAAAAATCAAACCTCAGGCACTGACATTATTTTTTTCTCTATTTGCTATAGAAACGCGGATTTCCCTTTAAAACAGTCCAATTTGACTTACCTGTACAATTGCCGCTTACGTGGGACAACTGTACATTAGTTTTAATTAATTTTGAAAGCTTCTCTACTTCTCCACCTATTTTTCTTCCTATTTTTGGAGGATGATATATATCATAACGATACACAATTCAACCCTTTAGAAATTATTCAAAAAATTGGGGACGATAACAATGTTTTTACATTTACTGAATCAACTTAATTGTTTAAACCAACAAACTTTTAACAGTAATATTTCCCTTATTATGCAACGTTTATTAAGACATTCCTATGTTAAGATCCTTCTTTTAAGATATTTTTTAAGCACTCCTTCAAAATAAAATTATAAGACCGTAAAAACTCTGTATAAGACAAAGAAATAAATAATTTTAAGCCAATAAAAGGTACAGTTTGATTATTCATTCTGAATCATCAAAACCTCGTTGATCATGGATCTCATTAAATTATCTCATTATATTATTTATTATTATTGAAATCCGAAAAAAAATAACGAAATTAATAAACTTTTGATCACTGGTTTTTCCGCTTAAAATGCGGAAACCAATAATTTCATAACACCTCAAAATCAAAAAGCAAGAATTTTTTACTACGTCATCAAATTTTCCGCAAAAAGCTACTGTTTTCTAACTTATGGTACAGCGAGTACCTGTATACAGCGAGTCAGATAAAGCAATCATTAAAGTCGCTTGATTAATTCGCGAGATGCCAGAATTTAAATCAAGCATTTCCACTAACTTCACTTAATCCCGATATTTTTAATGCCATAACTACAACATTTTTCTTTCAGATTTTGGCGAAGTGTGATCTACCAATATAAAGATCTTGGTGGTTCAGCTTACTTTAATTTAACTACAACTTCTAACAATGAATGTGTTAATTAAATAAAATAAAAAATATTTACCGTTGGGATGTTTATTGTATCAAAACAACTCGGCTCATTATTCCAAGAATCAATATACGCAATTAAATTATCCTTATCCTTTATGCTTTCGGGATCTTCAAGTTTTCCACAAAGACCCACAACCTTTAACAACACCATTTAAAATTAATCATTACAATCACAGAATTAATCATTTATTAATGCAAAAAATTAACTCAACTTACATTTTCAACACTTTCAGGATTAAATTTGAGATGATACCCTTCTTTGGTCCAAATAACTTGAATCCCAATTGCGTCCAAATCGACAATTTTCGTCGATTGAAAATCGATTCCTTTTGCGAAAGTAGCCGCATTTTTCTTTATTTCGATTTCAACGTTGTTGTTTTCGTCGTCGGTGTAAGACATGAATACTTCACCAGCCTAAGAAGAATTTTTAATTAAAATGATGTTATAGTTGTTGGATTAAAATTCACCTTTATGTTAATTGTGTACGGTTTTTTGTTAAATTCTCCATTAGCTAATATATACTCGCAACCACTATTAAATGATATTATGTTTCCATCAAAGTTTCGAATGCTATCACCGAAGATGCTGCATTTTTCAACGGCGTTAGGTTTTTTCGTACATTCCCATTTATTTGATTTGCAAATACTAGAAATATAAGAACGTTAATCATTATCATAATTCAAAAAGAATTACTTATTTATGTTTTCTTACCATTCTCCATTAATAATTTTTCGCTCGACTAAATCATCGTAGCTCTTTCCATTAAAGAAACAAGGACAATCTTTTGCTAACACGCAGCTTTTAGATTTAGTGTCCAATACGAAACCTTCTTCACATTCACATCCTTCTTCGCATTTATTATTAGTTGTATCATCTTGCGGTTTGTCCATATTCTAAAAAAAGGATATGTTATTAAAGGAAATTTCGTTTTTTTTATTTAAATTATTAACCTGGCATGTTAAAGAATTTGGCGATTTGCATGGTGTATACACTGAATTTTTGATATCTTTACATTTAGCTTTTAAATCGTCGATGGATTTGATGTCCTTAATGTTTGGATCATTTTTAGGTGATTCAATCCATTTTGCTTTTGTACATGTCCTATAAAAATTAAATTTAATTATCATTCTTCTAACAGTAGATAAATGCATTAAAAAACGCATCATTAAAAAAGATGATCAGATGGATTTGGCTGTAGTGGCAGAAGCATATTGATGGTTTTTGAAAGAAACGAAATTAATTTCCTTTTTTTTAATTCTCTCTTGCCACTGATCAAAAGATATAAGCTCAAGAGAAGTTAACTGAATATATCTCTGTTAGAAGATTCTCTAGACAATTTTATTCAAGTCTCTTCAGATAGTTCACTAGTACATAGTAATGCATTTTGTATTATGACTCTTTTGTGACCAAGGGTATAGTTCGACACATAAACGAGTAACCTCCATCAAGAATGCGCTTAAAATGTTTTCAGTCTAACTTTCATCCTATAAATGAACTCGTAATTGATGTCTGTAATCTCTGAAGCTAATTTCGGATTCTAAAAAATTTTCTGCCATCATTCGTATTACAGAACTTTGTTTTTGACAAAAACAAGGAAATTTGCTTTTATCTACTAACATACAAATTTCTTTACGAAATTTGGCCTATACTTATATTTCCGGATACCTAGGGGCTCCATACAAAATTTTTAATGCAGAACTCTCATACATAATAATGCGTCTAGAAGAATTGATCTGCTTCCAAAAGACTTGATTCTGCTTTTAACTACTTTAACACTGCTTCCAAACGCCTTGAAATGCTTTCAGAAGACTTAATACTGCATCTAGAAGACATAGGACTGCTTGTAGAACTGTTGCAAAATGTTGGCGTAAGTAGTCCACAAACTGATAATTAAAGTCTAAATACTGGTAGCAGGAGACGATTTTATTGCAAACGGCAAGAAACTATTAATAATATATAATTTTGTCCACAAAATATCAAATAGTGTTGGCAAAAAACAAAATCTCCATGTCGGAAGTTTAAAAACTACCAATTAAAGAAGACTGGATACTGCTTGAAAAAACGTAAACACTACTTCTAGCTGACATTATCATTGTAAGCGAACCATAAACACCAGATACGTGGATATTTTTCAATTAAGTTTTTTCAGCAATCAGGTCCTGTACGTATTTTCAAAAAGCAGCGCCTACGAAATGGAGGATGTTTTCAAAAAATCTTATCTTTGTATGTAAAATTGACAACATAAATTCAGTAGCTTCAAATCAAATTTGTTTTTTGATGTTCAGTTGGTTAAAAGTCTTTGGTACTTGCGCCGCTGATATAGCAACGACTTGTAGCTCTTGAATCAGCAGCTACGTTTTACACTTTTCTGTCGACCTTTGTCAATATGAAGAGATGATGAGACTCAGTTGCGATTAAAAATTTTCTGGAATTTTCGAGGTATTTCATCTCTCCAGTTGTGATATTGGTATTCTCGTACAGAAACGAAGTCAGGTGGGATGACAAAATCGTGGAAAAGAAGATGTTGGATAGTCCAATAGTACTCTTTTAGGGTCTTTGCCACAAGCTAATAGTACAGGTAAGGGTGCACAGATAAGGGTTTAACGGTAATAAAATCTTGATATTCCCGTGTAATGTTTAGAAGACTTACGATGCTTCAGAAGACTTGATACTGCTTGCAGATGACTTGATACAGCTTCCAGAAGACTTGAAATGTTTCCAGAAGTGTTATAATGGTTCCAGAAGACTTGAAATGTTTCCAGAAGAGTTGTAATGTTTCCAGAAGAGTTGTGATGTTTCCAGAACACTTGATACTGCTTCTAGAAGACTTGATTCCACAAGATTTGAGATACTTCAGGAAGATTTAATATTGCTTCGAGATGACTTGATACTGCTTCCAAAAGGTTTGATTTGTTTTCAGAAGACACTGGTATTGCTTCTGGATGATTTAATATTGCTTCAAGAAGCTTTGAAATATTTCCAAACAACTCGATACTGGTTCTGAAAGAATTAAAATGCTTCGAAAAGACTTGATACTACTTCTAAAAGACTTAAAATGCTTCCAGACGACATGAAATGCTTCCAACAGATTTGATACCGCTTCTAGATGACTTGACATTATTTCTAAATGACTTTACACTGCTTCTAAAAAACTTGAAAAGCTTGTAGTAGACTTGAATTGCTTTCAGAAGACTTGCACTATTTTCAAAATACTTGACACTGCCAGAAGAGTTCCGCTTCTAGTTGAAGAGTTGATATTGCTTCCAAATGCCCCTAAATATTCCCAATAGACTTCCAATGCTTCTAGAAGACTGAATTCTGCTTCTAGATGATTTGATATCCAAATCTCCTTCGAGTCTTCTGGAAGCAGCAGAAGGCTTGAAATGTTTCCAGAAGAATTGCAATGTTTCCAGAAGACTTGATACTGCTTCTAGAAGTTTTAATACTGCTTCCATAAGATTTGAAATACTTCAAAGAAATTTTATCTTCTAGATGTCTTGATACTGCTTTTAGAAGACTTGAAATGTTTCCAAAAGACTTCAACTACCTGAAAAAGACTTCAATTGCTTTCAGAAGGATAACGTAATTAAAAAGTAAACCTATGGAAGTATGGAAGAGATTTATTATCAAATTATTTTTTGGTGCTACCAGTTTGAGAATGTACTAATTCCTTCATCAGGCACGCTGTCAAAACAAAGAGGTTGGAACCTATCAATCCACACTTTATTATTGAAAAAGCAACCAAATGAAAACTGGACTGTAATGGAGATGAAATTAGTTTCTTGTCAATCTTCTAAAACTCTTCTCTTTAAAAAAATTATAAATCTCTTTTATCAAGAAGAATTAATATTCTCTTATAACATTAAATCTTTTCAAAATCTTAAAGACCTTGAAGAAATCTTTGACAATTTCAAATTAAATTACTTTCTGCATAAAAAAATCCTTAAGGAAATTAAAATTTATTTTCTCTCCACCTGGCAAGAAAGGTAAAGGTGGACTGTCGACTGGCGTCTATGGTTGGAGGTTTTGCGTATTGTTGACTAAACTGGCCCGTAACTAAAGCAGTAGATTTAAGTGTAGGTTTTTCCAATTTTATGAGGTTCACTTTTGGCTGTGTAGAATACTGTGTGTCGTTGACTGTTGCTACAGATGAAAAATTGAAAAATGCCTTTAAATCACGCAGAACTTGCACAGCAGTGACTTTGGTGAAACATGGTAACAGAACTCAATATGCTGATCGTATTTTTAACGTCATTAAAAATTTCGGCAGACCGGTATCTTCATCAGACAATCTATGCTAAGAAGAAGCCAAACCACATAACCACGAAGTGATCCATATATTGTAATGATCGTGATACAAAATCGGCAAACTACAACTGTTGAGATAAGAAATCGTTTGGAATAAGTGCGTCGGATAAACGTGAGAGAATACTGTGCATTCTCTCGGAGGAAATTTGAAGAAGTGGGAAGAAGTGCAGATCAGCACTTCTTGTTCTTAGACTAGCCGACATTGGGCTTATATTTTGCAGCAGGAAAGTGTTATACTTAGTGCAACTTCTCTGAAACACTACAATACCAGCTTAGATAGAAATTTGCTTCGAAGCATGTATGGTGGTTTGTTTTATCAACAAAATATGTTCTAATCAAGAACATATTTTGGTTGAAGACGAGGCTTACTTCGGTCTATTTATTAGTGACAACTTCTTGATCATGCACTATCCTATAAATATACGCTCCTATATAACTCGCAGAGTGTTGCAATATGTAAAAGTAACATGATATCAATATATCAGCAGAATGTAATGAAATACGAAGGATATGCTTGGGAGACGAATTAGACCTATACAAACGCTAGATTTTCTCCGAATAGCGCTAGATTAAAAAATCTTAATTTAATCTTAATTAAAAAAGCGAAAACATTAATGGGGATGTTTTCCAGAAAGTTCAAAACATCTCTAAGATACTTAACCGAAAAAAAAGAATCAAGAAAAATTACTTGTGATGTTGCTTGAAAATATTAACAAATAGAAAAATGGTATTGGTATACGTTAGACATATTTTGAATAACAAGAATTATTAGCAAGCACATTAATGAGGATGTTTTCCAGAAAGTTCAAAATATTTAGAATATGGAAAAGTTGTTTGGTGTCAATGAAAAGAGTGGTTATTGACCAATACAGCTCTAAGATACCTAACCGATAAGAAAGAATTACCAAAAATTGATTTTGATTTTGTTTGGAAGCAGCAAAAATATAGAAAAAAGTTGTTGGCGTATCGATACAGCCTAAATCTGTTGAAAACGCCTTATAAGTACTTAGTAAAAGGAATTATTAGTAAAAACATTAACATAGATGATTTCCAGAAAGTTCAAAGTGTTTAGTATATGAACAAAAGTTGATTGGTGTCAATCAAAATAGCAACAATCGACCAAAATAATCAGTCCAACGACCAGAATCTCCAAAATGATATTCATAACATGATTCCATTTTGTTTGATTTACTGTAGCAGTTTAATAAAATTTCATGAACATGACCTGCTTTCATTTCTAATGACGCCATCAAACAATGAACAAATACCGAACAGCAATAAAAAATTAACAAAACATAGAAATCATTAGAACAGACAAGATTACAAGCTTCTTATATTTAAAATTAAATTTGTATGTTAAGAAGCTTCAAAGTATAGGAAGAAAACACTCATTACTGTTATTCATTATTGGTGAAATTCAAGAGAGACCGACAAAAATATTGATCTTATTCAAATCATTGTTTTAGGTGATGCGTTTTTTATGCCATTTTTTTCATCAATCAAAATTAATTACTTAATAAATTTATCATCAACAACTTTGAATCCTTTCGGAAAATATTTCCCATTCAATTTACATTTACAGTCCTCTATATCGACACATTTATTATTTTCATCTAAAGTTTTTCCCTCTGGACAACCACAACCCTCCAAACATTGTTTTTGGCATGTTGGATTTAACCCAATATAATCACAACTGCTCTCGCAAGGATTTAGACAATAATTATAAACCAATCCTGCAGGACACTTTATTTCGCAAACGGGAACTTGTTGTCTCCACCGATTTGATTTATTTAAACAACGACCAGCGTGAGATGCTATAATTTCGCATGCGCATTTATCCCCCTAAAAACTCGAATGAAATAATTTTATTAGATTAAATTTTAAAACTTACCAAATCTTCCGCGTGGCAACAATCGTAAACGCATGAATCGAATGATTCTTTTGAATTGTATTCTTTGCATCCGGAAAATAAGTTTCCGTTAAGGATGGAACAAGCGTTTTCTGCAACTCGTTTATGGGCGGGATTATTTTCGCACGGATCTGGAATGGGATCTGTGTTTTCTTCTTCGCAACTTCCTTCAACTTTCCATGAATGTCCGAATTTGTTTGGATCGTTAACTATGTCTCCGTTTGGTAATGCGAAGTCGTCGTTTGGATTTTTATTAAAGTTGCCCATTAAGCCCTAAATAAAAAAATTATTGATTTGTTTTCAAAAAATTCTTTTTTTTTTCTCAGTGTACCTGTAAATAACCTCGTAATGTAGTTGGTGCGCGAATTTTAGCATGAGTTTGACCATCCCAATGAACTTGGAGGTAATTAGGTAACTCAACTAAAATAATTAATAATTTAATAATAAAGTAATTTTAATTTTTAATACTTACCAATTATTTTTGATCCGGTTGGTTTACTAACAGTTATATTTCCTTCTTTATGTGGGAATCTCGTCAAACGTTTGTTATTAAAAGTTACCACCAAATTCGGTTTTAACGAAACTACGTTATCCCCATGATGTACTTCCACTATTTTTGTCCAAGATGGAAGAGCAGATTGGAAATTTTTCTATAAATGAGACAAAAATTTCTTTTTCTTCTTACCTCGTTTCAATTTAATAAAGGTTTTATAACATACCACAAATTGTCCGTTTTCCCAAACGTAATGGTCGGCCGTTATAAAGAAGTCGAGTCCTTTCACTAAATAATAAACACATTTTCCCATAAAATCGTAACGTCTCCCATCAAATGTGGTGTAATGGGGATCTCCCATAACGTCTGCATCAACAAAACATATGTCCTACAAAATTTATGTAATTATTTATTGTTAAGGGACTTTTAAGTACTGCTAAATTGGGGGAAAATGTTAAATGCTAATGCTGGGACATCATCTCATAAATCATTGATTTTATCGAAAAAAATTGAGATAAAATTTTCTTGATATAAAGGAGCTTACTTTAATAGGGTTTACTTGGTTATTCATTATGTATTTTGGGTTCGTAATGATCAATTTTTTTTCAAGATTTCGTTCTATCAATTTGGAATGCACACTCCCATACAGCTCGCATGGTGTTGCAATACCTAGAATGTTTGGTATCAGCAAAATGAAATGGCCTACAAGTTTTAAACCCCATAAAACATACGAAGAATATGCTAAGGAGAATAATTAGAGCTACTATATAAATGTGAGATTATCTCTCAATAGCCCTAGAAAAAAGTCTTATAAGTTCTTAATAACAGGAATTATTAGCCAAAGCTTTAATGGGGATGTTTTTCAAGAGGAACTAATTTTATCTGGAACTTCGTCCAAGTTTTTAAGATATTCCGTAACAATGCAAAATGTAACCAGGGAATATTGTAGTTAATATCAAGTACGTTGGAAATATTAAGACGGCCATTACAGATGGCAGTTGTTTCAGGATCCATTTGTCAAAATATCCCTTAGCCATATATTTGCTCGTTAGTTACGCATAACAAATAAAAAACATATTACTTTTTGAAATATTGGTGTCTTCACAAACGTGATTTATGAATCGGAATAAATGAATCTACATTTATAACAGTTTGACAGATATGGCTATCAAAACAACTGCCACTTCTTATGGCGGCCTACTTGATATTGCCAGAGTACTTAATTTCGATGTTCCCTAGCTGCACTTATATTTCCATTATACGTAATATTCGTGGAATAAAAAATGGTTCAACCAAAACCTATGTATTTTACCATGAGGAATATAATAGTGGTGAAAAAGATAGTGTGAACCAGTTTAGCTTAGGTCGAATCGGTTCATCCTAGATGAATATACAAACAAAAACCAAAAAAAAACAGTAAATGCTCTGCATAGAATAATAAACTCATTTTACGATCCCAATGTCGTATACGCTCAAATTTTGTATGGATGCAGGATGTGGTCAGAAGTTTTTGAAACCAAAAGCTTGGCGGACAAGCTCGGTAGGATACACAAAAAAATTACCTTCAGAGGCACTTCTTGTAATGGCAGGGACCGTTGATGACCAAACGAAGAATTGCAGACTCGGCTTCTAAAGACGAGGTCATGGAACGAGTGATGAAAGGATGGGAAGCAGATTGATCGAGAGATACTGGCAAAGCAGGCTGGGCAAAGAAAGTCATACTAAAATTAACACCGTGGATGAACAACAGTTCAGTATAAATACAAGAGGATGAGATGTGTGAGTACTGCGAAGATATGGTGGACGACGTGGCACATACCTTTCTTGAGTGTCCGAGATATGTGCGTGTAGGTGTCTATATATAATAATAATAATAATAATAATAACTTTATTGTGCTTACAAAATCCTAAGATTTTTTTACACTTATCGGTGGTTTTACAATATAATGAATTACACAGCAAATACAATACACTTAAATAGCGCACCTAACATCCAAAAATTAAGCGGCAACCGATTGAACAACTGTTGGGACAAGACTTCCGATCCCCGTTGTGACACTTTCAAACGACAACGTTTCGGCCTGAGGTTATGCCTACCCCTAGTTCCGTATTTAGGCATCATAGATTGGACTTGATATACTGACTTATTTTTGTTAGCATACAGTATCGATTCCAATATAAACTCGGAAGGAATCGTAAGAATATTAAATCTAGTAAATAGATATCGGCAGTCATCTCGATATCTCACGTTGCCAAGGATGCGTATGGCACGTCGCTGAAGTTTAAAGATATGCACACTAGAAGGGGTATTTCCCCACACTAAAATGCAGTAGGTAGCCAGTGAATGAACAAGCGCATGGTACGCCATCTTGGCTACATCCAGCGACAAAGTACTCATCAAACGTCTTAATGCATAAATATTACGACTTATTTTTCCCCCAATGAAAGCGGCATGTTCCTCAAATTTTAAATTAGGTGGTGTAACGTATACCCCCAGGAATTTTGTGCCGTTATGGGTTAGAACATTTGAGTTCCGAAGACTAAAGGTCATTTTAACTGTTTTTAATTCGTTTAGTGACAATTCGTTAGAAACAGTCCAACTACGTCTATCGAGTACAATATCCGATAGATCAAACACATCATCAATATTGCGGCCCCTAATTAACAGGGTGATCTGCATAAAGATAGCAGTTCACTCTGTTACCGATGTAAAATGGAAAATCATTAAAAAAGAGCAAGAACAGTAGTGGACCCAGGATTGAGCCCTGTGGGACGCCTCGTTCTACCGGTAAAGTATCAGACATCATGTAATAGATATGATTTAATGAGTGCAAGACTACGGTGATCAAAATTGTAAATGTGATCAAGTTTATGCAGTAAAATAGACCACACAAATATGACCACACAATGCTCCCCCCTCGAAGGTATTTAAACAAGTGTTTACAAACTTTACTACTGCATCTTTCGTCCCAAAACCTTTACGGAAACCAAATTGGTTCATGTACAACATGTTGTTACGCTCTACATAATCATATATGCGGTTGTACAAGGCGCGTTCAAAAATCTTTGAGAAGGTAGGCAGTATGCTAATTGGGCGATAACAGTCAACATCCATAGAATCACCTCCCTTGAATACAGGTACAACAGATGCACATTTCAAAAAATCCGGAAATTGAGACAAGGAAAAAGCAGAATTTACCAGCTCAGTTAAGGGGGACACATACAAGCTGATGTTCTTTTTGACAAAATTAGATGAAATACCATATACATCCTTAGAATTACTATTTTTCAAGCCTTTAAGTAGTTGACGCATTTCGATGTATGACATGTCAGTCAGAGTAAAGTTAGCCTTTGAATATGGTGTTATATAGCACATATTCAATGGCGTATCATCCGGAGTTGGCAATGAATTAAGTATGTTTACAGGTAACTCCACAAAATGTTTATTCAATACATTAGGATCGAGATCAACAGACGGTTTTACTGGACGATTGATATTGACATTTATCATTTCCCAGCTAGCCATTGATTTATTATTAGAATTCTGAATATATTGTTCGGCCGAACGTTTTTTGGAGGCTGATAACGCAGTTCTATATTCTAATCTAATTCTCCGTTTTAGAGTCAGCAAGTCAGGAGTCTTACGCTTTTTTTAGAGCTCCGAGATAAACTGAAAATTCAGTCTAATTTTTCTCAGGGAATCATTAAACCAGACGATATTATTATCATTAGTTCTAACTGTACATTGTCGTTCAGGATAATTAGTAGTGAAGCATTTAAGAAAACAATTGTGAAAAAGTTTGAATTTATCATTGGCATCCAATGAACTATCATCCAAGAATGCCCAGTTGCAATTAGAGAATCTATTAAAAAATTTCATACTGCCAATAGTAGTAATTGGTCGCGTTACCCTACAAGTGTGTTTTATGCGGTTTCTAGGGTGAATAGGCAGAACGATACTTTGGGCATAATGGTCAGATAAGTATGTGTCACAGTTTTCTGGTCTCAGAGATTGAGAGAAAAGTTAATAAATATGTTATCTAGACAGTTGTTCATCCTGGTTGCCCCGTTTATTGTTTTTATAAAGCCATAGGAACTAAACAGGTTACATAATGTAATCGCAGCATCGTCAGATGTGCCAAATTTGACGTTAAAGTCACCGCAAACAACAATTTGATTGAAGTTACTTAATCTATGCAATGTCTCAGAAATCAGCGAGCAAAACAAATTGAAATCTCCTGATGGAGATCTGTACAAACAGACAATCACAACATCAACAGACTTACAACACAGCGCTGACAGCTCGCAATGCATCTCCACGGACAATTCATTTACATATTTCAAAATACAACATTGAAGATCACTTCTACTTAAAATTAAAACCCCACCACGTATACGCTCAGAGCGTGCAAATGAAGTAGTTAACGACCACTTTCCAAGTTTTCCAAAATGACTCAGTTCATCTTTACAAAGCCAGTGCTCACTAATATAAATAAAATCGCATTGGGACATATTATCACATAGATAGGCTTCGATTTCATCTACCTTATTACGAGCACCCTGTACATCGAGATGGAAAACTTTAATAAAATGTAGACTACTCTGAGGCCGAGGGGGTTGCCTGTTAGCGTTGACTAAACTTTTGCTAAAAACACTTAGATTGACTAATGGCGTCAATCACAATCAAGTTTGGATTATGAACCTCCGATCGAATATCTGTGAAATATCCATAATCAGTTATTATACCATGTAAATAATTACAGACTATTCTTTTGTGTGTTTGACATATGAATACTCTTACTAGCATATGAATTTTCATCGAAAAGATAATTTACGTCAACACAGGAGATGTTATTACTACCAGCGAATACTTTACTATTACAATACCTAAATAATTGCTTATTCAAACTATAAATGCTATCATTAAAGCGATTTAACCTACTCGTCTTAAAATATGGGACAGTAAGTAGTATTAAATTGGTGTGTAATAATTGGTCAAAAATTTTTTTTAAATTACTAACAGATATGTTTTTATTTTGAAGGATGTCATTTGTACCACCCAGAATAACAACAAAATCATGGAGTGTAAAATCCTTTGCTAACTTGTCAGCATCCTTTAAAATATCAGAAAAACACGCATTCGGTTTAAAAGTAGATAAAATGTTACAACTATGATCAAAACGCGCACTCAGCCTACCAGACATGCCCCTTGCTTGACTGTCACCAAGAAGGAGGACCCTCGGACGATTTAAAATCGGCTTCTTGGTTATTGAGTGCTCCCTGGTTGTCACTTGAGGTCTTACATTTACCTTGCAAACAGGTACAGAAGGTTGTGGAGTGATGATAGCAATACTTTCCTTTTCACGACTAAGATCAATTGTGTCATTGATTACCTGGATTGATTTTGATTTTTAGCTGCTTTTGAAACCTTCGTGCTACATGGCGTTTTGTTTTGTTTTATGCAATTCTTGGGTGTTTCAGTAAAAACATAGATATTGCTAGTTTTAAGACATTTCTGCGTCTTAGTTAATCTCACTGCTAATGATTGGACCATAGCCTCCAAACGATCGATTTTTTGAAGCAGTCTAAATACTAACTTATTCTTAGGCCTTTTGTTATTACACTTCACTTGGATTACTGTATCGGTAGAACTATTGGATGAATTGTCGAGGTAGTTGTCCAACACGGAGTCGTTGCATACACTGCCAATAGCTGTTTCTAATTTAAGTTTCAACTGGACTTTATTTCCAGGGTCGTCAATTCCAAGATTATTAAGAACATTCTTTATTTCAAATAATTTCATAGTGTTTATGTTTTGTTTAATTTTGTCGATATTTACATCCATTCTGGGGTAATGCGCTCAAACACGACTCGCAAAAACAGAAAAACAAGAAAGTCGACTCAGAGAAAGAGACACGATTTTCACCCGTATGCGGAATGACAATACGGCACGCTATATTTCATTTAACACTATTTACTAGTTCAAAAGTATAACAAAGTTACTCACTATAACAATTTGACTGCTACTGAATATTAAAATCCATTGAACAAGTTTTTAATGATGTCACTCATAGATATTATCACGGAATATAGAGTTTCTCAGGAGCGATTACAACACACGTGTATGCCGACACGACTTTCGTAAAACCCCATGATATAGATGTATATAGATTATTTATTTATTTATTGATGTAGTTCTGGCTGTAAGCATAACGGGTAACAGATGGTGATACTCAGAGAAGGTGGAGAAGAATAGGAGAGGGGCACTATCCAGCCCCTCATCCTGGTATGTAAAAAAGAAAGAAATAATTAAAAGCATAAACGATATTATGTTTTATGACCAACACCAATGGCGAGAATTGGCAAATAGCACCTTGGGGAAAAAATTAAAGGATTAGGAGAGGAGCACTATCCAGCTCCTCTCCTAGGTACGTGAAAAATATAAAAATAATAATTAAACGTTAAAACGATTGTCTGTTACATAAGTAAATCCGAAGAGGGGATCCACGAAAAGGGCTTTAAAAGTCTGAAGAAAACTCGACAGTGTGATTACGGAGAAGACGAAGAAAGAGGTTTTTAGTGGTACGGGGCTGTTGGCCCTAACCCCACACTATCGAACTGCCCAATATCCCACGCCAGATATCTGCTAGCAGATTTTCTCCGACCTTGTTAAAAAAAGTTAGAATTTACATGCTTTGGGATAAACTGGGAATCCCCGAATCATCTCTGGTTCGACCTTCTTTCAACTGATATACTATATGATGTAATTGACACAGTTCATGTAGCTGTGGATGTTAGCCGAAGCATAAAAATATGCCAATATCTCAAAAGAAATGATAGGCCTCTATTTATCAATATATGATGTTTGTCAACAATAGAAGACCAAATAAATAGAGGGTTAGTTTCAAAGCCAATTCTTCATTTGAAAATGAATAGCAGACTTCAAGTCGGTTTGATTGATTTCCAAACACAACCTGACCGGGATTTTAAATTCGTTCTGATTATCAACACCATCTCACAAAATTTGTTCACCTTCGTACACTAACATCAAAGAGGACATATCATTTGAATGAAATATTGGTAACTGTAGGGGCGCCGTGCATTCTTCATTCTGATAATGGCATATAATTTATCAATAATGTTACAAGTGAACTCGCAAATCTTTGGTCAGAACTGAAAATTGTGAAAACTGTGGACAGAACTGAAAACCAAGGCACAGTCAAAATTAGGGTTTTGTTGAAGGTGCCATCCAAGACATTAAAAACAAGAAGATAACAGCAATTCTGAACACTAAGAAGATAGTGATTATGATAACATTGTTAAAATTGACTGCAAGCGACTGATGAGGGTTTTTACAAAATTGACACTAAACATTCATTAAAATTTTTCAACATTTTCTGTACTAAAATTTCAAAAAGTACGTGTTTTAACTTCTTTTTTATATTTTTAAAACTGGCTTCGACGTCTGCATTCAGAAGATTTTAGATTAACCAGAATATTGAAATATCTTTAACGACTGCAGCCACAAAACATTCTCATGGATCAGGCTAGCTAAGATGCAGCTGCATGAAAAACTGTACAACAAGCAAATACAATTGTAAGAAAAAAAGTACTCTGCACAAAATTGCTAGTACTTTGTTTTTACCACCAGAAGCTACTAAAGTAAACCTTGAAAAAATCGGTAATTTGGCAAAGTACAGATAAAATGATTTCTGTGGATGAATATGAGTTAATCTTGTGATACAAACTACGAGAAATTAGTTCAGAATAGGACGATAAACCAATTCGATCTAGGCTAAACTGGTTTATACTATACGTAACAGGATGAGCGAGTTTGGCGTAGGTTATTCAGATTCATTTTATCGTGTGTAGGGAGAATTGGTTTGACCTAGATGAAATTAATTCAAAATATAATGATAGCTATATAAAGTGAAAGTTTTATGTGAAACCTTTTTCAATAACATTGATGGTTTTTGTGTTATAAGGTCGTATCAATTTACATGACTCACTAAATCATGTACAGGCTGTTTTTATAAATCGTGGGATAATTTGTGATTAAAACAAATACTAGAGTAAAAATGATGATAATTCACGTAAACATTTTTGGTCTAGACCTAAAAATGGGCAAGAATTACACTTTCATAGTTAAGAAGCTTTTAAAAATTTTCAATATGATTAACCATAAGGAAGATAGAAGTTAGCATTTAGTGCAATGTAGTCATAAGAAATATAATTATGGCAATACGGGATCAATGATGTACAGGGTGTTTGATATGGATAAAGATACTGTTCATGTATCACTCTTATCTCAAGACTTAGTAGCCCTATTTGTAGCTGGATCTGTCACGAAATCTAACATATTTTGTTATTTTTTTCTAATGTGGGTCCACAAAGTAGCTTCAAATTCCCGTTATGTCAGTTTAATGACATAATAGTTAATAATATAACAATTAATGTCAGTTTCTTGACTAAAACTATAATTATTTGCCATTTTTAAGTAATTATTAGCCACCAACATATGTTTGGTAATAATTTAACAATGGTTTAACTACTTTTTTATCAATTTGGTTTCAAGGTACTTATGATTCATGCAAAATTTTCAAAAACGATGTTCTACCTCCTAACGATTAACTCGAAAACAAAACGTTTAAACAAAAAATGCAGGAGTAAAAGTTTATGAGGTAATGAATCTTTTTTAAGAAAATACCATTTGAGACCAGCCGTTATATCATTGATCTCGTGATGCCATAATTTCGAAAGCGATCTTAAACGATTTCTTATGATAACGTTACACTGTTTATTTATGATAATATGACTTTTGTTTGAAAATTTGTTTTATTTAATGAACAATACTCATAATAGATTTTCAAAGTGTTACCAAATCAAATTTTCATATTTTTGTACTACCCTCAATATTGCCACATTAAAATGCAAAAATATTAGAGAGAAATATTGTTAAGATTACAATTTGCTATAATATTTGTTCTAAAAGAATCTTCCTCTTTAAAATTATGTATAACTCTTTCAACTTCTAATGATGTTTTACTAGAAAGACAAAAATAATGATAAAATTTGATAGATCGTGGATGTCTTATTTTTGAAAATAAAGAAATGACTTATATACCAAATTGAAGGCTGTCTGTGAAACCTTCATCTTTAAAATGATGTATAACTCGTTGTTTCAATTTGAAATTGATTCCGCCTAAGAAACGTTAAAGGATAATATATGGATATCATGAAGGTCTTATTTTTGAAAATGAGGAAATAACTTGCATATCGAATTGTCTTGCTCTTTAAAATCATGTATAACTTATTGTTTCAACTTGAAATCGATTCCACCTAAAAAATGTTAAAGGATGATGTGATTTTGATGATTTAGTGAAAGAAATGGTTTATACGTCAGTCTAAAAGCTGAACCTTCTCCTCTCAAATGATGTATAACTATTTGTTTCCATTTAAAATCGATTCAACCTAAGAAATGTAAAAGGTGATGTGTTGTTGAAAGTGACTTGCATCCCAAATTAAAGAATGAACCTTTTTTTTTTAAATGATGTGCACCTCATTGTTTTAATTTGAAATCGATTCCACCTAAGAAATGTTAAAGAATGTTTTTGACATTTTAGTAGAATCGCGGAAAAAATGATAAAATTTGAAAAGTTGTGGATGTCTTATTTTTGAAAACGAAGAACTAATACACACTTAAGTCACGTTAAAGGATGATGTGTTTTTGACGTTTTTGTAGAGTCAAGATAAAAATGATGTAACTTGAAATATCGTGGAGATTTTATTTTTGAAAAAGAAGAAATGACTTGTGTATCAAGTTGAAGGTGATGTATCCTCCTCTTTCAAATGATGTAAAACTCGTTTTAATTTGAAATCGATTCCACCTAAGGAATGTTAAATGGTGATTTGTTTTTGACTTTTTGGTAAATCCACAAAAAAATCGATAAAAATTGGAAAATCGTGAAGGACTTACTTTTGAAAATGAAGAAATAGCTTGCATATCAAATTGAAACTTGAATCTTCCTATTTAATGATGTATAACTCGTATCAATTTAGTATTTAGTTTTAGTATCAGTTTATTTATTTTCTTTTAGTAGAATGAGAAACAAATAATTAAATTTGAAAAGATCGGTGCGGTCTTATTTTTAAAAATGAGAAATGGCTTGTGTATCAAGTTGAACTTTCAAATGTTAAAAGGTGTTGTATTTTTGATGTTCTAGTAGAATCACGAAAAGGAAATGATAAAATTTAGAAGATCGTGGAGGTCTTATTTTTGGAAATGAAGAAATGGTTTATACATCAAGTTGAAAGTTGAACTTTCCTCTTTCAAATAATATATAACTCATTGTTTCAATTTGAAATCGATCCCATCTAAGAGATGTTAAAATGTGATGTATCTTTGATGTTCTAGTAGAATCACGAAAAAGAAATGATAAAGTTTGAAAGATCGTGGAGATCTTGTTTTTGAAAATGAAGAAATGGCTTATACATCAAGTTGAAAGATGAACCTTCCTTTTTCTAATAATGTATAACTCATTATTTCAATTTAAAATCGATTTCATCTAAGAAATGTTAAAAGGTGATGTATTTTTGATGTTCTCGTAAAATGACGAAAAAAATAATTAAATTTGAAAACGATCGGTGCGATCTTATTGTTAAAAACGAAGAAATGTCTCGTACATCAAGTTGAAGGTTAAATCTTCCTCTTTCAAATGATGTATAACTCATTGTTTCAATTTGAAATCGATTCCATCTAAGAGATGTTAAAATGTGATGTATCTTTGATGTTCTAGTAGAATCACGAAAAAGAAATGATAAAATTTGATAGATCGTGGAGGCCTTATTTTTGAAAATCAAGAAATGGCTTATACATCAAGTTAAAAGTTGAACTTTCTTCTTTCAAGTAATATATAACTCATTGTTTCAATTTGAAATCGATTCCATCTAAGAGATGTTAAAATGTGATGTATCTTTGATGTTCTAGTAGAATCACGAAAAAGAAATGATAAAATTTGATAGATCGTGGAGGCCTTATTTTTGAAAATCAAGAAATGGCTTATACATCAAGTTAAAAGTTGAACTTTCCTCTTTCAAGTAATATATAACTCATTGTTTCAATTTGAAATCGATTCCATCTAAGAGATGTTAAAATGTGATGTATCTTTGATGTTCTAGTAGAATCACGAAAAAGAAATGATAAAGTTTGAAAGATCGTGGAGATCTTGTTTTTGAAAATGAAGAAATAGCTTATACATCAAGTTGAAAGTTGAATTTTCCTCTTTCAAGTAATATATAACTCATTGTTTCAATTTGAAATCGATTCCATCTAAGATATGTTAAAATGTGATGTATCTTTGATGCTCTAGTAGAATCACGAAAAAGAAATGATAAAATTTGATAGATCGTGCAGGTCTTATTTTTGAAAATGAACAAATGGCTTATACATCAAGTTGAAAGTTGAACCTTCCTCTTTCAAACAATGTATAACTCATTGTTTCAATTTAAAATCGATTCCATCTAAGAAATGTTAAAAGGTGAAGTATTTTTGATGTTTTCGTAAAATGACGAAAAAAATAATTAAATTTGAAAAAGATGGGTGCGATCTTATTGTTGAAACGAAGAAATGGCCCGTACATCAAGTTGAAGGTTGAATCTTCCTCTTTCAAATGATGTATAACTCATTATTGCAATTTGAAATCGATTCCATCTAAAAGATGTTAAAATGTGATGTATCTTTGATGTTCTAGTAGAATCACGAAAAAAAAATGATAAAATTTGAAAGATCGTGGAGGTCTTATTTTTGAAAATGAAGAAATGGCTTGTACATCAAGTTGAAAGTTGAACCTTCATCTTTCAAGTAATATATCACTCATTGTTTCAATTTGAAATCGATTCCACCTAAGAAATGTTAAAAGATGATTAGTTTTTGACGTTTTAGTAGAATTACGAAAATAATGAGAATATTTGATCGTGGAGGTCTTATTTTTGAAAATGAAGAAATGACTTTTATATCAAATTAAATGTTGAACCTTCAAATGATATATAACTCGTTGTTTCAATTTGAAATCGATTCCATCTAAGAAATGCTAAGTGAAGATATGTTTTTGACGTTTCAGTAGAATCACGAAAAAACATTAAAATTTAAAAGATCGTGGAGGGTTTATTTTTGAAAATGAAGAAAGGATTTGAATACCAAATTGAAGGTTGAAGCTTCGTCTTTAGAATGATGTATAAATTATTATTTCAATTTGAAATGCATTTCACTGAAGAGATATTAATGAATGATGTGTTTTGTTTTACACAATCTGGGGAGAATGCAGATGAGGAATCACGAAAAAAATGTAAAAATTTGAGAGATAAGGAGGTCTTATTTTTGAAAATGAAGAAATAATTTGCACATCAAATTGAAGAATGAACCTTCCTCTTTAAAATGATGTATAACTTGTTGTTTCAGTTTGAAATTCATTCCACTTTCACAAATATTAAAAGAAGATGTGTTTTTGATGTTTTAATAAAATCACGAAAAAAAATTATAAAATTTGAAAGATTGTGAAGAAGGTCTTAGTTTGGAAAATAAAGAAATGTTTTATACATGAAATTGAAGGCTAAACCTTCCTCTTTCAGATGATATATAACACGTTTTTTAGTTTGAAATGGGTTCCACGTAAGAAATTTTAAAATATGATGTAATTTTGAGCTTTTAGTAAAATCACGAAAAGAATGATAAAATTAAAAAAAAGTGGAGGTCTTATTTTTGAAAAAGAAATGACGAAAATACCAAATGGAAGGTTGAATCTTCGTCTCTCAAATGATGTATAACTCTTTGTTTCTATTTGAAACCGATTCCTTCCAAGAAATGTTAAAAGATGACGTTTTAGTAGAATCACGAAAAGAATGATAAAATTTGAAAGACCGTGAAGTGCTTATTTTTAAAAATGAAGAAATGATTTGCGGATTGAACCTTCCTCTTTAAGATGATGTACAACTCATAGTTTCAATATGATATCGCTTCCACCGAAAAAATGTTGAAGGATGTGTTTTTGATGTTTTAGTAGAATCACGAAAAAAATGATAAAACTCCATCTATAAAATGTTAAAGGGTAATGTGTTTTTAACATTAAAATATAATCACGAAAAAATGAAAAAAAATTTAAAAGATCGTCTAGATCTTATATTTAAAAATGAAGAAATACCTTGCATACCGAACTTAAGTTGGGACCTTCATCTTTAAATTGATATGTAATTTGTTGTTTCAATTTGAAATCGATTACCCAGACAATGTTGTTAATAGTTTTAACTGAGTTAGTGTTACCATTTTGAGTTCCAGCATACAGCAAACTTTGTTTTTGAGAGTATAATATATTTAGCATATTTTGTATTTTTTCGGATTTTTTTTTCGTCGTTTCAGTCCAAAAGTGTAAAAGGAAAACAAAACTCTTTAAAATCCGTTCAAAACTATTGTTTATCGAAGGAGAATTGAAGCAGTATCACTAAATTTACTCACCGTAGTACAATCCCATCCATCACTACCTTTACATATACACGTATTACAATCTTGAAGCGACTTGCCCCCAGGAGGATAATCAACATTTTCATATCGACACGGACAATCATTAGCAGCAATGCACTTTTGGTTTGATAAGAACAAATTCAACGGACACCTACACCCTTCAATGCAAGATTTATCGTCCTCGTCCTCAATAACTTCCCCACAAGCTTTTTGTCGACGCCCACACTCCACGTAAACTTGGTTTGGAACTTTACACTTTTTCTCTAAGAAACAATTACTCGTTCAAATTAAATTTTAAAACTCCAACCAATATTTACCGCAAAAGTTTTTCTCTCTCCACGAAATTGCTGCTCCGGTTCTCGCCTCGCAGTGTTTGATAAAACTATCGAATAGCTCGCACATACACATATCTCCTTTTTTATTTTTGCATCGACAATACACCGCTTGGCATTCTGATAAAAATGAGTCGACGTTTAAAGCTTTTAAGCATTTGTTGTATTTTTTGTTTCTTAATAAGGTGCGGCAATATTGTAATGATTTTGCTCTTTCTTGTACGGATGAGCATTTTCCTGAGTCTTCATCTTTGCATTTATCGGTTAATTTAAATAGTTCTCGAAGGGTTGGGGTGCTTTCTACGCAATCTTTAGAGCAAATTCCTGATAAAGCATAATCTTTGGCTTTATTTAATTGGATCACAACCGAATCCTAAAAAATTATTTTTATTAAATTTTTTTTATGATTATATTTAATTTAATACCTGTCCATTCCATTTTACGATTAACCCCAATTTTTCAAATTTCGCAGTTGCATATACCCCAGCTTTTGAGACATCTATTTTATTTACACTAACTGGTAATTTATAAACTTTATTTGGAGTTGCAAAAACGAGTTGCTTCGTTCCTAAAATCCAAAAAAATTTGATTAAATTTAATCTTTTTAATATTTTTTTTTAATTAAGAAGTACCTGTAAGTTTTAGCTCGTATTTTTTCGCCCCCACAACAATTTCAATCTTGTTATTATCGAAATTAATCGAAGTTTGTTCCCCATCGTCGTTTTCATAAGTTAATAAAATATACATACAATCGGATTTAAAACTAAAAAAAAAATAATTAATTAATTTTTAATATAAAATTAGATTAATCGATTTAACCTGTAAAATTCGCCTTGGACCGTCTTAACGCTGTAATCTTTGATGTTTTTCGAAACAACACAATTTACAAATTCCTAATAAATAAAAGAAAATTAAATCGAATAAAATTTGATTATAATTAAATTGCTTACATCATCGGGGATTTCACCTAAAAAATTAAACGAAAAAATTAAAATTTATCAAAAATTTTAAGCTAAATATAATACGTACAGTTTTGTGAGTGAACTAATTGGTGTTTTAACACAAACAGCAAAAATAATATGAGATGCGGCTTCATGACTGTTCGAATCGCGACTAGTTGTGGCCACGATAAACTCTTCTTTATATAATTTCAGTCATATTCTGGTTTATTAATATATTTGTATTCCGAGAAAGAGAGAATTCGAGGAAACTGAAATATTTGGTAAATAGTAATGACGTTGGTTATCTATTAAAAATAACGTTCCAGTTATTATTTAAATAATATTTTATTAATTAAATGATTAACTTAATTCTTAATAACTTAATCGATAGTTTTAAATCAGTTTTTAAGTTAATAATAATAATAATACATCATATTTACCGTTTGTTTAAGTAAAGATTTTGATGACCTTTGTAATTATTATGTCACATCTTACACAGTTTCGCAACACAGCAATTAAAGATATTCATTTTATCGTTATCTTTTAATATTACAAAGCAAAATTAACCTAATTTTATAATTGATTAATAATACTAAAACTTGTTTATTAATTTTTTAAATAAAATTAAAAATTTGGATAAATTAAAAATCGAAATGGATTTTTTTCGAAATGGTATCTCATTTTTGGGATACTTGTGTATTGCAGTTCTTAAAAGTACACCTATCCCCCAATTTACACGGTAGATACGTTCCTGAGAAAAACGTGCAAAAATTTTCAAGTCAAAACCATGTAAATCGAAAAGCTTAGTCAGAAATACAGAATGAATATAAAAGCAATAGTGATGACATCATTTCTTTCAACAAAGAGGGATTTTTAATCAAAAGTAAACTGCAGAAACCACGAATGAAAATTCTTTTAGACTCATTAAAGAACAAGAAAACCATAGCTGATTACAAAGAAAGTCAGCCCTACACACCTAAGCCTAAAACCCAATTCAATGAATCCTACTCAGCTATTATATGCAATGTTGAGCTAGATATAATAATAATAATAAAATTTATTGGCAGTTGTAAATTTACAGTAGTACATTACTCATACATTAGTAAATTGCGCCAAGCATAGGCATTTTTTCGAAATGGTATCTCATTTTTGGGATACTTGTATATTGCAGTTCTTAAAAGTACACCTATCCCCCAATTTACACGGTAGATACGTTCCTGAGAAAAACGTGCAAAAATTTTCAAGTCAAAACCATGTAAATCGAAAAGCTTAGTCAGAAATACAGAATGAATATAAAAGCAATAGTGATGACATCATTTCTTTCAACGAAGAGGGATTTTTAATCAAAAGTAAACTGCAGAAACCACGAATGAAAATTCTTTTAGACTCATTAAAGAACAAGAAAACCATAGCTGATTACAAAGAAAGTCAACCCTACACACCTAAGCCTAAAACCCAATTCAATGAATCCTACTCAGCTATTATATGCAATGTTGAGCTAGATATAATAATAATAATAATAAAATTTATTGGCAGTTGTAAATTTACAGTAGTACATTACTCATACATTAGTAAATTGCGCCAAGCATAGGCATTTTTTCGAAATGGTATCTCATTTTTGGGATACTTGTATATTGCAGTTCTTAAAAGTACACCTATCCCCCAATTTACACGGTAGATACGTTCCTGAGAAAAACGTGCAAAAATTTTTAAGTCAAAACCATGTAAATCGAAAAGCTTAGTCAGAAATACAGAATGAATATAAAAGCAATAGTGATGACATCATTTCTTTCAACAAAGAGGGATTTTTAATCAAAAGTAAACTGCAGAAACCACGAATGAAAATTCTTTTAGACTCATTAAAGAACAAGAAAACCATAGCTGATTACAAAGAAAGTCAGCCCTACATACCTAAGCCTAAAACCCAATTCAATGAATCCTACTCAGCTATTATATGCAATGTTGAGCATACATTAGTAAATTGCGCCAAGCACAGGCATTTAGGCGCTCTTCCTTTAGCCTTTTTAATAATAAAAAAGCATATAACAAACAAAAGAAAAATTTCTTAATCCTAATTGAAAAACAAGAAAAGTATTAATGATAAATTGTAAACTCATTAAAGCCGCTGATTAAATACAAAATAAATTTAGAAAAGATAGAATTAAGATTAAATGAAGAGAAAAAAAAAAAGAAATAACAAAAATGAATAATATTTTATAAATTCGATTAATGTAAATAATGGATAAACAACTTAATATACTAAAGATCTCCAAGTCTTCTACACAACAGTTAATCACTGATTGTCAAGTAACTGATTAATGAAACGGCACTTAAACTGTGAATAGCTATAGTCTCGCACTACCGGATAAATTTATTTATTAAATTTATTGGCCATATTGTAGGAAGAAGAGCGTTTGAACAACTCCAATTTGTGGCTAGGTATGGAGACCAAGTTAGGGTGTCTTATATTTCGTGAATGTTTTTGATGTCGGAACTGAATCTTGTTGAATAGATACGGAGGCTGCTTTGTACGCAAGATGTTCAAATAAAACGATACTTCATGCTCCAGTCGTCTATTTTCCATATTTAGAGAACCAGATCGCCTAAGGGCCTCTGACACACCACGTCTTCCACGTATACCATACGTTAGTCTTAGGCAAGAATTTTGCAAGTGTTGAATGCGATTCGAACATTGATTGGTTATGCAATTATTGTAAATTACATCACAGTATGAGAACTTCGATAATACTAAAGAGTCACAAAGCAGGCGCTTGGTATCGGAATCAAATAGATATCGATTTATATATATTGATTTTAATGCACTAATCGCCTTTCTGATCATAGACGACGAGTGTTCCTCAAATCGAAGAGAGTTATCAAAAAGTAGGCCCAAATTAGATATAGTAGAGGCCATGGGAATCTGTTCGCCATTGACAGACACAATTACAGACGGTAAAAGAGATTCTCTGATTTGTTTAGGGCCAAAAACTATCAACTGAGATTTAGCAAGGTTTATTGTAAGATTTAACATAGTTGCATGGCAAAACAATCTATCAATATCTTCATTTAGATTTTTTAAGGATGTGGCGAACTCGTCGGGCTTAAATGACAGATACACCTGATTGTGAGTGTCATCAGCGTAAAGGTGGTAATTACAATAACTACTTATCTTCGAGATGGAAGTTGTATATAGACAGAATAATAATGGGCTTAAAATAGCACCGTTTGGCACTCCATGGGTGAGGACCGCCGCAGTAGACGTTTCACCATTAAGCTTTAGAGTTCTTCTATGTAGGTAAGACGTAATTAGGTCCACAGCCGAGCCACAGATTCCCATTGATCGCATTGTAGATGCTAAGGTAAGGTGATTAACAGTATCAAATGCGTGACTGAAGTCAAGAAGAACCAAAACTGTTATCATTCCTTCGTCCCATGCAGAAATAATATCATCAGTAAAATGAGACAAGGCAGTCATGCAGCTGTAACCCCGACGAAATCCTGATTGGAAAGGCGACAAAATATCATTATCAGTCACGAACTTCCGCAGTTGCACCTCGAGACATAATTCGAACATCTTCCCGAGGGCGGGTAATATGCTTATCGGTCGGAGATCTCTGAGGTCTTCAATGTGTGACGATCTAGGAATAGGTGTTATAAGAGCTTCCTTCCATATAGTAGGGTATGTCGAAGTTTCTATACAAAAGTTGAGTATATCGAGTATATAATCCAAGAGCAGAGGAAGGAAAATCTTCAACATACGCAGATCAATACCATCACATCCCACTGAGTTACTCATCAATTTCTTAAAAGTTTCAACTATGTCTCCAGACGAGAGTGGTAGGAATGAAAATGTGGGTGATTCACTAGGTGGAGGACTATAGTTAGGTAGGGTATTGACAGGAAGAGAAGGGAAAGCTGAAAAATGATTGTTTAACAACTCGACATCACTTAAACTAGATGGGATAGTAGAATTTTTCGCTTTTCCGATCTTAATAATAATAATAATAATATTTATTAAATCACGTGGGCTACATAAGTAGATGTGACAAGTCAGTACATAGAACATCAAAATACAACAGCAAATTATACAATCTGTTAAAACTAACATAAGTCACTACATATCTAAAAATTCTCGTTTAGAGTAAAACACAGAATCCAAGAGATATCGTTTTACATCTTGTTTATATTTCTTTGGACACTCCTGAGATCTGATTGAACGGGGTAATTTATTATATATTTTGGGTAAGTCATAAAAGGGACTTTTTTCAAATGTGGTGGTGACATGTTGCGAGAGAACCAGATTATCTCTACCACGGGTATTATATTCATGAGTGGACATTTCAAAACGGCTCATATTAGTCTTCACATATAACAAAGACTTCAATAAGTAAATGGATGGCAAGATGAGTATCGACTGTTCCCTGAAAACTTCCCTACATGATTCCCTGCCATTTAAATCGAACATTAATCTAATGATGCGCTTCTGTGCCACAAACCCGCGTTTAAACTCAATGTCAGTTGCAGCACCCCACACCAGTATATTGCAGGAAATAGCAGAGTAGCACAGTGCGTAATACATACTTAATAGCGAATTTATATTTAAACTTTTTTTCAATTTCAAAATTGCATAATAGGCTGAGTTCAATTTTTTGCACACAGTTTCTATGTGATTAACAAATGAGAGTCTATCATCCAACACCAAACCAAGAAATCGCGGCAAATAAAAATTTATTTTCAAAACTGGCCGGCAATGAGCGACGCTTGTAAAAACTAACGCAAACTGTTTTATCCACGTTTAACATAATCCTATTACACTCACACCATACAGAAAACGTTTTAATAGTTGATGTAATTTTTAAATTTAACGTATCCGGATCCGCACCTGCAACCGCAACAGATGAGTCATCAGCGTACATAACCAGATGAGTATCCTCAAGAAAGTCAGCTAAGTCATTAATGAAAAGTATGAAAAGCAAAGGTCCTAAAATTGAACCCTGTGGAATCCCCAAGTCAACAGATGACTCATCCGAGCTAACATTCGACAACACAACTCTGAGAGAACGGTCGGTTAAGAAAGAAAGAAACCAGTTCAAAATAGGACCGCGGATACCCATACAGTATAACTTCCTACAAAGGAAATTTGGATTGAGGGAATCAAACGCCCCACTAAGGTCAAAAAACAATCCAACCACGTAATTTCCCTGATCAATATTGTCATAAATATACTGGACGAACTCAATTGAGGCAGTCTCAGTAGATAGTTTGCGTCTGAAACCGTGCTGGCAGCTACTAATTGTATCCTGCTTGTCAAGAAAATCTAGAATCCTGTTACTAATTATTTTTTCGAATACTTTAAAAAATATACTACAAATTGCTATCGGTCTATAGTTCTCAATACAGGTCGTATTACCTTTTTTTAGAATCGGTATCACTTTAGCAACTTTAAGGGATGATGGGAAAACGCCCGCTGTTATCGACCGATTTAAAATGAGCGCAAGAGGTTCAGCAATAACGCTGGCAACGTATTTGACAACTCTCACACCAATTCCGTCAGTACCCACACTGCTCACATTCTTTAAAGCACTGATAGACTCAACTATCTCCTCAGGAGACACCGGCTATAAATATATACTGCAAGAAACAGTTATAATTAAGCTTTTTAATTATATTCCACATGGCTTTACTATCTTTCTGATTAGAAGCAAATTGGAATCGGTAAAATGCACACTTTTCTCTTTTGATTGCTCGATTGGTTTCATTATGCACTTGTTTGTAAAAGTCATAATGACTTACTTGTTTAGATTTTCGATATCTAGCGAGAGCTTTGTCACGACATTTCATCATCAATCTGATATTATATGTGAGCCAAGGCGCAGGGAGCCGCTTCTTCTTAATTCGCTTTATCGGAGCATGAGCATTAAAAATACTGGTAATGTTAGTATTAAAAAAATCGACGTTATGTATATCATAAATCAGAAACCATGGAACTTTATATAAATCATTTTGGAATTGCTCATAATCAAATTCGTTATATGACCTAAAGATATATTCAATATTGTTAGGCGGTGGTGGTGTTAAGTTTAGAGTTCACTGTATTCCAAGGTGGTCAGAAATAACATTGAAGAATGTAGAGGTCTTGATTAAAGATGCATCCGAACTCATTATCAAGTGATCGATCAAAGTGCGCAAATTGGGAGTTATCCGAATTGGTTCTTCAATATACTGACTTAAGCTAAAAAAGTGTAGTAAATGAAGAAATTTTCGAGTTAGGCCATCATTCGTATTTAGGTCAATATTAAAATCACCAGTACATACGCACACATCAGACAATGCAGCTGTCATAAAGAGAGAATCCTCTATTTGCTCCAAAAACGAGGATTGATTCGATCCGGGTGGTTGAATTGTGGTTGATATAATATTAAATTTTATCCATAATTCTTCCAGCACCGGCGAAATTGCGGTCTTTTCCATTGAAGCACGAATGGTATTCCTTAAGTATATACCTATGCCATCGCCGCGACCATGTCGATCAGAGCGAAAAACTGGTAACCATCAACAGAAATAACAGACGGTCAGAGTTTGAACTTTGATCTTTAGCCCTTTGAGGGAGCAGTTTCGAGGGTCCCTTATCAATCGTGGTTTCATTTACAAACGATTCAGTGTTATTCAACAATTTATTGACATTTAGAGAAAACCCAGCTAAAGACGTAACATCAGTAAGATCGGTATGATCAATGTGTACTTTATTGTTTTTGATGTGAGCAATGTGTCCATCAGCACGGGCACGCTTAATTTCCTAATATAACCTTTTACGTTCCAATCACATTTTCTCGAAATTTAAATCATTTATAATAAATTTGGTAGCAGTCTTCTATGTAAAACTGCAAACATTTCTGTCGAAAATCTAATAAACTTTGGTCATCTAAATCTGTCTCTTTGCCTGCAATTAATGTCATTATTAATTAACCATCTTCAATATCAACAAAATAATTTGGATTTCGAAACCGAATATCATCTGCATTTTGATATCCTCTGATTGCATTTCAATGTTTAATTTGGTCAAGATTGGTAACACAAAGTGCAAAATATGTTAGTAAAGCTTTACTATTATTGAATTTTGTCATTTAGATGTGCACACATAAAAAGTAATAGTAATAATAAAGTAATAGTGAATCATACCGTTCTAATAATCTTTGAACAACTGCAAGCAACGAAATCCATCTTGTTTGTGATAATTGCAGCATTTTATACGGTTTATTTTATTTAAGCTACGTGTAAAACAAATTGCAACACTTCCAAAAAGACATTCTCCAAAATAATTCTTATTTAGTAATCGGTATTGCAATTTTGGCACGTAATTTACAAAGTAATTACATATACGTGTTTAAGTTACACATAATTTAAAAATAAAATTAGTTTATCAATTTACAATTTAGTTGAATTCAAATACAACAATTTAAATCCATTAAAGAATGTAACGAATAATTGTGGTACCGGTATTGACGATTGTTAGAATAAGAGGGGGTTGGTTCCTCAATACCCACTTTCATTCTGTTAGAATTGTTAGAATAAGGTGTAAAAAAGTGGGTATCTTTAGGAAATACCCACTTTTATTCTAACAATCTATTCGTTAGTTTAATCGTAATTCCGAAATATCCCTAAATTTAGATAGAAACTGAAAAGATTTCCCTTTTCATTTCCTTTTTTTCATGAGTTTTTCCTTAGATTTACGAAACATTCCCTAAAGCTGGCAACACTGAGTGCAAGTCTACTGCAAATAATATCATGTTTTGTAGAAGCCGTACTAAGACTCCCAAGGGCAGCACTAAATCTTCTGGATATATTACAAGCCTTCTGGAAGCACTTCAAGTCTTCTGCAAGCATTTCATGTCCTCTGAAAACAAATTTTCATCATCAAATTTTCTAGAAACAGTATTAAGTCTTCAAAGGGAAATTGTAAACCTTCTGGAAACATTTTAAGTCTTCTGGAGTCTTCATTTCAAGTTTTTTGTAAACAATATCAAGTTTTCTAGAAGCAGTATTAACCCTCCGTCTGTCGGGTGTCTACGGTCTACGAGTCCACGAGTCCACGACAAAATGATAATGTGAAATATTTTTTAAATTATTTTGCTCAAAACTTCTACGGTCACAGTACCTTTCACGTATCTGAATATCAACTGTTTTCGCTATAAAAAACTGTTTTTCAAAATTTCAAATAGTCGCTACATAATATTTTGTCCTGACAGACCCTTCCCAATCAAATGTGTAACAATATTCGCAACCCGTGATTCGTGATAGATGCTGGTATTTTTTTGGTAAAGATGGAACTAAATGGAAAAAGGCTGCCCCACCTAGAAATATTAGAACTCGCAACGAAAACATAGTGTCCCACCTGCCGGGGGTCATCGGTGAAGCACGTGACGCATTATCTCCCATTCAATGCTGGATGTACATGTTTGGAAACTGCATTGATATTGTAGTTGAAAACACTAATTTATTTATTGATAAAATTTCTGTTAAATACCAAGATAAGACTGAGTGTAGACCTACCGACTCTGTAGAAATACAAGCGCTGATGGATTTGCTTCATTTAGATGGGCTCCATCATGGATCAAGGACAAATCTAGCAGAGTATTGGTCATCAGACGGTATGGGATATGAGATATTTCCTGCTACAATGGCAAAACGGAGGTTCGTTTTCTTATTGAAATGCATTCGCTTAGACGATACCACAACTAGAGGTCAAAGAAAAGAAATGGACAAACTAGCAGCAGTTCGTGCTATTATTGACAAGTTCAACGACAATTGTAAGAAAACTTATTCTGTGGGCGAGTATGTAACATTAGATGAAATGCTGCTTGCCTGTAGGGGTAGGTGTAGTTTCCGAATGTACATTCCAAGTAAACTAAACAAATACGGATTGAAAGTCTTCGCCGTTGTTGATGCCAAAACACTTTTCACTTCACACATAGAAATTTACGCTGGTGTTCAACCCAATGGTCCATATAAAACTGACAACTCTACCGCTGCAGTAACTGAAAGAATGTGTTCACATTTATTAGGATCAGGAAGAAATGTTACAATAGATCGTTGGTTCACAGGATATTCAATTGTAAAGAAACTGCTAAGAGAGTACCGCCTTACTGTGGTTGGTACAATTAGAGCCAACAGAAGAGAACTACCTCTTGAAATAACACAAATTAAAAACAGGCAAGTATATTCTTCGTTACTCGCATATAGTAATGATATGACTGCAGTTTCATATATACCCAAAAAAGGAAAGAATGTGCTTGTAGTTTCAACAATGCACCGAGATGATCATATCGATGAAGCTACCGGTGATCGGAAAAAACCCAAAATAATTACTTTCTATAATAGCACAAAAGGTGGAGTAGATGTTGTTGATCGAATGATCACATCATACAATGTTGCAAGAAACACAAAGCGTTGGCCAATGGTAATTTTCTATAACCTCCTCAATATAGCAGCAATTAACGCTTTTGTTATCTACAAAGGCAACATACCAGATGGTGAATTTGCTAAAACTCGCAGACTGTTTCAAAAAAATCTTTGTATGGAGTTAGTGAAAAATAACATGCAAAGAAGAGCCGTTGATAAGCACTTGACGAAAAGTGTACGTACTTCTGCTTGAGGCTCTCAGGTATTGAAGAGGAGATTATTCCAGAGCCACAACCAGGGAAAATAGGAATCTGTAAATATTGCAAAAGACGAAAAATTCGTTATTTTTGCAAAATTTGTAAATGTTGGTTGTGCATGGAGCACATAATAGCGTGCTGCAACGATTGTTTGGGAAATATGGAGACCACAGTTTGAAGCCCTCCAGTTTGTGCATAGAATATTATTCTTTAGTTAAGACATTTTTTATAACACTTTATACATTTTTAAATAAATATTATTATAGATCGATTTTCTTTTCCTTTATTTAGGCGTTGTTTCCAAATTTTGAAAAATATGTGATTAAATTGTAAGCATTTTCTTTAAATCAAATTAACATAAAACGTGAGTTTAAAATTGGCCCTGTATTAGGCTATTATATAGTACAAGCATCATATAAACATATTTATGAGAAATTAGCACTGGAGGATACGTTGGCGTCCTTTAGAGTTTTTTCTGTTTTGGACTCCACAGATCACACCCGATCGAAAGTGTTAAGAAAGCGCGCCCGACAGACGGAGGGTTAAGTAGAATTTCATTAAGTAGAACTTATTAGAAGCAAGACAATGAAAACTAATCAAAAACGATGAAAAATTATATTTATTTTTATTTCATACACATACGAGTAAAATTATTATTAATTAATACGAACAAGACGAGAAATCGATGTTACATGCGAAGAAAACTATGTGATTTCTTAATATTAAACTGAATAGGAATCACAAAATTGAAGAACATCGACGAAGATGGGTACTCAATTAAAACCTGAAGGCTTTAAGGCGTAAAATGAACTTGGATTAAATTATCATTCTTAGACCTAAACATCTCAAAATACTTAAACACTAATACCTCTGTATTTGATATCTTTATTATCTTTTATCATACCTAATAACCCTTTCTATGTTTCACAACCTTTAACATGCAAGCTTCAGGTTATTTTTTAAACGTCTATGTTATGTTGCTTTAAATTCCAATAATTTCAAGAAGGAATAATATTGACAAATTAGGTCTTAACAACGACTATTCATGAAAAGAAATTCAAAACATTTTCAATAAAGTTCTCAATAGTCACATTAATAAAATACTTTTTGCTCATTTTGAAAAATAAAACAAAGATACACAACGGTTCCTTATCATCCTAATTTAGAAAATAAATTAAATTGAAATTTTAATGCATTTAACTTGACCACGGCCTTTGTCTTTCACGGGTACATTACTTGTTGATAATAAATATGAAAATAGGAAGTTTGAAGAGAAAAAATATTTATTAATATTGAATTTAAATATATTTATTTAAATTCAATATAATGATAATTTATCCCCCACCATTTCACTCCTATGTTTCTTCTTTGAATTATTCTTTAGTTCGCTCTTATATCTTATTATTATTATATATATATATATATATATATATATATATATCTTTATTATATATCTATTATTATATATCTTTTCAAAACAAGATGCAACTAAAGAATTAAGATTAATTAAAATAATTTATAATTTTTGTTTCTTAAATCATTTTGAAAGTTTATTAAATTTCTTAAATTCTGTTCTTTAAACGTCACCAGTTTCTGTATCAAGTCTTCCAAAGAAAAGTCCAAAAAAAACCGTTTCAAGCCTGCTGAAACAATTTCAAGTCTTCTGCAAACAATATCATGTCTTCTAGAAGCAGTCTTAAGTCTTCAAGGACCAGTTGTAAATCTTCTGCAAGCATGCAGTTTCAAGTCTACTGGATCCATTTCAAGTCTTGCAAAGACAATAAGAAGTGTTTTGAAAGTATTTCAAGTATTCTGCAACCAACATCAAGTTTTCGAGAAGCAGTATTAAGTCTTCAAGGGCAAGTTGTAATTCGTCTGGAACCAGTTCAAGTCTTCTGGAAGCATTTCAAGTCTTCTGGAAATACTTCAAGTCTTGTGCAGTCTTGTGCAAAAGATACAAACGGCGATAAAGATTAAAATACTGTTGAAGCAAAACTCTCAAAAGTGTGTCTGTATTGTAGCAAATGAGCGATATGTCGTACTTTGTAATCATTGCCCCCATCCAGTTTCAAGGTTTCATCCATACACCGTTAGTATAAATGGAAAATCCTAATCAAAGTATCCAAACGTAATAAAAGTATCAAATCAGAAAAGGCTCTTTCAACAGCAAGAACTAATTTTTGTAGTTTTGCAAGCCAATTGTTGCTGCAATGACTGAATAGGATTTAAAAGATATCTAAATTCTAAGACGAGTTTATATCGAGATTGGGTGGCTGAAATAACATTTTGAACTCAGTTCTATTTGAAGATTATTTAAATTAATTATTACCAGGAATATTACGTGGCTTAACGTAGTCTTGCTGGAGCTAAATTGTTTGACGACGATTGGATTTTGATCATTTCGTTTGAATCAATTTTTTAATAATGTTGTTATACTCGTTTATGTTTTATTTATTACACAGTATCTAAGAACTTTATTTTTGTGAAAACAAATCTTACTTTTGCAGGTCTTCTTCGTCTTCAACAAAGTAATACGTCTGTATGTTTTGATTATATGTATGACCAAAACATGTAGACGTGATGCATTTGGTAGTTTTTGCATTGAAAGTTTTTAGTTTAAGCATTGACAGACAATATTCCAGTCTTTCAATTTTATTGATGTTTGTAATGAAAGGCCTAACTGCATTTGAATGCTGTTGTAATATTCCTGAAATTTTGAAAAACTCGTCCTTTCTTCGTCTCTTTAATTATTTTTAAATTCAACTGAAATTTGTGGTATTTCAAAAAATTAAAAATTTCCTTATTCATTTTTGAAGAACTAAAAAATTAAATTCTTTAGATACCTTGAAGCTTTGTTTTGTAATTTATAAAGAAAAATGCATTATTATCTTAACTAATTTTTGAGGCATCAAATTTTGAAAGTAACTCAAATTCTTATGATATCTTGATGAAGTTTTTTGTGATTTGTTAAGAAATGTACTTATAAAAGGTTATATCAATCTTATAGAGATATTATTTTATCTTTAACCTACACAGCGTACCTAAATAAGTACACCTCCTATCTTTTGGAAATTGAAATAAAAAATTATGAGAGCTGTGTCTTAATTGTATTGTTAGGTGTTAGATATTTTATTTTTCTAGTAAATCAGATGGCCTTTATGGGTTAATCATTTCTGAAAAATCATAAGCAATCGAATTCTTAAGACATCTTGACAAAATTTTCTTTAATTTATAAAGAAATCTGCTTTGTTTTAGATCAAAACCATACTTGAACATCTCAATTCGTTTTCGACATATAAAATTTTGAACTCAACTTAAAACGTTAATCAGTTCATCAGAATTCAGGCGTATTGAATTAATTAGAATGTTTACGAGTTTAAAGGTTTACGACATACTAAAAACATTTCATAATTATTATTATATTTTCTTAACGTTCTGGTTGTTAACTTAAAGTTAAAAATTTTAAGTCAACTTAATATCAACACACTGCCCTAAATTGAACACACCGAATAATATCAACAAGTTTATTCATATTTAGGGACAAAACTTCCTGAAGATAATACCGTTAAATATTTTTTTTTTTAATTTCGCTGTATTAATCTAAAAAGTTTTACGTAAATAACCTTTGTAAACATCCTGTATAACTTATTCCTATGGTCGTATATTTTCGAAGTAATCTTAAATGATTTATCTTTGCTGAAATTTAGAAATTTCGGAACCGATTTCCGCTACAAACCCATCATTAGCTGAAAATACCATATTAAATTAAATAACAAGGAACTTCTTAAAATAAATAATGATATAACTTAGTATTATAGATAAAATAATAACTTAAGCATAAATTATAAAAAATACTTAATGTATTGTAATAAAATAATACGAAAATATCTGACGAAGTGCTTTTTAAATTTTTTCGTTGATGTCCCTCCACCTCTTCTTAGCCCGTCGAGATACATAATTTAGTTGTTAATTTTCACATCGTTCGTGATATCATCATTTATATTAAGAGGTTTCTTGTGTGTTAATTTAACATAATTATAGGTTCTGCTGATTGATTGTACGGCTTATTAGCTGAATATACCGGTACTGAATATATTAATTTTTATATCGAGAATGAAGTTGTTTTATTTAAATTCCTAAATTGTGTTCTATAGAAAATATTTAAGAAAATGACTAAACATTTCTTAACTTTGAAGGTTCATAATTTATAATTAGCCATTTGTTGGTTTAGAAAAAAAATTCTTTAAACTAATTTTCATCATTTTTACTCTAGTATATGATAAAAATAAGTATTAAAAATTGTTAAAATTAATTATTAATAATATCCTTAATCATTTTTGCATACAATTTTCAAAACTATGCTTGAATATCTTAATTTATCGATTTTTGAATATCTCAATTCCTTTTCAAGCTATCAATTTTTGAACTCAAATTAAATTCGTAGCATTTCATAAAATTAAAAATTTTCGTTATCAGTTTTGAAAAATCGCATGAAATCGAACTCTTATAAACTTAGATATCTTCATGAAATTTGCTGTCATTTATACAGGAAGTTATGCAATTTTCCGACATCAAAATCATACTTAAATATCTCAATTTGATTTCAAGAATAGTATTTCATAAAAATAAAAATTTCCTTATCAAAATAATTTTTTAACTATCGTAGGAACTCGAATTCTTAAGATACCTTGATGTAATTTGTATCGGTTTATACAACAAAGTATGCATTTTCCTAGCATCAAAACTATCCTTAAATATATCAATTCGTTATATCAAATTTTAAAAATCTAGCATTTCATAAAATTAAAAATTGTCGTTATCATCTTTGAAAAATCATAGAAAATCGAGCTCGGAAGATATTTTAATGGCTTTATCTTAGCTTCATAAAGGTAACTATGCAGTTATTGAAAACCAAAACTATACTTGAATAACTCAATTAGTTTTTCAGATATCAAATTTTGAACATAACCAAAAATTGTAGGATTTCATTCTTCATAAAATTAAAAATTTTCGTGGTCAGGCTTACAGATTTTACGGAGATGTTAAGTTTGTTTGTTATCATCTTAATTCAAGCTCTTAGTAACTCTAGTAACTATTGTGTACCACTGTTTCAAATAATATCGGATTTTATCAAAATCATAAATGAAATCGGATCAGACAATGACAGGATCGAATTTAAACTTGTTTAAAGTAAAACTTTTTTTTAAACCTATTATTTCTCTACACTTGGCAATTAAAGGTGAATTCCTTAATAACGCCGTAAGTAAGAAATCACGATTGAAATCACGAATTAAGAAATCAAATAACTATTTTCAAGATATTAGAAATAATTTGAATACGTAATTAGTAAGTAAAGACATAGTCTCTGAAGACGCTGTAAAAGGGAAAACTATTCAGACAAATTTTAATCAATAAAACCAGTTATTAGGAAATGTACTAATACTTTACTTATTTATTTAAGAAAGTCCACAACTTACAATTTTGCCATTTCGTGGTTTAGACTAAAGTTCTTGAAACAAATCTTTATTATTTTTAGTGTAGTGTTAGTGATTAAAATTATACCACGACTTACACAATCAATATTTTAAAATTTCTTTGAGCATTTGTAGCATTTATAAAAATGAAAAATTTCTTTACTATTTTTGAACTATTTTAGGAAATCGAATTCTTAAGATATCTTGATGAAATTGTTTGTGATTTATTAAGAAAACTATCTCCATTTCTATGATCAAAACCATGCTTGAATATCTTCATTCGTTTTTGAGACATCAAATTTTGAACTCAATCTACATTTGTAACATTTCATAAAATTAAAAACTTTCTCAATCATTTTTGTGAAATTGTGGAAAATCCAATTTTTAAGATATTTTAATGAAATTATCTGTGATTTATTAAGAAAACTATCAATTTTTCTATGATCAAAACCATATTTGAGTATCTCCATTCGTTTTTGAGATAGCAAATTTTGAACTCAACCTAAATTTGTAAAATTTCATAAAATTAAAAATTTTCTCAATCATTTTTGTGAAATTGTGGAAAATCCAATCTTTAAGATATCTTAATGAAATTATTTGTGATTTATTAAAAAAACTATCCACTTTTCCATGATCAAAACCATATTTGAGTATCTCTATTCGTTTTTGAGATATCAAATTTTGAGCTCAACCTAAATTTTTAACATTTCATAAAATTTAAAAAATTTCTCGATCATTTTTGTGAAATTGCGGAAAATCCAATTTTTAAGATATCTTAATGAAATTATTTGTGATTTATTAAGAAAACTATCCACTTTTCCATGATCAAAACCATATTTGAGTATCTCTATTCGTTTTTGAGATATCAAATTTTGAGCTCAACCTAAATTTTTAAAACTATCCACTTTTCCATGATCAAAACCATATTTGAGTATCTACATTCGTTTTTAAGATACCAAATTTTGAACTCAACCTAAATTTGTAACATTTCATAAAATTAAAAATGTGCTCGATCATTTTTGTGAAATTGTGGAAAATACAATTTTTAAGATATCTTAATGATATTTGTGATTTATTAAGAAAACTGTCCACTTTTCCATGATCGAAACCATACTTGAGTATCTCCATTCGTTTTTGAGATATCAAATTTTGAACTCAAATTTGTAACATTTCATGAAATTAAAAATTTTCTTTATCATATTTGAGAAATTGTAGAAAATCCAATTTTTAAGATATTTAATGAAACATTTTGTGATTTATTAAGAAAACTATCCACTTTTCCATGATCAAAACCATACTTGAATATCTCCATTGGCTTTTGAGATATCAAATTTTGAACTCAACCTAAATTTGTAACATTTCATGAAATTAAAAATTTTCTTAATCATTTTTGAGAAATTGTGGAAAATCTAATTTTTAAGATATCTTAATGACATTATTTGTGATTTATTAAGAAAACTATCCACTTTTCCATGATCAAAACCATACTTGAATATCTCCATTCGTTTTTGAGATATCAAATTTTGAACACAACTTAAATTTGTAACATTTCATAAAATTAAAAATTTTCTCAATCATTTTTGAAAATTTGTTTAAAATCCAATTTTTAAGATATCTTAATGAAATTATTTGTGATTTATTAAGAAAACAACCCTCTTTTCCATGATCGAAACCATACTTGAATATCTCCATTGGCTTTTGAGATATCAAATTTTGAACTCAACCTAAATTTATAACATTTCATGAAATTAAACATTTTCTGAATAATTTTTGAGAAATTGTGGAAAATCTAATTTTTAAGATATCTTAATGATATTATTTGTGATTTATTAAGAAAGCTATCCACTTTTCCATGATCAAAACCATACTGGAATATCTCCATTCGTTTTTGAGATATCAAATTTTGAACACAACTAAAATTTGTAACATTTCATAAAATTAAAAATTTGCTCGATCATTTTTGTGAAATTGTGGAAAATCCAACTTTTAAGATATCTTAATGAAATTATTTGTGATTTATTAAGAAAACTATCCACTTTTCCATGATCAAAACCATATTTGAGTATCTCCATTCGTTTTTAAGATACCAAATTTTGAACTCAACCTAAATTTGTAACATTTCATAAAATTAAAAATTTGCTCGATCATTTTTGTGCTATTGTGGAAAATCCAATTTTTAAGATATCTTAATGATATTTGTGATTTATTAAGAAAACTGTCCACTTTTCCATGATCGAAACCATACTTGAGTATCTCCATTCGTTTTTGAGATATCAAATTTTGAACTCAACCTAAATTTGTAACATTTCATGAAATTAAAAATTTTCTTAATCATTTTTGAGAAATTGTGGAAAATCTAATTTTTAAGATATCTTAATGATATTATTTGTGATTTATTAAGAAAACTATCCACTTTTCCATGATCAAAACCATACTTGAATATCTCCATTCGTTTTTGAGATATCAAATTTTGAACACAACTTAAATTTGTAACATTTCATAAAATTAAAAATTTTCTCAATCATTTTTGAAAATTTGTTTAAAATCCAATTTTTAAGATATCTTAATGAAATTATTTGTGATTTATTAAGAAAACAACCCTCTTTTCCATGATCGAAACCATACTTGAATATCTCCATTTGCTTTTTAGATATCAAATTTTGAACTCAACCTAAATTTATAACATTTCATGAAATTAAACATTTTCTGAATAATTTTTGAGAAATTGTGGAAAATCTAATTTTTAAGATATCTTAATGATATTATTTGTGATTTATTAAGAAAGCTATCCACTTTTCCATGATCAAAACCATACTGGAATATCTCCACTCGTTTTTGAGATATAACATTTTGAACTCAACCTAAATTTGTAACATTTCATAAAATTAAAAATTTGCTCGATCATTTTTGTGAAATTGTGGAAAATCCAATTTTTAAGATATCTTAATGAAATTATTTGTGATTTATTAAGAAAACTATCCACTTTTCCATGATCAAAACCATATTTGAGTATCTCCATTCGTTTTTAAGATACCAAATTTTGAACTCAACCTAAATTTGTAACATTTCATAAAATTAAAAATTTGCTCGATCATTTTTGTGCAATTGTGGAAAATCCAATTTTTAAGATATCTTAATGATATTTGTGATTTATTAAGAAAACTGTCCACTTTTCCATGATCGAAACCATACTTGAGTATCTCCATTCGTTTTTGAGATATCAAATTTTGAACTCAAATTTGTAACATTTCATGAAATTAAAAATTTTCTTGATCATTTTTGAGAAATTGTAGAAAATCCAATTTTTAAGATATTTAATGAAACATTTTGTGATTTATTAAGAAAACTATCCACTTTTCCATGATCAAAACCATACTGGAATATCTCCACTCGTTTTTGAGATATAACATTTTGAACTCAACCTAAATTTGTAACATTTCATAAAATTAAAAATTTGCTCGATCATTTTTGTGAAATTGTGGAAAATCCAATTTTTAAGATATCTTAATGAAATTATTTGTGATTTATTAAGAAAACTATCCACTTTTCCATGATCAAAACCATATTTGAGTATCTCCATTCGTTTTTAAGATACCAAATTTTGAACTCAACCTAAATTTGTAACATTTCATAAAATTAAAAATTTGCTCGATCATTTTTGTGCAATTGTGGAAAATCCAATTTTTAAGATATCTTAATGATATTTGTGATTTATTAAGAAAACTGTCCACTTTTCCATGATCGAAACCATACTTGAGTATCTCCATTCGTTTTTGAGATATCAAATTTTGAACTCAAATTTGTAACATTTCATGAAATTAAAAATTTTCTTGATCATTTTTGAGAAATTGTAGAAAATCCAATTTTTAAGGTATCTTAATCATATTATTTGAGATTTATTAAGAAAACTATCCACTTTTCCATGATCTAAACCATACTTGAATATCTTCATTCGTTTTTGAGATATCACATTTTGAACTCAACCTAAATTTGTATCATTTCGTTATTTAAAAATTTTCGTTATTATTTTCGAAAAATCGTAGGAAATCGAATTCTTAAGATATGTTGATGAAATTTATTTGATTTATAAAGCAAAGTATACATTTTTCCAATATTGAAATCATACTTCAATATCTTATATATATATATATATATATATTATATATATCTTATATCGTATTTGAGATAAAAAAAATAAACTCAACTAAAATTTGTAACACTTCTTAAATTAAAAATTTCCTTAATCATTTTTGAAAAATTATAGATAATCCAATTCTTAAGATATTTTAATGAAATTATTTGTGATTTATAAAAAAATATATACAGTTCTCCTATATCGAATCATACTAGAATATCTCAATTTGCTTTTAAGATATCAAATGTTTGAACTTTGTATGTCTTTTTCCGTTCTTCTTTTTCAATCCATCGCAATCTCTTAACAAGAAATCAATTATTCAATAATTAGCATAAAATAGAAGAACTTTGTGATTTCCTTTCTTTAGATAACTTCGAATTTCTTAAAATTTAGATATCTAGATGGTTTAGATGTCTAGTTAAATTCTTATTCCAGATAAATTGATGACGCACTGATTAAATAACAGTTATATATCAGAATATGCTATTTCTGGTATATATAAATAACTCATCCTTATTCCCATTGTCATATTGGCCAAAAATCGTTTTAATTATTTTTTATAATTCATTTTCAAACATGTTTAAAATTTATTTAAAATTAACAATTTTTTTTAAATTTAATTTATTACGACCACATTAAATTGGTTTACCTCAAGTCCGAAATTTCCTGGACATATTTTATCGACATTGTAATTATCTGCGAATTCAGGAACACCATTTCCGTTTGTCGGTATCAAGGACAATTTCGGATTATCATCGAATTTACCGCATAAACCGAGGTAATTCTACACCGAAAAAAAAATTAATTTTAATCATTATAAAAAGTGTGTAATCTTAATAATAAAAGGAATTGATCAAAGAATTAAAACAACAATTTAATGTTCGTTAAGTACTTTATTTATGATTAATATTAAATCAATTTTCGTTTAAATGATTTACATTAATATATCTTTGCAGAACGCTTTCACCGTTCTTAGTGAATATTTTTAGATCTACTTTAGTCGATTCACAATTTTCCTCGTTATCTAAGAAAACATTAACATTTTCTCTACATACATTATTATCTTGGTCGCATTCTTCTTCTTTCACACATTGATCGTATTTTTCATCTTTAAATATCATATTTGCGGGACAAGTTACAGCGCAAGTTTCGGTACATAATTTGTTATTGCATACAGCTTTTAAATTGGTACATGTTCGTTTTGGACAAGAAGTTTTACATGGATGATATTGTTTGTTAGATTCGCAAGTTTGGGCTAAAACGAAAATAAAAAAACAATAACAAATAATTTAATAATTATTTTAGGAGGACTTACGGCAAATATCATCTGTACGCCAATTAACTGGTAAATTAATATCGTTACATTCTTGGGCGAAAGCCGATAAAGTTTGGCAATAATAATTAAATCGTTCATCATCAGGCAATAAACTTTGCAAATTAGCATCGATTAAACATCTTTGGTAATATTCTTTAATCGGTTTTAATGTACCACAAGTTTTGAAGATGTTGTTGTAGAGGATGTCGCAAGTTTTTTCTGGGGGGATTATATCGATATTGGGATGTTCGTTGCATTCTAAGCATGATTTATTAATTCTGTAATAATTGACGAGATGAGTAACACCAAATTTGTCGTCGGGGGTTAATAAATCATTGTTGGGGTTATCATCGAATTTACCACACAATCCACCATGATTCTAAAATGTAACCTTTATTAATTAAAATAATTATTTTTAATCGCAATTTAAACCTTTTGCGATTTCCAATGTTGTGAGACATGAATATGCACCCAACCGGCCTTATTCCAAACGATTTTAGCACCTAACTCAGCCACATTAACGATAATCGATAAATCCATATCGTTTATTGTAAAATGATTCAATTCTCCTTCAATCACATATTTTGTTCCCTTTGAGAATGTGATCTTTTCAATGTTATTGTTTATATCCTTATAGAATACGGAAACTTGATTAATGCAACCACCAACGTTGCATTTTTCCGTCTAAAATGATGTTAAAAATAAAAAATGCGATTATTGGATTTTATGTAAATGATTTGGTTTTGGTTTGATGTTAATTTTACCTTTAACGTCACTCTAAATAGTCCGTTTATGTCGTTATCTTCTAATAAAATGTAGTCACATATTCCAGAGAATGAGTAAAATAATTCATCGAATGTTCGAATGTGGGTGTTGCCCCAAATGGTACATTTTTCCCAACGATCTGTTTTTGGAGTGCATTCCCAGTTTCCACCTTTACAAGTGCTATAAAAATGATATGTCTCTTTATGTTTTTATTATGTAATCATGATGAATTAACCGATTTGCATCATTTAGAGGAAATATGGAGATGAAATTTTTAGGCAAAGAAAACAGAAGCTGCTATACAGGAGATGGAACTAGATACTTTCGGGATTAGGTATATTTAAAATCTATCTAAATCTATCTGCGTATACTAAATATTTTCAAGAAATCAATCCTTATTTTCTGCTTTTAAAGGAGGTGACACCTTCAGCTTATCTTATTATTAGAATTTCTGCTCTTGTCGAATATTAACGAAAAAGTTGATTTTTTCAATTATCATATTATAAATTTTTTTAATATTTATGCACCCATCAAGACATCGGTTCTACATAAGCATTATCGCCCTTGGGTTACGGACAACATTAAACTTCTTATGAGACTGAGAGATACAACTTATAGGAGGTTTGAGTCCACTAAAACATCCTCTGATTTTACTTATTGCAAGCAACTACGTAACTATACCAATATTGCACTGCATCATGATAAGCAAGCCTTTTGATCTCACATATTCGGGCATAATAACTCAAAAAAACTTTGGAGTGCCTTTAGGTCATTGGGAGTCTGTACGAATAAGACTGGTGACGTTCCTGGTGACGTTGGCGAAGCTAATTCTATCAACAATTTTTTCTTGTCTTCTCAGGTTAACAGCCCTGGTGACGATCTCATACAGTTTTATAATAATAACATACTGCCGCAGGTCTCTAGTAGGCTGTACTTTTCACTCGCCTCGGAAGAGGAGGTCCTTGGTACGTTAAAATCTATTAAAACGAATACAGTTGGGTGTGATGGTATCAGCGTAAAAATGTTGTTGCTGTGCTGCCCTGTCGTTGTTCCTTATATGTGTCATATTATCAATTGTTGTCTGGAATTTGGGGTCTATCCCGATAAATGGAAAACTGCATTGGTTTCTCCAATTCAAAAAAAAAAAGAATCCGAATGCTTTCGTTGATCTACGGCCTATCAGTATTTTAAATGTTACGTCGAAAGTTTTGGAAAGGATTGTGGCGACGAGAATGTGGGACCATCTTAATACATTCAATATATTACCATCCAATCAGTCTGGGTTTCGCCCTGGTTTTAGTTGCAGCACGGCTCTTCTTGATGTAGCCGATGATATCTTGCGTGGGATGGATGATGAATGTGTCAATGCACTAGTTCTGATCGATTTCTCTAAGGCTTTTGACACGATCCATCATTTAACACTCCTATCAGTGCTCCATTATATCTGCCTCTCTCCGTTGGCTGTTGATTTCTTTAAAAATTATTTTTTACAGCGCTCACAAATTGTAAAATTTCAGGATGTCTTATCAGAGAGTGGCCTTTCCGGAGTACCTCAAGGATCAATTTTGGGACCTATACTTTATCTTATTTATACGATTAATTTGTGTTCTAACCTCAACCACTGTAAAACACACATATATGCTGACGATACACAAGTGTATTTCCGCTTTAATGGGGATAACTCACATTCTCAAGCGAGCAGTCGCACGAGTTACACGTGATTTATGCTCTGATCGTTTACGAGATAATTTAACTAGTTTTAGTGATTTGTTTTAACACAATTATAAGTGAAAGCGTGAACTATACCTTTTTTTCTGGAGGAAGGAAAATAATAACATGGAAACCCAGGGATCAGAGGATTCTGCCTCTGAGTCCGATCAAGACGGTGAGTCTACCAATAAGAAACGCGGCCGTCCGAGAAAACACGCGCTCTCCGAGCGCCCCTACAAAAAACAGAACACCAGCGGTAGCGATGCCTCGTTTAAAATGCCAAATCCACCTAAAGATTCTTATTCCAACGTCCGTAAACCAGCAACTCCCAAAGGAAAATTACCGCAGCACCCACGTGTTCCAAACGCTAGTGTAAAGACGTCTCACGCAGCGTACCAAAACAAGTCATACAACTCCGTTTTCTCTCTCACGACGACTTCACCGATGAGTCGAATTCAGCTGTCGGAAATATGGGAAAAAAACAAACTCAATCCACAAGATGTTATTATAAACACAAAACTTGGATTTATTATCAAATCACAAAATACGAAAGCTGACCAGTCAGCAATTCTTACTCAACTGCAAAATCAAAACATAATTAAAAACTTTTTTGAAACCAAAACCAACATTCAACCTAAAAACAACCCAGCTCCCTCATACTCAGCTGTTATTTCATCAGTGGACTTGGAAATTACGGATCAGGAAATAAGTGATGCCTTGAATGCTATCCAAATTAGTCACAGATTCTGCGAAAGAATTATCTCTAGAGCAACTGGAAATCCAACGTATAAAATAAGGGGAATAACTGGTTGTAACACATCCTACGAAAAGCTGATACAAAAGGGTCTTTTCTATAAAAACCTCCACTTCCCTACTTTCGAAAGCTATCCTCCACCCCCCTTACCCATTCCATGCAATAGATGTTGCGAGTTTACCCACACAACTGATAATTGCAACGAAAAAATTTCTTGTAGCAAATGTCTAGGTGAGCTTAAAACCATTAATTGCACATCTCAACTACCGGAAAAATGCAAATCATGCGGAATGGCTGGCCATGGGGCTTGGTCCACTAAATGTAAAAACAGACCCACAGCCCCAATCAAAGGTATTCCTAATGTCAGAATCAAGTCCGCCAATAAAAAATCTGATCAAATTTCGAATACTAACTCCAAAAAAAAACAGAATACACAATCCAATTACAATTCACGACCAAATAATAAATACTTACGTCACAAAAATTAACTCTCCTAAAATCTCAAACCGACAAGAACTCATTAATTCATTGAAACGGCGATTTATCGAACAGTATCAGGTCGATACCATTGTGTCATTTTCTTCCAACTACATGTATATCATAATGATAGACTTATTAAACGTTAACTCTCCATCTCCTACGGAACCTATTACGGGAACTCAAACAACAATTGCAAATAAGGACGATGTCTAGCATAAGATTGCTGTATGCCAACATTAACAGCATCAAAAACAAATCTCATTTGGTTAATAATTTTATTCTAAATAATGACATTAAAGGAGCGATGTTTGTAGAGACTAAATCAGATACTCACATTAATCAGTCAACTATACAAAAGCTGGGTAATATTGTAAATGCTAACGTAAGAGGAGGATCGGTGATATTGGGGCATCCTGCTATAAATCTTGGAAAGTACAATTCACCAAGTTTAAACAACCCATTAAACGATTGTATTCACGCGACCTTCATGTTGGGTGATAAAAAAACACACTTATTTTTGGTGTATATCCACCCACTGAGTCTCATTGAAGATAATGTTCTTACTATGGCAGCATTATTTGATAACTGCATCATAATTGGCGATTTTAACCCAAACCCTATAAAAAGACGTCAAATAAAACAATTCCTGGACAGAACTAATTTCGTTCAAATCCCAACTCCTCCCACATTTATAATGAACGAGAGAGCTAGCACCACACCAGACCTTGTATTCTGTACTAACAATATAAAACCTCTAATTTCGTCAGTCGACATGGTTACAGACCTTTGTTCTGATCACTTAGGACTAGTATTGAATTTGGCCCATATCGACCATATCGACACTATAAGACCATCAGTCGAACCCGTATTAAGAAATTACAATTTATACAATATTAGAGAAGTTAATAGGAGAGTTGCCGAGTTCATAGATAACAATGAATTGAGCGGTGAAGAGACGATTTCTAGATTCTGCGGTTGTTTGACGAATGCTATAGAACTGGAGAGCCCAATTAAAAGAGCACACTACTTCAACTTCCCCCTTCCTCCTTTTATACTCAGGCTGATCCAAGAAAAAAGAAGATTATATAGAGATTTTAAAACAACGGAAATTCCCGAATTAAAACAAAAATTTAACAAACTGAACAAGTACATCCAACAATTGGTTACCCATTACAGAACCGACAAATATCTGGAGGCCTGTCGCAATATCAGTAGATGTAAAGGAAAAACCTACTGGAATGAAATTAAGAAACTATCCAAATACAAAAGTCGTCCCTTGATTGCACCGCTGATAGACACATCCGACAATTCGTCACATACACAACCTCAAGAAATAGCCGACATCCATGCTAATTATCTGGAAAATATATTTTCATTCTCAGATCATGTGGACTTCGATCAATCGCATAAAAATCTTGTAGACGAACGGTATGTAGCGGCGTTTGCAAATCGAACACCTACACCTCAAGAAGCCTTTATAGAAGAAGACGAATATTTCGAGATTCTCGACAACGGAAGAAACACTGCCCCCGGTTACGACAATATGTCTAGAAAACTCTTAAAAAGCCTTGATTTAAAAATACACAATTATATCAGAGGAATCTTCAACTATTGCTTGAAAGAACAACTTTTTCCAAGAGAATGGAGGAAATCTATAATTATTTGTATTCCAAAGAGCGACGGTGCTCCTGAAGATCCAGCCAATTACCGTCCGATATCTCTCCTTCCAGTGTTAGGTAAGATGTTTGAGTCATTCATTAAAACAAGGCTACTTGAAACAATTGAACAAAAAATTCCGGAATACCAGTTTGGCTTTCGGCTGTATAAAAGTACCGTCCATCCCCTAGCTGTGCTAATCTCAAACTGCCAAGTTGCTCACGTACAGAAACTACAGTCGGCCGTTTTATTCCTTGATATCAAAAAAGCTTTTGATTCAGTATGGCACATGGACTGCACATGGACTGATTTATAAACTTTCTCAACTTAACGTTCCGTTTTACCTTCTTAATATAATCCAAAAATTCCTATCAAATCGCACATCGCAAATCAGAGTCCTAAATTTCCTATCTAGATCCTTTTCTATGCAGCAGGGTCTCCCCCAAGGCTCCCCTTTGTCCCCTTGTCTCTACAACCTTTATTGTCACGATATTTACAACGACGACCCTACTTTTTTTGACATCAACTCCTACGTCCTTCAATACGCCGACGATACTGCCATTATAGCTCACGCCAAAAACATAAACACCTTAATTAGCAAGATGCAAGATATGTTACAGATGACTGAAGTCTGGTTTCAAAAATGGAAAATCCAGCTGAATTCCAATAAAACCCAGTTTTTCATCCCGTTTCACCGTATTCACGAAAGATCGCCACCATTTTCATCTCTGGTATTAATGTATCTCCTTCACCTACGGTGAAATACTTGGGCATTGTTATTGACAACAAACTTAAATTTAATGTCCATGCAATAAAGACAAAGATGAAATGTAAAACTAGGGCTGCTCATTTTAAGTCCTTAGTACACAAAAGTAACGGCATATCGCTGCAGTTAGCAACCCAGATCTATAAGTCTATCTGCAGACCGTTAATTGAATACGGTATTTTATTCACTTACTCCTCCACCGAAAAAACTAGACGCCACCTAGAAATCGCAGAGCGGGCTGCGCTTAGGAGAATAACTAAATTGAGGCACCCGAACAACCCGTTGCACAACCCTTCAAACGCACTCCTCTACGAAAAAACAGGCGTAACACCATTTGCGGAACGAGGACTACAGCTTACAACTAAAGTATGCAAAAACATCCTGAACGCTACATTACATCGAATGATGAGAACGCCATCGCCCACTGGTCCATTATCGGGCGCCCCAATCATTGAAGTTATAGGAAGGATGAAGCGGATTTCTTAAGTGCCCGAAATTTAATTTAATTTTTTTTTGTTTTGTTTTGTTATTTTTTTTAATTACCTACTAATACGTTATTATGTTTTTTTTCTTTCTTATAATTTCTCATTATGTTACACCGGCTGAAAGACTCCGGTCGATGGCCGTTTTAGGACTTGTATAATTTGTTGTTATACCTCATATTGGTAATTTTCCCTTTCTTTTCTGTATGAGTCCTAAATAAATGTACTGTATATATGGGGATAACTTTGGCGAGTCGCAATCTTTAATTAACAATGATTTGAAATTACTCGTTCACAACGCCACTCGCCATTGCTTGTCCATTAAAGCTTCGAAATCGTCTATTATTATTTTTGGTACTGGTACTCTTGCGGCTGAGGCTAGGCTATCTTTCAAAATTTTTATCAATGATGAACAAATAAAATTTACCCCTGTTGCACGCAATTTGACGCTGTCTTGAGATTCAGGGGACATATCAGTAATCTCCTTCAGAGAGCCTATTCCGCCCTTAAGCTATTATATTCTAACAAAAATATTTTGCCTCAACAATTAAGAATTCATTTATGCGAATCACTTGTGTTATCCATCTTTAATTACGGGGATGCCCTTTACCACTCTTGCATCGACGCCGCGAATCGATCTCGTATTCAGCGCGTGCAGAATTCCTGTCTTCGCTTTATCTTTGGTATCAGAGGACGTGAGAAAATATCTCATACGCTCGATTGGGTCGGTTGGCTGAATATGTTACAACACTCCGCTTGTCTGTATCACAAAATCCTTACTTTCAAAACTCCTCCGTATTTACACAACAAAATTAGCTATCGTACAGATATTCATAATATTAATGTTAGGCATCGTTATACATTAACAATACCGAAGCACCGACTTGAAGTATTCAAGCGATCCTACTGCTACTGTGTGCCTAACATTTATAACAATATCCCACTTTTTATAAAGCTGGAGAATGTACGTGGCTTTAGCAAAAAACTAAAAATTGAACTACTGAGACAGCAGGTGGAGGCGAGCAATCATCATCACTAAGCATGTCATGAATATCAGGTTTTAAATTGGCAATGCACTTGGGGTTGGTTTTGGAATGGGTTTTATGTTTAATTTCATTTATAATACTCGAGGGCCAATGAAAAACAGTTTGCGATTCCGCTAATTGACTTGGCTCTCTTTAACTCTTTAATTTCATGAATTACAATTTCTTTTACTATTATTTTTTTATTATTAATGCAAATTTTTCGTTTCTTTGTATCTTTTATGTTTTTTTGGATATATGGGTTAATAAATATATATTATTATTATTATTATTTATGCAATATATAATATGTGACATCACATCTGAACGATGACTTGTGCGAACATATCTTCGTTTAGTAACAAAAAACTGTATAAGTTTTCGTACAGTTATTTTCATACATTGACGACAAATAACTACACAGATAAACCGAAATTGTGTATCTCTTTTAACACTCCAATAGTCGTATGTCATCTAAGAGTTAGTCTAAGAGTCAGCCTGGACTAATTAGTGTTAGCTAAACATGTACAATTCCCATTCCTGTTACCTTCATGATCTCAATAAGGGATTCCAGTGTTGTCAGATTTAGTAAAATTTCAACAAATCTGATTTTTTTTCGTGATCTGGTGATATTTCAACTTTTTGTTTCTTGATTGAAATTTTGAATAAAGTATCAGATAAACAAATACTGTTAGAATTCCAAACACTACATTAAGTCTTAAGAACTGTCAATTTGCTAGCAGTATGAGCTGTTACAGTTCCAATCTTAAACACTGCCAATTGTGGCAGCATGAGTTGTTTTGTCTCCAAAGTTCTGTTCATCAACTTTAAGTCTGCCAAGTTGTTAGCAGCATGAGCTCTTACTGATCCAAACAGTATACATTATCTTGAATATAGCCACTTGATATTGCCTCTTGAAGACCTGAATACATCCAGCAGACTTGAAACGGTTCCACGAGACTTGAAGTTGTTATAGAAGACCTAAACTGCTTCCAGAAAACTTGATATTGCCGTTTGAAGACTTGAATGCTTCCAGAAGACTTAAAATGAGTCCATGAGGCTTGAAGTTGTTCTAGAAGACTTGATACTGCTGCTAGCAGACTTGGTATTGCTTCTAGCAATCTTGATATTGCCTGCATAAGACTTGTAATGCTTTCAGAAGACCTTATATTGCCTCTTGAAGACTTTAAATGTTTCTATGAGACTTAAAATGCTCTCAGAAGATTTGCTATTCCTTCCAGAAGACTTAAAATTGTTTTAGAGGATTCTCTATTGCCTCTTGAAGACCTGAATACATCCAGCAGACTTGAAACGGTTCCACGAGACTTGAAGTTGTTATAGAAGACCTAAACTGCTTCCAGAAAACTTGATATTGCCGTTTGAAGACTTGAATGCTTCCAGAAGACTTAAAATGAGTCTATGAGGCTTGAAGTTGTTCTAGAAGACTTGATACTGCTGCCAGCAGACTTGGTATTGCTTCTAGCAATCTTGATATTGCCTGCATAAGACTTGTAATGCTTTCAGAAGACCTTATATTGCCTCTTGAAGACTTTATATGTTTCTATGAGACTTAAAATGCTCTCAGAAGATTTGCTATTCCTTCCAGAAGACTTAAAATTGTTTTAGAGGATTCTCTATTGCCTCTTGAAGACCTGAATACATCCAGCAGACTTGAAACGGTTCCACGAGACTTGAAGTTGTTATAGAAGACCTAAACTGCTTCCAGAAAACTTGATATTGCCGTTTGAAGACTTGAATGCTTCCAGAAGACTTAAAATGAGTCCATGAGGCTTGAAGTTGTTCTAGAAGACTTGATATTGCTGCTAGCAGACTTGGTATTGCTTCTAGCAATCTTGATATTGCCTGCATAAGACTTGTAATGCTTTCAGAAGACCTTATATTGCCTCTTGAAGACTTTATATGTTTCTATGAGACTTAAAATGCTCTCAGAAGATTTGCTATTCCTTCCAGAAGACTTAAAATTGTTTTAGAGGATTTTCTATTGCCTCTTGAAGACTTGAATGCTTCTAGAAGGCTTGAAATAGTTCCACGAAAGTTTGCGTCCAGAAAAATTAAAATGTTTTCAGAAGACTTGTAATACCTCAGAAGATTTGATAATGCTTCCAGCAGGCTTGATATTTAGAAAACCAGTGGTGCTTCAGAAGAGTAGATACTGCATCTAGAAGACATGAAATACTTCCAGAAGACTTGATATTGCCTCTTGAAGACTTAAAACGTTTCCAGAAGAATTGAAACGTTTTCAAAAGACTTAAAGTATTTCTTAAACACTTAATACTTGATATTTTAAAAAATCGGTGGACTGATATAACTATCATAATTTATTTCTTTACCGTATTTTGTATTTTTAAATTAGTAGTCGAAATAGGTCCGAATCTAAGAAGAGCTCTATTCTAAGACGCACCCCATTATTAGGAACATCTGTCAAATATAGTGCGTCTTAGATTCAAACGAATACGGTATGTCCTAAGTCCTGCTGATCACTTTAAAGTCTGCTAAATTGTGCCAAAATGATCAAATGAAAATTTGAAAATAGTTGGTGAAGCTATAGTGACTTTTTTTTATTATTTGGTGTTGTTTAATTCCCTCATGTGGAAACACTGGGAGATTCCTTACCACTGTATTTTGCACATTCCTACAAATAGTATTGTGAAAAATTGTATATATTTCGCTAATAAGATCTATCTCAACTAGATACAATCGTCGATAGATCGGAAGAGGTGGTCCAGTATCTTGGTCTGCAAAATCGCCCGATTTTACTTCCCCTGACTTCTTTTTGTGGAGCCACTTAAAATTTGAAGATTATAGAAAATTGCTAACCGCGAGGGAAAACATGATTGAGCGAATCACCAATGCTTGTTCAAGGATTGCGCCGGAAACACTTCTCAGTTGTGTACAATCATTCCAATTGCGCTTTAATAAATGTATCAAAGTAGAAGAGCACATTTTCGAACACATTTTGTGAAATAGTTATGATAAAGTAAAGAGTTTTGAAGCTTTTGTTGTTGAAATTTTGAAGCTAACAATGAGTCTAAGATGATTTCGATTTCTTAGAAAGTTGGGCAAAATGTTATGTTAGATGAAAAATTGGGCGCTTTTAGAATTTAATTAGGACGTTATTTTCATACATTGACGACAAATAACTACACAGATAAACCGAAATTGTGTATCTCTTTTAACACTCCAATAGTCGCATGTCATCTAAGAGTTGACATATAAAGTCAGCCTGGACTAATCAGTGTTAGCTAAAACATGTACAATTCCCATTCCTGTTACCTTCATGATCTCAATAAGGGATTCCAGTGTTGTCAGATTTAGTAAAATTTCAACAAATCTGATTTTTTTTCGTGATCTGGTGATATTTCAACTTTTTGTTTCTTGATTGAAATTTTGAATAAAGTATCAGATAAACAAATACTGTTAGAATTCCAAACACTACATTAAGTCTTAAGAACTGTCAATTTGCTAGCAGTATGAGCTGTTACAGTTCCAATTTTAAACACTGCCAATTGTGGCAGCATGAGTTGTTTTGTCTCCAAAGTTCTGTTCATCAACTTTAGGTCTGCCAAGTTGTTAGCAGCATGAGCTCTTACTGATCCAAACAGTATACATTATCTTGAATATAGCCACTTGATATTGCCTCTTGAAGACCTGAATACATCCAGCAGACTTGAAACGGTTCCACGAGACTTGAAGTTGTTATAGAAGACCTAAACTGCTTCTAGAAAACTTGATATTGCCGTTTGAAGACTTGAATGCTTCCAGAAAACTTAAAATGAGTCCATGAGGCTTGAAGTTGTTCTAGAAGACTTGATACTGCTGCTAGCAGACTTGGTATTGCTTCTAGCAATCTTGATATTGCCTGCATAAGACTTGTAATGCTTTCAGAAGACCTTATATTGCCTCTTGAAGACTTTAAATGTTTCTATGAGACTTAAAATGCTCTCAGAAGATTTACTATTCCTTCCAGAAGACTTAAAATTGTTTTAGAGGATTCTCTATTGCCTCTTGAAGACTTGAAATAGTTCCACGAAACTTTGCTTCCAGAAAAATTAAAATGTTTTCAGAAGACTTATAATACCTCAGAAGATTTGATGGTGTTTCCAGCAGGCTTGATATTTAGAAAACCAGTGGTGTTTCAGAAGAGTAGATACTGCATCTAGAAGACATGAAATACTTCCAGAAGACTTGATATTGCCCCTTGAAGACTTGAAACGTTTCCAGAAGAATTGAAACGTTTTCAGAAGACTTAAAGTATTTCTTAAACACTTAATACTTGATATTTTAAAAAATCGGTGGACTGATATAACTATCATAATTTGTTTCTTTACCATATTTTGTATTTTTAAATTAGAAGTCGAAATAGGTCCGAATCTAAGAAGAGCTCTATTCTAAGACGCACCCCATTATTAGGAACATCTGTCAAAAATAGTGCGTCTTAGATTCAAACGAATACGGTATGTCCTAAGTCCTGCTGATCACTTTAAAGTCTGCTAAATTGTGCCAAAATGATCAAATGAAAATTTGAAAATAGTTGGTGAAGCTATAGTGACTTTTTTTTATTATTTGGTGTTGTTTAATTCCCTCATGTGGAAACACTGGGAGATTCCTTACCACTGCATTTTGCACATTCCTACAAATAGTATTGTGAAAAATTGTATATATTTCGCTAATAAGATCTACCTCAACTAGATACAATCGTCGATAGATCGGAAGAAGTGGTCCAGTATCTCGGCCTGCATTTTACTTCCCCTGACTTCTTTTTGTGGGGCCACTTAAAATTTGAAGATTATAGAAAATTGCTAACCACGAGGGAAAACATGATTGAGCGAATCACCAATGCTTGTTCAAGGATTGCGCCGGAAACACTTCTCAGTTGTGTACAATCATTCCAATTGCGCTTTAATAAATGTATCAAAGTAGAAGGGCACATTTTCGAACACATTTTGTGAAATAGTTATGATAAAGTAAAGAGTTTTGAAGCTTTTGTTGTTGAAATTTTCAAACTAATAATGAGTCGAAGATGATTTCGATTTCTTAGAAAGTTAGGCAAAATGATATGTTAGATGAAAAATTGGGCGCTTTTAGAGGATGTCTTTCTAGAAAAATTTTATTTTTTATTTTTCAAAAATGGATTTAAAGTGTTATAGAAATAACATACTGCATCAAAACTGTAGCTTAGCTTAGGTAAAATAGTTTGAAACAATTGTGGTGTTCATTGTAGCATAGAGCCATGCCACATTTGTCACACATTGTATGTGAGACACCAGAGAATTTAGGAAATTTGCAGCGTATGCTCTTTTATGTACAAAAAGGCCGGTGTCATTTCTGATCTTGCCTGATTGCCACCGGAGGAATATGTTGTGCTGGACACCAACACAAGGACATATCAAGCTTATAAAGTTGTTACAACTTCAATCCGAAAATCAGTCGAATTCAACGGTTTATCCTTGCAAGTCCTTTGCCCTATGAATTATTTTATAAAGAAGTCATTCGTTTGCTATGCTGAAGTCCAATAAATGGTAAAATATTCGAACCGGCCACCTTTGCCGCGAACCTGTGGCGATTGTATTCTCCAACAATATTTGTTCTTTTTGTTATATTTCCTTGCCTTTTAGCATATCTTTCACAAAAGTGTATCCCAATTAACCACCTTGTTATGTTTCCAGTCTACGGTTGCTATATCTACACTGTTGACGTCAGCAATATAATTCAATAAAATACTTGTGTCTTCCTTGGACATGTCGTTGCCTGTGAGAAAATTTGTAATCTGGAATCCTGTTTCGACGTAGAGTATCAAGAGTCACTATACCATTTTTTCGACAAGTATTTAGTAATGGTAAATAATTGTCGGAATCCAATCTGTAATTTTGGTAACAGACGCAAGACAGAATAAGGATTCCCCCAGATCAGGTTCGTTCGATTCGAGTTCGATTCTGTATGTAAATTCAGAGAACGTAATTAAGAACGTAAATCTAATAGCCCCATATGTGAGGCTTTTTCGGGTTATATCTCTTCAAGTTATTTCTTGCTTTTGTAAAGCATATTTCCTCATCAACGCAAAGATATTGCTCTAAAGAAATTTTGGCAAAGAATAATTCGTCAAATTCACGGGACAAATTTTATGAATTGTTAATAAAATGAATGGAGTCAAATTTTAGTAGGCAGAGAATTAGTTGATGACAGAAATGTGACATAAAGCTACAGAGGGTTAAGGTTTTAGAAATCACGATAGCTATAACGTTAAATCAACGAAATTTTGGATAAGCTTCTATATTACGATCTTATTGTTAGCAAAACTGAGTTACTAAAACGTTGCATGGATGGATTAAGTCAGAACTGTAACGAAAGTTTCAATACAACTACATGGACGATGACACGTAAAAATTTAAATAGCAAAAAGGTTTGGACTCTATCGGATATTGCTGTGTGACACTTTAACGACGAAATGATCACTGCTATACGTAAGCTATTTGTGTGTAGACGCTGATGACAGAAAAGCATCAGAACGCCAACTAAACAACAAGGCAAAAGAAACTCAATTGAGAAAAAAACTTAAAGCAACAAGAAGATGACAATCATAATATTATTAAAACTATATATTTTAACCGTATTATTTCGCATTTCAATAGCAAATGTAAAATGCCTTTCTTTAATGAAGTACGTAGTATTTTTTGAGTAAATAAAAATTGTTAAAGTTATAGTTAATCCTGTTAACTTATAATATTCTTACCATTTTTCGGTTTTGTGAATTTTTACAGAATTTTCCGAATAACTTATGCCGTTGTAATTGCATGGACAACTTTCTGGCTTAACGCATTTCTTATTTTCTGTATCATAAACATATCCAATCATACATTGACAACCGCCTTTGCATTTTCCATACAACGGTTGTTCGTTGAGATGCTTGTTCTAAATTTAAAAGTTTTAATAAATGATTTAAAACATGAATTATAATTACATACTTGACAAGTTAATCGATTAGTACGCGTACAACCACAATATTCCTCGAAATGGCTAGCATCACATTTTTTCTGCAAATCTGGAAATGACGGTGTTGATGAATCATCAGTAGGAATAATAGTTGTATTCCATTTGCCGTTTTGACAAGTCCTAAATAATATAAATATAAAAAAGTTATTCTTAATTGTTATGTAATTAATAAATTACACACCATTTAGAGTTTTTATAGATAAAAGTGAAATTTGGCGGATATGGTTTCCCCCCAAAAGTACATCTACATTCTCTGATTTCAACGCATTTTCCAAAATCATCTAAAGTTTGTCCTGCGGGGCAATAACATCCTTCAATACAGACTTTTGGGCATATTCTCGTGGAAGCTATGGCTTCGCAGCTTCGCGAACAATGATTTCCGCAGTTTTGATAAGTTTGTCCAGGTGGGCACTTAACTTTGCAACCGGGTACTTTGGGACGCCAATCGACAATGAAACCTTTTGCGGCGCATTTTTCGCTTTGAGCGGCGTAAAATTCGCAAACGCAATCTTTCTGCTGAAATTTATCAAAATTAATTGTGTAAAATTCAGAAATGGTTTAAACTTACTGTATCAGGACATAAACAGGCATCATATAGACAATTTTCGTATTCTTCAACAGAATCTATAGCGCCATCGAATAATCCAGATTTAAGTAAAGCACAAGCTTGCTCAGCTTTAGCTTTTTTAGCTGGGTTGGCCAAACATGGATGAGGTATTGGTTCGATATGTTCATTTTCACAGCTTCCGGGTACTTTCCAAGAATTTCCAAATTCGATTGCGGTTTTGGCAATTTTTTTGTTAGGCATTAAGAAATCATCATTTTTGTTTTTGTTGTACGTTCCCAACAATCCCTTTTAACGATATAAATTAAATCAAATACTTTTATTAAATTAAGTTGAGTTACCTTAACTTCTCCTTCCATTGTGGTTGGAATTTTAACTGTTACAGTAGAAACACCGTTCCATTGGATAATTACAGAGTTACTTAATGTAACTAAAAATAAATTATAGCTCTAACATCTTTTTTATGTACCAATAAAACTAAGTACCTTTAGTTAACAAATTGCTTGGTTTGGAGATAGAGCATCCTGTTGGAGCATTGAAGGGGAACCAGCTTAAATTATCGCCGTTAACTTTAATTTGATGTTTTTGTCCAAGCTCAATCGTCTCTCCGTTTTCCTTAATAATCACTTTGGCGCAATATGATGGTAAAGTTGATTTGAAATCTTTCTGCAAATTATAATAATGTTTATGAAATAAAATGTGGTTTAAAGAAAGGATTAATTTCTTACCACGAAAGTGCCTTTAGAAACAACGTAATGGTCACATATAATATCGAATTCATTACCACGAACTAAATAATATGAGCATTTTCCCATGAAATCGAACGGTTTTCCATCAAATGTTTTGCAATGAGGATCTCCCGAACATTTTCCATCAATGTAACACGTGTTCTGAAAAATTAATCATTTTGAATTATCTTAATATTGAGATAATTCCTATGCGAGACATGGACAACATAAACGAGCAAGAAAGATCGCGACAATGGAAATTAAGTTTTTATGGAAGATAGTGAGGAAAACGAAGCTGGTAATGAGCAAAATAAAAGCTGCCTCTACTAAAAGAGGCAGCTTTCGTTGCATGTCCTGCCCAGCTTTCAACTAAAGATGTGCAAATTACATGAGTCCCGCCAGGTTACGATGGGTAATGCGTGACCCACCGTGAGCGGGCATCAATTTTTGGATCACTCACGTGAACGTGCGTGATCGTGAGCAACTTTGGTTTAGATGTGACCCGGCGTTACCCGATTGGTTAAATTTTTCAATTTTTGTTTAATAATAATGTTTTACTGAACGGCGGACAGACCGGTATATCATAAATATTCAGCTTTTTTTAAATTATTTTATTTAAAATTTGTATTTCTCGAATATATACAATAATTAGTACTATAACCGTTTAAGCGTTTTTTATTCTTTATGCGTAAAATAAGTTTCTGCATAAAATAAAAAAGAAGTAGAAAAGAAGCTTCTGGTGTTAGTTCGTTACAAGGGCCTAGTTTATCATATGTTACAATGAGTCTTAACATTGTTGCCAGAGCTGCTGAAATTTCACCATATTTATTGTTTTCTTTTTCGTGATCTAGTGAAATTTTACATTTCGGATGATTTTTCAATGTTTCATTTTTTGATGTAAACAAAACAATATCTGCCAACTTATTGGCAGCATGAGTTATTATGTCTCTAAAGTCCTGCTCATCAGTTTGAAGTCTGCTATCTTGTTGACATCATGAGCTATTACAGTTCCAAACAACTTTACACTATCTCAAAAACTGCCACTTAATAGCAGCATGAGTTGCTATTTCTCCAAAATCCCATTCATTAATTTGAAGTCTGCCAACTTGTTGGCAGCATGAGCTATTATGTCTCCAAAGTCCTGCTCATCAGTTTGAAATTTGCCAACTTGTTGACAGCATGAGCTATTACAGTTCCAAACAACTGTACATTATTTTAAGGACTACCACTTACTGGGATCATGAGTTACTTTTTCTCCAAAATCATGTTCATTAATTTGAAGTCAGCCAAGTTGTTGGTAGCATGAGCCATTACAGTTCCATACATCTTATATTGTCTTAAAGCCTGTTAACTTGTTGGCAGTATGAGCTATTAGGTCGCCAATGTTATGCTCATCAATTTTAAGTCTACCAACTTGTTGGCAGCATAAGCTTTTTTGTGTCTAAAGTCCTGCTCATCAGTTTGAAGTCTGCCAACTTATTGACAGCATGAGTTATTACTGTTCCAAACACTGTATATTATTTTAGAGTACTAATTTATTGGCAGCACGAGCTCTCTGAACTCGATTTGTTATCTAATTTCAAGACGCCATGGAGAATAAGTAGAGGGGGGAAATAGTATCATCTTACAAAAGTTCTGTGTCCTTACAATAACATTTGCATATTGTTAAAAATTCGTATTTGCAATACAATAAAGGATTATATTTCAAAAACTAGCAACACTGATTATACATAATAACAAAAATTGTTGGTAATAAATAAATAAAATGTTAATTTATTTCTGCTGTAAATCGATACATTTCTTAAAAATGAACAAACGAAAGTTTGAAAATAGTTGGTGGAAGTCTGGTGACTTTTTTCCTAAAATGCGATTAATTGATCAACTCATCGATCGTGAATCACGTGAATTGACATGACCCACGCGTGAGTCACGTGATTCATGTATGATATTCACGTGAGTGGCGTGCGTGACCCGCACAGGTCTAGATCGTGAGTGGGCATAAAAAGTCACTCATGCGCACATCTTTACTTTCAATTAGATTGCGAAGACTTCAAAATATTTTGCTTATTGGAGAATATATATTAGCTTACACCAGCTAAGAAGTTTGGTGATGAAATCTCTGTATTATTTGTTAGGACAAACTGTAGACTGAAGTAGCAGCTATCACTTGCTTGGTTTTTACAGAGTTCTTGTTGCTGAAGAAGATGGTTTTAAGGGACTCATTTAATTTTGGCAACTCAAAAAATTTAATTTTACTCATATTATTGCTGGAGCATCTACATTTTGGGAAAATATCTACTTTGCTTCCTATGGTTGTAGCTAAACTTGATATCTCGAATGCCGCTGTTGGAGCGTCAAGATCAGCTGGTTTTGCACCAAATGATTTACAAGTTGGTTAAAGTGGAAAAATTGGAGCTCCTGGTCAATACATTATTGTTGGAATAGTCTAAAATCTAAAAGCACTAGGGATATATATGGATTGACTATGGTGATTGTAAAGGATGTCAAAGACATTATAATTGCACCCTTAACTAAGTTGATGATTGCATATATTGAAGAGAACATTTTTCCTGACGTTTCTAAGGCTGGCATGGTTATACCTATTTATTAAAAAGGTAATCGTGAGTTTCTTCGAAATTTTCGACCAATATCGCTACCGATACTCTCGTAGCTTTTTGAAAGGGTTATTCACGACTTCACAGTTTGGATTCAGGTAAGGCGTGGGCACTAGTGACGCAATATTAAATTTTGTGGAAGTGGCTCTTCGCCTGCAAAGGCGTGCAATACGTATAACTGATAATTTAGAGTATCGTGAGGATTTTAAAATTCCTTTGTATCTTTGAAAATCTTAACGTTCCCTTCCTTATACGGGGACCAGTGCATGTTATATGTCAAAACTCACTCTCACCTGTTTGTCACTCATGACGATGTGCAACAATACTCTACAAGAAACAGAAATAAAAGTTCGCAAAGGTACTCGAGATTGTCTAAGGCTCGCCAAAGCATTAATATAATAGACGTAAATTTTTTTAATAGGTTGCCAGAGACGATTTCTGGACTGCCATTAGGCATATTTAAAAGTGAATTGTATACTTTTTTGACGCACAGATCTTATTACTCGTGTACCGAGTATTTGACCGAAACTCCCACCGAGAGAGATTTTATTTAATGGTGGTGTGCGATTTTGTGGTTTTTTCTTTTTGTCATGTTCTGTACGAGTGTAAAGTAGATGTGTATACACAATAAAGATATTATTATTATTAATATCTGGAACAATTCAGCCTTTAGCTGATATGAAGACAGCAATCTATCGTAGCCATTAACAAAGATCCAGAAGTTCACATCTTCAAAGTATCCGATTTCGAAATTATACCTGAACTACCTGAGAAATTGTAAAAATCTGACATACAACCTTGAAATGTTTGAATCTAATAATAAAATTTCTGAAAATGAGATGATTAATCGAATTGTTAAGGTGTCCTTTAAAAAAAAAACTATCCAAAAATCGTCTAAAAGCGATTTGAAGCAAAAAACAAGGATACAGAAAGGTGGGAAAGACCTATGAAAAAGTGGAAGGAAAGAATAGCAAAGATCGGGAAGAAAAGACTCTAGCAGATATAAACCAATTATCCAGGGACCGGAAGGAGTGGAAGAACTAGATAGAGGAATAGATAAAACATTTATCTGACGCTATTGGGCAAAAGGATCAAAAGGACAAGAACATGATTTGGCCTGATATTTCAATTATTCTTTTCCTATCTCTACAATCCCACTTTCCTTGTTGACAAATAAGTTGGTTGAATATGATACAATGGTCGAAAAGCAATTCGAAGCAAAGAACAAGGATAAGAAAAAGAGGTGAAGACCTGAGAAGCGGAACGAATGAATAACAGAGGTTGGGAAGAAACGATTACCCAGGGACTAAAGAAAGTGAAAGAAGGAGATGGAAGAAAAAGGAATTGATATTTGAATTTCTGTTTTCTTACCTCAGTACAATCCCACTTTCCTTGTTGACAAGTACACTTATTACAATCATCCTTTATAGTTTCCCCATGAGTGTACTCTTTATCTTTATAAATACAGGACAAATTCGGTTTGATTGCTGAAAATATAACAACAATTAAAAAAATACAAATAAAAATCAAAAACTTCTTACGACAAATATTTTTTGTGCGCCAATTTATAACCAAATTCAAATCAGCACATTCTTGTTCATAAGCAGCTAACGATTGACAAAAATGATTTTGTTGTTCACTTTTAGGTAATAAATGTTCGATGTTAATATCGATTAAACATCTTTTGTAATATTCCTTGAACGGTTTTAATGTAGCGCAGGTCTTAAAAATGTCATTGAAAAGAATATCGCAAGTATTTTGAGGAGGGATTATGTCAGGATCCTAAAATAAGAAATAAATATTATAAGGTAATAAATTAAAATTAATTTATTTACTGGGTGCTCAATGCATTTAGAGCATGAATTATCAACTCTGTAATAATCAACGAGATTTGTAACTCCGAATTCGTTGTTAGGGGTTAATAAATCGTTTTTGGGATTATCGTCGAATTTTCCGCACAATCCCCCATGATTCTAAAAATAAAATTCTTAATAAAAAGAATATTTTTTTACAAATTAATCACCTTTCTCGATTTCCATTCTTGCGAAACATGGATATGAGCCCATCCGGATTTATCCCAAATTACTTTTACACCCAATTTTGCCATATTAACCGAAACTGATAAATCAGATTCTGTTATCGCCAAATTAGATAATTTTCCAATAATTGCATTATTCCCGTGCTTTGTGAAAACGATTTTTTCTTCCGCACTATTTACTTCTTTATAGAGGACGGAAACTTGTTTAATGCAAGCTCCGGAGTTACATTTTTCGGTCTAAAACGAAAAAAGTTTAATTATGATTTAATTCGGTTTGTTTTTGATTAATTTTACTTTTAATGTAACTCTAAATAATCCGTTTGCGTCGTTATTTTCCAATAAAACGTATTCACAAATTCCTGAGAACGAATAAATTAAATCGTCAAATGTGCGAATGTGGGTGTTACTCCAAATGGTACATTTTTCCCAACGATCGGTGTTTTCGATGCATTCCCAGTTACCACCTTTACAGGTGCTATAAAGAATAATGTGTTCTTAGTTTCAGTTAAAAAAAAAAGAATAATAATTGAACATATAAGTTGATTATTGGGGTAGAAGATTTATGTACACAGAAAATAATGTTTAAAATTTTCGCATTTTTGCTTATTTTTAATTTTTTTCTTTGTCTGTACAAGATGGGTACATTTAAGTGTTATTACAGACTGTCTCAGAAACTATAAAAATCAGGAAATAAATATGACGCCTAGATTGAGACAACTGCAATCTAGAAAATACCAAACATTTACCTTCATTTGTTAAGCCAGATTATTATTTTTTTATTAGTTAGATATTTCGTTAATTTTAAAAATTACAGGAAAGTGCTTAATACATATTTAAGACACTTTTTAAGTATTAGAAATGATACCAATAAAACCCAATCCATGGGAATTGTATCAGATATTATTCATTTCAAAGATAACTTGCGTCTGACGATGATTCTCAGCGCCCAAAAAAAAATTTCTGATACCAACGCAACTGAACCCGTATTTTGAGTTGGGATGAGTTGGGTTTGTGTCGAAAGGTCCAGTTTTGTGAAGATCATTGTAGAATGTATTCTATGATAGTCCTTGAGCAAGAAACGGAAGAGGGGTGGTAAGGCTTATGGAATCCGTAGGTGACCTTGTGGCAAAAATAATGGCGAGCGCCCTAAGAAACAAAAGAAAACGCTGAGTATTGTATAGAAGAGCTTGCACAAAAAGAACTGAATTATAGGGAAGACGTAATCTTACAACTATGAGCATAATGATCGAGGGGATTCGCATTGACTGAGTATATTTAGATAAAGAACTTAAAATGATGGACTATATAAAACATATTACGAATATAGCCACTAGAATGGCATTCTGTATTAATAACTCTGTTAAGGGTTACGCCGAGAAAGGTAGGAGCAACTATCCTACGAATAAGCAGCACTGATTACGCATAATTGAAAGAAAAATATTAATAGCAGGAACATCTGCGTATAGCATAGTGTTGACAGAGGCAGTGGGAGCGTTAGCTGGATGTCCTTCATATGATTTGTTGGTGTGGAAGACGAGAGAATGCCACAGAGATAAGGACCATGCCGAACTGTTAAGAGATGGCATGAAAGATGGCGAGAGTATACAGGGTGGGCCAACTCCTTTGTAAAGGACATACTCCTCTGTTACGGTGGGAGGCACACCGCTTTGGAATATAGTCAATTTCAACGGGATAGAAAACTTGTAGAAGTACTCATGGGGAAAGAGATTAATGACAACAATATCTCCATTCTGATAGTATGAAGAAGGAAAGTCTATGAGGAGGAATAATCATGAACTTATTGCGATCCTTTATAAAGAAAAAATAGGTAGAGGAACAATAACCACAGCCTGAAGATGCAGATATTCAAAAGTTTAATGGATCAATGTATTATGAATTGAAAGACCATTAGTTATGGTACAGAGCTTAGAAGCAGAGGTTGAAGGAGTACTGGGTGGACCAAGTTGAAGGTAAGAAGATCAAAGAAGGGAGCTTTTGAATCCTTCCCTATGTCTGCTTTTAAGGTGATTGAATTCAAAAGGTAAAGGAATCTTTTGTTTTACGTTTAAGATTTCACGAGGAGAATGGGAGATGAGGGTGTATAGCGAAGAAGGTAGTGCGGTAGTCTTAGCCAACGACATCTAAGCCTGCTGAATCCCACATTCCTGTTCGGATCAGTTTTTCTATCCAGACAACATATCCGAACAGAAGTCTATCAAAAAAATTTTCTTATACTCTAAGGAAAAACAAATCTGTAACTACCACAACTCAACCTGTAAATTGAGGTGGGTGAGCCAGCTCACCCACCCCTTCCCATATATTTCAATTAGAAATGGCATCACCCTAACCCAACCTATGGGAATGACATCTAAAAACCTGAAATCTAATGAATATCCAAGATGATTTGTGCCTAACGGTGGGTTGTGTGAGGTTGGAATTAGAAATGATATCATCCCAATACAACCCAACCCAATCTAATCCAACCTATGGAAATGAGATCTAAAAACATGAAATCTAATGAATATCCAAGATGACTTGTGTTTAATGGTAAGTTACGTTGCGTTGGTTAAAACATTGGCTCTTTCTTTGAATTCTTTATAGAGCCAACTGTAGAATAGAATAATATCAAAGGATCCAAAAATTTCTGATCTCATTGCCATGAGTAGAATTTAAAAACATGAAATCTAATAAACATCCAAGATGTTTTCTGCCTAACAGTGGGTTACGTCGAGTCGGGTTGAGGTGCTATCATTTCTAATAGCGACCCAACTCACCGCCAGGCACAAGTTATCAAAAACAAGTTGTATTATTAGCACATCTTTAACCAAAAGCTTTCGCTATTTCTTCAAATTTTCTTTTCTTATTCAATCTACTATAGAATAATTAATATCCAAGAATCGACAACTTTCAGATATCATTCCCTTGAGTTGGGTTGGTATTAGAAATGATACCACCCAACCCAAATTTCAACCTAACCCAATTTTTCTAAATTATATTTAAAAATATGAAATCTAATAAATATCCAAGATGAATTGTACCTAACGGTGGGTTTCATTGAGTTGGGTTGAGGTGCTATCATTTCTAATGGCAACCCAACTCACCGCCAGGCACAAGTTATCAAAAACAAGTTGTATTATTAGCACATCTTTAACCAAAAGCTTTCGCTATTTCTTCAAATTTTCTTTTCTTATTCAATCTACTATAGAATAATTAATATCCAAGAATCGACAAATTTCTGATATCATTCCCTTGAGTTGGGTTGGTATTAGAAATGATACCACCCAACCCAAATTTCAACCTAACCCAATTTTTCTAAATTATATTTAAAAATATGAAATCTAATAAATATCCAAGATGAATTGTACCTAACGGTGGGTTTCATTGAGTTGGGTTGAGGTGCTATCATTTCTAATGGCAACCCAACTCATCGCCAGGCACAAGTTATCAAAAACAAGTTGTATTATTAGCACATCTTTAACCAAAAGCTTTCGCTATTTCTTCAAATTTTCTTTTCTTATTCAATCTACTATAGAATAATTAATATCCAAGAATCGACAACTTTCTGATATCATTCCCTTGAGTTGGGTTGGTATTAGAAATGATACCACCCAACCCAAATTTCAACCTAACCCAATTTTTCTAAATTATATTTAAAAATATGAAATCTAATAAATATCCAAGATGAATTGTACCTAACGGTGGGTTTCATTGAGTTGGGTTGAGGTGCTATCATTTCTAATGGCAACCCAACTCATCGCCAGGCACAAGTTATCAAAAACAAGTTGTATTATTAGCACATCTTTAACTAAAAGCGATCGTTCTTTCTTCAAGTATTCTTTTCTTATTGAATCTACTATAGAATAATTAATATCCAAGGATCGACAACTTTCTGATATCATTCCCATGAGTTGGGTTGGTATTAGAAATGATACCACCCAACCCAAATTTCAACCTAACCCATTTTTTGGAAATCATATTTAAAAACATGAAATCTAATTAATATCCAAGATAACTTGTACCTAACGTTGGGTTTCATTGAGTTGGGTTGAGGTGCTATCATTTCTAATGCCAACCCAATCCATCGCCAGGCACAAGTTATCAAAAACAAGTTGTATTATTAGCACATCTTTAAATAAAAGCGATAGTTCTTTCTTCAAGTTTTCTTTTCTTATTGAATCTACTATAGAATAATTAATATCCAAGAATCGACAACTTTCTGATATCATTCCCATGAGTTGGGTTGGTATTAGAAATGATACCACCCAACCCAAATTTCAACCTAACCCAATTTTTGGAAATCGTATTTAAAAACATGAAATCTAATAAATATCCAAAATGACTTGTACCTAACGTTGGGTTTCATTGAGTTGGGTTGGGGTGCTATCATTTCTAATGCCAACCCAATCCATCGCCAGGCACATGTTATCAAAAACAAGTTGTATTATTCACATCTTTGTTGCACATCTTTAACCAAAAGCATTCGTTCTTTCTTCAAGTTTTCTTTTCTTATTGAATCTACTATAGAATAATTAATATCCAAAAATCGAAAACTTTCTGATATCATTCCCATGGGTTGGGTTAGTTTTAGAAATGTAGTACCCATAGCCGTCGGATACGTAGTTACTATAGATGCTCAAATACCCATACATACAAATGCTACCAGAAGGATTGATAATGCTTCAAGAAGACTTGATATTTCTTCTACAAGACTTGAAATGCTTTCAGAAGATTTTATATTTCGTCCCGAAGACTTAAAATGCTTCTAGAAGACTTAAACTGCTTCCTGAATTCTCGATAGGCTGCTTCCTGAAGGACTTGATACTGTTTTTAAGAGACTTGAACTGCGTTCTGAAGGTTTGAACTGCTTTTAGAAGACTTGATACTACCTCTGAAGGACTTGATACTACTTCTAGAAGACTTGATATTGCTTCCAGAAGACTTAATATTGCTTCTAGAAGATTTTAAATGCTTTCAAAAAACTTAATATTATCTTCGGAAGACTTGAAATATTTCCAAAAAACTTGATACTGCTTCTAGAAGACTTGGTACTGGTTGTACAACTGCTGGTAGAATATGGTTATATCGCATTACATACTATTGGACAAATTGCAAAATCTGGATGGAAGCAGACCACAATCTGTTAATTAAAGTCTAAATAGTTCTGGCAGAAGACATTTTTATTGCAAAAGGGAAGATAGTATTCATAAAATAAGATTTTGTTTCCAAAATACTAAATACTGTTGAAAAAATAGCAAATCTTCATGTTAGAAGTTCACAAACTAGCAATTGAAGACTGAATACTGCTTGTAAAACTGTAAACACTGCCGTCAAAATATATTTCCATTGCAAAAGAACCATGGACGCCAGATACGTGAGTGCTTTTTTTTAATCTTTCTCTTTTGAGAGCTGTAATATATCGTTGGACTCATCGATATCGACATGTATTCTCAAAAACCGGTGCTTATGATAAGCACAAAGTATCTTGTATATACATACTAACATTAATCTTTAATATTTTAAAATTAAACAATAAAGAATATTTTTCGGAAAATAAACTCTTTTCACAATCTTCTTGGAAAAAATCATTTTAGTAACATCATGCTCAATTATAGTTTGTATTTAAAAAAATATATCTTTGTTATAATTCAAAAATTATTAACCATATTTAAAAATGTATTTTTCAATCACAACATATTCTACTCAAGAAAGATTTTTGAGAATGTACCAACCACTTTTCTTCAGTTTCAAAAATAATGCAAAACTAAAAATAAAATATGAGCTAGACTTTTTGGGCGAAATTTTAAAAACGAAAAAGAATAGAAGAAGAGAAAACGGAAAAAGAGATCAAGACATGGCTAATTTCCCACCTTGCATACTTACATACCGAGAAAGGTTTGAAGCTGGAGAAGATTACTTACCATTTCTTATTCTTCTGAATATTTACAGCATTTTCTGAATAACTAATACCGTTGTAACTACACGGACAGCTTTCAGGTTTAACACATTTCTTATTTACTGTATCATAAACGTAACCTTTCATACATTGACACCCAGCTTTACATTTTCCATAAAACGGTTGTTCGTTGAAATGTTTGTTCTAAAATTAAAAATTTTAATGCATACAAATTAATAACCCAACCATAATAACATACCTGACAAGTTAACGGATTGGTACGCGTACACCCACAATATTCCTCGAAACGATTAACATCACATTTCTTCTGCAAATCCGGTAATGATGGTGTTTTGTTATCAGGTACCTTCGCGTCCCATTTACCATTTTGACAAGTCCTAAATAATTCATAATTAACACAGTTAATTTTAAAATTATTTATCATATAAGAAATATACAAACCATTTAGAATTTTTATAGATAAAGCTGAAACCTGGCGGATATGGTTTACCTCCAAAAATACATTTACATTGTTTGATTTCAACGCATTTTCCGAATTCATCCAAAGTTTGTCCTTCGGGGCAATAACATCCTTCAATACAGGTTTTCGGGCATATTGTTTTGGTGGCGATGGCTTCGCAGCTTCGGGAACATTGATTTCCGCACATTTGATAAAATTGTCCAGCGGGACAACGAACTTCACAACCAGGTACTTTGGGACGCCAATTAACAATTAAACCCTTTGCGGCGCATTTTTCGCTTTGAGCGGCGTAAAATTCGCAAACGCAATCTTTCTTCTGAAATTTATCAAAATTAATTGTGTAAAATTCAGAAATGGTTTAAACTTACTGTGTCAGGACATGAACAAGCATCATAAAGACAATTTTCGTATTCTTCGGCAGAATCTATACCTCCATCAAATAATCCAGATTTAAGTAAAGCGCAAGCTTGCTCAGCTTTCGCTTTTTTGGTTGGATTGCTTAAACATGGGTGAGGTACTGGATCTATATGTTCATTTTCACAACTTCCAGGTACTTTCCAAGAATTTCCAAATTCAGTTGCGGTGTTGGCAAGTTTTTCGTTAGGCATTAAGAAATCATCTTGATTATTTTTGTTGTATGTTCCCAATAATCCCTTTTAAAGATATAAATTAGATCAAAATACTTTTATTAATTTATATTAAATTGAGTTACCTTAACTTGTCCTTCCATTGTGGTTGGAATTTTAACTGTTACACTAGAGACACCGTTCCATTGGACAATTACATTGTTACTTAATGTAACTAAAAATATGATTTTGCATTAACATCTTTTTTATGAATCAATAAAATTAAGTACCTTCTGTTAATAAATTGCTTGGTTTGGAGATGGAGCATCCTGTTGGAGCATTGTAAGGGAACCAGCTTAAATTGTCATCATTAACCTTAACTTGGTGTTTTTGTCCAAGCTCAATCGTTTCTCCATTTTCTTTGATAATCACTTTGGCGCAATATGATGGTAAAGTTGATTTGAAATCTTTCTGCAAGTTATAATAATATTTATGAGATAAAAGTGATTTGAAGAATGAAATAATTTCTTACCACAAAAGTGCCTTTAGAAACGATGTAATGATCACATATAATATCATATCCATCACCTCGAACTAAGTAATACGCGCATTTGCCCATAAAATCGAACGGTTTTCCATCAAACGTTTTACAATGAGGATCTCCAGAACATTTTCCACTAACATAACATGTTCTCTAAAAAATAATCATTTTGTATGAGTTGTCTCAATACTTTAATTAATAATAATCATTAATAGCTTAGGTAGAGAGGGCTGATGACATAATGTCCTAGCAAAGTGTGGTGAGTTGAGAGAGGAAATGATGGTGGTAGTAAGGTGAAGGAGAAAATGGGATGACTATAGGATAAAAATAGGTTGGATAAAGAGATAGTATTATAAGCTATAAGTCTTATGATATTTTGGCATTATTGTAGTACTATTACTATAAATTGTATTCTTTTTGGGAAGCAATAAATTACACTATGTTAAAATATTATCAACTATTTGAGTGTTTTTAGATAATTTTAGGTAGACGAAATGAATTTTATATTTGGCTGCTTGATGAGGGGATGAAGAGATCTGCCTTTCAGTGGTACTATCATATTTGTGCCATTTCCAGTTACACCGGAATTTATTACTAAGATCACATCATAATTTCTAACACATCATAATTTTCTAAAGAATGTGACAACATACAACCTACTAAAAGGCAGATCTCTTCACGTTATATCCAGATGCCAAATATCAAATTCATTCCATCTACAGTTACCCTATAAAATTCTATGTCGAGCAGTAATGAAACACAAAAAAAAGTGACATGTTAAAGAAAAATGGAAGGCTGTTCTGACGTTGATCTGAACAAATTCACTTCTAATTTGAATGCAATACCGTGATTGGTGTTTATTTACTTTGATAATATCTTTGGTATATATAAAATGCCCCCTTCGCACAGTTAGTATCCGTAAAGATTACTGTCCTGATATAAATGTTAATATCAGAATATGAATGAGACTTTGTGATAAAGCCTAATTAAAAATTTAAAAAGCGAAAAATCTGCATCATTTCGATTATTTTAAATCCCTGAGAAATTTGACCAACGATTCTGGAAAATCATGAAATTCGATAAGTCTCTGAGTATCTTTGATATCTGATGTGTCCTATCAGATATCAAAGCATTTAGACTACTTTGGATACATTTAATCAAATAAAGTCCAAACATGTGGGATCTCTGAATGTACAAACACTTATATAAAATTCTTAATGATTTTTACCTGGATTGAAGTTCATTTTCAGTTAATTTTTTTAGTTTTAATGTACTATTGAGCTTTTTCTTCTTAATTTAGTCCCAGTAAATGCTGTAAACTTTTTTTTTTGATCACATATTTCGAATAGACACTTGATACTGCTCCCAGAAGACTTGATATTCCTTCTACACGACTTGAACTACTTCCAGAAGACTTAATACAGCTTCTAGATGACTTGATACTATTTTCGAAAGGGTTGAAAAGCTTCCAAAAGACTTGATCCTGCATCTAAATGACTTAGTACTACTTTCAAAAGGCTTGAAATACTTCCAGAAGAGTTGAATTGATTCCAGAAGACTTGAACCGTTTTCAGAAGACTTGAACTGCTTCCAGAAGATTTGAACTGTTTCTAGAAAATTAAATACCGTCTCTGGAAGATTTAATACTGTTTCTAGAAAACTTCGTATAGCTTGCAGAAGCTAGGCTGATACTGCTTAGTAAAGGCTTGAAAAGCTTCTGGAAGACTTGACCTGTTTCCAGAAGACTCAATACCGCCGCGGGAAGATTTGGTACTGCTTCTAGAAAACTTGGTCTGTTTCTAGAAAACTTGATCTGTTTCCAGAAGACTTGATACTGCTTCTAAATGACTTAATACCGCTTCTAAATGACTTGATACTGCTTCCAAAATACTTGAAATTCTTCCAAAAGACTTACATCCAGATTTCATTCCAAAATAAGGAATGCAATCTTGCGTAAATTTCAAAAGATTTCACAATGATGTAAATTTATTCAGTTAGTATATACTACTAATTGTTTCGTTTTCTCAGAACGTCTTCAGGTACAAGATGACTCAAAGAGAGATTACCATGAAGTTGTTAAAAGAAAAGTAGATTAGTCGTGCGTGATAAAAACAATCCGCGAATTACACTTTAACGTCTCATTCATCAAAAAGAAAGCTGAAGAAAGATTAATGAGGTAATGTAGCAAATATACAGATGTAGCGAGTGAGCAAAACAGTCGATCCATAAAAAAAAATACTTTCCCAAGCAATAAGAATTAAAAGTAAAGTGCGCACTTATTCGGACATCTTTCTAAAAATTGTAATATATACTAACTGAAAATAGCAAAACTAAACCAAAAATAAATAACTGAATCTTTACTTTTGATATCTATACAAGATTTAAATTCCTATAAGTATCACACAATGAACGTGGGCTCTCTCATTAATAAATTGCTTCCAGAATACTTGAAATGCTTTCAGAATATTAACTACTATCCCAGGAAGACTTGCTAGCGCTTCTAGAAAACTTAATATTGCTTGCAGAAGACTTAACACTGCATCAAGAAGTCTTGATATTCCCTCTGGAATACTTTAACTACTTCCAAAAAGCTTATTTATGTTTTATGATATCTACACAAGATTTCATTTCCTATAAGTATCACACAATACAATGAACGTGGACTCTCTCATTACTAAATTACTTCCAGAAGATTTGAAATGCTTCTAGAATATTAAATACTATCCCAGGAAGACTTACTACTGCTTCTAGAAAACTTAATATTGTTTGCAGAAGACTTAATACTGCATCAAGAAGTCTTGATATTGCCTCTGGAATACTTTAAATATTGCCAAAAAACTTGATATTGCCTCCAGAAGATTTAAAATGCTTCCAAAAGATTAGAAATGCTTGCAATAGAGCACCCATACAAAAATGTTAATGGTTTTATTTAGATTAATGTTATCATTTTCAATTATTGCTTAAATTTTAATGTCCTATTGAGCGTATTCTTCCCAGTTCAATGCCAATAACTGCTGAAAGCAATTCAAACGTTTCTTTGGAGAACCATCAATCGTGCAATGCAATTTTTTCAGCACCCAGACGTATTTTCAAAAACCGTCACCAATAATAACATCCTTCCATTTAAACGGCTTGTCTTTAACCCTACCTTCAGTTGCACCACTACATTATTGAATGTTACTGACGATATATAGAGGAATGTTTCACTTGGATTTTTGAAAATCGTTCGATGTATTCTTTTTATTATTATTTATTATATATATTATATCTGAATCAATAATTTCTTCATTGGAATGTTACCTTTGCAACCGATTTCGGTAATCCATTAGTAATCCATTAAGGTTCATGCTCAAATTTTTTGGGTGTTATACCTTAGGTTTCTGATCACGGCCTTTTTTTTGTACCTGACTTATACGTTACAGCTTTGCTCCCATGGAAATATTGTAAAATACCACATGTACAGGGTGGCAAATTTTGCTATTATTATAGGGTATATCTCGCAAAAAGTCATATTTTCGCCATTTCAAAAAATGATCTTATTTCATTTATTTTTTAAATTGAAGAAACGCGGTTAATACATTCTTAAGATATTTTTTTGAGTAGAATGTAATGACGTTGAAAAATTTGAAGTATAGTTGATAATTTTTGAGTTGATAATTTTTATGGTGTTACTAAAAAAAGCACATTTTTAGCTTTCCAACGATGTATTGCATGTTTGCGGAAAATAAGTGTTATTTTTCAATTTTAAGATATAAGAGGTTTTGTCTTTGCGGGATTGAATTTTTCTCAAAAAAAGAGACCGGGACATGGCGTTTACTTTTTTAGTTTCTTTCTCTTATAGTTTCCGAGATGCCCTATAGTAACACCAAAATTTGCCCACCCTGTACACTGATGATACTCAAGTGTATTATAGCTTTATATCTGATGAAGTAAATATCGCAATGGATCGGCTAAACGTTAACTTGTATAATTGAGAAATGTGTGCTTCTAAACTCCGTCTAACGATTAGATTCTTCCAAACATTCAGAAGCTATTGTAAACCCGGTGTTGGAAGATTGGTAAGTGATTTAGGTCATTTAAACAGCATTCATATGATGAAGTAAATTATCGCAATTAGATTGGATGAACTTACTTGGATAATTTAACATTGAATGCTTCTAAGCTTGATTTAACGATTTACCCTTCCATACAATCAGTACTTATTTTTGAAACCAGCACGCAGCGGTGGCAGATTGATACATGACTCAGGTATTTTAAATAACTTTCATCTGGTTTCACAAAGTGCTTGTTTACCCACTACCTCTCAATGTCACAATCTCGGTGCTATTATGTTAAACATATGTGTAGACTTATTAACACGTTCGCTGCCGAGCAGCATTTTCAAAAACAGGTCCACCAATGTTAATATACGAGTTAATTCGTATGTTTCTACTTTCTTCACTCTGAAGTTAGTCTGTATATCGACATATGCTACATCGCCGACTTATTTGAAGCTCTTTATAATTTATGCATTGATGCTGGGTATATTCGTCGAATCCAGCGAGTTCAAAATGCGCCTCTTCTTTACATATTTGGCATTGGAAAGTATAAAAAGGTTTCGCATACTTCGGCGTGGGTTGGCAGATTGGGCATCGCGACATATGTAGGAAGTTACATGACTCAGGTGTTTTAAATAACTTTCATCTGGTTTCACAAGGTGCTTGTTTACCCACTACCTCTCAATGTCACAATCTCGGTGCTATTATGTTAAACAGATGTGTAGACTTATTAACACGTTCGCTGCCGAGCAGCATTTTCAAAAACAGGTCCACCAATGTTAATATACGAGTTAATTCGTATGTTTCTACTTTCTTCACTCTGAAGTTAGTCTGTATATCGACATATGCTACATCGCCGACTTATTTGAAGCTCTTTATAATTTATGCATTGATGCTGGGTATATTCGTCGAATCCAGCGAGTTCAAAATGCGCCTCTTCTTTACATATTTGGCATTGGAAAGTATAAAAAGGTTTCGCATACTTCGGCGTGGGTTGGCAGATTGGACATCGCGACATATGTAGGAAGTTACATGACTCAGGTCTTTTAAATAACTTTCATCTGGTTTCACAAAGTGCTTGTTTACCCACTACCTCTCAATGTCACAATCTCGGTGCTATTATGTTAAACATATGTGTAGACTTATTAACACGTTCGCTGCCGAGCAGCATTTTCAAAAACAGGTCCACCAATGTTAACATACGAGTTAATTCGTATGTTTCTACTTCTTCACTCTGAAGTTAGTCTGTATCTCGATCTATGCTACATCGCCAACATATTTGAAGCTCTTTATAATTTATGCATTGATGCTGGGTATATTCGTCGAATCCAACGAGTTCAAAATGCGCCTCTTCTTTACATATTTGGCATTGGAAAGTATAAAAAGGTTTCGCATACTTCGGCGTGGGTTGGCAGATTGGGCATCGCGACATATGTAGGAAGTTACATGACTCAGGTGTTTTAAATAACTTTCATTTGGTTTCACAAAGTGCTTGTTTACCCACTACCTCTCAATGTCACAATCTCGGTGCTATTATGTTAAACATATGTGTAGACTTATTAACACATTCGCTGCCGAGCAGCATTTTCAAAAGCAGGTCCACCAATGTTAACATACGAGTTAATTCGTATGTTTCTACTTTCTTCACTCTGAAGTTAGTCTGTATATCGACATATGCTACATCGCCGACTTATTTGAAGCTCTTTATAATTTATGCATTGATGCTGGGTATATTCCTCGAATCCAGCGAGTTCAAAATGCGCCTCTTCTTTACATATTTGGCATTGGAAAGTATAAAAAGGTTTCGCATACTTCGGCGTGGGTTGGCAGATTGGGCATCGCGACATATGTAGGAAGTTACATGACTCAGGTGTTTTAAATAACTTTCATCTGGTTTCACAAGGTGCTTGTTTACCCACTACCTCTCAATGTCACAATCTCGGTGCTATTATGTTAAACATATGTGTAGACTTATTAACACGTTCGCTGCCGAGCAGCATTTTCAAAAACAGGTCCACCAATGTTAACATACGAGTTAATTCGTATGTTTCTACTTCTTCACTCTGAAGTTAGTCTGTATCTCGATCTATGCTACATCGCCAACATATTTGAAGCTCTTTATAATTTATGCATTGATGCTGGGTATATTCGTCGAATCCAACGAGTTCAAAATGCGCCTCTTCTTTACATATTTGGCATTGGAAAGTATAAAAAGGTTTCGCATACTTCGGCGTGGGTTGGCAGATTGGGCATCGCGACATATGTAGGAAGTTACATGACTCAGGTGTTTTAAATAACTTTCATTTGGTTTCACAAAGTGCTTGTTTACCCACTACCTCTCAATGTCACAATCTCGGTGCTATTATGTTAAACATATGTGTAGACTTATTAACACATTCGCTGCCGAGCAGCATTTTCAAAAGCAGGTCCACCAATGTTAACATACGAGTTAATTCGTATGTTTCTACTTTCTTCACTCTGAAGTTAGTCTGTATATCGACATATGCTACATCGCCGACTTATTTGAAGCTCTTTATAATTTATGCATTGATGCTGGGTATATTCCTCGAATCCAGCGAGTTCAAAATGCGCCTCTTCTTTACATATTTGGCATTGGAAAGTATAAAAAGGTTTCGCATACTTCGGCGTGGGTTGGCAGATTGGGCATCGCGACATATGTAGGAAGTTACATGACTCAGGTGTTTTAAATAACTTTCATCTGGTTTCACAAGGTGCTTGTTTACCCACTACCTCTCAATGTCACAATCTCGGTGCTATTATGTTAAACATATGTGTAGACTTATTAACACGTTCGCTGCCGAGCAGCATTTTCAAAAACAGGTCCACCAATGTTAACATACGAGTTAATTCGTATGTTTCTACTTTCTTCACTCTGAAGTTAGTCTGTATATCGACATATACTACATCGCCGACTTATTTGAAGCTCTTTATAAATTATGCATTGATGCTGGGTATATTCGTCGAATCCAGCGAGTTCAAAATGCGCCTCTTTTTTACATATTTGGCATTGGAAAGTATAAAAAGGTTTCGCATACTTCGGCGTGGGTTGGCAGATTGGGCATCGCGACATATGTAGGAAGTTACATGACTCAGGTGTTTTAAATAACTTTCATCTGGTTTCACAAGGTGCTTGTTTACCCACTACCTCTCAATGTCACAATCTCGGTGCTATTATGTTAAACATATGTGTAGACTTATTAACACGTTCGCTGCCGAGCAGCATTCTCAAAAACAGGTCCACCAATGTTAACATACGAGTTAATTCGTATGTTTCTACTTTCTTCACTCTGAAGTTAGTCTGTATATCGACATATGCTACATCGCCGACATATTTGAAGCTCTTTATAATTTAATTTATGCATTGATGCTGGGTATATTCGTCGAATCCAGCGAGTTCAAAATGCGCCTCTTTTTTACATATTTGGCATTGGAAAGTATAAAAAGGTTTCGCATACTTCGGCGTGGATTGGCAGATTGGGCATTGCGACATATGTAGGAAGTTACATGACTCAGGTGTTTTAAATAACTTTCATCTGGTTTCACAAGGTACTTGTTTACCCACTACCTCTCAATGTCACAATCTCGGTGCTATTATGTTAAACATATGTGTAGACTTATTAACACGTTCGCTGCCGAGCAGCATTTTCAAAAACAGGTCCACCAATGTTAACATACGAGTTAATTCGTATGTTTCTACTTTCTTCACTCTGAAGTTAGTCTGTATATCGACATATGCTACATCGCCGACTTATTTGAAGCTCTTTATAAATTATGCATTGATGCTGGGTATATTCGTCGAATCCAGCGAGTTCAAAATGCGCCTCTTTTTTACATATTTGGCATTGGAAAGTATAAAAAGGTTTCGCATACTTCGGCGTGGGTTGGCAGATTGGGCATCGCGACATATGTAGGAAGTTACATGACTCAGGTGTTTTAAATAACTTTCATCTGGTTTCACAAGGTGCTTGTTTACCCACTACCTCTCAATGTCACAATCTCGGTGCTATTATGTTAAACATATGTGTAGACTTATTAACACGTTCGCTGCCGAGCAGCATTCTCAAAAACAGGTCCACCAATGTTAACATACGAGTTAATTCGTATGTTTCTACTTTCTTCACTCTGAAGTTAGTCTGTATATCGACATATGCTACATCGCCGACATATTTGAAGCTCTTTATAATTTAATTTATGCATTGATGCTGGGTATATTCGTCGAATCCAGCGAGTTCAAAATGCGCCTCTTTTTTACATATTTGGCATTGGAAAGTATAAAAAGGTTTCGCATACTTCGGCGTGGGTTGGCAGATTGGGCATCGCGACATATGTAGGAAGTTACATGACTCAGGTGTTTTAAATAACTTTCATCTGGTTTCACAAGGTGCTTGTTTACCCACTACCTCTCAATGTCACAATCTCGGTGCTATTATGTTAAACATATGTGTAGACTTATTAACACGTTCGCTGCCGAGCAGCATTCTCAAAAACAGGTCCACCAATGTTAACATACGAGTTAATTCGTATGTTTCTACTTTCTTCACTCTGAAGTTAGTCTGTATATCGACATATGCTACATCGCCGACATATTTGAAGCTCTTTATAATTTAATTTATGCATTGATGCTGGGTATATTCGTCGAATCCAGCGAGTTCAAAATGCGCCTCTTTTTTACATATTTGGCATTGGAAAGTATAAAAAGGTTTCGCATACTTCGGCGTGGGTTGGCAGATTGGGCATCGCGACATATGTAGGAAGTTACATGACTCAGGTGTTTTAAATAACTTTCATCTGGTTTCACAAGGTGCTTGTTTACCCACTACCTCTCAATGTCACAATCTCGGTGCTATTATGTTAAACATATGTGTAGACTTATTAACACGTTCGCTGCCGAGCAGCATTCTCAAAAACAGGTCCACCAATGTTAACATACGAGTTAATTCGTATGTTTCTACTTTCTTCACTCTGAAGTTAGTCTGTATATCGACATATGCTACATCGCCGACATATTTGAAGCTCTTTATAATTTATGCATTGATGCTGGGTATATTCGTCGAATCCAGCGAGTTCAAAATGCGCCTCTTCTTTACATATTTGGCAATGGAAAGTATAAAAAGGTTTCGCATACTTCGGCGTGGGTTGGCAGATTGGACATCGCGACATATGTAGGAAGTTACATGACTCAGGTGTTTTAAATAACTTTCATCTGGTTTCACAAGGTGCTTGTTTACCCACTACCTCTCAATGTCACAATCTCGGTGCTATTATGTTAAACATATGTGTAGACTTATTAACACGTTCGCTGCCGAGCAGCATTTTCAAAAACAGGTCCACCAATGTTAACATACGAGTTAATTCGTATGTTTCTACTTTCTTCACTCTGAAGTTAGTCTGTATATCGACATATGCTACATCGCCGACATATTTGAAGCTCTTTATAATTTATGCATTGATGCTGGGTATATTCGTCGAATCCAACGAGTTCAAAATGCGCCTCTTCTTTACATATTTGGCATTGGAAAGTATAAAAAGGTTTCGCATACTTCGGCGTGGGTTGGCAGATTGGGCATCGCGACATATGTAGGAAGTTACATGACTCAGGTGTTTTAAATAACTTTCATTTAGTTTCACAAAGTGCTTGTTTACCCACTACCTCTCAATGTCACAATCTCGGTGCTATTATGTTAAACATATGTGTAGACTTATTAACACATTCGCTGCCGAGCAGCATTTTCAAAAGCAGGTCCACCAATGTTAACATACGAGTTAATTCGTATGTTTCTACTTTCTTCACTCTGAAGTTAGTCTGTATATCGACATATGCTACATCGCCGACATATTTGAAGCTCTTTATAATTTATGCATTGATGCTGGGTATATTCGTCGAATCCAGCGAGTTCAAAATGCGCCTCTTCTTTACATATTTGGCATTGGAAAGTATAAAAAGGTTTCGCATACTTCGGCGTGGGTTGGCAGATTGGGCATCGCGACATATGTAGGAAATTACATGACTCAGGTGTTTTAAATAACTTTCATCTGGTTTCACAAGGTGCTTGTTTACCCACTACCTCTCAATGTCACAATCTCGGTGCTATTATGTTAAACATATGTGTAGACTTATTAACACGTTCGCTGCCGAGCAGCATTTTCAAAAACAGGTCCACCAATGTTAACATACGAGTTAATTCGTTTGTTTCTACTTCTTCACTCTGAAGTTAGTCTGTATCTCGACCTATGCTACATCGCCAACATATTTGAAGCTCTTTATAATTTATGCATTGATGCTGGGTATATTCGTCGAATCCAACGAGTTCAAAATGCGCCTCTTCTTTACATATTTGGCATTGGAAAGTATAAAAAGGTTTCGCATACTTCGGCGTGGGTTGGCAGATTGGGCATCGCGACATATGTAGGAAGTTACATGACTCAGGTGTTTTAAATAACTTTCATCTGGTTTCACAAGGTGCTTGTTTACCCACTACCTATCAATGTCACAATCTCGGTGCTATTATGTTAAACATATGTGTAGACTTATTAACACGTTCGCTGCCGAGCAGCATTTTCAAAAACAGGTCCACCAATGTTAACATACGAGTTAATTCGTATGTTTCTACTTTCTTCACTCTGAAGTTAGTCTGTATATCGACATATACTACATCGCCGACTTATTTGAAGCTCTTTATAAATTATGCATTGATGCTGGGTATATTCGTCGAATCCAGCGAGTTCAAAATGCGCCTCTTTTTTACATATTTGGCATTGGAAAGTATAAAAAGGTTTCGCATACTTCGGCGTGGGTTGGCAGATTGGGCATCGCGACATATGTAGGAAGTTACATGACTCAGGTGTTTTAAATAACTTTCATCTGGTTTCACAAGGTGCTTGTTTACCCACTACCTCTCAATGTCACAATCTCGGTGCTATTATGTTAAACATATGTGTAGACTTATTAACACGTTCGCTGCCGAGCAGCATTCTCAAAAACAGGTCCACCAATGTTAACATACGAGTTAATTCGTATGTTTCTACTTTCTTCACTCTGAAGTTAGTCTGTATATCGACATATGCTACATCGCCGACATATTTGAAGCTCTTTATAATTTAATTTATGCATTGATGCTGGGTATATTCGTCGAATCCAGCGAGTTCAAAATGCGCCTCTTTTTTACATATTTGGCATTGGAAAGTATAAAAAGGTTTCGCATACTTCGGCGTGGATTGGCAGATTGGGCATCGCGACATATGTAGGAAGTTACATGACTCAGGTGTTTTAAATAACTTTCATCTGGTTTCACAAGGTACTTGTTTACCCACTACGTCTCAATGTCACAATCTCGGTGCTATTATGTTAAACATATGTGTAGACTTATTAACACGTTCGCTGCCGAGCAGCATTTTCAAAAACAGGTCCACCAATGTTAACATACGAGTTAATTCGTATGTTTCTACTTTCTTCACTCTGAAGTTAGTCTGTATATCGACATATGCTACATCGCCGACATATTTGAAGCTCTTTATAATTTATGCATTGATGCTGGGTATATTCGTCGAATCCAACGAGTTCAAAATGCGCCTCTTCTTTACATATTTGGCATTGGAAAGTATAAAAAGGTTTCGCATACTTCGGCGTGGGTTGGCAGATTGAGCATCGCGACATATGTAGGAAGTTACATTCCGCATGTTTATTTCACAGAATTAAGGTATGGCCATACTGGCGCGGTCGCTGTCGCGATCACGATGACGATGGCGGCTGATCGTTGCTGTGGAGAATGAATGATGTAATTTATACCGCGATCTGTCACGATTACCTTAATCGTGATCGCGGCTGCGATAGTCCCTTTATTTTAAACAATCCTCCTCCTCTTCTTTATATTTCAATACCAGATATTCACTTCTTTTTTGTTAGATTTTGAGTAGCCTTTATCTCAAAATTTAATGTTAATGAAATTTTTATTTAATAATATCAATCAACACATTCACTGCAGCAGCGTTTTGCACACTACATGATTTAGGGTCACATATGTGCCGTTCCGCAGCGAACGTGTTAATTAATTAGCAGTTATTAACACTCACTTTATATCAACTAGCCAAATATAACATTCATTACATCTACAGTTGCCCTATAAAATTCTGTGTATTGTATGTGTTACAGACAATAAGAAAGCATAGTTGAAATCAGCTACCCATAATTAAGCAAAACGCTCATCTGATCTACTGCACACAAAAAAGTGAAATATTGCAGCACGATGTTATTAATATTTTAATGACTCCTTTCTTACCTCAGTACAAGCCCATTTTCCTTGTTGACAAGTGCACTTATTACAATCATCAGTTATAGACTCTCCTTGCGTGTACTCTTTATCTTTATAAACACAGGACAACTCCGGCTTGATTGCTTAAAATTTAAAAACAAATAATAATTACTTTCCAAACGAAAATTTAAAACTACTTACGACAAATCTCCTTTGTTCGCCAATTTATAGACAGATTTAAATCGATGCATTCTTGTTCATAAGCTGCTAACGAATGACAGAAACGATTTTGTTGTTGATTTTTAGGTAATAAATGTTCTATATTAACATCGATTAAACATCTTTTATAATATTCCTTGAACGGTTTTAAAGTAGCGCATGTTTTAAAAATGCCATTGAAAAGAATATCGCACGTATTTTGAGGAGGGATTATATTAGGATCCTAAAATAAGAATTAAATATTATATGGTAATAAATTAAAATTAATTTATTTACCGGGTGCTCGGTGCATTTAAGGCACGAATTATCAACTCTATAATAATCAACGAGATTTGTAACTCCGAATTCGTTGTTAGGGGTTAATAAATCATTATTTGGATTGGAGTCGTATTTTCCACACAATCCTCCATGATTCTAAAAATAAATTTTTAATAAAAAAAATTTGTTTTATTATTCAATCACCTTTCGAGATTTCCATTCTTGAGAAACATGAATATGAGCCCATCCAGCTTTGTCCCAGATTACTTTTACACCCAATTTTACTGCAATAACCGATACTGATAAATCAGATTCAGTTAGCACCAAATTAGATAATTTGCCAACGATTGCATAGTCCCCTCCTGTTGTGAAAGTGATTTTTTCCACGACATTTTTTATATCTTTATGGAGAATGGAAACTTGTTTGATGCAAGTACCGGCGTTACATTTTGCGGTCTAACAGAAAAAAAAATAATGTGAATTATGTTTTATTTTATTTTGGTGTTAATTAATTTTACCTTTAAAGTAATTCTAAACAATCCGTTTGTGTCGTTATCTTCCAATAAAATGTATTCACAAATTCCAGAGAATGAATAAATTAAATCGTCAAACGTTCTAATGTGGGTATTACCCCAAATGCTACATTTTTCCCAATGATCGGAGTTTTCAATACATTCCCAATTTCCACCTTTACAAGTGCTATTAAAAAATGATATTGTCTTAGTTTCAATCTTAATAAACTTAAGTTTTTATAATTTAATCGTAATTTAATATGGGTTAATTGGGTTAAGCGAAAATAATTGATGTATATTACCATTTTTTGTTTTTTTGAATGTTGACAACATTTTCTGAGTAACTAATACCGTTGTAATTACACGGACAGCTTTCTGGTTTAACGCATTTCTTATTTACTGTATCATAAACGTAACCATTCATACATTGACAACCACGTGTGCATTTTCCATACAACGGTTTTTGATTGAGATGCTTATTCTAAAATTACCAATTTTAATAAACACGATACTATAAATAAATTATAATTACATACTTGACAAGTTAATGGATTGTTGCGTGTACATCCGCAATATTCCTCGAATCGATTAGCGTCACATCGTTTTTGCAAATCTGGTAATGATGGTGTTGAGGTATCATCAGGAGGTATAATGGTTGTGTCCCAATTACCATTTTTGCAGACCCTAAACGATGATATAAGAAATAAAATATTCTGCTCAAAAAGATTTGGGAACACTTTTTTCGAAAATTGTGTTTTTAAATATTGTTGAAGGCAAAACAAATTTGGTGCACTTCTATCACTGTTAAATCGCCAATCCTCTTTATGAGGATTGATAAGATTTAATATCGTGCATACCCTCCACCAGCACGAATCACTTCCTCACACCTGCGTGGTATGTTTTACAGTAGTCTGCGACGAGATTCCTGAGATATACTTTTCCATTCCTCAATCAGAACTTATCTCAGTTCTTGTTAACCGTACAAACATTAAACTATGCAGGTGGTGGATTACGGCGCTTGAGAACACGATTATGCTTATCTTACAAATGTTAATAGGATTCATGTCGAGACTTTACGCTAACTATTCCATAACCTAAATTCTACGTTCTTGGAATCAGTTTTTAGTGGTAAGTGGTAAGGGGCTTTACATTGCCCTATATTACGATAAAATTTTGACCAACGCCATATGCAACAGGTACCAAATAGTCCTCTAAGATGTTTTCGATGTAATTTATGGCATTTAGTCTACCAGGAACAACAACAAGATCAGTTTTAATGTCTGTACTGTTTCGTACTGATTCATATACTGAACATCGCTATATGTACTTTAGAAGAAATCCCCGTCTGTTTTCTCACATTCGCTTTTCAACTAGAAGAGAGGTAATAACGGTGATAAAATCTCAAGTGGCTCAAGCCTTAAACGTTGCTTATACATCTCAAATATAAATATCCATCGTGGAGCCTTTGATAACTCAAGTAGTTGTTCAAGAGATTGCGAACGAAGTTTCTAAAAAATGTGAAGAGACTACGTTACAATATCAAACGTTTTCCAAGATAATGCCACTGCCAATGCACAATTTCAAGCTTTATGTAGCAATGAAAAAGGTTTTGACGATAACAGTTTGATAATAGCTCGGTATCCAATTTGGTATCTAAAGGATATAACAACTGGAAACACATACCTCTTTTTAAATGATTTGACTAAATCACTTTACTTAACTGAATATAATATAGCTTTCAGAGATACTGCAGAAAATTATACATGCCGCACAAAGGAAAATTCTTGGGTTCAGTACATATATTAGATAAATTTGATCCAGTTATGCAGAAGCACTTGAAAGATGATATTTCAGACCACTGTTGCGGAAGAGATATTCAAATAAATCTCTGCAGTCGGCAGACTTGGATACCGGTAAATGCACAGAAATATTGGCAAAATATGCCTCTTTGTATAGTAATAGTATAGAAAGGCACATTTTAAAATCGCCATTTTGACAGCGAAGAAATTAGCCAAAAAACTTGAAATTGAACATGCATTAAAATACATAAGAAGAATTAAACGTGTTAAACGCCAAACTGCGATGAGCCTATAATTGTTCCAGAAAAGAGGTTTGAAGAAGAATTTTTCAACCGCATGTGGTACACAGCCTAATTTCACTTAATGAAAGTTTTCAGCAATTAAATGAGTGCATAGAATTTTGGTGTTTTTGCATAAGACAGATTCCATAAAAATCAGACCTTCTCAAGCTATGTGGTGATCTCCAAATAAAATTAACGTTAAACAATGTTAAAGTTAAACATATTTTAGCCTTGTCTGTGGTTTAAATTGCATTAAAGATTACTATACCTGTAACGGTACCAAACTGAAAAAGAAGTTTGTCAAAATTTAAGCTGATAAAAACCTGTGATCGACAATATTTCAAACGAAACTAACAAACATAGCAGCCTTCTACCTGGACTATTTTTTTAACTTAAGCCAATAAATACTTATCTGCGATCGACAGTATCTCAATCGCAATTGACAAACATAGCAACTTTCTGTGTGGATTCGTTTATAAACACTACATCCAGAACAAATATTGCGCCGCTTGGTGCTGATGCGTAAGGCGTAGTGTGCAGACAGGTCTTCTAGGTTTCAAGTTCGCTTCTTTTAATCTAATTCTGACAGTTTATTAATCAGAAATTTCTAATCCCTCCCACGTTGTTTAGGAGGTCTCGTTGTGACAATACGTGGAAGTAGATTGGACAGAACATTAATTTTCAACATATTCTTAGGGTCTTGAATCCTTCAGCTTCCTATTATAAGTTATGTAGTTCGCTCAACCTGTTGACGTTGCGAGGTTGAAACAATGTAACATAAAATATAGATAAAATTTAATCTCATCATTATAAGGCCATTTTATGATTTCATTAAATCTTCTCCTTACTATTATAACGATGATTCTGGGAAAAGAACTTGCTTTAATAAGTTAGGATATTCAACCATTCGAAAATGACATCGTTCTGAGCAGAAATGAGACAAATTTTGATAAATTTGTATAACTAAATTTTAGTATATACAACGCTTCCTAAAAGTAATGAATAAATTCGCTGACAAAGGCAGTAGTCCCAAGATATTTTGAGGTCTATTTTTAATCATAATTCGTCAGTGACATCTTATGTCCAATAATATACGTCATAATTAACGTCATTTTTTAAACCATTTTAAGGCCCAGTTTATTCATCTTTAGTTAAATATAACTATTGGATATTTACCATAGTTACTGGTCATATAGCCAATCATGGCAAGTGAAATTACAGTAACCATGGAAAATATCCAGTAGTTAAATTTAACCAAAGATGAATAAACCGGTCCTAAGACCGTTGATAAGTGACGTAATTTAGGCGTTGGATATGACGTTAAATTTTATACCACATTTTTTACAAAAACCATAAATTTTTGTGTTATACTGTTTTGTAATTATTGTATGTCCTGAGGTGTTTTTCTAAAAAGGTATATTGGTTCATGATATTGGAAGAATGTTATGGATCGAATTGGGTTAAGCTCCAACTTCGTACTATCCATCATAATGAAAGTAAGTTGTTATAAAGTTGAAGTTGAATCCAACCTAACCAAATCAAATCCAACATAACCAACCCGAACGTAACCAACTTAATCCAACCCATAAAATTCCTCATATTCGATAATATGAAATTGCAGTTTAACATAACTAAATCCAACCCAATATAAAGAATCTTTTAAATTTTTTGGAAATATTCCATGATTTTTACTGCTATAGTTGGAAGAAAATGAAGGATAGTATGAAAGTTTTCTTCTATGGTTGAGTTGAACTCCAACTTCATACCTTCCACGAGAGGCATAATATGAAGTTAAAGCTCAACCCAACCGAGACATAGAAAAACAAAATCAACCCCAAAACAACAAATTTCTAAGTTCAATACAAGATGAGAGATTACATCAAATGTATAAAAACTCATACTGGACACTCTTGTTATGAGAAATATCATAAATTTGGCGATTACATTCATAATAGAATGATTTTGATAGGAACTTTATCTCCAAACCGAACGGATTCCGTTTGCAATGTGATGAGGAGTATCATGTCGGAAAATCACTTTTAGTTGATTTACCATTCAGTTTAATATCAACATTTCCAACTCATTGTATACATAATGGTTACTCTATATAAGCCTGTTGATCAGACGTCAATACTACATCATGATCAGTCATGACGTTAATGGACAGTGACAATAGCCCGTTAATTTATCGTCATTATTCAAGTTCAATATTACGCAAGTTGACTTTTAAAATCACGACAAAATGATGTGATATTAACGAGAGTTTGCTGCCTAGGGAGGTACTCATCATTTCTAGCCTTGCCAAAAGCCAGGTGCCATCATGAATCTTAGTTAATTGACACATGTATTCTAATCCAGAGACAATTTGGTTCTTTCTCTTCTGCGTTTGGCCTTAGATCTCATAATGTCTACTAAAAATAAGTGAAATGCACTTCATCCAATACGAATTCCTCGTTTTGATCTCTCTCACCCTGGTTAATAAAATTGGGGAGTACACGTGGTTGACGATTCACTGAGTCTGGAGCTGGAATTGATTGCGATCCCTGTTATATGCTCCGAGTCTCGTGAGTAACTAACTTTATTCGCACATGTTATACAGGTTTATACCAACCTCCCAACATCCCATCATTATACATTTATGACACGTTTGTTTATTTGCTGGACAATCTTCCCTTTTGTGTCCGTTTTTATCGCCGCACCGAAAACACTTTATTCGAATCGTTTCGTTTTGTTTATATTTGCGTCGCCCAGATGTTGTATCGATCGATTGGCGCCCTTCGACCGGTCTTTGTAGTCGGTCGACTTGATACCGTTCTTCCCGTAATTCGGTATTTTCAGATTTTACTCGTTCTGTTTGCATTATTTTCATTATTGCCTTTTCTATAGTCAAGTGCTCATCCAATTGTAAATTTTCAGAAAGTTTCTGATCTCTTATTCCGACGACTAGTTTGTTTCTGTAGTAGTTATCGCCCTTACATAGTCTTCGGCCGTTTCCCTTCTTTTTCATTCCGCAAATTAAATTTAGCTCTCGCATAAATAACATTATGCGTCTTTTTAAATTTTTCATTTAAAAACTCTTTTATTTCTTTGTAAGTATTAAAACTTTCCTCTTTTTTAAATTGAGTTTCTAGAAATTTCGTTATTCCCGGACCCATTTGTAAACATAGAGAATTAACTTGAGTTTTTTCGTCGGTTTGATTTAAATTAGTTGCTATTCAGTACCTTTCGTAATGAGTAATCCATGATTGCCATTCTTCTTTTACAAAGGAAAACTTCTCTGGCGCTGGTACGTGCGTTGTTACCACTGACGGCTCTTTTATTGTTTGCTTCTGCAGATTTTTCACCAAATTTTGCAGGTCTTGTATTTGTTGTGTTAATTGTTGAACGTTCGCCATTATTTATTTTCGACTCTAATTTAATCACTTTTAGAATTTAATCGTTTTTTTTTTGAATTTAATCACTTTTGGAATTTAAACGTTTTTGAATTTAATCACTTTTAGAATTTAATCTACGTATTTTTTTTTTTAATTTAATCTTGTTACTCGTCTCCGTATAACCCGACACCATCTGACACCATGTTGTATGCTCCGAGTCTCGTAAGTAACTAACTTTATTCGCACATATTATACAGGTTTATACCAACCTCCCAACAATCCCTAAGCAAACACGTGTTAAAATCCCCCAGCAGCACGACATCATCATAGTTAACAACATACTCTTCAAGCAAGTCCTCAAAAGCATCAAAGCAGTTCATCTGAGGAGGACAGTAGCAGACACCAACAAGTAATTTTGTACGATAACATGTTACCTCGACCAACAGGTATTCCATTTCGCGTTGGAAGCCATCCCCTGGAGGATGCCTGGAGAACTCTAATTTGTAAATGATTTTTGAAATATAGAGCCACGCCCCTACCTCGAGAATATTCACGACCATTTCGTAATAGTTAATAACCAGGGAGCACAAACAAAGAAGAATTCAAAGAAGGCTTAAGCCACGTTTAACTTATCAACACCAGATCGAAGACATTGGATTGGAACGCATAAAGAAAGTCGTTAATCAATTGTTGCGATTCCGAATGATCCTTACAGACCTCATTTGTTTGTTTTTGTAATTCAGCGTAACCTTAGCAAAGATTATGCAACGAAATATGTAATCCAAGGAGTGCTGATCAGAGCAATAGACAGTTTTGAGATGAAACTCATCAATGACCTCTAAATCCTTGATAAAGTGGGCCTGTTTGCCATTCATCTTAAACATTACACTGCTACTTTGATTATAGCTGTAGAACTGCAGGGTTATTTTTTTTCGAAAACCCTTTTCTAATCAATGAAAATTGACAAATTAATTCATTTGTAATCTTTAGTAGACTTTGCTTCGCGAATTCAAAGCATACTTTTTCACACTTTTTTCCACATTTCTTTATGTTATTTAACATTTTTAGCTGTAACTAAGAGTTGTAACATTGTTTTTGTAATATAGGTCGTTGAAGTAAGTCAAATTTGATTTGCCTTAAGAAAAGTTAAAAATTTCGAAAAAGGTATTCCTCTAATTTTTCTGATCAGTGTAATTAATTTTGATTATCATATAAGAAATAAACGAACCATTTAGAGTTTTTATAGATAAAAGCGAAATTTGATGGATATGGTTTCCCCTCAAAAATACATCTGCACTGTTTGATTTCAACGCATTTTCCAAATTCATCTAAAGTTTGTCCAGCGGGACAATAACATCCTTCAATACAGACTTTTGGACATATTCTCGTGGAAGCGATGGCTTCACAAGTTCGGGTACAATGATTTCCACAGGTTTGATAAGTTTGCCCAACAGGGCACGTAACTTCACAACCAGCTACTTTAGAACGCCAATCAACAATTAATCCCTTTGCAGCGGATTTTTCGCTTTGAGCGGCGTAAAATTCGCAAACACAATCTTTTTTCTAAAAATTAATAAATGTCCATCAAAACTATTCATCTAAAACTAAAAAATGATTTAAATTTACCGTATCAGGACATGAACACGCATCATAAAGACAATTTTCGTATTCTTCTTCAGAATCTATTACGCCATCAAACAATCCTGTTTTTAATAAAGCGCAAGCTTGCTCAGCTTTCGATTTTTTAGTTGGATCGGTTAAACATGGATGAGGAACTGGTTCTAAATTTTCGTTCTCGCAGCTTCCGGGTACTTTCCAAGAATTTCCAAATTCAGTTGCGGAGTTGGCAAGTTTTTCATTGGGCATTAAGAAATCATCTTGATTATTTTTGTTGTATGTTCCCAATAATCCCTTTTAACGATATAAATTATATTAAACACTTTTACTAAATTAAATTGAGTTACCTTAACTTTTCCTTTCATTGTGGTTGGAATTTTAACTGTTACAGTTGAGACTCCGTTCCATTGGACAATTACATTGTTACTTAATGTAACTAAAAAAAAATAATTATTTATTACTCATCTTTTTTATATATAATAATAATAATAATTTTATTATCCCAACGGAAATACATTGTTCCATAAAAGGAGATAATGTAAAGTTACAATGAAATTAAATTTTGAAAATGAGAAAGCGCGGAGAAAAAATAAAACTAAAGTAATATTGAAGCAATAAAAGCAACACGCACAAGACTTCAAAAATACTATTACAAAAAACAGAAACTTTATACCAATGAAGTATGACTCGGAGATTTACATATCAAAAAAAAAACAATACAGGCTTGGTCGTATTAGCCGCTCACATCAATTTATTAATGGGGGAATTAAAACCTATGTTGGTGTTAGCATAATTTGGCGAAAACACATCAGAAACGCGCGCACTTAATCGCGGCATTCTTATATTGAACTGGGACAGAATACTTGACGCACTCACCACACCCGACATCACATCGCACACAAACTTCACAGACATTTTCTTTCTTCTATCTTCCAGGCTAAGAAGATTGTAACGATGTAAAAGAGCCGGGTAGTTCAATTCACCGCGGGGCGGATAGAGACCAAACTCCAGAAAATGTAAGAATCTGATGAACTTACGTTGTACTTTTTCTAAAGAAGCGATTTGTGTCAAAAGAGTCGGAGACCAAACGTTGCTACAGTATTCGAGTTTGCTTCGTACAAGCGTAAAATAAAGAATAAGTACTTTAAGTAACTTTAAGCTATTTCTAGTAATAAAGCCCAATGTTTTAAGAGCACTAGCAGAGACTGTCCTAATATGTTCTCCAAACGTCAAAGATGCATCAAACCATATCCCAAGGTCCTTCACAGTAGAGATGCGCGATAGATGATCCGTTCCAATTGTATATTCAAAATTCACCAGGTTCCTCTTGTGGCTATATGTCATCACCTGACACTTGGATGTATTTAAGATCATTCTATTGTTAGTACACCATAAAGATAGCCTATCCAAATCCAACTGAAGCGATAAACAGTCTCGTTCACTAGATACTGTGGTAAACAACTTAAGATCGTCTGCGTAAAGAAGTGACTGTGTAGTGAAACACGCAGGTAAATCGTTAACAAAAATATTAAATAGTAGAGGGCCTAGAATGCAACCCTGAGGTACGCCACTAGTGACGTTTATATATCTAGATTTCACGCCACCCAGTTCAACGTACTACCTACGATCAGATACATAAGATGTAAGAAGCTGTGTAAGAGAGCAATCGCAACCAAAATTTCCCAGCTTCACTGTCAACAACGAAAGATCTAAACAGTCAAAAGCCCTCGAGAAATCAGTGTAGACCACATCAACTTGTCCACGACAGTCAAGTGCGGTAGAAACATATTGAGCAAAACTTGTAAGTTTGTGGCGGTAAATTTTCCTCTGTGGAAACCATGCTGATATTCCGATATTCGTGCCTTAGTATAGAATTCGATTTTAGATGCTACAATCTGTTCAAAAAGCTTTGCAAAGTTATTGATGATGGCTATCGGCCGATAATTTGCTACGCAACACCTATCTCCCTTTTTGTAAACCGGGCAAACTCTACTTAAGTTCCACATCTTGGAAAATTCAGAGCTATTTATAATTCTATTGAAGATGTGCAGAAATGGATGGAGGAGTGCAGGGGCGCAGTCCTTAACCAAAAATGCAAGAATTCCATCTGGTCCCGTCGTAGCCTTTGCCTTAAATTTTCTGAAAGATTCAATCATTTCGTCATGGCTAACTTCGGAGATGCCAAAAGTGACAGAATAGTGTCATGCATTACGCGAGTGTTACAGGTAGGTATAACAGATGCAGATGGCTTCAAAATGATCGGCAAACGAGTTAACTACTGCAAAGACAAAATTTCACCTGCCAACCTAATTGAGCTTGGAGATGTTTTATTGTTCCTGGTTAGGTTAACGAAGCGCCAAAAGTTTTTTGGTTCTCTTTTTATGTCCCTCTCCAAGGATCCGATATATATTCGACAATCCTGCCGTATTCGTGACTTACAGTCCCTGCGAAGTCGACTAAAACTTGTGCACAATTAGTTTTTCTATATAATTTATGATGGTGCTTTTTTAATTTAAGCATTCTTATTAAGTCAGCTGAATACCATACAGGATACTTCGACCCTACATGTTTACCCCTAGATTTAAGTACGTGAGCATCAAGGACGTTGTATAATGCTTCATAAAAAACTTTACACGTAAGGTGACAACGTAAATAAATGAGTCCAATCAATGTTCAACAGTGCCTCGTACAATTCAGGCAGGAAAGCTCTCCTGAAGCAGTACCGGGCGTCGCGGTATACATCTCTATCTACCAATCGTATAGGCACCGTTACTGCAAAGGTCAGTAGTAACGCTGGATGATAATTATCTTCTCTCACCAATATAAAGTCTGAGTGCATAATTTGAAGACTTAAATTTGAAGAGGCAAGTACTAAATCAAGAGTTCTATCAATAATATTAATTACATTATTTAATTGTACAAAGTCATTATAGCTAAGAAAGTTAGAAAGAGTAGTGGCACGTTCATCATTTGCAGCGTCAAGAGACGGAATATTAAAGTCACCCATGATCATAGCATCCAAAGACATATCTAACATTGACTCAATGTAATCGAAGACGTGACCATATATTACTCCAGGTGTAGCAGGTGGGAAATAGCAGACAACTATGTTTTATTCAGCGATTTCGTCTTTTTAAACTCAAGCCGAACAGCTACCAAATCAATTGATTCAACAGGACATGAGACAAACATGATATTCGATGTAGCAACTCCAGAATTAATAGCCAATAATACCCCTCCTTCAATACGTATAGGTCGATCACATTTAAAAACGTCATATTTGTCTGGAAAAATTTCGTAGTCCGGGACACTATCTTTGAGCCAAGTTTTACTAAGAGCAATATCAAAGTCCGCTGCATCGACAGAAGTGAAAAAATCATTTATTTTTGTATTCAATCCGTGTATTTTGGTAGTATATGTTGTACCTTTTCCGTTAAGAAGTTACTAGTTTTTTTTGACGCTTCTCGGATACCTATTAATAAACTGCACTCTCAGATCATTTTCACCGTTTTCAGAACGTCGTTTGAGTTCAGTACGTATATTGCGCTCATATTCTTGTTGTTTTTGTGTTCGATCGCAATTGATGTAAACATTTTTACAGTTGACGGAGTTGCGTAATTCTTTAGCTCGTCTTAGTACCATACTCGTATCAAATTTATTGTCAAATACAACTTTAATAAGTCTTGGACGAGTAACTGTTGGAGAGGGTAATTTTCTCAGTCGAAAGGCTTTAACTATAGTGGGAGGTACTTGAATAAAATCTTCGAGTATAGCCTGAACAGAATCCTTTATAGAATTGTCATCAGTCTCGGCCACATTTGAAATTATAACATTACGCGCCCTTCGTTCACGCTCATTAATTTCATTGATCACTTCATCGATAGTATTTTCTTGAGGTGATTCTTTAACACTTTGCTTTTCTCGCAATTCAGACACGGATTCAGATAAAGTTTTCAATTGAGCTACAAGATCATTAATAATACTCTTAAGGGCTTGCAGAGGATTATCGCATTTTACGCAGATATCACAAGTCCATTTGATGTTTGTGCGAGAACGCAACAATCGTGAATCTGTGGCGGGTAAACCCGCGCAGGCAATAAAAAATATCGTTACAAATAAAACATCGAAAATATTCACCATCCTTGCACCTAGAGTTACAGCATTTACATGTAATTGGCATGACTATGACCTTAAAGTATTACGAAAAGTGGAAATAAACAAAAAAAAAGAAAAAGAAATAAAACAAGGACACAAATTTTCACTCCAACGGGGCCCGTCGTGGAGACTTTAAAAGTAAACGCAAAACAAGAAATTAGGCCACGGCGAGGAAATCTGGTGAGAAAGACAAGTGGAGAATGATAGGTGAAACTAGTTCGTCAAAATACAAGATTACATCTATATAAAAATATAAAAATAAATCACCAAATCTATTATTCCTAACACCCTCCAAAACAAATATAATCTGATAAAGTTAGGATAAAAGAAGACAATACCTTATGCGTGATTACCGTTAATGCAAATCAATCGTACTTTAAAAAGCAAATTATTCACGAGAGCCTACGCCAAAACGTGTGGTCACTACATCGTTCACTCAAAAATATATGAATAAAATTAAGTACCTTGAGTTAATAAATTGCTTGGTTTGGAGACGGAACATCCTGATGGGGTATTGAAGGGGAACCAGCTTAAATTGTCATCGTTAACTTTAACTTGGTGTTTTTGTCCCAGCTCAATCGTTTCGCCCTTTTCTTTAATAATCACCTTGGCGCAATAAGATGGTAAAGTTGATTTGAAATCTTTCTGCAAATTATAACAATCTTCATAAAATAAACTTGATTTTAAAAAGGAATTAATTATTACCACAAATGTGCCTTTAGAAACGATGTAATGGTCACATATTACATCAAATCCTTCACCACGAACTAAATAATACGCGCATTTTCCCATAAAATCGAACGGTTTTCCATCGAACGTTTTGCAATGAGGATCTCCAGAGCATTTTCCATCAACGTAACATATATTCTAGAAAATTAATAATTTTATATAATAAATTAAAAAAAAATATTAATTTCTTACGTCTGTACAATCCCAATTGCCTTCCTTGCAAGTACATTTATTACAATCTTGATTTAAACCCTCCCCTGATTTGTATTCTTTTCCTTCATAAGTACAAGTCAACTTTGGTTTAAGCGCTTAAAATTTCAAAATAATAAAATTAAGAATAAAATCTAAGTTAAAAAAACTTACGACAAATTTTCTCTGTGCGCCAATTTACAATGATATTTAAATCTTTACATTCTTGTGCATAAGCTGATAATGTATCACAATAATAATCGAATCGTTCATTTTGTGGGAGCGCAAGTTGTAAATTTGTATCGATCAAGCATCTTTTGTAATATTCCTTGAACGGTGTTAAAATATTGCACGTTTTAAAGATTTGGCTAAACAGAATATCGCAAGTATTTTGAGGTGGCATTATGTCAATATCAGTATGACCAGTGCATTTAGAGCATGTTTTATCAACTGCATAATAATCAACGAGATTTGTCACTGCGGTATTTTCTTTTGTTGTGAATAAATCGTTATTTGGGTTATCATCAAATTTACCACATAATCCACCGTGGTTCTAAAATATTATTTTTGGCTAATTTAAGATTATTTTTTTGAAAAGAAAAGTACCTTTCGAGATTTCCATTGTTGGGAAACATGAATATGGACTAAGCCGGATTTCTCCCAAATTACTTTTACACCCATATTAACCACATTAACTGAAATTGATGCATCTGATTCCGTTATTTGTAAATTGATGAGCTCGCCGATAATTACGAGTTTTTCGTGTTTTGTAAATACGATCTTTTCTTCTTTATTATTTGGAGCTTTGTAATATATGGAAACTTGTTTAATACAAGAACCAACATTACATTTTTCAGTCTAAAAACAAACGATTTTTTTTAAATAATTATATTCGAAATCTATTTTACCAGATTTTGCAAATAATTACAAAAAATGGAAAATTATCAAAAATCACGAATTTGACTTTCGTGATATTAATATTATTATTTGAAGCTACATGGTAAATGTTATCATATATAATCAAAATATGTGACACTAATATTTTAATGTACTTTTCCATCTCTACAATCAACCTCTGAGGATGGCTATGGACCGAAATTAGTGAGATTCAAGTTCTTTCTTTCAGACCACTTTTACAAGTTTTACAAGACGTTACATATTATTTCTCCCAAAGAAATTTATACAGAAGCCGCGTCATCTATAACCGCCCGATTATCGATTAGAATAAGAATGACTTCGGAAGCCTATTTTCAACTGTGGACACAAACTTACCTTAAGGGTAACTCTGAAATTATCAGAATCTTCTAGTAAAATATACTCGCAAATTCCTGTGAATGAATAATACAGTTCGTCGAAAGTGCGGATGTGAGTATTACCCCACGCGGAACATTTCTCCCAACGATCGGTTTCTTGGGTACATTCCCAAAAACGATCCTTACAAACACTGCAAGTAGAAAATATTCTCATTAATATTAGATTAACATTAGATCTTTGCTACCTATTGTCCGTGTCAAATGTCAAGGCCCCTCATTTTAGAGGTCGATATCTTCGAAATCATTATAAGCAGTGAACATTTCTGCTTATTAGGGAGATCTTATTTTGAAAAACTGATTACGGAATCCGATAAACCACATTATTCAACACATTTTGGTCCTCCCGGTCGTTTTCAAAATAACCGCTTCTTACTAAACCGCAATTTTCCACGAAATTATATGGAACATCGATAAAATAAAATCGATAAGAACACATCGCGTTACCACCAATTCAAATTTGAAATTTTTTCGTCAAATAGTTTTTAAGAAAAAAAATCGCAAAGTAGATAAAGTTTCCGGCACTCTCAAAAATCGGATACTTTTTTCACACACTCGCGTTAAAAAGCGCGAATGCAAAAATTCATCAAATTAACGAATGATACACAGAAATGTTCATTGATTTTAATAAACATTACCGCATTTTTTTTATCGCACGGTTCTGAATATATCTATCTCTAAAGTGAGCGGCTTTGACTTTTGGCACGGACTTTAGTACAGGTGAGTTTCAAGAATATGTTTATAAAATGAACTTAGATTTGAATTACTGAGACCTGGCTTAGGAACGAATTTTTGAGTCATTTGTTTTATTTGTTTTATATAGTTTCATTCATCAATCAGTATAGATCTGGTAAGGGAGGTGGTGTGTAAGTTTCTCCATAAATTGATATGTTATTCTACGATCATTCGGAGCAGCTATGGATTACTGTAACTATTGATAAGATCAAATACTAATTGATAGTAATTGAAATCTTGAAATCTTTAAGTGTGGCTGTACCGACATGTAATAAGGTATTTATTATTGATGATATAAACATCTACTTATTGTACTCTAAAACTGTATATTCTCGTAATTTGGAATCTTTTAGTCTGGATCAACTTGTTACAGCATGTTTCTGTAAAAAGTTTTACAGATCATAAACTGGTGCATAATCATTTTAGTACTGCTACTATCAAGGCAACGTTTACTATTCGAACATATAAAGACTACAAAGATTTTGATCTTGGTTTAATTAATAGGGATCTTGAATTATTACCTTAACATTAAATTTAAAACGAATGACAGAAAGGTATACAAAAAGACTTGCTCTATGGCTTACTCCGCAGATGAGAGAAATGATTCATGCTAGTGATAGAGCTTATATATTCCTAAGAAATCATGTAACAAAAGAATAAAAAGAAAAAGGGTGTACTTTGAGGGAGCAACGAGTCATGGTGGGACTTTGTGATGTGGCGGGTTATTCGTAGATTTGGATTATTTAGAAAAGAGTCAAACCTTTAGGTCAGCTGTTATCATCATGTGTTAAAGTACTTCGGCAAGCTTTTGATTTCTTGCTAAATTTCTGTTACCTTATCTTGCTCAGATATACTACGTTCATCATTCACACATGAACGATAGTTTCTTTTAGTACAATGCCCATGATGATACATAAATGTGTATAAAGACCACTAGGAGAACTTTCAGAGCATATTATTCTGTTTAAGCCGAAATTTAATATAAAATGGTTATTACGTTATAAAAGGTGTGGTCAAAATGTAAAAACTATTTAAGTACTGAGGAAAATTAGAACAGTTAACGGACGTATATAAATAAATAATAAATTTGAGTCTCGTCGTACTTGGTTGGCTTGTGGAGAGTCCTCTCAAAAAAGCCAACAATGTACGACGAAACTCAAATTTATTACTTATTTATATATTATTTTGTGTCTATTAGGAAATGATGCGAAACAGACTTTTTCATCATGCTCCTTTCTGTGTTTACCAAAGATTTTTTTATTCATGGCGTTTACTTTTGCCTAATGACTGGCAGATTATTAGGCAAAAGTAATTGGGTTGGATTGGGTCAGATTAGACTGAGTTAGGTTGTGTTGCGTTGTAAAAGATACGGTGATGATAGGAAGCTCTAAGATCGCAGAAATGTACAACAGGCTACTAGAAGAGGGAAAGTTTATTGAGAAGTGGAAGAGAGGGAGGTTGGCATTCATCGAAAATCCAGGTTCTATGCAGACCTCTATGCCTACTTAACACATGATAAGATCTACGAGATGGTGATCAAAATTAGAACAAGCTTGGAACTTGAAGAGATGGGAGAAATGTCTAAAGACCAATTTGGATTCACAAAAGGCAAATCTACGGTGCACGCAATAAAGGAAGTATTGAAAGAGACAAAAAGTGTGATAAGTTTAGGAGAGGCAAAAAAGAAGAAATGCCTAATGATTGCTATAGATGTGAAAAACGCATTCGGAACTGCTCCATGACGAAAAATTATAAGTTCACTGGAAAAAAGAAAGTGTCTCCGTACTTGGTGAGGGTAATTAATGACTATCTGAACGAAAGGTATATCGATTTTCAAGGCCATACGTATGAAATCACGAGAGATGTCCTACAAGGCTCGGTATTGGGCCCCTTCTGTTGAACGTCTTTTTTGACGAGTTAGTGGAAAGGGGGACGATGGAAATAAATGTGCGAAAAAAAAGATGACTTATTATATATTACTCATGACATATGAGGAAACGGTAAAGGGTATAAAAGATTAACTGAAAGGAAACTAAGAAACAGTGGAAGCAATAGAGGTCATGAATAGGGGAGTCTGAAAACAGACCTCAACCACTCTATTACTTATTAGGGAATTAATGTTAATGACGGAAACAAAGGAAGTAAACCAGGAGATAGCCAGCAAAACTGATGTGATAGACGAAATAACCTTCAAAATGACCGCTTTAAAACCGTACACTAGTAATATAATGACATTAACAGTGAAAACTTCAACTGCAGCACAGAAGAATAATTATAGTACTAGTAGTGTTGCGTAGAATAGTGAAAAAATCCTTAAAATGTTGAACATGTTGGTCTCTGCAACATCTTGCGAAAGATTGCAACGAACAATACAGATCAAAATGTTGCGTTGAAGGAGGGCATTTAGCAAAGGTTTGTAAAAGTTCTCCCAGACTGTGATACTGACGGACAAGATCTCTCAAAGTAGAAAACACGGCAATATGAAGAAATAGAGAAAAGGGATCAAGAGAAAGAGCATTAATACAAAGAAAAAAGTATGCAGCATGCCAAACGAAGAAAACCACCGACAACAAAGAGAAAATAATTCTAAAACAGAGGAAGAAGAAGACGCCTCTCATTAACCGAAAGCAAATAAGAAATACAAAAATACAAAGAAGAAGCAAGGATAGAGGATATATATTACAAACCATGTTGCGATCTATTAGAGATTGAAATGAGAAAAAATAAAATAGACTTAGTAATGGGCGGGCCAAGAACAAATAGTGAAGGAGACTGTTTCCTGCAAGTCCAGAGCACTGTTGAGAACTTGAAGAGATAGTATGGAAGAAAACCCTTCTTCTTCATGAAACAATCAGGTGTGTTATAATAGAAGGCGATCTCAATGCTAGGACGTACATAGAAAAGTACTTGAGAATTTTTAAATAAAAACGATACTAGTACTACTACTATCGATTCATTGATAATTGAGCTTACCATTGTTAGGCAGTAGATAGTTCAAAAAAATCAGAAACTGGAAGGTAGAAGCTAAGACAAAACCGTTAAGCGACCACAATCTCATAACATATGATTTGTAAGACTATAAGATGATCAACGAAAAACGTCAGATGCAAGGGTGAAAGACAAATCCCAAAAAAATTCTTACTGACAACCCAATTTGGAAAAGAGGATGTTAAAATTTTAAGACTGAAAGCAAGAGAAATCACAGCAATAATAATAGGATCGTGTCTTTAGTAAGAAGGTTCCTTAAAATAAGAATTTATTAGAAATAGAAACATATACTGGTGGAATACCAAAATCGTTGAATCAAGAAAGATCTGTATCCCCAAAGGAAGAGAATTGTAAAGACCTAGAAAGGCAATAAAAAAGACAATAAATGGAAGAAGTAGAAAAATGATTTTCTGAAATGTGTAAAGATGTCAAAAAGAAGCTGAACCTACAAATAAATAGAAGTAAAGAAGAAAAATGGAGTGATTATGTGAAGAACTTGATCGAACCATTTAGAACACGGCCTATCAAGTCGTGACAAACATTTGGTGTAAGGAAGGGATATTTGGAGAAAAGGGATGTTTGGTACTTATAGAGAAACCAAAGAAACATGCCAACGAAGATACCAATTATAGACCACTATGCCTCTTAAGCGCGGTAGGCAACCTTTAACTAGATTAATTAATAATGGTTTCATGAAACATAATTAAGTGCGTGTTTTTGCAATGAAATGCATGGTGTCGCCATCATACATATACCCCTGAAATGATGTGTCCCCTCTGAAATGATTCAGCAGGGACACTTCAAAAGGGGCGTACTCGTTTCGTTCTAGGGTGCTAAATATCTTAGAACGGAACTGATTAATTATTGTAGAAAGACGCCAGTAAAAGAGAGAACGGAAAAATATGAATATACAATTATGGAACGGCTTACAAAACATCTTGTAAAGAAAAAGAGTGAGGTAAGAAAAAACTTAACGTAGTGTGTTTCCACAATTTAGGAGTATGCCAAGATTCCGAAATTAGATTTAAAATCCACCATATTTAGATTGTGTGATTCTTTTGTACTAAAATACAAGATAAAGCTAATTGTGTATATAGTACATACAGTGGGTGCAGAATGATTGTCTTAGACTTGCTTATGGTTTAAGGAGGTATGATCGTGTGTCACATAAACTGTTAGAGGCTCTTTGGTTAAATATGTTTAACAGAAGATTGATGCGCTTTTATCGTTCAATCACAAGCTTTTTTTACTACAAAAGCCTTCTTTCTGTATAATAAAATATCGTTTAGAATTCATGTTCTCTACTTCTAACATTATTATTATGTTAGAAGTAGAGATCTTATAACCCCACGAAGATCTGTTAAGTTTCTGAGTTTAAATGTGTTCAAAATACAAATGAGGCAAAAGTTAATGGATGTGCAATCTTAGGTTATTATTATTTTGTTTTTTTTATATTTCTCGAATTGAATAGAAGAGAGAAACTGATTCCCAACTTCGCCCCACCAAAAATAAAATTATTAATTTTTTATTTTTTGTTATTTTGGCAATAAAAGCATCATTATAATTATTATTTATAGCAATAAATAAAAAATAAACTCACCATTTTTCATTTCGATTAATCCTAACATCATTTTCTGAAAAACTAACACCATTGTAGTCGCAAGAACACTCCTCTGGTCTAACACAAACACTATCGTCTTCATCATAAACAAAACCATCCATACATTGACATCCGCTTTCGCATTTACCATACAAAGGTTTCTCATTAAGATGTTTGTTCTAAAACAACAAATTACAACATAATCATATTATATAAATCAATTTTAATACTTACTTTACAAGTTACTCTGTTGGCACGCATACACCCAGTGTAAGATTCGAATAAATCTGCGTTACAATTTTGCTGTAAATCATCCCAATGCGGATATTTCTTTTTATCTTCGTCAGATGCGTTGTTAACATCCCAAGTTGCGTTTACACAAACCCTATATATCACAAATTTATTAAAATTAAAATTAACTAAATGTAGAAACAAACCGTTTATTATTTTCGTGGATGAACGTAAAGTCTTGACCAAATCTTGCATCTATATAAACGCAGTTACACTCATTTAATGGGACGCATTTTCCGTAGCTGTTCAATGATGTTCCTTCCGGACAATTACATCCTTCTACGCATCTCTTTTCACATTTAGGATTATGGATGATATCCTCGCAACTACTAGTGCAAGAATTAGCGCAGACTTGATAAGTTTGCCCAGCGGGGCATTGAATTTCGCAGCCAGGAACCTTACTTCTCCAATCGACCAAAACTCCATTTGCAGCACTTTTCGCGGCTATTTGGGCGTAAAATTCGCAAACGCAATCTTTTTGCTAAAAAAAAATTCTTAATAATCATTCAAAAATATTTTTTGTTATTATTACGTCATCGGGGCATAAACAAGCATCGTATAAACAATTTTCATATTCCTCGGCGAAGTCGATTGATTTGTCGAATAACCCACTCTTTAACAAAGCGCAACTTTGCTCGGCTTTCGCTTTTTTGGCCGGGTTGCGGATACAGGGATGAGGTACTGGATCTAAAGATTCGTTTTCGCAACTTCCGGGAACTTTCCAAGAATGGCCGAATGATGTGGGATCTTTGGCAAATTCTCCGTTAGGCATTAAGAAATGGTCAGTTTGATTTTTGGTGTATGTTCCAAATAATCCCTAATGATGATTTAAAATATTCAGTATGAAATTGAATGTTATTTTATTGAGGCACTTACTTTAACTCGTCCTTTCATGGATGTTGGGATTTTAACGGTGAGAGCTGATGCTCCATTCCATTCGACGATTACAGCATTTTTCAGGGTAACTAAGTAAGATAAATTAAGATTTAAGTATGGTGATTATACAGTTATGGTTCTCATCAAGATAAATAAAAAAGTCTAAGTAAATCTATGTCGTAGACGATCGAAGTGATCTCGACGATATAAACAATTCCAGAGAACATGAAAAACCACATGTTTCCAGTAAATATACTGTATTTGAAGACATGCTATATTTGAAGGCTGGAGATTGGGAACTAGTCTCATAACCGTTTTGTTTTTATGCTGAAAAATCCTTCTAGTTATTCATTGGTGTTGAATGCACTAATAAATTTAAGTAACCCTATGCAAAAATTCTAGAGGATTTAAGGTTATATAGGTGACCAACCTATTGAACATAGGTGCTGGATAATGGGTGCCGAATTCAGCTTTTTCTTCCTAATTCAGTTCCAATATTTCCTGTGAATAGTTTTTTTAAAAAGCACGTATTCTGAAGAGAGACATGATACTGCTTTTAGGAGACTTAACACTGGCTTTAAAAGATTTGATACTACTTGCAGAATATCTGAAATGCTTCCAGAAGACTTGATACTGCTTCTTAAGAACTTGAACTAATCCCAAAAAAGATGATACTGCTTCCAAATTACTTAACATGATTTCAGAAGATTTGAAATGCATCCAAAAGACATGATACTGCTTTTAGATGACTTGACATTTCTTCCAAAAGACCAAAAATACTTGCAAGAGACTTGAAATATCTCCAGAAGACTTGAATTGCTTCTAGAAGACTTGATCTGTTACCAGAAAACTTAATACTGCTTCCAAAAGACTTCAAATGCTTCCAGAAATCTTGTACTGCTTCCGAAGGACTTGACAGTATCGCTGGAAGACTGAACACTGCTTCTAGAAGACTTGATATTGCTTCCAGAAGACTCTATAATGCCTCTGTATGACTTGATATTGCTTTCAAACGACTTGAAATATTTCCAGAAAGCAAGAACTGCTTGCAGAAGACTTGATACTGTCTCTGCTAGACTTGAAGTGCTTCCAGATTACTTGAACTGCTTTAAGAAGACTCGATACTACCGCTGACTTACTTGATTCTGCTTCCAAAAGATTTGAAATACTACCAGAAGGCTTGAACTGTTTCCGGCAGATTTGATACTGCATCTAGAAAACTTGATACTGCTACCAGCGGATCTAAAATACTTCCAGAAGACTTGCAATGTTTCCTGAAGTCTTGAACTGCTTCTGAAATACTTAATAGTGTTGTGGGATGACATGATACCGCTTCTAAAATACTTGATATTGTTTCCTAAGGACTTGAAATACTTCCAGAAAGTACTTAGGCTCGTTACTACAATCTTCTGATTAAGCTATCTAAGAGATTGTTACCATAGTTACGGCTATTTTACGCATTCTGATTGGCTAGTGGATGGGTTTATCTAAAAGATAAATTTAACTAAAAAATGGTAGTAATGGGCCTTAGTCAGGTCTCATTGAACATGGTAAAGATAAAATTGTTGCCGATGAAAATTTCGGAGATCCTTCTTACACTCGAACCTATATTTTCTCAAAACGTTGTTTTCTGCTGCAGGAGTATCATAATCTCACAGAGTTCATCTGTTTTTTTTTAATTAGATCGGCCGTTTTTACGATTTATAGTTTGATATCTCTTCTAGAAGACTTGATACTACTTATAGATGACTTGATATTATTTGCAAAATTCTTAAAATAAGTCCAGAAAACTTGAAATGCTTTCAGAAAACTTGAAAAGCTTCCAGACGACTTAAAATTCCTTCCAGATGACATACAATGCTTCCAGAAGACTCGACACGGCTCCCAGAAGAGTTGATACTACTTTTAGGAGACTTGCTACTACTCCCAAAGGACTTCAAATGTTTCCAGAGAACCTCAAACATTTTCAGAAGGCTTGAAATGCTTCCAAAAGACAAGCTTTCAGAAAACATTACACTGCTTGAAAATGACTTGAAATACTTCAAACGAATTGTAATGCTTCCAGAAGACTTGATACTGCTTCTAAAAGACTTTAAAGTGTTTCCAAAAGACTTAAAATACCTCCAAAAGACTTAAATGCTTCCAGGCGACTTAAAATGTTTCCAGAAGACTTCAACTGTTTCCAGAAGACTTGATATCGCCTGTGGAAGACTTGAAATGTTTCCAAAAGACTTAACACTGCTTGCAGATGAATTGAAATGCTTTCAAATAAATTAGAATGCTTTCAGAAGACTTTATATTACTTTTGGAAGACTTAGAGTGCTTCCAGAAGAGATGATACTGCTCCTAAAAGACTTTAAAATCCTTCCACAAGATATGAAATGTTTCGAGCAAAGTTGAGCTTCTAGTACACTTCATACTGAGTCTAAAAGATTTAAAACGGTTCCAAGAGACTTAAGTTGTTTCCAGAAAACTTTCCAGAAGAAGGCTGGAAAGTCTTCAAATGTAAGAAGACTTCAACGAAGACTTTAAATGTTTCCAGAATACTTGAAATGCTGCTAAGAGACATGCAATGTATCCAGAAGACTTGATATCGCCTGTGGAAGACTTGAAATGCTTCCAGAAGACAACACTGCTTGCAGATGACTTAAAATGCTTTCAAACGAATTACATTGCTTCCAAAAAACTTGATAGTACCTTTGGAAGACTTGGAATGCTTCCAGAAGAGTTGATAGTGCTTTTAGAAGGCTCTAAATTTTTCCACAAGACTTGAAATGTTTCTAGAAGAGTTGAGCTTCTAGAAGACTTGATACTGCTTCCAAAAGACTTGAAATACTTCCAAAAAACTTAAAATGCTACCAGGAGACTTAAAATGTTTCGTGAAGACTTTCCAGAAGAAGTCTGGAAAGTCTTCAAATGTTTCTAAAATACTTGAAATGTTTCCAGAAGACATCCAATGTATCCAGAAATCTTGATATCGCCTGTGGAAAACTTGAAATGCTTCCAGAAGACAACACTGCTTGCAGATGACTTAAAATGCTTTCAAACGAATTACATTGCTTCCAAAAAACTTGATAGTACCTTGGGAAGACTTGGAATGCTTCCAGAAGAGTTGATAGTGCTTCTAGAAGGCTTTAAAATTTTTCCACAAGACTTGAAATGCTTCTAGAAGAGTTGAACTTCTAGAAGACTTGATACTGCTTCCAAAAGACTTGAAATATTTCCAAAAAACTTAAAATGCTACCAGGAGACTTAAAATGTTTCGTGAAGACTTTCTAGAAGAAGTCTGGAAAGTCTTCAAATGTTTCTAAAATACTTGAAATGTTTGCAGAAGACATCCAATGTATCCAGAAATCTTGATATCGCCTGTGGAAAACTTGAAATGCTTCCAGAAGACAACACTGCTTGCAGATGACTTAAAATGCTTTCAAACGAATTACATTGCTTCCAAAAAACTTGATAGTACCTTGGGAAGACTTGGAATGCTTCCAGAAGAGTTGATAGTGCTTCTAGAAGGCTTTAAAATTTTTCCACAAGACTTGAAATGCTTCTAGAAGAGTTGAGCTTCTAGAAGACTTGATACTGCTTCCAAAAGACTTGAAATACTTCCCAAAAAACTTAAAATGCTACCAGGAGACTTAAAATGTTTCGTGAAGAGTTTCCAGAAGAAGTCTGGAAAGTCTTCAAATGTTTCTAAAATACTTGAAATGTTTCCAGAAGACATCCAATGTATCCAGAAATCTTGATATCGCCTGTGGAAAACTTGAAATGCTTCCAGAAGACTTAACACTGTATGCAAAAGACTTGAAATGCTTTCAAAGGAATTGCAATGCTTCTGATGTTGACTTGATATTGCCTTTGGAAGATTTTGAATGATTCCAGAAGACTTCTTATTGCTTCTAGAAGACTTTAAAATGCTGCCAAGAGACAGAAGATGTTTCCAGAAGACTAGTAGATACTGTTGATAAATTGATCTCAGTTTGCTTCGAAAATATTAAATAATATTGAATAAAATATAAAATTTTGACGTAGGTATTCCAAAAGCTGTCAACTAAAGACTAAATAATCCTGACAGATTTTTTTTTTGGAAATAGCAGTAGACTGTTAGTAAAATTGGATTTTGATTCCAAAATACCAAATACTGTTGACAGAAGTTCAAATAATGCCAAAAAGCAAAGAATCTAGAAAATAAAAATTAAATACTGCTTCTAAAAGTTTTAACAGTGCTGCCAGAAGACATTTCTTGCAAAGTCATAATTCGTTGTTTAAATCTTTTTCAAATTCAGTTTTTTCAGCACCCAGCATCATGACCAGCATTAAGATGACAAAAAGTTAATTTGCAAAACTTTTCGAAAGAGTGTCAATTTACTAAGAAAATTCTAAGAAAATTTTGAAGGATAATGAAGCCCTTGACTCTCTCAAAACAAAATAATGATAAAGAACGAGAGTAGCTTTTAAGATTGGAATATAAACCATTTCTTAGAATATTCCTCACAAAAATAAAATACCAAAAATAAGAAATCAAAAACCCACGTCCCTAAAAATTGGAGAGGTCTGAATCTTGAAACGATAGGTATTTTCATCTAGTTAAAAAAAATGAAATGTTCATAACCTTTTAACAAATACCTGTTGTTAAATCAAATCATTTGAAGCATTGATTCTTTTTTCATCAAGTTTTCCCAGTACACTGATTTTTCTAGGTACCTAAAGTCGGTATAAAAAGTCAAGGCCTCTCACTTAAGAAATCAATATTTTCGTAACCGCATCAGTGAATATTTCTGCGTATCATATCTCAATTTAGAAATTGTCAGTTTTTTTTTCTTTTTGCAAGTGTTAAGTGATACAAGTAACCGATTTTTCAGCACTTCTCTCTGCAGGACTTATTTCTATTTCCCTTTAATTTGTAACTCCATTAAATCACTCTTTTAACAACCTCCAGTTAAACTAGCGGTAGTTATATCGATTTTAAACGCTCCCATTGGTTATGAGCCGGTTTTTAACTGTTAGATAAATTTATCAAGAGGTGGTAAAAGTGGCCCTTAAAAAATTAATAATTTTCACATAACTCGTGATAAATAAAGCAAAGTCCCGATAGTTTCCAAAATTTTTTTTATCGAACCTTGACTTTTTGCACGGAATTTAGTTGTTCTTGTTATACTTAACCCATGATATATTATTGTATATAAACTTCTTACCTGTTGTGATTAAACTACTTGGTTTGCTAATGAAAAATGAGGGGGAATTGACCGGGAACCAACTAACTTTGTTGGAATTAAGTTGAACATCATGCATTTGACCAAGCTCTATCCTATCCTCTTTAACTTGAACGATTACTTTGGCGCAATATGACGGTAAAGTCGATTGGAAATCTTTCTATACATTCAATTTAATTCAAAATTTAATATAATATTAAAACAGAATTTTATGACTTACCACAAAAGCACCTTTCCAAACATAATGATCGCAAATTACATCAAATCCGGTTCCACGCACCACATAATAACTACATTTTCCCATAAAATCGAATGCTTTTCCATCAAACGTTCTGTAATGAGGATCTCCGGAACAATGTCCATCGGTGTAACATTGTTTCTAAAAAAATATATTTAATGTCTTGTTATAACAAATAATTTTTTATATACATTAGTACAACTCCATTGTCCCATTTTGCAAACACACGTATTACAATCTTGGGAGATTGATGATCCGGGATTGTAAACGTTGTCGTTGTAAGTACAAGGACATTCTTCTTGAAGAAAACATTTATCTTTGAAGAAACGTAAACCGTTGGGGCAGTAACATCCTTCCTCACAGCTTAAATTTGTTGTATCAACGTCTTGTTCCCCACATGAAAGTTGGACTTTATTTGGGGCACAAGGTAAAAATTCTTGTTCCGGGTTGTTACATTGAAGAGCTTTAATAATTTAAATTATAAATTAAATATTAAAAATATTATTATTAACTTACGACATAAAGCATCGCTTCTCCAAGCAACACTTTCTTTAATGCTATTTTGACAAGTTCTAGCAAAAGCGTCCAACATTCCGCACATACAATCATTACGTTTTGCTAATTTACAACCGCAATAATTGGAGATGCAACTATTCATAAATAATTGGGAATAAGCCTAAAATAATATTTAAAATAATTTTTTTATCGATTAAGATTGAAACAAATATTTACTCCACATTTGGCGAAGTTACTATTAAATAAATTTTTGCAATAATTTTCCGCTTGCAACTGTAATCGCGAATTTCCACTACAATAGGTTGTCTCATCATATTTCCGAAGACATTGTTCATTAGGAGCATCACTACAACACGCCCCTCGAATATTTCCGTTGTTTCCATCATTAGTTACAATTGTTTCGATAGTTTGGCCATCAAATCGTACACTTACACCAGCATCTTTGATAGTTACGACATGTTTATGTCCAGGTTTTGAAATCGAAACTCCAAAAGATGAATGCGGGAGTGTTTGGGGCTTATCATCTCTCAAAAGCTCCATTTTAGCACCTTAAAGATTAAAAAATAAGAAAATTCTTCTCCCCCAAAATAAATAAATAAAAACCTGTCGCTTTTAATTGATAGACATGTAACCCATATTTAATTGATAAAGTTGATGGTTGATCTTGAGTAACTTCAACGTTATTGGATTTATAAACAGTGTAACCACATGTTGCGCTATAACTATATAAAACAATAAAAAGATCATAATTTACCTTTTCCCCAAAGAATTAATTTACCTAGAGACGATTCCATCAAACGTTTTTAAACGCAAATTGTCGAAAACCACACAATTCGATGTTTCCTATTAAAATATTGTTACAATAAGTTTTATTTAAATCTAAATAAAACACTTACGCCAATTTTTCCTAAACAATCAGCGAGGGTTTCTCTTGAACCCCCTACCACCATTAACATCAACACGTACGTTAGAAACATGATGATGAAGTGAAGAGAATGAAGAAGATTGGGTTTATATACCTTTCTTGTTCAAGATATTTAGATTAAAATATGCCCGCGGGGTTTTCTTTATTAGTCTTAATTCTTTTTTAACTTATTTTAAGACCAGTAATGGATGTTAGATAATATTAAGGTTGATAATAAAGGAAAACAATAAGTAATCTTAAAAATAAACTAATTATTGTGTTAAAAACTGGATGTATTTAGAAGTTTTAATGTGTAATAGGTTGTTCCCCAAAATTTCGAACCAATAACTGAATATGATTATTTTCTAGGATGATTACTTGTGATAGTAATAAATTTAATCAACTTTCTTTTATTCACTATTCTTCGATTACTTAGAAAAGTCTAAAATGAATTAACTTCTAGAAATTTAAGAATGGTGATCTTCAAAATAATCGGATCTGAACAGCGAAATGATAAAACTTCTGTCAGATCTTCCTAGATTAAAACTTCCATATTATTGACCAAACAACATTTACTTCTCGACCATAGGGATCTATAGATAAGATTATTAGATTTCACCATGCAGTCCAATGCTTTTAACGGATTTTAATATCTTGCTCGGTGTAAAGGCAATCATATTAGTAATTTGATACGATTAACAGCGGGGCAGTGACACTAAGAAATGCTCAACAACTCGCATCCTTCGCATATAGTCGGCATTTAACATCGCTGGTTAGTTAGGTTCTACAATTTGAGGTGTGTCTTTAATTGCCAGTGCCCAATAAAGTTACCCATTAAAACTTTAATGCTGCCACGAGTAAGTTTAAAAGCCTACAACCTAGAAATAGATTTGACACTGGTGTTATTAATAAATATCTTAGTATATCTTGTTCAAGGAGAACTGATCCATAGTAGCCGAAATCTCTCTTTCAGTAATAATCTAATCCTGTTTGCCCTATACAATGATAAATAATACGTCCCAGTTCATTGCATATATACATTTTGAACACTTTTGGACTTATTTAGGCATCTTTGGACAATCATTGGACACCTTTAGACACATTTTTAGGGGATCAGGCTACTTAGAGATGGAGTCAGAGATGTTGGGCAGTTAGACAGTGTGAGATTGAGGCTAAATAACCCTGACCAACTAACGTCATTTACACGTTATTTCCGGCTCACTTCAAGGATGGATCATGTTCTCTTTTCCTATGTAAATATACTGCTATTATACTCTTTCATGACTCATCTGCACATATTTGGTGTAGGCATCAAAATAGAATATTAAATTCAATTAGTTTTGGATTAGAGGGGGGTTGAGACTTGTAATCTCCTTCATTGTATTATTAACATGGTACTAATTTAATTCAGTTTCTTGGAACCCCTTCCGCGAGCATCTCATGGAAGGTGAATCCATCTCTGACATTGATAAAAAGCAAAGAGATTGTATATAGGTATATCTGAATGACGTTCTTAAACATCAGGGGGTAATTCTTAAACAATTTTGAATACAAGGTATTTTCTTATATGAACTATGGGACGACTACGGCCTTTGTGGACAGCTACGAACTCCAACAATGGTTGGAAATATTGATATATTTCTTTTTCTGAAGTACAGTGTACGCTGATTATAACAAACTAACTTAATAGTCCTAAAAATCTCTTTATCTAACATAATCTAAATAAATTTGTTTATAAAGAATTCTTCGTATTGTAATGATGATTCCGGTTATAACAAACACTTCATTATTTAATCTACGATTCGGTGACAACGATCAAGCAGAAATGTTTTTATGAAGACAACGATATGGCACTTATAAAGTTTATTTCTAAATATTGTATTGATATCGCCGAAATAAATTTTACACACTAAACTGTGATAACGGAAATGTGGCAATTTCCGAATTTTTTATGAATAACGAAATTATCGGTAGTCCTATATAAAGAAACTTGCAAACGAGATGAAGAAGAGGATAACAGTGCCGATAAGAAAAGTGAAACGTTGTCAAACAATAAGAACATACACAAACATCCAAACCAAAAGTTATGAGTACGCAATTATGAAAAATTACTTGATTTTGATAAATGATTCAGACTTACAACAAAAATTTAAGTCTGAATTTTGAATAAGTGTTTCAGATGAATATCCAAACTTGTCAAATCGACCTATATGTTTTACTTTTACGTTCTTCTTGTGATTCAAAAAATCAAATGCATAGAAGTCTATTTATAAAAAAATGTTAATTTTTACTTTGTAAATTTTTCCTTATTTTAGATCTGCAATCGTTATAAACTACAAAGTCTTGGAATACATCGGATCAACAATTTTTACGTAATTAAAAAAGGGAAAAATGAGGGTCGTGAAAAATGGTTGTCATAGTTCCCCACGACGTAATGATCCCTATATTCAACTATACTGTGATGTCCCGTAAAAATGTTAGTGAGCGCGATATAGCTGTTTATAATTAATAAACATTATTATCGTTGTCATTGATTTTTTTTCTTATTGTAACTCTTGGTGGGTTATAGGGTTTTATTGTCGTTGTACCAACCTTGAACACAACTTTTTTCATTTTCCTACTATTATCTTTGGCCTGTCTTTTCAGAGATCATTTCTATCCCCACATCCTACATCGAATTATTTCAAGTGATTCTGCTCCTTTCCACTCTATTTCTTCTAGGTTAACCCACCAGCACAACAGTCAAATCATCTACATACACTATGATTTTCCTTACCAAATAGTACATGCCACAAGGGTGGTCTAAAGATCGACCATAATGGCAAGACATTACATTACATAAGTTATAGATCGGGTAGGCGGTTGTCCAACCTTGCACCGCGATCCAAAGGATTTATTGTACTCCGATAAATAACGTTATCAAATCTCACTAATTGAAAGATTTCATATCCCTATGGGAGATAAACTCCGGCCCAAAAATCTAAAATCAGATAAGGTTGACAGCAGAGCAGTGGCATAAAACTACACATAGGGGGCATCACCGGTAACATCACATTCCCAGTTTAATATGTTAATCTTTATTGTTATAATGTACATGTGTTACCATAATCTTAAATTATGATAGTATGATGCACCAATAGAAATATTCCAAACCGACGAAAATTAAGTCGTCTAGAAAAAAATCTACGAGAATTTGGATCTTACAAAAAACCTAAAAAATTGAAAAGACAATTTTCTGAAACTAAATTTGATGTTTTATTACGTTGTTAGCACTTCAAAAGATACAGTGTGTGCAGTGCTTAAAAAGCATAAATTTCGACCGTATTCGCCCAAAAAGTACATGCACTAGGAGAAAATAATTTTGTAACTTTTATTTAACTACAATACAAAATGATCCCTTGTTTTATCACAAAGTTATATTGGCAGACGAATGTATGATTACCAACAATAAATTTTTTAATCGACGTATTCGTCGGCATTAGAGTCAACAAAATCCTGAATTTGTCATCCAAAGAAATTATAAAGATTCAGTATAAATGTGTGATAGAGTATTTGAAAATCCTCTAATTGGCCCATTTTTTTATTGATGTGTACCGTAAATCAGTTAATATATCAATTGTTGATTGAAAGTTTTGAAATATTTTTAGAAGATTTATCACTTGGCAAGGTAAGGAATTTATACTTCTAGCAAGGAGGGCCTCATAACGCAAGAATAAATGTTAATTGGTTAAATCAAATTTTGGCTAGACAATGGATTGGTACTTATGGACCTATTCGTTGACCTGCACGATCGTTTCACATTACTCCTTTGGATTTTTGGTTATGGGGATGCATAGAATGTGGGATACATGGGATACAAAAATCGAGTGTATTTGCAAGTGCCAGAAAATGCAAATATTCTGAAGAAACGAATAATGATGGTTTGTCGAGAAATACCAGAAAATTTAATTTTAAATGCTACATACTTATGATGTCATAAAAAGATGCCAATTGTGTGTCCAACATAACTACCACCAATTTAAACAACTTTTACAATTTTTTTTTGTTTTATTGTATTAATATTTTGCTTTTATTTTGTTGATGTTTTGTTTTTATGACATACTAGACTATTTCGAAAAAAAACTATTACGGATATATTAACGCTGTTATACAAACAATATTTTGATTCTCTTTCTACTTTTGCTGACAAATTGGTCATTTTTGTTTTATCATAACAAACTACTCAGTAACACCAGAGTATATTATTAAAGACGTATTAAAAATGTACATCGGTACATGGTATTATTTATCTGACTCGAAAGCATTATTTTAATGACAACCAATTTGTTGGCAACACGAGCTGTTACTGTTCCAAATATTGTACATTATCTTAAAGACTGCCAACATTTTCTCAGCATGAGGTATAATGTTTGTTAACTTGTTGGCAGGATGAGCTATGTCTCCAATACCGTGCTCATTCATTTGAAGTCTGTCAACTTGTTGGCAGCATGAGCTGTTATGTTTCCAATGTCTTGCTCATCAAGTTGATTTCTGCAGCTTGTTGGCAGCATTAGCTATTACTGTTCCACAAACTATAAATTAGCTTAATAGACTGCCAAGTTGTTGGCTGCACGAGCGATTACTATTTCAAATATTATACATTATCTTGGCAGCACAAGATATTATATAAGTCCTACTATTAATTTAAAATCTGCCAACTTGTTGACTGCATAAGTTATTACTGTTCCACAGAACACAGATTAATACAAATTATTACTTTAGTAACTGTTTCGTAGTTCGTTTTTAGTATCTGTATCTGTTTCGGATACTTTTAAGCGATGAATCAGTCTATATGACTACACAACAAAATAATTTTTTTAAATCATCCCAAGAAATGATATCAGTAATAAATATTTGTATATTGTTGAAAATTAGTTTCAGTATTACTACAATACAATAGAGGATTATGTCTCAAATATTAAAAATGATATAGATATGATAGAAAGATATTTTGAGACAAAAATCTGACAACACCGATAAAAATTAACAAAAATGGTTGGTAATAATTAAATGAAATGATGATTTATTTCTGCTGTAAGTAAATCGACAAAATTTTTAAAAATGGGCAAAAGGATTGAAAATAATCGACTTTTACCTATTATCCGGTAAATTTTACTTTCCTCATCTGGTAACACTGTTTTATCCACTCATCTCGTTATTATGTTCTCCCTCTTCATCAGGGATCAAGGGAAGTCAGTTTTTCATATTCGCCCGCGTAAGTTTCCTCTTTTTACTTCGAATCTGACGTAAACAAACCAAAAAAAATGTGTGTTTGTGTATATCCGGTATCTTGTCTCCATACTAGCACAGGTCAGTATGGATCTTCTTTATATTGTTTAGGTAACTGACAAACAAGTAGTGTCCTGCCACATGTACATGTCTTTAAGGGGTCATTCCTAGTTAAAACAGAAAAAATAAGTGATTTTTCAAACATTTTTTTTTACGTAAGGTTTAAGACTTCTTAATAATCGGGTTTGTGTGTGCGAATAAATGTACTTTCGGAAATATAATAGAATTGTTGTGAAGAAAAACGTGAATAAGTATACAAGTGAAGACCATTCTCGTGAAGGCCAGTTTGAAAATCGGGATTTGCGGTGACCACTGCTGCTTTAACATAGATCATCTGAAATTAAAATGAAAAAATAATTGTGTTATATATGAACACATCCAGTGCGTGAACGAAGGGTTTTTCGAAATATTCATTTTTGGCGAAATGGCGGAAAGTTGAAAGTGAAAATCTCAATATTCGATGAAAATAGCGGTTGTTTTCTGTTAATAAAAAGAAAAGTATGTCAAATCAAATTCCTTCGTTCAAGCACTAGCTTATTATATGTTAAATAAATGTGCAAAATTGGAAATAGATCTATTCATTTGTTCTCAAGATATGTTGGTCACCGTTTATGAAAATGCAGTGTTGAGATAATCGCGTTTAAAGCTTCAAGCGAGATATGCACTTAAATAAGATGTTTTTGCTATCTTACGTCTTGGTCATCTATTCCAGCGCCATATATTAGAGCTTTTGAAGAGGTTGAAGCTTCCAAAATATCCAGCTGTTGCTGTCGACGGAGCATTCTTCCTTCTCTAGAGGCCTCTTGCGCGCGATGCACGGATGTTTTGATGTGAATTTCATCTTCTGTCGCCACATATCTATGAGCATTAGGTCCAGAAATGTGGCAATTTCCGAATTTTTTATGAATGACGAAATTATCGGTAGTCCTATATAAAGAGATTTGCAAACGAGATGAGGAAGAGGATGACAGTGGCGATAAAAGTGAAATGTTGTCAAACAATAAGAACATACATAAACATCTAAACCAAAAGTTATGAGTACACAATTATGAAAAATTACTTGATTTTGATAAATGATTCAGGCATACAACAAAAATTTAAGTCTGAATTTTGAATACGTTCTTCTTGGGATTCAAAAAAATCAAATGCATAGAAGTCTATTTATAAAAAAAATGTTAATTTTTACATTGTACATTTTTCCTTATTTTAAAACTGCAATCGTTCTAAACTACAAAGTCGATCCCTATATTCAACTATGCTGCGATGTCCCGTAAAAATGTTAGTGAGCACGATATAGCTGTTTATAATTAATAAACATTGTCATGGTTGTCATTGATTTTTTTTCTTATTGTAACTCTTGGTGGGTTACAGGGTTTTATTGTCGTTGTACCAACCTTGAACACAACTTCTTTCATTTTCCTACTATTATCTTTGGCCTATCTTTTCAGGGATCATTTCTATCCCCACATCCTACATCGAATTATTTCAAGTGATTCTGCTCCTTTCCACTCTATTTCTTCTAGGTTAACCTACCAGCACAACAGTCAAATCATCTACATACACTATGATTTTCCTTACCAAATAGTACATTCCACAAGGGTGGTCTAAAGATCGACCATAATGGCAAGATATTACATTACATAAGTTATAGATCGGGTAGGCGGTTGTCCAACCTTGCACCGCGATCCAAAGGATTTATTGTACTCCGATAAATAACGTTATCAAATCTCACCATGCACTCCAATGCTCTTAACGAACGTTAATAATTTGCTAATTTCATATCCCTATGGGAGATAAACTCCGGCCCAAAAATCTAAAATCTGATAAGGTTGACAGCAGGGCAGTGGCATAAAACTACACATACTCACTGGCATTCCCAGTTTAATCTGTTAATCTTTACTGTTATAATGTACATGTCTTACCATAATCTTAAATTATGCTAGTATGATGCACCAATAGAAATATTCCAATCCGACGAAAATTAAGTCGCCTGGAAAAAAATCTAAGAGAATTTGGATCTTACAAAAAACCTAAAAAAGTGAAGACAATTTACTGAAACTAAATTAGATGTTTTATTAGCCGTTTAAGAAAATCCTAGAACCTCGACTTGAGAAATTACAAACGTTGTTAGCACTTCAAAAGATACAGTATGTGCAGTGCTTAAAGAACATAAATTTCAACCGTTTTTGCCCAAAAAGTATATGCACTAGAAGAAAATGATTTTGTAATTTTTAATATGGACAGACGAATGTATGGTTATCAACAATAATTTTTTTAATCGACGTATCGTAATCGGCATTAGAGGGCATTGAGATAGAGAGTCAACAAAATCCTGAATTCGTCATCCAAAATAATTTTCAAAGATTCAGTATAAATGTGTGGTGTAGAATATTTGAAAATCGTCTAATTGGGCCATTTTTTATTGATGTGTACCTTAAATCAGTTATTAACTGAAAATTTTGAAATATTTTTAGAAGATTTATCACTTGGGAAGCTGAGGAATTTATACTTCCAGCAAAGAGGGGATACTCCTCCTAACGCAAGAATAAATGTTAATTGGTAAAATCAAATTTTGGATAGATAATGGATTGGTAAGTACCAATCCTATGGACCTATTCGTTGGCCTGCACGATCGTTCCACATTACTCCTTTGGATTTTTGGTTATGGGGATGCATGGAATGTGGGATACAAAAATCGTGTGTATTTGCAAATGCCAGAAAATACAAATATTCTGAAGAAACGAATAATCATGGTTTGACGAGAAATACCAGAAAATTTAATTTTATATACTGGTTATGATGTCATAAAAGATGCCAATTGTGTGCCGAACATGACTGCCACCAATTTGAACAACATTTACAAATTTCTTTTGTTTTTATTGTGTTAATATTTTGATATTTTGTTTTAATACACGCTAGGCTTTTTCGAAAAAAAAAACTATTACGGATATGTTAACACTGCTATATAAACACTACTTTGATTTTCTTTCTACTTTTGCTGACAAATTGGTCATTTTTGTTATATCACAGCAAGCTACTCAATAACAACAGAGTATATTGTTAAGGACGTATTAAAAATGTACATCGGTACATGGTATTTTTTTATCTGACTCCCGGTATTATCTTAATGACTGCCAATTTGTTGGCAACACGAGCTGTTACTGTTCGAAATATTGTACATTAGCTTAAAGACTGCCAAAATTTTCTGTTCATTAATTTGAAGTCTGTCAACTTGTTGGCAGCATGCGCTGTTATGTGTTCAATGTTTTGCTCATCAAGTTGATTTCTGCCAACTTGTTGGCAGCATTAGCTATTACTGTTCCACAAACTATATATTACCTTAATAGACAGCCAAGTTGTTGGCTGCACGAGCAATTACTGTTCTAAATATTATACATTATCTTGGCAGCACAAGGTATTATATAAGTCCTATCATTAATTTAAAATCTGGTAACTTGTTGACTGCATAAGTTATTACTGTTCCACATAATACAGATTAAAGTATCTGTTTCGGACACTTTTAAGCGATGAATCTGTCTCAATTTTCGTGAGAGTGGACAAATAGTTTATAATTAATAAAGAGCTATATGACTATACAACAAGAAAGTTTTTTATCATCCCAAGAAATGATATATGTAATATTTTCATATTGTTGAAAATTCGTCTTAGTATTAGTACAATACAACACAGGATTATGTCTCAAATATTAAAAATGATAAAGATATTGTAATAAGATAAGAATAAAGATGTCGCTAGTGTTAACGGACATCTTAAAAAAGATAGATTTAGAGGTGAGGTAGCAGTAGAAACGTGTAACGTAAAGAGCAGAAATAAATAAAGTTTAAAATAAAGAACAGTATGTATTAATAATAATAAATAAAGAACCTACAGTGAAAATAAAGTAAAACATAAAACAGATGTGATAAAAAGAAAAAAGATCTTTTGAGACAAAAATCTGACAACGCTGATAAAAATTAACAAAAATGATTGGTAATAATTAAAAGAAATGATGATTTATTTCTGCTGAAAGTTGATACGTAATTCGACAAAATTTTTAAAAATGAGCAAAAGGTTTGAAAATAGTTAGTAAAATCTGGTAACTTTTTCCTATTATCTGGTGAATTTTATTTTCCTTTTAAGAGGGAGGATTAAGAGGGAGATCACAATACATTCAAGGGAGTTCATCATAATACATTTCTTCTGTACTTTTTCCGCCGGTCGTTACGTTTCCTTTTTTTATATCGAATCTGACGTAACCAAACAATGTCGGTATCCTGGGGTACGCATCGACGGTGTGACGATTTATGAAGTACTTAGCGCACAAACCGTTTTTACCTTACTGTGATTATTTTCAGCGTTGTAGAGTTCTGGAATTCCATACACTGCAACAGCGGATATTGAGCTTAGATTTATTATTTCTGTATAAATTGGTTAACAACTTCTTGGACGCTTCGGATTTGGTGAATGAATTATGTTTTTATGTTTCTTCTTATCAAACGCGTGGAGGATTACTGTTTAGGATTGGTCGTTCATCTTCGAATATACATCTAAACTCTCCTTTAGTCCGGATAATGAACACCCACGATTCTCACTGTCATGTGGACATATTTAACCTTCCGGAAGTCTGGTGGGGTCTTACAGACCCAGAGGTATGTTAAATGTGTTGCATCGTGAAAACCAATCGCATGGCACAAGCTGGCATCCATGTTAGCTGCATCTAATGGGTCATTCTACCTGCAGTCCAGTGTAATTTATGCCTCCCTGTACTAGAAGTGCTTCAAATCATAACCTAATTGATAATCGGGCTTCTCAGACCCCATCATACTTAATACGTTAGAAGTGAGTTGACGGTATGTTATTTTTTTTAGTAGTTATAAAACAAATTTTACGACAAAATAGTGTGATTTAATTAAACTTATTTACATATTTTATTATCAGAATTGCGTCGTTATCAAAATGGGAGATTTTGAACGGGAGCAAGCTAGACTTCTTGCCTTGTGGGAAGATGTGCAGTCTGAAATTGGTGATTACGATGAAATTTCAAGTGATGAAGGTGAAATAGACAACTTGAATGAAAGTGATCATTGCAGCGATACTGAACAAGACATCAGCGACGATGAAAAAGACATAGATGATAATGATAATAACCAGATCAGCGCAGGTTTATTTTATTTGGGGAAGGACGGTACAACAAAATGGTTCAAACATCCACCTCGACCAAATGTCAGAACAAGATCAGAAAATATTGTCACGCAATTACCTGTCGTTAGAAGAGGATATAGAGATGGTAAAACGCCGTCAGAATGCTGGAAATATTTCTTCACTGATGAAATGTTAGAAGTCATTTTGAATAACACAAACGAAAGAATTTTGATGAGGTCGTCTATTTATGGACAAAAAGATCAATATAAAGTAAAACAAACAGACAAGACGGAATTGCTAGCTTTATTTGGTCTTCTCTATTTAGGAGGCTACTACAAATCAGGACATCAAAATGTAAAGGATTTATGGGCAACTGACGATACAGGAGTTCTGATATTCAGAAAAACTATGACCCTACAACGTTTCAATTTTCTTTTGTGTTGCTTGCGCTTTGACTGTTTGGAAACTCGTATTGAGAGAGTGGCACTCGATAAACTTGCACCGATTACGACAATTTTTGATGCATTTGTTCTGAATTGCAATCAGATTTATTCACCTAGCATGTACCTTACCGTCGATGAACAATTAGCTTTTCGGGGAAACTGTCCATTCTGTCAGTTTATCCCCAGAAAACCCTCAAAATACGGCATAAAAATTTTTGCTCTAACTGATGCAAGGTGTTTCTATACTGTAAATTTAGAGGTTTATATGGGTTTGCAACCTGAAGGACTTTTTAGAAAAAGCAATAAACCAGAAGATATTGTGCTTCGATTGATAGAACCAGTAACAAGAACTGGGAGAAATATTACATTTGATAACTGGTTTACCAGTTACAGCCTGATTTAACGATTACTAACAGAATATCGTTTAACAGCTGTTGGCACTGTTAGAACAAATAAAAAAAAATTGCCAAAACCTTTGGTATACACACCAGGAAGACCATTGCCATCAAGTATGTTTGGATTTCAAAAACAAATCACAATGGTATCGTACATGGAAAAAAGAATAAGAACGTTTTAATGTGGTCTTCGCTCCATCATGACGATAAAATTGATGAATCAACTCGACATCAAGAGAAGCCTTCTCTGTGACACACTGGATAAGCTGATTATACCACCACGAGACGACACTTTTTGAAAAACTTGGGCAAGGAACTAATTGCAGAACACCAGGCTCGTCGTCTCAAAAATAATAAGCTTCCCAAAGATCTTCGCTCCCAGCAGTCTGGAAATTCAGGAACTAATCAAAATGAAACACCAAAAAGAAGACGATGTGAATTTTGTTCACGCAATTCAGATAGAAATTCACATATTTTTATTATTACATATTTTTACAAAACCTGTAAAAAAACCATTTGCTTGTCACACGCAGATTTTCTTTGCAATGAATGTATTAATAATAATTATGATGATTACGAAGAAGTGTAAGTGGTTCTAACGTTTATTTTGATAATTTTTGATTAGTTTAGAAAGAAAAGTATCAAATATAAGTTTGTAGCTATTTTTGACTGTTAACTGTTAAGAATAAAATAATAATAAATGTATTCTATAAATTTAAGATATTTTATTTCAAGTTTATTGATTATACTGTGTGCGTTTCCAACCTAGGCTCTATAAAACTATTGGGGTCTGACATACCCCAACAGACTGAACTTGTCCGTTTGACTGACCAATTCTGTTAATTTTTTGGAAGATTAATTTATCAATTGCGTTTTTTAAACAATTTTTGCGGAGCATGGTTGTGGCATAGTCCTGATATTGTTACAAATTTAACAGATGTTATCCCTATTACTTACTATTAGTATTAATAACGATTGTTAATCTTTGTGTTTATTGTTAGTTTCAAAATATATAAAAAAATAAAATGTATGGTTTGGGTACATCCGGCACATTGCATCCATACCAGCACACGTCAGTATGGAGTTTCTTTATATTATTTAGGTAACTGGCAAACAAGTCGTGTCCTATAATGGCCTGCGCGACATAGTAATCTGTTAGAGATTCTTTTTCCTGCCACATGTATATGTCTTTAATAAATACGCCAGCTCAGCCTTTATAATTTGTCCATCTCTCTTGCCAGTGTCGTATCTGCTACCGAATTTTCTTGTTGATATTACCATTGTTGCTATAATCATTCCAACACCATTAGGTCTAGGGTTGGGTTGAGTTAACACGTTCTCATACTTTTAGTACAGAAGTGTATTGTTCCGCTCAGGAGCTACATATAGTACCATTAAGGTTATCATTGTCGCTAGTATTCTTCTCTTCGTTTAAGACGGGCATTTTATGTTTGGTAATGCTTACTACATTAATCTTTGTTCTGTCTTCCAGGCTTATTACCTCCGCTTTCGATTCTTTCTATCATTCGTATTTGTATCTGAATCGTGTCTGTATCTGAATCGTATCTGTATCTGCATCGGGTCTGTATCTGAATCTGAAAACTCCGCTCAACCCAACCCAACTATAATATAAGTATACTAGTAACTATAATATATCTTTATCATTCCTGATTGCCTTATTATTTATAGTTCATTTCTAATAAAGTAAAACCAATCATCAGATGTCAAATCTACTTATTTAATTGATTTTAATCCATAAATATATCTTCAGTGTATAACTTTCCATGTTCCATGGTAAACACTTCCAGTGCCATTCAAAGTTTTGTTCACGAAAATTTTATAGAAAATAATTTTTTAATTAATAAATTTTTATATTTATTAATTAAAGCCTTTTCTTCCTAAATTCATTATAACGCGGGCTTAAAAATCATTATCTATATTTTTCTTTGATATATATTCTGCGTTCCTAAACACATTACTGTATGTTAAAAAAAGGGAAAAAAATAAAATAAAAATGTAGGTTTCTACAGTGGTTTTATTATTTTCTATAATAAATAAATGTAAAGTAGGAAAACCGAATTAATTAAAAATTACCTAAAACTGCCAAACAATAAATAATTCGCAATAAATACCGACACACTTTGAAATTATTTTAATTGCAGAATAACATTCATAAATTTTTCTCTTCCGCTTCGCCAAGAGCACTGCTTTCAAAATCTCTAAAAAAAAATAAAAATTAAATTTAACATTTTCTATAATTAAGAGTTATTTTAAAATATTTACTTTAAAAAATTTAATAATTCTGGATCCCTACAAATATATTTATGTCCGTAATTTAGCTTTTTTGGGAATCCAATAAATTTTACGGTACCTTGACTGGGTTTGCGATATTCCGAAGCTAATTGATACAACTAAAACGCAACAAAAATAATAAATTAAAAATACAAAATTCGATTAGAAACATTACTTTATATCCCAATTTGTAAGGTACCACTCTATCATCTTCAGCGTGTAAAATTAAAATAGAACAGTCTACATTCATAATATGACGATCACTGGCGAATGTAAAATTATTCACTTGCATTGGTTCTACAACTGTGTAATGAAACCATGGTAAAGGTTTAAAAATCTAAAATTAATTTTTATTTAATTATTAAGAAAGACATTTGAAATGTTAACTAACTTGTGCTAAAGGATGTTCACTAATTTCTTCTCTCATACTGGTAAATGGACTTTCTAATATTAACCCAGAAGGAACAATACCTTCTTTACCTAATATTGCTAACATATGGGTGGATAACCCCGTACCTAACGAATGACCCCACACAAATATTTTCCCTGAGGTTTTATTCTTGAGCCATTTATACATAAAAATACAGTCTTTAACTAATCCTTTTTCGGTAGGATTTACGTCGGAGGAATCACCATATCCTCTATAATCATAGGCGATAACGTGAAACCGTTTCCTTAACACTTTATACAACTCAATTCGGTGAGACGCAACTCTATGTCCAGAATTGCCGTGATTATAAAGAATAACGTTATCCCCGTTTTTTAAAGCGCGCTCGTAAAAATCGGGATTTTCAAATTCGCTGGTATCGTTTGATACCCCATCAGAAAGAATCTGCCAAACTCCGAGCATCATATTGTCATCTGTTTGAAGGTAAAAATTGCGGACGCCTTGAATTTCGTATCTGTTGGGGTTCCCATAATCCGGATTTTTTGGGATACTCACTAAAATTTTATTATTTCGGTTTGCGTTTAAGTTTTTGTAAAAACTTACCAAAATTTAAAAACACAACGCTTTGTTGGATTTTGTAAGAAAATTTGTAAATGAGGGGAAATATCACAAATAGTAAAAAGCATAGTAAACAACCAAGTTTGAATGATGCAAAGGCGATTCTGGAAACAAAGAAGATAATTTGTTTATTTAGCTCGAAATTGAAGCAACTAACAATGATGAAAAAAAGAATATGAAGAGAAATAAAGACATTATTAAACACATTCACTCGGCCGATTATAAATTAGAACTGTTAGTCAGATTTTTGTTCACAAAAAATGCATATCAAGCACGGAACAAGCGGCGTCATGGTTTATGATTATTTTTATTACTTATCAATATTTTAAAAGATTTATTACAAAAACAAATAACAAAGTCGATTTTATCGCGTTAAATTAAAAATGTTCTACCTTTTAATTATACCGTATATCTTCTTTGATTTTACATAAATATTTCCTTCAATTCCTTCCTCACTGTTACAAAGGTTATACTCCGAATGAGTCGTTTTCATACTGAGATAAATTACTGAAGTACTTGCAGCACGGCGTTCATAACAATAAATGAATTAGATTCAAACTTCCTTAAATAAACAATTAAATTTTTAACTCCCACCGACAACGATAAAATTCAAGTTTAATTACAATCTTACGATGAATTAAACGTAATCATTTTTTTAAAATCACCTAACCACCATTAACGTTCATTTAACGTTAATCGATTAAATTGATGTTAAAAACATTTTTTTTATTTAGCTTTACTTATCTTTTACGTAATTGAGGAAAACAACTAACCTACCTGTTTGCATTTTATAAAGATAACACAAAAAACGTTTTTTAATTTTATTTTCGACTTATGATTTATTTACCTTTAAATTGTTAATCCACCACCGAAAATAATTAAATATTTAAATAAAATGTACAAATAATGTAGAGAAAGTATACTTACACATCCGCTCTGTATAAAAAGTAGAGTGTAGTTGGAATGATTGATGCGTAAAGAGCGGTTATTATTGCATTGTCGGTAAAACTAGATTGTTTCATAATGCTTGTTTAGGTTTGTACTTCTAAAAAATTAAAACAGCCAATTAAATCTAAGAATAAAAAAATCCAAAAACTACATTTGTTAAAATAATGTGTATCAATGTGCTACTAAACATTACATAACCTTAGAAGTTGATGAATTATTGAAAAAGCAAATAGATGATTCAATGTAAATAAGCTGATATGGGGTGATCAACTTAAATAAATAAAATTGGTTTGAAATAAGTTAAAAAAGGTATTCAAAAAATAGAGAAAAAAAATTTTGTTTTATTAATGAGGCGATTTAATTAAATAAATCTAGTAATTAGATTCAATCAACTTTTTTATCATCTACATGAACCACTTTAGCGTTGAAAGCAATCTAAAAATAGTAGAAATCTAAAAATAGTAGAAATCTAAAAATACTTTCAACATTATCGTGGTTCCTGAAGATGATAAAAACTGATCGAAACCGGTAGAACCGAAAATAAGACGTGTATCTATCAAAAAACAATAAAAAATTGAATTTTATTTATACACAGAATATGGAACAAAATAATGATAATAGCAATACAGGGTGTTAAAAAGGGAAATGAAAATTTTAAAGATGTAATATTATGGATCAAAATATACAAAAGTATTTTAAAAAATATGGTTCGGAAATGAACAATTTTGGAGGCACGGAGGTTTGAAAAAATCAATTTTTTTTTTTGAAAAAATTATTGATTATTTATTTATTATGTACAGGATGGTCTAATAAGCGGCTAAAGTACCATATCTCAGAAACTACTCATTGCAGGGACTACTAGGCTAACTACTAGACTTGAAATGCTTTCACAACACTTGAACTGTTTCTACAAGACTTAATACTGCTTCCAGAAGGATTGATACTCCCTCTGGAAGATTTAATACTGCTTCGAAAAAACTTCAATTGCTTCAACAAGACTTGAAATACTTCTAGAAGACTTAAACTGTTTCCAGAGAACTTGATACTGACACTGGAAGACTTGATATTTCTTAGTGTAGACTTGAAATACTTCCAAATGATTTGATGCTGCTTCTAGAAGGCTTAAAATGTTTTCAAAACTAAAGTATGTTTGGTAAGCTTGATACTGCTTCCAAAAGACTTTCAGTTCTTCTAGAACACTTAATATACTTCCAGAAGGCTTGAATTGCACCCAGAAGACGTGACACTATCCCTGGAAGACTTGATAGTGTTTCTAGAAAACTTGAAATTGCTTCCAAAGATTTGATACTGCTTTTAGAAGACTTGAAATGCTTCCAAATAACTTGATACTGGTTTTAAAAGATCTAAAATGTGTTCAGAACACTCGATACTACCTCTGGAAGACCTGCTATTGCTTCCAAAAGACTTCAAATGTTCCAGCAGATTTGATACTGTCACTAAATGACTTGATACTATTTCTAGAAAGCTTTATATTGCTTCCAACAGACTTTATGCCTCTTTTAGAAGGCTTGAAATGTTTTCAAAACCAAACTACATCTAGAATGCTTGATACTGCTTCCAAAAGACTTACAATGCTTTCAGAACACATGAAACACTTTCAGAATTCTTGAACGGCATCCAGAAGACTTGATGCTGTCCCTGGAAGACTTGATAATTCTTTGTGAAGACTTGAAATACTTTCAAATGACTTGATGCTGCTTCTAGAAGGCTTAAAATGTTTTCAAAATTAAAATATGTTTGGTAAGCTTGATACTGCTTCCAAAAGACTGTCAGTTCTTCTAGAACACTTAATATACTTCCAGAAGGCTTAAACTGCACCCAGAAGACGTGACACTATCCCTGGAAGACTTGATAGTGTTTCTAGAAAACTTGAAATTGCTTCCAAAGATTTGATACTGCTTTTAGAAGACTTGAAATGCTTCCAAATAACTTGATAGTGGTTTTAAAAGATCTGAAATGTGTTCAGAACATTCGATACTGCCTCTGGAAGGCCTGCTATTGCTTCCAAAAGACTTCAAATGTTCCAGAAGATTTGATACTGTCACTAAATGACTTGATACTATTTCTAGAAAGCTTTATATTGCTTCCAACAGACTTTATGCCTCTTTTAGAAGGCTTGAAATGTTTTCAAAACCAAACTACATCTGGAATGCTTGATACTGCTTCCAAAAGACTTACAATGCTTTCAGAACACATGAAACACTTTCAGAATTCTTGAACGGCATCCAGAAGACTTGATGCTGTCCCTGGAAGACTTGATAATTCTTTGTGAAGACTTGAAATACTTTCAAATGACTTGATGTTGCTTCTAGAAGGCTTAAAATGTTTTCAAAGCTAAAGTATGTTTGGTAAGCTTGATACTGCTTCCAAAAGACTTTCAGTTCTTCTAGAACACTTAATATACTTCCAGAAGGCTTGAACTGCACCCAGAAGACGTGACACTATCCCTGGAAGACTTGATAGTGTTTCTAGAAAACTTAAAATTGCTTCCAAAGATTTGATACTGCTTTTAGAAGACTTGAAATGCTTCCAAATAACTTGATACTGGTTTTAAAAGATCTAAAATGTGTTCAGAACACTCGATACTGCCTCTGGAAGACCTGCTATTGCTTCCAAAAGACTTCAAATGTTCCAGAAGATTTGATACTGTCACTAAATGACTTGATACTATTTCTAGAAAGCTTTATATTGCTTCCAACAGACTTTATGCCTCTTTTAGAAAGCTTGAAATGTTTTCAAAACCAAACTACATCTGAAATGCTTGATATTGCTTCCAAAAGACTTACAATGCTTTCAGAACACATGAAACACTTTCAGAATTCTTGAACGGCATCCAGAAGACTTGATGCTGTCCCTGGAAGACTTGATAATTCTTTGTGAAGACTTGAAATACTTTCAAATGACTTGATGCTGCTTCTAGAAGGCTTAAAATGTTTTCAAAACTAAAGTATGTTTGGTAAGCTTGATACTGCTTCCAAAAGACTTTCAGTACTTCTAGAACACTTAATATACTTCCAGAAGGCTTGAACTGCACACAGAAGACGTGACACTATCCCTGGAAGACTTGATAGTGTTTCTAGAAAATTTGAAATTGCTTCCAAAGATTTGATACTGCTTTTAGAAGACTTGAAATGCTTCCAAATAACTTGATAGTGGTTTTAAAAGATCTGAAATGTGTTCAGAACACTCGATACTGCCTCTGGAAGACCTGCTATTGCTTCCAAAAGACTTCAAATGTTCCAGAAGATTTGATACTGTCACTAAATGACTTGATACTATTTCTAGAAAGCTTTATATTGCTTCCAACAGACTTTATGCCTCTTTTAGAAAGCTTGAAATGTTTTCAAAACCAAACTACATCTGAAATGCTTGATATTGCTTCCAAAAGACTTACAATGCTTTCAGAACACATGAAACACTTTCAGAATTCTTGAACGGCATCCAGAAGACTTGATGCTGTCCCTGGAAGACTTGATAATTCTTTGTGAAGACTTGAAATACTTTCAAATGACTTGATGCTGCTTCTAGAAGGCTTAAAATGTTTTCAAAACTAAAGTATGTTTGGTAAGCTTGATACTGCTTCCAAAAGACTTTCAGTACTTCTAGAACACTTAATATACTTCCAGAAGGCTTGAACTGCACACAGAAGACGTGACACTATCCCTGGAAGACTTGATAGTGTTTCTAGAAAATTTGAAATTGCTTCCAAAGATTTGATACTGCTTTTAGAAGACTTGAAATGCTTCCAAATAACTTGATAGTGGTTTTAAAAGATCTGAAATGTGTTCAGAACACTCGATACTGCCTCTGGAAGACCTGCTATTGCTTCCAAAAGACTTCAAATGTTCCAGAAGATTTGATACTGTCACTAAATGACTTGATACTATTTCTAGAAAGCTTTATATTGCTTCCAACAGACTTTATGCCTCTTTTAGAAGGCTTGAAATGTTTTCAAAACCAAACTACATCTGGAATGCTTGATACTGCTTCCAAAAGACTTACAATGCTTTCAGAACACATGAAACACTTTCAGAATTCTTGAACGGCATCCAGAAGACTTGATGCTGTCCCTGGAAGACTTGATAATTCTTTGTGAAGACTTGAAATACTTTCAAATGACTTGATGCTGTTTCTAGAAGGCTCAAAATGTTTTCAAAACTAAAGTATGTTTGGTAAGCTTGATACTGCTTCCAAAAGACTTTCAGTTCTTCTAGAACACTTAATATACTTCCAGAAGGCTTGAACTGCACCCAGAAGACGTGACACTATCCCTGGAAGACTTGATAGTGTTTCTAGAAAACTTGAAATTGCTCCCAAAGATTTGATACTGCTTTTAGAAGACTTGAAATGCTTCCAAATAACTTGATACTGGTTTTAAAAGATCTAAAATGTGTTCAGAACACTCGATACTGCCTCTGGAAGACCTGCTATTGCTTCCAAAAGACTTCAAATGTTCCAGAAGATTTGATACTGTCACTAAATGACTTGATACTATTTCTAGAAAGCTTTATATTGCTTCCAACAGACTTTATGCCTCTTTTAGAAGGCTTGAAATGTTTTCAAAACCAAACTACATCTGGAATGCTTGATACTGCTTCCAAAAGACTTACAATGCTTTCAGAACACATGAAACACTTTCAGAATTCTTGAACGGCATCCAGAAGACTTGATGCTGTCCCTGGAAGACTTGATAATTCTTTGTGAAGACCTGAAATACTTTCAAATGACTTGATGCTGCTTCTAGAAGGCTTAAAATGTTTTCAAAACTAAAGTATGTTTGGTAAGCTTGATACTGCTTCCAAAAGACTTTCAGTACTTCTAGAACACTTAATATACTTCCAGAAGGCTTGAACTGCACACAGAAGACGTGACACTATCCCTGGAAGACTTGATAGTGTTTCTAGAAAACTTGAAATTGCTTCCAAAGATTTGATACTGCTTTTAGAAGACTTGAAATGCTTCCAAATAACTTGATAGTGGTTTTAAAAGATCTGAAATGTGTTCAGAACACTCGATACTGCCTCTGGAAGACCTGCTATTGCTTCCAAAAGACTTCAAATGTTCCAGAAGATTTGATACTGTCACTAAATGACTTGATACTATTTCTAGAAAACTTGATATTGCTTCCAACAGACTTCATACCTCTTGTAGAAGGCTTGAAAGGTTTTCAAAACTAAACTACTTTTGGAAAGCTTGATACTGGATTTAAAAGATCTGAAATGTGTTCAAAACACTCGATACTTCCTCTGGAAGATCCAGTTTCTGCTGGAAACTGCCAAAAGGCTTCAAATGTTCCAGAAGATTTGATACTGTCACTAAATGACTTGATACTATTTCTAGAAAGCTTTATATTGCTTCAAACAGACTTCATGCCTCTTTTAGAAGGCTTGAAATATTTTCAAAACCAAACTACCTCTGGAAAGCTTGATACTATTTCCAAAAGACTTCCAATGCTTTCAGAACACATGAAATACATTTAGAATTCTTGAACGGCATCCAGAAGGCTTGATACTGTCCATGGAAGACTTGATAGGGCTTCTAGAAAACTTGAACATGAGACTTGAAATGTCTCCAAATGAATTGATACTGCTTTTAGAAGACTTGAAAGGCTTTCAAATAACTTGATACTGGTTTAAAAAACCTGAAATGTGTTCAAAACACTCGATACTGCCCCTTGAAGACCTGTTACTGCTTCCAAAAGACTTCAAATGTTCCAGAAGACTTGAAATACTTCCAGAAAACATGAATTTCTAAAAGATTTGATACTGTCACTAAATGATTTGATACTGCTTTTAAAAGACTTCAAAAGATTCCAAATGACTTAATACTAGGGATCGACTGATTTAAATCAAATGATTTATTTATTTTAATGAATGATTTAAATCAAAAACAAAATTGCTCTTTATGAGAATACATTTAATCCAAAAATTAACATTTATTACAGTGTTTATACAGGCTGATTTATAACATACGGAGCAGGCTAAAAGGATAGATGTTATGGACCAACCTGAAGAAATTGTTTTAATAAAGTATTGTTAATAATTTGCTAGTAATCCATGTAATCGAATGTTATTTTTCTAAATAAGTTAACGTCCACTTTTCACGTCCAGGTTTTAAAGTCATATCTGCCATATTACTAAGATTTTATTATTTTTGTTAATTATGCTTTATTTAAGAAACCTATAAATATTTGCTATTTAAATTTTGAGGTTATTACTGTATATAGCAAGAAATGCTCGGCTTAAACCGCGGGTCGGGTTAAAATTATTGCAACTTTATCGTTCTATACGTTTGTGCTCCGTATGTTGTAAATCACCTTGTATAAGAAAATAACTTTTCTTGCCTATTAAACACCTAACACATTTCGTAAAAATAAAGTGATTAAACCCGAATCTTGAAAATATCCTCTTAACAGAAGCTGATGAAGAAAGTGCACATCAAAATCGCTTAAGATTGGCAGTACCTCTACCACTTCAGCAATGTCTTTTTGTGCCACCCACCATTAACCACTTATATTAATAATAGTAGAAACTATATACAGAGTAGTTCAGATCTTAATCGGGACACTTTGCTATGATGTATTGCTTACCAAAATAACACAAACTTTTTATATGAAAAAAGTTTCACAACTCTTTTTTTTGAAGGAGAGATCTATGTTGCAAGATTAATAATCAAATAAAAATCATAAAAACTTCTAACTTGCGTTTATTTAAATATTATATTCTATTTTTAAAAAGGTCGTTTTTTTTTCGAATATATCATTAAATGTAAGTGGTGCAATTTACTGCCCGATTTTTGTATCCAATCTAGACGGCTTGAAATTTTATGCTTCAATTAAAGGTTTTGTGAAATTCGGTTTTGAATAAAAAGTTATATGAAAGATATTTAAATAAACGCAAGTTAGAAGTTTTTATGATTTTCATTTCTTCTTTTTGAGTTATGAGTGATCAAAATTGATCAAAAATTTAGTACCTATCATTAACCTAAAAATTAAAAAAAAAATGTATGAAAAAATATACAACTATATGAATTAAAATTAGAACAAACACTAGCACTAACATTAGAACTATCACTCTACAAAAACCAATCACTTCAGAAACTGACTTCGAACCAGTTTCTGAAGAAGGTTGCAGTATGGCATCCTAAACTTCAAACATTTTTTCAAAAGACGCAAGGCAAAAAATGATACTTTCTAGTTATAAATCTAGAATTAGTCCTAGTGTCGGTCCTAGTAATATCGGTCGTGAAAGACTTCGTATATAAGTACAAAGGCTGGATACTACTTTTAGAAGAGTTTAAATGTGTTCAGAAGACTCGATACTGCTTCTAGAACGCATAATACTGCTTCAAAAAATTTTAAATGCTTCCAGAAGACCAGAACTACTTCTAGAGGACTTGATACTGTCCCTAGAAGTATAATACGCCTTAGTCATCGGACAACCTTGACAACCTTAGCTGAAGAACTGGGTGGTTGAATTGAACAAAATACCAAGAGGGGAATAAAAGATCTAGCATAGAGAACTATGATTCAGGAATGGATAACGTAGCACCAATTTGTTGTAGCCGAAAAAATGACAAAGGGGTAGTCGATATACTGGAAGCAACCGATAGTTATGATGAATGGCACGATTTGGCGCAAAGAAAATAGACTAAGGACGCTTACAAAAGCAGGGAATTCAAGAAAGATAACCCTACCATCACAACAAACAACACGATAAAGCTCTTGAAAAGATTTCGGGAAAAATTACGTCCTCCTTTATCACTCAATACCGGACATAAATTTTTTAAAATTTTTTGTAAAGTGTTCAACAATAAACTTTGTTTTGTATAGAGTTTATATAAAACGTTATCTTTAAAAACGCTAATCCCGGGTAGGTTTTAAGTCAGTCTACGTGTATCAACATGTCGCCAATAAGAAAACATTTTTCTCCTAAAGACAAACTTAATATTGCAGAAAGTGAAATGTTCGGTAATAGTGCTAAAACGTTGGCTGTAGTTAGAAGAACGCAAGTGAACAGCATTGTAAAAAATAAATCCCACTTTAAAAACTGGTTTGAAGACAATTCCAATGTAGAGCAAAACAGAAACTTTCCTAAAACCGAAGGACTGGTTATTGACCAAATAGTTTACGATTGCTTCTGTAAAGCGAGAAATAGAAATATCGCACCTTGAGCAAAAAACGCACTGAAAGCAGCCCAAAATGGATGGCTTGAAAAATTATGTCGAACACATGAAATAAGTTTTAAATCGTTAATACAGTAGACATAATCAGTGTTGAATCCTCGAAAACAAAGATAAAATTGAAGAAAGGCAATGAAAGTGATGAAAAAGTTAAAGAATCTTAAAGTTGTACGTCAAATATTAAAAACATGGCTGAAGTATGTGCAAAATTAAGGGGTATACGAAGTTTTTTATTATGGAATAACAAAGGTGAATTAGCCGTAGAAGTTATTAAGATTTTCGGAGAATGTGAATCTCAAGTGTTACATGAAAATTTTAAACTTACAACAAAAAAAAAGTTTCAAGAACATGTAAATATTGTTTTGCATTAAATGTAATAATCAAATCGATTTATTTACTTATTTATTACCTCAATAACGACCACTTCCCTTCAACTGCCATTTTTGCAATAAATTGTTTATTAATATGTACAATAAAATTACAAAATTATCAGTCACATTACCAGGGATATCCCATGCTTCGTGTTCCTGATTCTTATCATCATATCTTTCTACCGTTCTCAAGATACCTTAGCAAAACAATTGCCATCAAGTTTAAAACATAAAATCTAATTTGTCCGGCAACAATTGATAATAAATTTTTTAATTTGTTATATATACATAAATATACAAGTTGTTTCTAAATCGATGTGAAAGATTTCAAGGGATTAGGGGGATCTTTCATATAACTTTTTGTTCAAAACCGAATTTCACAAAACCTTTTATCGAAGCATAAAATTTCAAGTCAGTCTGGGTTGGATATAAAAATCGGTCAGTAAATTGCACCACTTACATTTAATGATAAATTCGATAAAAACGACCTTTTTAAAAATAGAATCAGGCTTGTTGCAATTATCGAATTTTTACTGTAATTCAATAACGTAAAGCATTTGCATTGCTTTCAATATTTTACGTCGTTAAGACACATTTTTAAGACTAGATTTATGCTAAACTACCGATACTCATTTGTTTCTAAGTTATTATCTTTTTGTTTTCCTTATTGCGGGTACATTGGATTTTTGATTAATTAAATAGTCTCTAAAAAGAGCTTTTAATAATGTATAATAAATAATACCTAATAAGTCTTTGTTTATACCGAAAAGACGAATAAAAATTATATTTCCACTAGCACGAAATAGTGTGTTATGAAATTAAGCTCTTTATTGGCCTAAAACAAATGATTAAAGCTAATCAGAATGTTTATAATATTCTCTAATTTCTCATAGGAATTAGGGGATTTCTTCCGATTTACCACTCATCTCTATTAATATTAATGTTTCTAATAACAATTTTAACTTCTTAGATTTACCAATCTTAGTGATATTTAGCACAAACGAATTAGAAACTTATTAAATCTTAGTCATAAATGTTCACCGCCGATCAAACTTAAACCTATAGATCTAAATACATAAAATTTTCTGATAACAATTTTCACAAACTCCTTTATAAAAATTTCAAAACTCTCAAACAGAAAATCTTTGATAACAATTTGGTTGTAGCTATGGGTGATAAGCACGCGAGATTGATTGTTTTGAACAAAACTACTTACAACGGTAAAACTTTTCAATTCTTCAAAGAAAATAATATCACACAAATCATTAGTCACCGTAAAATAATATTTGTAATATATTGAAACCTTTAGTCAACAAACACAAACTTAGTCTGGTTAAATTTGATATCAATATTCACGATATTTTTGAAATGAACCCTTTGATCCCAAACTTAAAATCTCTGATAATAAAATTACATAACAGGTTTGATACCCGTTATGTAATCTATCTCTAATCGCTAAAAATTTCAAAAACTTTCAATCATAATCTTAAACATGTTTTCCACAACTCAGAGCAACACATCAACAAACTCAAACTCTAAAAACTTAACAATAAATCTATCTTCATCTCTTTTGATTTTAAAAACTTATACTTTAATGCTCCAATCAATATCTATCTTCAGTAAACATTTCAATTAAAGATATATATAACTTCATAAAAATTCTTATTATACCGAAAAACATTCATAGTTACCTTAACTACAAAAAAGTAAAACAATTCCCTTTTTAAGCCTGCACAGAAGAAAGAATTGCACAGATTGGTCTTAATAACGGATATATTATCAGTAATTTACAAACTTTTTATAATACTGTTCACAAAAACAACATTCCAAAACTTATTTATGCAGCAACTAAACCTGATAACATTTATATCAAAATTTCATTTCATCACGACTTACAATTGTAATTCAAACGCAATTTACATAAATTGAACATCACACCTGTTTTTTTCAAATAACAACAAATTAGGTCAAATTTTAATTACCTATAAAGTTGTAAAATTCAAAATATGAAGAACATATTATTATCGGATTCAAAAGATTTTACCCCTCACTTTGAAGGCGTATAACAAAGAAACTACTCCATAGAAAAAATTGGGAGTATTAAGTAATTGAGCATTGTTTGACGCGTAATTTAATTCTTTATAGTGTGTGGTAATTTTAATTTCTTTCACCCACTCATGTAGCAATTATGACGCAATTATTGGAGCAATTGCTCCAATATAAGTTATGACGCAAGTATAATTGCTTCAAGTCCAATCCAGAAGACTTGATATTGTTTCAAGAACATATAAACTGCATCCAGAAGACTCGACACTGCCTCGGGAAGCCTTAATATTGTTTTTAAGGGACTTAAATGCTTTCAGATGTTTCCAGAAAACTTGCAATGCGTTAGAAGACTTGATACTGCTTCTAGAAAACTTGAAATACGTCTAGAACACTTAATATTGCCTCTGGAAGACTTGAAATGTTTCCAAAAAACTTGGTACTGCTTCTAGAAGACTTGATACTGCTTTCAGAATAGTTAATATTGCTTTGAGAAGATTTAAACTGCTTCAATAAGACTCGATATTATCTCGGGAAGACTTGATAATACTTTTGAAAGACTTGAAATGCTTCTACAAGACTTGATACCGAAGAAATGGTTTCAGAAGACTTGATATTGTTTCCAGAAGATTTGAACTGCTTCCGGAAGATCCGATACTGCCTCGGGAAGACTTGATACTGCTTATAAAAGACTTATAATGCTTCAAGAAAACTTGATACTTTTTCTACAAGACATGATATTATTTCCAGAAGACTTGATATTGCTTCGAGAAGATTTAAACTGCTTCCAGAAGACTCGATACTGCCTCGGGATGCCTTAATATTGTTTTTAAGAGACTTGAAATGCTCTCAGAAAACTTGATATGTTTCCAGAAGGCTTGAACTGCTTCCAAAAGATATGATACTGCTGGAACAGTTGATACTGTTTCCAGAACATATTATCGGATTCAAAAGATTTTACCCCTCACTTTGAAGGCGAATAACAAAGAAGCTACTCCATAGAAAAAACTGGGAGTATTAAGTAATTGAGCTTTGTTTGACGCGTAATTTAATTCTTTATAGTGTGTGGTAATTTTAATTTCTTTCACCCACTCATGTAGCAATTATGACGCAAGTATAATGAAAAAATGTACCCGATTTCGGTCGGTCTGTGAAGAAGCTCTACTTTGCAATTTTTTTCTCAAAAACTGTTTGGGGAAAAAAATTTCAAATTTGAACTGATAGTAACCTAATGTGTTCTTAATGAGGCGTATATTTTATTTTATGAATATTTCATATAGTTTCACGGAAAAATTGCGGTTTAATAGGTTGTGATTATTTCAAAAACGACCAGACGGATTTTAACGCCGTTTTAACCAAAACAGGTCAAATAATCAGTTCTCGCAATCCGGTATTAGATTTTCAAAATTATGTGTCTTTAATTGCTCATAAAGAATTAAGAGCACATAATTTTTTTAGAATCCCTGCAGATTCAAAAGATTTTACCCCTCACTTTGAAGGCGAATAACAAAGAAGCTACTCCATAGAAAAAATTGGGGGTATGAAGTAATTGAGCTTTGTTTGACGCGTAATTTAATTCTTTATAGTGTGTGGTAATTTTAATTTCTTTCACCCACTCATGTAGCAATTATGACGCAAGTATAATGAAAAAATGTACCCGATTTCGGTCGGTCTGTGAAGAAGCTCCACTTTGCAATTTTTTTCTCAAAAACTGTTTGGGGAAAAAAATTTCAAATTTGAACTGATAGTAACCTAATGTGTTCTTAATGAGGCGTATATTTTATTTTATGAATATTTCATATAGTTTCACGGAAAAATTGCGGTTTAATAGGTTGTGATTATTTCAAAAACGACCAGACGGATTTTAACGCCGTTTTAACCAAAACAGGTCAAATAATCAGTTCTCGCAATCCGGTATTAGATTTTCAAAATTATGTGTCTTTAATTGCTCATAAAGAATTAAGGGCACATAATTTTTTTAGAATCCGATAATCGAAATTATTTGACATATTTTAGTTAAAATCGAGTTGAAATCCGCCTGGTCGTTTTTGAAATAATCGCGACTTTCCGCGAAACTATATGAAATATTGATAAAATAAAATATGCCCTTCATTAAGAACACATTACGTTACCACCAGTTCAAATTTGAAATTTTTTTGCCAAACACTTTTTAAGAAAAAAAGTCGTCGAGCTCCTTTTCAGATCGACCGAAATCGGGTATGTTTTTTCATTATATCTGCGATAATTACTACACGAGTGTGTGACAAAATGAAATTACTATGCATTATAAATAATTAAATTACGCATCAAACAAAGCTAGTCCCAATTTTTTAGAGTTGTTTCTTTGTTATTCGCCTTCAAGGTGAGGGGTAAAATCTTTTGAATCCGATAATAGAACTAATTCCGCATATTATAGCACTTAATTTTGGAAAACCATTCACCCCATATTAATAATATTCGCATTACAAAAAAATCTGAAGAAATCCAAAAGTATGTTTTTTTATGAGGAAATATTTATTGCTGTTTACGAGAAAACATTCCTTGAGTTGATCTTTTATGATATAACAATTCTAACCGCTTTTTTCTAAATTTAATCGAATGATTATTTTAATTTGCTTGTATTTTCGTTGCTAGGTCTACCACCATAGTACACATTCTGATATATTTCCTTAATAACAGTAAATTTTAAGTTTTTACACCTATCACAAAATTATATCTTTTAACTATTGATCCCTCTTATTTTTGTTTTCTCTGCAACATGTTACCGTGTTAAGTGCACATTTTTTTGGTGATTATAAATTCTAATTCTCTAAATTTTTCTAATCTTAACTCATCTTGTCCAAATTTACTTATTCGGTTAAGCATATTGAGAGAACGATTCTAAGTTTTTATTTTATTTTTAGTTTATCATTTTTATTTATTTCAACTTTTCAAACTACACATTCTGATATATTTCCTTAATAACAGCAAATTTTAAGTTTTTACACCTATCACAAAATTATATCTTTTAACTCTTGACCCTTCTTATTTTTGTTTTCTCTGCAACATGTTACCGTGTTAAGTGCACATTTTTTTGGTGATTATAAATTCTAATTCTCTAAATTTTTCTAATCTTAACTCATCTTGTCCAAATTTACTTATTCGGTTAAGCATATTGAGAGAACGATTCTAAGTTTTTATTTTATTTTTAGTTTATCATTTTTATTTATTTCAACTTTTCAAACTACACATTCTGATATATTTCCTTAATAACAGCAAATTTTAAGTTTTTACACCTATCACAAAATTATATCTTTTAACTCTTGACCCTTCTTATTTTTGTTTTCTCTGCAACATGTTACCGTGTTAAGTGCACATTTTTTTGGTGATTATAAATTCTAATTCTCTAAATTTTTCTAATCTTAACTCATCTTGTCCAAATTTACTTATTCGGTTAAGCATATTGAGAGAACGATTCTAAGTTTTTATTTTATTTTTAGTTTATCATTTTTATTTATTTCAACTTTTCAAACTACACATTCTAATATATTTCCTTAATAACAGCAAATTTTAAGTTTTTACACCTATCACAAAATTATATCTTTTAACTCTTGACCCTTCTTATTTTTGTTTTCTCTGCAACATGTTACCGTGTTAAGTGCACATTTTTTTGGTGATTATAAATTCTAATTCTCTAAATTTTTCTAATCTTAACTCATCTTGTCCAAATTTACTTATTCGGTTAAGCATATTGAGAGAACGATTCTAAGTTTTTATTTTATTTTTAGTTTATCATTTTTATTTATTTCAACTTTTCAAACTACACATTCTGATATATTTCCTTAATAACAGCAAATTTTAAGTTTTTACACCTATCACAAAATTATATCTTTTAACTCTTGACCCTTCTTATTTTTGTTTTCTCTGCAACATGTTACCGTGTTAAGTGCACATTTTTTTGGTGATTATAAATTCTAATTCTCTAAATTTTTCTAATCTTAACTCATCTTGTCCAAATTTACTTATTCGGTTAAGCATATTGAGAGAACGATTCTAAGTTTTTATTTTATTTTTAGTTTATCATTTTTATTTATTTCAACTTTTCAAACTACACATTCTAATATATTTCCTTAATAACAGCAAATTTTAAGTTTTTACACCTATCACAAAATTATATCTTTTAACTCTTGACCCTTCTTATTTTTGTTTTCTCTGCAACATGTTACCGTGTTAAGTGCACATTTTTTTGGTGATTATAAATTCTAATTCTCTAAATTTTTCTAATCTTAACTCATCTTGTCCAAATTTACTTATTCGGTTAAGCATATTGAGAGAACGATTCTAAGTTTTTATTTTATTTTTAGTTTATCATTTTTATTTATTTCAACTTTTCAAACTACACATTCTGATATATTTCCTTAATAACAGCAAATTTTAAGTTTTTACACCTATCACAAAATTATATCTTTTAACTCTTGACCCTTCTTATTTTTGTTTTCTCTGCAACATGTTACCGTGTTAAGTGCACATTTTTTTGGTGATTATAAATTCTAATTCTCTAAATTTTTCTAATCTTAACTCATCTTGTCCAAATTTACTTATTCGGTTAAGCATATTGAGAGAACGATTCTAAGTTTTTATTTTATTTTTAGTTTATCATTTTTATTTATTTCAACTTTTCAAACTACACATTCTGATATATTTCCTTAATAACAGCAAATTTTAAGTTTTTACACCTATCACAAAATTATATCTTTTAACTCTTGACCCTTCTTATTTTTGTTTTCTCTGCAACATGTTACCGTGTTAAGTGCACATTTTTTTGGTGATTATAAATTCTAATTCTTTAAATTTTTCTAATCTTAACTCATCTTCTCCAGATTTACTTATTCGGTTAAGCATATTGAGAGAACGATTCTAAGTTTTTATTTTATTTTTAGTTTATCATTTTTATTTATTTCAACTTTTCAAACTCACATGCGCATGTTGAGTTTTATATATAAAAACAAAAATTTTTTCATTTAAATAATTATACTAAGTTCAAACCTAATTTTCATGTTTATTAATGTCATTTTCAATTAGTTTATCATCACTTTTTATATAAATTCACTTATCAAATTTCACTAGTTAATCGTTAATATTAAATTTAAATCTACTTCAATAATTTTTTTTTAATTTAACACAAAGTCGTTCTCTGTCCGCAACAATTTGTTTATATGAAATTATTCACGTGTTCTGAAGATGCCACTAATGTCTGTTTATCTCTTTAAGTACAACTTCTGAAAGATTGACGGTAATTATTGCCACTTTTATTTTAAATTAGCCTTAATTAATTTTATTAATTTTTACAGTTGTGTCTGAAGACGATTACATTGTAATCGAAACAAGTATAGCACCAATATCTAAATAAATACACTATCATCATAATTTTTTGTTATTACTACTTTATTTTTGGATTTAAGGTTAACTCTAACCATTTTAGGACTATGATGATTAAGGTGATTTAAAAATAGTTGCATAAGAAATTTATATAATAGTAATAATAAAATTCTTCTAGATCTTGGCTAAATTACTCAATATAAAGTGTCTCAAATGTGTTTTTGTATATCTTGTAACATACATAAAGAACTACCATGGATTATGAATTTTGATTTTGAATTATGATCAATTTTTGTTGGATACATTTCTTTCTATCTGTTTTTTTTCAACAATATTTATAACAAAGATCGTCCATTTTAACATAAATATACATACAAGAACTGGTTATGGATTATATATTTTGGGTTCATTATGAACAATTTTTGTTTGTGAGGCGTCTCTATAGATTTTGACAGATTTTGGTTGCTTATTTTGGCGCTCTTCAATTTCAGACAGAAGTTAATTTTAAACATAAGGAGGTTGTAGTCTCGTCTGTTCTAATCACTTCTATTTTTTTGTGCAATTTTCTATTGTTGTTAACGCCAAAACTTCAAGCTGTAAGCATAACGCAGCTTCTTCAGCGACGCCATAGAAATTGGCGACAACATTTCAATGACGTATAGTGTCGTTGACTGTAATTAAAAATGAAAAATGTCTTTAAGTCTAGCAGAAATTGCTCAGGCGGTGGCTTTGGTGAAAGATAGTCGCAGCACTCGCTATGCTGTTCGTGTATTTTCATCAGACGATGTGAGTCAGGAAGAAGACGCACCACAAAACCTCAAGGTGATCGATATATCGTAACAACCGTGTTACAAAATCGACATAAAATAGTTAACGCGAATGAGGTCATCATTTTTGATTCCAAAAGTATATCCAAAATCACAACAAGATGTTAATTGATCCCCTCAAAAAACTTACTTCTAACTCAAACAAAAAAGTGGTGTTAAATTGGTTTAAACGTTTTTAAATCATCAAGAATAAAAAATTTGTTTTTCGCTAACTTTAAGTCTTCTACCGACGAAACGAAGCAACTTTAGATATGGATAACTTAAATCGAATTATTTTGAGCAAAGAAATCTGTAATTTTCCCTTGTACACGCATTTTGGAGACACCTGTATTCTTATTTTTTTAAATATTTTGTATTCTTTTCATAACACTTTTTGTATGAATTTAATTATTGAGCGTTGGCCACAAGCAGAGCTGGGTAATTGCGTGTACTTTAAAAATAATTACAATTACAAAACACTTTTTTCAAAAAGGAATTAATTACAATTACAAAGTACTTTTTCAAAATAGGAATTAAGTACAAAGTACATATTAAAAAAACGGAATGATTAATTACTTTGAAAATTACTTTTTAGACAAAAGTTGCGTTTGATTTTTTTAAATTATTAAAGGTGTTCAACTAAATTAATTAAATCCCAGTATAAATAAATCTGATATGATCATGAACTTGGTGGTTTCTGGATATGAATTTTCAATTTAAAAGAAATTTATTGATATAAAAACAAAGATCATGATGTGCGATTTGAGTTAGTAAGCAAAATAATCTCCTCAATAGTGAGCATAACTTGTCGGATAGGATCCTCAACTTAGCCAAATTGCATGAATTATGAGTATACATCTGGATTTTTAGAAACCCCCATAGAAAGACATCAAGTGTGTCCTGGCCTACAAATAGGGAGCTTATGTGTGAAAAAAAGTTTGCTATTTTCTTAGCGTTTCAGTGTAACTTTGAAACGCTCTTTTGCATGATGAAAACCAGAAACTCATAGATTATTTAAAAGATCTCTCAAAAGTTACGAGAAAGAAGAGTATGTACAAACACAAAACAGACATTATGTGTTGGAAAAATATTTGTTATATAAATAATTCAAATAATTCTTTATAATTACCTTTTTGAAACTTTTTTACGTGTAGATTGTTAAAACTTGGATCTTGCTCCTGATACTGATTCCAACGGGCTTAATATGCTTCCAGAAGACTTGAAATGCTTCCACAAGACTTAATACAGCTTCCATAAGCCCTCAGTTTATTTACTTATTTATATTTATATACATATTCGGCATGCAAACCGGGAGAATATCTCCAATAAAGTATCATCTTAAAAAATAAAACGAAAATTAGTATATGAATACTAATACAAACTAAAATAAACACAACAATTCTATCAACAAAAAAAACATCCGCTATAAAGTAGATATTACACTTTCTTTAAAAGATCGCAAAGAAATGTCGAAGAAAGTCACATGGTTGAAGTTCAGATTATAGGAATTAAGAATACGAAATAATGGCGAGTTTTGATACAAGTTAGTGGTAGCTCCATGAACACGATATGTGGTGTTGTTACGAGAAGCCGCTGCGGTACATCGAAGCTCAACTCAGGCAGAAGATCGGGGGTATCCAGCGTGCCATTTGCAAGTTTAAAAAGAAACACCAATTCAGAAAAAACTCGACGTTGCTGCAAAGACAATAAGTTGAAAACCATGCAACGTTCATCATAATCGCAGTAAGGAAGATGAAATTTACGTGCTAAATAACGGACAAGACGTCGTGGAAGGGCTTCACTACGATCACGATACACCGCATATTACGGAACCGTAACACAGCACACTGTTGACAAATGCCAAATAGAGGGTTCTTATACACCAAAAATTTGTAAAATTCTTACTGATTCCGATCACAAACCCCAAACTACGTAGAGACTTCCTCATCATAAATTCAATATGATGATGAAATTGCAACTTGGAATCTAATATAATGCCAAGGTCCTTTACGTTATCCGTAGACCGAATAATTGCTTCCAGAAGACTTGATATTGTTTCAAGAAGATTTAAACTGCATCCAGAAGACTCGATACTGCCTCGGGAAGCCTTAATATTGTTTTTAAGGGACTTAAATGCTTTCAGAAAACTTGATATGTTTCCAGAAAACTTGCAATGCGTTAGAAGATTAAGATACTGCTTCTAGAAAACTTGAAATACGTCTAGAACACTTAATATTGCCTCTGGAAGACTTGAAATGTTTCCAAAAAACTTGGTACTGCTTCTAGAAGACTTGATACTGCTTTCAGAAGAGTTAATATTGCTTTGAGAAGATTTAAACTGCTTCAATAAGACTCGATATTATCTCGGGAAGACTTGATAATACTTTTGAAAGACTTGAAATGCTTCTACAAGACTTGATACAGAAGAAATGGTTTCAGAAGACCTGATATTGTTTCCAGAAGATTTGAACTGCTTCCGGAAGATCCGATACTGCCTCGGAAAGACTTGATACTGCTTATAAAAGACTTATAATGCTTCAAGAAAACTTGATACTGTTTCTACAAGACATGATATTATTTCCAGAAGACTTGATATTGCTTCGAGAAGATTTAAACTGCTTCCAGAAGACTCGATACTGCCTCGGGAAGCCTTAATATTGTTTTTAAGGGACTTGAAATGCTCTCAGAAAACTTGATATGTTTCCAGAAGGCTTGAACTGCTTCCAAAAGATATGATACTGCTGGAAGACTTAATACTGTTTCCAGAAGCCCTGATATTGCTTCCAGAAAACTTGCAATGCTTCAGAACACTTCATACTGCTTCTAGAAAATTTGAAATACTTCCAGAACACTTAATATTGCCTCTGGAAGACTTGAAATGTTTCCAGAAAACTTGGTACTGCTTCTAGAAGACTTGATACTGCTTCCAGAAAATTTAATATTGCATTGAGAAGATTTAAACTGCTTCCATAAGACACGATGCTGTCTCGGAAGACTTGGTACTACTTTTGAAAGTCTTGAAATGCTTCAACAAGACTTGATACAGCTTCCAGAAGCCTTGATATTGTTTCCAGAAGATTTGAATTGCTTCCAGGAGTTCGATACTGCCCCGGGAAGACTTAACACTGCTGATAAACGACTTAAAATGCTTCCAGCAAAACTTGACACTGTTTCTACAAGACATTATACTATTTCCAGAAGACCTGAAATTGCTTCGAGAAGATTTAAACTGCTTCCAGAAGACTCGATACCGCCTCGGTAATACTGTTTTTAAAGGATTTGAAATGCTTGTAGAAAACTTGACATATTGCCCCTGGAGGTTTGATATTGCCTCTAAAAGCCTTGATATTGCTTCCAGAAAACTTACGATACTTCAGAAGACTTGATACTACTTCTAGAAAACTTGAAGTACTTCCAGAACACTTGATATTGCCGCTAGAAGACACGAAATGTATCCAAAAACCTTGATACTGCTTCTAGAAAATTTGATATTGCTTCCAAACGATTTGAAATGCTTCTAAAAAACTATACTGTCTCTAGAAGACATGCAATGATTGCAAAAGCCTTGATACTGCTCGTAAAACTGCTGGCAGAAAATAAAAGTCCTTATTGGACAAAATGCAACATCATGACGAAAACATTTTTATTGCAAAAGGCAAAAAACTGTGAGTAAAACTTTGCTTCGAAAATGCCAAATACTGCTGACATACAATATACATATCAAAATTTCAAAAAATTTTAATCAAAAACTAAACCCTGTTTGTAAAACTGTAAACACCGCTGACAGAAGGCATTTCATCTTTTTTTCATCACTTTTTTTTAGGAACTGTCATTCATCATTTGAGTTATTCCCCAACACAGGTTTTATAACCCACCTCTGACGCTATAAAGATAAATCAGTTGGCTCAGTTAGTTACACAAACTGCTAGCTCTGGTCATAAAAACAGATTAGTGGCAACAACTCCAGAGTGACCTGGTAGTATAGTTAAAGCGATAAACCGCTACTTGATTTGGAGCCTTACGGAAATTATTTATTCAGCTTAAATAATTAAATTAAATTTAATTGTTTGTGCACGTTTTTCTTTTTGAATTAATTCGAATCAACTTTTAATTTACACAATTGTTTAAAAAGAACCATTGAGTAAAGCATAGATTTTATATAGATTAAAGCATTGATTTGCTATTTCATAAGCAGTGATCATTGCTTATGAAATAGCAAATCAAGAGGAACATAAGTTTATACTATTATCCTAGCTACTATGCTATGCTAGTAATAGTTATAATATATTTTCCGAAAGTAGTAAAACGTCAAAAAAAAACGAAATTTCTTTTTAAAAGTTATGTAAAATTATGCTGTTTGCTCATCTGTAGAAAAAAAATCTGATTTTTAAAAATAACGATATTAATACTCACTTCCGGTATAACTGAAAGTCCAAAGTTGTTGCCTTTGAACTTTCGGTTATTTATTTCATGTTGTAATAATCCGTTTTAATAGCCTGATTTATTCCAAATGGTTTTCTGATATCATTAATAATAAAAGAAAATATTGGGGTGAGCCACTTTTGAGGGACACCCGGTATAATCTTTAATTGAAGGTTTTCCTTTGATGGTAAATTTGCTTTTGGCAAATTATTGGTCATCTGTTATGGTAATAGAGATGTTACTTTTCAATTTTGACAATGAAACAGAAAATGCCCCTCCTCAGTTACGTTATTATCATAAATTACCCAAAAAAAAGTAATTGTAATTACTAATTACTTTTTAACTAGGAATTACCCAGCTCTGATTACAAGCAACATTGATTTAATTCGATAGAAGATTGATAGCTCCACTTGATACAGATATAAATGTTTTTAGGTTGGTCAAAAATAAGATGAACAATTTCAGATTGGTGTCATATTAATCAATGAACCTCAACTTAATTAAACAGAAGATCAAAAGGATTAAAGATGAACAATTTCAGGTTAATATGATATTAATAACTAAGTCTTGGCAGCATGCAACCTTGGTTTAATTAAAACTAAAAAATCGCAATTTTTCATTTTGATTATTTTATAATCCCCCTGTATATATTATAAATTTGAATAATCTATTTTAAGAACCCAAAACATTTTATTTGCATAAATTTTGTATTCAAGTCCACAACTTAAGTTTACAAACAATACTTTCTTGAGTTTCATGTAACTCAAGAATTATGTATTTTCAAAATCAAATTGATCACTTATACAGGGTGTCTCACGTCACTGGTTCATTAGAACATTTTTGGGTTACACCATTCGTAGAGGCTTGAAATTTTGGTATCATAGGTTGTTCATTCCGATCTATTAATCTAAAATATTTTCAAGATGGCCACCACTTCCGGTCTATCGGAAGTAGACCTCAACTTCGTTATTTTAAATGGAATGCTATAGTTTTTATTACACCATTCAATTATACGTAAGAAACTATGTTGACTTTGATAACGGTTGTTGGTGCCTACCGTTTTTTGTTTTCGAGTTATTTTGATTTTAAGTGTTTTTTGGCAAATATCACCATGGTCTTTACAAGCCCATATCTCAGCCAACGTTAATTCAAAAACGATTTGCATTGGTAAAATAACTCGTCATACGCTGTTAAATAGATTGTCACTTGTTATATCAGTGTACCTTATACAGCGTGGTCAAAAATTGAATTATCGTTTGGCTGTTAATTCTGCCTTAATAATCGTCGATCGTTTAGCAGTAGCAAAAACATTCGCCAAACTACAAACATACCACCCCACAATTATTCCGACTCAAGAACTTTTAGAAGATTTACGCTTTATTCAGTCTTCAATAGTTGAACAACGAATACTATTGTCCCCGACAGAGGAAAATTTATATCAAATAGAAAAGACAATAACCGTAAAAGCATATATGAAGCACCACATTCTCACTTTCCTATTAGAAATTCCTTTAATTGAAATTACTTCTTACCAATACTATCATCTAATTCCGTTACCAATTAAACAACAATCCCAATATCTTATTCTCAACATTCCCCAACCTTATCTGGCAGAAAATAAAGATAAATACTTTACAACAGCATCGAAATGTAAAGAATTCCAACGTGAGGAATATTTATGCCAAGCGACAAGTCTAGATGCAAGCAAACGACCAACATGTGCGTACGAAATACTACGACACCTTCCCGTATCAAAGTGCACGCACAAAAGAATATCGCAACTACGGGAGGAAAGCATACATCCCACCGAATCAGAGTGGATACTGTTTCAAGCCAATTCAGCAGGCGAAACAGTGTGTGAAGATCGTCGGGAAGTTCGCCTACTGGAAGGCAATATCTTAATCCAAATTACTCCCGAATGTAGTGTCCATCTGGGAAAGGAGATCTTGCGAACCACCGTCAACAAAGTACCTGACCGTCAATTCCACTTAGCCAACGTAAACCTGTCAATTATTCCTGAAGAAAAATCACCTTGGCAACTGGAGAATATTCAAATGAAAGAGCTCCAATTTGCGGAAATGGAGGATGCAAGAACTAATTTTACGGAACTCAAACAAAAACTAAGAGAGTTCAGCAACAACCACATTCTCAGTCTAGGGAGCTCCATGACATCCCTTATTGGAACTACGATCATAATCATTACAATACTTATCATACTTTGTTTTAGAAAAGGACAAAAGATCCAGGACGGCAAGGAACCAGTAATCCAAGTTTCGGAGAAAAATCCTCCAAATCCTTGGCTCAATCCAAGACGGGAGGAGTTACCAAGTGCAGCCGCGCCTTAAAAGAAACTACAGAAGGATATCCAGCGTCAGCAATTATTTTATATAAATATGCGTAAACGACAATCAAGCGGCAATTGTAACTTGTCTCAACCGAACTCAAATCGTCGACGCGGATATCAAGTTACTATTCATTAATTTTAAGTTGAAATTAAATTGTAAATTTGATTTAATAAAAGTTTTCGTTTTAAAAAAATATTTTAATTCGATAAAAAAATATAATTATACTGATACAATAAATGACAATCTATTTAGCAGCGTATGAAGAGTTATCGTACCAATGCAAAACGTTTTTGAGTTAACGTTGACTGAGATATGGGCATGTAAAGAGCATGGTGATATTTGCCAAAAAACACTTAAAATCAAAATAACTCGAAAACAAAAAACGGTAGGCACCAACAACTGTTATCAAAGTCAACATATTTTCTTATGTATAATTGAATGGTGCAATAAAAACTAGTATTCCATTTAAAATAACGAAGTTGAGGTCTACTTCCGGTAGACCGGAAGTGACGGCCATCTTGAAAATATTTTAGATTAATAGATCGGAATGAACAACCCATGTCACCAAAATTTCAAGCCTCTACAAATAGTGGAACCTAAAAAAGTTCTAATGAACCAGTTACGTGAGACACCCTGTATAACTAACGTGACCATACGTCCCGTTTTGAACGGGACTGTCCCTTTTTAGAGTTACGAGTCCCGGTGTCCCCGAAATGATCCCTGGGACGCAAAATTGTCCCGTTTTCTAAAACCGCGTGAAAATTTTAGTATAGTCTGTACCACGAGAAACGATAGTGACTTGGTATTAGGGCCGTACGTTGACGTTTGTTAGAGTGAAATGGTTGCTTACGAGTTTGTCTGTTGCCTCTACTTTTAGGCGATGAGTCACTATCGTTTCTCGTGGTACAGACTATAGCCGAGTTGGGCGGACGCGATCGGTATGCGAGAGCGAGACGGCGTCGTCAGTTGACGGGATGATAGCCGAGAGAAGCGAAGACGTCATCGCTCGCGCTTTGTTGATTAATTTGGACTAATTGTTTCATAGATTTTTCGTGCGCCCAGTTTTCGATATATTTTTTGTTGTTGTTTGATGCTCGTTTACCAAGCAAATAACTTAAACTTCTTTTGTTTTGGAATCATAACTTAAAATGCCAAAACGCAAGTGTACGTTCAATATTAACTTACAAGCAAAATATCCGTTTATCAAGCAAATAAATACTTCCTCAGATGTCAGATGTGAAAAGTGTCGTACAGAATTTAGTGTTTCCCATGGTGGTGGGAGTGATATTGAACAGCATTTAAAGTCTTAAAAACATAAAAATGCCGATCGTGCCGCTGCTTCGAGTTCTTCGATGTTAACCTTTTTCAAGAAATCGGCCGCACCAACTTTAAAGGATATGGATATCGCCGCGGCAGAAGGCGTCTGGGCTTATCACACGATACAAGAAAACCACAGTTTTCGCTCTAATGATTGTGCGTCAAAATTAATTCAATCATGTTTTGAACCCAAATTTACATGCGCGCGTACGAAATCAGAAGCTATTGTAGTAAATGTTTTGGCGCCTACAGTAATGAAAGAATTAAAAGATGATCTTGATAAGTCCAATTGTATTACAATACTAAACGACGCTTCAAACCACGGTAACAAGAAAATATACCCTATTCTAGTGCGCTTTTTTCAACCTTACGTAGGTGTGCAAGTAAAAATTTTAGATCTCCAAGACCAACCAGGCGAGACTTCTGACATCATTGTCGATTATTTAAACCAAGTGTTGACATATAATAATTTAACAGCAAAAGTCGTGGCATTTTGCGGAGACAATGCCAACGTCAATTTCGGAGGTGCGGCTAGGCGTGGAACTAACAATGTGTTAACGAAATTACAGTCATCACTGAAAAAGCCATTAATAGGTATTGGATGTGGAGCCCATGTAATTCACAATGCAATAAAATCTGCTGCAGACAGGCTACCCTTAGATTACGAAAGCATTATTGTGAAGATATATTCGTTTTTTTATATTTACACGATTCGAGTTGAAGCTCTAAAGGAGTTTTGCGCCGAAACTGAAACGGAGTATCAACAAATGCTCGGCTACAGCAAAACTAGATGGCTTGCTCTTATGCCTGCCTTGGAAAGAGTTTTAAAAATGTATCAGCCACTAACTGTAAACTACTTTTTGAGTATTGAAAAATGTCCCTTGTTACTAAAAAACTTTTTTGAAGATCCCACATCCGAATTGTGGCTTTATTTTTTACACGCTCAGTCAGCAAGTTTTCATCAAGCTGTATTGAAACTGGAAGGTCAGACTGTATCGGCAATTGAAGCTGCAAAAGAAATCAATCAACTAAAAGACAATTTGACTCAGAAGCAGACCAATCAGTTTCTTCCATTTATGGTCCGTCAATTAATAGTGAAATCGAAGATAATGTTTCTGACATAGATGAAGAGTTTGTGAATAGGGTGGTTACAGAATTTTATCAAACAAGCCGTGAATATCTGGAGCAGTGGACTTGCTTTCTTACCAAAGAAATGGAGATATTTTATTGGGCAGATTTAAAAGAGGTCCCCTTATGGACAGACGTTCAAAAATCTCTGGATGTGTTAATTCAAAAGGAATATATTGACTGTAATAAAGATGCAGAAGTTTTTGACGAATTTTCGTTAATTTGTAACTACATTACATCGCACAAAGTAACCGAATGGAATAACCTAAATGTTTCCACGGAAACTCGTTGGGTGGAAGTATTCAAACACTTTCAAGCTAACAATCTTCAGCATAAACATTTTTCTCTTTTAATTGAATATGTTTTATGTTTGCCTGCTACAAATGCTCCAGTAGAAAGAGTATTTTCTATGATGAACAAATTGTGGCCCTCTGAGAAGACCCAGTTACAAATTTCAGTTCTAAAGGCGATGTTGACAATTAAGGTGAATATAAAGAAAACGTGCCAAAAGTTTCATTCTTACTTAAAATCATCACCAGCTGTATTAAAGCAAATTTGTTCTTCTGATAAATATAAGTAAACGTTTGGGGTATATATATTTTTTAATTCGTAGCTTTTAACCTAACTGACTTTTTCTGAATAAATAACTTTAAAATAGTGCTTTTTATTTACTACTTGTTAATTAATCTAAATAAACCAATGTCCCATTTTGAGTTAAAAAATAAATGGTCACGTTATGTATAACTAAAAAAACCACATTGCTATTTGTTCCTGTTATATAAATCGAAATTGTACCTTATGATTTATTACCCACATACATGTAATAAATGAGAACTTGTTCTAAAATACACACAGTATGATGTAACAAATTTTTAAGTGCCAACATGCTTTTTAATTCACACTATCACGTCATCTAATTGAAATGCAATGCTATTTTAATTAATAAAACACGTATTTCACCTGTTCCTTGAAATCAATGAATCAATTACTTACTCTAGAAAGAGAAAACAAAGTTCACACGTTTAAAAACAAAAAAAAAGAAATTAGTAACACCATTCCTTTGTTTCATTCATTCATTTGTTTTAATAAAATGATTTGAATGGAAAATTATTACTTAAAAAATGAAAAGCACATTCACCTTTTAATGAACCTCTTTTTCATCATCCAAAGCATAGCGATTCAAAAACGCGTACACAGCTGCAAAGAAAAAGAGAGGAAATAATTTCCATAAATTATAAACCAATTGAAAGCAACAAATTATTAATAGAATTAAAATGTAACTACAAAACTAGTTTTGTGCAACATAAATTATTTATACAAACCGATATAACCACATATCTAACGAGTAATAAGCTAAAATTATTAATAACAAGCAAGAATATCTTGAATTATTCAATTAACTTGTTGAGGTTATGTTGGGTTTTCTATCTTAACACACTTACCCACTTCGATTTTCGTTGTGATTTCTTACGGGTTCGGGTCGTTTATGAAGCCTCCAGTGTTCAATTTCTAATGTTAACATAAATTCTTTCTAATTATGTATGTGAGAGCAAACATTGACGACACCGAGGAGTTTTAAACCAATTTATTGAACTGTCAATGTCAAAGCAGTCAAACTCAAATGTAAAGTTAGAATTGCGTTGATATGAATTATTAATAAGAGGTAAGTATTTATTTGCAAATGAATTGATTAAATAAAAATAACTATTTAAATTATTTATTGTATTCATAATTCATTTTCTTAGTTTATTTATAAAATCGATATGCGCCATCTAGACGTGAAAGTACGAAGTTAATGTTTGCGAGTTATTTATATAGATGGCAACGTAGATAATAGTAATATTTTTTTAAAAATAATTTAATTAAATAAATAGCTATAAACGTACAAATACAAATTATATCAAAATTATATGTTATTATTGTATTCTAATTACATTAGTAGTATAATTCTTTAAATTATGTAACCAATCATATTTTATTCAAGATACAGCGCTTCCCAAAAGTAAAACATAAATTCTATAAAACTGTTCAAACCAATTTTTGGAAAATTGCAAAATGCCATTTTTATATATACATAAAAAACTTTTCGAGAAAAATTACTTTAATCAGTCAGCAAATTGGCTATAGGTACCAAGTTCCCCTTTCTTATATGACTCTAAGATGCTATTTCAAACATCACAAAGTAGCTAAACAAAAAAATTGGATAAGGAAAAATTGGTCTTTAAGGGTAAGAAGATGGTACTTGGTAAAAAAATATAATAAAGGAAATTATTTTGCCACCACTGCACATCAAGTTAAGCATCATAAATCAATTTGTTAACCCTCCGTCTGTCGGGCGCGCTTTCTTAACACTTTCGATCGGGTGTGGTCTGTGAAGTCCAAAATAAAAAAAACTCTAAAGGACGCCAACGTGTCCTCCAGTGCTAATTTCTCATAAATATGTTTTATATGATGCTTGTACTATATAATAGCCTAATACAGGGTCAATTCCAAACTAACGTTTTATGTTAATTTGATTTCAAGAAAATGCCTACAATTTAATCACATATTTTTCAAAATTTAGAAACAACGCCTAAATAAAGGAAAAGAAAATCGATCTATAATAATATTTATTTAAAAATGTATAAAGTGTTATAAAAAAAATTTCTTAACTAAATAATAATATTCTATGCACAAACTGGAGTGCTTCAAACTGTGGTCTCCATATTTCCCAAACAATCGTTGCAGCACGCTGTTATGTGCTCCATGCACAACCAACATTTACAAATTTTGCAAAAATAACGAGTTTTTCGTCTTTTGCAATATTTATAGTTTCCTCTTTTCCCTGGTTGTGGCTCTGGAATAATCTCCTCTTCAATACCTGAGAGCCTCAAGGCAGAAGTACGCACACTTTTGGTCAAGTGCTTATCAACGTATCTTCTTTGCATGTTATTTTTCACTAACTCCATACCAAGATTTTTTTGAAACAGTCTGCGAGTTTTAGCAAATTCATCATCTGGTATGTTGCCTTTGTAGATAACAAAAGCGTTAATTGCTGCTATATTGAGGAGGTTATAGAAAATTACCAACGCCAACGCTTTGTGTTTCTTGCATCATTGTATGATGTGATCATTCGATCAACAACATCTACTCCATTTTTTGTGCTATTATAGAAAGTAATTATTTTGGGTTTTTTCCGATCACCGGTAGCTTCATCGATATGATCGTCTCGGTGCATTGTTGAAACTACAAGCACATTCTTTCCTTTTTTGGGTATTTACGTATTAGCGTGTTTGATATAATACGATCTCTTCGTAAGAACTGTGCAGGCGCGGATGGTTTAAACATTTCTTTCATTCAGTTGTGCTCCCCTCGTATAGTGCCCTACCTTACTCATATAATAAACGTGCGCCTTGTAGAAAGTGTTTTTCCTGTGTGCTGGAAGCAGTCCTTGGTTAGACTCTTACCGAAAAAGTCCAATGTTACCGAGTTTAATCAGTTAAGACCAATAAGTATCTTGCCGGTTTTGGGAAAGGTGGCTGAGAGAGTTCTTGAAACGCAGCTGAAGGAATACGTGAGTGCCCATAACATTCTGCCCAGTGTGCAGTCCGGTTTTAGAGAATATCATGGGTGTGCAACTGCATTGCTCGCGGTTGTCGACGATGTTCTGAGAGCGTCTGATGATGGAAAGATGACTTTGCTCTGTCTCCTTGATTACAGCAAAGCGTTTGATACGCTGAACCACTCCATGATGTTTGCGATTTTGCGGCACATTGGATTGAGTCTTTCGGCTGCGACTCTGATGCGCAGCTATCTTCTGGATAGGGTGCAATGTGGTGAAATTGATGGGATTAGGTCTTCCTTTTTGGACGTTGCTTCTGGTGTGCTCATTTCTGGTACCACTTTTATGTTCTGTTTATGTGTCCTCTTTTATGAGCTCCTTGTCGCACTCCAAATGTCACTTCTATGCTGATGACACGCAGTTGTACCTTTCCTTTTTTCCTCACGAGGTGGATGCTGCGTGCGGCAGGTTAAATGATGACCTTGAGCGATTAAGTGGTACATCTCTTAAACATTCTTTGTGTTTAAATCCCACTAAAACCGATCTAATTTTGTTTGGTCCTAAAAGGATACGGAATGACTTGTCATTTAGAGATAAATTGAGGGTGTTTATTGATAATCAGCCCATTCCGTTAAAACCTTGTGTTCGTAATCTCGGTTTGATGCTGGATGAGGGATTGACCTTTTCAAAACACGTAAATAAATGTACACAGAGATCTTATACTGCATTAAGAATGATATATGCCTCACGGAAATTCTTGCCTCGTAGAGCTAAAATACTATTGTGCGAAACGCTAGTTCTTTCTCATTTGAATTTCTGTGATGTCGTTTATGGGCCTAACATTTCCGCCAGAGATAAGAATAAATTGTAAACTATTCAAAATTCGTGTTTGAGAGTGATATATGGTATTAGGAGGAGACAACATGTATCGCACACACTGAAACTTTTACCGTGGTTAAATATGAATAACCTGTTCCACACTATAATCGTTACTAATAAGCCTTCCTATCTGTATCGGAAGGTAACGTTTAGAATCGATGTGTATACATTGAATCTCCGATTCAAGGGTACTTTGACTCCTTCATCGCATAAACATGAATTTTTCAAAAAATCGTTTTCTTACCAAATTGCTCATGTATACAACAAGATATCTCTTCCGATCAAAGTTAATACGTCAATTGAGATTCTTAAACGAAAATATAAGGCTTCCATCGTGGCGAGTCAGTTGAGTGGTTGAGCGATTTTGTTTCTGTTGGCGGCTGAACAATTTTGTTTCTTTTGGCTTGTATTATTACTATTATTTTTATGGCATGGGAGTCGGTTGAGTGGATATTGGTTGATATTGATGGAAATTAATTTTTGTATATTGTTTCTTTTTTGTTTTTCTTTTTTCTGTGGGCCGGGTGGTAGAACAAATTCCACATTTTGTGGTAATTTGAACCTGGCACCATTTTCCATCATAATGAAACTTTATTATATATTATTGTAATTTTTTGCATATGTAATGTAGTTATGGTTGGAAATAAATGAATTTATTATAATTATATATGAAACTGCAGTCATATCATTACTAAATGCGAATAACGAAGAATTTTCTTCTATTGGCTCTAATTGTACCAACCACAGTAAGGGGGTACTCTCCTAGCAGTTTCTTTACAATTGAATATCCTGTGAACCATCGATCTATTGTAACATTTCTTCCTGATTGTCAGTTTTATATGGACCATTGGGTTGAACACCAGCGTAAATTTCTATGTGTGAAGTGAAAAATGTTTTGGCATCAACAACAGCGAAGACTTTCAATCCGTATTTGTTTGGTTTACTTGGAACGTAACTTCGGAAACTGCACCTACCCCTAAAGGCAAGCAGCATTTCATCTAATGTTACATACTCGCCCACAGAATAAGTTTTCTTACAATTGTCGTTGAACTTGTCAACAATAGTACGAACTGCTGCTAGTTTGTCCATTTCTTTTCTTTGACCTCTAGTTGTGGTATCGTCTAAGCGAATGCATTTCAATAAGAAGACGAACCTCCGTTCTGCCATTGTAGCAGGAGATATCTCATATCCCATACCACAGAATAACCAGAAAGGACAAAACCGGCGGTGCCTTTGATGTTTCACCAGCTATTTTGTTTGACCTTCGGCCATAGCGTTGGCGTGTAGGTGCCAATTTTAAACGTAAAGTACTGCTCTATTGTGGAAGAGTGTCCACTAAAGTGATTTTGAAATTTACTTTTACTAAATTCTATTGAAGATATAATTATGGTTATTGTTATGAAAATTTAATACATTATATAAAATTTATTTAGTACAGTATATTGTTAATTAAAAATATTAAAAATTGTTATTTTATAACAATACAAATATAACAGTACAAATACTACTTTAAAATATTAGAAAAAATAGAATAATATACTAAATAACTAGGGTATAACTCGAAGAAAAACTTTCGCAATCAAATAATTTCAACAAACGTACGTGGTAACAGAGATGTAAATAAACTCCAACGATATATCAAATATGGCGGACCACCACATGCGCATAAAAATGAGTTTTGGCGGGAGAGCCTCTTTGTCCTTTCTGGTTATTCTGTGCCCATACCGTCTGATGACCAATACTCTGCTAGATGTGTCCTTGATCCATGATGGAGCCCAGCTAATTAAAGCAAACCCATCAGCGCTTGGATTTCTACAGAGTCGGTAGGTCTACACTCAGTCTTATCTTGGTATTTAACAGAAATTTTATCAATAAATGAATTAGTGTTTTCAACTACAATATCAATGCAGTTTCCAAACATGTACATCCAGCATTGAATGGGAGATAATACGTGCTTCACCGATGACCCCCGGCAGGTGAGACGGTATGTTTTCGTTGCGAGTTCTAATATTTCTAGGTGGGACAGCCTTTTTCCATTTAATTCCATCTTTACCAAAAAAATACGAGCATCTATCACGAATCATGGGTTGTTCATCTTCTTCATCCTCGCCGTCATCCTGATGCATAATATCTGCATCTTCATTTACGTTTTCTTGCTCGGTTTCTGTATCATGATCACTGATACTTACAAAATCTGGATCTGATATCGAACTATCGTCAGACCCTTCTATTTCACTGCCCGTGTTAACTTCTTCATACAGTTTCTGTAATCTTTCTTTCTCCTTTTCACAATGCTATCAAATAATAAATCATTTATTATTTTATCAAATCATATCAGAAAATTGTGTGATACTACTTACCTATTTGTAAGTATGCTCTTTGTAGATTGCTAACTAGATATTTGATATTAGTTATAAGTAATTTTTTATGTACTTTTCTATTCTCTATATTTGTAAAATAAATAACACATAACACAACGCCTCAAAATGGGGTTCAATAGTAAACTGGCCTGTCAACGATACGGTAACCGTATATATAGTAATTATTAAGGGAACTACCGAACTATATTGCGATCACTCCGAGGTATACTTTTATAACTCGGTAATACCCCTACAAACACAAAAAGAACGCATAGAGTTCCAACTGGAATACCATTCTTACAGATTACATCTGCGAATATTGTTACACATTTGATCAGGAAGGGTCTGTCAGGACAAAATATTGTGTAGCGACTATTTGGAATTTTGAAAAACAGTTTTTTATAGCGAAAATAGTTGATATTCAGATACTTGTAAGGTACTGTGACCGTAGAAGTTTTGAGCAAAGTAATTAAAAAAATATTTCACATAATCATTTTGTCGTGGACTCGTAGACCACACCCGACAGACGGAGGGTTAAGACACGAAAATAGAAACTGTTTTTCTTATATCTGCCATAAATTTCCCAAGATAAGTATGGAGTAGATTAAAGCAAGTATATTTAATGGCCTCCAAATTAGACAGCTTACAAAAAAATAGCAATTTTACAGTTTCAATGACTGCACTTGAATTAAATTAGTCAGCTTTTCTTACTATAATAGAAAACTTCCTAGAAAAGCATATATCGTAAAGTTATGTTGAACTGGCAGAAAAGATACATTTGAAAAATGTACGATATAACATGATCAAACTCTATGTTCTACATAGTCATTTAAACCGATTTCCTGAAAATCTAGGAGATTTAAGTAAAGAATAGGAAAAACGTATTCATCAAAATTTATGCGTTATAGAGGAGCAGTATCAAGGTTTTTGGAATATCTATTTATAAATTTTTAAAGCGAAGTTTCTTGAAAGCAAATAATTAATACATTTTTATTTATAGTCTTTTCTTTGAGTATTTTTTAAAGTGGTAGAGTATATTTTTTAAAGAAGACTTACTTATATCTCGAGGGTTAGGGCTCTTTCACACTTGTCGGATCCGATAAAATACCTACATTTTCCAACTCAATGTGAACAGTTATACAAAATTTATTGCCATCACGACATCAGACATCAGACAAGTACAAAGCGCTAAAAATTAATCCAGCCAAAAAGTTCTAAGGCAATGAATTCAATGAATTATTCATACATATTCGTTTTATTATTGCAGTTCTTTCTCTATTTCTGACAATTTATGTTCTGAAGACTGCCAATTTGTGTGTGTAACCGTGATGTGACTCTTGTGGTATTACAATGTCTGTCCGTATCGTTTTTCTGTATATCTTAAATTGGAATCCGTGGGTGATCGTTGGAGTCCATTTATTTATTGTTATTGTTAGTTATCATCTTGCTTAGTTTCTAAAGTAAATTTAATGTCCTTGTGCAAAATATTAATATAAAAGTGCAAATTCTTGATAATGTTGTCTTCTTTTGTATTCAAGACAACAATAACATCGTCTACATACTTCTACCATAATTTAATGTAGTTTTTGTATTAGAATTTTGTACCGGTTATGAATTGGGAAGAATAACCTCAATAGTACATTCAAATTAAGAAGCTAATTGAAAATGATAACTTCAGTTCATGCAAAACCATACAGATACACTTTTAGAAGCACTTTAGTCTTCTTGAAGCAGCATCAAGTCTTCTGGAAGCATTGCAAGCCTTCCAGAGACAAAATTAAGTCTTCTGGAAGCATTTCAAATCTTCCAGCGGCAATATCAAATCTTTTAGAAGAATTTCAAATCTTTTAGAAGCAGTATCAAGTTTTCTTGAAGCAGTACCAAGTCTTCTGAAAGCATTTCAAGTCTTCTAGAGACAAAATCTAGTCTTCCGGAAGCATTTTGAGTCTTCCAGAGGCAATTTCAAGTCTATTGGAAGTAATTCAAATCTTCTAGAGGTAATACCTAGTCGTCATCTGGAAGCATCAAGTCTTCTGGAAGCAGTATCAAGCCTTCTGAAAGCTATTCAAGTCTTCCAGAAAAAATATCAAGTCTTGTGGAAGTACAGTAAAATCTTGTTAGAGCGAATTCGAAGGGTCCAAAGAATAATTGGTTCGTTGTAAACGAATACGTATAAACCGAGTAAACAGAAAAAAATTAAAAATAAAGTTTTTGTTATCGAATAGTTTTTTATTATTGAATAAAAATACAAAAAATTATCAATAATGACATAAAAGTAAACTATTGATTATTTGTTTTAAAAAAGTCTGTAATGGTTTTTTGCTTTAATTTTGAACCCATTTTAATGGCACACTCAGTGGAAATTGTTTCTAAACTATTTTCAAATTGCTTACTTACATTCGTAGTTGCTGAAAATCTAGCTAAAACTCGTAAAGCGGCATTAACTTCTTCTCTGGCCGGCTGGAGGTGATTATCTTCATCACTATCTACAGATGACAAATGTATTAGTTATAAAAATAGGAATGTTGCTATCGCTATCTTGAAAACTGTTCAGGATTGGCACATTTGACAAATTTGAAATATCCAAATCGTTATCTGCATTAACAAAATCTGTAAATGAAATTTCAAGTGGCTGTATCCCTTATAAAACACTTCATTCTTTGGGTGCTGTTTAATTGTTTGTTGTGTAACTGCATTCAAAGATAACCCTATAGCTTGTAGCAAATCCCATTTAACATTTCCATTGTTCTGAAATGACTTAAAAGTAGCTATTATGCCCTGGTCAAGGGGCTGCAATCGACTTGTACTGTTAGATAAGTTTGGATTTTCAGTTTATGTGTAGCACAGTTGTCTAAAGTTAAAAAAATAGAACGATGTTGGGCAATCATTTCCCAATCACACGGTATATGTCGTGTGACAAATCCATGATAACACATGATGAGTATAACCACACGGTAAATGTGCTTTATCAACATTTTTAAACTATTGTGTGTTACGCGATTTTCTTATTACCCACGCATTGTACTTTTGAGATCCATCTGAATTATAGCACAAAACCACAGTCACTCATTGTTTACTTTTTACACTTCCATGACCACACTCTCCTTTAAAATGTATGGTACGATTGGGCATTAAGTTGTAAAAAATTCAGCTTTCGTCCATATTAGGCATATCTCGTGGGTCGTATGAATTTTTAACGGTTATAAAATTTGATAACCACAAATTTACGGAGTTTTCATCTACTTTTCCTGAGTCTTCACACATTTCTAAACCCATAGCCATTCTGCAGAACATTCGAAATCTTCAATTCCTTATCTCATGGCTATTTTCTTAGCTCTATCCCGTACTATAGATCCGGAAAGAGCTATGTCAGTGCTCATATGATTAAACCATTCCAATAATTCAAATTTCACGTCTTCATATTTTGCAGTTTTTAATCGCTTTGATTTTGTTGAAAATGAATGGCTTCAATAATTTGGTTACGTATCTTAATGATTGTAGAAAGAGTCGATTTAGGAATTTCGAACTTTTTTGCTATTTCTGTTTCAGTTAACTCAGATTTATCTGCTTCATCCAAAATCTTTCTTTTTGTTTTAATGTCAATCGTATTTTTTCTTTTGCCTGGGAGACATTTTGTGCTTAGAATTACTATCCTATTGTGCAACTAATAAAAGACTAAAACATGTTTAAACGTGTTCTTGAATTCGATATCGATCATCTCTACTGTTTGTTTTTGATCATTTCAAATCTTCTATAAAAGCAAATAAATCTTCTAAGCAATTTTAAGTCTTCTGGAACATTTCAAAGTGGTATCAAGTCTTCTAGAAACATTTCAAGTCTTCCAAATGCAATATCAAGTCAAGTCTTCTGAAGCATTTTAAATCTTTTTGAAACATTTCAATTCTTTTGGAAGCAGTATCAAGTCATCTAGAAGAAGTATCGTCTTTTTGAATCAGTATCAAGTCTTTTTGAAGCAGATCAAGTCTTCTGAACGCATTTCAGGCCTTCTAGAAGCAGTATCAAGTCTCAATTCAAAACATGTGCTCTCAAAGAAACCGTCTAGAGTTATGGTTCAATAAATTTGCAGAAAGTCTATTGTATTTTTTCGAAATTTTTAATGTTTCTGTAATTGGTATATTTCTGCACAAGTACACGATGTTATAGGTTAACATTGTATAGTCTTTGAGTAATATTATTTCATCAAACTTATTGTTAGTTCAAAGTTCTTTTCAGTTGTTAATTGTAAACTTTGTTATTATGGTCAAGTTTACTTTGAGTAACCTAGGCAGACTGTATTCTTTTGGATTCATTGGTAAAAGCAATTTAGGGTTTTTATTAAGTTTTGTGATTTTATCGTCTGGCTCTTTTATTACTTTTTGTATTTCAGTTTTGTCAATGTATTCCCTGTTTATGCATTATTACTAGACCTGCATCTTTGGCTGCTTTTGGATCTTACATTTTGGTTCTTAATTTTCTTTTAATTCATTTTCTATTAGTCAAGTTTTATATTTGTCAAGTTCATGATTAATTTGTGACAATTATATTGGTGAACTATTATACTAGCCAACAGGTGGGCTAAATTGGACACTTTTAAAGGGAAACTCTTCTTTCTGTAAGAGATAGATAAAAAATAATATCAGTGTTTAAAGCTCGATTTTTGTACGAAATATTCATTTTCGAAAAGTTGTCATAATTTCTTTCTTATTGAAATCTTTTCTAGAAGAATTTCAAATCTTTTAGAAGCAGTGTCAAGTTTTCTTGAAGCAGTACCAAGTCTTCTGAAAGCATTTCAAGTCTTCTAGAGACAAAATCTAGTCTTCCGGAAGCATTTTGTGTCTTCCAGAGGCAATTTCAAGTCTATTGGAAGTAATTCATATCTTCTAGAGGTAATACCTAGTCGTCATCTGGAAGCATCAAGTCTTCTGGAAGCTTTTCAAGTCTTCCAGAAAAAATATCAAGTCTTGTGGAAGTACAGTAAAATCTTGTTAGAGCGAATTCGAAGGGTCCAAAGAATAATTGGTTCGTTGTAAACGAATACGTATAAACCGAGTAAACAGTAGGAAAAAAATTAAAACTAAAGTTTTTGTTATCGAATAATTTTTTATTATTGAATTAAAACGCAAAAAATTATCAATAATGACATAAAAGTAAACTATTGATTATTTATTTAGAAAAGTCAGTAATGGTTTTTTGCTTTAATTTTGAACCCATTTTAATGGCACACTCAGTGGAAATTGTTTCTAAACTATTTTCAAATTGCTTACTTACATTTGTTCAGTTGCTGAAAATCTAGCTAAAACTCGTAAAGCGGCATTAACTTCTTCTCTGGCCGGCTGGAGGTGATTATCTTCATCACTATCCACAGATAACAAGGATGTATTAGTTATAAAAATAGGAATGTTACTATCGCTATCTTGAAAACTGTTCAGGATTGGCACATTTGACGAATTTGAAATATCCAAATCGTTATCTGCATTAACAAAATCTGTAAATGAAATTTCAAGTGGCTGTATCCCCTATAAAACACTTCATTCTTTGGGTGCTGTTTAATTGTTTGGTGTGTAACTGCATTCAAAGATAACCCTATAGCTTGTAACAAATCCCATTTAAGATTTCCATTGTTCTGAAATGACTTAAAAGTAGCTATTATGCCCTGGTCAAGGGGCTGCAATCGACTTGTACTGTTAGATAAGTTTGGATTTTCAGTTTATGTGTAGCACAGTTGTCTAATGTTAAAAAAATAGAACGATGTTGGGCAATCATTTCCCAATCACACGGTATATGTCGTGTGACAAATCCATGATAACACATGATGAGTATAATCACACGGTAAATGTGCTTTATTAACATTTTTAAACTATTGTGGGTTACGCGATTTTCTTATTACCCACGCATTGTACTTTTGAGATCCATCCAAATTACAGCACAAAACCACAGTCACTCATTGTTTACTTTTTACACTTTCATGACCACGCTCTCCTTTAAAATGTATGATACGATTGGGCATTAAGTTGTAAAAAATTCCGCTTTCGTCCATATTTGGCATATCTCGTGGGTCGTATGAATTTTTAACGGTTATAAAATTTGATAACCACAAATTTACGGAGTTTTCATCTACTTTTCCTGAGTCTTCACACATTTCTAAACCCATAGCCATTCTGCAGAACATTCGAAATCTTCAATTCCTTATCTCATGGCTATTTTCTTAGCTCTATCCCGTACTATAGATCCGGAAAGAGCTATGTCAGTGCTCATATGATTAAACCATTCCAATAATTCAAATTTCACGTCTTCATATTTTGCAGCTTTTAATTGCTTTGATTTTATTGAAAATGAATGGCTTCAATAATTTGGTCATGTATCTTAATGATTGTAGAAAGAGTCGATTTAGGAATTTCGAACTTTTTTGCTATTTCTGTTTCAGTCAACTCAGATTTATCTGCTTCATCCAACATCTTTTTTTTTGTTTTAATGTCAATCGTATTTTTTCTTTTGCCTGGGAGACATTTTGTGCTTAGAATTACTATCCTATTGTGCAACTAATAAAAGACTAAAACATGTTTAAACGTGTTCTTGAATTCGATATCGATCATCTCTACTGTTTGTTTTTGATCATTTCAAATCTTCTATAAAAGCAAATAAATCTTCTAAGCAATATTAAGTCTTCTGGAACATTTCAAAGTGGTATTAAGTCTTCTAGAAACATTTCAAGTCTTCCAGATGCAATATCAAGTCAAGTCTTCTGAAGCGTTTTAAATCTTTTTGAAACATTTCATTTCTTTTGGAAGCAGTATCAAGTCATCTAGAAGAAGTATCGTCTTTTTGAAGCAGTATCAAGTCTTTTTGAAGCAGTATCAAGTCTTTTTGAAGCAGTATCAAGTCTTTTTGAAGCAGTATCAAGTCTTTTTGAAGCAGTATCAAGTCTTTTTGAAGCAGTATCAAGTCTTTTTGAAGCAGTATCAAGCCTTTTTGAAGCAGTATCAAGTCTTTTTGAAGCAGTATCAAGTCTTTCTGAAGCAGATCAAGTCTTCTGAACGCATTTCAAGCCTTCTAGAAGCAGTATCAAGTCTCAATTCAAAACACGTGCTCTCAAAGAAACCGTCTAGAGTTATGGTTCAATAAATTTGCAGAAAGTCTATTGTATTTTTTCAAAATTTTTAATGTTTCTGTAATTGGTATATTTCTGCACAAGTACACGATGTTATAGGTTAACATTGTGTAGTCTTTGAGTAATATTATTTCATCAAACTTATTCTTAGTTCAAAGTTCTTTTCAATTGTTAATTGTAAACTTTGTTGTTATGGTCAAGTTTACTTTGAGTAACCTAGGCAGACTGTATTCTTTTGGATTCAGTGGTAAAAGCAATTTAGGGTTTTTATTAAGTTTTGTGATTTTATCGTCTGGCTCCTTTATTACTTTTTATATTTCAGTTTTGTCAATGTATTCCCTGTTTATGCATTATTACTAGACCCGTATCTTTAGCTGCTTTTGTATCTTACATTTTGGTTCTTCATTTTCTTTTAATGCATTTTCTATTAGTCAAGTTTTATATTTGTCAAGTTTATGATTAATTTGTGACAAGTATATTGGTGGACTATTATACTAGCCAACAGGTGGGCTAAATTGGACACTTTTAAAGGGAAACTCTTCTTTCTGTAATAGATAGAGAAAAAATAATATCAGTGTCTAAAGCTCGATTTTTGTACGAAACATTCATTTTCGAAAAGTTGTCATAACTTCTTTCTTATTGAAAAATTTTCTTTTTTCTCCAAAGCTATATTTTAGTAGTTATTGACATAAAAATGAATTCTGAAAGACTTGAAACAATTTAATCACATCAATTACCTTCTCGCATTTATATCGTATATTATCGATGACTTTACATATGAACCACAAATGGAATTCCATGCATTTCCTTGGCATAAAACGTAGTGTTGTATATTTCTCTATTGGTTAGCATATATCGTTGCACAATTATATTTTGTACAATGGTTGCGGTAAGATCTTCTCTTAGGATCCAAAGCCGTCTTCAGCAAATGCGAGGCCTGGTGCAAAATAATTTTGTGGGGCCTTTATAACTACCTACCATCATCGTTCTTTCCCACCTCCACCACAATATCGCTACCATTAAAGAATAAACATTGTAATGTGCCTTATCTTACAATCAGTTAAAAAAATCAGCAAAATATTTTATCATTACATTCTTTTACTCTTATAAATACATTCTTCGTCAATAATTTCAATAATTTCTTTAAAATTGACTTTGACCGTGGTGTCTCCTTCTACCGATTATGTTGCCAAAAACCTTAACCTTTCTTGGCTCATTGATGATCTTAGGTAAGTCTTTATTACTCTTATTAAGACCCTTTCATATTTGAACCATTGTTACATCCTTGGCCTCTGCAGTCCTTAATCTCTAAGCCCATTTTATCTAGTTCCTCTAATAAAACATCAATTACATTTTTCCCTGTTATTGACTTAGTATCTAAGAATTCGACAAAATGCTCTTCAGTCACCCCTAGTATCACCAAAGACAACTGCTTTTGGTAGCTAAGATCGAGAGTGCAGCCTGGTAGCACAGAATAATACTTAGCTGCCTTAATGTTTAAAACAATTTTCTCTTTCACCTTTTCAGATAACAGTTTAATCAACTCATTTTGAATATTTGCTCCTAGATAATGATCGTGAATCTTAGACGATCATGCATGACTGAATCAAAAGTACGATTTCTTTCTAGATTCTGTAAAGATTATATACATAGTTGAATATGCCAAAATATAACTTTGTGCCATCAAGTAAACATATTCAGATTAACATAATTTACCTTATAAAACAAATATAATCAGCCACTTCATTACAACTTATTTTTATCCGTCTGTTAATTCTACCTCGTGGTGACAACGACATAAACTGAAGACCCAATGCGATATCTAAAAAAGCAGGTCATCAAGTTTCTAAATATTATATAAATTAGTTATAAGGTCCTATTCGTCAGTAACCGGAGCTAACACATTTGATTTTCAAAAAATACACTTTTTATATCCGAATATATAAAAAAAATATATGCATCAAAAAATAGGCACTGTATTGCCAAAAAATGCGTCATAGTTTATAAAGAAACTTTGATTTGAAACATTTTTCTGTAAAACTAGGAATGTTCCAGACATTTGACACCCCTTTATATCAGAGAAGATTGAAACGAAGTATCAAGTGTGCTATATTCTTTATGTACTTCCTCGAATTTGCAAAAATATATATAATCTTCAATCATCCATAACTATCATTTAATTTATTATCTTCAGACTCAAATTTGGCTAAACCCAAATGACTCCCTAATACATAGGAACCTTAACATTTCTAGTATTAAGTCTACTGCTAGTTGCCATAACGTATATTACGTGGGTTATCATGATCATTCAACAGAATGATTACAATCGGACTGTTTTTTTGTGAAGGAGAAAATCGTCCAATTATACGGTGAATGTTTATACATTTGGATTCGACATGGTCGAGTTATCTAGCGCGACTTTTCCGGAGGGGCGATATATCGTTGCTGGTCGAATTAGGGCCACCGAGATCCGGCAAAACGGGAGCTTTCGTCTCGGCCCGAAGAACTCTCTCTGCTGGGAGGTGAAGAGGAGAGAAAAGCGTCCCCGTCGTTCTAGTACCGGGAAGACGGAGCGCTTGTCCTGGCGCAGTGTCTAAACCGGGAACGATTCAATTTCCCGGTCCCTTGGCCACCGGCGGCGGCGAGCTTCTCATTAAACGCTCCATTACGCCGCGAGAAACAAATTGCCCTAAATGCCTCACTTGAAAAATAGCTTTATGATAATATCGGTTTCTGATTCTGCCCTAGATACCCGACCTGATCCAAGTCCTTATTGCTTCTTATCCAACTTTGAAGTGTCTCCGATTCGTTGACTTTCTTCTAAATTGCTTTTTTTCCCCTCTTTTTATACAGTTACAAATATATAATCTTTAAGATAAATAAATTTATAAAACAATTTTCTTATAAATGGTGGAAGTGCCAATTTAACATCCCATCAATACTATTAAGTAACAATGATATGATCACCTCTGTAATTTCTATGCACTCAGATCAATTCTTCTGGTTTGTAGAGAAGGAAATTTATGGCAATGCAGTAAGTCCAAGTAGTTCACCCCTTTTGGTGGATATTGACCATCGATACAATATGAAAAAAAAATCTTTGAAAAACTACGAAGAATGTATCATATTGCTAATGCGTATTGAAGTGAAGATCCAACCAAAGTCATAAATTACTTTTATAGGATACTTAAATCACAACTATTTATTTTGCATCCTTAGATTTGAACAATGACCTAAAAGTGTGAAGAAGTTAAACGTGAGCAATTTTCCGTATCATTTGTAGAAATTGCCGTGAGATTTAAACGACCCCCGTCTGCGATCTCGCTTCCGGTTGTCAAGTCCACCGGGGGCCGTTTGAAATACGGTCAGGAGAGCGTCGTTTATGCATCTGTAATGGCATCTCTTCCATGGCGCAAAATGATGGAGCGCCCCGTTTTGTCGTCGGGAAAGCGTTCATTTTCCGGTCGGATTGTGGGACCGATAAAAAAAGAAAACCGGACGCCCCATCGACCATGAAAACGGGCCATGAAGACTAGTTTGTTACTTGCACCGGACCATTTAACAGATAAACGGCGACGGACAGCGCCCCAGAAATTCATTCCACCCTCCGTGGTAATCAGGGAAAAAATGCTAATCAACGCTAATTTTCCTTGATTGCGATTGCCGTCACTTTGGGTTTGCATTTAATTATCCCAGAACCACAATTTCGAGTTTGTGGTGGAAGTTGAAGCAATTTGAGGTTATACAGCTTTTGTTAATTATAAGAACCAATATAAATGCAATAAATCAACGGTTAATTTTTTGCACAAACATTTTTCACTTAAACTAGAATTGAGTAAAAATAACGAAAAGTTTACGTCCCTTTACGCTTATCCCATCTAAGGGTGAAAAAGAGGTAGACGATTTAAGCGTCTCGGAAAAAGGAAAGAATCACGCCCCTCACGGTCCATCCTTTTGAGACGATTAAAAGGGCACGAATCCATTCGCTTTTCCGACAGCCGACGGGGTATTATTGGCAGTGTTTTAAATTTGGAACCTAATCCAACTTAAAATGCCATTTCATAGATCCTGCTCCATCCTCCGTAAGTGCTACACTCGCCCGGGTTTTACGTAAAAGAATTTTAAATTCTTAAGTAGCGCCTCAAACTCTTCGTCTCACTTCCACGAACCGTCCACACTCAGTTCATCCCACTTCAACCGGAAAAACACCAGACTTCTTAATTCCCACACTTCTTCCAACGCCACATATATATTTTCCTTGGGGGCATCTTACTTTACGTATTTATTTGCAAGATAATGTGTTTTTAGAATATATATAGCATGTTTCGAGATGTCACTTTCTAACTACAATCGCAAGATTTGAAACTTTGAATTATACATTTTCATCAAAAGCTTTATTTTAAGTCTTTCTTTTATTAACAAACAACACTAGATTACAAATTTACATTCTTCAATTATTCTTCCTTTTCCTAAGTTGTATTTACTAGAAAATTGCGTGGCATACTCTCAAAAGCATTTCAAGCACTGCGTTCCAAGTCATATGGATACTTGAATTCGCCCTAACACTTCTAAGCCATGGATTTCACGTCGTAGGACATGAAGTGCGAGTTCAATCGATAGATAAACGATTCTAATGGGATGAATGACAACTTTAAAACACAGTTTTAATACATTCTTTTAGGTTATGATGATTGACCTAATGTCAGCAAGAAAACATCGATATTATCACAGAATGAATGATACACAGAAATTTGTGTGCCTGGAACTGACACTTTCCATCCCTAAGTCAATTTTTTAGTGTTCCTGGTTCAGATTTTGACAATTTCATATCTCGAATTAGGTCTGACTGATTTCCTAAGTGGGGTTCGTCCTCTTGATAATGCTAATATTAATCATTACTTCTGTAATGGCATTACATTACATTACATAAATTACAGATCGGGTAGATGAACTAACCAACATTTTTTAAATCATTAGGGGAGACAGATTGGGACCAGAAAATCGAAAATCTTGTAGTATTGACCACAGGGCACCAGCATGAGACATGTTCAACCATCCCCTCAACTCCGTACATAGCCGGCAACTTCAACAAATTGAGGTATGTCCAGTTGCCATGTCTCATTGCAGGAAAATTGGTCCACTGTAGGCGAAGTTTTCTCTAAGCCAACAGTTCCATCTATTGTTTGGTTATCGCAAATGATACACCAATTGTTGGCTCTGGCCCCACAAACGCATTTGCGCATGTACATAAGTGCGCAAGTACCTATACAAAATTTGTAATTAGCGCAGACCATTCATGTACATAGGCACCGAATACGTGGGTACTCTGGATGTACAAGCTCCCATGCAAAGTTGTAATAGATTTTTCTGGATTGAAATTGCCATTTTCAATTATTATTTTAATTTTAATGTACTGTCCAGTTTTTCTCCCCAATTCAGTCTTAACATCTGCTTCGTTAGTTTCTTTTGGAAAGCACGTATTTTGAATGAGACTTGATCATGCTTCTACGAGACTAGATGTTACTTGTAGAAGACTTAATACAGCTTCCAAAAGACTTATATTTTCTCAAAAGACTCGATACTGCATCTGGAAGACTTCATAATGTTTCCAGAAAACTAGGTATTGCAGACTTGGAAAGCTGCCGAAAGACTTGCTACTGTTTCCAGAAGATATTGTTGAGCTTTCTCTACCTATATCAGACCCAGCTTCTAACTTTTCGTTGGAGAGCACATACTTTGAATGAGATTTGCTTATGCTTCTAGGAGACTTGACATACTTATAGAAGATTTGGTACTGCTTGTAAATGACTTAGTACAACTTTCAAAAGACTTATAATACTTCAAGGAGAAATGAAGATTCGATACTGCATCTGGCAGGTTTGATAGTGCTTCCAGATACTGTTTCTAGAACTTTTGAAATACTTCCTGAAAACTTAATATTGCCTCTGGAAGACTTGAAATGGTTCTAGAAGATATAATCCTGCTTCTAGAAGACTTTAAATGCTTCCAGAATACTTAATATTGCTTCTAGATAATTTAATACTGCTTCTACAAGACTTGATATTGCCTCTGGAAGAATTAATACTGCTTTTATACCATTGAAATGCTTTCAGAAGATTTAATGTTTCCCCTGGAGGACTTAAAATGCTTCCAGATGACTTGTAATGCTTCCAAAAGACCACTCACACAACATTGTTTATGTTTTTATCTGAATCGAAGTTTAAACTTTTTCAAACTGTTAGAGAGCACATATTTTGAATGAGACTTGCTTATGCTTGTAGGAGACTTGACATGCTTATTGAAGACTTAGTACTGCTTCTAAATGACTTAATACAACTTTCAAAAGAGATGCTTCAAAGAGATTTGAAGACTCGATACTGCATCTGGCAGGTTTGATAGTGCTTCCAGAAGACTAGATACTGTTTCTAGTACTTTTGAAATACTTCCTGAAGACTTAATATTGCCTCTGGAAGACTTGAAATGGTCCTAGAAGATGTAATCCTGCTCCTAGAAGACTTTAAATGCTTCCATAATACTTGATATTGCTTCTAGACGATTTAATACTGCTTCTAGAAGATTTGATATTGCCTCTGGAAGAATTAATACTGCTTTTAGACCATTGAAATGCTTTCAGAAGATTTAATGTTTCCCCTGGAGGACTTAAAATGCTTCCAGAGGACTTGTAATGCTTCCAAAATACCACCCACACAACATACTTTATGTTTTTATCTGAATCGAAGTTTAACTTTTCAAATGGTTAGAGAGCACATATTTAGATTTTTTTTGCCTTTTCAAACTCAATTCAGATTGTTTTTGAGACCCGTCTTCGTCGTTTGATTCTTTTACCACCTTAATTTCTTTTAGCCAACCCAAAACATCCGTATTTTCAAACATCGGCTATGCTCGTGCTGGCTACATTTACAGTAATTCTAGAATGACCTGGAACCCAGATCAGAAAATTTTGTTATCACCATTCAGTGTGTTTAAAGTTCTTTTGCAGTCATTAATAGGTTGAGAGAGAGAAGCAAAACTTGTATAAGCCAACAGAAATCTAAAATAAAATAACTTATATGAGTATAACCAATTTATTGACCCAAAAGGGCTATCGGCCACAGTCTTTCTGCCCGGGATATTCTTGCGAATGTTCGTTTTTGGTACTACTCCAGGTGTTTTTTTGGTGTTTGCGTAAAAACTACTAACGTCTGTAACTTCTGGACTGCAGATGTGATAGTTGGGCAGTGAGGGCATATGAATCCAGATTAAAAATATCTGGATTGGAATTGAAGATATCACAACAAAACAGGTTATATAATGTGGGAAGATGGGAGATCCTTGGAGAAGGCCTTGTTGGAGGTAGAATTTTCGAGAAAAGCAATTTTTAAGTCTGACGACCGAGGAGCGGATGGAAAAAATTCCTTAAGAAGTTTTAGGAGGTAAGGTGGAACAATCAGTTTGCTAAGTTTGTATAGCAGTCCTCGGTGCCATACTGAGTCGAACGCTTTACGGATATCCAGAAATAAAGCCGTAGAGTGGCGTTTATGGAAGCGTGGCACTTGAAAGTTTGATAAGAGTAGGTAGTTTGGTATTTTCTTGGAGACGCCTTCTAATAATTTGTTTTTGATATGGATTTCAGAGATCTTGCCAATAACGGGAAGGAGCGAAATAGGCCGATAATTGAATGGGTCTGATAGAGTAGACTCTTTTTTTTGGGAACACCAATAATAACGGAGGACTTCCAAACTTCAGGAAAATATTGGTTAATTAGGCAGAAATTTTGAATTTTTATGATGTAGGCATAGATTAGAGGATCCAGCTTTTTGAGGATGTTTTTGATGGGATGGTAGTGTCCAGGTGCGGTGCTTGAACCCTTGCCTATGATGGAGAAGTATTCATCCTCTTCAAGTAGAGCATCTTCTGGGGTGCCTGGGTGATGAAGGCGGCTCCGTACCAGTCGTCTATTCGAACTTCGTTGGTGGTGCAGAAAGAAGCATCTTCCGAGAATGAAAACACTCGCTGAAGGTAATCGCAGTGGATGTTAACGATATCTTCAGGGTCACCGTGTGATGTGCCATCCAAGGGGTTAATGAGTTGTGGAGATTCAGGAGACTTCTGATATTGCGATAATTACCGGACTTCTTGCCAGAATGTTTTTCCTTTAGCCTTGTTGATGTTGTTGCAAGCTTCAATGTACTTTTCGTTTAGGTAAGCTCATGTATGATATACAAGAGCTTTATATTAACTAGCTTCTGAAATAGATTGTTTTTCGCTATAGAATTGGAGAGGATTTACTTTTCTGTCTATGTGTGGTAATGTCAATGTATATTTTTACCGTTGTAGCTGCCATATACACCAGATACGTGGGCACATACAGAATATTTAATGGGTGCAGAACACCCATAGGCATCAACATAAGAGTTTTCTCAACTCACAAATTCTTTCCAATTCAGTCCCAGCATTTGCTGCGATTTAATTTAATAATAAATATTGTATTTTATTACCATACAAGTTTGTAAGATTGATATCAAGTTTAGATAATGTTGACCACATTTAGACTGCTAGAGAAATATTTTAGACAGTTTTTGCTCATTTTAGACATCTTTAGACAATATATATTAGTTAGTTTATTATGGTTTTAGACAATTCTTGATGATTTTAAACAACTTTAGACAAGTTTAGACAACTGGATTAATTTAGACAACATTGTATGATTTTAGACAAGTTATAGATGATTTCAAACTAATTTTGAAATATTTTAGACATTTATTAATGACTTTAAACAACTATAGACAAATATAGACGATTAGAAATATATTTTAGACAAATTTTGAACCATTTTACCAACTCGTAGATAATTTTATAAACCTTTAGACAATTATAGGCTATCAAAGATATATTTAAGACAATTTTTGAAGATTTTAGACATCTTTAGATAATTTTAAACAACTAGATTAATTAAGATAATGCTGGATGATTTTTTAGATAAGTTATAGATGATTCTAAACTAATTTTGGCTGATTTTAGATAGTTATTGATGGTTTTAAGAATCTAGAATACTTCATATTGCCTTTGGAAGACTTGAAATGATTCCAAAATACTTAATACTGCTTCTAGAAGACTTACCACTGCTTCTAGAATATTAGATATTGTTTCCAAAGGAGGAGCTTTTTCTTCTCAATTCAGTCCTAGCATCTGCTGTGATTTTTTTTGAAACCACGTATTTTGAGCTTTTGCAAACCTTTTTAGACCCAACTCGTCATTTGAGTCTTCTTATTTCAGTTTTCTTCAGCACCCATAAGTATTTTAAAAAACCGCCGCCTGTGGCTAAGTCGTTGAAGTTTTATTATTCTATCTGCGGTATCTACTCGTTTCTTAGCAATTTTCAGTCTTCTGCTATCAGCACCAAGTCTTTTATCAACAGTATCAAGTACTGGGTATGCAAGTGCTAGGCGGCAAAATCTCGAATAGCCTTTTCAAATGTTGGTATAATCTCAAAATTGTGCAGCATGCTGCATGAGAAAAGACCATGTAGCAATGAAAAACGAAATATTGTGTGCTATAAAGAATGTAGATCAAAAATATTCGCATATTTAAACTTATTTATCATTAAACTTGAAGGCTTTGATATAAAAAGAAATTTGACATGTGAAGGTTGGAATCACTTAAGTTGAGATGAATTTAATTTTGGAGGTCGGATGGTGGGAGAATCGGCGGCATTAAAAAAGTATAATATAGTTTTAAAAAGTGTGCGAAACCGGAGGCGATGGAAAAAAGGGAAAGAAAAGCCGGGGCCGCAGACCTCGCCCACGTCTCGGCCGCCCCCTCGGTTTGGGGGTAAAAAAGGGGGCGTTGGGGGGTTTCTTTCGGCGTACCAACACTGGCAGCACCGGAGGGGATCCGATAATAAGCTTTTAAAAAAGTTTCGCATAGAACGTCGCGATAGTGTTTTGTTGATCCCTTGGGCGTCTCGGTCGGTTCCGGACGCAACTGGAGCGCTCCAGATCCGATTAGTAAGTTAATTAAGTTCTCTTACTTAATGGGAACGTCGATTTATTAATTACCTATTATAATTACTTATACTTAATCTTACCTTTGCTTTAACAATCTTACTTCTATTCGGAATTTTAATGAATTAATCATTTAGAAACTGAAAAAGATGTTAAAAGTAATACGGTTACCAATAACAACATAAGGAAGTAATCAAAAACGCGGAGAAATTTAACGAATGTTGAGGTGAGAACAGAAGTAGTGTATCTAACGTTCAATTAAAGGATTATGTCTCTTTACGGTATCAGAGAAATTTTCAACGGTTTGCGGAAGAACCATTAACGCGTTAAATCTATAAATACACACATACCGATCTGATCATTTCAACCAAGGAGAGAATTTCACTGGTTTTCCAAATATGACGATGATCCAGTTAAGAAACCGTTGTATCTCTTGGACTAGAATTGATTAACCCAAAATATTTTTTATAGCATATATAACATCACAATACCGGTAAGTGTTACTAAACAACACTTTAAGTGGCCACAGTTAATACAATTGTACTAGATCTAGTATTATTTTATGCTATTCAATGCTTTGGTACACACTCATTTGTATCCAAAAAAAATAAAGTACTATTTCGAAATTAAAGAGATTGTATACAGCTTCTTATAAGACGATTTTATTCTCACTCTGCCAAGGTTACTTGTGGGCGAGGCGCTACAATCTTCCAAAATGGACGATTTTCTGTTGATATTTCAAATACAGCGATTTATCAGCAAAGTACCTCGGCGATTCGAAGCGAAATCGACCCTTGTATATCTTAATAAATATCTAAAATATTACATAAAACGACTTTATTCTCGAATACGTATCATGTCACATATTGTTATGGTATTTCATACCTGAAATTGCAAGCGTTTTAAGTGTTTTGACATTACTTTAAACGAACGCGAATTAAATATAAAACAATTCCATTTAATGCAACCGATGAATGAATAAATAAAACATTTGTTGGGATTGATTAGTGTTCTGCAATTGCTAAAAGAAGGCCGAAACAACCTGAAAAGTCTGTGACTTAAATAATTATAGCCAACACAAAGTTAGAATGGTTAAGGAAAAAGTGCGAGAGAAATTCCAATCTGTCACTAAGCTTTTATATCAATGCATGGTGTAACAAACAGAATAGTGCAAACTGTTAAAGAATCGTTTGCAACAACAGATACAACCCCTGTTGATATGCATAAAATTTCTGCTGATAGAGAAAAAAAAGTGCTTACATTGATTCGCTACGAGGTCGTAAGAGCCATTATAGTTTGTATGACTCTAAAAAAATTGTCTTCATGACGAACTTGATATCAACAAACTGCATGTGATGTATTACAATATCTATCCCAAGAAACCTGTCTCTTATGAAAAATATCGCATGATAGTCTACACCAAATCTAATATTTTGTTTAGGTATCCTCGTGCTAACACTTATAGTACTTATGACGAATATCTTACTAGAAAAACTGCAAGAAATAAATAAATGCAGAAAATTTACAAGCGTAGTTGCGCAGTATTACTACACAGCTTCATTTAATGAAACCAAACACATTTTATGATAAGAAAAGACAGGCTATGAGGACAGCAATGCAATATATAGAATTCGCCGTAACTGCAATGGTCTATTAGAAAAACCTCCCATTGCCCGATATTAGTATCAAAGAAGAAAAGATCTTTGAAATGATTTGTGATTCATATGCAGAGCAGAACAAAAAGGAATGTACGGTATTTGCATTGTATCACTCCAGTAAAAAGGATTTGAATACTTCAAAATCACATTTCCAATCAGGGTCATAGCTATCTGAATAGTGACAAAAGCATGGCATTAGTAAAGCAAAAGACCAGATGCGAACATCCAATTAATTGAAATGGAATTTTTCAAGGTGCGAGCACAAAACCTTTTACTTTTTCCGTGGTTGAAGTACAGAAAACTCAATTATCAATTAATTGAACGGTATTTTTGAAATCACTTTAGAAAGCAAAATTCCCATTTCCTGCATGTCCTATAACTGAAATAAGAGTATCTCATTACGCATTACGTCCATGGGAGAGCTACATAATTCGAAATAAACGCAAAATGTTTTTCTTTGTTTAATTTAGTTATCAAGTGTTTTTATAACCTCTTTGTATAGTATATTATTCAATATAAGAATTTATGATATATAAACAAAATTAAAAAGGCAAGACAAGGGGCCGAAACATGGCTGGTAGAGAATTTTTTAACATAAAATGACAAGCAGTATAAGAAAATCAACGCTGAAAAGCGGTATATTAATAAATTATACATAAACAAAATGTCTTGTCTTAGTTTACCAACATTCCTCTCGAATTGGTTATTGAAAGGCTGTCCGCTCAATGGGATTTGATCCAACCCCACACTGGGATCTTCCATGATCTCTTCATCAAGATCGTAGAATTCTTGTTCGATTCTTCCACATTCTCTTTTAGAGATGTTTATTACAAACAAAAGTTTGTTACTCCTATGGGTGGTCCCCTTAGCCAGATTTTGGCTACCATTGTCATGGATTGGACTTTAGATGTGTGCATCCCCAGATTGCCTTTCAGCCTTCCATTCATATATAAGTACGTGGACGATATCATTTGTGCAGTTCCGTATGACAATCTCCTTCTTGTCAAGAGAGAATTCAATACTGTCAACCAACATATACAGTTCACTATAGAGACAGAAACTGACAATTCTGTGTCCTTCCTTGACACCAGGGTTATTAGGAAACCTCACCAACGTGTCCTGTTAGATTGGTATAGAAAACCTACTTATTCAGGTCGGTTTATTAATTTTTATTAATAAACCGGTAATAGAGTAAAAAGACTGACGCTCCTCATGATCTTTCCCTATTTAAAGACAATTCTGGTACGATGTTTCGGTGACGTGCGTGACCAATGAAAATGAAGTTAATGTCACGATTGATCAATAAGAAAAAAGAATGCTAACTGCTGAAATGGTATCACACGATTTAGAATCGAAACATCGAACGTGATTATAAATGCATTATCTACATTTGTTTTCTAGAAAATTGAACAAAGAAATAGTTCGGATCGTGAGGCATAATTCTAGGAAACGAAATTAAAACGGAATTAAATTAAACAATTTTATGCTTCTAATAATTAATCAATATGTTACTACATAACATTAATTAATCAATATGTTACTACAAAACATAATGTAATAATTGCAATGTAATAATTATAATGTTCTTTTAATAAATAAATAACCACTTCTTTCAATATTTATTTCAACATATCACTGAATGTTTATTTTTGATTCTAGATAGCGAAATTACACAAAAATCATTCGAGCATGCAATAGAATATCGCAATTTTGTATCAAACAAGATTTTTTCGAAAACTGTGTTTTTTAAACTTTATAAATTAACAAATCGGCGAAATGAAACAATGTTATTTAGAATTTATGTTATATTTTGTTAATTGACTGTATAGTTTTGATCCATTTTGATTCTTACATGTTTATAAATGTCACAAATTAAAAAAAAGATTATAATTTTGCATTTAAACGTGAAATCAAATGACATACCGTTAAAAGTGTTAATCATGTTGTGTTTACAATTTGTCCATGATAAAAATTAATACCAAATTTTTTGATTGTCGCAACCGGATATAAATTTTTTACGACATTTGAACAAAAGAAGATAATTTTTACAGTCGTTAATTGCTACACAAAAGTCAACTTTTAATAGCATTTTTTGAAAAAATTATTTCAATTAATAGGAATATTCGTGGCGTTGTAATACCAATACTGTAATATAGGTTGCCTAGATTTCGAGTACGATAATTAGTTAACACACTGTATGAGTAAACGCGTCTCGATAAGGAAACCTTTCAAGATTTTGTTCATTTAGAATAGCTTGAAACTCATCCCAATTAGCGGGTTCAAATATTTATTGATTTGATAATTCGAATTCTGTTATTTTCACATTTGTCTTTAATAAGTGGCAGTTTCAATTAGCCGGTATTACATAAGTAAATTAAGCAGAACTAACTTATCTTGATTGTTATCCATTAGCCCTCTATACGCGAAAATCCTAAAGCACCACTTTCTTCGATATTATTTAGAAGATTTGAGAACGAGAACTAAATAATAAAATTAAAATACATCTGTTAGCCTAGCAACCATACAAAAGAAGCTCACATAAGCGTGGGATTTCTATATTACATAAACTCAAAGATAATATGGTTTAATTGTCACCCCACCGAGGTTATTTCCGAGCCAGGCGCTACAATCTTCCCAAACAGACGACTTTATGAAAACATTTGAAATCCAGACACTTGACTATTTACAAACTACAAAAAGAAAGGGTGTTGCGGCCGACTCTGCACACTATTTTGCTATGTCTAACCCTCCAGTGTAAGATGCTACCATAGCACCAGCAAAATCTGAAGTTGTACAGTTTATAAATGAAATAAAAAAGAGTTCTTTTTGTTATTAAAAATATAGTATTAGTTTTTAAGTGATCATTTCATTTCCAACAATATAAATATCTAGTACTTTTTTGACAATTTTAGTATCTTTAGAATGGGTTTTCTAGGAGTTTTAAAAAACAGGATTAGTAACCCTGAATAAACAGTGCTTATGTTAATGATTACTTTAACAGAATTGATAATTTCCTATGTAATGATACAAAGAGATTTGATAACAGACAATATACAGACAATTGTCATCTTGATTCTGAAATTAAGATTGTTTGTGAACAAAGCTTCTACATCTTCAATGGTAAATATTATCGTATGGCTGATGGTTTACACATGAGTTCTCCAATTTTCGGTATCGTGGCTGATATTTTTGTAAACAAGTTTGAGGAGACTCTCCTCTCGGAGAAATATTACCTGTCTACTAAGAATATAATTTTCTATAAGAGATATATCTATATTTTAATTGTTTTTAATGGTAATAAGGCTCAATTAACTGTTATTACTAACAACATTAGTGTGTCTAACAACATTATTGTACTTAAATTTACCACTGAATTTGAAAAAGATTTTAATATTAATTTCTTAAATGTTAGTATTTCTAAAGATCTTCCAAGGTCAACTCTTGGTTTCAGCAAATTCCGAGAACAGTCACTGATACTATTATCCCGAAATCATGCTTTTCCAGTTCCCTTACTTATTTTCCGTTACTTTATTATTTATTTTCTTATTTTATTATCAAACTAAAAAAGATAATCAAAATCGGCTTAAATAATTGTGATTCTCTTTAGGAAATTCAAAAGATATATGATAAAACCCAAAATAATTTCACCAATAAGATGATCTTCCTTATGTGATATTCCTTATCATCCTAACTTACAAAACTCTTTCACCAATATTTTTAAATTACAAAAAATTACTTTTCATCAATGGACATAGGTTTGATCAAAGGCTTAAAAGTGGCATTTATAAGCTTAATTGTGATTGCTTTTTTTTATTATAGAGGCGATTAAGAAATCTGTAAACAGACACCTGGCCCTTGCTTCTCTCTTCCCGGAACCACCCGTCAAGGTACTGCTCCAGGAAATATTAACAGTATAAAAATTTATTTTATTATTATTTTCCAATGTTATTTTCCACAACATTCTCCAAGGTTTCATTTTCATCATTTCCAACTCCTTCTAGGAGTCTTTCATGGCTTTCCTTTACTTTCATTATTTTAACTACCATGTCTTGTACTATGTTTGACAATTCTTCTGTTTCTAACATCACTTTCACTATATTTTCTCGGTTTAACAACCAACCACATTTCCTTTCACAAACATTTCTTTCACCACTAAACTTTTCACAAACAAATAATGTATGCTCCATTGTTTCTATACTATCACAGAACCAGCACATCTCACTTGCTGATTTTTTTATTTTAAAAGATACTTTTTAAAAACTCCATGACCCGACAAAACCTGAGTCAAGTAGACCTCGCCCCACTTCCTATCGAACCATGGTTCTATTTCCGGGATAAGGATTCTTCCCTCATATAGATCCCATCTTTCCTGCCAGGCCTTCAATAAACTTGCTCTACATTTACGTTTTGCTTCTTTGCCTCTCCTATATAACGCTGTTCAGAAATCGTTCTATATGTGGAACAAATTCCGATGGCGAGTTTTCGATTCACTCTAGTCAACATATCACGATATTGTTTAAATGTAAGTGCTCTTTGCCAAATAGGTGCGTGTATAGTATAACCGACTTCACCGTCGATGCTAAAAGTTTCCTACATCTTGTTCTTGGACCACCTAAGTTCGGCATCAAGATTAAAAGTAAATAACTTATGAATGCTGCCTTACTTGGTACCTCTTCAATATGTTTCATCATGGTCATATCTTTATTGATAAATACTCCGAGATACTTGACCCTTTCAGCACTTTGAATTACAGATCCATTTACTTCAAGGTTAAGAAATCTTATCTTTCTTCTCCCTTGAAGTAAAACCATTTCTTTTTTATGTGCAGCTATGTCAGGACCCATCTCCTCCAGTTTATCAATAATTTGTTGAACAGCATACGACGCTTTGTCTTACAGTTCTCACTCATCTCGACCAATGACGTACAATGCCAGATCATCAGCATAACCAATGATCTCTACTTCGGCCTCCAATTCCACTTTTAGAATTCTATATAGATTCCATAAAAGTGGACCTAATAGAGATCCTTGAGGCACTCCACAAGACATATCGTAAACTTTCCAGTTTGGAGCTATGATGTTTTTATGATTGCTTTACATTGGTCAAACGGGGCGCAACATAAGAACTAGGTATAAAGAACACATTTTCAACTAAACACTTAACTGGAACAGGACATAAATCTAATCTTTCTAATATTTCCCTCCAATAAGGCTTAAAGAAAAGAACAAAGTTGGATCTTTATGAGGAATATTTTATTCGAACACACAAATAATTTAATTCAAATCTTTTATTTAATGATTCTACGGATTTTTCAAATTATATTATTTATTTTAAGGTTTTTAAGGCTCTCATATTTTAAAGTAATTTTCATCTTTAATTGTGTTAATCGATGATAAGCTTCACCTTGTTTCTTACAGCAAATTTTTATTTATTGATAGTTTCAGCTTAAAAATTGTTTTTAGATTTTTCGAATTATTTTCTTTGTACTGTAATTCAAGAGCTTATTTGAAATCAAACCCGGAACAAATAGATTCAAAATTAATTATATTTTATATTATCCTTCAATCTTTGTGGGGTTAATAACGCTGAATATAAGGAGCGAAAACAATTTTCTTTTTATTCACATTAAATAATGTTAATAGCAAAATATTTCTAATAAACAGAACGGTTTCATTGAACTGTTTATATGCCAAATTTTTTCCTGAATGTATTGTGCTTAAATATTGCATGAAACAATACGTTTCCTTACAACTAAAGCTAAAGTAAACGTTTAAGGCTATGACAATGTACTTATTTTATATAATAAAATCTCGATAACGTTGAATAAAATGTTTTACGACACAAGTCCGGTAACTCACTTACCGGACTTATAACGTAATTAACTATTTATTCTCCCACGACAAAATTATAATTTGAATTAATTCACCGAGCGGCGACGTTAACCCCTTTTGAACACCCCGATTACCAGAACAAATTAATGAATATTAGACTTTAAAATGAGCAGACTGTCGAGGCGTATCGTAAAAATCTGCAATCGTCGCGTCGTTTGCCATCAGTCACGCGTACCGAGCAGTAATTTGAAAATAATGAGTTTATTATCGGTGTTGTGCGGCCGCTTAGTGTCGGCAGCACCGTGATTATCTGGTGGCCACCGATAGAACTAGAGTAAACAGTGCGGTTGCTACGGCAGCAACGCGCCAGTTCTATCCGGCTTGTTTGCACAGGTTCAGTGGCGTGCCCTTCCCTTCCCTACACAAACCCAACCGATTCAAAACTTCCTTTACATTTACTAAATTATTATTCTTCATACAACAGCTATATTACCTCATTTTCCTCGAATTTCTACATTGTATTTCAAGATTAAATCCATTAAATTATCTCAAAATGATTTAAATTCTCTGTTTTTTTTTTCTAATTAAAATAATTTCGATGAAATACTATTATTCGAAATTAACTTAATTTATCGTTTTTTATGTGCGTTTTATAAATTTGTTACGCCACTGGTTTTCATTGTATAGTTGCGTAGGGAGGGGCGCGTGGCTCGCACGCCGCAGGAAAGGAAGAAGGGAAAACGACCATCGCTGCTGCGGCCTTCCCAATTGAAACGCAATTTATCATCGTCACGGCAGGCAGACAGGATGTGGCAGGAGCGCAGGACGACAAAAGAAAGTCAACCGATCGCAAGCGCTTGTTTTGTTTAGACCTATGTCGAGTCTGTTTCGTTGCGATACCAGAAAATTAGACCTTTGATTGAAACAGTTAAAGCAAAATCTTGTAATGGATAACGAGTATGTTAGAGGGGAAGTAGATAAAACTATTTTGAATTGGAAATTTTGAATTAATCATCATAGGATATCTTAACCAACTACATAACTAATAAAAGATGCGTTATAAACTCTGAAATCAATCCAGCTGTAGACTACGGTTATGGTACTCGATCTAAAGTTCCTATGGATGATTATATGGCATAATGTTAATCACAAACACTAGAGTGAAAATGATAATTCCTGTACAAACTTTTATTCTAAACTTAGAAATGGCAAGAATTTTTAATGCTACAAATTTAAGTTGAGTTGAGATATTCAAGTATAGTTTCGTGTTCTACACATTTTTGTATAGAATAGAATGTATCTCGTTCAATAGACATCGTTTATTCGCTCAAAAATTCGATTTTCATTTCATTTCCAACAAAAAGAAGTAAGACAATTTTCTTTTAATTCAATTTTAAACTTTTACACAACTCTTTATTTCTTAACCAAACGTTTAAGATTATGTGTTACAAATTGAAACTGAACTAAACTTGACATTTTTAAAACGAATTGAGATATTTAGGCACTGTTTTGTGTTCGAAAAGTGCATACTTTTCTTTACAATTAAATTAATTATGTAAAATTTGTAATTTCGAACAGAAAACAGTGTGTGAGTATCTCATTTCATTTTTCAGATGTTGATTTTCGAATTCCATCTCAATCTGTAGTGTGTTAGAAAAGTGTATACTTTCCTTTATAATTAACAGAAAATTCCATCAAAATATCTTCACAATCCAATTTTTTACAATTTTTCAAATATGATGAGTGTTCTCAAAAATTAATTGAGATGCTCACACATGATTTTATACACTGAAAAGTGTATAGTTTATTTTATATATCACACAAAAAAATCATCAATATATCTTAGAAGTCGATTTTCTACAACTTTTTAAAAATGAAATTAAATATCTTTATTCTTTAGTTTCTACCGGTTTTGGCCTTTAACGTCTTCCTCGGGCTACCACGTTATGCGATTTATGTTTGTTTTCTCATGCGTGTTGATTGCAATTATATTGTTATATCTTTTGATTTCTATATTTTAATAGTCGTTAATTTTATAATCACTTTTAAATAAGGCAAAACATGATTTCCTGAGGATAGCATTAAATGCCGAAACCGGTAGAAACTAAAAATCAAGATATTTAATTTTATCGTTAAATTATGGTTTTTATTTAAAATTTTAAAACTTCAATAACCACATTGATATAAGGGAATTATGCAACGAAAGCTACAAATTTAGGTTATGTTGAAAACTGGACATCTAAGAAAAGAATTTAGATATTCATGTAATTGCGGAAAATTTCGTAGAAAGTATGATATTATTATAATAATAGTGATATTAAAAAAGTTTAATTAAAATGTTAAATTTTAAACCAAAACCGAAACTCCGAACAATAAAATGCGTGTAAAATTACATGCTTTTCTTTATAACCCATAGAAAATTTTATTAAAATATCTTAAGACTTTGATTTTCTACAATTTTTCTAAAATTATTAAGGAAATGCAATAAATTTGAGTCGGGTTTAAAACTTCATATCTCAAAAATGAATTAATACTACATACTGCATACTTTCCTTTATAAACCACAAAAAAATCATCAAGATATCTGAAGAATTTTCTACCATTTTTCAAATATGATTTACCTTAATCATATTTAATCATTTTTAATTTTATAAAGTACTAGTAATTTAGTTTAAGTTCAAAATTGAGTAAATCAAAAACGAAACGGGATATTCCAGTATGATGCGAGATGCTCAAGTAGTGTTTTATTCTGATAAAAGTACGTACTTTCCTCTATATATCACATAAAAATCATCAACATATATTAAGAATTCGACTTTCTATGATTTTACAAACATGATTAAAGAATTCTTGATTTTATGAAAATGCCGCAATTTTAGGTTGTGTTCAAAACTCGATATCTCAAGAACAAATTGAGATATACAAGGTGCATACTTTACTTTATAAATTAAGCTAATCAAGATACCTTAAGAATTCGATTTTGTACGATTTTTCCATTTTTGAAAAATCGTAGAATATCGAATTCTTAAGATATGTTCATGATATTTTCTGTAAATTATAAAGAAAAATGTGTTGTAGTGTGAGTATCTCAATTCGTTTCTGAGATATTAAGTTTTGAACTCAACTTAAATTTGTAATATTTCATAAAATTAACTACCTATCCTAAACCATTTTTGAAAAATTGTAGAAAATCGAATTCTTAAGATATGTTGATGGTATTTCTGGTGAATTATAAAGAAAAATGTGCACTTTTCGAAGAACAAAACAATGCATGAGTATCTCAATTCGTTTCTGAGATATTAAGTTTTGAACTCAATTTAAATTTGTAACATCTCATAAAATTAACTATCTATCCTAAACCATTTTTGAAAAATCGTAGAAAATCGAAATCTTAAGATATGTTGATGGTATTTTTGGTGAATTATAAAGAAAAGTATGCATTTTTCGAAGATCAAAACCATGCATAAGTATCTCAATTCGTTTCTGAGATATTAAGTTTTGAACTCTATTTAAATTTGTAACATTTCAAAAAATTAACTATCTATCCTAAATCATTTTTGAAAAATCATAGAAATTCGAATTTTAAGATATGTTGATGGTATTCTTGGTGAATTATAGAGGAAAGTGTGCACTTTTCGAAGATCAAAACCATGCATGAGTATCTCAATTCGTTTCTGAGATATTAAGTCTTGAACTCAATTTAAATTTGTAATATTTCATAAAATTAACTATCTTTCCTAAACCATTTTTGAAAAATCGTAGAAAATCGAATTCTTAAGATATGTTGATGATATTTCCTGTGAATTATAAAGAAATGTATGCACTTTCGAAGAACAAAATCATGCATGAGTATCTCAATTCGTTTCTGAGATATTAAGTTTTGAACCCACTTTAAATTTGTAACATCTCATAAAATTAACTATCTATCCTAAACCATTTTTGAAAAATCGTAGAAAATCGAAATCTTAAGATATCTTGATGGTATTTTTGGTGAATTATAAAGAAAAGTATGCATTTTTCGCAGATCAAAACCATGCATGAGTATCTCAATTCGTTTCCGAGATATTAAGTTTTGAACTCAATTTAAATTTGTAATATTTCATAAAATTAACTATCTTTCCTAAACCATTTTTGAAAAATCGTAGAAAATCGAATTCTTAAGATATGTTGATGATATTTCCTGTGAATTATAAAGAAAAGTATGCATTTTTCGAAGATCAAAACCATGCATGAGTATCTCAATTCGTTTCTGAGATATTAAGTTTTGAACTCAATTTAAATTTGTAACATTTCATAAAATTAACCATCTATCCTAAACCATCTTTGAAAAATCGTAGAAAATCGAATTCTTAAGATATGTTGACGGTATTTTTGGTGAATTATAAAGAGAAGTGTGCACTTTTTGAAGAACAAAACTATGCATGAGTATCTCAATTCGTTTCTGAGATATTAAGTTTTGAACTCAACTTAAATTTGCAACAGTCATGAAATTAACTATCTCTCCTAAACAATTTTTGAAAAATCGTAGAAAATCAAATTCTTAAGATATGTTGATGCTATTTTCTGTAAATGATAAAGAAAAATGTGCACTTTTCGAAGAACAAAACAATGCATGAGTATCTCAATTCGTTTCTGAGATATTAAGTTTTGAACTCAACTTAAACTTGCAACAGTCATGAAATTAACTATCTCTCCTAAACAATTTTTGAAAAATCATAGAAAATCGAATTCTTTAGATATGTTGATGATATTTCCTGTTATCTATAAAGAAAAGTATGCACTTTTCTGAGATCAATCCCATGCAAGAGTATCTCAATCCGATTCTGAGATATTAAGTTTTGAACTCAATTTAAATTTGTAACATTTCATAAAATTAACTATCTCTCCTAAACCATTTTTGAAAAATCGTAGAAAATCGAAGTCTTAAGATATGTTGATAATATTTCCTGTGAATTATAAAGAAATGTATGCACTTTTCGAAGAACAAAACTGTGCATGAGTATCTCAATTGTTTTCTGAGATATTAAGTTTTAAATTCAACTAAAATTTGTAACATTTCATAAAATTAACTATCTCTCCTAAACAAAAAAAACTACAAAAAAAACTAAAAAAAATCGAATTCTTGAATATATATTGTTGATGTTTTCTGCGAATGATAAAGATAAGTATGCACTCTTCGAAGAACAAAACCATGCGTGAGGATATCAATTCGTTTCTGAGATATTAAGTTTTGAACTCAACACAAATATGTAGCATTTCATAAAATTAACAATATCTCTTTAAACATTTTTAAACAATCGCAGAAAATCGAATTTTTTAAATATTGTGATGAAATTTCTTATGCTTTATAAAACAAGATTGCACTTTTCCGAAAACAAAACCATACTTGAGTATCTCAATTGGTTTTTGAGATATTAAGTTTTAAACTCAACCTAAGTTTGAATCATTTTATAAAATTAATGATTTCTTTAACCATTTTGAAAGGAAATCGACTTTTTTCTTCTTAATTCTTGTTAAATTAAAATCGTGTAAAAAAATCGTGTAAAAAAGAATTAGCTGTACTTTCTATAGAGTTTTTGAAGATGTTTTCGAGGCGAAACTACAGACAAACAACTAAAACAAAATAAAGTGAAGTACAATAATAGTTATTTATTATACATAAAGGAGTACTAGGTGTTAGCTCGAGGTTGTTTGAAATATTTTTTGAATATTAAGCATAATAAGAATTGAAAATGTAACCAGAATGTGGTGTGTTATAAATCAGCATCAGCCTCAATACAATTTTTGTTACAATTTTTTCAATAATTGTGTAACTCTGTACGCTGAATAAGTGAAAAGTATGTAATTAATTTGAAGCTAAGAGAAATTTTAACTGTTATTGATACTAAAACAACTGCCACTTATTATTGTCGCTTTTATAACTGCAGTTTACTTGATATTAATTATGGTGTTCCCTGGTTGCAGTTCGAAATTTTATTGTCAATAAATCTAAGTAATTGTCATTTAAACCATGTATAAGTTAAGCAAAGTATATACCATTTAAAAAATTGACTTAATAATTGAAAGATATAGATGGTGCTTCTAAAATGAAAAGTCATCCAGTTTTATCTTCAACATGTTTCTGTAAAATTAATAGATACACCCTATCTTTTACCATTTTATAGCCACAAAGTAAATATCGAAAAAAGGTTCCTCCTTTCTGTTTTTTAGTCAATAATACGTGATTATAGCAAAATTGTAATCCATAGAACATCATAACATGTACAAAAAATGTTTGTATTAAACCGATAAAGCATAATTTGCCATTTTCTAGACATAAAGTGAATATTGCTAAAATGTTCATTTTTTTAGTTTGTAATCAATAAAGCCAGAGATAGAACCAAGAAAGCATAATCAATAATCTGCAACAATCTACTTTCTGCTAGCTTTTAGATAAATAGTGAATCTCGGTAAAATGTTCCACATTTTTGGTTTTTAATCGATAATCCATAATTACAGCTAAACTTTAATCCATAAAACACCATAAAATGTACAAAAATTGTTCGTATTGAAACAAGATAATCTATAATCGGTTATTTTCTAGCTTTTGTATATGAGATGTAAGGTGGTCTCAGTTTAAATGCCTCACCCGATAAACGAAATTTTCTTATTAACTTGTGATCGATGTTAAATTTGTTGATTTAACCTTCCCTTACATGTTTCGGCAAGTTGCCATCATCAGAGGGTCTTTAAAATCAAATTCTTTAGATCAAAAAAATTTTATTTAAATAAATCTAAATTATGTTCTATAGAAAGATATAGTTTGTAATTTTTACAACAAGTCAACATAAATACAGACAACAAAAAATAATACCTTTACGATAATGTTTAGATTACTCCACTTTATATGACGAAGTAAGTTCCCTTTTAATTTTATTAGAATATAGACATAACCTCTGTTATTGTCCATTTTAAAATGTGTTTACTGATTTAATTTCTTTCTATATAACGTAATTTAGGTTTATTTATATAAAATTTTTTTGATCTAAAGAATTTGGTTTTAGAAACCCTCTGATGATGGTAACTAGCCGAAACATGTAAGGGCAGGATAACAAGTTAACGGAACGCTCACAAGTTAAAAAGAAAACATCATTTCCACCTGATTTTCTAAATAACCTTAATTTTTGAAAATAATGAATATCTTTATTAGTTTTAATTGATAAAATAGTAACTTCGAAGTGACTTCGAACCAGTTTCTCAAGAAGGTTACCACATGGCATCCAAAACGTTAAACATTCTTTCAAAAAACGCACTACAAAACCCGAAAGTTTCTAGTTCTAGATCTAATATTAGTCCTAGTAATAGTTTTAGTGATAGTTCTAGTGTTAGTGCTAGTGTTAGTTCTAATCTTAGTTCAATTAACACCTGTCGTGAAAGCCTTCGTACTTAGATTTACTCAACTTTACATCTTATACATTTATGTAACTCTAGAGAATATAACTTGTGCCCTCTAAATTATTCGATATCATTGCCCAACCAAAATTTCTTAAAGATGAAATCTCACTGTCTGGAAGAAAGGCTTTTTTTGTATTAGAAGTAATCCCTCGTCTTGTCTCTTTTTTTTGTAGACGACAATAATTGACATTGGATTAATATCTTGGGTGGTCGTCCTAGTGATCTTCCTATTTTATTCTCAACCATGCATTCTTCACCTTCGCCCATTCTTTCCAAATGCACCTTCCAATTTCTTTTTGTCATCGCAGACATATTATATTTTCTTGTAGAAGCTAACCCAATTCCAGTATTAAGTAACAGTTATTGTGCTTCTAATACCGTCTTCAAAACATCATGGCTCAATCATATTCTTAATAAATAGTGCACCACACGGGCAGTGTTTGTGGATGGAATCTAGTATCTCATGGAAAACACGAGAATTTTTGATTATCAAAGTTCTAGTATATGGGTAATTGTTGTATTTACATCCGATTTGGTAATCATCTCGTATCATCTCGAATCAACCCAAGTTTCAAGAATACTCAAAGTTTTTTGAAATTGCCGTTTGGATTGGTAATCTTTGATATCTTTTCGACAACTTATTCCATAACCCTCCGTCTGTCGGGTGTGGTCTATGAGTCCACGACAAAATGATCATTTGAAATATTTTTTAAATTATTTTGCTCAAAACTTCTACGGTCACAGTACCTTTCAAGTATCTGAATATCAACTGTTTTCGCTATAAAAAACTGTTTTTCAAAATTCCTACGAGGCAAGAATTTCCGTGAGGCATATATCATTCTTAATGCAGTATAAGATCTCTGCGTACATTTATTTACGTGTTCCGAAAAGGTCAATCTCTCATCCAGCATCAAACCGAGATTACGAACACAATGTTTTAACGGAATGAGCTGATTATCAATAAACACCCTCAATTTATCTCTAAATGACAAGTCATTCCGTATCCTTTTAGGACCAAACAAAATTAGATCGGTTTTAGTGGGATTTAAACACAAAGAATGCTTAAGAGATGTACCACTTAATCGCTCAAGGTCATCATTTAACTTGCCGCACGCAGCATCCATCTCGTGAGGAAAAAAGGAAAGGTGACATTAGGAGTGCGACAAGGAGCTCATAAAAGAGGACACATAAACAGAATATAAAAGTGGTCCCAGAAATGAGCACACCAGAAGCAACGTCCAAAAAGGAAGACCTAATCCCATCAATTTCAACACATTGCACCCTATCCAGAGGATAGCTGCGCATCAGAGTCGCAGCCGAAAGACTCAATCCAATGTGCTGCAAAATCGCAAACATCATGGAGTGGTTCAGCGTATCAAACGCTTTGCTGTAATCAAGGAGACAGAGCAAAGTCATCTTCCCATCATCAGACGCTCTCAGAACATCGTCGACAACCGCGAGCAATGCAGTTGCACACCCATGATATTCTCTAAAACCTCACTGCACACTGGGCAGAATGTTATGGGCACTCACGTATTCCTTCAGCTGCGTTTCAAGAACTCTCTTAGCCACCTATCCCAAAACTGGCAAGATACTTATTGATCTTAACTGACTAAACTCGGTAACATTGGACTTTTTCGGTAAGAGTCTAACCAAGGACCGCTTCCAGCACACAGGAAAAACACTTTCTACAAGGCACACGTTTATTATATGAGTAAGGTAGGGCACTATATGAGGGGAGCACAACTGAATGAAAGAAATGTTTAAACCATCCGCGCCTGCACAGTTCTTACGAAGAGATCGTATTATATCAAACACGTTAATACGTAAATACTGAATGATGAAGCTACCGGTGATCAGAAAAAGCCCGAAATAATTACTTTCTATAATAGCACAAAAAGTGGAGTAGATATTGATCGAATGATCACATCATACAATGTTGCAAGAAACACAAAGCGTTGGCCAATGGTAATTTTCTATAACCTCCTCAATGTAGCAGCAATTAACGCTTTTGTTATCTACAAAGGCAACATACCAGATGGTGAATTTGCTAAAACTCGCAGACTGTTTCAAAAAAATCTTGGTATGGAGTTAGTGAAAAATAACATGCAAAGAAAAGTCGTTGATAAGCACTTGACCAAAAGTGTGAGTCCTTCTTCCTCAATACCTGAAAGCCTCAAGCTTTCAGGTATTGAAGAGGAGATTATTCCAGAGCCACAACCAGGGAAAAGAGGAAACTATAAATATTGCAAAAGACGAAAAACTCGTTATTTTTGCAAAATTTGTAAATGTTGGTTGTGCATGGAGCACATAACAGCGTGCTGCAACGATTGTTTGGGAAATATGGAGACCACAGTTTGAAGCCCTCCAGTTTGTGCATAGAATATTATTTTTTAGTTAAGACATTTTTTTATAACACTTTATACATTTTTAAATAAATATTATTATAGATCGATTTTCTTTTCCTTTATTTAGGCGTTGTTTCCAAATTTAGAAAAATATGTGATTAAATTGTAAGCATTTTCTTTAATTTTTTTTTATTTTTTATTTTGAAATGAGATCCATTGTTTAACCAGTTATAGGATTAGATTAGTTTAATTAAGTTTATACTACTCTGGTTTTGTTTTTAGTTTTTATTATTGTTGCCTGACTAGTTTCGGCATAGGAGCCATCATCGGAGGCCTACAAACAATTAACATGGTTGTGAAATCAGTAAAACACACATAAAAAATAAGCATAATAAAAGTTAGTGAATATCAAATATAGTTAGATCTTAAAAGAAACAATACTCACAGCGTCAGTATTAAATTAATGAAAGGCGAAATAACATTACAAAATTTGTCGACAGTAAAAATGATGTTAGGTATTGATGTGTTGATTTTACAATAACAGAATGAATGTAATTTTACTCTGATGGAATACACTTATTATCATCAGCAATGTGGCTGTTGAGCATTAAGGTTATGTCTTGTGCGCATGTTCATATCATGTGGTTAAAGAACGGGGTAGGGAAAATTTTAAATTTAAAATATTAGTATAGGATAAAGAGGAATAGGGAAAGGAGAAAACGGAAAAATATGTCGTGAAAGAAATATAGAAAGGAATTTGATTGTCAAGGAACTCAATCAGTGCAGCTCTAAGTATACAATCTTTAGTTAGAGCTCTCTTCTGTTAAGGAAAAGGGTGAGAGAAATGGATGCAAGTGGGTTATTTCATAGTTATGTTAAGTAGGTTCTGTTGGGAAAGGTTGTTTTAGAGTCCTGTATAGTGGTGGTGTAAGTAAGTCTATTTGATCATTAAGGCATTCGATGTGCTTGTTTTGATATTTGAATTTTTCTATTTCATAAGCTTCGGTGATGGACATTCTTATGCTTTTATCCATTTTATGTAGAATTTTTATGCCTGTTTCTTGGTCAAATTTGTGTGATGTATTTAGGAGGTGTCTGCCGAAATTAGACCGGTCGTTGTTGATATGTTCTTTAACCCTTTGTTTGATAGATCTTCCCGTTTCTCCTATATATACCGCACCGCAGGTGTCGCAATTTAGTTTGTAAATGCCGCTATTAGTAAGGTGGTTTGTACATTCATCTTTGTGTTTTAGAAGATTTAGAATGGAGGTGTTGGTTTTGAAACTGATATCTATATTGTATCTTCTAAAGATCTTTTGAATTGGAGCTGCTAGTTTCCCTGGGAATGAGATTGATCTATACGTTGGTTCTGATTTTATTATGTTATTATTGAGTGTTGTCATTTGTTTATTGATGTTTCTTGTTTGCAGCTTTCTTATCAGTTTCGTAATGAAGTTTTTTGGGAAACCGTTATTGTAAGCTATTGTTTTGATTGTTGTTATTTCTTTGTTTTTATTAACTTCGTTCATAGGAGTTTTTAATAATCTATTAATGTATGCGTGAAATGCTGCGGTTTTATGCGAGTGATGATGATATGAATCATGAGGGATTATAACGTCAGTTTGTGTTTTCTTCCTGTAGATGTCAAATTCTATATTATCATTCCTGTTAATTAATTTTAGGTCCAAAAAAGGTAGAGTATTATCTTGTTCATGTTCCATTGTGAAGTGTATATTCGGATGAAGATCATTAAGTAGAATATGTAGATCTTCAGGATTGCTTTGTGTGTTAGTGTTCCAAATGATCAGGATGTCATCTACGTATCTCTTCCAGAAGATGATGTTTTTGGTTATTTCATTTCTTTTTTGGAGTAATTCATTTTCAAGTTTATCTAGGAAAAAATCTGCTAGTATTCCGCTTAAAGGAGAACCCATAGGTAGACCTTCTGTATATTTATATAATTTGTTGTCGAAACGACAGATATTTTGGGCTAGGCAGGTTTTTAAAAGATTGTGTAAATGATTGGCGTCTTCTAGATGGAGTTTGTCTTGATTTTCTTTAAATTAAATTAACATAAAACGTGAGTTTGAAATTGGCCCTGTATTAGGCTATTATATAGTACAAGCATCATATAAAACATATTTATGAGAAATTAGCACTGGAGGACACGTTAGCGTCCTTTAGAGTTTTTTCTATTTTGGACTCCACAGACCACACCCAATCGAAAGTGTTAAGAAAGCGCGCCCGACAGACGGAGGGATAATCGCCATAATTTTAAAATTATTAATTTTGAAAATGTCTTTGATCCCTGATGTTTACCTCCTGAGATTTTGTAATCTTCCACATGTTACTCCTAATTTAGTGTAGTTTTAATCAAGATCGATAATCGAAAATATTTCCGACAAACGCGAAGAATTGTCATAACGATATTGTCGGTATAAAACAGGAACCAATATCGCTTTGTCGGTTCTCATCGTCGATAAATTACTTATCCTCGATTTGGAATTTTATTATCCGAGCGATCATAAAGATTCTCTTGGTTCGGCGAGCCCATTAGTTGACCATAGACGGCCGCCGCAGACACATATAGTTACAATTAGATCAGTTCGTTGCCGCCGGTTCGGCGTCTTGAAATGACTGAACCGGAAATCGGTTGGTGTCACCACGTTGTTATTAAGTTTGTCGCTGGTAATCCTAATTTTTTCATAGCGTTTTAGCGGTTTCGAATAAAACGACGAACGGCATGGTTAACCCAAAGTTATCCTTTTCCCCGACGCTGAATGATCACCAACAACGGTAAAACACACCGCAGGATGGGACTGAAACCCAACCTGATTAAAATAAAAGGCGAGATCCTTTTACCGCAAAATTACTTTGAATTTGTAACAAAAATAAATCACAACGCACCAAGTAATTAGTTTAAACGATATTTATGTAAATATGTACATCTTTATAAGAATAAGTATGGTAGGTATTCGCAATATAGCGATGTCAGCGCAAGCTCGAAAGTAAATATTTGCTGGAGTCCGTTCACAAAATTAAGTGGAATTGAAATGGACCCCAAAGGTAAACCGATGAGAGGTTCCAGCGTAGGGGCGATACGTCGAAATCGAATGCGAGCATCGGATGGTTGAGAGCGGAAAGCCAAATCACGGGAGATGTAGGAATTAACTGGAAGAGTTAATCCCGTACTCGTGTTCTCGATTCCTAATCGATTGTTTTGATTGGCGTGCTATTACACCGATTTATCTCGGTATTATATCCTAAGATGCCGATTTTCTTTTGACTCGAAAGCTTCGGCTAATTAGTTTTGTTAAATAACGTAATAAGTAATTGTGTTTAATTTAAAAAGTTTCTTATGGTTTGAAACGATAGGAATGGGGGAGTTGGTTGTAAAAGCCTCACAGGTAGCCCGTTAAATTTCCCGTACATTTCTAAAACGCGGGCGGCAATTAATTCACTTCGCAAAGTTAATTTATTTGCCCTGTGCTCGGCCGCTCCCGGTACCTAATCACCTTAATTAAAATGTTCGCTGCAAAGTAACCGTGCCATACATTAAGAGCGGTCGAGGCAGCTTTGCCTCCGGAGCTTTCGGAGCTTCCGGAGGTAACTGCTCCGGGAAGCTTACTAGCAGTACCTGTGGCTTCCAGGTTAGCGCTGCAATAACTACCGGCGGATTGATAGTGCTGCCAGATTGAAGTAATTGCGGCCAACTTCCTCTATTACCGTCCTATTGCGCTATCCATTCCCCGCCCATTTTCCGAAGCTCGGACCTCGACCGTTCCGGAACCATCTTCCGGGCAACAACTAATTCTCTTCAACGTGCCGTGGCCCTTGGACCCAAAACCGACGCCTTGACAAACTTACCCAATTAGGAACGTTGCGCTACCGATCCCCCGGCTATTTGTTTACGGAAAGAAATACCCATTTCCCTAGACCACTATCTACAAATTGCGCTTATCCAAACGTGAAATTACCAAACACCCTAACAAGAGCCATCTCAAATTTTCATGTCTATAAAACTAAAATTAACAATAAATAGTATAGTATAACAGTATAATGCTTTATCGCTCACTATAAAGAACTGCAGAACATCGAAGAAGTTTCGATGATAGGATAGTACAGTAAACAAGTATGATTTTGTTAATTGAAGACATAAGTGGATAAAGGTGTCATGTCTCATTTTTTCAAAAAATGACTTTATGCATTTGTGGGCACCCCCTGATATTGATCTAACCTTTAATAAACAGGGATTCCTTATTTCCGATATTTTTTGGTAGTTTTCAGATGATAAAGGTGTCATGTCGCACATGCTACATATATTATCTAGTGGAGAAAGGTGTTATGTTACGTTTTTGTTACATGACACCTTTATCAGCTCAAAATTTGAAGGGTTCAGGTTAGCTGTGAAGTATCATGTCATATTTTGAGGTTATGTTCCTCTTGCGTAACATTATTTTTAGACAGTGTTTATAGAGTGTTTCATTTAAAAAGCGATTTTTATTAGCAAATATAAGTAAACCATTATGGGATCTAGGGGTAAACGGATGCTGGAGTTAGTACAAGCGATAAATAATCAAAACTCGGATGTCAACTTGCAGCAGAATATTAAGAAAAAATTATTAAATACAGAATTGAAACTAAAAGAAATCGAAGGAGAAAAGGAAGATATAGACTCTTCTAACAGACAAGAAACAAGTAATGCTATTCATGATATTGCTGAAGGCCCAGAAGTTAAAAAATTGAAGATATTTGAATTGCAGCCTAAGGTTTCCAAAAAAAGAACCCGTAATCCAGAAAAATGGAAACGGAAAAAAGCTGCTCTATTAAGGCAAAAGGGTCAAGAATATGTATCACAAACTGGAAGAGTTATGGAAAAAAAGACAATAAAGGAAGGAGTACTCTGCAAACAGAAATGTCGCATGAATTGTTCTGATAAATTCAACATTGAAGACAGAAAAGCAATTTTGAAGAAATTTTACAGCTTAGATGTAAATAGTAAGAGTATCCTGATTTTCAAGAGCGTCGAAATTAAGCCAGTTCTTCGTCACCGATTAGGCAGAAAGACATCAAAAAATTACTCATTTAAATATGCAATTACTTATGATAAGCAGCTGATACCAGTGTGTAAAGATGCTTTATGCTCTCTATATAAAATAGGAAGAAAAAAAATTGAAATAACACAAAAACAGTTAAAACTTGGCCAGTCTGCTCCTTCTCCAGATAAGCGAGGGCATCATATAAATCGCCCTCATAAGATAGGTGAGGATGTTATCAACTACATCATTAATCATGTTAATATGTTTCCTGCTGAACAATCACATTACTCCCGTAACAAAAATCATAACAAAAAATATCTGTCCTCTTTACTTAATGTGAATCAACTTTACCAGCTTTATATACAGCATTGCAAGGAGAACAAACTGGATGATAAATACATGGTCAAAATTTCATTCTATAGACATATTTTTGAAACAAAGTTTAATTTGTCTTTTGGTCACCCAAAAAGTGACACTTGCAGCATATGTGATGCTGGAGAAAATTCAGTTGAACACAAAAACAACTGGGAATATGCCTTTTATTCCCAAAAAGTAGACAGGCAAATACCAACAAGTGATAGAACAAAATGTTACATAACCATGGATTTACAACAAACTATGCCATTACCCAAATTATCAACATCAAAGGCTTTCTACTTGAGACAAATGTGGCTTTACAACTTTGGTATTCACTGCATCACTCATTCAGACCACAAGTCATATTTTTTTAATTGGACAGAAGACATTGCCAATAGAGGCAGTAACGAAATTGGAAGTTGTTTATTAAGGTTCTGCAAATTACTCAAAAAAGAACACCCTGATATCGATCACTTGATAATTTGGTCTGATTCATGTGCAGGGCAAAATAAGAATTTCTCCATCCTTTGTCTTTACCAGTATTTTATTCTAAACAAGATTTTCAGAGTCATAGATCATAAATTTCCTGAGGTTGGCCACAGCTACCTCGACTCAGATCGAGATTTTGGTCGTATTGAGAAGGAACTCAGAAAGCATCAAAATATTTTTATTCCGGACCAATATCGGGAGATTATCAGATCTGCAAGTACTAGACATAGTTTATGTTTAAATATGGAAATTCTTTTTTATAATTTAGAAGAACTTCCAATGAAACTTCATTTATATAAAAAAACTAAGAACACTATTAACAGGAAGATTAATCTACGAGACAGTGTCAAATGGATTAGAGTAGACAGTTTTGGAGTTTATTTATATAAAACAAATTTAGACTCTCATTCACCGTTTCTGCAGGTTGATTTACATAAGAAAGGTGCAAGGAAAATTCAAACTGGGGAAGTTACTCTAAGCGTATTACCTAAATGTGGGGGTTTAACTACCGAAAAAATTGCCAACTTGAAAGAACAAATAAAGTTCGTTGAAGAGGATTACAGATGGTACTATAAAGATGTGTTGGAACAAACTAGTCTAAATCCCAAGCAGAAAAGGAGAACATCATATTAGTTGCTTATCTATACCTATTTACTTTAAATTTTTTATTTGTTTCATATTTTAAGTTCATAAGCAGTTTATAAATTTCTATAAATAAAATAGTTTAACCCTCGCAGTACTGACGTTTCGCCAACCGTTGCGGACGATGCCTGGGTCAACCGAGACCCGAACAGTTTTTGTTTACGTAGAATATAAAAAATGAAGCTTTTGCCATTATGATTTTGACTTATTTTATTTTAAAGGTGAACTATTATTAGGGATATAAAATAATACATAAAAATAAAATTAAAAAAAAATTACATAAAAAATATTTATTCTAAATCATTACAATTTGTACACAAAATATTTTTTGTACATGTTGAATGTATATTACATACATATTTATGACAAACATCACATTTTGATTTATATTTATTGTCATTTCCAATACACAAGCTACATCTTGAGCGTTTTTCTAATGTTGTACTCATTTGTTTATTTATTTTTCGGCCTGTACTTTCGATGGCGTCCACAATGTGTCTCGAAAATACTACTGCATTGGTTTCAAATGCTCTAGCTCTAGAATCTATGTTTGCAGCAACTAACTGTTCAGACAAATTTTCTATAAATTGTTTTCTTCTTGATTTTATGTTACCAGTTGCCCAATCCGGATTTTTGAGTTGCCATAGTACAAATGCATTATAGGCTGCAATATCTATATAATGTAAAAAAAGCGACAGAAGCCAACGTCGTGTACATCTCCGGCAAGTGTATTCTCTTAGAATTTTATCTAAAACATCCACTCCACTTTTTGTTGAATTGTAATAATTGATAATATTAGGTTTGTAATTATTATTTTCGTCAGAAATAGCATGTTCTCGATGAACGCTCGAAAGTAAAACTACGCATTTTCTTGGTTTTGGGATATACGACACAAGTGTTAGATTTTCAGAAAATATAAAATCGGAAGAGAATTGAGCTCTTCCGGATATTGTTATCAAAGATTTTGGTAAATCCTTTCTATTTTTCCGCATTGTTCCCACTATAAATATGTTATCTTTGAGTAAATCCTCTGCAAGTGAGATATCCGTAAAAAAATTGTCGATTGTGATAGTTCGATTAGATCCCTTCCAAAACTCTGAAAGAACTCTAACTACTCGTTGTCCTTGTCCTTTCTCCGGTGTGTTTCCGCATTTTCCTAAATACACTTCAAAATTACAACAATAATATGTAGTAGCGTCACATAGGGCCCATAATTTCAGCCCATATTTCCCCGGCTTGCTTGGCATATACACCTTGAATGGACATCTTCCTCGAAATGTTACTAATTGTTCATCAATAGTGCCTACATTAGACGCTCGGTAATTATCTCTGCAATTTCTTGTTAAAATATTTGTAATGGTTCTCAAAGCTGCCAACTTATCGGTCATTTTTCTTTCTTCTCGTGTCTGAAAGTCGTCAAAACGCAAAAATCGTAAAATATTTGTAAATCTATCACGAGACATAGATGCTCGATAAATTTGTCGACTATAAGCAATCTTTTTCTTCCATAGATCTTTTTTACTTTCACGTGATTCCCGAAAACGGCCAGTAATTAGTAAAATCCCAAAAAATGCCTTCAATTCAACACGGTCTACCGGCTTCCATATATTATTTGAAAACATTTCATAATATTTAACCGCTTTTTCATTTGTATAAGTAATTATAATGTCCATGATTTCATCATTTATAAATAAATCAAAACATTGTTCCATGGTTTCTACACCCTCAGAATTTGCTGTGAGTGTAGCATCATATTTACCAAATTCTGCATCTCTGTTTGTGGGGGAAATATATCTCCATGTTCGTCCACAAACATTTTGGTCTTTACAGTGTGACAAATTATTACTATTTTCACCACTAAACTCATCACTTTCATAATCCTCTTCTTCTGGTACTGCATCACTAAAAGTCAATGACGCACATTCATCATCACAAGACACTTCATTGTTATAATCATCATTATTATTTACAAAATTAGCAAACATTTTATTTTTCGATGTAGATCGTTGCTCTAAAATACACCGTCTGTGAACTAAATCAAGAATTTAATGGCAATTGTATTGTCGCTATAGCCTCTTACACAGACAGACGCCTGGCGCTGTAAAGAAACGGTCGAGACATATTTTTTCGTCGTTTTTTTCGTCGGGACGTCCGTTTGACGCCGATCTAACTTAACGCACTCCTTGAGTAACGACAAATCTATTTATTACAATTTCTCGCAAAAATTTATTTGGGTCCAAATAGACCCAGGCACCGGAATACGAGGTGAAAAAAAAAATATATATATTAACACTCTACTGTATCATTATTATTATTATTAATGATTCAATATACTATAGTAAACCACACAAAACTCTGTTTATCAGAATTACTAATATAATCCTAACCATAAATTATAAAATAGATAAGGTTCGACTTAAAAACGATGTTTATTAACAGAATATATCGGTGCTACACGTGTTTCGCCCAGTTTTTAGGGCATCGACAGGCACGACTAAAAACTAGATGTATATAAAGATCTTTAAGATAACTATTACAGAAAATTATTAATATAATTAATTTAATGAATATCATTTACCGTCAAGAAGGCTATAGATGTACAAAACAAGATATTTTATATTTAACTAGGTGTAACATTTCTTCTTGTCAAATTTTTTATGTTTCGAAATGAACAATTTATTTGAGTCGAAATTTAATATAAAATTATGATCAAGTTATAAAAGGTGTGGTCAAAATGTAAAAAACTATTTAAGTACTGAGGAAAAATTTAAACAGTTAACGGACATATATAAATAAAATAATAATAATAACTTTGAGTTTCGTCGCACTTTGTTGGCTTTATTGAGAGGACTGATGAATTTCGTTGTCGTGTTTTCTTTCAAGGTCAACAGGGCGATAAAATAGGTAAATTTAAATTTTTGAAGTTACAACGCAACAAGTAAAATAATTTGGAAAAGTTTATTTATATCATTTTCATAAAAAATCTGAAGTTGTTACTATCTAAAATGTCATTCATTAATGAATCGGGGTTTTCTTTTTTGATTTTTTGAATAAAGAACTCTTCATATAGGTCGAGTTTTTCGATTTTCTAAGATATTTTAAAAGTGAAAGGTTATTAATGTTTATGGAATGTTTATGTGTTGTTATGTGTTTGAAAACATTGGAAGTGTGTTTTGTATTGTGTTCTTTGAATCTTTTTAACAGATTCCTTCCAGTTTGCCCTACATATCTCATATCACAGTCATTACATTTTATCAGATAAACCCCACTTTTCTGATGGTCTTCAAATTTATGTCCGTTGTTACATAGTATTTGGCCCAATTTACCTCTAGACATGAATGCTGGAACAAGGTTATATTTATTGAAGTTGTTCTTTAGTTTTTCCAGATTATGATTAAAAGAAAGTGAAATGTATTGTTTTCTAGAGTTGTAACATTGATAAACGAGTTTTTTAATATTATTTCTGTGTATTTTATTGATGATAGATTGCATATTATTGAGGTTGTAACCATTGTTGATTCCAATTGCAACAATGTTGTTAAGTTCTTTATAGAAGTTGTTCAGATCTAGAGGAGTGTTGTATAGTCGATTAAAGAGAAAAATAGAAAGAGGCGTTCTTATGAGTTGAGGAGTTATAAGAATTATTGGGTATGATGGTGTCGGTAGTGGTTATTGGAACTAAATAATGCAGAGCTATCTGCAATACTTCTACAACTACAAAAAAACATGATTAAGAGACAACAGACGATTAACCATATAAACTTCCGAAACCTGGTGCGCATGCGAAAGAACTGGTTATTTTATGACGTATTTGAAATTCAAAATAGTAAAATGAAATGCTAAAAAGTGGGAATATTAAGTTATTAAGTTGTTAAAAGAAGTGAGAGGTGAGCCACGGGGACTCCAAAAAGTGCGAATAAAATCTGCGGCTTTAGTATATTATTCCTCTGCATTTTGGGGGAAGGGATTATTTAGGAATTTGTATAGAGGAGTTTTATTAATGTGAATCTGATCATTAAGGCACTGTAGTTGATCATTGTTATGTTTAAATTTTTCTATTTCGTACGTTTCTAATAAATTTAATTTATAACCCTTGTTTTGTTTGTGTAAAAGTGTAACATTTTTATTTACGTCAAATTCATGATTGTATATGATCATGTGTCTTCCAAAGTTGGAATTATCATTACGTTTATGTTTATTAATTCTAGTTTTTAGTGATCTACCGGTTTCACCTATATAGGATGCACCACAAGTACCGCATTCCAGCTTGTAAACACCATTTTGGTCTAATAATTTTATTTGATCTTTAGCATTGAAAAGTTTTTTATGTAAAGTATTAACGTTTTTGAAGGACATATTAATATCAAACTTACGGAAAATAGATTGTATTTTATGTGTTATTGTGCAAGGGTAATTTATTGATCTGTATATCAGGTTTTGTTTGTTATAAGAATTTTGTAAACTTGTAGAATTTCGTATGTTTTGTTTGTTCATAAATTTTTCTTTTAAATTGTTTATATATGTTGTTGAGAAGCCATTATTAAAACCGATTGTCTCTATTATATTGATTTCATTAATTCTTTATTGAGTTGATAAAGGAGTATTATAACATCTGTATATGTGAGCTCTAAAAGCTGCCGCTTTATGATTACTATGGTGGAATGAACTGAAAGGGATATTTGAAATTCTATTTTGTTATGGTTATTAATTAAAGTAAAGTCTAGAAAGTTAAGTTTACGATCATTTTCTGATTCTAATGTAAATTTAATATTGTCATGTAAATTGTTAATGTAATTATGAAAATTATTAATATCATTATGTCCCTCATTGTCCCAGACTACCAAGATATCATCGACATATCTACGCCATAAAATAATGTTGTCATTAACAGGGTTAATTTGTTGTAATATTTTATTTTCCAGGTTATTAAGAAATATGTCGGAGAGGAGGCTACTCAAGGGGGATCCCATCGGGAAACCGTCGTTATAATTATAAAATTTGTCGTTAAATTATATTCCGTATCTATCAAGTCTATTTTATTATTCAATAAAGTTTTAGTTATGTTCAAAGTTTCTGGAATAGGTATGTTTGTATATAAATTAGTTATATCAAAAGATAATAAAGTGAAATTATTTGGTAAATTTAAATTTTGTAGAGTGTGAATAAGGTCTGTTTTGTTGTTTATGGTGTAATCTGCTTTAAATTGTATATTATTCTTAAAAAATTGTATGATGAATTTAGAAATTTGATATGTACTTGAATCGATACTAGAAATGATTGGTCTAATTGGGAAGTTAACCTTATGTAATTTAATTAAAGAATATAAAAGTGGTGTTTTTGGGTTCATAGGTAAAATTTTAAATATTGGTATATTCTATTCTTTGAAGAATTCTTCAAAGTTTTTAATTATTTTTTTAACTTTAGTATGAAATGTGTTAGAAGGATTTTTCTTAATTTCAGTAAAATTATTAACATTGAAGAATTCCAAGGTTTTTGAAATGTACATTCGTTTTTCTAAAATTACTAAGCCTGCATTTTTATCAGCTTTTGTGACAATCAAAGAATTATCTTTTATTTTATTTTGAATCTTATGTAAGGTTTTATGTTCTTCCCTGTTAGTAGAAATTATTATCGCCATCACATTTCGTATTTATCACGTGTTTGTCAACTCTGTAAGAACTGAGATCCATGTTTATTTAGTTTTATTTAGTTTTTTCAACGAAAGAGGAAAAGTTTTTGTAATTTGTGTGAGTGAGAAGAAACTGATTTACATGAACTATGTTAATTTCTTATTATTGACTGTAAGTAATTTTAATTATTTTTATTTCAACTTAATCACTTTATAAATGCTTTTTTTTCAACTATTTTTAATGTTTGGTATTGTTGAACTTATAGTATCTCTGAAGATGGCAACTAGCCGAAACTAGTAAGATATTTTATAATAAAGACCTGTTAAAAGTACAACACAAGTTTTTATATATACTTCAAACTAAAATAACAGCTAAATTGCATGTAATTAACCCTCTTTAGCTTAGGAATTTAGAAGTAGAATTAACTAGCTTGAAATAGAATAACACAATAAGTAGCAAGTAGATTATTAACTTAGGAATTGTAGAATTAAAATTAGTTTAAACAAAACAACTAACAGAAATGCATGTAAAATAACCCTAACTTCTTAGAGATTCTTATAATTTTCTTTTTTAATTTTTGAATTTTATTAATATTCATTTAACAGTATAATTCATAAATTGCAAACTTTGTTCATAAACATTAATCAAACTTCAAAAGTGTTAATTAATTAAACGGTGTAGTTTAAATTGTTCAGTCACTACACCTAAACATGAAATACAAATAAAAAAATATATATATATATTAACACTCTACTGTATCATTATTATTATTATTAATGATTCAATATACTATAGTAAACCACACAAAACTCTGTTTATCAGAATTACTAATATAATCCTAACCATAAATTATAAAATAGATAAGGTTCGACTTAAAAACGATGTTTATTAACAGAATATATCGGTGCTACACGTGTTTCGCCCAGTTTTTAGGGCATCGACAGGCACGACTAAAAACTAGATGTATATAAAGATCTTTAAGATAATTATTACAGAAAATTATTAATATAATAAATTTAATGAATATCATTTACCGTCAAGAAGGCTATAGATGTACAAAACAGGATATTTTATATTTAACTAGGTGTAACATTTCTTCTTGTCAATTTTTCTTATGTTTCGAAATGAACAATTTATTTGAGTCGAAATTTAATATAAAATTATTATCAAGTTATAAAAGGTGTGGTCAAAATGTAAAAAACTATATAAGTACTGAGGAAAAATTTAAACAGTTAACGGACGTATATAAATAAAATAATAATAATAACTTTGAGTTTCGTCGCACTTTGTTGGCTTTATTGAGAGGACTGATGAGTTTCGTTGTCGTGTTTTCTTTCAAGGTCAACAGGGCGGTAAAATAGGTAAATTTAAATTTTTGAAGTTACAACGCAACAAGTAAAATAATTTGGAAAATTTTATTTATATCATTTTCATAAAAAATCTGAAGTTACTATCTAAAATGTCATTCATTAATGAATCGGGGTTTTCTTTTTTGATTTTTTGAATAAAGAACTCTTCATATAGGTCGAGTTTTTTCGATTTTTTAAGATTTTTTAAAAGTGAAAGGTTATTAATGTTTATGGAATGTTTATGTGTTGTTATGTGTTTGAAAACATTGGAAGTGTGTTTTGTATTGTGTTCTTTGAATCTTGTTAACAGATTCCTTCCAGTTTGCCCTACATATCTCATATCACAGTCATTACATTTTATCAGATAAACCCCACTTTTCTGATGGTCTTCAGATTTATGTCCGTTGTTACATAGTATTTGGCCCAATTTACCTCTAGACATGAATGCTGGAACAAGGTTATATTTATTGAAGTTGTTCTTTAGTTTTTCCAGATTATGGTTAAAAGAAAGTGAAATGTATTGTTTTCTAGAGTAGTTCTGTGTATTTTATTGATGATAGATTGCATATTATTGAGCTTGTAACCATTGTTGATTTCAATTGCAACAATGTTGTTAAGTTCTTTATAGAAGTTGTTCAGATCTAGAGGAGTGTTGTATAGTCGATTAAAGAGAGAAAAATAGAAAGAGGCGTTCTTATGAGTTGAGGAGTTATAAGAATTATTGGGTATGATGGTGTCGGTAGTGGTTGCTTTTCGGAAGATGTCGAAATCAAAGCTGCCTTTATTAATGTTTTTTTGTTATAGTAAGGCTAAGAAAATTTATACTGTTGTTAATTTCCTTTTCCATGGTAAACTGTAAATTGTTGATCGTATTGAAGATGTTAAAACAGAGCAATCAATTTTGCGGGTTTGTATGTATGAACTATGATGATGTCATCAACGAATCTACCGTAAAAATAATCTCTCCTGTAAATTTATCGCATTTGTTGGAAAAAACTTTGTTTTCGAGATTGTTCACAAAGATATCTGCGAGGATGCATGAAATGGGAGAACCCATAGGCAGACCGCCAGTCATGTTAAAAAATTTGTTGTTAAAAATGAAAAAGTTTTGTTTGCATACAAGTTTAATTATTGAACAAAGGTTATTGATGTCTTCTTCGGTGACGCCATCATAATCAAGTCTATGTTGTATTAGGTGTTTTTTAATGATTTTTAAGGTTTTATCTACAGGGATATTCGTGTAAAGGTTTTTTATGTCAAAGGAAACTATTGAAGTATCGTTATTGATTTGTACTTCTCTAAGTTTTTGTATTAGGTCATTGGTATTTTTAATTCTATATTTTATAAATGGATCGAATGTTTTGTAAAGAAACTTTTGAAGGTCTCTTGCAATTTTCTCTGTGGTAGTGTTCTTATTGCTTATAATGGGTCTAATAGATTGGCCCTTCTTATGAAGTTTTATAAGTGATTTCAGTGTTGAAGGTAGTGGGTTCATTTCTAATAAGTTATTGGTGTTAATGTTGAATTTAAAGAACAAATCTAAAGAACAACTTCAATAAATATTATACCGGCTATATTACCGGCTTGAGTTATAATAACTTCTTTCTCTTCTTTTGATTGATTGTACCCCATTTTATGAATGTATGTTGATAATTTATTTTTACACTTTACACTTTTCGTTGACTTTTTATCTTAATATGTTTAATCTGTTTTTTCCTCGAATTGCACTGGCAGGGTCGCCATTTAATGTTTAATCTCTCTTATTGATTTACGGGGTTTGGAGTGTACTTTATTAAAATAATTTATCTTCTTTTACTTTCTTTATTTAATCTTACGCTGACTACATTTCAATTCTACGTTTAACTTACTTCTAATGATTATATCAAATCAAAACCTATTAATTGTTAAATTGGCGAATATCGCACTGCTCGCACAAGTATGCCTAGTGCATTTTTTAAGTTTATTGACTTGTTTAAGCATTGTGCAATATTCGCCAATTGCAATTACGTTTTCCATTACACTTTGGAAAAGAAAAACTCCAGGAATTTCAAGAATATTTGAATACCATTCATCCAAAGATCCAGTTCACCACGGAAATAGAAGAAAACGGACAGCTACCTTTTCTCGACGTATTAGTAAAGAAATCTCTCAACAGCCTGCAGCATACTGTATACAGAAAACCTACCCACACGAAACGATACTTAAATGCATCTTCTCATCATCATCCTTCACAGATCCAATCAGTCGCCAACTCACTAATCTCAAGATCCATTCGACTTACAGATAACGATAACAGATCAGAAGAAATGACGAAAGTCACCTTGGCTCTTGCTCAAAACGGCTACTCCAAATACATGGTGAAGAAAGCCATCGATCGACAATTCAAGCCGAAGGACCCACATCCACAAGAAGAGACCAGAAGACCCAACGTCGTACTACCCTACATCAAAGGAACAACTGATCGCATAGGAAGACTTCTACGGAAACACGACATTAGTACCACCTACAGACCCGGCAAGACTATAGGAGCTTGTCTCAGGAATCCAAAAGACCAAATAAAATTGGAAAATCTAGGAGTTTATTCCATCCCCTGCGGATCATGCGACAAGAACTACGTGGGACAGACCAACAGAAGAATAGCTGCCAGAGTAGAAGAACACAAGCTTAGCATCCGTAACAAACAGCTGACTTCTGCTCTCTTCCGCCACCATCTGGACACAGGCCATACCAACAATTTCGAGGGTTGCAAGCAGGTAGTCAACGTTCCGCATTGGTGAACCAGATTGATTCGGGAATCCATTGAAATAGCGAAGAACGGCACCCTCAACAAGAGGGATGATGCCCTACACTGGTCAGCAGCGTGGAGGACGGTCCTAGAGCACTCCAGGCCCAGGGCTGCTTTCCTGAGGCAAGGACCATCCAATTCGGAACGGCAGGACGCCGAGCTGCCTATCATTCCTGAGGCGTCCAGTGGGAGCAGCCCAGGTCCAGCAATCACCGGACAGCGGGTCAGTGGCCTCTTCTCGCCCATGGTTGACATCACCAAAGCCATATCCGGTGGAAAATCCCCAGGACCGTTAATCGCCGTACGACAGGTCAATGACCTCCTCCCACCACCCATGACTCACGTCACGTCGGACATAAACAAATTCCTATTTAACGATAAATTTTACAAATACAACGAAGAGCTTTCAATAACGTTACACTTTGGTGAAGATATATTGATGTGATTCTTCTTGTTTTACTGAGGTTATAATTATTTATTTTAGTTATTTTTATTTTTTGGCAAGCTGTGCATTGTTTGGTCCATCTTCTACAAACCAATTTCACATTAGGCCAGAGAAATGTTACGGCAATCATTTTGATCATTGCTCATGCTTCGGGGAATGATAATTGATGTTGCCTGTGGGACACCTGCTTTCCGAATTTCGCAGTGATGAATGGTCATATTGTCTGGGCAGAAGTGTCACAATATCCGGTTGTTCCATAAATCGGAAAATATATTTTCTTTAATTGTAGACTCGTTGTTTTTTTCGCTAGTATGTCTTGTAACTCTTAGTCAGCTTGGTCAGCTCCAAGGGTTGCAAAGTTTGGTCCTTCATAGATTTCGTGTACTTTGGAGAGTGCATCGGCTGCCATGTTTTCTTTGCCAGTTATGGTGATATGTCCTTGGTAAATTGATCTATGAAATCCAGATATAGTACTCGTCTTGGTGAAAACTTCTCCGGTTTTTGGACGAAAGCATACGTGATCGGCCTGTGATCTGTATAGACTGTAAAATGTCGTCTTTGCAACATGTGGCGGTAGTGTCGTATTATTGCGTTAATAGCTAGCAATTCTCTATCATATGCAGCATATTTTTTTTTTTTAGCAGGGGATAATTTTCGTGGCAGGGATGTTAATGTGAGCAAGGAGAGTAGTTATCGGAATTGAGACCATTGAATACGTGTTAGAAATCTCTTTGTTCAGAATGTACGAAGTCGATCATCAGGACTACAACAACTAGCTACTAAATTAGGCTAAATCATTTTCAAAAGAGTGATCCTAGCGAGGAGAAATTTACTTGGAACACAACGATCCTTAACTTTTTTGTGGTTATCCATAATGTTGTAAATGAAGTCTTATAGATTTGATGCAGATTTATTAAAACAAACCGAATAAGTAGTAAATGCTTTGATAAAGTTCATGTAGGTATACAGGTCCTTGAATAATTTCGAAGTACGCAACCAGGTGTAATTTGGGAACGATACTACAAACTAGTCCAATTACTACGTTACTGCCGTTGGAAATCTACGGAACTGTTTCCGGGACCGAACAAGAGGGATGAATTGAAATTGAGGTTAAGAGATAAAGTTGGCAATTATCGTCTTCATGACAATATAAACGGGCCATAACTTGAACTAATTACGGGTCCTCGACTCCTTCCCGACGGTACAATGGCAGCGGCGGCGGCGGCGGCGGCGGCGGCGGCGGCCGTTCCTGAGGGAATCCCTCCTTCTTCCCGCGTCGTCGTCGTCATCGTCGGCGGCGGCGAACCGGGAGCTTATCCTAATTACGGACATAATTAGTGTAGCGCTAGCGTCGCCACCGCACCGCGCGCTGTCGTTTTGTCGTCGCGACGCCGCTGCCACGGCCGCCTCCGATGCCGCCACCGCCGCCTCTCGAACCGACGCGTTGCCCGGCAACCGTAGCGTGAACATCGTATTTGATTCGTCCGCGTTTTATGGATTTTTGGCCGACTGCCTTTTTGCGTAATTAATTATCTTTCTGCCCCTCTACCGCACTGATGTTCGTCCACAGATTTTTCAAAGAGTTTTACAATCAAAATCAAAATATATCATTAACTATACTTTTTAGAATAATTTATATCGATAAATCGGAAAATACTTGAAAATCAATCATTTTAAAATGCGTTTAATGACGTTTTTATAAAGGAGAGTAAGTAAGCTTCCATTAATAAAGTAAAGGGCCATAAAAGCTAGTTTAAAATTGATCAAAGGCTCCTCATAAAATATTAACTGGTCCAACGGGGGGCGCCGTGGTCGGAAAACGCGCTCAACAGGGCTCTATTGAACGAAGAGAACAAAACGCTTCTTGAAGAAACCGCAATAGTACAGCAACAACGAACGAGAACGAAGAACCACTTAGCCTCGACGCGCCGCCGTCTCGAAGCGCCCCCTAAACGCTTTCTTACGTAATAACGAACGGCATGCGACCGCGAGGCAAAGACCTAATAACTGTTCCATCACTAATTCAACAGTTAATTACGAGAGCGGCTCCGGTAATGCAGTCTAATATTTAACTAATTGTTTTAGCCATTATTAATATAAGCCTGGCTTTCCGAAAAGCAAATAACGTTATAAAGTTTCCATCGCGTCCAACAGCCGGCTCGAGTGCTCCACAAATTTCCACATGAAATCTGACGAGAAAGCTTTCCTCCTTCGGTTTTCACTTTATGCCTTCAATTAACCACTAAATCCATCTTTACTTCTTTCGTATAATCAATTTAATTATACAGTGGCTCCAAGCCAAACTCGGACACTGGAGTGATAATAGTTTCTTACTAAAAAATATTCAAACTAAAGCAACTGGAGGAAAAAATAAATTGATTTTCAATAATTTATTAATTGCTTATTCAAAAGACAAAGACGAAACAGAAACATTTATTCACTATAATAAAAAAAATATAAAAATAAACGAAAACACTACAACAACTAGGCGCAAGCCAAACACGGACAGCAAACAAAATTTATAAAACTAATTTATGTTTTTAATAACTAATATTTAGTATGGAGGCCTTTGTTTTTTATGACCATTTTAAGACGGTTAGGCATTGAATTTACCAATTTTTCGCAAAAACTTGGTGGAATCTTCTCCCATTCTTCTAACAAGGCGGTCTTCAATTGAGTTTTGCTAGAAACCTGATGTTCCCGAACCTTAGTGTCCAAATAATTTCATAAATTTTCAATGGGATTGATGTCTGGACTTTGGGGTGGCGTATCCATTACATGAGGACAATTATATAAGAGCCAAGAACGTACTTTGTACGCTTTGTATTTCGGATCGTTGTCTTGGTAGAATCGCCAGTCGCATTCATGAGATAGTTTATCCACGCTACGAGGTAAATTGGTTTTTAAGATGTCTAAATATGCATGCTGGTCCATTATTCCCCCAATAAAATGCAAACAACCTGGTCCGGCAGCTGAAAATGATCCCCACACTATCACTGATCCACCACCATATTTTACTGTTGGTTTTAAATTTTTTAAATGCATCTCTTCGCTTTTTCATCTCCATACATATGGTTTACCATCTGACCCAAATATATTGAATTTACTTTCATCAGTAAATAGAACGGTTTTCCAAAAAGAAAAATCTTTATTTTCGTACTCTTTTGCAAATCTTAATCTGTCTTAATCTTAATCAATTGGTTATTTTCGTCAACAAAATGAATTTTAGCAAAACCAAGAAGGACTACTAATCGAACGGAGAAAAGAAGAGTTTTTGTAAGGTGTGAGATTTTACCTTGGATGGGATTTGATTGGGGAGGACTGGTCGTGGTTAACCAATTGATATCGTACTAAAATAAAGCAACCCATCGACCCAGCAGGAATTAGCCAAGTATGGGGAATGTTGGATTTTATTTAAATAAGACGAGGTAGCTTTCGTATGACGCTTAACAAGTATCGTATTGTCATTTGATCCAACCCAACGTTCCAGCAGGAATTAGAGAAAACTAAATCATCATTAGAGACGTTTGGACGTTAAATTTAACCAAGGTTACTTATTGCCCATAAAAATAAGGTATTAATGAAAAGGAACCCAACATCTCATCAGGAATTAGAGTTGGCTGTAATCAAGATGAAGGTATATGTGGAAAGAATAGGCGAAGTAAAATAATGTATGGTAAAGAATTAAAATTTATTGCTGGTTATTTTCGTCAACAGAACAAAAATAAGCAAATCGAAGAAGAACTACTTGAAATCAATCGAAGAAACAAAAACTTCTCCCAAAGTAAATATCATGTTAAGTCTTTGAACCCATTCAAACGAATCAGCAGCAATTAGAGTTGGTACGAAAATCAGACATGTTTGGACTTAATAATTTAGCCGAGAGTACTTTGAGACCGAAGTTCTATGATCCAGCAGAAATTAACTAAAAATAGGGAATGTTTCGTTTTATTCATTTTAAGCCGAGGTCGCTTTCCAACGACAGTCAGCAAATATCGTTGTATTAAATCCTTTGAATCCACCTCAATTCATTAGCAGCAATTAGAGTTGATTAAACCAACATCATATATGTTTGAATTCATGGATAAACTCATCGATTAGTATCATGTTAATCAAACGTGTTAACGCTAAAGTACTTCGGTTTAAATGCACTGCTTCAGATACAAACTAAAATATATTGGATGCTAAGTAATCCAGAAGATTGACTCCTAGTAAATTATGTAAAATATTGTACTTATCACATTTGCATCAGCGAATAGGGTTCATAAATAACCTTCATCAACAACGATATCATACAATTGAGTTGGGTTGGATTGGATTTGGCTCGTATTTGGAGGTAAGCTGTGGAATCTATTTTATGAAGAGATAATATCTATGAAAACTGAAAAAGGAGTTACCATCATTGCATATGCAGACGACATTGCTGTCCTTGTCTAAGAATCCACAAAACAGCGAATTGTGGATAAGGCCGAATATTGTCTAAATCAAATTGTGGAGACTCTACATGGGATGGGTCTTGAATTAACAATTGAAAAAACAGAAATTGTCGTGTTAGGATGTCGAAGGAATATGTTAAATATAGAATTACAAATAGGTGGGAAAACAGTAAAAAGCACTGATTCTATAAAGTATCTCGGTGTCTACATGGATAAGGAAAGTTGTAGAAAACGCTTCAAAAATCCAAAATATGTTGTTATGCACTATGCCATGAATAGGTCCAGGTCAAGCAAAACGATAATTGTTAGGGTCCGTTTTGAGATCGGTGGTACTGTATGCGTCTCCATCCTGGGAGGATGCCCTGTATTTCACCACGCAGGTTATCAGCGGAAATGGAATTTTTGCAGCTTATCTTAAGGAGATAAAGAGAATAGATTCCGATTATTGCTGGTTTGGGTGTGAAGAAATAGATACTTCACAGCATACAATTTTTAAATGTGCTCGGTTCAAAAAAGAGAGAAAAGTATGGAATTAGAGGCAAAACAGACGGTGGAAGAAAAAATATAGCTGACCTTCTCATGAAAAAGAGATGAAAAACAACGTGAAGAAGTAATGACATTTTTAAGAACGGTAACAATGATAAAGGAAAGGGAAGAAAAGAGAAGACAAGAAGGGTTACTTTAGGGTATAACATTAAACAACAAAACTTCAAAAGGAGCGTTTGTCAACATAGAATTTGGTCTACATTATCTACGAGCCGAAACTGCACAAACTTCAGCAACTAGGAAGGGAAAAGGATAAAGGGTCTCTTGCCCCTCGACCGTGCAAGCTGTATTAAAAATGTTATTTAAAAAATTAATAGGATAATTTTCGTTTGCGTTGCCGAGCTAAGAGAAACTTGAAGAGAAGAAGAAAGAACAAACTAGACCAACCAGCAATTTACGGTCTTAGGTAGTCTGCAGTAATGTGGTAAGCGGGTGTGGACTTTTAAACAAGGAAAGAGACGATTACGAGGACTAGAGTTTTAGTGGGTCGGAGATATTTAGCTCCAACCCCTCACTATCTGGTCGCTCAAGATCTTAGGCCGGGTGTCTGATAGCAGATTTCGACAATTTCAAAAAAAAAAGATTAGATTGAGCTGAGATAAAATGCTGAAGATAAGCGTAGAAAATGAGAAAGTAAGCTCATGAAATGAAAAAAGATGCACTAAGGCTAGTTGATGAGATAATGAACCAGATGGAAGTTATGGGTTTAGAGCTTACCTAAGACAACACCAAAGCCGTCATGTCGAAGAGTAGACGTTGTAAGAGGAAGATGGAATTTACTGTAAGAGAACACAAAATGCAAACGAAAAATGCTTGAAACACGTCGTAGTGATGATCGAGGATACATTACATCAGCGACAATAAGCTCTGCGTTGCGTTATTGGATTAACATATGGATTAAGTATTGAGAAATGGAAAGCTACAAGTGCAATAATAAGTTGGAAAAACACGTGGTTAAGCTAACAAGGATTCAAAGAAAAAGACAAATTGGAGTGATCAGTGCTCACAGAACAATTTCTATAGAAACACTACTCGTTCTAGGAGACTCCTCACTTATTGACATAATAATTAAAATAACAATAGCACATATTGAAGTAGGGAGAATAGATGTAGAGGATACAATGGCAATCTGGGCAAGTTGATGGAGAGAAAACACTGGAAAGTAAAGTTGGTCAAAGAAAATCTTGCTGGATATTTACATAAGGACCTTACATATATACATAAGGAGGCTGACAGTGAATCATGGTATACTGTGGACAAGTAACGATGTGGAGCATGGAAAGATAGGTGAAGGAAATCAATATTAATAGAGTTGGTATAAGAATATCTTTATGATCTAAGACACAAGGATCATTTGGGAGTAACTGAAATGAATCTGCCAAAACGCCGTTATCTTCTATTTTTTTCATCTTCGTGCGATTAATAAATAAATGAATACAAGTACATTATAGTATCAGAGACAAAGATTTCCTTTTTATTAACTTGGTACTATTTATATGTCAACATTTTCTTTTAATATGCTATGCTTAAATATTGCATGAAACAATACCTTTCCTTAAATCTACAGTCAAAGCTAACGTCTAATGGTTATGGTTATTGCTAAAACTAAAACACATTGCATGAACTCACCTTGATCAAGACGAAAAAATCAGAGGAAAAACTTGGAGAGTTGAACACGAATACAAGGAAACCAATAGGAGGAGGAAGGGTATTTCGGCATTCCTTTCAGGAGCGTTATTGTGAATATATTTTTATCAAAAAGTTTATTAGATTGTTTTTTGTTCTTTTTATATCATTGGTTACACCGACAACCCGAGTCTGGGAAGAAAAACGGTAGGATTGCGGAGGAAGAAGAGAAGCGGATTAGTCTAAATATTATTAAAACTCTTCTTGTATGTGTGCTTTCGTTTGTTATATTATGTTACTTGCTTTACTCTTAATTTATATCATTCATATGAACCGGTTTTTCAAAATACGTATGGGTACTGGAAAAGTGAATTCCACAAAAGAAGATCCGTACTTCAGAGGAAACAATGGCTGCGTGTTCTTCAAAAATGTGGATATTTGACGTTCCTCTTAAAGAACATGCTAATAGGTTAAATTAATTATTTGTGTAATAAAGCAATGCCAATTCTAAAGCGAAAGCTGACCTTTATTCTCCACCTGTAGTATCACTCTCCAACATCAAATGTTATGAGTATAATGACAGATCAACTTTAAGCTGGTAAAAAGTTAGATTGGTATTGAAAAAGGAACTAGATTTAGTGGTTTCATCTCACTACCTGCTGCTGGGTGTGCAGTTTTTTAAAGATTTTTTAGTTACTTTTATAACAAATTTGCTAGATCTTTTGCCCTTCAGATTTGCCTGGGATGATGAGCGGCCAGATAGTGTGGGGTTGGGGCCAGAGACCCTGACCAACTAAAAACTCTTTCTCTAGCATTTCTTCAGAGGATTCCAATTCAACAGGATTCCTGTAATACCTATCCTTTACAGGTGCTTTCTTTCAACAAAAAGATTACTTCATTACTTTTTGTCTAATATTTATTCATTGCCATACCTGGTTTGGGGGGTATGCGCCCCCTTGCTCTCGTTGCTCCTTTTCTTCTGGTCTCAGCAGTCCTTTGAACTTAGTTTTCCACCTCCATTATCCAGGTTCGCCATCGATCAATTCATTCCAATATTAAACAAATCTATTAGTTTTCTAATATTTATTTTATTTTTACGTACCCGGTTGAGGGGGTACTCTCCCCCACGGTCCTCTTCACTCCGTTTCTCTTTCATTTCCGATTCGGCTTGGATCTTTGTCTTCATTATCTTCCTCAAGGACTACATCAGCACTTCAACCTTTTCCACGCTCATTAAAAGGATTTCTGCCACCGCCTCTTTTTTCCATCGAATCTTGCACATTCAAATATTGAATGCTCCGGCGTATCCACTTCTTTACAACCAAATCAATACTCATCCGACTTTATCTTTTTAATTTTCTTCAGTTAGCTTCCAAAGCTACAATGCTCATTATTACCTGGGTTGTGTAGTAATCTGTAGGCAGACTTCTTTCTTTCCACGCAGCTACGTCCTTTACAAATATGCTGTCACATGCAGTCACATTTTCAATACCAACCTAATTTGAAAAATAAAAATTTATGAAATCGTTATTTAAAGGTTGAAGCGCCTCATCTAAATCGTAAGTATCGTCAAGTATTTTTGTGTTAATATCATTTTATAAAATATTTAGTATCTTAATAGTAGCTACAATATTTGAATTAACAGTTTCCGTGTTACTATATCAAATGTACTTGCCTCCAAGCGATCTCGGTGATGTAAGGTCTTGGTTGAGATATCAAACCTTTCATAAGATGATATTGACACTAAATCACCGAGGTTGCTTGTGGGCGATGTGCTACAACCTTTGAATTGTTGATTTCGTGTTGGCATATCAGCTCTAGCGATTCGCCCGCAAGCGACCTCGTCGGTTGGAGCATAATTGTCATGTTATGAAAGATTTGGTATCTCAACCAAGACATGCAACGAACGATTTCGCCTCAAATTGCCGATGTCGCTTGCGGGCGAAGCGCTACATCCTTTGAACTGACGATTTCGTGTTAACACATCAACTCTAGTGCTTCGTCAATTTGAGTATAATTGTCTTCTTATGTAAGAGTTGATACCCCAACAAAGACGTGTAATGAACGATTATGCTTCAAATCGCAGAGGTCGCTTGCGCGCGAGGCGCTACATTCTTTGAATTAACGATTTCGTGTTGACACATTAATTCTAGTGCTTCGCCCGTAAGCGACCTCGTCGATTTGAGTATAATTGTCTTCTTATGTAAGAGTTGATACCTCAACAAAGACGTGTAATGAACGATTTCCCCTCAAATCGCCGAGGTCGGTTTCGAGCGAAGCGCTAGAATTGATGCGTCAACACGAAATTTACAATTCAAAGGTTGTAGCGCCTCGTCCGTAAGCGATTTGAAGCGAAATTGTTTATTTATTACTTTTGATTTGTCGATACCATATTGATACATCAACTCTAGGGCCTCGCCCGCAAGCGACCTCGGCGATTTGAGACGATATCGTTCATGTCATGTGTTGGTTGAGGTACACATTCTTAGGTATCATTCTTCTTTAATGTCATCTTATTCTTTCATAAGACGACATTTATACTCAAGTCGCCCACATATTTGGCGTTAATGTTTCTGGGTGCTCTGCACAACATAGACGAAGACGATTCAATGTAGAATCAAAGCATATGTAGCACCGATCTTGAGTTATCGACATTGTAACGAGCAAGCAGGAATTGTAAAATTTTATTTAACAAGAATGAACAGATCCGGACTATGCATGGTTATCTATTGTAAGAAGGTGGTGAAGTAAAGCGAGTAGACAATTAATTCATACTGATTTTTTATTATAAAAATTTTCAGTTTATATACAAAACCTTATTACTAAAATTTGCGATTGATTCCAAAACAATCGTGTTCTATTTACAAATTTAAATTAACAATACAACTGCTTCCATATGACAGATTTAATTGCGTTCTTCACCGATGATGGTACACATAGATATTGTGTTTCCTCCAGCATGATGCATTGTTTAAATTCATGGTCGCTCATTTGGAACTACAGTTGTGCGTTGTAATCGATCACTATTACATTGTTGATGACATCTAAAATCCAGTATGATGTGTCTTCAATCTTCAAGGGTACGGTATTTACTTTGATAAGCGTAAACTCGATGACTTCCGCCATTGGAAAGTAGGTGTGTATTATTATGTTGTGACTCCAAAGATGCTTGTTAACAGCTTACCGAGAAAACCACTTTTATGCCTCTGATGAAGAATCATCTTTAAGCCTTGGTGTGTCCAATTCAGGTGTTTTTCTTCCTCATCCAAATGCTGTTGGAGATTTCCGCACAAATTTCCCCCTATTCTCGTGACATTGTTGCATAAGTAACGAAAATCTTGTACTGCGTTTGAAGCTGTCTCCATATCAATGGTTATTTTTGTTTTATTTTTGTGTCGATACGAAATAAACCTCTTTCAATCTTGACGTGTCCGATGTCTTCGGACATGACAGGTGATAGCCAACCTAAGGGATCATATAATTTTGCTATCTCTGATGAGATCATCCTTTTTGAGGGAGTATCGTGTTTGTTCTGTTCATGTTGTTCTTTCAATTCATTTGAAAGAAGAATTTTTCAAAGAATTTTGAAGAATTTATCAGATATTTATGATTAATTTACGAGAAAAAGTATAATTTGATTTTTATATAATTAAAAAAAAGTATATCCTAGTAGGTAAAGTTGAATCCTAAATGCACAGGTCCCTGATGACGTCCCCCCATATCAGTGGTGAAACGTAGGCTGTCCGCAAACATTGTCGTTGGTCGACTCCAGAGGGCGCACATTCGTTCCCATACGGACGTCCCACGGGAGAACAAGCGGCATTGAAATCCCGGCGGCTTGTTGGCTCTACCGTCATTTGTCTAACAGCTGTTCACATATCGTCAAATTACGTTATTACGACCGAATTGTCGATTGTCTGCCCCAGTCATTAAACAACCCCGCACACCACCCCGTTCGGCGTGATTCTTTTGTTCGCGACGCGCGAATTTGATTAAAGCAGACCGAGCAAATGTTTATCGAAATATTTTAAACTCAGTTTAACACGGGGAGGACGCCATTTGGTGCCCGATTTAAAACCAGTTACGCGATCATTAACTGTAAATAACGATGAGTTATTACAACTAAATAATGGAATAACTAATCTAATAGAGATTTAATTAATTTGAGAAAAAATTAATGATGGAATCTTTCTCTTGTTATATTATCGAAGAGAAACCGTATCACAGCGCTTCTTATTACAAATATCTCCTAAAGGAGAAACACTTTTACTACACTTTAAACCACGCGAACCATATAATCGCTATCTGATGCAATTCGAATTTTCATTGCGGTTCTACAAAGAAATCCAATGGTCACCGTTAAATGATCACCACTAGCCCCACCGCAGAAAAATTATGTGGTATAATGCTATATGTCGTATTTAAAAAATAAAATGAAAGCTGTTTAATTATGATGACTCGATTTTTATTGCTTTTATGAATTTAAAAAATGTTTCTACATCGAATTAGTAAACTAAATATTTAAAAAAACATTAAAAAGAAATCGGATACATGAAATCCCTATTATAGTATAAGCAATAAATGGCGAAAATCATTAAGCAATTGTAACCGCAAATTTCAGATCTTCGATGGGAAGTGATTACTTCGATTGTTATTTATTTCGTAAAGTGTTATAATAAGAAAATTAATAATGTCGTGTAATTGAAGGTATTGTCTTTATAATGGAAGGAGCAGCTTTTAAGGATTTATACTGTTGAAATTATCGAAACAAAAAGGGTCGTGATTTAACGTTTTAATTAATCTAATTTTGATTTAACAGATATAGAACTGCAATATGCAAGTATACTTTGTTTGAACACGATATAAAATGATGAACCTCAGCTTAATTAAGTAAAATCTAACGATCTATGCTTTTTGGTTTGGCAAATATCAATTTCCGATGGGAATCACCAAACTCACCAGTTTTTGAACACATGATAAAATAGGTATTTTACATGCTAGTCATCTTCAATTCATATTTTAATGAAGTTAGTTCTTCATGTTAGAAAATCCTAAAATTCCTATAAATATTTAGGAATCAGATATCTTTGGAAGTTTTCTTGAAATGCATCATTACAAAGGTCATTATAAATGATTAAACCACGTGTACCTTATGTAAACTTTTTTATGCAAGGGAAAATGTTTGGCGATTAAAGTTAATTTTGAAATGAATTGATTTTTTATTTGGTCTATAAGTCAAATGAACTGTTGTTTTCATTCATTGATCATTAAGATTGCAACATTATCACTGGACTTAAGTAACATATTGTTTAATTCTATCTTAAAGAACTCATACCTACAACTCTTCTTCAAAAACTGCACATCTACTAAATGTTTTAAAAGCTTTTAGGAGACTTGATACTGCTTTCAGAAGTTTGGAATTGGTTCCAGAAGACTTTCTACTGCTCCTAAATGATTTAAAATGCCTCCAGAAGACTTGCTATTGTCTGAGGAAGACTTGATAGTGGTTCTAGAAATTTCGAAATGTTTCCATAAGACATAAAATACTTCGAGAAGAGTCCTAGGAAACTTAATACTTCTAGCGGAAAATTTGAAATGCTTCCAAAACACTTGAACTCAATCTAGAAGGCTTGCTACTGCATCTAGGAAATTTGATATTGCTTCCAGAAGATTTGAAATGCTTTAGAAGACTTGAACTACTTCTGGAAGACTAATTACTGCTCATGGAAGACTGAAAATACCTCCAAAAGGCTTAATACCGCTTCAAGAAATCTTCAAATGCTTCCTAAAGACTTGAAATATTTCCAGAAGAGCTAATACTGCCTATAGATAACTTTAAGTACGAAGGCTTTCAGGACCGTTGTTAATTGAACTAAAATTAGAACTAACACTAGCACTAACACTAGAACTATCACTAGAACTATCACTAGGACTAACACTAGAAACTTTCGGGTTTCGCCGTGCGTTTTTTGAAAAAATGTTTGACGTTTCGGATGCCATGTTGCAACCTTCTTCAGAAACTGGTTCTAACTGACAAAATCGGGGATCGTAGAACAATGTATAGGTCGAAAAACTAATTAATAATTAATTTATATTAATTACAAGCTAATTACAAACTAATTACTGCGTCGCGTCCGGTTTGGGAGTCGTGTTCGTCTTCACCACCATCTTCCATGTTCTGCTGAGTTCCCAGCCATCCTCTCTGTTGACGTTGTTTTTATGTCGGTGGATTTCTATGGCTTTTCTTGTCAGCCGCTGATGATATTTATTATTCCTAGCCAGAACCTTTGTTTTGTCGAATTTTATTTGGTGTCCCTCCGAATGGCAATGTTCCGCAACCGCCGACTGTTGAATCTTCCTCAGCCTCACATCCCTCTCGTGTTCCTTGATACGGCATTCGATGTTTCGTCCGATTTGGCCAACATAAAACTTCCCACAACTGCATGACAGCCGATAGACACCCGCTCCTTTTAATAGAGATAGCTTGTCCTTGGCTACCGGGAGTATATTCCGAATTTTGGTGACCGTTCCGTATCGCACCACGATGTTGTTTTTCTTGAGGTGTCTTGCAATTCGCTCCGTTACACCGGAAACGTAAAGAAGACAGATGAAACCGGCTGGTTCTGTACTTGCTGCAGCTTCTTCTCCCTGCTTCCGCTGCTTGGTGGCTCGGTTGATATCCTTTAAACTATATCTATTTTTCTGTAGTACGTTCCGTAGAAACCGTTCTTCCTTCTTTAGGTTATCTCCTTTACATATTCTTGCTGCTCTCTGAAACAAAGTGCGAACTACGAACCTCTTCTGTTGGGGATGATGGTGCGATGTTGCCTCTAAGTACCTATTGGTGTGGGTTTTCTTTCGATACACCCCCAGTTCCATATCACCATTTGTCGTTCTAGTGACCAATACATCTAAGAAGGGCAACTGCTTGGCGGATTCTGTTTCCATGGTAAATTTGATCATGGGATGTTGAGCGTTTAGATGACCTAGAAATTCAAAGAGGCGTTCCCTACCATGTTGTCATACCACAAACGCGTCGTCCACATATCTGAGCCATAGCTTTGGTTTCCATTGGCTCTTCTTCAGAGCATTTTCTTCGAACAATTCCATGTAAAAGTTAGCTATCACCGGCGACAAAGGGGATCCCATGGCATGGGATCCTCTTTGTTCTAGTGATAGCCTTCTAGTGTTAGTGCTAGTGTTAGTTCTAATTTTAGTTCAACTTAATACTTTTTAAAAGACTTGATATTGTTCTAGTATCAAGTCTAGAAGATGCAATGCTTCCAGTATGCTGGAACTGCTTCCCAAAAGTTGCTACTGCCCCGCAAGATTTGAAATGCTTATAGAAGACTTGTAATGCTTCAAGTTGGCTTGATACTGCTCTAGAAGACTCGAAATGTTTCCAAAAGACTTGCTACTGCCGGAAGAAAACTGGATACTGTTTCTAGAAGTGTTGAACTGCTTCCTGTAGACTTGAAATATTTGCAGAAGAGTGGCTTCTGCTTCTAGATGACTTGATACTTTTTTCAAAAGCGTTGAAATGCTTCCAGAAGACTTGATACTGCTTCTAGGGGACTTAATACTATTTTCAGAAGCCTTTAAATACTTCCAGAATACTTGAACTGCTTCTAGAATTTGTTAGACTTTTAGGACTTGCTACTGCCTGCGGAATACTTGAAATGCCCCCAAAAGACTTGATACTGCTTCTAAATGTCTTGAACTGCTTCCAGATGACAACTATTATTTTTTGAAGAGTTGATACTGCTTCCAGAAGATCTGTTTCTGCCCGCAGAAGACTTGAAATTCTTCCAGAAAACTTAATATCGTTTCAATAGGTCGAAAATGCTTCCTGAAGACTTGAAATATTTCCAGAACGGTTAATATTTCTCCGAAAGAGTTGAAATACTTCCAAAAGTCTTCATACTACTTTTAGGAGACCTGATACTGTTTCTAGAACCCTTTAACACGTTGACTGCCCAACACGAGGTAACTCGTATTAGCACTCTTCCTCGGGACACCCAATACGAGTTATCTCGTAGTTTTTCAACTTGCCACTTTTATATGAAAATATAAAGAAATGCCTAATACGTCGATACAAACATTTTTATTTGGCACATTGTTTTGACACATTATATTGTTGAAATAATTTAGAATGTACCTTGTGTAGTCTCTCGCATGATGGTTACATTACATTATACATTTGGTTTGTACTTTAATTATGTTTTATTGCAGAAAAAGAACAAAGTCCCATTTGTAGCAGAAGTCCAACACAAACCTACAATTCTGCAGTGTCTACATCTTTCTAACGTATATGATGTCTTAGATTTTGTTAGACTTGCATATTTCGAAATTTCTGTTGTATACAAATTTGTTTGTCTGACTGGTAATAAAAGAAAATTGTTGAAAAAAGAATAAGTGCACAAGCCTTAGCATTGTAAAATTTTCTATATCCAGTTTCAACCACTAATTTCTTGAAAAATAAATATTTTAGAATTTTTTTTATCCACAAATTATCATTGATATTTGATGTGGCTACTTGAGAAGTGCCTATATTACATTTTCTTCATAAATTGTGTCATCCTTAGGCTCTGAGACATCTTCGTTATCACTGCACGCACTTGAATCATCAGAAGGTAAATAATCGCTGTTGTTTTCCTTTCCAACCAAAAATTTGTCAGATTCTGACTCATGTAGAAAGAAAGGTTATGTAAACGTTTTAAAGATTGTTTCGAATCATAATTAGGATTATAATAATATAATATGATTAAATGAGTTTGACTTCTCGAACAGGAATCCGAAAAGTGCCATGGCAGTCAACGCGTTAAATGCTTTTAGAACTAGCTACTGCCTGTGGAATACTTGAAATGTTTCCAGAAGACTTGAATTATTTTTAGAAGAGTTGACACTGCTTATGGAAGACCTGAACTGTATCTAGAAGTCTTGAAAATCTACCAGAAAACTTGTAACACTTTCAGAAGAGTTGTCACTGCTTCTGGAAGACTTGGTACTGCTTCTAGAATAGTTGAAATGCTTCCAGAATATTGGAACTGCTTCCAAACACTACCTGGTCCTGCAAGACTTGACATGATTCTAGAAGACTTGCAATGCATCTGAGAAGACCTGTAAACCTTCCAAACGACTTGATACTACTTCTAGAAGTCTTGGAATGCTTCCGGAATATTTTAAATGCTTCAAGAAAACTTGAACTGCTTCAAGAAGACTTGTTACTGCCCGTGGAAAGCTTGAGATCCTTCCAGAAGAGTTGATACTGCTTCTAGGAAACTTGAAGGCTTTCAAAAAACTTAAAATGCTTCTAGTAGACTTGAACTGCTTCTAGAGTCTTGAATTCCTCCAAAAAGACTGGAAATACTTCCAGAAGAGTTGATATTGCTTCTAGATGACTTGATACTTCTTTCAAAAGAATTGGCATGCTTCCAAAAGACTTGAATTCCTCCCAGAAAACTTGGTACTACTTCTAAGAGATTTGGTACTGCTTTCGCTAGAGTTAAAATGCGTTCAGAAGACTTGTATTACTTCTAGAAGTCTTGAAATGCTTCCAGCAGACTTGAAATGCTATCAGAATACATGAATTGCTTTCAAAATACTTAAACTGCTTTCGGAAGACTTGATTCTACCCATGATGGACTTGAAATGTTTTTAGAAGACAACTAGAAGTCTCGAAATACTCCCACAAAACTTAAGATACTTAAAGAAGAGTTGGTACTGCTTATAGGGGACTTGATATATGATATGATTGCTTGCAGAAGAGTTAAAATGCTTCCAGAAGACTTAAACTGCTTTCAGAATACTTGAACTGGATACCGAACCAACCGTTCCCAAATCAAGTAATGTAAGAATGATTAATCTAATTAATTAGCTATTTGTAAAAAACTGAATATTATTATACATTTTTAAAGTTATGATATTAAATTAAAAGCCGGTTGTACATTATGCCGATAAATTTCCCGATAGAGTTATCTGGCCGATATGTTAGGTTATACTGTATTGTAATATATGGATATTTTTGTAGGGGTGATTATCGGTGACATAACTTGTAAGTGTTGGGTCAACTTGAGATATCCGCCAGTTATCTATGTTACAATGGTTTTTTTATAATAAGAAACCTATCAAATTTTGTCTGTCGAAATAAATGTTTCTATTTAAATAAAAATGCAAGACAGAAAAAGTAAATTATGGAATATATTAGAAAAACTAAACGTCTATCTAACCAAACTATCTACAATTCATCTAAATAGATGCTTAACACTTTTTTATTAATTGTAACCATGAAAAAAATCGGTTTAATTCCCCTGTTCAATGTGTCAGGCCATTGTCTAACAAAAAAATCGTTTTCAAATTTGCTGCCGTTACTGGTATCGTTCAAATTAAACATTATTTCAATATTTTTGTAGATGCTAAGTGTACATTTTCAAAATTTGTCAAAAATGTCAAAATCATAATTAAAATTGCAGATAATGACTTTAGTGCTACCAGCTCTCCTACACAAATTACTAAATTAAATTAAAACTATTAAACTAAAAATATAAAGTAATTAAACTAAAAGTTACTAAATATAGGGAAAATAGTGCTACTAACTATTTAGCCGATAGCAATTCTCCCGACAAAAAGAATTTGTACAACACCGAATATCTTTATCCTCCCGATAAGTTTATCGGCCGGATAGTTGTTAGACAGATTTATTTGTATATTGTACAACCGGCCCTAATTATATCAGTAATTATTATTTAAGCAAAAGAAACCCTGCTATTAAAGAAAAATTATTAAATAAATATTTTAATTTATTCAAGACGAAAGAACATTCCTTTAAAAAAATATAAAACAAAAATAAAACAATTTTATTCTAAAGAAGATCTTTATTCTGGATTTTGTTACTTTTTAATCTTCTTTTACTTTACACTTGGATCCGCAAATTTTATTAAAAATCTATCCAAAGAACTTTGTGATTTTTCTTAGAATGTCTTCAAAAAGTGACATTCAAGGAGGTCTTTAAAATTTTGCAAAATTTTCACGTTTGAGGTGCAGGGATTTCTTTAATTAATTATAAAGAAACCTTCTATCTCTTCTACACAATAGAATAAAAAATAATATATAATATAATAATCTAAGAACTCTCTATATAGTTCTTAGATTTAATACGTTACTTGTGACCAAATTTCTCTGAACGGAATGCATCGTTCTGTGCAGAACTTCCTGCCAAGCTTTATCAATGAGCGTTATAGCCTGTACAATATTAAAATAATTTTTACAGAACTTTATCAGGATTAATCCTGTACTGGAGGTTACTTCAAAGCACTTCTGGAATAAGGTTTCATTACAAAGCTTTTTGAATAAGAAACGTGGTATTAGATGAGAGAAGCTTTATTGTAATGAAATCGAATTCAGATAAAACACAATCCTTTAATCTTGGTGCATATCTTCTACTTTATAATCAGAACCTATAAATCGCAAAGTCTAGATTTTCTATATCGAAAGACTACATGCATGAATAGGGGGGAATCCCGAATTCGATGGCACGTATTATTGAATTAAATTCATTAATTATTTTATAAAAATATGTAACTTACCAAAAGAAGTATTTTTTTTATTAAGTTGTCGTATACCACATAAATATCTCATATCGAGCAAAATTTGTTTCGTTTAAAAGAGGACTTATCCCGAATTGGACGCATTTTAAAGCAGTCGTATACCGAGCCTCAACTCTAGATTTCAATAAATACGTTTATGTACTTTTACGAATCAGATCTTTTAAGAAATTTTAAAAAATTCTTTCAAATCTCCTCAATTTTGATACAACTTTACGTAAATCTACTTGATATTATGTAATAACTATTTACGATACTTCCTTAAGAGCTTTCAAAATAAGCACATTTTGAATTAATTTGAAATTCGTTAGATATTTCAAATAATCGCTATATGTTCTTAAGGATACATAAAAATTTGCATAAATTTTCTGTAATACCTTCAAATAAGATCATCACATAAAGATATATTTTATAAATCATCAAATTGTTGTATAGATTGTTTTTAAATAAGGCACATACGCTATTCGAAAATGGATTAATACATATTTAATGTAACTTGCGCAAACAGGATCTTTATTATGTAACTAACCGTTGTTTGCATAGTTGGTTTTTGTAGAGAAAGGGGCGGGCTCGAGGGTTCGGAAACGAGGGGGAAAGGTTGATCGACGTTGAGCTTTTTACCCAGGGAAGGTTGGCGGAATCGCTTGATTTTTTATTTATCGAGTCGATTGTGTTTCCATTATTGATGCGGTTTGATTGTTAACCGTTGTTTTTTGCGCGTTGCGATTTGGTTCTGTACATTTTTTTCCGTCTCTCATATTATTAATTTTCACGTAGGCAGCCGACGGTCGTACCGCACCATAGAAAGCTGTACCATTCTCGCGACCGCCTCATTGTTTGGCTACTTTTTCACCGGAAAATGTTTAATAACATGTTACAGGGCTTTGTTAGGTACCGTTTCCGGACAATGGACACGCGATCTCATTTATTTTTCTGTGTGCGCACGCCGAGTATCGCGACCGGTTCGAACCGATAGCAAAAAAAAATCGGCAGGTGAACCGTTTTAATTAATCCTAAAACACAATCGACTCGCAGGATAAACGGTTTTTCATAAATTGTTAGTTTAACGACAAACGCTATTGATGGCATATCGAATAAATTTACGAACAAAAATTTTCATATAAAATCCCTAAAAACTTGGACCATAATCTCGTTTCAAATTACCTTAATGTGATGGAGTTTAATAAATCTATATGAACTAAGGTTTTTTGAAATATATGATGTAAAATTATTCGAGCATGTAAATTTGAAATTGTTTAAGGTAAAGCTACGAGTATCTAAGATATCATGTGATTGAAGAGACAATTCTCCTGGAAGACGTACAGATTGTCTAAATAATTATTCTGTAGAAGAACAGTCAATGTCTTCCTTGTAATCATATCTTAGTTTAGTTGAATGACCGGAAGTTTGTCACGGCAATAATTGTTATTATGTTAAGCGTTCATACAATAGCAGAATTCTTAAATATTCTGTGAAATCTTCTTAAAATTCTATTGCGCTGGGAATGAAATGAAGTGGTATGAATTTGATGTGCTTTAATTAATGTATTAAATTAAAAAAAATAATTTGGATTCCACTCTTCTATCATGAGTTATTAAAGTGAAATATTTTCAAAAGTATCCAAATTTATTTTACGATTTTTTTAATTTTTCAAGAATTTAGCTTATAGATACGATCGAAGAAATCTTAGACCAAATTCGATATTTAGAAAATAAATTTTCTTCTTTAGACAGAATATGTTTGGGGGTTTTCAAAGATTGTTGTAGTAAACTGTAACTTGCATTTGACATTAGAAAATGTACTCTTCCTATTTGATGAGAAGTTTTGTCAACATTAAAATGAAATGAAGTAATAAAAAAAATTAATCGTTGAATATATTATTATATATCATTTTTTACCGTATGTTGGGGCCAATTGGACTGTTCCAAGTCTAGTACATCGAAAATCTGTTGTTATTAACAACTTGGCCATACAAGATGGATTATTCAATGAATGTATGTTCAGTAGAATTTAAATGTTCAGCATGTAATATAAGTATTAAATGACTGTTCACGTTCATCTAACCAAATAGTAATGATTTTTTTGCATGAATCATTTTTGAATGAATCAGAAAGAGAATTTGGAACAAAATGATGGTAGAAATGAATCATGCCTAAAAATGTTTGCAATTCCTTAAGGGATTTCGGTCTTTGACAATTATAAATCACTTTTATTTTATTTAGTCAAAGACGAATTCCTTCTGAAAATGAAGAATTTCAATCCAGATGAAACCATTAACAATTTTGTATAGTGTCCATACATTTGGAAGCATTTTTAGTCTTCTAGAAGCATATTAAGTCATCCAAAGGCAATATCAAGTCTTCTGCAAACATTTCAAGGGTTCCAAATCTTCCAGAGCAAATATTAAGTCTTTTGGATGTCTTCTAGAAGCATTACTAGTTTTTCAGAGAAAATATCAAGTCTTCTGAAAGCATTTCACGTCTTCTTGATGTAGCATCAAGTCTTCTGGAAGTATTGCAGGTCTTCTAGAATCAGTATCAAATCTTTTAGAAGCAGTATCAAGTCTCAATTCAAAATACGTGCTCTTCGGAAAATGTTTACAGCAGATACTGACACTTAGAAGACTTCATACCGCTTTTAAAAGACTTGTAATATTTCCTGGAGAGCTGCTGTACTTCCTGAAGACTTGTAATTTTTCCTGAGGGTTTGATACTGTCTACTCTTATTTTATTTATTAAGAACATATGAATTGTTTATGAAATAATAAAATATGAACGCTTCCAGCAAACTTGATACTGCTTGCAAAAGACTTAAAATGCTACCAATAGTTTTGATACAACCTTGAACGACTTGATACCGCTTCTAGAAGACCTGACATTATTTCCAGAAGACATTGAAGACATTGTTTTTAGAAGACTTGCTTTACTTCCTGAAGACTTGCAATGCTTCCTGAGGGCTTCATAGTATCTGCTTTTATTTTATTTATTAAGAACAATTGAATTGTTTATGAAATAATAAAATATGAACGCTTCTAGCAAACTTCTTGAAATGCTTCCTGAAGATCTGCAATGCTTCCTGAAGGCTTGATACTGATTCTAGAAAACTAGATAGTGTTTGCAAAAGACTTGAAATGCTTCCAGAAAATTTGGAACGTTTCCAGTAGATTTGCAATGCTTCCTAAAAACCTTATATTCTTTCCAGAAGCCTTCATATTGCCTCTAAATGACTTGAAATGCTTCCAGTAGACTTGATATTGCCTCTGCAAGACTTGGAATGCTTTTAGAATACTAAAAATACGTCCAAACGAGCACTCACACAAAATTGTTAATGGATTTATCTGGATTGAAGTCAACATTTTCAATTAATTTTTTAATTCTAATGAACTATCAAGCTTATTCTTCCCAAAACAGTTCTAGCATCTGCGAACCCAACTTAACCCAACCTTTATTTTACGAAGTAAGAGAAAATCTGCGAATAGACATTTGGCCTGGGATGATGGGCTGCCAGAGAGTGTGTTACGACATCCTTTCACTGAAATTAGTTTAACAACCAACAAAAACATAAATATTTTCTTTATTTGAATTCGTTTTCTTTGAGGTACCTCGGCTTACCCAATGAAGACGGGATGGGTTAATTTTTAAGGGCGCCACGCAATTTATCACCGCATATACCTATAATTGCGAAGAGAAGATATTTAGATTAAAAGGAAATAAAACTGAATACAGGTTACTCAAGAAATATCAAAATAAACAGAAATTTTCAAACCAAAAGATAATAATGTTTATTATAAAAAAAATAAGTATAAAAAAGGTAAGTAAGAAAAAAAATGCAACTGAAAAGGCTTGAAATTATTTTAAATTTTGACAAACAAAACTAAACTTGTTTTCATGTTCAACACAACCAAAAAAAAGAAGAATTGATCAACTAATTACCAAGGGATAATTGAAATAAAAAAATAATAATAACTAATTGACTAAAGTGGTCAAAAAAAATTAAAAGAAAATAAAACAGCAGATCTGGTTCAGGCAAACGTAAAAAGATAAAAAGAAATAAATATCGGAAACAAAAGCTTAATTCCCAAAATATATTGTTAAATCGTTTTTTTACAAAAACATGATCAAAATTGAACCAGTGAAAAATTAAATTTTGAAATCAAATAAATTAATAAGAATTATATTGTAAATTGCAATAGGTTTTTGCCTAATAAAAGGATTTTTTCCTGACCTTTGCTGCCGTGAAAGTTCTCTTCCAAAGTTATTGATGGAAATGAACCAAAATTGAAGTTGTAGGCCCGCTCCTTGAACGATTAAAAAAGCCAAGGATGGTGATAATCTTCGTCTTGTGGATTTTATTTTTAGATGTTTTAACAGGATTTTTTCTTCCCTTCTTCTGATGTTCCTCAACAATGATTTTATATGATATATTAATAAATTCCAAACTCTCCAAAATTTTGTTCCCTCGAGATGGTGGGGATATTAAATAAAGAGAAAAAAGAAATAATATATAAGAAAAAATCATAATACCTAAGAAAAAATCTCAGTTACGAATTGCGTGCCAAATTCGGAATTTCTTCGTAATTAAAAAGAAAACTTATTTCGTCTATTTACGTCTATCCCAAATAATCGGAAATAGCGATCACCCAAAATCCAAAAATAATTATTTTTCAAAATGTTGCCCAAACTAACGTCATATACGTACAGTTACTTAACTGGTTGTCGCAAAAGAGAGTGATTTCCGGCTTAACGTGGCCCAAATCTCAATCGTCAAAAAGTTTAAAGTTAAATTAGAAGACAGAAAATTAAGAGGATTTTAAAGATCAAATCGGGGAGATCAGGAATAAAAAGGAGTAACCGTTCTCCGAGCTGGCCTGAAACATATATACAAAAAAAAAACATACAGCAACAAATTGTTTGAAAATTTCATGTGAATGAAAGAAAAAGTATGTTAACACAAAATTAGCACGTAAGAGGTGTGGACACCTTCCTGGTTTTCTTCTCCGTAACCACCAAATTGATATTTCTTCGGAACGTCTCTCCTTCTTTTCACTTCGTCCACTATTCCAGAGTAGAAAGTATACTCTTTATCTTGGTTAGATGAGCTTCTTCCTGAAATTGAATAGAAAATCTGTTCTCACCACTCCTTGCGAAATGGCCCTTTCCCATCGTGTTTGTGTTTGGCAGTTAAAAGATATGAAAGAAGGAATTGGTTACTTTTTTAGAAAATTTATTATAGTTTGCTCCATACCTGGGTGGAGGGAGTTATAGTGCCCTTTCCTTTCCCGTTCTTCCAGTTCCTTCTCGTACTGTTCCATTTTCTTCATTATAGTAGTGACCAGGCTTTTAACAGCCACCCATTTATACTCTTTATCGAGCATTTGCTGTATTAAATTTTCACGAAATTTTAACACTACATTAGCTCCTCTCTAAAATCGTCGCACATGAAAACCATGTGCTTTGTGGTATCCTCACGATCGAAGAACCAGCATCTGCTTGAGTTTTGTTTTTCTATTCTATATAGGTATGGTTCATGTAATTATCATTTGTATGCTGATGACCTTCAAATTTACACTTCAACATCTATTGTTAATCTTGAAGATGCTGTATTTCGTCTTAATAATGACCTTGTCAGTATTCTTGAATGGTCTAATCGTTAATCGCTTTTAGCACTCGTCTCCTATTATCAAAGATGAACTTTCACTCTTCCCGTCAAGTGATGCTTGGTGGCAACTTTATTCAGTTTTCGGACACGGTTAAGAGTCTTAGTTTGATTATCGATTCGACACTGTCCTGGAGACCTCAAGTACAGAGTATTTGTAAAAGGGTTTACTATTGCTTCCACACATTGAGAAAACTTTGGTGTTTTCTCCAGTCTGTAGTTCGGCGCAACCTTTGTTACTCTTTTATCTTATTTCATATTGATTATGGTGATGTGGTATATCCTGATCTTTCTTTTTAACTCTACAGAATAAATGGGAGAGACCTCAGAATAATTGTATTCGTTACATCTTGGATCTGGAGAGGCTACAGAATCGCAGGTATTTTTGGATGCTTTCTACTTTGTACAAAGTTCTGCAGAGCTGCGCTTCTGCATATTTGTCCGACTCATTTAAGTTTTTATCGTCGCATGGTTTGTCCACCCGATCCAGTTTTGATACCACTTTAATGTTTCCGGTTCATGCTACTGAGATTTTTCACAGATCTTTTACAGTATAATCGATTACGTTATGGAATGATCTACCTGTCGCTATTCGCAACGCTACAAGTTTTGTGCCTTTCAAAAATTTATTGAAATGCCATCTTCTTACTCTTCAACTGTCTTCTTGACTTCTTTGTATTTGTTGTCTATTCTGTATGATGATAATTGATGTTTGCTCCATTTCTAACCCTGCAAAGGATATCATATTACCGCAGCTAGCCATAATCTCTGAGTTTAATTTTATACACAGCAGTAGTTGGGTCTCTTTTGTCTTGATGTCTATATGTTGCTAATGTATACTTTTTTTGTAATTTCTTTTTAAGGCAATAATAGTATTATTATTATTATTATGCCTTAAAAACCCCAAATCCGGTTAACACCTGTGTCAGGTGGTCGACATCATCAATCGATCTCTCCAGCCTCTCAGCATCCACTCTTTTACCTTTGGGATCAACTTTTTCGTCCATTCCTCCTCTTTTTTCCCATTCTGCTTGTCACTACCTTATTAATTTCTTCCTTTGACTTTGTATTCTCTTCCTTTTATGTAGATCTTGGTTTTTCTTCCATCAATATATCCATTAGGGGTATACCCGCAATTACCTTTCTCGCTGTTGTCGAAACCGTCCGGTATGCTGAGACAACATCGACTGCTAATCTTCTATCAGCATCGTTTTTTAATCCGTTATTAGCCGTTATTAGTCGTTTGAGTATTCTCATTTCAGTTTTTTTTTCATCACTCAGCACTCTCATCAAAGACCGGCGCGTATGTTATTGAGAAGAGACTGAAAAGTTAATATGAACTCAAAAAATGCTTCCAATATGTCGTGATTGATAGAATTCGAAGAATTTTTATCTGATTTACATTGGCAATATTGTAATCTCATAAAGAATTTGAAGAGGTACTTCCAAATTTTATAACTCTCTGTTCTTCAAAGACTTTCATTTTATGGCACCCTATCTATGGTACCTTACCCAACCCAATTCAGATATTTTTTTGCGAGCCGTTATTAGTCATTTGAGTATTCTCATTTCAGTTTTTTTTTCAGTACCCAGCACTCATATCAAAGACCGGCGCTTATGTTATTGAGTAGAGACTGAAAAGTCAATGTAAATCCAAAAAATACTTTCAATATGTCGTGATTGATTGAATTCGAAGAATTTTTATCTGATTTATATTGGTAATATAGTAATCTCATAAAGAATTTGAAGCGGTTCTTCCAAATTTTATCTGCAATATTTAGCAATTCAGAAATATCTTTATTACAAAAGGAATATACAGATAGTATTCGTTAACCTACATTTCCATTATTTAATAAGTAAGTCTTGACTTTCAACGTTGATCGGCTGTTGGTAGCATGTTTCTATAAAAAGCGGGTAGTTTCTGCATTTTCATCCCAGATAAGTGAAAGTCTTCAATTAAAACTTCCTTAAAAAACATATTATGCTCAGGTGGACTGCAAATTATCATACATTGACGAGATGACTTCATTTGGTAAACTCAATACAAGATTGTATTTCGCCTTGTCGCTTGACACTTCCACTTGGAAAACCCAGATTTCAGGTTTACTAACCCATTATCGTACTGGTCCTCCTCCGCAGCTTTATGTCTAGTATTAGTTGTAGCGATAGCTATAGTGTTAGTTCTAATTTTATTTCAATAAAATAAATCGATTTGTAAGTGATATTTGTTAAAATTGAACGTGCAAGAAGGGAATAGACGTAGAATGAGAGAAAGAGAACGAATGAGAAACGCGGGGACCGAAAAAGGGGAGGCGATTGCCACGCGACCCGTGTAACAGAGCGGAACTAAACTAAATTGAGATCGTATTAGAGCCGGAGAGGTCTTATTGCGCATATAATAGACGCTGTTTGTGCTGTTTAACCACTTCCCGAAGAGAGGCGTTCGAATTAGCATTTTAGGCGGATCCGTTTTCCGCTCCTCTCTCTTTCCTTCTCGCCAAAAGCGGCGGTGGCGGCTAGATTGAATTCCTGGTGCGAATAATTCCTCACTACCGCCAAATATAACACTTATGAATGTTGGATGTAGAACGTTATTCGTGTATAATGCCATGCTGGGACCCGAAACGGTTTTATTCCAAACAACTCGGAGTTGGAATTAGCCGAAATGAAAATACAAGAATTAGTACGCAATTCGTTATAGAAATACTCATTCCGGGTGTGTTTCCAATACGAGGAGAGATTATATAAGGAAGTCTTCGATAAAAGTAAATAAAAAATAATTAAAGTGGTTGTCGTAGTGAAGGAACTTTGGATTGACTTACTTCCGGAATTATTGATATAAGGTCACGAGGGAGTCGAGAAGAGAATCTCACCGACGAAATTGTCGGCTGAAGTCAGCGAATGGATTTAGAGAGCTCGAATCGTGGGTAGAGTGTATACGCATACAAATCGAGTCTGGTGTCGTGGTAGAATGGAACCCTCATTCCGAAATACAACAATCCGGGAAGATGTCTTGAAGAATAGGAATCTCCGAAATCACCATGAAACCCGCTGACATCGCATTTAATTTCAATTTGGGAAATAATAAAAAGTTTATTTTCCACTCTCCGTTCTAGAGTTTCGTCTGAGAATTTTTGGTAATTAATACTTGTTCGAAATGAAACGAAACGACCGCCGATGGCGCCGTTTTTGTTTTCGAACGAAAATACATATCGTCCCGAACATACAAATGATCAAAGGGTGCAACGCGTCAAGAGTGCTTCTAAAAACGGGACATTGGCGTATCTGTTTCGAATAAGACGTTAGTCACACATGTGCACGACATTTAGCCACATTAGTTCCACAGTCGGGGCGACCGCACAGCGTCAAAAGTAACTGCTCGCCGGCAAATTACCTCGCCGTCGATCATGAATTGTTTAAAACAATGGGAGGTTTGTGGACCGCCACGTGTCCGCTGACGACTTCAAAGCTGCCGATGAATAGGTGGCATTATTTTAAACGGGTCTCCGTTTCCTGCTACTCACTGGGCTGCGGTTGGCGTCTAATTGGTCCCATTTCGGGGACGTCGTAAAATGTTTTGCCGTTTCAAACAACTTATATTTGTTTTATAACTTTACTTAGATCTGCTTTTATATACTTTAATCAAAGTTATCGAGGTTTATAACCAAAGATTTTTGTTTTTATTAATCTTGCGTTATTAATCTTCGATATCTTTAAAGATATACGTACGGAATACCACAGCTTAATTATTAGACTATTAGGCAGAAATAATATCTTTTGGATTTTGTCATACGTCTCTTAAGATACATTAACTATTTGATGCCTTTTTTCGTCTAGTCTTACAGAATCGGATAAGTTTTGTTAGAAAAACTTGGTTTTACTTCATTTTGGAAGACAGGTAGACGCATTACCAAGCATGAGATAAGTCTGAGCTGTATGTCTAGAGAACGACAAAAAACCGTGAGAATTTTTAGATTGCTCTGCAGGTGAAAGTCGCTGTAATAAGGGAACGTCATCATTTACCTGCACCACCTCTTCAGCTTAACTAACTATTTGCTTCATTTCATCGAGTAAACGTGAAAATGGTTTAATATTTTGTCAAAGGTTCTGGAGCGTATTGTACACACCCAGGTTTATGATTTTCTTCAGGAGCATCGATTGATCAGTGACAGGCAGTCTGGTTTCCGACGGGGTCATAGTACTACTACTTCCTTGATCAAGATTATGGATGATATAGGACTTGCCTATGATAATCGTCGTATCACTATATTGGTTCTACTTGATTTCAGCAAAGCCTTTGACTCTGTCGATTATGATCTTCTTCTTTCTATACTTTCATCTATTGGTTTTTCTTCCCCGAGTCTTTCATGGTTTCAATCATATCTTTCGAATCGCACACTGTGTGTCCGTGCCAATTCAACCTTTTCCAATCGCTTTGAGCTCTCTTGTGGTGTGCCCCAGGGTAGTGTTCTCGGTCCGTTGCTATTTTCTATCTTCATTGATACTGTCACCAAGGTTATTTCTTCAAATTTTCATCTTTACGCGGATGATCTGCAGATTTATACCGATACATTAGTTGATGACTTTCCTCAAGCTATTGAGCGAATTAATAATGATCTTGCTAGAGTATCTGAGTGGTCTAAACTATACGGCTTGAAACTCAATGTTAATAAGACCCAAGCCATAATTTTTGGTACAAACCCTTTGTGGAGCAGGCTGACTACTTTTTCTAGCTCGCAACTTCTACTTGGTGACACCGTCATTAAATTTTCGGATGTAGTTAAGAATCTTGGAGTTATGATGGACTCTGCATTGTCTTGGCGCCCTCAGGTTCAGGCTATTTGTAAGAGGGTTTACTCCTGTTTTCACTCCCTTCGTAAATTTAAGTGTTTTCTTCCTTCTTACGTTCGACGCAACCTCTGTTATTCGCTTATTTTTCCACATCTTGATTATGCGGATACAGTTTATACTGACCTGTCGATATCCTTATGTAATAAACTCCAGAGACTACAAAATAATTGCGTACGTTTTATATTCGATCTTGGAAAATATTGTCATATTACTCCTTAGCGCAATAACTTACATTTGCTTACGTACGTAAACCGTCGGTCCTTCCGTGTGTTAACAAGTCTCTATAAGATTATTCATATCCAAAGTCCACAATACTTGTTTAATAATTTTCAATTCCTATCGTCACACGAGCGTCCCACTCGTTCAAAATCAGACTTAATACTTTTATTCCCAATACATCATACGAATATATACCATGGGTCGTTTACGTTGTGCGCCATATCCCTCTGGAATGGTCTCCCCATGGATATAAGAAACGCTCCAACCCTGTCATCTTTCAAGACTTGTCTTACACATTTCCTCTTCTCCCATCAAATTGCGATATTATAACAATTTACTTCCTTTTCTTCTGAGCTTCTTCTTTTCTACTTTCTTTCCTATACTCCTTATTCACCTTCTTTCTCTTCTGCTTTGTTACTGTGTGAATTTCTTATAGTTTTCTTTTTTCCGTTTTGTTGTCTTGTCGTTTATTGTTTTACCGCATTAGTTAATTAATTACTATTCTGTACATCTGGTGGTATCATTGTAATTTAGTTTAGACTGGATCGATTGGAAGATATCGTCTGTGGCGATAAATCGTTCCGTTTGTCAAATTGAAAATTGAGTTTATAAGTAATTAAGTAATTGTAATTTTTTTTACTATTATTAGTTATTTTACTGATAATTATAACAATGTACATTTTTTTCCCTTTCTACTTGTTTTTCTCTCTTTTTTTTTGACAATAAAGATTTATTTGAAAAAAAAAAGATGTAAAAAAGTTATCTACCGTTTACCAAAGAACCACCAACCTGACTGATTCGCCATAGATAAGATAATCTAATCGAGTAAAAAGATTAGTAGCGAAATCTTATGGCTGAGTCTTATACTTGGTTCGGTGTTTAACAAAATACGGTATCTTTGCCTCATCAATTGGCAGTTATTAACATGTATATTAACACTTCAACCATCTTTCATTCATCATACTCCTTATTGGTCTAACTTTGGCAACTTTATCATCACGATGGTGGCTATTATCACCAGCATGAAAATGGCTTAGAAGTTCTTCAAAATGATTACGGGCCATGCATGAATAACAATTAAAGCAGGACGAATGCGCTGCTTGGTTCCATGTTTAACAAAATACGGCACCTTCGCCTCATCTCTTGGCAATTATTTATCTCCGGGGCCACAGTTCAACCATCTCTCATTCATCATATTCCATATTGGTCTAACTTTGGTAACTTTGTTATTACGAGAGTGGTGGCTATTGTCACAAGCATGAAAATGGCTTAGAAATTCTTCGAAATGATTACGGGCCATGCATGAATAACTAACTACTAAAGAAGCACCAATGTGCGGCTTGGTTCCATGTTTAACAAAATATGGCACCTTCACCTCATCTATTGGCGATTATTTATCTCCGGGGCAATAGTTCAACCATCTCTCATTCATCATATTCCATATTGGTCTAACTTTGGTAACTTTGTTATCACGAGAGTGGTGGCTATTGTCACAAGCATGAAAATAGCTTAGAAGTTCTTCAAAATGATTACAGGCAATGCATGAAAAACTATTAAAGAAGCATCAATGTGCCGCTTGGTTCCATGTTCAAAAAAATACGGCACCTTTGCCTCATTTATTGGCAATTGTGTATCTCCATGGTAACTCTTCAACCATCTTTCATTCATCATATTCCATATTGGTCTAACTTTGACAACTTTGTTATCACGAGGGTGGTGGATATTGTCGCAAGCATGAAAAAGGCTTAGGAGTTCTTGAAATCGATTACGGGCCATGCATGAAGCAACTCTCGGAGGATGGGTATCAGTACTCTGATATAGTTCAGTAAAATTCCTACATAATTCTTTACTTCCTCTATGGTGAATAGATTATAGATGATTGACATAATGATTGACACCCTTTGGTTATGGCACTGTTTTCTGTAGAATATCGTAACAAATCATAGCTATCTTTATCGAAAAACATCTGAAAAAGTTCTAAAAGGTTATCTTTATCTAAAACGAAATCTGATACAATAGATTCTTCTTGAAGCTTTGATGTTATATCATTTTTTCCATTTTCTTTTACCAACTGAGTTTTTTATTAGACGGTTCCATAGTCGAAGATGTTGATGATTCTTCCTTACTCATATACGGGATACTTTCATAAGTATGTAGGAATCCTTCTCCCGATGGTACCTTGCACCACATCTCCGCTTCAGACAATAGTTGTGGATGAGCAATGTTGTAAATCTTTACCTCCACTCTGTTCATGGTTCAATTCTACATTTTCCGGTGGCGTGATAAATATATCTGCTGATATTGAAACCTGTATTGAAAAAATGACGACTAAAACATAAAATGATGATGATTCTCTGTAAAAACTATAAAATACAGAAACTAAAAGATTAGCTATATGGCTATAAGAAAACAATATCAGTTCAATTTGGAGTAAAACTCATTGACGAAATAACTTACCTTTTTGCGGAACTATTCATGGCTGCAAATTTACTTGAGATAACCAGTTATTATAAATAAACCAACACATTATCTGTGTGTTGGTTATTTATGAATTAGCTAATTTATCTTTAGCTAATTCAGCTAAAGATAAATTCAGAATCTCCTAACTCGTTTCAGAGACGCATTAATGAAGAGGTCCATGCAATCAAACCAAACATTGAAAGCAGAGACGATCTTAAAATAGCATCTTTTCAATTAAATAATATTACACAGGGATGATCAGAAAAGTATAATAACAATATTATTATTATTTTTTCCTGATTCATTTCCTGATGAATGTCGCTTTATTGCACATTCATCAGGAAAAAATGAAAAGTAATTATAAAAATAAAACAATATATAGTATTTTTGAAGGAAAGTCCCAACTCCATCAGATACTACCATCATAAGTAGTATCTACTTATATTAACCAGACGAAAAATATACTGAGGACGCAAAGAAAATTCTGGAGCTCTGACACTTCCCTTCCTCAAAAGTCCGCCGTATACAGATATTGAATCGGAAGGCATGAAGTTAACTCGGCCTTCCGGTAGGATTTGCAAAGCCAAAAGAAAATTTGGAGTTGGCTTCTATGGAGGGATAGATAATATAATTATAGTTGCTATATCTTGGCGAAAGACTTGAATGTATGTTATGTATATATGAAAACCAAACTGAAAATGTGTTTAGGACGCAAAAAAATCACTGCATCTCTTACATTTCCTTTCCTCAAAATATTACTGTCATACAGATGCTGTCCCGTCCGGTATGGAATATTTTTACACCTAACAGAGTTTTAGGTACTATTTCAATAGGGACTATTTTAATTTTGTTAACTTGGAGAAGGAAGCTGTAGCTGACGATTCCTTAATTGAAGGTAAAGCTGTAATCCTCAAAATTATAAAGATTAATACTACATAGTAGATTAAACAGAAACGTAGACAAGGTGAGAAAAAAGCCCATCATGGCCATTCAGATGGCAAGCTCTTCGGAAGGGACTGGGGTTAACCCATGAATGTATCATTGAGTCTACGTAATAATAATCATAATAAAACAAAATTCGGTGTTAATTTTAAACTTTACAACAATTTGGTAGGTATTATAGAAAACAATGAAATATTGGTCGACTTTTTCGTTTCTTTAGGTGTTGTTTCCAAATTTTGGAAAACATGATTAAATTATAAATATCTTATTTAAATCTAATTAACATGAGAAATGGGTTTGAAATTTGTCCTGTATTAGATCATTATGTAGTACAAGGAACATAGAAAACTTATACCGGGTGTCCCAAAATGAAGATTGGTTCAAAAAAGCATATGTCTCCTTTAGAAATTATTGACTGTCAAAGTTCTGAAAAAATCTTATTTTTTTGCTATATCTGGAGAACATGAACACATTTTTTCCTCTGATTCATATTTCACTCTCAGAAAAATATCTGCATCCCATCTGAAACACCAATTTTCTATTATTGCGGTAAGTGTTGATATAATTGATGATGTTTCTTATGAAGATAACCTGGCTGTGAAGCCCGTGTCGAATTTAATCGGGGTGATTCTCAAATCATCGAGCGCCAAATCGCTGTACTTTTTCACAAGCCGAAATAAATTTGCGAAAGAGCGGACAGTTTGCCCTTCATGTTGCAGATTCTGATCGTGCTCCTCATCTAACAATAAGTGCCGCTACCAAAGAACGAATTCTGGATAGACTTGTTGAGGATGCTAATATTATTGTTTCGTGTTTGGCTCAGGAGTTTAGTGTTCTGCTAACATCATTAACCGGTTACTAAGACGACAACTTCTTGACCAATACCATATGGCTAGAGTTGAAGAAAACTTTCTAATGATTTTAAGCGAAGATTAAATTTTTGCAATTTTATTCAGAATATTCGTTCAGTTTCACTTGCATTGAAATGTTCAACAGTCGCAACTTCTACGAATACGCGGAAAAAATCCACACTCTAAGAGGGCTCTTCATTTCCAGCGAGAATTTCGAGTGAATGTTTGGGTTCGAATTATCAATAGATTATCATTCTTGGTCCATTTGTTTTGTCATGCCGATTAAATGGAGCGAATTATTTGAAATTCCTTTAAAATGAATTCTTCACAGACCACACTATACAAGAAGAGGTATTAAACATCGACTTTTCCATTAGCATTGTATTTACGGATGTAGCCACGTAACAAACGGAATTATTAATATTCATAATGCGCACATTCGTAATGGTGAAAATCCCAATGTAATCCAAAAACTCATCATCAATTCGGCGATTCAGTGTTAATGTATTGATGTAGGTGACCAGTCATCAGGTAAATTTTTTCTTTCAAACAGTTGATACTTGACTGTCAACTTTTATATCTTAACAGCCGATACTTATATATTTTTTTACAAAACGAACTTACAGGGATTTGATGAATTACCTCTGCAAGACTTCCACATTACATATGTGACTTCGGATGCGGAAAGGGACCTATCAAACTAACATTTAGCAATAATAGCAACAAAAAAGAATAGTTTTCATAATATTTATTTTATGAAATGTCAAAAATTATAAACTTACAACTGAGTTACAAAAATCGCGAAGAAAATAAATTGGAAAAAATTAACTAGTATCATACGTTCGTTTTTTAGGCAATTCTTTGTTAGGTTTGGGTGCTACCATATCTACCTTAGAAGAGTCTGTCACTAGGCTTCTAATTTGATTACAGAGATACCATTGCCTCTCTCTAAGTTCTAGTAATAGTCTTGATGATTGAATTATTTCTGGCATTGAATCATCAAGGGTTTTTAATAATAGTGATGATTGATGCAACTCCTCTGTACCGGCGAATAGTTTTGTCTTCACTAACCATTTGCCGTAAAAATGGAATGGTTAATCTTCGTAATGTTGGAAAGTGGTTTGAAGAATTGCTTCAAAAATGTATCTCATCGATACCAAGTGACATCCCTGGCCGAGATGGCTTCGTTATGACCGCTGGCGATGAAGCAATCACACAATTAATTAAATCGTCATGAGTGTCTATATCGGTATTTGCGTATTTAGACTTAAAGATACTAAAATATCTATCAGGTGAAAATTTTGTATATCCTGTCAGTAGAAAATTTAGGAAAATTGCTTTGTTTTTACCGTTTCCTACTCTCCACATCAAATAATGCAACATAGCATTATTTTTATTTTGGCCCACTCAATTATACGCAAATAAGATGAGGATTTCTACTGGTTGAGAAGTCTCCAAATAATTGTGAAGTAAACTTTTAACATAGTTAGGCCCTTTCCTATATCCTGTTCTTCGTCTATTAAATAATTAAACTGTAGTGTAAGGTTCTCATTTATTATGCCAAAAACAGCACATATTCTTGTAGCTTTAAAATAAGCTGAACTTGGTTGCTGAGGGCTGTGGGGATAATGAACATTTTGTGCAAAATCAAACGATAATATTGCAGTCAAGTCATCGGTGTTACTACAGCAATTCTGATAGTGAAGTCTTTGACTTTTAGCTTTATGCAGATGATCTATAGCATTATTTAATTGTTGCTTCTTGTCCACATCTTTACAATTCCTTGTTTCCAAAATAGCTAATGATTTTTTTCTGCAAATATCATATAAATCATCCGCTGATTTCATGACAGTAACATAAGGGATATATTTAATTCAAATTTTACGAAAAACATCATGACCTATTTTTCGGTCTTCACTTCCAAGTGAAGAGATATATAATCTGTAAATTGTTGACTTATTTTCTGAAGATGGTAACTTCATCACCCTGAAATCTTTGAATTTTGGAAGTCTACCTGGCAAGGGGATCGTTATGGTTTCAGCTGTGGTAGAAATAAAATCAACAATTTGGTGAATTTTATTTTACTTTAAGGCAACAGGATTTGTAGATGGTTTATAAGCTAAACCATGTATCACGGATACATGGCTGCCACGCCGTAGGTATCGAAATCCTTCAACAAATTTTTGTAACGTTTCCACAGTCATGAAAGAACAAAAACAACTTACGACATATGTGCAGGTTATAAAACATGTAGGCTACGTTACCCTTTGTAAGAGGTTTATCTTTTCTTATTCCATATTTTTTTCTCTGTGATATTTTAGTGTAAACTTTATCTAGTTCATTGTGTGTTTTCCGGTCTCGATCTTGCTTAAAATAATCAGGTCTCGTTCAGCTGTTGTTAGATCTAGGAAATTATTTCTGGACTTTACTATTAGGTGTTTAGAAATTATAGAATTGCAATTCGATTGACAGCAAGGTTCGACGAAAAATGCTGATACAATTTCTTCATTCTTCACGTCTTGAACCGATAAGTCATGAGGCACTGATGAAGTACACTCTGCAGCAATGCTCTCTGCCTCTACATGGGTTCCTAGAACGTATAAGATGCATTAAAACAAGTTTTTAACCTCTTATGGTGGGTTCATGCAACGTGTTTTAGTTGTAGTAGTAGTCATAGTTATAAGAGTGAAAAGTTAAGGTATTGTGTTGTAGTAGTACTGTTCATGCAAAACCTTACGGCTAAAACGGTTTTTGTCCTAGTAATAAGAGTTGCCCAACTTTTAACTTCTTAAAGCTAAAACCTTCGGTCGCAACTTGACGAATGAGCACTTTTCTCTTTCGTACCTTTAATGGCACTGTTTTATTTTATTTTATAAATTAAATTGGTTAACTTTTGTAACATTTGTAACATTTATTATATTACAATTATAACAATATTTTCAATCAGGGTCGTTATCTTTTAAACAAAGTGTTTAAAACAAACTTTTAGACTTTTTAAAACTGTATGATATATTTTAAACTAAATTTGTTTTAAACAGTTGAAACGGAGTTTTAAAACATGGGGTGTTGTTTAAAAGAATAATTTTGTTTAAAAATTAGCATATTCTATTTTCCTTTATATATGTTTACTGCCAAACCTACATTACAACTAAAACTTAATATGTGATTAAAAACTAAAGCAAAATTTAAACAAAAATCGTTACTCGTTTCCGCTAGATGCACTACATACTTCATTTTACTCTTCCAATTTGAAGACTATTTTTGCTGCTTTATCAATTCCTAATCTATTACTTAAAGGAGATTATAATTAAGTCTTAGGAAGAAAATGTTGCTTAATATTGGCATATGATGCTACCACACCATATGTAGCTATTAAAATAATTTTAATGTAATAGCATCCAAAGAATTAAAAAAAATAAAATGCGAAGATTGCTCAGATCAATCTGCCAGTCAAGATTTTGCATTGTGTCCAATAGTATTTAATATTTTCGAAGCTAACTAAAATAGTTGGTCAACAATATCGTGTTTTTTGCGATGAAAATGTTTTCTGCCAGAAGTTTTAAAAACAATATCAAGTCTTCTGGAAGCAGTATTAGGTCTTTTGGAAGCATTCAATTCTTCTAAGACTATTCAGAGGTGATATCAATTCTGGAAGAAGTTTAAACCTTCTAGAAGCATTTCAAGTTTTTTAGAAGCAATATCACGTCTTCTGGAAGCACTTCAAGTATTATAGAAGCAGTATTAAGTCTTTTGAAGCATTACAGTTATTCTGAACATTTTAAGCTTTTTAGAAGCAATAGCTATGGGCAGTATCAAATCTTCTGAAAGCTGTACTAACTCTTTGAAAAGCAATATGAAATCTTTTGAAAGCATTTCTAGTCCTCCAAAGGCAATATTAAGTTTTCTGGAAGTATTTCAGGTATTTTGGTAACATTTCAAATCTTTTCAAACCAGTATCAGGTGCTCGAAAAGCACTATTAAGTTTTCTATGGACAGTATCAAGTCTTTTGGGAGCATGTCAAGTCTTCTGAACCCACCCAGTTTATGCTTCTGGTTAATTCATTTCGACATACTCCATTGCAATATCTAATTGTCCCCGATTAATATATGCTTCTCAAAATCGATGTATATTGGCCAAGTAATGATCGAGTGTTAACGTCATTTGTTAAAATCATCATCAGTATGTTCTTCTTTAAATAATTTTAGTAGTTTTAGTAATGTAAGTACGAAGGCTTTCACAATCGGTGTTAATTGAACTAAAATTAGAACCAACACTAGCACTAACACTAGAACTAATACTAGATCTAAAACAAGTCGAAACTGGTTCTAAATGGTTTCGATCTTGTTTCTGAAGAAAGCTGCAACATAGCATCCGAAACGTCAAACATTTTTTCAAAAGATGCGCAGTAAAAACCGAAAGTTCCTAGTTTTATAGGTTGAAAAGTTAAAAATATCCATTCTACCAGTATGTTAAGTTTGAAAAAATATAAATGATGATTCAGTACTTTTAACTGATTTTATTGTTTAAATTAAGACTAGTTTCGCTTTTTACAGCGAATCTTCAAAGACTACGTGTGAACGTTACAAAAGTCAAGTTATTTTCCATATTTTATGTGATCGTTCAAACCATGTGGATAATTAATTCCAATATTTAACTTTTTACTACATTGAACTAATTTAAGACTTAAAAGTTAAAATTTATAAAATATCTTTACATCACATTAACACGTTAAAATTATCGGATATTTTGGACTGTTTGCAGAAGCCAAAAAGCACTGCATATGTGCTCTCACATTTTGAAAACTTTGTTTTTTGTAATAAACAAATAAATATTTCTAATAAATAAAACGGTTTCATTCCAGGTTTTTCTTTTTATAATTCTAATTTGGCACGACTATGTCCATTTCGCTTTAATGTTCTTTGCTTAAATATTGCATGAACCAATATCTTTTCTTACAACTAAAGCTAATGCTAACGGTTAAGACTATGACTACGACTAAAACTAAAACACGTTGCATGAACTCACCATTATAAATAAAATTGTGTACGAATTTTTAAAGTTGTCCTAAAGTTGGGTCAAATTCGGAAAAAGAAATTGTTAGTACCTTTTCAAATTTCGATATTAATTCCATAGGATTTTTTAATGTTAACTATGGTGATTAATTAGTTTGTTAAAAAGTCTTTATCATTCTTAGGCATTTTTCAATATTTTTTGGCCATACTTAAAAGAAATTTGATCATTTTGATACAAAAGGGAAGGTTTTAGCCTTAATTTGATGCGAAAACAGTTTCATAGTTCCTATAAGCGAACCCTGTAACATTTTTTTAAGTTTATCAAATTTTTGAAAGATAGGTTAAGTACGAAAAAGAAAATCGTTAATATCTTAAAATTCATTTTCATTAGCGTGCTTCAATGAAACTGCGTTGAATGGTGTTGCAGGAAACTTACCTGTACTTGGCGTTAAACTTAACAATTTAACTGAACCACTATTCGTTCCTTCTTCTTCGTATTCTTCTTCACTTGAAGAACTACTTATAGGGTCAGCGTTATCAACTGATAAGTCACTACCAAAATACTTTTGTTCAACACTGTTTAATTCGTCCTTTAAGACATTTTTTTCTAGCGCGAAACTGAATGTTTACTTTAAAACCTTAATTTTTTATGAATGCCGCGCACGATGACCTTGAATACTTTAACGGCCATTATCTAGAATAGTTGTTTTTGCACGATAGGTCCCTTTTGGCATCCGAAGCCACATATGATGGAGCACCAGCACATTGCACAATGGATTGGTCGAGGAGGTGCTGATGGTTTTAAAACAGAAATCTGATTTTGAAATACAGTGGGAAAAATTATAGTCAAAAATGACATTATTCGAAGGCTTATTATTCTGCATTTTATGTTTCATAAAAAGATATTGATAAAAAGCAAAAGGACGTTGCACCTTCAAAGGTTTGAGAGTAAAATAATTGAAAATGTTGCTAATAAAACATGTTCTTTAGTCAAATTTAGTCAAAGTTTTATGTTGATTCAATAACTACTTTAGGATATATGTATTTAGCCGATCGTATACATAATGAACACTTGTAGAAGAAAAACCTTTAAGGACCTGCCATAATTTCTGGTCAAAGCAGGATATTCAGCAAGTATCTGGTATCAAAATATTTCAAAAACTGGCCGAATAGGCCGGATACCTAATAATTGCTCTAATTTATATTTAGAGTTTATGTAAATAAGAATTTAAATGATTTTCATTGAGTACATCGAGTGAATATCAAAACTTTATATTGACCTTATTTGATCTACTTCAGTATGACAAGAATAACCATTAGAAAAGTGTTCATTCTTCATCCTATGTGTAGTTAATTAAAAAATTCCTCAACCCACACCTTAGACTTCACTTATCCATATACATAAAGCCTTATACCGGGTGTCCCAAAATGAAGATTGGTTCAAAAAAGCATATGTCTCCTTTAGAAATTATTGACTGTCAAAATTCTGAAAAAATCTTATTTTTCTGCTATATCTAGAGAACATGAACACATTTTTTCCTCTGATTCATATTTCACTCTCAGAAAAGTATCTGCATCCCATCTGAAACACCAATTTTCTATTATTGCGGTAAATGTTGATATAATTGATGATGTTTCTTATGAAGATAACCTGGCTGTGAAGCCCGTGCCGAATTTAATCGGGGTGATTCTCAAATCATCGAGCGCCAAATCGCTATACTTTTTCACAAGCCGAAATAAATTTGCGAGAGAGCGGACAGTTTGCCCTTCATGTTGCAGATTCTGATCGTGCTCCTCATCTAACAATGAGTGCCGCTACCAAAGAACGAATTCTGGATAGACTCGTTGAGGATGCTAATATTATTGTTTCGTGTTTGGCTCAGGAGTTTAGTGTTCTGCTAACATCATTACCCGGTTACTAAGACGACAACTTCTTGACCAATACCATATGGCTAGAGTTGAAGAAAACTTTCTAATGATTTTAAGCGAAGATTAAATTTTTGCAATTTTATTCAGAATATTCGTTCAGTTTCACTTGCAATGAAATGTTCAACAGTCGCAACTTCTACGAATACGCGGAAAAAATCCACACTCTAAGAGGGCTCTTCATTTCCAGCGAGAATTTCGAGTGAATGTTTGGCTTCGAATTATCAATAGATTATCATTCTTGGTTCATTTGTTTTGTCATGCCGATTAAATGGAGCGAATTATTTGAAATTTCTTTAAAATGAATTCTTCACAGACCACACTATACAAGAAGAGGTATTAAACATCGACTTTTCCATTAGCATTGTATTTACGGATGTAGCAACGTAACAAACGGAATTATTAATATTCATAATGCGCACATTTGTAATGATGAAAATCCCAATGTAATCCAAAAACTCATCATCAATTCGGCGATTCAGTTGAATGATGATTCAGTACTTTTAACTTATTTTATTGTTTAAATTAAGACTAGTTTCGCTTTTTACAGCGAATCTTCAAAGACTACGTGTGAACGTTACAAAAGTCAAGTTATTTTCCATATTTTATGTGATCGTTGAAACCATGTGGATAATTAATTCCAATATTTAACTTTTTACTACACTGAACTAATTTAAGACTTAAAAGCTAAAATTTATAAAATATCTTTACATCACATTAACACGTTAAAATTATCGGATATTTTGGACTGTTTGCAGAAGCCAAAAAGCACTACATATGAGCTCTCACATTTTGAAAACTTTGTTTTTTGTAATAAACAAAAAAATATTTCTAATAAATAAAACGGTTTCATTCCAGGTTTCTTTTTATATTTCTAATTTGGCACGACTATGTCCATTTCGCTTTAATGTCCTTTGCTTAAATATTGCATGAACCAATATCTTTTCTTACAACTAAAGCTAATGCTAACGGTTAAGACTATGACTACGACTAAAACTATAACACGTTGGATGAACTCACCATTATAAATAAAATTGTGTACGAATTTTTAAAATTGTCCTAAAGTTGGGTCAAATACGGAAAAAGAAATTGTTAGTACCTTTTCAAATTTCGATATTAATTCCATAGTATTTTTTAATGTTAACTATGGTAATTAATTAGTTTGTTAAAAAGTCTTTATCATTCTTAGGCATTTTTCAATATTTTTTGGCCATACTTAAAAGAAATTTGATCATTTTGATACAAAAGGGAAGGTTTTAACCTTAATTTGATGCGAAAACAGTTTCTTAATTCCTATAAGCGAACCCTGTAACATTTTTTTAAATTTATCCAAATTTTTTAAAGATAGGTTAAGTACTAAAAAGAAAATCGTTAGTGTCTTAAAATTCATTTTCATTAGCATACTGCAATGAAACTGTGTTGAATCGTGTTGCAGGAAACTTACCTGTACTTGGCGTTAAACTTAACAATTTAACTGAACCACTATTCGTCCCTTCTTCTTCGTATTCTTCTTCACTTGAAGAACTACTTATAGGGTCAGCGTTATCAACTGATAAGTCACTACCAAAATACTTTTGTTCAACACTGTTTAATTCGTCCTTTAAGACATTTTTTCTAGCGCGAAACTGAATGTTTACTTTATAATCTTATTTTTTTATGAATGCCGCGCATGAAGACCTTGAATACTTTAACGGCCATTATCTAGAATAGTTGTTTTCGCACGATAGGTCCCTTTTGGCCTCCGGAGCCACATATGATGGAGCACCAGCACATTGCACAATGGATGGTCGAGGAGATGCTGATGGTTTTAAAACAGAAATCTGATTTTGAAAATCAGTGGGAAAAATTATAGTCAAAAATGACATTATTCGAAGGCTTATTATTCTGCATTTTATGTTTCATAAAAAGATATTGATAAAAAGCAAAAGGACGTTGCACCTTCAAAGGTTTGAGAGTAAAATAATTGAAAATGTTGCTAATAAAACATGTTCTTTAGTCAAATTTAGTCAAAGTTTTATGTTGATTCAATAACTACTTTAGGATATATGTATTTAGCCGATCGTATACATAATGAACACTTGTAGAAGAAAAACCTTTCAGGACCTGCCATAATTTCTGGTCAAAGCAGGATATTCAGAAAGTATCTGGTATCAAAATATTTCAAAAACTGGCCGAATAGGCCGGATACCTAATAATTGCTCTAATTTATATTTAGAGTTTATGTAAATAAGAATTTAAATGATTTTCATTGAGTACTTCGAGGGAATATCAAAACTTTATATTGATCTTATTTGATCTACTTCAGTATGACAAGAATAACCATTAAAAAAGTGTTCATTCTTCATCCTATGTGTAGTTAATTAAAAAATTCCTCAACCCACACCTTAGACTTCACTTATCCATATACATAAAGCCAATCAAAATGCCACGATCTGAAGACGAGAAGTCCTCAAGTCGACAATTGCATCGGACAATCGCGAAATTGGTGCCCAGTGTGTTGATCGGACCGCTCGTCAGCGAGTCCGCATTAAAGTGTCATCAATGGTGAATGACGATAACGATCCTTCAACGATTGGCTCCTTTAAGCCCCCGGACGGTGTTACAATGGGCTAAACGTCCATTCGAGCTACGACTGGACCTGGTGAAACAGGGGTCGAGACCTTTAACCGTTCAACGATTGCACACGCACTCAACACACTCATACATACATGCTCACACACACACATACACAGGCACAGACGAAGAGATGAGAGGCGTTCGAAGCGACGCCTGAGGAGAGCGGCTTCGACGCCTAAAAGCGACGGCCGAAACCGTGAGAGACTCGGGACTCAACTTTAATTGAAAATGACAAATCCCTCTATTGAAATGGTAATCAACTACTAGGAAATCCTATTAGGATAAACTCTGCGACTGATCGATACGATTCCCATTGGCGTGATAAAGACCGCTCTACCGAGAAGAAAAGGACGCTAAAATTGAATGAGGAAAACGAGATTTTTCTACTTATTATTTTTACCACCCCAAATCGTCATTGTTTTTAATATCATTATCTCTAAACGGGGAAAAGTAACGTACACGTCCCACGGATTAAATTCGAATTAACGTGGGTTCGGCGGGGAATAAAAACGCGTTTAACACCGGAGGGATAGTTTTCTATATATATGGGCGGTGTAAATTGCTTATCATAAAGCCATCAGAACGAGCAACCGACCGGTTCGCGGTGTGTCATGATTGAATGGAACGGCGAGAGCTGTGTGTTGTTCGCAGAATGATAGAGATTGATGGGGATACGTTACCGGGGTGGAAATCGTTAAATAATTACCCAAGCCCCGTATACGCACACATATAACCTCAACTCTACTTCAAATGGTACACAATGATAACGTTCTTTTATGGGGAGTATACCCTATATTATTCGTTCATTTGATAACTAGTATGTACAATACCAAATTATTGGTCAATAGGAGTTTTCATTCGTTTCTTCTGTTGGTTCTCTGCGAAAGGGTTTCACCAAAATCTCATTTGGTATCTTCAGTCATGGCTGCAGCAGGGCCGTCCTAAGATATTTCGCACCCGTGGGCTTTTGAGTTTGATTCGGGCTACCGATAATAAAAATTGCGACAAAAAATGCTTTGCAGTCCATCGTGTATTATAATAGACAAAAGTTATAACTAAAACAATTTATAAAAATTCAAACAAAAACCGTATCCAATAAATAAAAGAAATAAAGAGATGTAACTTATATATTTATTTTTTTAGCTTTATCTATTGCAAATCGGTCAATAATATTGCACGTTTTTAAACTATTAAGCAAATCACTTTCTATTGAGAGAATACTGAGATCTTAGTTTACTTTGTCTCAACGATGATCGTAAATGATTTTGTATTCTTTTTAGAGCAGAAAATGATCTTTCACCGCTGCAACTTGTAGCTGCAATACTGGTATGCAAAAATGGAAGTGGATATTTATACACACGGTATGTATACGCAATTGGCTCTTTATACATACAAATAAACTGAAAACTAACTTGAAAATTAACTTTAATAAAAGAAACTATAATTGTAATTGTGTGGTTATTACCACAATATTAAACGAAGTAATAGTGTATACAGCCAGTATCAGTGAATAGGCAATTACATATACAGGGTCCTGCAATAGTGCGTCAGGCATCCATAGCTCCTATACCAATTAAGTTAGGAATTTCTTTCAAACACAGACTTGTACTATACATATGAGTGTAAAAAAGTGTAATGACACAATATGTTTCTTTTTAATTGAGTACCATATATTTTTTGCAACGTCTGACTAACTGCCTACAATGTTATTAACCATTGTGCAACAAATTTTTGAAATTTTTTGTAGTTACTTAAAATAGATATCACAACACAATTTGTGATAAATATAAAGGAAATCCTCAGCTTTTCAATTATGTAAGTCACAATTCAGGACAAAAATTGAGACAAAAATTCTTAAACAACATCACAGTTTTTAAGAAAAAAATTAATGCGGTCGTATTCAAAAAATTGTATCTCAAGAATTAATTGAGATATCACTTTAAAATAAGTAAAAGAGCAATTTGAAGCAAATTTAGTTAGTAATGTGCTTTACATCGTTTCTTAATATCTTTAATTCTCCGAGTTATGATTGTTTTATTAAATCTTTGCAAAAACGTAATCATATGTGTTAAAAATCAAGCAATTTTCAAAGAATTGTATTTCAAGAACTAATTTGAAATTTTGCAAATTTTGTTGTTATTTAAGATGCCTAAGATCTTTACTTAAAATATGTAGATCTCTGAGTTATGATTTTTTGATTGAAACTTTGCAAAATGTAATTATATGTGTTTGATAAAAATCAAGAAATTTTCAAAGATGTGTATCTCAAGAACTAATTGAGATATCGCTCTGAAATAAAGAGCATCTTGATCCAAGTTTTGTTGTTGTTTAAGGAGCCTAAGATCTTGCTTGAAATATTCAAATCTCCAAATGATATACGTATTTTTAAGCGAAATGATATGTATTAAAGGAGAGGTTAACAAGATACAAGATACAATCCGTTTTTCCAAAATGAGAGTGGTTTTGTTTTTTCAAAAGAGGAGGGAAAAGAAAAAACTTACTCAAACAACTTTTGAAATAAATAAAATATAAAATTAAATAAATTTAGAAATTTTTAACGTTCAAAATGAAACATTTCATCAAGATATCTTAAGAATACGATTCAAAAATGGTTCAAATAATTGATATTTATATTATATTTACGTTAATCTCAAAACTTGATATCTCAAAAACGAATTGAAATACTTTCCTTTATAAATCACAAATAATTTCATCAGGTCTTTAATGTTTTTAAAAAGATTAAGTAAATTTTTAATATTATGAAATTTGTAGCATTTCACATTTTCAAGCTTTGAATTCACTTGGGTTGAATTCTAAGCTTCATATCCCAAAATCGAAAGTTTTATCCTGAGAAAAGTTCATACGTTCCTTTATAAAGCAGAAAAAATGTCATCACGATATTTTAAGAAGTCGATATTCTATGATTTTCAAAAATTGTTAAGAAAATTTTTATTTTTATAAAATGTTACAAATTTAAGTTGAGTTCAAAATTTGATATCTCAAACACAAAGCGAGATACTCAAATGTGGTTTTATCTTAAGAAAATTGCATACTTTCCTTTATAAATCATGAAAAAATTAATTAAGATATTTCTAGAATTCGATTTTCTGCGACTTTTCAAAAATGGTTAAGGAAATTGTTATTTTTATGAAATGCTAAGAATTTAGGTTGAGTTCAAAGCTTGGTATCTCAAAACAAAGCGAAACACTCAAGTGCGGTTTTATCCTGAGAAAAGTGCATACTTTCTTTTATAAATCACGAAATAATATTTAAGATATTTCAAGAATTCGATTTTCTACGACTTTTCAAAAATGGTTAAGGAAATTCTTATTTTTATGAAATGCTAAGAATTTAGTTTGAGTTCAAAACTTGACACATAATCTTTAGTGCTTAATAAAGTGCATAATTTCATACATAAATCACAAAAAAATTGTTACCTATTTGGGTTGAGTTCAAAACATGGTTTTCTGCGTATAAAATTACATACTTTTCTTTGTAAATTATAGCACATTTTATCAGATGTCTTAAAACTTCGATTTGTTTACGATTTTTTAAAAATGATTAAGAAAATTTTTGATGTGAATGCTACAGAACGATTTCAAAAGATATCTCAAAAACAAATTGATAGTAATTAATACATGGGATATTCATGTATTAATTCCATTTTTGCACTTTTACAATGAAATACGTTTTTAAAAAAAATTTGCTTTTACCGGTTTCGCCATGTAGGCATCCTCAGAAAGCTTCCTGTAAAATATATCATTTTACTTTTTTTTTATTACTATTTTTATTTTATTTATTATTTTATTTTTGTTACGTTTCTAAAATTTTTTTTTATTAAATTTCTATTATTTTTAAGAAAAATTATGTTTTATAGGAAACTTTCTCAGGATGTCTACATGGCAAAACCGGCAAAAGCAAATTATTCTTTAAATATATTTGTTCCAATCTAAAAGTGCAAAAGAAGAAAATCGTTTTATTTCAATCACAATGGCAAATGAGAAGAATCAAAAATTATTATTCATGTATAATTTTGTTAAAAAAAACATACTTTTCTTTATAATTTGTAAAAAATTTCATTGAAATATCTTAAGAATTCCATTTTTTACGATTTTTCAAAAATTATTAAAGAAATTTTAAATTTTATGTTTTAGCCAAAAATATAGGTTTAGTTCAAAACTTGATATCTCAAAAACGAAGCGAGATACTCAATTATGGTTTTATTCTGAGAAAAGCACAAACTTTTCTTTATAAATCAGAAAAAACTTTAGCAATGTGTGTAAAAAATTCGATTTTTTATGATTTTTCAAAAATAATGAATTTTTTTTTAAATAAATTACTCCGGAATAAAACCGTAAATTTATATTCCCTCAGGAATTATAAACAAAGTAAGTATCTTCGTGATGACTTCGCTAACAGCGGATTTGCTCACAAAATTTCAAAACTAAATTTTACAACATCGAAAACTTTTGCAAAAATTCACTCGATACGCCTCTAACGAGTGATTCGATAAAAGAGAACAACTCTGATATCCGGATTTCTTTAAATACCGAAGCAATAAGAAATGTGAACTAAACGTCACATCTGGTACTAACAAGATCAAAATATATCCAAAATAAATGTATTTAATAAAATTACTATATGAAATTTATGAAAAGTTATTGTAAAATACTACTAAAATTAATTAAATGAAATTGAGAAGTAAAAGAAATAAATTAAACAAGTTATTGTTTGAATAATCGAAATTATTAAAAATTACATCAGACACAACTATTATTTAAAAGGAAAAATTAAGGAAAATAGGATTCTGCATTGCTGTGAAGATCGTCATTGGAAATGCTGTAACAAAACTAAAAAAAAGTTAAAGAACATTCCTTACAACAACAAAAAAAAAATAAAAAAAACTTATTTGCTTCTCCAAAATGAATTAAAAAAAAAGGAAAGGGATATCCAAAATAGGAAAAGAAAAAAAAGGTAACGGGGTATTTTAAATTTTACGGCATGCGACAAATTTATCTCAACACCGAATTGAAATATTCATGTATGGTTTCGTTCTAAAAAAAGTATATACTCTCCTTTATAATTTACAGAAAGTTTCATCGAAATATCTTACGAATTGAATTCAAAACTTGGTATCTCAAAACCGAAGCGAAATGCTCAAATATGGTCATATTCTGAGCAAAGTACAAACCTTCCTTTATAAATCGTAAAAAGAATCAACAATGTGTTCTAAGAATTCTATTTTTTATGATTTTTCAAAAATTTTTATGGAAATTTTTAATTTTATGGTATGTTGGAAATTTATCTCAAAACCGAATTGAAATATGCATGTCCGATTTTGTTCTAAAATAAATACATACTCCTCTTTAAAATTCACAGAAAATTTCATCAAAATATCTTACAAATACGATTTTTTCAGAAATGATTAAAAATTTTATGAAATGTTATAAATTTAAAAAATTCGATCTAAATTTATAATATAAATTTAGATCGAATTTTTAACTGGATATTTCAAAAACGAAAACAGACACTTAAGTACGACTTTATTCTCAAAAAAGTGGACATTTTCTTTTATAAGTCAGCAATAATTTTATCAATATACCTTATAGATTTGATTTTTACAATTTTTCAAAATTGATTAACCCTCGCCGTCCCAAAATAATAAACTTACATGAAATCCCTAAACCGGGTCAATGCTGACCCACTTAATAATTAAGATTATATGATTTGTAAATATTCAGTAAACTTTAATTTTATTTAAAAACTGTTAATGTCAGAATAAGATATCAAAATTTATTGATAAATTTTGAAACGTTAAATACATTTTATATCTATTTATTATTAAAAAATTACAAACTTAGTGTAACATACCTAGCAGTGGCAAGCTCGCTGTATTGAAGCTAACCCACTGTTTGAATGTGATCTCCAAAAAAAAGTCAACTTGACCTCTTATTGTCGAAGGATAAAAAATCTTAAATTCAAACTCAAACAGAAAGTAACAATGGAGGTCAAATTTACTCGTAAACAGTGGCCTAACTTAGAAAGCGGTCTAATATATGCTATTGACGTTCAACATCAAAAAATTTATGGTTCACCGTCTTCGTCAATATCTGTAAGTCTTCGTCGACAACTATTACAATTTGTTCTTTTGACAGTTTGAGTCGTTTTGCTGTGCTTCGGGCACACAAACCGTCCACAACCTTTACATTTGGTACTGTACTTATTGTCGTAGCCGCGACAGGTATAACATCTGCCACGTTTGGTACCCGATAAACGATTTTCCTGTCTTTTACGAACAGCCACACCTGAAGCTTCGATGGCCGCGCACACTGTATTTGAAAATCCTCGGCCATCGTCTATAATTTGATTAGACCTTTTAGAGATATGGGGTTTGCTAAGCTCCAATCCTAGTTCTTCTAGGAAAAGTTTTCTTCGAAATTTTATTGATGAATTTGAGTTCCATTCAGGATTTTTGAAAAGCCATATCACCAAACTGTTGTAACACGCAATGTCAATAAAATTGAAAAACAATCGTAAGGGGCCACCTCCTCGTGCTTCTCTTACATGATTACTAGTTTATATAAAACGTCAACACCACTTTTTGTTTTATTGTATGTCAAAATCATTTCTGGCTTGAATTTATTTTCTGCAGTGGATCATGCTGATGATGTAAAGATGATAGCAGTACGACAAATTTTCTGGGTTTTGTAATGTAGGACACTGTCATTTCTTTGGTAAACAAAAAATCAGACGAATACAGCGCTCGTTCTTTCACGTCCAATAATTGCTTTGGAATATCTTTACGAGTCTTCCTCAAGGTGCCAACCAACGTGAGTTATTTCTGAGTAATTCTTGCTAAAGGAATGATTGTAAAGAAGTTGTGAGTCGTAATATTACGCTCACTTCTATGCCAGTGATGTGCTAAGGTCTTGACAACTCTTGAACTTTGATTTTTTTCACTTATATCTCCTACTTTTCCCGAATACACTTCGAAGTTGCAACAAAAAAATGTCTGCGTCGCAAAGTGCCCAAATTTTTATCCCGTACTTGCCGGGTTTGCTAGGTATGTAGACTGGAAATGGACATCGCCCTCTAAAGGATACTACTGTTCATCAATGGTTCCCCAAGGTGAAGGATAGTAACTATCTCTACAATTTTGAGCAAAAATATTAGACATCTCACGAATAGGAGCTAATTTATTTTTTTTCTTTCTTTCAGGTCTGGTACTAAGATCGTCGTTTCTAATATGTCTCATAATAGATAAACATCTGTTTCTACTCATTATTGCCTGATAGATAGGTCTGTTGAATGCTTTGTTGGTAACTGACCATAAGCTATGAGGATTTTCTTTATTTTCTCTAAAACGACCACCTAGAACAAGAATACCTATGAATCTAAACATTTCAGTGACATCGACGTCATTCCATGTCATCCTATTCGGATTTTCTGCATTTTGTTGTTCTTCATTGTAGACATCCACAAATTCTCTGGCTCGTTTGTTTGTATGTTTCACAATAAGATCTATGATATTGTCTGATATAAAAAGTCTGAATGTATCCACTATAGAAGAAACATTCTTGCTTCATTCGGTAAGACATTTAACTTTACGAATGAATTCGGTGACTCTCATTCTTCCCAATTTCGGCGCTATGTATCTCCAATTACATACGGACTCATCTCTTCATCGTGCTTTGCGAGACGTTGTCAACTTCGATTTCGTCAGTTTTTTCGGTACACACCTCAATAGCGTCCTCAGTTTCCGACACGTCACTAAAAGCTTCGTCTAGCGGTAACTCGCGATAATTTTCATCATCTGAATCATTCAGAAGAGTGTTGAAAAGCTCTACATCCGTGAGAGTTTCCTTATTAGAAGACATAATGAGAACTTGTCCACAAGAACACGAGACCACACAAGACAATAATGTTTTTGCATCAACTTTGCTCTACACAGATGCGTGCGCAGCGAAAAAGTACAAGTTTTTAGTCAGTATCTTGTAGGTAATAACCATAACACCAACACCCAGAATCGGATCAACAGTGACCCAATGTAAAGTAATTGCAAATTGCACTTTTGTTAATTTAGGTTGTTAATTTTAATTTGATGTGAAATTTTAGGAAATACTTCAAATTTATCTCAAAAACGAATTGAAATAATCATGTATGGTTTTGATCTAAAAAAGATTCATATCCTCCTTTGTAAATAACAAAAAAATTCAGTAATATATATTCTTCATCCACATATATGATATAAAACTGATTTTGAAACTAACAGTTACACATAATAGCCGGATAATCGGATATCAAAAATCACTATCCGCTCCATCACTACTTAATTGTAAAATTGAGCGAAAATCTGTCTCGTTGTTGTTCTGTGTCATTTAACAGGAAATTTATTACAAAATCATGGGTTGAGTAATAACCCCTCCGGATGAATACATAGATTACAATGGATGGGTGGTTGGGGAAAACAGTTTGCCTATTTCAATTGGGAATAAATACTTTATTATTATCTTAAAATAGAGATTGTATTGATTTGATATTTTTTTATTGTTTCCTTTTGAAGTTTTATCAAAAAAGAAAATTTTTTATGGAGCACAAAGGCAGATGAAAATAGGAAGATGTTTTTTTGTAGGACGCAAATATCGGAAACGTGCTCCGTGAGGGTGAATTGGCCCTCGGATCGTTCTACACGCTCAACTATGGCCATTAGGGGTTGTGATCAGCAAGTGTGTAAATTTAGGGTACCATCTGTGACTAAACGATTCGCAATGCTCCGTTGTAATTGATTGCTGTTTTAAACGGATCGCTGGACGCCAGACAGAAAAAGAAAATGTCTAATTAAAACGCTCTTATTGTTAGATAAAAAAAATTAAAATCGAGTTAATCAAGTTAACACGTTTGCAATATTCTTATTATTCCGTAAGTAACGTTAACCCATTGTGTGTAATACAACAAGGTTGGGTTGAAAAAATATTTATTTTAGTCTGCCGCTGCAACAAACGGCAAGCGAAAAGCGAAGGCAAACAATTTTAACCGGGTAGACTTTACACGCGGTCGTTTTAGAAATCGCCCCCTAATTTCCCCGTCCTTTCAACGGAGCCGTTTTCAGCAAAAGCTCCCGCATGGGATTGGTAAATTCCGTTCGTTATGCGGCTCGTAGCCGGGGAACGTGGCGCGGGGTCAACGTCATTAAATAAAGATGGCGGTAAACATATAACTGGCGAAGAATAAAGTCCCAGAGTACGGCTGGGGCTTCGCCTAAATGGATTCCCAAACCGCTCCAAACTGTCGCGCGATTTCACCATGGTTACCGGGACAATGGTGTTTATTTGTCCTGCGGGATCGCTAACAACGTGCCACCGGGCTTGATAAGGAAGCGATGATATTGTATACAAAATAACGTCGAGGACGCCGCCACCGACGCCGACGCCGCTCCTACAACCGTTGACATTACAAAACCCCCACTCGAGCTTTTCCAACCCCACTCCAACTCTATGATACCAAACAATTGACGATTTCTCTCGTACAGATCCGGCTTTTCAACAAAACTCACCTCTTAATGTCTAAATCTCTATAATATCATACTAAATATATTGCTTTATAGAAAATTCAAACATTAGATCATGTTTTATAACTAGACATGAAGTTCATGATCTTGATAATCATATCAGTATTTCCACGATCAATCCAATAACTGTTTACTTAAATCTCAGATTGTCCCTATTCGATCATTCTTTTAATTTATTGATCTATTGATGATTGTTTTGAAACCATCTCAACTCTGCAAACGTTGTTCAACCTAAATTGAATCTATTTTGAGGTTACTGGAACCTATTGCTATGGGTACCACATCGAACAATTTCATGCTGATATCATCTACTGGGCCCATCATCGACTAGGTTCTCTGAAGTTCAAAGAAGTTGTACTAGGTTCTACAACTAATACTTGAATCATCCATTTTATGTTGGAATCTACTAAACTTTGCTTAAGGCTGCTTTCCACTAATACTGTTTCCAACAATTTGGTGTTGGAGTGATACAATAAGTATGTATCAATGACTCTGTTACCAATCGTAATGAAGGCTATCAAGTTTTTATAATATCATATTAATCACCATGACTGTCGGTATTTCCACGAACAATCTAATAATTACTTGCTTAAATCTCAGATTAACCCTACTTAGATCTTTCTTTTGGTCTATATAATGAAAGCTTTGGCAGAGAAATAATTGATTATTATAATTTAATTATCTCAACTTGTAACGGTATTCAATCCGTACCAAAATTGTAATGCGTACAGAAATCTGATTAGCTACTCCAATTATCCATTAAATACTGAACTACTCTGAACTTCAGAGAAGTTGTACTAGGTGCTATATCTAACACTTTATGTTAGAATTTACTAAATTTTACTTTTGGCTACTTTCCAAGTTGTATTAACTTCTTAATACCAAAAATAAGCTTTACGAATATTGCCTCCAACAATTTGATATAGGATCATGAAACAAGTACTGCAATCAGTAACTCTGGTACCAATCATAAAGAAGGCTATCTAATTTTCAAATGGTAAGTGGTAAGTGTCAATAGATTGATATCATCTTCAGATGATGAAGCAAGGTTTTGTTAATGCGTGATCGTATAACATATCTGATTACATCAACAACATTCTGGGACCAGTGTTAGTACCTTTCATGCATAGATTTCAAAATGTTACTTTCAAACAAGATAATACAAGGCGGGGTCTTACATATAATCATACCGCTACGATTATATGAACGATTTTGGTGCAGCTTTTTATTGCTACAAACCGTTTTTGAAAATAACGTTTCGTTTTTGAGATATTCACCCTTAAATGTAATGATGAAATATAATAATTTTTATAATTTAAAAAAAATTCTAGAAAATCGGATTTTTTTTATTATTTTTTAAAATTTTTACTACTTACACAAAAAAGTGTGATCTTTTCATTGCTAAAAAGCGTTTTTGAAAATATCGTTCTGTTTTTAAGATATTTACCCTTAAAAGTAATGATGAAATGCAATAACTTTATAATTCAAAAAAATACAAAAAATTCGGATTAAAAAAAAAATGTTTTTTTAAATATTTACCACTTCCCCAATGTTCTTTTTATTGCTAAAAACCGTTTTTGAAAATAACGTTTCGTTTTTGAGATATTCACCCTTAAATGTAATGATGAAATATAATAATTTTTATAATTTAAAAAAAATTCTAGAAAATCGGATTTTTTTTATTATTTTTTAAAATTTTTACTACTTACACAAAAAAGTGTGATCTTTTCATTGCTAAAAAGCGTTTTTGAAAATATCGTTTTATTTTTAAAATACTTCGTCTTAAACATAATAATGAAATATAATGACTTTGATAATGTTTAGAATAATTTAAAAAATTCTTAAAAATCCGATATTTTATTTTCTTTTTCTGAAACCTTTATCATATAGAGGAAAAATTATGATCTTTTTATTGCTAAAAACCGTTTTTGAAAATAACGTTTCGTTTTTGAGATATTCACCCTTAAAAGCAATGATGAAATGCAATAACTTTATAATTCAAAAAAATTAAAAAAAATTCATATTAAAAAAAAATGTTTTTTTGAGATATTTGTCACTTACACAAAAAAAATGTGATCTTTTTAGTGCTAAAAACCGTTTTTGAAAATAACGTTTCGTTTTTGAGATATTCACTCTTAAACGTAATGATGAAATATAATAATTTTTATAATTTAAAAATATTCTAAAAAATCGGATTTTTTTTATTATTTTTTTAATTTTTACTACTTACACAAAAAAGTGTGATCTTTTCATTACTAAAAAGCGTTTTTGAAAGTATCGTTTTATTTTTAAGATACTTCGTCTTAAACATAACAATGAAATATAATGACTTTGATAATGTTTAGAATAATTTAAAAAAATTCTTAAAAATCCGATTTTTTATTTTCTTTTTCTGAAACCTTTATCATATAGAGGAAAAATTATGATCTTTTTATTGCTAAAAACCGTTTTTGAAAATAACGTTTCGTTTTTGAGATATTCACTCTTAAACGTAATGATGTAATATAATAATTTTTATAATTTAAAAAAATTATAAAAAATCGGACTTCTTTAATTATTTTTTTAATTTTTTACTACTTACACAAAAAAGTGTGATCTTTTCATTACTAAAAAGCGTTTTTGAAAGTATCGTTTTAGTTTTAAGATACTTCGTCTTAAACATAATAATGAAATATAATGACTTTGATAATGTTTAGAATAATCTAAAAAAATTCTTAAAAATCCGATTTTTTATTTTCTTTTTCTGAAACCTTTATCATATAGAGGAAAAATTATGATCTTTTTATTGCTAAAAACCGTTTTTGAAAATAACGTTTCGTTTTTGAGATATTCACTCTTAAACGTAATGATGAAATATAATAATTTTTATAATTTAAAAATATTCTAAAAATCGGATTTTTTTTATTATTTTTTTAATTTTTTACTACTTACACAAAAAAGTGTGATCTTTTCATTACTAAAAAGCGTTTTTGAAAGTATCGTTTTAGTTTTAAGATATTTCGTCTTAAACATAATAATGAAATATAATGACTTTGATAATGTTTAGAATAATCTAAAAAAAATTCTTAAAAATCTGATTTTTTATTTTCTTTTTCTGAAACCTTTATCATATAGAGGAAAAATTATGATCTTTTTATTGCTAAAAACCGTTTTTGAAAATAACGTTTCGTTTTTGAGATTTTCACTCTTAAACGTAATGATGAAATATAATAATTTTTATAATTTACAAAAAATCAAAAAAATCGGATTTTTTTTATTATTTATTTAATTTTTTACTACTTACACAAAAAAAGTGTGATCTTTTCATTACTAAAAAGCGTTTTTGAAAGTATCGTTTTATTTTCAAGATACTTCGTCTTAAACATAATAATGAAATATAATGACTTTGATAATGTTTAGAATAATTTAAAAAAATTCTTAAAAATCCGATTTTTTATTTTCTTTTTCTGAAACCTTTATCATATAGAGGAAAAATTATGATCTTTTTATTGCTAAAAACCGTTTTTGAAAATAACGTTTCATTTTTAAGATACTCACTCTTAAATTAAATGATATAAAATAAAAGGATCTTAATATTTTTATTCTCACTTGAAAGTGCAGAACAAATTTTTGTGATTTCTGAAAAAATGTTATCTGAAACGGTACTATTTACTTCAGAGACCCTTAGTCGCAATAAATTTTGCTAAATGACCGCATCTCAAAGGGCTTTCTCGAGATATAGTTAAAAGCGCTAAAAAGTCGGGTTTCTTTAATATATAAATAAATAATATATTATTTTTGTTAAAATTACTTCCTTGAAAATACTTTTTTCATAAACTTGTTCTTTATTTATTTATTTGAGATTTAACCCTTAACTGAATTATGTATTAACGCAACAAAATCGAACTAATTCCAAACTACTCAGAGTTAACTCGTTAAACATTTAAATGTATCGCATGTTGTGTAGTATAAAAGTCCGGACCTGATTTAAAAAAACACCACCCCACTCTTTCTACCACGATGCTTTCTCCTAAAACGACGGAACAAAAGGCAACCGTGATTAGCTTTTGTTTAATGCTTTTGTTGACTTTTTTATTCGATTTTCAGAGCTGCGGCTCAACTCCCTTTGTTCGTCGAACAAGAATTTTATCGCCCTTTCCATTCCAAATTGCACTCTCGTTCGGAACGACTCCGAATCCTGTCAAGCGTCGCAAAGGTTCATATATGTTAAAATCGTGCAATTTTTTACCAACCCCGTAACTAATTTTGATTAATACGCTAGAAGATCTAGTTTTAATTGGAGTTATTTGGCTTCGTGGGTGGTTTATGAGTTTCGTTTACGATTCATAAAGTTATACAACATTTATGTTTAGATAAAATTGGTTGAAGTTGCTAATTACTGCATCCAGGTTGACGATTATGGTTCAGTCGGCACAAAGGGCAATCGGGACCCAATTTGCGTCATTCGCCTTATCAGGTGAGCGGTGATTGTCCTTCCCTTTACCAGAATAATTGTTGCGGGGTTGGTTACACGTTCAACGATCCAAGAGAAAATAACGACGACGGCTTCAAGCTCCGGGTGAGGCGGCGGTGGCACAACATTCGAAAGGTGGAAGTTCAGGTGCTTCGGATTTAAACGCGTCGCAACGTCGTCGGCAATGGCAAATCGGTCAACCGTGTTGTAAGTTGTAACATCGACCCCTCCACGTCAAGTGAACAATTTTAATCCGATCCTTTTGGGTATGCTCATTTCGCAGCGAGCAGGTGGATCCAAATCCGGGTTTTTATTGTTGAAATTTGAATCGAATAAACCCCAGAGATGAATAAATAATCCCCCCGTTAAAAATTGCATTCAAAAAGAAAGAAAAAAGAAGATTGACGTCTTATCTAAATTAGTGGGGGTAGTATAAACTTAAATGAAATTCAAAGATGGAAGGAAAGGTTTTTAACGAAACCTAAAGAAAAAGTGGATGAAACAACAATAAAATTTCTCCTTTTGAAAACTCCGGCTTATTAGGTGGACGGGCAGCTGTAATGAAGTGCCGGAAACGTAATATAAACTTTTCTTATTTCGGGGTCGCGAAATGAAATTTTAACACCTAATTTGGAGGCGCTATTTGGTCGCGGGGACGTTGTCGTTGTCGTTGTCGTTGCCGGATGGAGGAGAAGAGTGGAGTGAGTCGAGGAACTCGAATCATAATTAGTTTTACAAGAGAGTCTCGAAAAGGAGCTTCTTGTTTTCACAGCTGACGACGACGAAGACGCGACTGAATTGAGTGGGTGGTGAAAATTTTATGCCCGCCGGGCGAATAAACACGGGTTAATACGATGGATAATATCGTTAAATTAACGAATTACTGGCAAAGCCGGGAACGATAAATTACTCGCTCGCGCGGATTACATCGCCATCGCTCAAACATTAAATTGATGTAACACAAATAATTAACTTGGTCGCTTTCGAAATTTTCAACCGAAAATTGCCGCGTTCCGAGCACATCGTAAATCCCAAGAGTGAAAAATTCATTCGACGGCCGCAAAAGCTTTCCGCTTTTACGATTATTTAACCAAAATATCCATCCAGTTTTATAGCCCAACAAATATGAACATACACAAGAACTTTTATATCAATTTTTAAAGTATCCAATTTTGATAAGTTAATTTTTGTGTTATATTCGATGGAAACTGTAATAAAACGCAACGAATTTATTTTAATACCCGATATACTGATGCCTCGGAGTTCGTCGTTAATGTATTCCTCGAAAACCGACGAATTCCGAGCATAATCCGCTCCACGTTACCATCCTCTTAAGGTTTGTTAGTTAATTATGAAGAATATGATAGAATCGTTATTTGGGTGGAATTAGTTTAGTATAACTTCATTTATTCTCCACATACGAAGTATTTATCTCAGTCTATGGTGAGAGCTTCATATCAACTCCTCGACATCAATATTGATTTCGAGACGTGGATGATTGCAGAGATCTAAGGACGTAATAAAAGCATAAAAAACATTATAAGTACGAAGGTTTTCGCGACCGGTGTTAACTGAACTAAAATTAGAACTAACACTAGCACTAACACTAGAACTATCACTAGGACATCATATTTATTTGATTACATATTATCATATTTGTTGCAGTATCTCGATTCTATGGAAAAATACCAATAGATTCTGATTCTTTTTATTAAAATTTTAAAGCTGTTCTTTAAAATACTACTTTCTTTTCAAAATTAAAGAATGAGGACTTAAAATTCCAAATTCCAGGCGCAGTTGAAGGAGGGATGTTAGGAGAATCTGGGACGACATTTTAATAAAGTTAGATGCTACCAAATATACATCATGATTCCTACATTGAAATGGAAGCCGACACGGATAACGACATCAACAAAATTCAGAGTCCAGAATCCAAATAGTGTAAAAAACCTGTCCACAAGCAAACTAGAACACATGTTGTGAATATCGTAGAGAAGAAAAGTGGTCCAACGCAAAAGTGCATCAACTCAATCACCACTGAAAAGATTTGGAGATGTTTCAAATTTTTGCGAATTTCACCAACATCTTTATGCACAAGATTCAACCAAAATTTGGAGCACAATGTGACTCTAGTGTGAGCTACATGTTATACTGGTGTCTTCATCTTTCGAGATACCATGCCTTCAAAACAGTTCATGTTCTTCTTGAGAGGTCTTCGTTTTGATGAGATCAACACAAGTAAAAACAGGGTGCAAAGTGATAAACTCAAAGCAAAGTGCTATAAGCAATATGATCACAGTGTTAAACGAAAATTGTTTTTGAAATTACGAGCCTACGGCGTCGAGGTTTTCGCGATACGAACCTACACAGGAACACAACCTGAATGCCAGTAACGCATGAGAAACTCAGCAAAGGAAATATAAAACCGTACAGTCTCATCTCTACCACATATGGAAGCGGTGGGGATGTTACTTCCAATAATTTTTATACAAACATACTAGCACAGAGCTTTCTGAAAAACCACAAAATCATGCTAGTGGAGAAATTTAGAGAATACAAAGGAGAGATATCACCATCATTTCAACCCTGTAAAGAAGGTCAAGTTAAAAGTAGCCTGTCGTGTCCATAGGAACACCAACAAAACATGACCAAACTTTCACCAAAATGGAAGGCTATTGTCTTACTTTCAACATTGCATCTGCAAGGCTAAGAGAACAACCAAAAACAAAATGATTGAATGAATATTATGATAAAGAAATATATATTCATAGACGCGAAGATAAACATAATATGGTTAAAGGCTTGAAGCCATATTAACAGACATAAAACAAATACGTCGATGTAAGAAAATATTTTTAATTGGATTATAACATCCTCACGAATGAAAGCAGCGCTACAAGATACGACATTCTTGCGAGAATGTCCGGGTGTGGATTGCGTTCTATTTTTAAGAGTAAACGGTACTTTGATAATGTATTCACAGACAGATGCACCAATCCTATTGAAATGTATACCTTGAACTTGCTACCTTCCAACTATCTTCTGAAAAGAACAGCAAATACAAAGAAAATGTAGGAATATGAACACTAAAAACATTAAGACATTTAAAACCTTATTACAACATATCAACTCAGACCATATACTTATCTCATATGCTCAAAAACAAATACCACGGAACTGTGTTTTACAACATTCCATAAATATATTATAAAATGTTTTCAAAGTGCGTTCTGAAAACTGCAAAGGTACAAATGTAGACTAAAAGCATAGAAAAATATTTTTTTTAAAGAATTCTATCTAGTTGATGGAATTAGATCCAAAATTTTTGCACGAATCGTTATTATATTATCTCTAGTATTTGTGATGGAAATTGTATCATGACTCACAGGAATACCCTGTATAATATTTGCTTAAAAATCAACAAACTGTTAGTTTGAATCTGCTCTTTTTTATTTATTAAGAGCAACTGAATTGTTTATGAAATAATAAAATATGAACGCTTCTAGCAAACTTGATACTGATTCTAGAAGACTTGATGTTGCTTCTAGAAGATTTCAAATGCTTCAAAAAGATTTTGTACTACCTCTGAAAGACTTGATAATGCTTCTAAATAACTTAATACTGATTTCAAAGGACTGGAAATGTTTTAAGAAAACTTGAATTGCTTCCTGAAAACCTGCAATGCTTCCAGAAGATTTAATATTGCCTCTGAAAGACTTGAAATGCTTCAGAAAGACTTGATATTGCCTATGGAAGACTTGAAAGCTTTCCAAAAACTTGACCACTTCAGCTAGATGACTTCATACTACTTCCATATGCTTGAAATGATGCCAGAAGACATGAAATACTTCCAGAAGACTTGCAATACTTGCAGAAGGCTTAATAGTACATGTAACTAAAAGACTGGAAATGCTTCCAAAAACATTACATTGCTGAATGTCTACAAAAGTCTCGATACTGGCTCTGAAAACTTGATACTGCTTCTAGATGACTTGATACTGCTTAAAAAACACTTAAAATACTACAACATAACTTAGAATGCTTCCAACAGATTTGAATTACTGCTAGAAGACCTGATTTATTTCAAGAAGACTTGATACTAGATCTACAAGACTTAAAATGCTCCCAGAAGACTCGGTTACATGCTTCCAGAAGATTTGATATTACCTTTGGAAGACTTAAATTCCTTCCGGAAGACTTGATACTACATCTAACTAAAAGACATGAGATGCTTTCAAAAACTTGACATTGCTGAGTGCTGTCAAAAGACTCGATATTGATTTACTTCAAGAAGACTTGATACTCGATCTATAAGACTTGACATGCTTCCAGAAGATTTGATATTGCCTCTGGAAGACATAAATTCCTTCCGGAAGACTTAATACTACATCCAACCGAAAGACTTGAAATGCTTCCAAAAACTTGATATTGCTGAATGCTGTCAAAAGACTCGATAATGCTTCTGGAAAACTTGATACTGTTCTAGATAAATTGATAGTACATCAAAAGACTTGAAATTCTACCAGAAGGCTTGAAATGCTTCCAGAAGACATGGATTGCTTCCAGAAAACTTGATATACTTCAAGAAGAATTGATACTTCATATACAAGACATGACATGCTCCCAGAAGACTCAATGCTGCTTTTGAGAAACTTGATACTTCCTCTAGATGACTAAACACTAGATTAGATACTTCTAAAAGACTTGAAATGCTTTCAGAAAACTTGAAATTGCATCTACAAGATTTGAAATGTTTCCAGATGACTTGCATTGCATCCAGAAGACTTGATACTGCTTCCAAAGTCTTCAAATGCTGCCAGAAGATATGATATGCTTCTAGAAGACTTGAATTACTTCCAGAGACTTGTAATGCTTCCAGAAGTTTTGATATTACATCTAAAAAACTTGAAATGCTTCTAAAAAACTTTAAAAAATTTAGAAATCGTTTAGTTATACCTGAAGACGCTCTGATACTTCGAAACAAATTTTGTACATACTTACCAATAAATTTTTCAATATTATCTTGGCTGATACTGTTTCCAAAATACTTGAAATGCTGTCGGAAGATTTCATCTGCCTCTGAAAGACTTGATACTGCTTTTAGATGACAAGATACTACTTCCAAACAAATTGAAATGCTTCCAGAATATTTGATACTGCATATAGAACACTTGAAATGCTTCCTGAAGACTTGATCTGACAGTTGAGTTCTATTTAAGTAGTATCATTGGGTTGAGTTGGTTTAGGTTGGATTAGGCAGAGTTGTGTTGTATTCATAATTATTAGGGGAAATAAGTGATAGGGATGGGGTCTAGTGGGGACATCCGAAAAAAGGAAAAAGAAAAATTATGAAGAGAGGGCGCAAAGGCATTCGGCAGATGATATGGAAAGATGGTATCTGTTGTGCGGAGAGGATTCGGAAATGTAAGAATATAAGAAAAGATGAAGAGAGATAAGAGACTAAACGAAATGAAGGCAAAGTTGGATACTAGTTTGTTGGGTTGGGTTGGGTTCACATCTGATTCAATAAAACTGAACGTGCTTCTAAGCCAAATTGAACGTTGGAAGTGGAATTTTTCTTAATACTGCTTTTAGCTGAATTAATACTGCTTCCAAAAGATTGTAAATGCTGCCAAAAGTCTTGAATTGCTTACAAGATACTTGATACTGCATCTAACAAGCTTGAAATGTTTCCGAAAAACTAGATATTGCCTTGAAGACTTGCAATGCTTGTGAAAGAGTCAATAATACCTCTGGAAGACTTGATGCTGCTTCCAGAAGAGAAATGCTGTCAGAAGACTTAAAATGCTTTAAGAGTACTTGATATAGCCTCTGGAAGACTTGAAATGCTTCCAGAAGACTTGATATTACCTCTGGAAGACTTAATGCTACTTCTAGATGACTTGACACTGTATTCCAAAGAATTAAATTGCTTCCAGAAGATTTGATCTTGCCTCTGAAGGGCTTGCGATGCGTCCAAATGATTGATGCTAATCTGGAAGGCTTGATACTGCTTCTAGATAACATGATACTGCTTCCAAAAGACTTCAATCGCTTTCAAGAGATGTGCAATCCTTCCAGAAGACTTGATACTACATCTAGAAGACATGAAATGCTTCCAAAAAACATGATATTGCCTATGGAAGACTTGAAATGTATCTAAAAGAAATGCATTTAGATGCATCTGAAATGCATCTAAATGACTTGATATTGCTTTTAAAATCCTTGAATTATTTAATTAGACGTGAACTACTTCGAGAAGACCTGCAAAGCTTCCAGAAAATTGTATACTACATCTAGACCGCAAAGTAGACAAATCCATTATGCCAATCATAAGCAAACTACCACTGAAAGAATCGCAAAGGTTTTGCAAAATTTCTTAACAGAGAGTTGGAACCCGTCATGTCAAACTTAAAAATTTCAAAGACCTAATAAAAAAATGGGTCATTGGGTCTTTGGGTCGTTGTATAGAAAACTATTAAAATTATAAAAAACACCTTAAACGTTACATAACTAGTTATAGTGATGTCATTGAAGATGATATCAACAAGCTTTGCTCCATCACAAGAATACGTATGTAAATAGAATTATTTTATTTTTGATGATAAATATTATATTATTACACACGGCAGGTTCGTCCATTTCCGACAATTTGGCTGACATCTTTTAGAAAAGAAACTTTTCTTCATATAAATTCATTAAATTCACTATGTCCATTATCGTTCGATGGACGATTTCGTACATCTAAAATTTATAAAAAATTTAGAAGAGTGTAGTTTAATTTTGAGATTTATCATAAACCTGCTACTACAGACTCTATTATCCCATTTAAGTCTTATAATTATATGCATGTCATACAAAAAAGCTTCTTTCAACTTCTTACTCAACAGATTGTACAACACATCTCTAAATCAAGAGAATTTTGATAAAGAAATTAACAATATAATTAAATTAGGGCTTAACATTGATTATTATATTAGTTCCTTGCAATTTATTAGTAATAATATTCACAAAAATAACATTAACCAACTTGTGTATCCCAATTTTCATACTCAAAAACAATACATTTCGATAACTTATAAATTTAATATTGTCTCGGCATTAAAATTTGCCAACACCTTACAAACAGCAAACATCGTTTTAAAGATCTTCAAAAAAGTGGATTTCATCTGATTGACTGTGGGGGCTGTGGTAGCAGATATCACATAGTTCTGTGCAAATACGTAGGGCAGATGGGAATGAGCCTATCAACAAAATTTGTTCAATCTTACCTTTGAAATTGCCAGTTTCTAGCGTAGATGCGAGTGTTGAAAGTTGTTATTTTCACTCACTCTGCTAACATTCATAGCAACGGGTGAGTGAAAATATTTTTCACTCACTCTAATTTTCTTCATCCACTATTAGCGAAATTTAAACCTTTAAAGGTATAACTCTTTGTTTAAACGTAACGGATGTGAACTAAAAAACGGTAGAGAGCACACAAGGAAAATTAAATAAAGTATTTTACTTGTATAAATTATTAATCTCAATTAATTTGCGTAATGATGATAATTAACAATTTGACACAATTGGTGGTTTATTTTGGTGGCAATTAAGAGTATAACAACGTCAAAAAGTCCCACAATTTGACACAACTGGCTGTTTATCAATCAATTACGAGGATAACAATGTCAAAAAGTGTCGTCTCCGACATATCGACATGACATTAGCCAACAATTTAAGACCGAATTCTCTATAAATAGTAGGATTGAACAAAACTCTATACAGCACAGGTGAGAAACCAATATTTTCCACTCACTTGTATGTCTTTCCACACGAGCCGTAGGCGATCTAACATACGCGTGAGTGAAAAACCTTAGTTTCCTCACTTGTACTGTAATATACTATTAAACGATACAAAACAAAACAGACTTCCAACGTTTATAGACACCTATTTTTACACAACCACTCGATTAACACAAAAAATATTACTTTACTTAAAAATATTAAAAAATTAAAATAACACTTCTGTCTAACCTGTAACCTCTAACTTCTCATTTTTACCACGACTCTTCAGTCCACCTTTAGGATAAGGAACTCAAGTTTTATACTATTAATTTTATCAACAAATTTTTGTACCATACTAGGTTTTCCTGTTTTTCCCATGCCTCAGCAAAATGCGCATTCATCAGATGACGCAAACTGTATTTCTTTTTATCTGGTATAGAATTCCCAGCAAATTATTAAGCTGGATTCTGTCCTCAGATTTTCTCTTTTTCATAAGAGGTTGAAATGAATACTTTCCGTGGAAACGGTAAAATTCAGTTGTGGCGACATTTATCTTCACTTTTTTATTGAGTACAGTTTTCTTTATGAAAATTTGTTTACAGTCTGATATTCCTTTTATTTTTTTATATATCTTTTCCAAACCTTTAATATCATACATTTGCCAAACTGAGCTAAATGTTTTTACCTTCCCAATTTCGGAATATATTTCCACATATTCTTCCTTCGATGTTACAGTCGGATTCTTTTTTAAAATTTTTTCGACTCTTCCGAATACATGATCTGCAGGTAAAAAGCTGTGCTCCCTAAGGCCAGGCGCGCACATGCGATTTTCTGTCGCGCGACTGTTTGGTCGCAAAAATAACACACATAGCATTAAATACAAATGCGCGCATATGCGACTAAATAATAGCAGCGATTAAAAAGATGTAACCTGCTCCATTTTTGTAACGACGCGATTGTCGCGTCTTTAAATGTATCACATGAACAAGAATGAACATGCACGCACATGCGACTGTTCAGTCGTAGTCGCAGCACAGGTCGAAGTTGGTGTATAGGATAATTATTACAACAAATTTATTAAAAATGGCTGAATCTTCAGAAGTGTCTGATAATAGTGACAATGACTTGACATCTAGTGTCTTAGACACAGAAACTATTATTATCGAGGTAGAAAAAAGACCAGCTCTTTACAACAAACATTTGAAAGAGTATAGTGACCGAAATTTAAAGGAAAAATTGTGGGGAGAAGTGTATAGCAAAGTTATATCCACTTGGAACAAGTTATCGGCCGAAGAAAAACACAAGAGAGGTACGTGATATTGTTTTTATTTAATAGTATTTAATAATCTTATGTAATAAATGTTGTGCAGATAAGTATTTAAATTTTATCATATTGCCACGGAACTGAACCTTCGGGGGATGTAAAGTAATTTGCCATATAGTCTCTTATATTAAGACCAACTCTGTTAGGTCTTATTCCAGCTGGAGGACAGCTCTGTAATAAACACTCATAAAATTCGTCCTCCATTTGCACACCGTCTTTCTTTCGCACGAAGTTATGTAGAATGCAACATGTTTTAATGATAAGGTAGGCAAATTCGACTCGCACGTCTAATGATCGATGCAAAATACGCCATTTGTTCGCTAAAATACCAAAGGTACACTCTACCATACGCCGTGCACGAGTCAGTCTATAATTAAAGACTCTTTGTTTCATTGTTAAGTTTCTTTGAGGATAAGGCCGTAAAACATTTTGTGATAACGCGAATGCTTCGTCTCCTACTATCATGAAAGGTATGGGTTCTCCCATCTCGTTGTTTGGTAATTTTTGTGGAGTAGGAACATTTAATTGGTTATTATGTAATCTTTGACCAAAATTCGAATTCTTAAAAACACTGGAATCGCTTCCAGCACCATATGCTCCTACATCTATTGCTGTAAAACAGTAGTCGGCGTCTACTATACCCAAAAGAATAGTCGAATAAAAGTTTTTATAATTATAAAATTCGGAACCAGTATTATTTTGTTTCTGCTTGCCGTCGACTGCACCGATACAGTTCGGAAAATTTGTCCTATCGTAAAACTCTTTGGCAATATTTATCCAATCTTCTTCAGACTTTTCTGGCATGTATAAAGGCTGTAAATAGTTCCATAATTGGTTACACGTGTCTTCAACAATTTCCCTTATCGTGGTAGCCCCAAGTAAAAATTCAAAGTGTAAAGAATTGAAACTATTGCCGGTAGCAAGGTATCTGAAAAATAAATAATAACTGTTTTTTATTGCAGGAAAAATTATTCAAAAAAAATGGAAAAATTTAAAAGATTGTTTCGCTAGGGAATTAGCAGCCCAGCGTAAAGCAGTGTCTGGGCAAGCAGCAAAAAAAAGAAGATATATTTATTTCGACCAATTGCAATTCCTTTTCTCAATAATGAAAGATAGACCAACTACCAGCAACACCGGACCTTCTCAATCAATTGAGATTGATCAAGAAAATTAAGAAATGATATCTTCTCCTTCTTTAGCAACCAATACAGAAAATTCGGAAAGTACATCCATATCTAAAAGAAGGGCTGCAAGAAAAACCGTGCTTAAAACAATTCCATATGAAGAAAAGTTACTGAAAATATTGGAGGATAAGCAATGTGAAACAATCGACGAAGTTAAAAATTTTTCACTTATGCTTGTTCCAATGTTCAAAAAATTAACTGATAACCAAAAACATTATGCGAAAATTGAAATCTTAAATATCATGAAAAATGCAAAAAACGTCGGAAATCCTCCAGTTTTTTACAGTTCAATGCAACAATCTTATTCTCATCTTTATCCTAACCGTCCGGTAGACCAAGTGCAATTTCCAAGATCAAATTTTCAACAACAGCAACAAGGAGGCAATGAAAGTATTTACTCCGCGCCATCGACATCAACGGTCAACTCTGCACAGTCCACACCATCAGTAACCATTTTTTCTGATGGTGACAATGCATATTTTGACTTGTCAAATCAATAAATTAATTAAATTAAACAAATAGAACATATATTTATTATTTAACCTTATTTTTAATATCTACTTCTATATATCTAGTCTAATAGTAGTTTGCAGAAAATATCTAGTTAATTTGGCAGAACGACGACACAAAACAAAAGCTGGTAAGTACTTTCTTACCTTATTGTTACTGCAAGACATTCCTCAGGTGGTATACATTTTCTCCATTTACTATTTTGGTACGATATTTTCGGTCCTATTATTTTTAATAATTCAAGAAAAGATTTTTCACTCATTCTGTAATAGTTAAAGAATTTACGAGGATGCTTTCTTAAATCTTCATGAAGAATGTAAAATTGACCCCGATGTTCTCTGTCAGATAAAATTGGATGCACCCAAAATTTTCTTTTCCGTTGCTTTCTTAATTTCTTTCGTAATAACAGAGCCACTATACAAGCGGTTTCTATGAAGTCCATGTTGATACTAGGCTCTAGTCACGATTAATCAGTCGCAAATGCGCGACCATACAAATTTTTTGCGACTACTACTTTTATGTCGCTGCGACAAATAATCGCATGAAAATCGCATGTGCGCGCCTGGCCTTACTCAAAGGATGGACATAACCGCTTTTGCTTTCTAATTTGGATATAACCGCTTTTATATACAACGAGTGACTTTTACAAGTTATTAGAGTATGATATATCCGCTTTTACATACAAATGAATTCACCAAATGGTAGAGGCCATGAAATTGATGCGAGTACATATGCCAGGTAAATTTCGTCAAAATGTGAATATAACCAGATTTGCACGCGAGCTCCTCAATTATAGTTATGGATGGTTATGGACTTATACAATTGAATAAAATAAATTTACGTAAACTGGCGAAAACATAACATAACACAAAATAGTAAATTCAAAAAAATTAATTAAGAGCTTTTAATTTGCACAAAAAAAGGTGATAAAGAATCGATCCAAATATTTGAATTTTTTTCTTAATTTCGTGATTTCTGGGATTGGACACCCTACAAGCGTACTTTAATCCAAATCTTGGAAAAAACCTGAACCTATCTTAAAAATCCATAAATTTTATCGGTACCTATGTTTCCTTTAATATGAGGGTAAGTTAATCCCACGATTTCAAAGATTTCATTGAGTCATCATCAGAGCAAAAACATTTTTGAGAAATTACTTTCTGATCTTATTCAACCTTGTAATTGAAAATGTTGACAAAAAGCAAATTCTGGTAGATGGGTTTCAACTGAATGAAATGGTGTCTGATTATATTATCTATGTATTACATAGCATTTTCCAATTACCATCTTAGATTATAAAGACACGTGTACGTTTTCAAATTACCAATTTATGGGGTGACTACAACGATCGGTGTCCTATTCGCTTACAAATGAATTCGCCCTGATAGCGTTGATAGTCTGTAACACCCGTTTCGCGCTTACGGGGGTAGAGTTTCATACCTGGGGAGAAGTGAACGTCCCCTTACAAAATTAAGAGTATCGTTTTTGCCAATCTGCTGCCAGCTAGTAACTGAACACTTTACCATTAAGGGTGACTGAGAGGAGAAATAACTTTATAAGGCGCGTTTTGTATCATGCCACGTACAATCTTGTCCCCTATGGTACAATTTTTCTCTTAGAAAATTATGATTAAGTTTTTATCGACTTTTTTATCGGGGGAGTATATTATAAGAGAATTGTATGGAAAGTAAAATTCCTGCAGGATTTGAAACCTACTTTCGAAACAATACTTGATGTATAAATAACAGTATATTTCCATTTCGTCCAACGGTACTTTTCAATTCCCCATGTGATAAAACTCGATAAAACGGTTCGGTACTGTGAAATGGAGGTAAGCTCGACGCTGCGGTACAAAGCTTTCATCCGTTTCCGGCGGCGCGGACGCCGTCGACGCACGCCGGCTACGGGGAGAGGATCAAGGAGGCGATGCCCCAGGAGTTTAAACCGCAAGCAGAGTGCCGCCGTAAGAGGTCGCCACCGCATTTCTGATTCACGCTCTCTCAGATCCATTAAACATTCACACTCCGGGCAAGGATTGCTCCGGCCGATCCTTTTGCCTACGTTCCTCCATCCCTTTCTAGCATCGGAATCTGGTGACACCCGATTCTTCCCCGCGTCTCTACGTACGTGTTTGAGCATGTTTGAGAGGTTTCAACATCTCTTATAATTACCGCATCCAATTCGTTTAATCCCCGTTTCCGTTTTGCGACTCAATTATTCAGGTGTTAGACTTTTCACACAAAATTTTTGATTCCCTTCGAAATTGGACTTTCGCCATGCTCTACGCTGAAGCGGCGATCCAATTTTCTAAGCCATAAACCGTACCGCCATTTAAAATTCCGCAATTATAATATAAATAGATGTCATTACCGCACTAATAACGGCGCACAATCGTTTAGTGCCGGCCCGGGCCCCACGGGTGTCGTGCGCGTAATTTATTAATAGATGGCATTAGGAACGACGCGCGTGTGTCATTTATTTTAGCCTCCCTATTGCAACTATCAACCCCCCTCAACGCACAAAGACCATTGTACCCCACACCCTGCACCTTATTATCAACGACGTATCGAATTTTATCCTTATTACAACAAACGTTTGGTTAATATATTCAGTTCAAATAAGAAAAAGCAAAAGCTCGTTTATGCCCGAGACGCTACATTACAATGACCTTGACGACCAAATACATCCTCACTACTTTAATGTTATTATCAAATTTAATTTTTGACTGGAAATTCTTAATCCTAATTAGTTTGGTTTATAAACAATTCTTTTTTTGGATGGAGAATTGAAAAACAAGAGGAGATGATTTCGCCGGTTCCCGAGTAAATATTTAAAAGAATCGTCTAAGAAATTGGAAGGCGCTGAAAAATTGAATCAGCTAATGCGGCCAAGTTTTTAACTCGACCAAGCGCTTAATCGCTACGAAGAAGAAGAAAAAGAGGTAAAAACGACGGAAAGAAAAGAAGGCGAAGTAAGCGAGAAGGGGAAAAGGCCGAAGGTTTCTCAATTATTCACCGGAATCCCATCAAGTTATAAACAGTTTTTATGGCACTTTTAAACCGGAACGACATTGTGCCCCGCTCGGGTCTATTCATATTAAATGGAGTTAGGCTACGTCAGCGCTTTAAAACTGAATAATTGAGGGCGCTATCCTCGCAGGTGCCATTGCTGTTCCAACATAGCCGCCTACTGAATTTCTCCCGCTACGCGCCGCCACCGACAGTAATGTTATCGTTATAGCTATCCGGTGTATTATTCACCCCACATTACAAACTCGGGGTTCTAACTCGAATAGGTCGTCCTAAGTACGCGCTGATTGTCTGTTCAATGTTAACTTTATAAATGAGACCCCAAAAAAAATTACGATATAGTAGTACCTGTTAAAATTAACAATGTTCAAAAAGAAGCGAAATGAGCGACAATTCCAGATCGTCGGTAGATGTTGGGATATGCCAATATTGTTTTCCTGTATGGTGTTCGCAATGGAAGTACAATATTGTCAAATGTTTTTCGTTGCTTGAGAGTGTAATGGTAAAGGTGTAATTTGACATTTAGTTTTAAGACATTTTAGTTTTGTATTTTTGAAAAATATTAACACGTTGACGGACAGTAGAAACAAGTGAAATTCGAAAATTGACACTATATGTTTTTGCAATTTTTAGAATATTAGAAGTATAGTTTTACTCTTTCTGCTTAAATACACTTAATTTTGATTAATTCAGCACCTTTAATTAGGTTGCGGCTACAACCGTCATGGCGCCAGCGGACTCTAGACACTATGTAATGGGACGATGGCGGCTATAACAGCAAAAATTTAAAAACGTAAATGACAGGTTTAATGACTGAAATAAGCAATTTTTTGTGAGCAACAAAGTATTTTTGGGAGTTTTACACGAAATGTTAGTTCATGATCAAACAAAAATAAATAAATGACAAATAAATTTATTATAATTTTATAATTATTATACATTATTTTCGGTATGCCATGTTTCAAAGCATGGTGCAGGACACAGTGCAGGTTTTGATATGCAATTCTTGCAGCAATATGATGTTTCCTTCCTTACTCCCTGTTTATAACATTGTTTACAACGCTGAAAATATGTTTTTCGCTGATAATTTTCAGGAGGAGAAATATTCTCAGGAAAATGCTGTGTTCCATTGTTGTTGATTTCATTGGTTTGGATTCGTGCACGTTTAAATTGAACCAAAGACCTTCCATCCTGTTTATAATCTATGCCAGTTAGAGATCGTATAATTGCTTCCCTGAATTCTATAAACTTCATTTGAGAACCTGTCTTTTCTTTAAAGATGTAGTAAGAATTCCACACTGCTACATCCAGTAGATGAAAGATTATCTTTTTATACCATCTAATTGTTTTTCGTGGACAGGAATAATAGGACATCATCTGATCTGCTCTGTCGACACCTGACATATTCTGATTATAATTCACTATTTCAATTAGTTTTCTCTTTTCCTGTTGTCGACGGTTAGCTGTGTTTATCATACTTGGGTGGTAAGCTGTTGTTAGACATAGCACATCCCGTTTATCTTTCCATTTGGACACGTATGTCTGATTTTGGCGTCGCCATACATGTTCTCCTTTTCTAAGCTTACGACCTGTTATTTCTTGCGGCAGACCCTTCCTATTTACACGAAGAGTTCCTGTCACATGTGTCTTTTTGCTCAGTAATTTGTTAGCCAATGGTACACTGTTGTAATAGTTATCCATGAACAAATGATGCCCTTTGTTTAAATATGACTGCATCAATCGCATCACAAGACTTTCAATAGTTGTCATGTTTTCTTCGTTTTCTCGATGGCCTTTGTATATTTCTATGTTCAAAACATAACCTTGGGCAGAACAAAGTTCGTACAATTTAATTCCGTATTTTGCCTTTTTGCCTTTCATGTACGTGCGAAAAGAAAGCCTTCCTCGAAATAATAACAAAGATTCGTCTAATGATAATGCCTCATTTGGTGCATATGCATTCGCAAACTTTTTTATGAGCAAATCAAGAAATATTTTTATTTTCCTCAAACGGTCGTTTGAATTTTCTTCTTCTACACAAAAGCATCTCAATATTTGCTCAAACCTCCTTCCAGACATTTGTGAAGGAAAAGCTGGGTGGTAATGTAATGCATCAATGGAAAAGAGTTTTCTAATACTGGAGAATTTTAGCTGGGACTGAAGCAAACACAAACCCAAAAACTTTCTCATTTCAATCGTATCAGTATTTTTGAAATTTGCCTTCCTACTATGCCTTGTATGTGGCCGTGTTTGATTGCAAAGTTTTAGGCCGTAATCATTCGTAGATTTTATAATCATTTCCATTACTTGGTCATCCCAAATTTTTTCAAAAACCTGAATTGGAGACACATTTTCGTCTATATCCAAAAGAATCCCAGCCGCATCTGCATCAAAAGAAAAGTTTCTTATAGGTGTTGTATTGATATGCCATGTCTCATCATTTTCTGGTTCTTCTGGTGCTTCATATTCCTCATCTGTAGTTGATTCATTTTCTTCACTACCCGAACTGTTATTTTCAGCACAGTCAGCATCAGGTTCAGATTCACTGTTGCTTGACCCACTACCTGTTTCCTCAAAAAGCTTCAGCAGCCTAGCCTGTTCTTTTTCCCAACTGACCATTTTCTATAAATATTGAATAAAACATTCAATTTTATTTTATATTATTATTTATTGTATATTATTTATACATTTATTATTTACATTATTGTTTTTATATTTCAAATGTAATATCATAAAAAACAAAAAGTAAACAGTATAACTATAAATATCGCTAAATGAATCAAAAAATGCTAAATTTAAATTTTTTTATTTCTATTTAAAGTGTAAAATCAATCATAAACAAATACTTACCAGTATAAACAAAAAATATCGTTAAATGTATCAATAGCAACTGTAAATTGAAGAGAAAACAAGATCGCACTACTCCGTTCACAACCACGTGCATACTCAATGTGTTAACCTTGCATACTAAATTTTTTTTCGAAAACATGACACTAGGCTTCTACTTGTACGTTGGTAAATGCACATTTGTGCTGCTACAGCCGCAGTGTCTAAAAACGACCGTTTCGTATTGGACGGCTATTGCCGTCATGTCACATAGTGAACTTGAACTTGACGGCTATAGACGCAACTGTCCGTCAACGTGTTAAATTTGCGTAGTTCACTGAGGAGTCGGAAACAGCATATTGAATTGCAACAAGTCAGTGAACTACTCGCTTCCTTTCGATTTAGAATAAAATACAAACATCGCTGACTATAACTAAGAACACTTGTTCATATAATGATGAATAAAATGGGTTAAGGTTAAATAAAGTCGTTTCAATATTAAATAGAAAACCAACGAAATTCCAAAATTATTACATGGCGATCCTGCCAGGATATAAAAGTTGTGCCAAAAGTCATCGCAAGTTATCACAAAATGTGTTACGCAAATGAAATTTTACGAAAACAATCACAAGAAACATTTCAAAATTTATTTGAAGAATCGTTGTTAGTTATGTTAGTTTTGATTGGTTCCATATTGGTACTGTTAATTTTGGTGCGTGCTATAGAAAAGTTTTGTGACAAATTAAATTAAATTATCACCAATTTCGATATTCAAAATGGGTTCCACCAACACAAAAGAAGAAATAATAGTCGCCCAATCTGGTAACAGCGGAGGTACTACATCAACCGCGGATTTAAACAAGAAGTACGACCTGCTGGAAGTTGCGGATCTTAGTGCCCTGGAAGTTCTTTGTCAATTTTTTTTACATTTAACTGGATTTTTGAGTGTCTTACTAAGAGTTTGATAATAAATTTGGTAGTAAATTCGCTTGAAGAATTACTCAAAACACTAAAACTCTGTTTTTTAGAAAAAACCTCGGTTCTAGGGTAACCTAAGTCGTCCATGGTTCATGTATTAAAATGTCCTTAAAATGCACTAAAGAATCCTTAAATGACTTCATTTCTAAAGTATTATTATTTTTCATTTTACAAAAATAAGTTTTACCACAGTCATAACAATTTTTTCCTTCAACACTAACTTTTTAGTAAATGCATTTGAGAGAACATCGAAAGTTGTGCAACTGGCTTTATTTATTAAAATTAATTTCAATTTTAATTTTTTCTTAATTTGTTAGTACCAAGATGTTTGAAAGTAAAGAGAAAAGGTGGAGAGAAGGAATAGCAGAAAATTTCGAAGGTAACAAGACCTTTTATTGCAAACAATTTTGTTTAATCCTTGCGATTCAAGCACAGAATCACTACATACAGTGTTAGTGCAAAGTAACCCCCTCCCTTTTTTTTACTTCTGAACAGATTGAGATGTTAATATGTACAAAAAAAAACGTCAGTTTTTATACTTTATCAACACAAAAATTTTCAGTGAAACTCCAAGTTAAAATCGTTCTGATCGGAATTGTAGATGTTTTCAGATCCATATCCTCTATGTTGGTTATAACCAGTGCTTCGCACCCACTTCGACCTCGATATTGAACATCATAGTATTCCGATGCATCTATCAACGTGGTAAGCGTTCATTAGCGTCCACAATTCGTCGCGAAATCGCGCAAAGTCGTAACGAACTTAATCAAATCGAATCAAATGTTTAAAATTTAGTATACGAGTAATGTCTGAAATATTAGAAAGTCTAAATGAAATATCAGAAACTCTAATATATTTTAAAGAAAAATTGATTAAAGATAATGCAAGTAGGCGTAGTAATTTTGAATTAGTAATAAATAAAATTAGACAATTAGATGCAATCGAGGAAGAATATAAACTGCTATTACCCGCAATTTATAATATAGAAAATAAAGACGGTAATTTAGATAATCTTATTGATAATATAAAAATAACATTAGATCAAAGTAGGGAAATTTTATTAAATAGTAAGATTTTAGAAAAAGTAAGATAGAGGTTAGTAAGAGTAGTTTCAGTAATAATAGTAGTAATAATACTTTAATTACCGAAATGTCGGAAAAGTTTAACCTAAAGACGGCTTCCTCTTTGATTCCTGTAATGGATGACAATGAGGATGCTACTAAGCAATTAATAGATGCTATTGAGTTTTACGGAGATACATTAAATCAGCCATGTCCAACCCAAATTACTCTTCGGGTCAAAATTTAGGAATGTACAAGGCACTGGGCTCCCACCCACCTGAACAAGAAAATTTCAATTCTAGCGCACACTCGCGCTCAAATTAGATACGTATACACAAACTAGCATGTACACAGGTATACACAATAATATATAGGTATTTCAGTAAATTACAACAGATATTTAATGTGAAACTTGTTTATTTATTTTATTTGAAATTTTTTTAATATCAACTTCTAATTTTGTTGGGGCACACTTTTATGTTTAGAAATTCTACTTTTAAGCCATTGAGAAGTCTGACCAACATATTTTCCACTACAATCGTTGCACGAAATGCAGTAAATTAAATTGGATTTAAATTTGTTTTCTGTAGCGTCTTTAAGTTTTGTGAAATGGTTACCAAGTTTGTTATCGTAGCACTCAACTACTTTTAAATTGTCAATCACTGATAATGTTTTCTTCAAAGAATCACTTAACTTCTCGATATAAGGTAGTTTTTTATAAATGATAGGTTCAGTTGTAAGTAAAGATGGGTTAGTTAAACTGACCTGGTTTATGTTATTATTAATTAACGGTGTTGAAAATAAAATTTTATTAATTAATTTACTTGGGTAACCATTATTAACAAAAGTTTTTTGTACAAATTCAAAGTTTTCACGAAGAAATTCTTTATCACAAATGTTGGAGACTCTGTGCTTCATGCAACGTACAGTTGAAAGTTTGTGCTTAAAGCTATGACTTGAGAAATAATTAAGATAACGTCCTGAGTAAGTCGGTTTAACGTACCAATCAAACTTAATCTTATTGAAACCGTCTCTGATTATTTTAGTATCCAAAAAAGGAATGCTATTATTACTTTCCAACTCCATTGTAAACTGAATGCTCGGATGAAAATCATTAAAACAATTTAACACTGTATTGGCATCATCCTTGTGTACCCCCAAAACCAAATCATCAACATATTTCTTAATGAAATTTATACGAAAAACTGAACCATTATTAATCAAAATCTCGTCCAACGCTTAGTCCATCACAATCAAAGCCAAGACAGGTGATATTTTAGATCCCATAGGTGTACCTTCGACTTGATGATAAATAACATTATCAAATGTAAAAATTGAAGTGTCAAAAATCAACTTTAAACCTGTTAAAAAGGTATCCCTATCCCATGAGCAATGTTCAGCAATTAAATTCCATTTTTCCTTAATTATCTCATTAACCAAATCCAAAGGGATAACGGTGAACAAACTAACAACATCTAAAGAAATTAAGATGTGATTTTCAGGGAGGCTGTAACCTCTAAACTCTTCAACAAATTGAAAAGTGTTAGTGATGTTATAATTAGTTCTGTTACTAAAAGTCCGACTTAAAATATCAGAAATGTGACCCGACAAATCGTACGATGCCGCACCAATGGAAGAGATGATAGGTCTTAAAGGTACTCCTTCCTTATGAATTTTTGGCAGAAAGTATGCTTTGGCTAAAATAGAATTATTAGTTGTTAACTTTTTCTTTTCAGAAAAAGTTATGTAATTTTTTTCCTGTAGTAGTTTAATAAAACTGTTAATGTTGTTTTGAACCGTTAATAACGGATTAGAATTTAACACCTTGTAAACATTTATATCGTCGAGCACCTTTTGATTTGTTTATGTAGTCAATTTTATCAATAATAACTGTTGTTGAACCTTTATCTGCCTTGGTAATCATTACGGAAGGGTTATCCTTTAGAAAAATTTTTGTTTTTTTTAAATAATTACGTAAAATACTGTGCAACCCATCACACGTTCTGCCGGTACCGATATAGTTAATGATAATATTAGTGATTTTGTCTCTCACCACATTCTTGGTGTCTGTTTTCAGTTCGTTAATGATGTTCTCTAAGTACATCAACAACCTTTTTAGATCGTAATTATGAGCATCCACTGGTAAGTTAAATTTCGGAACATGCGAAAGTAACTTTACATCCTCCTCAGGGAGCACTTTAATGTGTTTTCTACTATGACCAAGACGATTTTTATATTTCATGCTTTTTAAAACAAGTAAGTTTAATTTCATCTTATTTTGTTCTTTGGCGTCTTCAACATATGTTGGATGCTCTTGTTAAAAAACCTTTTCATTAATTGTAATAAAAAAATCTCCATTTTAGCAACATAAATGCTCTGAAGAAGAATGAAAAATACATTCGAAATATATTAGCAATTTTAAAAAGTTGTTTCATTAATTACTTTGTGGACCGTTTATCCTGAATAAATCATTTTTATACTTACTGCCCACGTACGGTCGTTGGATACTTCTTGCCGTTATGGTAATAGAAACAATTCTTGCTTATAAATATGCGGTCTAACTATGCCCGTTTCGGAGATTTGTCGATCGGGTAGAGTCCGTCTCAGTTTATTAAAGTGGAAATATACCGACCTGGTTTAAAACGTATCATCATCTTCTACTAGCCTTGATCTGATGCTATTTTCTCCCTCAACTTTCCTAGATTACCTTTTCTGCATTTCTAAGGCCTTATCAGTTGCTTTTTAATGTTGAATCAATATATTTTGTTAATTCTGAATAAAATGTATGTTATGTTGGTAGCTTTTATGTGACATGTAATATAATCTCACGAAACAACTGATATTTCATTATGCGGACCTCAGGACCACGGTGCTCGAGTAAAAATGGAAGATGCGTCTGCCGCAAGGTTAACCTTAAGCCAACCCTTCCCAACTAACTACTTGGCATCAGCACCGTTCTGAACCTAAGGGCTAATAGCATAACAGAATCCCTTCTGTGATGCGGATCTTCTTCTAGTGTTAGTTCTAGCTAGATATCACGACATCTATCTTTATATCTAGAAGTATAGACATTCGGGTTTAACCGTAAATCAATCAAGACGGCTAAACCCGAATAATTCTAGTTCTAGGTCTAGTTCTAGATTTACTTTAAGTTAAATATACGGGGTTGGGTTGGATTGTGAGAATACTTACAACTGATTTGGCAACCGTGTATATTCGAACTGAAATACAACTAGAACTAACACTAGATCTAGAACTAGATTTTTTTAGTAAATTAGTTTATTTAGTTAGTAAGATTAGTTGGATTGAGCCATCAATTTGATCCCAATTAGCTAGTTAACATTAGATATTAGTAGGGTTGGGTTGAGTCATAAAATTAAAAATTAACCAGAAGAGCATTCAAAATTTAATCGAATTTATTCTTTTCATCATGTTCACACTGTACACATATAAAGACCTACCTGTGAATAAATAGTGTAATGAAATCACAAATAAACCCCCTTTTTTCAAAAATTCTATTAATGGATGCTGCATTGTCGTGGATGTTACAGCATTCATTGCATATGATGATTAAAATACGATAATTTGAATCTCTTACAAATCTACAACTTCAGCTGGTTTCTTTATGTATTGACTAGTTACAACGAAATTATTTCTTTCATTCACCTTACTTTTACCTTTTTTTATTGCTGACATATCGACATTGTACAGATATCTTTCAAATTCTAGGCTCAGTATATTGAAGCAGATGTTCCTTGAGCATTTGAATATTTTAAACAGCATCAAGTCATCTACGACCTGAACTAAATTTGTCTTAAGATCAACGCATCCCTCATTCATACCAAATATGCTTAAGATTGATTGTTGATGCTGTTTACTGTTTCTTAGACTCCAACACTTCTTATGATATTTTTTTTTCTTTTCTTAGACTCAATTCAAATTCAAATCTCCAAAGCACTGAAATACTCAATACCACCAAACATTTTGTTTATTGTCAACAATAATTTGTTTTATTTAATTCTCATCACATTTTCATTAAATTTACATCGATAAACGAATTTGCAGCTAGTCAAAAAAAATTTCGGCGATTGGCAATGTCGGATTTTAGTCGGCGATTTTTAACCAATTTTCCAGCGGATTATTTAATATAAGCCTATTAGGTATAAACGGCGCCGTTTATTAATGGCGCCCGCGCCCGCGTTGCGACGCCCAACTCGCTGTGGAGGAGACGGCATGTAAAACGGCCAGAAGAGCGCGAGGAGGGCGAACGGGAGGATTCAACCATGAAATTGAATTATATAAAAGCGACCCCTTCGTTTCCACCCGGCGAACACCCGCCCTCACGCCGCTCTCGAACCTTTGATTTCGACGATAACAAATATTCCATGGTTGTGGTACCAAAGTGAATAAATAAAAAAGTTTTTAATACGAAAATTACTCTGTGTACATACATTAATTTAATTAAGAGAATTTTTTGATGTACTAATATTACAACACACAGTTATACATACAGGTGGTTCTGTAAGTCGTTAATTCCTAATATTAGAATAAAAATGATTACGATTTTGTGAACATTTTTAGTTCCCGATTTTCCTGAATTTATTCTGGTTCTCCGTTTCCATCCAGCATCCCGAAAAATTCTTTCGGGTCAGCAAATTCTTTCAGCTTTTAACTTTCGGTAAAGGAACAGATTGATTGGATATTTTCAATATCATTTAGTTGAGAAAGATAAAACTTGATAATTAGTGCAATGTGAAAAAATCGTTATATACAGGCTAGTCACAAAGGTAATTTCCTTAAAACTTTTTATTATCAATTTTATCACAAATTTTCCAACTGACTAAAAACCCATTTATTCTTCTGCGATTTTCAAAAATTATATTGTTAATTTTATGATATGCTTTTTTATGCAAATTTAAGTTGAATTTAAAAGTTAATATTTCAGTTGATATCTCGTTATCTTTTAAAAATGATAATGAAAATTCTATATTTATTCAAGCATGGTTTTGTTTTCAAAAAAGTGCATACTTTGTTTTACAAATTACAATAAATTTCATCAAGATGTCTAACTTAATTTTATAAAATGTTACAAATTTAATGTGGTAAGAGTTTCTTCCAATTTCACCGTTAATATTGAATAAAAATAAAAATCAGAATGAAATTTTTATATTTATTAAAAGAAATTGTTTTAATGTTAAAAATTAAATTTAATTTTTAAATATTTATGGTGACTTAGACCTATTTAACTTTTTTCGTTTAATCTTCTTGTTTTATTTTATTTTTTATTTTAAATTTTCCACATTTATTCTTAACCTTGCTACATATGTAGAATTATTTCACAGTTTCATGTCACTATAACTTAATTTACTTTTTATAACTTAAAACCAATTTTTTAATATTTTAATTTTAATTATACTCTAATATTGTAACAATTTCTTTTAATTTAATATTTAAATTATCATTCATTGATATCCTCAATCCAATTTTTAACATAATTATTTCTAAACTTGATAATTACCTTTCTAATACACCGAAAATTTCATCAAGATATCTTAGGAATTCAATTTGCCACGATTTTCCAATATGATTAAGGAAATTGATATCTCGAAAATGGATTAAAATATTGAGATGAGGTTTTGTTTTCAGAAAATTACATGCTTTCCTTTATAACTCACACAAAATTTCATCGAGATATCTTAAGAATTCGATTTTCTACGATGTTTCAAAAACGAATAATGAAATCGTTAATTATATGCTATAAATTTTGATTGGGTTCAAGAATTCGAATTCTTCAATTTTTCAAAAATGGTTAACGAAATCGTTAATTTTATAAAATGATTTTATACGATTTTTGAAAAATGGTTAATGAAATTGTTAATTTATTGAAATATTACAAATTTAGGTTGAGTTCAAAACTTGATATCTCGAAAATGAATTAAGAAATTCAAGTAATGTTTTATTTTCAGAAAATTGCATACACTCCTTTATAATTCACAGGAAATTTTATCAAGATATCTTAAGAAATTGATTTTCTATGATTTTTCAAAAATGGTCAACGAAATTATTAATTTTATGAAATGCTATAAATTTTGATTGGGTTCAAGAATTGATATCACAAAAACGAATTGAGATATTCAAGTATGGCTTTATTTTCAGCAAAGTGCATACCTTCCTTTATAATCTACAGAAAATTTCATCAAGATATCTTAAGAATTCGATTTTATACGATTTTTGAAAAATGGTTAACGAAATTGTTAATTTTATGTTATGCCACAAGTTTAGATTTTGTCCAAAAGTTGATATCTCGAAAATCGATTAAGATATTCAAGTTTGCTATTGTTTTCAAAAATGTGCATACTTTTCTTTATAATTCATAGGAAATTTCATTAAAATGTCTTAAGAATTCGATTTTGTACGATTTTTCAAAAATGGTTAACGAAATTATTAATTTTATAAAATGCTATAAATTTTGATTGGGTTCAAGAATTGATATCTCGAAAACGAATTGAGATATTCAAGTATGGCTTTATTTTCAGCAAAGTGCATACTTTTCTTTATAATTCACAGAAAATTTCATCAAAATATCTTAAGAAATTGATTTTCTATGATTTTTCAAAAATGGTTAACGAAATTGTTAATTTTATGTTATGCCACAAGTTTAGGTTTTGTCCAAAAGTTGATATCTCGAAAATCGATTAAGATATTCAAGTTAGCTTTTGTTTTCAAAAAAGGGCATACTTTTCTTTATAATTCATAGGAAATTTCATCAAAATGTCTTAAAAATTCGATTTTGTACGATTTTTCAAAAATGGTTAACGAAATTATTAATTTTATGAAATGCTATAAATTTTGATTGGGTTCAAGAATTGATATCACAAAAACGAATTGAGATATTCAAGTATGGCTTTATTTTCAGCAAAGTGCATACCTTCCTTTATAATCTACAGAAAATTTCATCAAGATATCTTAAGAATTCGATTTTATACGATTTTTGAAAAATGGTTAATGAAATTGTTAATTTTATGAAATATTACAAATTTAGGTTGAGTTCAAAACTTGATATCTCGAAAATGGATTAAGATATTCAAGTAATGTTTTGTTTTCAGAAAATTGCATACATTCCTTTATAATTCACAGGAAATTTTATCAAGATATCTTAAGAAATTAATTTCTTATGCTTTTTTCAAAAATAATTAACGAAATTTTCTTTATAATTCACAGAAAATTTCATCAAGATATCTTAAGAAATTGATTTTCTATGATTTTTCAAAAATTGTTAACGAAATTGTTAATTTTATGTTATGCCACAAGTTTAGATTTTGTCCAAAAGTTGATATCTCGAAAATCGATTAAGATATTCAAGTTAGCTTTTGTTTTCAAAAAAGTGCATACTTTTCTTTATAATTCATAGGAAATTCCATCAAAATGTCTTAAGAATTCGATTTTGTACGATTTTTCAAAAATGGTTAACGAAATTATTAATTTTATGAATTGCTATAAATTTTGATTGGGTTCAAGAATTGATATCTCAAAAACGAATTGAGATATTCAAGTATGGCTTTATTTTCAGCAAAGTGCATACTTTTTTTTATAATTCACAGAAAATTTCATCAAGATATCTTAAGAAATTGATTTTCAATGATTTTTCAAAAATGGTTAACGAAATTGTTAATTTTATGTTATACCACAAGTTTAGGTTTTGTCCAAAAGTTGATATCTCGAAAATCGATTAAGATATTCAAGTTAGCTTTTGTTTTCAAAAAAGGGCATACTTTTCTTTATAATTCATAGGAAATTTCATCAAAATGTCTTAAAAATTCGATTTTGTACGATTTTTCAAAAATGGTTAACGAAATTATTAATTTTATGAAATGCTATAAATTTTGATTGGGTTCAAGAATTGATATCAAAAAAACGAATTGAGATATTCAAGTATGGCTTTATTTTCAGCAAAGTGCATACTTTTCTTTATAATTCACAGAAAATTTCATCGAAATATCTTAAGAAATTGATTTTCTATGATTTTTCAAAAATGATTAACGAAATTGTTAATTTTATGAAATGTTACAAATTTAGTTGAGTTCAAGAACTGATACCTAGAAAATCGATTAGGATACTCAAGTAAGGTATTGTTTACAGAAAAGTGCATACTTTTCTTTATAATTTACAGGAAATTTCATCAAGATATCTTAAGAAATTGATTTTTTATGATTTTTCAAAAACGATTAATGAAATTCTTAATTTCATGAAATGTTACAAATTTAGGTTGATTAGGCTTTATTTTCAGCAAAGCGCATACCTTCCTTTATAATCTACAGAAAATTTCATCAAGATATCTTAAGAATTCGATTTTATACGATTTTTGAAAAATGTTTAATGAAATTGTTAATTTTATGAAGTATTACAAATTTAGGTTGAGTTCAAAAATTGATATCTGGAAAATCGATTAGGATATTTAAGTAAAGTATTGTTTTTAGAAAAGTGCATATCTTTCTTTATAATTCACAGGAAATTTTGTCAAGATATCTTAAGAAATTCATTTCTTATGCTTTTTTCAAAAATGATTAACGAAATTGTTAATTTTATGAAATGTTACAAGTTTAGGTTGAGTTTAAAAATTGATATCTCGAAAATCGGTTAGGATTTTCAAGTAAAGTGTTGTTTTTAGGAAAGTACAAACTTTTCTTCATAATTCACAGAAAATTTCATCAAGATGTCTTAAGAATTCGATTTTGTAGAGTTTCTCAAAAATTGTTAACGAAATTATTCATTGTATGAAATGGTATAAATTTTGATTGGGTTCAAGCATTGATATCTCGAAAACGAATTGAGATATTCAAGTAAGGTTTTATTTCCAGGAAAGTGTATACTTTTCTTTATAATTCACAAAAAATTTCACTAAGAAAGCTTAAGAAACTGATTTTCCATGATTTTTCAAAAATGACTAATGAAATTGTTAATTTTATGAAATGTTATAAATTTAGGTCGAGTTCAAAAATTGATATCGAAAATGGATTCAAGATATTCAAGTAAAGTTTTATTTTCAGAAAAGTGCATACTTTCCTTTATAATTCACAGGAAATTTTATCAAGATATCTTAAGAAATTGATTTTCTATGATTTTTCAAAAATGGTTAACGAAATTGTTAATTTTATGTTATGCCACAAGTGTTATTTCGTCAAGATATCTTTTGAATTCGATTTTCTACGATTTTCCAAAAATGGGTAACGAAATCGTTAATTTTATGCAATGACACCAATTTAAGTTGAGTTCAAGAATTGATATCTCGAAACCGAATTGAGATATTCAAGTATGGATTTGTTTTCTGAAAAGAACATATTTTATTTTAAAAATCGCAATGAACTTGGTCAAGATATCTTAAGAATTCGGTTTGCCACGATTTATCAAAATTGATTAAGATTACTAACTTTATGAAATACTGTAAATTTAGGTTAATTTCAAAAATGGATATCTCAAGAGTACACTCATACAAAATTAAATTGAGTTTAAAAATTACGATAGCTCGAAAACAAATTGAGATATTTCTTGGAAAATTGTATACTTTGTTGTAGAAATTGCAACAAGCTTCATTCCTACGATTTATCAAAAGTGATTTTTTTTGTAACTTTGTTGTTGTTACTTCTTTCCATTACATGATAAACAAACAATTTTATGTTTTTCGTACTGTTAACACGCTGTTGTCATAATTCATCATCACCATTGAGTAGAAAAATGAGAAATAAAGAACTTATTTGAAGAATTTTATAATTGTACAATTTTATAATTATCTAATAAAACAAATAACTATTTAGATGTGTAATACAATTGGATTGGATTTTTAAAGATTATATGATGTATTTCGAAGGTATTCCCGAAGATTGTCTTATGTAGTGGACGAAACCGGTAGAAATTAAAACAGAAAAATATCCATCAATAATAAAAACATAAAATTGTTTAAAAGTCATTAAGATAGTTGTTAATTTTAAGAAATACTGCAAATAAATACTTTAGGTTGAGTTCAAAAATTGATGTCATAATCTAATTGAGATATTGAACCAAGATTTTGATGTTGGAAAAGTGTATACTTTCCTTTATGGTTTACAGAAAATTTCATCAAGATATCTTAATAATTCGATTTTCTACGATTTTTCAATAATTAAGGAAAATATTAATATTAAAAAATGCTAGAAATTTCATCTAAAATAAATTGAGACTTTTTTGTTCCTACTAAAGAATTTTCACGATTTTTGCAAAACGATTAAAAAAGTTGTTATTTTTTTAATTTAGGTTAAAAAAATAAATCGTTAATCATGAAAATTGATTGTTTTCTTAATTGCTTCTTAAAAGATTGATTCAAATTATTTTTTTTAATTATTAAATTTAATTATTTTAGGAATAACTTGAAATCAAATCATGATGTTTTCATTGATCTTATAGTTCCATAATTTCCAAAGTGATCTTAAACGATCTCTCAAGTGTCAAGTTTTATCTTTCTAAGACATCATTTCGAAAATATTTAAAAATTTCTTAACTTTAAAATATCTTAGCCAACATATCTTAGCCATTTATGGGTTCAATTTAAAAAGAATATTGCAATTGTAATATTTCGTAATTGTAAGAATCTGAAAGAATTTGAAACGGTGTCATATAATTTTTTTGTATAAAATAGTTAAAGTTTATAATTAACACGTTAAAAATGTAAAATTACAAAATGAAATGTAATATTTATGGGTTTAGCCCAACAATTTTGACACGAATTGTTATTATTTTTATTGTAGTGTTAGTGAAATTATGCAATGAGTTATAAAAACAGCCCTGTATAAGTATATGATAAAATTGTGTTGTAGGATAAAATATGCATTGAATTGAAAAGAGATGTGTGTATGAAAAGGATGCGTGTGGAATAGATGTGATGGACAGACAAGGCGTGTGTTAGTGGGTGAGGATAGGTCGTTCAAAACCAATGTCCGATTGAACAGTGCACCGAGCAATGGAAGCCACTAATTTGGCCGATAATTGACGGTAAATTAGTGACAGAGACGGAGAACGAACGAGCGAGCGGAGCGTTAGTTTGGATGGCCATCGTCGGGCGGCGCCACCGCCGCGATGATGGGATTGGCTCCGCCGGCAATTTTCGATTAATCTATCGGCAAAGAGCCGATGTCTATTAATGGAAAATCGGCCAGTGTTTGCCTACTACACTTACGGTGATCTATAACATTGCCCGCATAGTGATCGTACAGCTCGCCGCATATATTATGCCCTATTTGCATGCACGTTCAACTTATTGTCGCACGAATGACCATAAACTGTTATCGATAGTTTGCGCCTATATGGTCATCGATTAAATTTACCCCAGTAAGTATCGGATTTCATGAGATATTATACTGTAACGTATTCATATTTCACGCTTGAGCATCTACAAAACAACGCACTAAAACTCCTTCATACACCATCATTACTAATAAGCAGATTTAGACACTAAATCTGTCCCAATGCGTGATTGATCCAATATTTTCCCTTATACATATTTATACGTAAAAGGAAATAAAGCGAAACAACCTTAAAATTGGGGAGTATCAGAAAAGACGCGTGATGTAGTTCTCACACACGCATCGCTCTTTCTGGGGATCAGCCACTAATCTCCTAACAAGGGCAAAAACAATCGCATCGGGCCTTCACCCTAATCTACGCGATCCCCGGATTACGAAGCCTTCTAGATGTGAACTTGAATGAAAAATTAATTACTTGCTGTGGAATTTATTATATCCGATTTAACTTAATTTATATCGAATTAAAATAAATGCTAAAAAAATAACTACTAAAGATTTTGAATAATAATTAATTGCTTCAACTGCTGCTATTTTAAAGGTAATTGAATTCTTTTCTTCATTTGTTTCTGCTACGTCAGCAACATCAACCCAACTCTGTATATTTGAATGGAAATAAAACTAGAACTAACACTAGACCTAGAAATAAGGTTTGGGTTGAGCCCGAATCATTCCACTTCTAAGTCTGGTGCTAGTTCTAGTTTTACTTCCATTCAAATATACAGGGTTGCTAAATCAGATTGTAAAGTACTCTATTTCAGAAACGATTATAGAGGCTTTCACTAAAAAAAATGTATTCAGACGCACGGCTAAACCTAACTCAACCCAACACTATATATTTGAATTGAAGTAAAACTAGAATTAACATTAGACCTAGAACTAGAATCATTTAGAGTTTAGCCATGTTGAGAGATGCAGGGCTAAACCAGAATGTTTCTAGTTCTAGATTTATGGTTAAATCTAATGATATAAAGCTAGAACTAACACTAAACCTAGAAGTAGAAAGGTTTGGGTTGAGCCGTGCATCTGAAGACCCAACCTAAATACTTTAATTCAACTATACAGCGTTGCCAAATCGGCTTGTAAAGTACTCTATTTCAGAAACTATTCATTGTAGAGGTCTTTGTTAAAAGAATGTCTTCAGATACATGATTAAACCTAACCCAACCCAACCCTGTATATTTGAACCAGAGCCGTCCTAAGATATTGGGCGCCGCAGGGCTGGACACATGTTTCATACAAACTTCAATGCCAAAAAAAAGATTCGCACCTCAGAAGGATCTGGGTACATGTATGATAGGGACACCGTCCATTTCATGCAAAATAGGTGTCCCTCAAGAGTTGTCGCCACTGTAGCTCTATTAGCCCTTAGATTTAGGAGGGTGTTAAGTAAGAGTACATAAACATTGTTGCATATAATGAATGACATGGAAGATTATATATCACAAGGCAATTAATACATGCTATAGAAATATACAAAGAAAACTAATTTACCTGTTAACTTCAGGTTAAAGAATACTTATGAAAACTATGAACAGTTAGTAGCCGACCTTAAAAAGTATTTTATTGCTAAAAAATAAGCTATAAGTCTATAAGTACAGTTACATAATGTAAAACAAAGAGAAAATTCAATTCAAAAGATGCTAATAACAACATGGCAATTAAAATATTTGCGAATGAATTGCGAAATAAAGATCTACGAGTAATAATTAAAGCAAGAAATTCAGATTAATTGCAAAGTAATAATAAAAATTACCAATATTATCAAAGATCAGATCGATCCTTTAACAGCGGACAAAGCCAAAGGAACAGAGAAAACGACAAACAATGTTTCAGTCACTTCTGAGGTAGAGGAATTTTTAGAGAAATGTTTAGGGCAGACTCAAACAGAAGTCGTAGAAGATACGGAAACAAATATTTTAACAACAAGAGGTTTAATAAAAACGTAAAAACGTTGTTGTAACGTAACATTTTGGAATTTCAAATACATCTAGAATCTTCTTGAATCATACAATCACTTTAGCTTAGAAATACGTTCAATTTTGCTTAATCAGCTGTGTTTTGCCAGAGCTTTTCTTTACGAGGTTCCAGAGATCCTACTTAGAAGTGCTAATTCACCTCAACTCAATCCAGTACTACTCAATTCTCTGCTCATTGTCATAACAGAATCTAGCCATCAGCTTCTTTCTTTGCTCACTCTTTCTTTATATATTTCCCCTCTTATCGGTGTCCTTCTCTTCTGTCTCTAGACATCCTGATCCCTTACATTATCTCAATAATTAACAATAATAACCAACCCAATACAAAACAACCCCTTTTTTTACGAAGTCGAGAAAAATCTAATATCCTTGGGATCATAAGCAGCCGGATAGTGTAGGGCTTGGCTGCTGCACCCCATAATCCCAGGCTGTCATCTAACATCATCCACAGCTGATAGCAGAAGCTATACGCTTCCCTGTTCCTTCGCTCTGCACCCATCAACTCTTTTCAGCTGGGTCCGTGTATTGAATCCATGATTCTATTTAAAACGTTGACAGTTCTATACGTTTTATTTTTTGTATACTCTCCAGACATCGGTTCTAAATGTTATTTTTTGATAAAGGTATGATGGACAAGATAGAAATATTACTATTAACCAAACATCGTAAATAATATTTGAGCCTTCGTCATATTATTTTCCTCACCGCGTTCCACATTGTCTTTCATACTCCTCTTTTATTGCTAGAAACTCCACTAAGAACTGCCCCCTATCTCCACCCCACTTTCTGCCTTCTTGTGCAATCTCTCAGAATCAATCTTTCAAAACCTGACATAAATAGAAGTCTGTCTTTCCACTATTTTCGCCTATTTACTTCGTAATATTTAGAATGACTATCCTACTCCAGCTAATATATCTCCCTACCCTACGCAACCCAACCCATCGCTGTTATCTTCTCTTCTCACTCCAGCAAACGACCTTTTCACTGTAAAAGGTATAATAGCGTATCCCAGAATTTGAACTAATTTGATAAATATTCTATCCTATTTCTCGTCTTGTTGCCGAGTAAAAATTTGTGACGGTGTTGCATATTCAATAGATGGAGAATTATTTCGATTCAATTTTGGCTTTCTACATAGCGGTACATAAAATTAATTTTAGCAGCTTTTATAGACATCTTCTCTAGAGAAAATGTCTTAGCAACTTGCTGAAATTCTGCAATTGGTGTCTTTCCTCAAAATTTTCCCAAGTCAATCCTCGCATCTGTTGCGAATGTTTTTTTTGAGAGTACGTATTTTGAATTGATACTTGATATTCCTTCCAGAAGAATTGATATTGCTTCCAGAAGACTTCAATTGCTTCCAGAAGACACAACTTGAAATGCTTTTAGGAGATTTGAAATGCTTCTAGAAGGTTTAATATTGCTTCCATTGGGCTTCAAATGCGTCCACACTACATGAAATGCTTCCAGCAGAATTGAAATGTTTCCAGATGACTTGAACTGCTTTCAAACTCGATATTACCTATAAAAGACTTGATACTGCTTTCAAACGACTTGAAATGTTTCTAGAAAATTTGATATTGCTTTCCGTAGACATAAAACGTTTCAGACGACTTGCAATGCTTCATGAAGGCTTGATACTGCTTTTAAAAGACTTGAACTGCTTTCAGAATACTTGAGACTGCCCCTTGAAGACTTGACTCTGCTTCTACAAGATTTGACATTATTTCCAGAAGACTTGAAACGTTTCCAGAAGTCTTACAATACCTCCTGAAGACATAATGCTTTCATAAGACTTAATACTGTCCTTAAGAGACTTAATATTGCTTCTAAAAAACTTGATATTATTTCCAGAATGCTTGAAACGTTTCCATAAAACTTGCTATGCCTCCAGAAATCTTGACACTGCTTCTAGAGTACTTGAATCGCTTCCAAAAGAACATGATTTTGCAGCTGGAAGACTCAAAATGCTTCCAACGCAAATTTGTTAATGGTATTATCTGGATTGAAGGGATTATTTTGAATTATATTTAATTTTAATGTACTTTTGAGTTATTCTTCCTAATTCAGTGCCAGCTGAATTAGGAAGAACCATCTGTTCCAAAGGTTTTTGTTGGAAAGTACGAATGATATTTTGACTTTATTAATTTTAACATAATTAGTTCGAAAGCCATACTGGGTAAAAAGTAGTATGTTGTCATCTACTTCCATACGCCGCTCCAACACTTTAGATAGAATTGGCAAAATGTTTATCGGACGTAAATCTTCAAATCCTAAAGAGTGATTTTTCGGCAAATGTTGTTGGACAATTGATTGTTTTATACAACAATTAACCACATGGGTAATGTAGTACAATTTATAAAACCAATTAATTTTAGAATATCAGACAGACATTTCTTTGATGCCATCTCACACGATGACATCTTCTCAGATGCCTTCGTCTTAATACCATTTATAATGTATAGTATTTTTGGTATATCTATAAAATTAAATTTTTATTTATCACAATGCTCGAGAAAGGACTCATTACAATAATAGAATTTTAACAAATCGTTACAGATTGTACGAAATAATCGTTATTCTTTTCTCTTAAGGTTTATTGTCAATATTAATCTTTTTAGGCTTAGTGTATTCAGCATTCTTTAATTTGTGCTCCACAGCTACCTAGAGAGTTCCACTCAAACGGTTTAGTGGTTCCAAGACAAATCAAAGACGTGTCAGATTTCTGCGGAACTAGTTCCGCTTGAAACACCATATTAAAATCTACATTTGCATATGATAGTATTGGTTAATTTTGAATAAAATTAATGGATGAATATCCGGAAGTTTTATATTGCTGGTGTTCAGAAATTCCATTTATTCTAAAATACTGAATGTTAATGATTATTTCCGGAACCTCTTTAACTGAAGTCATAAAGCATGGTACAACGTTTTAAAAGGAAGATTGCATTATCTAGCATTATCATGCATTATCTCTTTTTGAACACCTTGTATTTTATAAGGAATAATTACTGTTTGCTTGAATAAGTACAAGATAATTACTCTTGCATAATGTTTTTATAACGAAGGTAAAGATGCATCTCGTTCATAACAAGTATTATGTAATGATAATACGATACATCCATCCTTAAAATAAAACCTGGGTATGTTGCTGAAGGAAGGGTTTCATAACAGAATTATCTCATAACTTTTGTCATCACGTGGAACCCTTCCAGGCGATGACAAAAGTTGAAGATTGGTATGCTATATAAATACACCTTTTTCACACGACGTATAACAGATGTTGTTAGATTTCTTAATAATTATTTTTCTGATTGAAGAATTAAGTTCGTTTCGGAGAATGTGCTTATAACCTATTTGGATGTGGTACCCAGTTGCGCGATTGGCCGCTCTTTTCGCATGGTTTTACACCCCAGGGCCCCCAGAGCGATTAAACGGATCCCGAATTAAACAACAAAGGATCCAGTCGGACAGTTGACAACTTTAAATTGGTTTTCGCCGATCGCCATTTAAATGTAAATCGGTAAGTTGTAGTCAAAATATTAACCAATTATGCAAATCGTCCATTGTCACCATAAAATGGAAACGCGCGATTGCGAACGACCGACTGCCGAGAGAGTTTTACCCCCGCGTCGAGTTCGGTCCGGTTCTCTGATTCCGCTTAAACTCGCCTGTCCCTTTCACAAGTGATTTCCTAATTATTCCCGTCACTTCACGACTAAATTACATTTACTTTTAAAGGGCGGTCAATTTCGATTGAATTTATTTTTTTTTTTAAAACAATTTATCATTATTAATGTGTTATGTGTGTGTGTCAATAAACGACATTTGTAGATCACGATTAGATACCATTAGTTCAAGTTATATGGGGGATGATGACTTCGGGTCCAGATGGTTTGTGGCATAGTCAGAATCTTCTGAGCATCTGACACGGAACCAATTTATCGAGGCTTCGCCACCACCTACTGCGCCATAATGAAACGGCGAAGCGTCGGTCCCAAAGGACACTGATATATGACGTGGCGACAATATTACACTGGGGACTTCATTAATGCCCTGTAAACTGTCGGCGAAATAAAATTAATAGTGATCTTCCCTCCGCGGAGCTAGCCCTAACAACTAAAACCGCGATAAAATCTGTTTCTTTTGTTGCGGGCTGTTGTACCGTTTGTGGATGTTACGGTGATGACACTCGGGGATTATTGCAGGATCGACCCTTTTTAATGCATACTCGATTACGGGGGATATCCCATCCGAGACCTGGTGCGGTGTATGACTTCAACCTCCTCGGATATGGTGGAAATTATTACGGTCGGAACAATGGGTTTTGATTAGAATGACCTTATCGACAATGCGCTTGCTTTAGTATCGCTTCATCAACAACGGCACAATTAAACCTGGTAACAATGGTCCAAGTATATTATATTTTATCGCAAAGATTATTACCATTTTTTTTGTTGCTACAATAACTATTTACATAATTAGATAAGATTGATCTTTATTGACTAATTCAAGCAGTTATAACTGAGAGAGCAATAATTTGGAATGAGTTTAATGTCTTCATCAATTTGATACAATTAAATTTTGTAGACAGTATCAAGATCGAATTAAAATATTCGATTTTAAATTATCAGTACTTTATTGAAATTTTGAAATCTTGTAAGAAGGGTTTGGGTAAAACGAACGCAGAATAAGTGTGAGTTTTTGAAAATTTTTTGAATGCATTATTCCCACACCAACTGTTGATATACATCTCTCAATACAGCTCAACCTGAATGTTTTTGTATATTCGAAATTAATATTAATGAGCTTTATTTGTGGCTTACGTTTTGTTCCAATTATGTAGAACAGAGCACATGAACAAAGTTAAAAGTTAGTCTAAAAAGGTTGTCACCTACAAATATTTGGTTAATATAAATTGTGAAGAGAACTTAGAACGAATAGTAAAAGATTAGTAATGAAAATAATTATGAGAACACAAAATACTGCTGTATAAAAGTAGATACTACATGGAGAACACAAAATACTACTATACAAGACTAGATTCTGCTTGCAGAAGACTAGATATTGCTTGGAGAACATAAAATACTACTGTACAAATCTAGATACTTTGTGGAGAATACAAAATACTGCTGTACAAGAGTAGGTACTGCTTAAAGAACACAAATTAATGCTGTACAAAACTAGATATTGTTTGCAGATGACTAGATACTACCTGGGAAACACAAAATGATGCTTTACGAGAGTAGATACTGTTTGCAGAACATCAGATACTGCTTTGGCAACACAAAATATTATTGTAGAAGACTACATATTACTTGTTGAGAAACAAATACTGCTTGAAAAACCCAAAATACTGCTGTACAAGACTAAATACTGCTTGTAGAAGAACAGATGCTGCTTGCACAACGCAAAATACTGCCGTGCAATCGTTGATCCAGCCTGCAGGACACGAAATACTGCTGTACAAGATTTTATGCTGCTTGACGAACATTTTACTGCTATAAAAGAGCTGATACTGCTTATAGAATACCAGATACTGCTTGGAGAACACAGAATACTGCTGTATTATTGTACAAAACTAGATACTGTTTGCAGATATCTAGATATAGATACTGCCTGGAGAACACAAAGCACTGCTGTACAAGACATTATGCTGCTTGGAGAACATAAATTTGCTGCATAAATTACTGCAGGAAGGTATTTCTTATTATTAGGAATTCAACCAAAGGTTGGGTAAATTAACCTCTTTTTATTGTAACCTTAGCTTTCGAATTTTATTGAATTCTTCATCAGAGGACGCTATAAAATGAGAAAGAAAGTAAGGTGTTTAAAACCGTAAATTCACAATAACATACAATTACAATATATAACATAACCTAACTTACATAAACGAGGTTAAAAAAATTGGTAACAGAACCAAGGACGTAAAAACATTCTTGTATGTTATACCCAGAGTAATGGCCAAAGTTGGGATGGCAGTTTATCACTCCAAAAACAAACAATGAACGTTGAACGAGTCGTAACAACAATAAAAATATACACATTAATAACAAGCACCTCACGAGGCAGCGAGACAATATCAAAACACGGCATGAAAAGAGCAAGAGAAGAGGCAGTGGTACCAATCTCCAAGACAAGAAATCTGTATAAATTACTGCTGCACAAGACTAGATACTGCTTTCGGAAGACCAGACACTACTTGGAGAACACATAATACTGCTGTAGAAGACCAAACTCTGCTTGAAGAATACAAAATACTGCTGTATAAGAATAGATGCTGCTTGGAGAATACAAAATACTGTTTTACAAGACGAGATGCTGCTTGGAGAATTCAAGTTACTCCTGTGCAAGGCTAGATACTGCATATAGAAGACCAGACATATAGAAGACCACTTAGAGAACACAAATTGCTGCTGTATAAGGTTAGATACCGCTTGCAGAGCACCATATGCTACTTGGAAAATACAAAATACTGCACTACAAGACTAGATACTGCTAAGAAAATACAAATTACTGCTGTACAAGACTAGATACTGCTTGCAGAACACGAGATACTGCTTCAAGAACACAAAATACTGTTGTAGAAATAAACATACTGCTTGTAGAAAAGGTACTATTTGGAGAACACAGAATATTGCTGCACAAGACTAGATATTATTTGCAGAAAAACTAGATACAGCTTGGAGAACACAAAATGCTGTTGTACAAGACTAGATACTATAGAGGAAGTTGCATTGAAAAATTAAATAGGTCAAATTCTTTCAAGGAGCTAGATTCAAGTCAACATAACTATGAAGAACTATTTTCTCTTGATGCTCAACCTTCAGCTTTGTTATCTAATGAAGTTCTGATTTCCACAACAATAAAATAGAGAATCAAATGTCTTTGAGCCTGAAATATCTGATATTCAAGTCTGCAGTTAAAAAAATAAGCTGAAACATGCATCAAATCTCAAATTCAAAATTTTCTGCCGATAAAAAGGATGACATAATTAGACTTCTAGTCTTAGATATTGAGATCGATGGAAAAATATTTTGGCGTTTCATTTTTAAGATAGCAAATGTAAGTTAGGTACGAAACATAGAATCCTAAATCAACTTTATGCTGGGAAGCTTTGTGCTTTCTATGTAGAGAAATGTTAATAAAATTTTTCTTAAATTGACCATTTCATTTCCAACAATTATTCAAAATTATCGCGCAATGTAATGTTTTCTGTACAATTTATCATTTTATCACATCCCTTTTGGCACCTTTAACATACTTTTTAAATTGCTTTTTAAATTACATTTTGTAGAGGGTATCAAGATCAAATTAAAATATTTCAAAATGATATAGAGATTAGGCTCAAAATATATCTTACTCAAATTTCAAAATCATGCAAGAAATTTGGGTACTAAAACGAACTTGGGTTTGTACAAGAATAAATTTGAATTTTTCAAAATCTTTCTGATCAAAAATGCATTATTACCACATGCTAAATATATCCACCTCAATATGAAGAATATTTATCAAGTAGAAGTATAGATCTTTTGATCAATTAGAATAAGGTTGGTTAGGGCTACAGTTAAGATAACTTAAAATGTATTTACATATACCTACTAAGTAGATAAATTGTTTAGTCTTATTTGCGCATTTTTATTTTCTCTATTATCTGCCGTATTTTGCGCAGAATTAAAATGTCAATCAGGAGTTCTTGTTACTGAAAATAGTGTAGCACAACATTCACAGCTTTTTAACCATGAATGCCATGTTGTCAACTGTTTCGTGTCCACTCTCATTTTCAGATCAAAAAGGCTGCATATCGTTATATCTTCGTTGTTAATGACAAAATGATGCTGGATCCATTTCTGAATATTTCATAGTTTTCATAGTTCATAAACTTAGAGCTAGAATTAGAATTGTCCAAGAAGAGGAGCAATGTTCAAAAGAAGAAGAAGGGCTTTTTAGTAAAGTTTCCAATTTTAAGAGATCGGTAAGAAATTAAAAAAAAATTAATGAACATTTTATGGTAATGATATTCCGCAGCCTGAATAATCCACCCATAAATAATCGCAGTTCTATTGTAATTATAACAGAGAATGTCAATGATTTGGAATGATTTTAATGTCTTCAAAGTTCAGAAGACTTGCAATGCTTTCAGAAATCTTGAAACAGCTTCTAAAATATATGAAAAGCTCCCAGAAAACTTGATATTATCTCTGGAAGCCTTAAAACGCTTCCAGATGTCTTGATACTGGTTTTTTAAAGTATTTAAAATGCATCTCGAGGGATTGATATCGCTTCTGCAAGACTGCAAGACTGAAATGTTTCCAAAAAGCATGATACTGTTCTCATAAGATTTAAAATGTTTCCAGAAGACTTGACACAGCTTCTAGAAGATTTGAAATGCTTTCAAAAGAGTTGCGAAAAGATTCTCCAAGTTGTGTTTAAAGATTTATCTTCTAATACCAGACGCATTTGCATTGCAAAATAATAGGCGGTAGAAAAATCGTACTGTCCCGGTACGATTATAAATTATTAAATGTACGATTTCGATACATTTAAAATCCCGGAACTTCTTAATAGTCCCAGACCTATCATTTCTTTAATGAGATTCTGAGACAAACCCGCAACCAAGTACCGGCACTGGACACTTTAAATATATGTCATTGGAATCTCGAATTCATGTAGGAAGTATTTGGGTACCCAAACATGTTTCAGTACTGAAACGATAAATAAATTTGAGATTATGAAAATCTTTTTGATCAAAAATGCATCAACCGTTGATATACACCTCTCTCGAAACGGCTCAACCTGAATGTTTCTAGTTGCAGATTTAATGTTAGTTAAAAGTAGAACTAACACTAGCACTGTTACTAAAACTAACACAACTAAAAACAATTAAGTTTGTCGATCTTCGCTCCAGACTGTTTCAAGAAATATTTGTAGTCCAATCTTGGGTGTTAGTTAAAAGTAGATCTAAAAGTACACCTAGAACTGGTCAGTTTCTAATTCGAATAGTTGAATAATAATTAACACTAGAAGTAATACCAATATTATTACTAGAACTAACAGTACGCCAAAACTAGAAATATTCTAGGAATATTATTTTATTAATAACAATATTTTCGAGTTTCTAGAAAATCTTCTATGTTAAGTTCTGGAGGTGGCTATTCGAGATATAAACAATTTGCGATGCGCATCCGGATTTCTCTATTCACTTTAGGATTTTGAAATCTACTTTCCATGTGGAGTTATACAAGGGACATTGCCATTGTTTCATAAATTCATATCTCTGGATTTGTTCTATACTTTTACATGAATTGTACATTATAAAAGCGTTGACTCTAGATATATTGAGAACTTCGAAAAAGCGGCATTGGCAAATTACAGAGATTTTTTTAAGTAATAATAAAGGTTTTTTCTTAAATAATAAAAAGAGGTATATTTACGAAGGTAGGTCGAAGTACACGTAAATAAAGGAACTGTAGGACCGGGAATTCCCGAAAATAGTTCTCAATTCATTCTTGAGATACGATTATTCAATTCATAGTTTTTGTAATTTTACCTCCTAAATAGCAGATTTGTATTTAAAAAAACATATCACCGAGATTTATGAAATCAAAAGAATAATCTTTAATGTGACCGACCTGGATCAAATTGGCTTCAAAATGCTTTTTACTTTATCTCGATATCTCAATTCATTCTTGAGATACGGTTTAGTAAATTGCACTTTTAGATCATAACTTGTTATAAAAGAGTGTATTTGAGAACGGGTATAATCGACATTTATTAAATCGAAAGAATAATCTTTGGTGTGACAAAAATTTGCTACAAAATGCTTTTTATTTCATCTCGATATCTCAATTCGTTTTTGAGACAAAATTACAATAGATTTCAATTAAGCAATTTTATCTCCATAATGGCAGAGTTGTATTTAAAAAATCGTATCATCGAGGTTTATGAAATCGAAAGAATAATCTTTGATGTGATCAATCTGGATTAAATTTGCTTCAAAATGCTTCTTATTTCATCCCGATATCTCAATTCGTTATAGAGACACGGTTTTGTAAATTGCACTTTTTAGATCAAAACTTGTTATAAAAGAATGTATTTGAAAACGCGTATCATCGAGATTTATTAAATCGAAAGATTAATCTTTGGTGTGACGAATTTAGATTAAATTTGCTTCAAAATGCTTTTTATTTCATCTCGACATTTCATTTTGTTGTTGAGATACAATTGTTTAATTGAAATCTGTTGTAATTTTAGCTGAATTATGGCAGAGTTGTATATAAAAAATCGTGTCATCGAGGTTTATGAAATCGAAGGACTAATTTTTGATGTAATCAATTTGGATCAAATTTGCTTCAAAATGCTTTTTGTTTCATCTCGATATCTCAATTCGCTTTTGAGATACGGTTTTATAAATTGCACTTTTTAGATCATAACTTGTTATAAAAGAGTGTATTTGAAAACGCGTATCATAGAGATTTACTAAATCCAAAGAATAATCTTTGGTGTGATGAATTTGGATTCAATTTGCTTCAAAATGCTTTTTATTGCATCTCGATATCTCATTTCGTTTTTGAGATACAATTACGTAATTGTAATCTATTGTAATTTTATCTCCATATTGGCAGAATTCTATTTAAAAAATCGTATCATCGAGGTTTATGAAATCGAAAGAATAATGCTTAATGTGATGAATTTGGATTAAATTTACTTCATAATGCTTTTTATTTCATCTCGACATCTCATTTCGTTTTTGAGATACAATTGCTTAATTGTAATCTATTGTAATTTTATCTGAATAATGGCAGAGTTTTATTTAAAAAATAGTATCATCGAGGTTTATGAAATCGAAAGAATAATCTTTGATGTGATCGACCTGGATCAATTTTGCTTCAGAATGCTTTTTATTTCATCTCGATATCTCAATTCGCTCTTGAGATACGGTTTTGTAAATTGCACTTTTTAGATCATAACTTGTTATAAAAAAGGGAATTTGAAAATGCATATCATCGAGATTTATTAAATCGAAAGAATAATCTTTGGTGTGACGAATTTGGATAAAATTTGCTTCAAAATGCTTTTTATTTCATCTCTATATCTTAATTCGTTTTAGAGATACAATTGCTTAATTGAAAGCTATTGTAATTTTATCTCCATATTGGCAGAATTCTATTTAAAAAATCGTATCATCGAGGTTTATGAAATCGAAAGAATAATGCTTAATGTGATGAATTTGGATTAAATTTACTTCATAATGCTTTTTATTTCATCTCGACATCTCATTTCGTTTTTGAGATACAATTGCTTAATTGTAATCTATTGTAATTTTATCTGAATAATGGCAGAGATTTATTTAAAAAATAATATCATCGAGGTTTATGAAATCGAAAGAATAATCTTTGATGTGATCGACCCGGATCAATTTTGCTTCAGAATGCTTTTTATTTCATCTCGACATCTCAATTCGCTCTTGAGATACGGTTTTGTAAATTGCACTTTTTAGATCATAACTTGTTATAAAAAAGGGTATTTGAAAATGCATATCATCGAGATTTATGAAATCGAAAGAATAATCTTTGATGTGATCGACCTGGATCAATTTTGCTTCAGAATGCTTTTTATTTCATCTCGATGTCTCAATTCGCTCTTGAGATACGGTTTTATTAATTGCACTTTTTAGATCATAACTTGTTATAAAAAAGGGAATTTGAAAATGCATATCATCGAGATTTATTAAATCGAAAGAATAATCTTTGGTGTGACGAATTTGGATAAAATTTGCTTCAAAATGCTTTTTATTTCATCTCTATATCTTAATTCGTTTTTGAGATACAATTGCTTAATTGAAAGGTATTGTAATTTTATCTCCATATTGGCAGAATTCTATTTAAAAAATCGTATCATCGAGGTTTATGAAATCGAAAGAATAATGCTTAATGTGATGAATTTGTATTAAATTTACTTCATAATGCTTTTTATTTCATCTCGACATCTCATTTCGTTTTTGAGATACAATTGCTTAATTGTAATCTATTGTAATTTTATCTGAATAATGGCAGAGTTTTATTTAAAAAATAATATCATCGAGGTTTATGAAATCGAAAGAATAATCTTTGATGTGATCGACCTGGATCAATTTTGCTTCAGAATGCTTTTTATTTCATCTCGATATCTCAATTCGCTCTTGAGATACGGTTTTGTAAATTGCACTTTTTAGATCATAACTTGTTATAAAAAAGGGTATTTGAAAATGCATATCATCGAGATTTATTAAATCGAAAGAATAATCTTTGGTGTGACGAATTTGGATAAAATTTGCTTCAAAATGCTTTTTATTTCATATCTACATCTTAATTCGTTTTTGAGATACAATTGCTTAATTGAAAGCTGTTGTAATTTTATCTCCACATTGGCAGAATTCTATTTAAGAAATCGTATCATCGAGGTTTATGAAATCGAAAGAATAATGCTTAATGTGATGAATTTGGATTAAATTTACTTCATAATGCTTTTTGTTTCATCTCGATATCTCAACTCATTGTTCTTGAGGTACAATATTTTAATAGAACTGTATCGAGATATCGAGATTAAATAAAAACCATTTTAAGGCAAATTTAATCCAGATTTATTCGGCCGGAGTGTGTGAGATTGTGAGGCTGTTACGGGTTAAGTTAACAGATGAAGAAAAGACATTCTATCACAATACTCTAAAAAATATTGGGGCGAAATATGTACACGAAGTAACTATTCCTTTCATGGTGTTTTGTGTTTATTTATCATTGATTTCTTTAATATTATTGATGTCCAAGGATTTGATTCAGTTTTGATTGAGGTTGTGGTATGCAAGGCTTTTCTTCATTCTCAAAAATAAAGCATTCATGATCTTTTTTCAGTTATTTCGTGATTGTACTCAAACCTCAAAAGACATCATACTTTATTATTTCTTAAGTCAAATCGAATTCAAATTGGAACAATGAGTTATACATCATTTGAAAGACGAAGATTTATCCTTCAATTTGATATACAAGTTATAAGACCTCCACAAGCTTTCAAATGTTATTATTTATTTCGTGATTTTACTAAAACGCCATAAACATAACATTCTTTAATTAAAATCGATTTCAGATAGAAACAATGAGTTATATAGCATTTAAAAGGCGAAGGTTTAATCTTCAATTTGATGTACAAGTCATTTCTTCAGTTCCAGAAATAAGACCTCCACGATCTTTTCTTTTTTCTTGCTTCTACTGAAACGTTAAAAACAATGGGTTATAGATCATTTGAAAGAGGGAGGTTCAACCTGTAATTTGATGTGCAAGTCATTTCTTCATAAATTTCTATCAGCCTCTGCATTCTCCCCAGATTATATAAAGCAAACTACTATATCTCATTTTTCATCATTTTCTTATAACATTATTGTGAAATTTGATGACATCTACGAAATACTTGAAGTTTTACAATTTGAATCAAAATTTGACAGAGAGATACTCATAAGCAACACATTTGCTTTATCAAAGCGCCATCAAAGTCCACTAATCTCCTAAGTATGCAACCGAAAACCTTAAAAGTTTCCAAGCTCTATATTTCAAAGAAATCTTCAACGAGACATCAAACAAACATAAAGTTTTACAGTATTGGCTTGGTCTTTCAAACTGACTTGAAATTTGTCACCTCCCAGAATGGCTAATTGCACTGTCTAATTTGAAAATTTGGAATTTGAGATCAATCCAAGCATCTACCTATCTATATTTCTATTTATGTCAACGAATATTCGATTTTGGATAAGAAATCTAAACTTGATTTATGGCAATAAAAAATAACAACCTGAAACATTTACGAGTTGTTCTTCCAAACTTCCATACAATATTTACGAAACACGTTAAAGCGCTTACGTCACCTTTTCTGATATGCGTCACGTCTACTTTTTGGTAGTGTCGAAGAGTGTGGAAGCGTCACCGGGTGTCGTTCGTCCTTTCCTCACTTTCGAACAAGTATCGAATGTCGATTTAAGTAGAACAAGGCGTTGGGGCGTCAACGACGGCTCCCTTTCCAATCTACGAACACATGTTGTAACTTAACGATCATCGTGCCGCACAAATCTCTTCGCTTTCTTTTCGAAATCATCGCAAAAAATTTTTAAACATCTCACCCAACGAATTTAATTTGCAATTAATATTTAACCAATAAACGATTTCTAAGTCATCGATTTATATCTAAGAATTACCACAAAGTATATAAGCTTTGCGGTAAATCTATTCTGACCATCTAATCCATATAAGGAATTCATGGATTAAGCGGTTATGTTATGTTTGTTTCTGTTTAATGAAATACCAAGACGAACCTTTTGCAATTGATAATTTTTATCACAAACTTTTTATTGAACCAGTTCAAAACTCTCCTTTTACGTCATTAAATTTATTGGATTTCACAATTTATTAATACTTACCCAAGTAGACATTAATTAAACGATTTTATAGGATTTTAACCACAAAAATAGAAATTAAAATTAAAACTAAAATTAAAATCGGGTATATTAAGACTATATTTACATCAGTTTTACAGAGTACGGCTCAAATAAATACATTCTACACCTTTTTATATCTCGCTTAAAGACAACAATCATTTACAATATTATACAAGTCAAATGCCTCTCAATATAAGATCTTTCAAGTGATATATATATACATTTTTTTTTTGGGGGATTTATATTTATATTCTTAAATTCAAGATCCTATATTATGACCATGATTTGTAAGGTGAAAATAAGGGGCGTAACCGCCAGAACCCGTCGCTTGCAATGGATAAACGCTTCCGTATGGCACATGGTGTGAATACAATAGGCCGGAGTGTGTGTGATGTCCCGGAAATCCGGGAAAGCTTCCTCCGGATCCGACGGTCGGAGGAGGAACCGTCGGCGAATTAACATCCATCCCCGGATTTTGCTTCTTCCACTTCGTCCGTCGATTTTGAAACCAAATTTTCACCTGCGTCTCAGTCAAACTCAAGCTTAACGCCAAATTTAAACGTTCGCAAACGCTCAAATATCTGGTCGTTTTGAACTTATTTTCTAAAGCGACCAATTGTTCGTAAGTAAAAGCCGTTCTTGCGCGGCGGGGTTTCCCCGAATTTTGGGATTTCGAATCACCCTTTTTCTTTTTTGAGTTCGGGTCTTTCATATCGTCGCTTATATCGCTGTGGATTTCGTCGTCGTCGTCGTCATCGTGGTGTTCTTTGCCTGCAAGAAAATAAAATTTTGTTAATACCTAAAAATGAGTTAAGTTAAATCGAAAGGAGATGAGTCATTTGCGGGATATAAAGGCATTCCCAATCAAACCGAATCGAATGATAAATAGAATGAAAAATTGTAATGATGAAGAATGTACTCTTCCACGCCTATCAATTTATTAGTTTCAACACCTCATCAATTTACCGATAATGAAGAAAGTGGTTGCGGTTATAATAACGCGGAAAATGAAAAACACCAAAACGGGGTCTATATAAACTGCATTATTATGGAGATTATCCATAATGGATGGTTTCTTAATGTTTTTTTTAATATTATTAGTTCCATAAATGACTAATTAAAATTAATGTAATGAACAATTTGTGTTATTAACAGGAAATAAATTTATTTATACTTTACAACGTCACAGTAACAGATCTAAAGACGTCTTATTTATTGTTGCAACGTTAATATTAAGTTTAGTATAAATCAGTAAGAATATAAAACAATAAATTACTACTAGCTTAAGTATAGAAAAAACCAAAAATTAACATTTACTATAAAATAAGGGATTGTATCTCAAAAATTAAAAATGATAGCACGATTTTTTAAATTATCCCTAGAAAGCATATCATTAATAATATGTGTAAAAACCGAAAATTGACATTTTGGATAACATAGAACATTATATCTCAAAGAACTAAGTTAAGAAAAAGAATCTTTTTGAACAAATTTTTTTTAAATCATGCCTAGAATACAAATTATTAATAATATTCATTTATTATTTATTATTAACAACGCGAGATTCAACAATTGTTATAAACCTCAAATTTGGCGTATTTTACATCAAAAGGTATTCTAAATGTTGATACCAAATAGCAGTTTGTGCTTTTAGCTAGGTAATTCTTCATAGTATTTTCAGAAAACTTAACCTTTTAATCTCAACAATATCTAGGAAGAAGCAATATAGCCAGATCGTCGGTAGATCAGCAAAAGAGATTATGAAAAGGTAAGACAGATTCACACAAACCTTAAAAAGACGAAGATATAAACCTGGACTTTCTATCATCTTCAGGGTGGTTTAGACATGGTAAAGCAGCAAATGAGTATTACAAGGATTTGTAACAAACCACCCCATACATTAAATTACGTTTCATATAATAATTTTGCTAATGTCAGCTCTATCGTTTAAGGCGTTGGTGCACGACCGAGTTTGACGACCGAGGAGTCGAGTACCAACTACCAAGGAAGATAAAAGCCAGAGACTTCTTCTTGAGTTCAATCCATATTTTTGATGGAGCCTTGATGCCAGATTCCCGAAGCGTCCAAATCATAATTTTAAGAGCGACGATGGAGCGTATAGAATTATAAGAAATTTTTATTATTATTTGCGTGTTATTCTTGTTCAGTGTTGGTAAAATTATATCAAAGAGTTTTTGTTTGAAACTTATTTATCTTAGTTTGAGAATCAATTAGTAAAAGTTATTGTTCTTATCATATTATAGTAATGTTACGTTCTATGTTTAAAATTGTCTAATCAGATTTAGATTTAGATCAGATTACGTCAATAATCAAAACAAATCGAAAAAAGTAAAGAAATTGGAGAGCGAATGAAATCAGTTGGAGAACGATATAAAAGATATTAAAGTTGAAGTACCTTAGGGACCATCTTAGGGTTCCTATTTTTTATTATCTGTAATGATTTACCCATTGGTATTGATTGTCTTAGCCTCCTATTTGCGGATGATACATTAACAGTAGATAGTGAAGCCTTTAGAACTTACACACCTATATCTATTTGGTTTTCTACCAATAAACTTGTTACAAATCGTAATGATTATCACAACATCTACTTGACGAATTTTAGTGTTACCCTGGATAGTCTTCTTACTTGGTATGACTACGTAGAGTTGCTTTGTAATAGATTCAGTCGTCAAATATATACGATTAAAAAGGTGAGACAATTAATTGGTAGCGCGAAAGCCAGGCTAGTTTACTTTACCTTATTTCATGTTTCTATGCTGTATGAAATTGTAGTATAGAGTAACTTTTCCCATGCTGAAAAATTTTTCCGTCTGCATTACATGACTTGACAAACATCAATATGCAAGTCCCTATTTGTGAAACACGATATATTGACGCTACTATTTGCATATATACACGAGAATAATTAAAAGATTGAAGATGTACATACATATGTATAACATCAAACATTGCAAACGTTGCGGTGTATTCCAAAAAGCAGGCAAATCTAACCCATTAATACTCAGTTTCAACCTCTACAATGAGTTCATAAATATATTCATTATTTCACAAAAAAAATAAAAATCTTGTTCCTTAAAAAAAATAAAAACTTTCTACAGTATTCCAAGATATTTGGACTAATTACTACTAGATTATTAAGAATTGAAATGTATTTACCTAACAATTCTATGTTACTTCTTTTTCTTGAGTCGTTTTTAAGAAATTAATTAATTCTGTTAAAATATAAGTTTGAAATGAAACTATTTATTTTACAGCTACGTTTAATAGATGTTTTAGTTTTTAGTTAGAACTCTCTGTATCTTGTTGTCAATGGTAAACAGAAGAGTTTATCTTAAACTCTTAAATAAATAATAAATTATACGCAGTGTAATTTCTGTAACTCAAGAGTGAGGTTTTGATTTTAATAAAATCCATCAGGTTATTGGCCCAGTCAATGAAAAAAATCGGTAGCGTTGAAAACAGACGTGAAATCTCAAATAAGTCAATTATACAGCTCTAATTGGTAAGTATAGAAATTTAAGGTGGAGTTGTTGTTGACTAAGGAAGAGCTATGAGGGGTAATTCCCATTGATGACCAGACCCAGTTACACAAAAATGGATTCAAATACATTAAAGACAAGAAAATAGCTAAGGTTATGTGGGGAAGCTGAAAATAATATCATGAGAAACCTAATTTGTTCGTTACGATAAGGCTATTAAAGAAACTCTGTAATGTTCAATTTTAAGAAAATGGTGATATGAAGATACACATAAACAACATAGAAAATATTTTAGAACGGTTATGTATCACAGGCCATTTATTCCCAAACTAGATGTATGTTATGTTTTTCTACAAAGCATACCTGCATACCATATATAGATTTATTGTATGACAAAGAAGGTGATTTGACACAAGAATTTATCAAACAAGGACTGTTGGAGCAGTATGAAGGAAAATTCAATACCGATACAGTGATTGCGATGAAGATTAGAAAAGGAACAGAACAAAAGAAATTGAATATTGCTTCTGTAATAATCGAGCTTATATAAAGAAAAATTATTTTATTAACTTCTTAACTTACTTTATTTGAAAAATATTTATATCGGTACCGGTTTCGGAAATATCATTCCATCATCACCCGAAAATGTCATAAAAGAGCTAAACAGGTAGAAGAGCTGAAGTTGTTGAATACATTTGCATTAAAGAAAATAGGTTAAGTTAAGGAGTTAGTAAAATAATTTGTATTTCTGATAGTTTTCATTTGCAACATGGATAATTTTCTAAATTCTTATATAAAGAAGGACTGGAATAATTATATAGCTTGGAAAAGACAGAACAATGAAAAAGTAAAGAAAGCTGAATCAGATAGTAACAAAGAAAAAGCCATTCAATTAGCGATGCAATAAAAAGAAATTACTATGGAAGAAAAAAATCAAGAAAACCAGTTTGTTGAAAATTTCACAAGGATTGGCGGTTGTAATGCAAGGTATATAAACTCTGGAGCAAATGTGCAATAACAGAACATATTACAAAAAATTCAGACTCATAAAGAAGACAAGTACGGTAACTGTAGCTAGTAGAAGATAATTAGAAGTTGAACTTGACAATAAATTGATGCATGTAGGTATGCTAGTCAATAAGGGGAAATTAGTGATAAAAGACTCCATTTCTTCAGTTATTTGTAATGTAAAAATAAAAAACAGTAATTGTTTTTCTGAAGAAAAAATTATATTTTTGTTCTTGACTACCGGTTTCGAGACAGCTTGTCTCGTCTTCAGGTCCGTCGCGTTCAGGTCCGTCGCGTCAGTTCTTCAAGTCCGTCGCGTCAGTTTAGTTTCGCAGTTTTAATATATCAAAGAACATTATTAGTTTTTTCAAAAAACAAATATAAGGGGAAACTAATAAATAGTAAGGGGAAACATGTTCAATTTGATGATAAGGGTGGATATACTAAGATTAATAATCAAAAGATAATGTTTTAACAAAACTGGGAAAATTATTTACAGTAAATTTAGTGAATAATATCTTTAAAGTAGTATCAGTTTTGAACAAAAAAGATATATTCATGATTGGCCTATTATTCTAGCTCATAGAAATTTAAAATACTTAAGAAAACTTGAAACTATATCCAGATAAAATTTAGAGAACTACTTGTATATAGTTGTAACGATATTTCTGAAATCTGTTTAAAAGACAAAATGACCAGATAATAGAAATGAGTGATTCCGTGATTTTAAACGGTGATCGTGATCATCGTTTACCTTTTTCATACAAAGATGTCCATATTTCCCCAGACGTATAACAACAACACCATTATAAGTAGCTGACTCAGAATCAGTGATAAAGGGATGATTGAACATTTTTCTAGAGTTAGTTTTTCTTTAGAGATACTACAAAATGATGAGATACTAACTACAAAATGTTTGAAATAAATTGGTATTAAAATATTCCTCAGATCTGCATACCATATTTAAAAGAATACTCAGAATTTTGAGTTACGAACATGGAAAACAGTGGGATGAGTATATTGATAAAGCAATACTAACCATAAAATATGTACCACATGGTTTCATCTCAAAGGAGCTATGTTATGAGAGACAAATTAGATCTCCTTAAAAATTACAACAAAGAAACAGAACACATCAAAGAAATATTATGTTAACATACCAAAAGAAATTGTTTACAAGAAGTGGATAAAGTGACGATGTGTCAACCCAACCTAACTCTTTAAGATATCAATCCTAAAAATATCTTTATTCGCTCAAAAGATATCAATGAGGAAGTTTGGTTTTGATTGTAACAAATGGAACCTGTACTAAGAAGCAAATTTGAGAAATTCTAGTATTTGATTAACGCGCGTCATATCGGCTTTAAATTCTTTTGAGATGTTAATTTTTTTTAAGTAGTAAGTTTATCATTTTGAAAATAGAGTAAAATAAAACGATAACACTAACATAGTGGGTACCTACTAATACGTAATAGTAAGTCCAAAAAGAAACCATGCTCATGTATGGTTTTAGTACAATAAAATTTTTATTATTTTATATATTAAATTGATAAAAGATATCCATTGTGCCTTTATTCAATCTTGGATAGTTCCGGAAGGTTCTTTCGTTTAAATCTTTTAGTAGCTGTCTGATGTAACAAATCTTTTGCAAGCCGGTTTGGGTGAATTTGCAGCCTTTGCAGATACTTAGAACATCGTTGGGCAATTACTTCCTTTACAGTAAGCATATTGAGGTCTTCGAGGATGACGTGATTAGGTACAAACCAAGGTGCATTGCATATTTGTCTCAGGACTTTAGACTGCAGTTGTAAAGTGTTTGATTCGCTAGCGGTGTTCCATAGTTGAATTCCGTATTTCCAAACACGTTTCAGCACAGAAGTACATATAAGCAACTTATTGTCCAAACTAAGCTGTGAGTTTCTATTCATGAACCAGTACATTGTCCTGTATGAAAGTCCTAGATGAAGCCGTTTGGTCCATATATGATTTTTCCAGGTTAGGTGGTGATCTAAATAAATTCCCAAGTATTTGATTTCTTTTTGAGCAGGTGATGGAACATTATTTAATGTAACAGTGGGGCAAATTCCCTTTTTTAGAGTGAATGTAATATGAGTGAACTTATTTGGATTTATTTTTACTCGCAACTGTTCTAACCATTTTTGCAGCAACAATAAGTGGTTTTGTAGGTTTCGGGACGCTACTTCAGGTAATGCGTGAGTAACCATTATTACAGTGTCATCTGCGTTAGTAGCAATCACAGTGTCCTTCGTTATAAGTATATCTGCTGTGTATAGAAGGTATAATGTTGGTCCCAAAATACTACACTGAGGAACCCCAGCATGTATCTTTAGTAACGGGGAGTATGCGTCATTTTGTTTAACAAAAAAGTATCTTTCCGCTAAATATGATTCCAATAGACTACACATTGGGTGAGGTAGATAAGTTTTAAGTTTGGCTAATAAGACCCTCATACCATACTTTATCAAACGCTTGACACGTCTAGAAATTCAGCTGTACAATATTTTTTGGTTTCTAGGGCATCTCTAACTGATTTAACTACTCTGTGAACTTGTTCTATAGTGCTATGTTGTTTTCGAAATCCAAATTGATAGTTCGGAATTAATTTTTTATCTATAATGATGTCTGGAAGTCTTTTCAATAGAAGCTTTTCAAACACTTTTGACAATAACGGAAGTAGACTTATTGGACGGTAGGAAACTACGTCGTTCACATTTTTATTTGGTTTCAGCATCATAGTTATCTGGTTGGGATGTTAATTACCTAAATATTTTTATTTATACAAAGGTTAAAGAATTCAAGTCAATTTTGTTAATTTTAAGTTCATTCAAACACAAAATTCTTCAAAAATTCTAGACGTTGTAATGAAGTCTATTAGTTTGGAGAAAATTCTTCTTAACTATGTTTTATTTTAAGACATTAATCAAGAAGAAAATATTTTTATTCGCTCAAAAGATATCAAAGAGAAAGGTAGGTTTTGATTGTAACAAATGGAACCTGTACTAAAAACCAGGATTGAGAGATCTAAGAATTTAATTAATGTGTGCAATATCGGCTTTAAATTGATATGAATTAGGGATTCTTTTGAGATATTAATCACCAAAATCCGACAAAAGTCCATAACTTTTAAACGAATTTTGTCGACTTTATCAATTTCAAGTTCATCTAAACACGCATATTTAAAAAATTGTAAGTGTTAATCCAACCTGCGTATAATGATCCATGATAATAATACCGGGAAGTGATTTTTTAGTAACGGTGAAAAATGATTGTTACTGAAATATCGCTCATATCTAGAACGATCTATATTTATACTCGAAGATGACTAGGGATGATACCTTACATCTAACTGTTCATCTGGATTGATTTTGCTGAAAAGCAAAATATAATAGTGTCCGACTGAAATTTCATTCAATACGAATTTCAGACAAGATTCAAGAAACTACGCGCATAAAGAGTAATTGAGATCTGTTTGAACCAAAACTTCAGTGGTATGCCGATATACACCCACATTGGGATTCCAGATCGTACCAAATCTTGCGATAAAATGCATTAAAAAATCGGTCTTTGCTACCTACCAATGTTTCTAGTGAAGAATGGTTAGTTATTCAGTGTAGATATTCAGTTTGCATGCCCCAACGTGAGATATTCTTGTGGTCTGATATTTTTGTTGGAGTTTTTGTCTAACTACATGAAAACATGATGTACCAGTGTCATACCATTGTACACTGTACAACTAAAATAAGAGCCAACAATAACACAAAAGCTAGCATTAGGACTTGAAACATTTGGGTTTGCTCGTACGTTTCTTATGACGGAACCGAACCCAACCCAACCTAGCTTTAGAACAAATACTAGATCTAAAACAAGAAATATTAGTGTTTGGCCGTCTTAAGAGACGTACGGCTAAACCCTACTGTTTCTAGTTCTACGTCTAGTGTTAGTTTTGAAGCTAGGTTGTAGGGCTACTATTAGTTATACATTCAGTTCCAGAAGAATTTAAAACAATCTATAGCCAACCAAAAAGTAAAACTAGAACTAACACTAGACCTAGAACTAGAAAGATTCAGGTCTAGCCGTGCGTCCTCAGACGCACGGCTAAACCGAAACTTTCTAGTCCTAGGTCTAGTGTTAGTTCTAGTTTTAGTTGGATACAAGTATATAATAATCTAAAACCGAATAATAGCTAAAAGTGGAGTTAATACCAACATTACAGCTAATACTAGACCTACAACTAAAAATATTTGGGTTTAGCCAGACGTTTCTTAGAATGGTTAAACCGAAATGTTTAATTTAGAACATTTTTAATTTAGAAAAAGTCCAGTTTTTACATAAAAAATAGGAAAAGTTTCAGTTTCGGCCGAAACTATGATCATGGCCGAATTTCAGTATCAGCTCAAAATTGAGTTTCAATCGGACATAAATAATGAAACATGGAAGAATAACAGACAGGAAGAGAAAATGATGATTTTTATTTACCTCAAAAGTTTTATATTCAAAAGTATTTAAAATAAGTGGATCTCGATTATGTTAAGGGTAGCAAAATCTTTATGAGTACTGGTCATAGAAAGATCGGTTATATTATCAGCAATATAAGCTTTATTATATTTATGTAATAATACAAGGCCCTATATGTCTGCATCCGTATCCATACTAACGCAATAAACAAAACAGCCAGAGATTGGATAGAAACAAGAAGAGTTTTTAAATATTTAAGAGACAATAAATTAAAAAATTAAAAATCGAATATGGACGCAGTGAAAACAGAAGAAACAAATGCAGTGAAAACTTATGCAGACATAGACTTAGCGTCAGATTTAAAAGAGAGAAAATCTAACAGCGGATATTGCTTATTTTTGAATATATTAGTACCACGGCAATGTAAAAAGCAGTGAATGTATAGTTATAATAGAACTATACATTCTATAATAGAAGTAATAACTGAATTGAAATGGTATTTATATACTCATATAGTAAATCTCTCAACACCTAAACCTTATCTAAAGTTAGTGATAGTGGTGGTTGGTGTAAAATTGCAAATGAGTTAAAAATGATGATTTAATTAATTTCCACAAATGACAAATTTGAGTATAATAACGAAACCCTTTGTGCCGTTTGGTCGTTATCAGTAACGAAAACGGGCAGGAAACGTGGACAATGAGACCCATTGCGAGGCGGCCAAGTAAAATTGCCCGAGATCCAACTCCTAATTACTTTGGAACTGTTCCAGTTAGACACGATCCGTGCTCACCGAACTCTAACAGCTCTTCTGGCGGCGGCGCCTTCCACTAAAAACTCCCAATTAGCGGGACAATTATCTTAACCGTTTCCCCTAGAAGCGACGGAGGCAGATAGGAGTGGGGCGGCTGCGTTGCCAGTCCGCCATAGATACCACTACTTGGACCGCCTACTACATGTACAGGTCCGGCGTACAACAGAAGCATACACCCCCACAAACTTAAAAAAAAATTGTTAAATAAAAAATATATTTTAGACTAACATTTATTTAACTTTACCCGTCGCAATACGTAAACTGAACGAGCCGTTGCTTTAATAATTAATATGTCTGCTTAGAGCAAAACCAAAGGATTAATTACAAAGTTCACGGCTTGCTAACGAGCCCAAAGGCAATTACGTTAAGACTGTTAATTACACGGCCTCCCCGAACCCCGACTCAACCCCGAGGTTCGTGGCGCGTCGGTGGCGGCGTCGCGAACAACGGGAACAACGACGTCGTCCCACCGTGCCATGAATGCTAAGACGCTGCAAAGTTGCCGAAGAGAGACTGTATTTGCGCGAGGAGGTATTTGTTTGTTTGCGAAAGAGAACGAGGAAGAGTGATAAAGAAAGAGATGAAGATTGGGACTGAACGTGGCGAAGCCACCGCGATTGTCTCTTTGGTTTTGTTTTCTACATAATCTTATTAAAATCTTTACTCATTAAAATCGTTTTCATTTTTCATTTTTACGTTTTCAAGTTCTGAATAACTTAGATTTTAATGTGTCCAAAGATATGACGTTGACCTCTACCACCTAACATCACCCCCTTTATCTTGCCAATGGATTAATTTGTGATACCCAATTTTAAGAAACTCATATTAAATACATATTTTTGGTGTCGCTAATTCGACCAGTTTAACATTAAACCACTTCTGGAGAGTTCTAGTGGTAGATAAGACTTGGATCGATGCATGGAGGAAACTCTACAATAGCCTATTCCTGGTGTGACTTTGAGGGGTTGTGGTAAAAGAGATTTTAGATGTCTCCAACAACCTAATGGTCGAAACCAATGCAGATGATGTCGAGGAGTTAGAGGCCTCGAGTTGTGAAGATCTCACCATGCGAGACAGATGGACTCAAAAACTTCGTAGGTGAAGAACAGTTGCAGTTACAATAGACAACTATCATCAATCTGATTAACGATGTTATCAGGTCCTTCCTAAAAAATTTACTAACAAATTTGAAGAGGGAAGTCATCTAGGAATCATTTGTTCTGTTTTCTGCATAATCTTATTAAAATCTTACTACTAGACATTTTCATCTTACGATTTCAAGTTCAAAATGACTTAGATACAAGTTTTATTTATCATCTACTGTGTATTATCAAAATAAGTTGCTTAATACAGATAGAGATCGTTGTTAAGTTGTAAGATACAGCTCAAAATAAGCTAAATAAAGCTGAAATCAATAAGATTGCTTTCATTTTTTGTATACTTTATAGGGAGATCTTCTACCCAATATTTTTAAGCTGGCTCTTCAATCAATTTTCATAAAACCGACTACGATACATCATTTACAAACAAGAAACTTCAAACATTCATTTGTTTGAGACATTTCTTTATAGTTATTAATAAGCTCAGCACTTTCACCAGTTTTTAAGCTACCTCTCTAACTACTTTTCATAAAACTGAATATGATACGCTGCTTTAAAGAAAATACTTGAATCTTTAATTTGAGTTATGAATCATTTCATTATGCCAAGAAATAACATGAGAATGATTTTTCAAAGTGGTCGTTGTTTTCAAATATTTTCTCATGATTCAATATTTAAGCTTAGTCTTCAATCACTTTTCATAAAACCAAGTGTAATAGATCATTTTAAAGAAGTAGTCTCAAAGAAAATATAAATCATAATACATGAAACAAGTTATCCATACATGTGGACGTTTCCAAGAGTCTTAAATTTATGACTTAAACTTCTACTCTCGTGTTATTTTATAACGCAAATATGACCCTCAATATGCTGTAACATCGTCCATCACCTCTCATTATGATTTTTTCCCGTTTACGCTAATGCTTTCAACGATTTATTCTGCATTTCTTCTTTTTGCAAGTATACGAAATATTGAACTAAAACCAATATGGTTTGCAAATAGTGATTTCGAAGTGACTTCGAAGTCCCATTAATATATTCATATTGACTTTTATACAAATTTCAACAGTTGCAATTTTTTTGAACGATTTTATTGACATTTTCGTCAGTAATGTCTTTCATTAGAACAAATAAATGATTAAAATTTTGCGGTTAGTTTGGTTCTTTTATTTTCCTTTTTTCTTTGCACTTTGTAACAATAAAGTTGAAGAATTAAACAAATCGGTGTGGAATTGACTGTCAATTTTGCTAATTATTTCTTCCCAATAAGTCAATAGTGCAATATCAACATTTTTCCCAATTGATTGATTTTGAACATGAGAGCACAAGAAACAGATTTTCAATGACTCGATCAGATGTGTTGGATCCAGAATATTAACGTCATCAGTTTACCATCCAATAAGATCTTCACCGTCTACGGAGGCTAGAATGGAGAATGAAAGAGCAAATTGGGCGCAAGATTGAATTGTGTAGGGACCAGTCCTGATTTTGCTTGTGGGCTCACGAAACATTTTATTTGAAACGTAATGCAGATCTCATACAGAGGGTGAAGACAACCTCATAATATAGTAATAAATCGAGCAAACCCGAAACATCCAGTCAAAATTCTAAGTACAATTAGAATTTTGAAGTTTCGAACCGTCTGTTGCAACAGTTGAAAATTTTTTCAGAGAAAGAGACCCAAAAACGGCTGATGTACCTGTATTACAAGTTGTGTTTGGTGTGATATATTTAGTAGATGGTTTCAAATCAAGTGGTTTTTCGACATAGATGTATATTCCGACAGTACTTACAAAGTAAGCTAAATAAATTTATTAGAGAATTGTACGCTCTTATTGATGCGGTGTATTTTTTCTGCAATATGGAAGTAAACGTAGGAAAACTGACCGATGTACCATTTATAGTAAGATATTCTCCTGAAACAGTAGTGCGAATATAATATTGGTAGAAATGTCATAACACATAACTGCTTTACGAGTATAGATTTATGAGTTTACCAAAAAATAGTAGTGAGTACAATTATACAGTAGTATGCGGTATGCAGTATAATTAAAAGTACTTCACACTGCATACAGTACTGCATAATTAAAGTAAGACCTGCCTTAAATTCCTTTTTGGTGTAAGTAGTTATTAGTTATACTCCAGTACCATTTTCAAGTAATTTGCCCAGCTCTGTTATTAGTGCATAGTGAAGTTCTTTAAAAGGAACGTTAAAATTAATATTGATTCAGATATTCGAGTTTTCAATTTTTTCAACTTCTTTTCTTTTGGAGAGACCAAATACAGTTAATCATTCGTATACTGTTTTGGAAAGTATGTGCAGCCAGTATATGAGCCTTTTCTTTTGAAATTCATTATTTCCAGCACTTAGCACACATTCGTATTTTCAAAAACCGGTTGTTGGTTCCCTTATCATTTTTCATACGTGTTTGTCTTTCCAACTATGACGTCATTTTCTTTATCAAGCTGTTGTTAGTTACCTGGCGACTTAATTCTCTCAGATTTTTCCGCAATGACAGTTGCCTTCCCTGTTCAATCGTTCGCGCCTTTAATGACGGTTGATCGCGATGTAAGCGTGTTAAATATACCGTGTTGTTAATACCTAAACATTAACCTTTTTGTCATAGACGTCTTGTGGTGACTTAACTGTTTAACACCAATGTAACAATTTAATGTTTTACATTGTTAACCTCCAAATGTAAGTTTTAGATTGATTTTTGGTATGATATTTGTTATGGTCCCTTAACTCAAATCAGAGTTATGTTTGCGCTTGTGTTTATAGGCCTCCCTCAAGTTGCTTTGACGCTTTTATAGATATTTTAGCTTCAATGCTGGAGTTTTTGTATTGTAATAATGATTTTGTCGTGCTTTGCGGGGATTTGAATGTTGATATAAACAATGATACTATGGAATCTAAAATCCTCGGCGATTTGTTTCATTCTTATGAACTGCGCGGAGATACGACGAAATATACTAGAATTTGTTGTAACTTAAATGAAGCAGTAAGTAGGTCAACACTTGACTATATTGTAACAAATTTATCGCCGTCTTTATGTTCTTTTGATGTTTTTGACGGAAATATAGCAGACCATTTTGTCTGCTCCTTGGTCTATACTGCTCAAAGTTTGCAAATTGAGGATTCCAACCGAACGGTTTCCATTTCTAAGCGGAGATTTTCCTATAATAATTTATCTTTCTTAAATCATAAACTAATTTTGTTCGATTGGGATTCTCTCCTTGCTGTGAATTTGAATGATGTAAATTCCTTGTACGCCAGTTTTTTTGAGACATTTCAGTATTATTATAACTTATATTGTTCGACTGTTAGAAGGGATACTCCCGTAAAAAGTGGTTCACATAAAAGATGGGTAACATCTGCGATCGTACAAGCCGGGCAGGAACTAAAAAATTTCCATTGGTTACTAACAAATGGTTTTTCGGAACTTCGAGCGGAATATAACAATAAAAAAAGAACATATAAAGATTTAATTAACCAGGCAAAGAGAGATTTTTTAGTAAATAAAATTAATAATTCTTCAAACAAATGTAGAATGCTGTGGTGTTGCATCAACGAGTAGTTGGGGCGTCATCCGCAGAGTAGTCCTGTGGTGTTGTCTATTGATGACAGGTTGATAGATGATGTGTCAGAGTGTTGCAATCATTTTGGCGAGTATTTTTCATCTGTAGTTCAGGACAGATTGGTGGCTACTTACGGGTCATCTTTGTCACTATCTTGTACGCTGGGTGACTGTGTGGGCTCTTCTTTGTATTTTGCTCCCGTTACGGATACAGAGGTCTTCGATGCTATTAAAGGCTTGAAAAATGTTAAAGCTGTTGGATGGGATGATGTTACTGTTGAATGCGTCAAATTTGTGAGTGATAGCTTATGCGTGCCTTTGGCCAAGATTTTGAATCGGTCAATTGAGTTAGGGGTTTTTCGAGTAATGTGTCGATCGCAGCACGGATTTCAAAGGGGCTTATCAACTGAGACCGCTACTGTCGATTTCTTTTCATATGTCTATGAACACCTTGACAAAGGTAATTATGTGGTTGGTCTTTTTTTTGACCTTTCCCGAGCTTTCGATTCGTTGCCTCCACACTTCATCAAGGAAAAGTTATACAATGTGGGTATTCGTGGAAGTCTGCTTAAATGGTTAACTTCTTTCGTTACAAATCGTAGTTTGAGAGTGGTTCTGTCGGGAATAGCCTCGGAGGACTCACCTGTAAATCTTGGCGTACCTCAGGGTTCCATACTGGGTCCCTTACTGTTTTTAATTTTTGTAAATGATTTACCAAGTTTTTTCGAGAATGTTCATGTGGTGATGTATGCGGATGACACCTCTATCGCTATTGCTGCTCGTGATCGGAGTGAGCTTGATAGGTTGGTTGGTAGCACTGTAGAGCGTTTTGTGGATTGGTGCACCCGAAACAGAATAATCTTGAATGTACAGAAAACTGTCTGCGTAAATTTTCATGTTCGGCGACCGCTTTCCATAGAACATGTTGCTGGGATTCCTTTACAGAAGGAAGCCAACTTTTTGGGCTTGAGCATTGATACCGAAATAAGTTTTGGACCACATATAAATAACGTATGTAAAAGATTAAATTCGTCGTATTTTGCGTTGCTCAAGCTCAAATATTCGTTGGACAAGACGTCACTCCTGGACGCATATTACGCGCCTTGCTACTCACATATTTCATACAATATTCTTTTGTGGGGCAGAAGTTCTCAGTGGCGGCGTGTATTTGAGACTCAGAAACGAATAATCAGATTAATTTTTCAATTACAATGTGGTGAATCCTGCAAGGAAGTTTTTAAAAATAATAGTATTCTTACCTTCCCTTGTATCTATATTCTCAAAGCTGTGGTGTTTGTCAATGGAAATCGTGAAAGATTTTTGGGCTCTGTTAGCCAGTATGAGACGAGACGTGTTGATTTGCCGTTGTTGCGACACAAAACAGCATTTTTTGAGAAAAGTCCGCAATATGATTTTGTAAAACTATATAATAAGTTACCTGTCTCAATAAAAAGCATCACCGCTCCTCGTGAATTCAAAAATAAAGTTAAGGCGTACTTGATCGAGAATGTTTTTTATAGTTTACGGGAGTGTCTCTGTGGGGTCACGGACTTACCATAGGCATAAAGATGTATTTAGCTTTTTTCTTTTTTTTTTTCTTTGTGTATTTTGTTATGTGTAATAATGTATTGTATGACTTATCTCCATCTACAGTTATGTGGCACTGAGACTAATAAATTATTATTATTATTATTATTATTATTATTATTATAACTCAGTGGTTCTCAACCTTTTCATTATTCAGGACCACTTCGTACCCTTCATAATCTTTGGCGGATCACATACGATAGAATTAAAGGTTTCAAATGATTCATGAGAATATTGTTATTTTGTTTGGCAACCATTGGCAGTTCATATATGCAACAGAAATTGAATATCATCATAAAGTCAATCGACCATATCTCTACTTAGAAACTCTTAGTTAAAATTCAATTGCATCTTTTTTGTATTTATCAAGAAAACATTCAAACCTTTTTTGTAGATTTGTTGAATTTATTACTATTTACTCATATTGTAATATGATGTTAAATTAGTCTTTAGGCTCGAATGTTATGTGCATAGAACGTAACAAATAAGTGCAACTTTCATGCATTCATACATTTCACTAAAGTCTATTCAAATCCAAGGCGAACCAATAGTTTGTTAGAAAAATAATAAGTAATATATTGTAGCGTTTTAATTGCAGGAATTTAATACACACCATATATTATTTAAAATATTCTTCTGATTTATTTTTCCAATACATCCCTAATATATTTTATACAAAATAACTTCTTTTGTTATTAATTGAATTTATTTATTAATGTTTTAGTATAATCACGTGATTAGCATGTGATTCTGTTTACATTTAGTTCGTCTTGCACTTGAGTAGGATGAAATGAATCCTAATTTTATCAATGTATTTTATTAATTACAATATAAAAAACATATTGATAAAAACATATTCTGAACATTAAAAATTCATTCATAGTGGGTCCAAATTTGCATTGTAATGAATTTCTTGATGTCGCATTTCACATGAAATTTTTTCAATATTAGACTTGAAAGATGCTAATGATTTTAATTGAGAGATAAACGATTTCTATGTTTATTCTTGATAACACTTAAAGTTGAAAATGTTGTTTCACAGGGATAAGTGGAATGAAAAAGAAGAAGAAGTTTCAGCGCCTTTTCACTGAGAAGTGGACTTTCATCAATCAATTCAACCCAAAAGTCTACAAGGTTTTCAGATTGAAATTTCATCACTTTTAGATGAGCATCAGATGATATTTCAATAAGTAGCTCCTATTCTCGAATAGATAGATTATTATCACTGCAAGATAAAAAGGGATCAAGTAAGCAACAGTTTGTTCATCCTTACATCCCTTATCACCCGGGAAGTACTTCTCAAAATAATTTTCATGTGATCCAATGTAGGTCTTAATATTTTTAGAAATAAAATCTGAAAACAAGTTGAATATTTTAAATGATCAAATGTAATTTTAGATGGTCCCTGGAGAGCAAGATTCATAATATTGAGTTGTTCAAATACATCGTTGAAAAAAGCTAACTAACGATGAATTCTCCGTCACGTAGTGTTTTGGCTAAATCAGTTTTTTTTTTCATCAAAGAACATACATACTTCTTCTCTAAATTCGTAAAATCTGTTTAGGACCCGGCCTCTTGACAGGCGTATTTATCCCCTAAAATTACCTTAGTTGCATCTCCAATACATGCTAAAACCAACTCTTCTCCCATGGTAAAGGGTTTTTTAGTTTTACGGATTCTGAGAGAAAGTTGATATGATACTTTCAAAGTAGCTTTATCATGAGTTGAGTAGGATTTAAGGAAATCTCTCAAAAAAATCCACGTGTCTTCTTAATTTTGCCGGCTTGATTGCTTTATTACTTAAAACCTTGTCACAAATTACACATTGAGGCAACTGGATCCCAAATTCTTCAATCAATGTAAGCACTATGTAGTCAGTACTTACGGTTGGCAGCTTTTCTTAGGTACTTAATGAAAGTACCTGGATACCGGGTAAGAGTACTTTAAGAATATTCAGATCTCGAATACTTTTTACGAGTACTTTTCAAAAGAGATTTAAAATTATTGACGTTATTTTTTTTTAATTTCTTCTGAGGACTTACTGTCACCCTTTGCTTCTATCATATTATAAAATTTTCAATAAACTTCGAAAGGGAAACTTGCTTTACGATTTTTTGCTGTTTTGAGACTCTTGAGCAATGTTTCCTTCGTAAAGTATTGTTATCATTATCTATATCCATCATGATTTATTCTGTATTTAAAACTACTCTATAATCGATGCCAAAAATTATCTAGATCAAGAGGGGTTATGGAAATGAAAATTTTTATGGTTGTGAAAAGGTATGTGTACACAATATTAGAAATCACTTTTAATACAACTGTTATAAATGTTTAACACTGATCAAGATAAATCAGAATTTAAAAGAATTCCCTTTTCAAATACCCGGGTATTCCGAAATACCCGGATTCTTGCAAAATACCTGAGTACTGAAATATTGTAGAGGAAAGTGGGGCAGATTCATACAAGGAGCACCATCATACACTAGATATATCTTAAGCTTGATGCATAAATAGTCATCTTAAATTTGAATTTAACAGCAGTCTGCGAGAAATGCGTGCCTATGTGATACATTCTAGATTAATCAGCATTGTTTTACTTAATAGATAGAGAGGTCAAGTTTGTTGATTGATTTGGAAACAATACTACGTATGCCTGACAGCATTCTAGCAAACTTTAATTTTCATCATTCAATTTTTCTTGTAATGGGGTAGGTTCATATATAAGCGATGTGATTATTATGTTTTGTTAAATGATTATGGCCAGAAATTACAAAAAAATGTTGGCAGATCTTCAGCTTTAACAAAACAGCAGTGTAAGGGTAGGTTGGAGCTGCGATAAACGATAAGAGCGACGATATTACTAAAGAAAGTCAATAATATTGAAGCGAATATTGGAGCGACCAATTAAAGCCCGCATTGCTGTATAAAAATTCATAGAAACGAATTTAGCGCTGCTTCTATCGTTTATCGCAGTTTCAACATAAACGTACTCTAATACTAGAACTATTACTGGGACTAAAACTAGAAAAAAGACTTTCGGGTTAACCTACTTCAATAACTGGATCAAATCAAAATGCTTCTCCCAACTGGATCAAACAGCTGTAGAAGCAAATTATATGATGCAACGATACCATGTTTGATGTTTTGACAGAATGGCATGTTATGAATACGTTGTGATTCAGGCACTTGCTTTAATTCCAAGTTCCAAATAACCACTATAAAGCACGGCGATCATTATAGTGTAGGATGGTTCAACATTATCAAGACTGATCAAATACTTTTATCTGCGGTGACCTCGACGATTTGACGTTAAATCGTATTTGATATGTTTTGGAAGAGACACAATTTGTCATAAGAAGATATTTATCTTCAAACCGCCCATAAGCCGAACACAAATTGCAAAAACATTGGACAAAATTGGTTTTTCAAAATTACCAGGGTGCTTTCCACCCTTCATAGAACATCCTGCATTAGTGTCCTCATTATCCGTCTTCTTAAAAAATCCCCACAGTTTCATGTATTTGCTCATTTTAGTCAGATACAGTCACCAAAGAATAAAACTCTAACGTATTTTGGTTCGGCGTGAAAAACTTACTTATTTAAGAACGAAAAACTAAGTTTTATTTATTTAAACTTTAAATAAATAAAAGATAGTAATGTTGTTTTTTTAAATTTGAAAGAAACAAAATCCCACACCACTAAAGAATAAAGCAAGTCCTATTTACATTTTTTGTGCTTCCAACTCTCTGACTAATCTTCTTCTCTGACGACCAAATCAGTCGCTTGCTCTTATATCAGCACTATTTTCCAGTCAATTTGTTGATGACTCAGAGCGTCGGTTATAAAACACAGAAAAAATTGTAGTTGCACGTTGAATAAACCAATTTCGGTAGAAGCATTAATTTTTGACCAGAATCAAGATTAAAATTCATCTTATGCTACGTGGACCACATGAAAATTGCCTGCGGTTCAGGTTGAGAATCACTGCCTTAACTTTTCAGCGCATCCTGATCAAGATAAGATATATCTTATCAAAAGGTTGGTTCAATTTTTGATTCCTTTCCCATTTTGGTTAATTTCAACAATTTACTTAATTTTTAACGTTATACAACCACCGTCTTCTATTTATACTCAACGTACTAACTTCTAACTTTAGCAATATGTTTTGTGATGAATAAACTAAGTTACTGGAATATAACTCAAAAATCAAAATGAGTATCTTGCTATCCCTTGCAATATACGTTTTGAATATAAATCATAATTGATGGATAAAAGAAATTGAATCAAACTGTTTTAAGTGAGTGTGAATCAACAAGAATTTTTTTTTAATCTCCCTCAATTAGGTGATAATCGGTATGTTACAATAATTGTTTCTGTTGAAATAATTGGATTTTGGTTTCGGAGTTAAAGGTCGTTGCAGGAGGGCGACGCCAGGCGTCACTTCGTACAGCAGTGGTGGCGGTTAAATCTGGGGGCTCAGTATGATTAAGCGTCGGTAACGCGGGAACATCACAGAGGCCCGTGAAATCAATACGTAACAAGCGACAAACGTGTTAACCGCATTCATTTGTCTGGATACCGCTGAAACAATGCGCTGCGGTCGCGCTGTCAGCCGCGACTTCAACAACAAAACGGGATTTACCGGATCAGGGTTATCCCTGATCAAAGTTAATATATAAATATATATATAACACAATATAGATTTATTATACGCAACATTAATTAAGTCGAAACCGACTAATTTTATAAAAATTTATTGGTTATTTCCTCCAATATTTCTTTCAAAAACTCATTTTTATTGATACTAAACCTCATTCTTAAAGACTTTGTTCACTTTGATAGTGATGCGTCAACCATCTGGCGGAAGAGCACGTTAACACTCGCGTTTAAAGGTTGATTTACGAAGAGTTGAGGTGAGCCGAGTGAGACATAATGAAGCAATTAGAAAATTATTGACTACTAAGAACCGAGTACACACAAAATTAACTACCCTAATTATTGTACTAATTAGGAAATTATTACATTATTTAGATGTGTGCATAACATTGTGGATATTTCGGATGGCCGTCCGTTTGGAAAACCGAAATTTCCCTACGTTACATTACAGGGCTTTAATATGTATGATACCAATTAAGGATAAACGCGTGCATACAAGCTACATTTGCCCCTCCGCATTCGACAGTGTTACATGAAATTGCCAGAGTCGATAACAAATCAATAATTTAATTTTCTCGCCTATTAGGCTCATTTTAATTAATGCTACACAGTTTCGATGCTGTTGACGTAATGTTATAATATTCCAGATACGTGACGTTGCAATTAATGAACGCATTTGCGATTTCAATTCGGATTTGCATCCAATTTTTTTATTCCATTATCACATTTGCATTATTCACTTAATCTTGTAATTTCGCAACCAATTTATTATGGAAATTGAAGGTTTACAATAAGATCAATAAGTAATTATAAGTTATAAAAATTTGTACATACCAGTTTCGCTCCCATCAAAGTCTGATGATCCGACGGATTCCTGATGCGACGGCTTCCAACAGCAAATTCCATCACTAAATACAGTTTGTCGGCCGGTGAATTTATTGGGATCCAAAATGTTTTCAACGGAAAAAGCTAGTCTCCTATTTTGTTGGGATACGACCGAGGGGCTAGGTTCGCGTGGACTGTCCGATCTGCTAACGTCACTACAAACACTTTCTGCGCGTTTCCCAGCTACACTGTTACTCAGTTTATCGTCCTCTTTGTATTGTTTGTAACCTTTAAACTCACTGTCGTCCACGTTGTCTTGAAGAAGATTTTCGAAGGAGAGTCGATCCTGTCTTCTTGTCAGATCCACGGGACATAGACTTTCGTCGTTTTCGACGTCCACTTCGACGTTGAGATCGTCTTCATCGGAATCGGAGTTTTTCTCGCTGTTTGAGTGATGCGGTGAGTTTTCGACGATCCTGCTCGTTTGGGGTAAGAACGTTTCTAATGGAGAACATAGTTTGTCGGTGAGGGTGGTTTGATGGTTAAGTTGATCTGGTTGTTTGGTATGGTCCGGATCGACGATTCTCTGCATCATCATCATGGTCATAATTAGTCAGTTCATATCGTTCTGTTTAGCCGAATAATCGATGCGACCACGTGTTCTTGACTACTTTTTAAGATTTCTTCCAGGATCCAATCAACCCTACAGATTAACGGATACTAACTAGCCGGGTATATGATCGGTTAAATCTGAGTAGGCCAAAAATCCCTTCCCGCCGCCTTGATGGCGAAGGGTAGAACAGCATCCGCGGTCCAAAGCGAATGGCATCCCCGCCACTGGTGTTCATTGGTCGGTCGATTTCCTGCGGAATCTTTTCATTGGTAGGTTTCAGTGTTGGCGGGAGTGGCTACGTTAAAAGCGCACCGCCGGCGTGTTTGTTTTGTAATTATGAATATGATTTGATATTCTGTAATAACAAAAGAAAGGGTAATTAACAGACCATGATTGTCGGTCATGTATGCGACAAAGGCCGTTATTTAGTACCGATGGAACAATTTTGACTGGTATATGAGTATATGAAACAAAATTTTTTTCAGATCTTTATATGAATTCATTTCAGCTTCACCAAACTCCAATACAATACTAAAATCTATTGGTATAAGACAGTATAAAAATTAAAATATAGAGTGACAAAAGCTTGCCACTCTATATTTACGTATTTACACTTTGCAAATGAGTCTGGGACATGGAAATTAATTGACTCATATAATTCTTGAGGCTTGGACATGAACTAAGAAAAAGACAATAAGTTTCTTTCTTTGACTGAAAAACAATTTTAAGAAGAGAAGGCAATAGTTATCTTATCCATGTGGTATTGTATGGATGCGGAACCTGGCTACTAACCGAATAGAGTTAGCTATACATAGTGGAAATGGAACTTTGAAAAAGAATAGCTGAATAGACATTTATAGTTAAGAAAGAACAAATAAAAAAATGCAATGCATTGAAAATGAAGAACATGCCGAACATATCCATCAAATGAGTGATGATTGAAAAAATCCTTTGCTTAGAATCCAACCGAAAGGAAATCTAGACAACTTTTGGAAGGCTCATTCCAAAAGGATTGAAAAAGGAAAAAATTTAAAATAGTTGAGTTTCTTGCTTAATTTTGCAAAATTTGATTCAATATTGATAATGGATTTTTGGAGACCTACGAGATCTCTTCCATCTACATTCATTATTTTCTTAATGGCATCATAATATGCTAGAGTCTAGATATTCAACAGCTTCATTGATTAACCTCTACACCTCACAATCTTAATTTAATGGATGTTCATCAAAAAATTGTTTGAAGAATGCCAAATCATCATTTTATAATCGTTTTATTCATGTCATATATATGTTGGGTTTATGTTACAAATTGTTTGATGTACATAAATCTTTGTTTTTTGCCTTTGTCCGAAATAGAATCAAAACAGCAGTATCATATATATTTGTATTATACCATACCACAAGGATTGTATACAGGATTTTATAGAAAGAAGACGAAAATGCTCTCTTTAAGACGATAACTGATGTTTCAACGGGAAATTATTGAGATATAATTTAATAGGTGCAAGACTGTGTTTTAAATTAATTAAAATTCAATAAATTGTCTCGGCTGTAATAATGAAGATAATAGAATAAATTATGGCTTAAATTAAAGATGAAGATATCTTCCTTAGAATCCAACCGAAAGAAAATCTAGACAACTTTTGGAAGGCTCGTTCCAAAAGGACTGAGAAGAGAAAAAATTTAAACTAGTTGAGTTTCTTGCTTAATTTTGCAAAATTTGATTTAATATTGGTAATGGATTTTTGGAGACCTACGAGATCTCTTCCATCATTATTTTATTGATAACATCATAACATGCTGGAGTCTAGATATTTATCAGCTTCATTGATTAACCTCTACACCTCACAATTTTAATTTAATGGATGTTCATCAAAAAATAGTTTGAAGAATGCCAAATCATCATTTTATAATCGTTTTATTCATGTCATATATATGTTGGGTTTATGTTACAAATTGTTTGATGTACATAAATCTTTGTTTTTTGCCTTTGTGCGAAATGGAATCAAAACAGCAGTGTCATATATATTTGTATTATACCATACCACAAGGGTTGTATACAGGATTGTATAGTGAATTGTATCCGTTTAATTGGGACTCTTTAGTCCTCGCATAATTTGTCACATTTAAACTATTGTCCCAAAATCTCCGATAGCAAAAATACTCACCAAGATTATTTCGCTACAAATGTTTTCTGATACAAATTGTATGTGTTGTTGTATGGCTTTTTAGCATTCAACGACGATATCAATAAAGTTTGAGATATTGTATTTTATGTTTTTTTTTCAAAATATCGTTTTGGCTTTAATAACGGTGATAAAGGAATGAATAATTTCTCAAATTCAAGACAAAGATGTCTTCTTTAAAATGGTATATGATAATCGGTATTTTATTGAAGAACTTTTGAGCCAATAAATGAAAATGTGGAGACGAAGATGTCCTCTTTACGATGATATATGACGACTCACATTTAAACCAGAAATTAGTGGGATAAAGGTTAAAATGTGTAAGATTGCGTATGAAATTTTTAAAATTTAAAGAAATGGTAACAGCTGTAATGATGGAGTTAAAAGTATGAATCATTTATTAAATTGAAGATAAATATAAACATATTATCTTCATATAACATTAAATTGATAAAAATGGATAAATTCAAAAAATTATCATGGCTAAAACTATACAAATAATATGATGAGTCATGGATTAAATTGATGAAGAAAATGCGTTCTTTAAGACGATATATGATTACTGACTTTTCAACGAGAAATTATTCAGATAGAAGTTAAAAGGTGTATGATTGCGTACGAAATTATCAAAATTTAAAGAAATGCTAACAGCTGTAATGATATCGATAAAGGTATGAATCGTGGCGTAAATTGAAGATAAAGGTGTCTTCTTTAAAAAAAATGTATGATAGCAGCCGTTTTGTTCACGAATTATTGAAGTAATAATTAAAATGTATGAAATTACGTTTCAACTTAGATAACATTAAATGCCATGGCTAAAATAATGGAGTTTATGGGATAATTCATGGATCGAATTGAAGACGAAAATGCTCTCTTTAAGACGATAACTGATGTTTCAACGGGAAATTATTGAGATATAATTTAATAGGTGTAAGACTGTGTTTTAAATTAATTAAAATTCAACAAATTGTCTCGGCTGTAATAATGAAGATGATAGAATGAATTATGGCTTAAATTAAAGATGAAAATATCTTCCTTAGAATCCAACCGAAAGAAAATCTAGACAACTTTTGGTAGGCTCGTTCCAAAAGGATCGAGAAGAGAAAAAATTTAAAGTAGTTGAGTTTCTTGCTTAATTTTGCAATATTTGATTCAATATTGGTAATGGATTTTTGGAGACCTACGAGATCTCTTCCATCATTATTTTGTTGATAACATCATAATATGCTGGAGTCTAGATATTTATCAGCTTCATTGATTAACCTCTACATCTCACAATCTTAATTTAATGGATGTTCATCAAAAAATTGTTTGAAGAATGCCAAATCATCATTTTATAATCGTTTTATTCATGTCATATATATGTTGGGTTTATGTTACAAATTGTTTGATGTACATAAATCTTTGTTTTTTGTCTTTGTGCGAAATGAAATCAAAACAGCAGTCATATATATTTGTATTATACCATACCACAAGGATTGTATACAGGATTTTATAGAAAGAAGACGAAAATGCTCTCTTTAAGACGATAACTGATGTTTCAACGGGAAATTATTGAGATATAATTTAATAGGTGTAAGACTGTGTTTTAAATTAATTAAAATTCAACAAATTGTCTCGGCTGTAATAATGGAGATAATAGAATGAATTATGGCTTAAATTAAAGATGAAAATATCTTCCTTAGAATCCAACCGAAAGAAAATCTAGACAACTTTTGGAAGGCTCGTTCCAAAAGGATTGAGAAGAGAAAAAATTTAAAGTAGTTGAGTTTCTTGCTTAATTTTGCAATATTTGATTCAATATTGGTAATGGATATTTGGAGACCTACGAGATCTCTTCCATCATTATTTTATTGATAACATCATAATATGCTGGAGTCTAGATATTTATCAGCTTCATTGATTAACCTCACAATCTTAATTTAATCGATGTTCATCAAAAAATAGTTTGAAGAATGCCAAATCACCATTTTATAATCGTTTTATTCATGTCATATATATGTTGGGTTTATGTTACAAATTGTTTGATATACATAAATCTTTGTTTTTTGCCTTTGTGCGAAATGGAATCAAAACAGCAGTGTCATATATATTTGTATTATACCATATCACAAGGATTGTATACAGGATTTTATAGAAAGAAGACGAAAATGCTCTCTTTAAGACGATAACTGATGTTTCAACGGGAAATTATTGAGATATAATTTAATAGCTGTAAGACTGTGTTTTAAATTAATTAAAATTCAACAAATTGTCTCGGCTGTAATAATAAAGATAATAGAATGAATTATGGCTTAAATTAAAGATGAAAATATCTTCCTTAGAATCCAACCGAAAGAAAATCTAGACAACTTTTGGAAGGCTCGTTCCAAAAGGATTGAGAAGAGAAAAAATTTAAAGTGGTTGAATTTCTTGCTTAATTTTGCAAAATTTGATTCAATATTGGTAATGGATTTTTGGAGACCTACGAGATCTCTTCCATCATTATTTTGTTAATAACATCATAATATGCTAGAGTCTAGATATTTATCAGCTTCATTGATTAACCTCTACACCTCACAATCTTAATTTAATGGATGTTCATCAAAAAATTGTTTGAAGAATGCCAAATCATCATTTTATAATCGTTTTATTCATGTCATATATATGTTGGGTTTTTGTTACAAATTGTTTGATGTACATAAATCTTTGTTTTTTACCTTTGTGCGAAATGGAATCAAAACAGCAGTGTCATATATATTTGTATTATACCATACTACAAGGATTGTATACAGGTTTGTATAGTGAATTGTATCCGTTTAATTGGGACCCTTTAGTCCTCGCATAATTTGTATCATTTAAAATATTGTCCCAAAATCCCCGATAGCAAAAATACTCACCAACATTATTTTGCTACAAATGTTTTCTGATACAAATTGTATGTGTTGTAGTGTGGCTTTTTAGCATTCAACGACGATATCAATAAAGTTTGAGATATTGTATTTTAATATTTTTTTTCAAAATATCGTTTTGGCTTTAATAACGGTGATAAAGGAATGAATAATTTCTCAAATTCAAGACATAAATGTCTTCTTTAAAATGATATATGATAATCGGTATTTTATTGAAGAACTTTTGATCTAATAAATGAAAATGTGGAGACGAAGATGTCCTCTTTACGATGATATATGACGACTCACGTTTAAACCAGAAATTAGTCGGATAAAGGTTAAAATGTGTAAGATTGCGTATGAAATTTTTAAAATTTAAAAAAATGGTAACAGCTGTAATGATGGAGTTAAAAGTATGAATCATTTATTAAATTGAAGATAAATATAAACATATTATCTTCATGTAACATTAAATTGATAAAAATGGATAAATTCAAAAAATTATCATGGCTAAAACTATACAAATAATATGATGAGTCATGGATTAAATTGATGAAGAAAATGCGTTCTTTAAGACGATATATGATTATTGACTTTTCAACGAGAAATTATTCAGATAGAAGTTAAAAGGTATGATTGCGTACGAAATTATCAAAATTTAAAGAAATGCTAACAGCTGTAATGATAGCGATAAAGGTATGAATCGTGGCTTAAATTGAAGATAAAGGTGTCTTTTTTAAAAAAATGTATGATAGCAGCCGTTTTGTTCAAGAATTATTGAAGTAATAATTAAAATGTATGAAATTACGTTTCAACTTAGATAACATTAAATGTAACATTAAACGCCATGGCTAAAATAATGGAGTTTATGGGATAATTCATGGATCGAATTGAAGACGAAAATGCTCTCTTTAAGACGATAACTGATATTTCAACGGGAAATTGTTGAGATATAATTTGATAGGTGTAAGACTGTGTTTTAAATTAATTAAAATTCAACAAATTGTCTCGGCTGTAATAATGGAGATAATATAATGAATTATGGCTTAAATTAAAGATGAAGATATCTTCCTTAGAATCCAACGAAAGAAAATCTAGACAACTTTTGGAAGGCTCGTTCCAAAAGGATTGGGAAGAGAAAAAATTTAAAGTAGTTGAATTTCTTGCTTAATTTTGCAAAATTTTATTCAATATTGGTAATGGATTTTTGGAGACCTACGAGATCTCTTCCATCATAATTTTATTGATAACATCATAATATGCTGGAGTCTAGATATTTATCAGCTTCATTGATTAACCTCTACATCTCACAATCTTAATTTAATGGATGTTCATCAAAAAATAGTTTGAAGAATGCCAAATCATCATTTTATAATCGTTTTATTCATGTCATATATGCTGGGTTTATGTTACAAATTGTTCGAAGTATGTTAAATAAATTTTTGTTTTTTGCACTTTGTTCTATACCATACTACAATAATTGTATACAGTGAACTCCGTTTAATTGGGACTCTTTAATCTTCGCAAAATTTGTCTCATTTAAACGATTGTTCCAAAATCTCCGATAGCAAAAATGCTCACCAACATTATTTTGCTACAAATATCTAGTCTGGTACAAATTGTGTCACTTTTTAGCATTCAATGACGATGTCAATAAAGTATCGTCTTGGATAAAGAATGGAGGTAAAGAAACGAATCATGGCTCAAATTGAAGACGAAGATGTCTTCTTTAAAATAATATACGGTAATCGGTGTTTTATTGAAGAATTATTAAGGTAATAATGAAAATGTGTGAGATTGTGCTTCAACTTAGACAAAATTAAAATATTAAAAATAGATAAATTCAAAAAAATGGCATGGATAAAGTAATGGAGATAATGGGATGATTTATGGATTGAATTGAACACGAAAATGCCGTCTTTATGATGATATATGATGACTCACATTTCAACGAGAAATTATTCAGGTAGAAGTTAAAATGTGTAAGATTGCCTATGAAATTATCAAAACCTAAAGAAATGGTAACAACTGTAATGATGGAGATAAAGGTGTGAATCATGGCTTAAATTGAAGATGAAGATGTCGTCTTTAAAATGATAATCGTTGTTTTATGCAAGAATTATTGAGATCAAAATTGTAATATGTTAGATTGCGTTCCAATTTAAATAATATTAAAATAATAAATATAGATAAATTCACAAAATGGTCACAGCTAAAATAATAAAAATAATAGCATTAGTCATGGATTAAATTAATGAAGATAATGCGTTCTTTAAGACGATATATGATAACTGACGTAGTAACAAGAAATTATTCAGGTAGAAGTTAAAATGCTTAAGATTGCGTATGAAATTATCAAAATTTAAAGGAGTGATAACAACTGTAATGATGGAGATAATGGTATGAATCATGGCTTAAATTGAAGATGAAGATGTCTTCTAAAAATAATGTATGACAATCGCTGTTTTATTCAAGAATTATTGAGATCAAAATTATAATATGTTAGATTACATTCCAATTTAAATAACATTAAAATAATAAAAATAGGTACACTCAAAAAAATACCATGGCTAAAATAACGGGGGAAGTGGGGTGATTCAAGGATCAAATTGAAGAAGATTGTGCGCTCTTTAAGATGATATATGATAACTGACATTTCAATGAGAAATTATTCAGATAAAAATTAAAATGTGTAATATTGAGTATGAAATTATTAAAACCTAAAAAATGGCAACAGCTGTAATGATGGAGACAAAACTATGAATCATGGCTTAAATTGCAAATGCAGATGTCTTCTTTAAAATAATGTATCATAATCCTTGTTTTATTCAAGAATTATTGAGATCAAAATTATAATATGTTAGATTACATTCCAATTTAAATAACATTAAAATAATAAAAATAGGTACACTCAAAAAAATACCATGGCTAAAATAACGGGGGAAGTGGGGTGATTCAAGGATCAAATTGAAGAAGATTATGCGCTCTTTAAGATGATATATGATAACTGACATTTCAATGAGAAATTATTCAGATAAAAATTAAAATGTGTAATATTGAGTATGAAATTATTAAAACCTAAAGAAATGACAACAGCTGTAATGATGGAGACAAAACTATGAATCATGGCTTAAATTGCAAATGCAGATGTCTTCTTTAAAATAATGTATCATAATCCTTGTTTTATTCAAGAATTATTAAAATCATAATTGGAAAATGTTAGATTACGTTCTAACTTAAATAACATTAAAATAATAAAAACAAATAAATTCAGAAAAATGCCTTGGCTAAGATAACAGAGGTAATGGGGCGATTCTTGGATCAAATTGAAGAAGATAATCCGTTCTTTAAGCCGATATATGATAATTGACATTTCAATGAGAAATTATTCAGATAAAAATTAAAATGTATAAGATTGCGCATGAAATTATCAAAGTTTAAAGTAATGGTAACAGCTGTAATGATACAGTTAAAGGTATGAATCATGTTTTAAATTGAAAATGAAGATATCTTCTTTGAAATAATGTATAATAATTGCTGTTTTATTAAAAAATTATTAAGATCAAAATTATAATATGTTATATTGCGTTCCAACTTAAATATCATTTAAATAATAAAAATAAATAAATTCAAATTAACACATTGACATGGCTAAAATAACGGAGGTAGTGGGATGAGAAATTGAAGATGATAATGCGTTCTTTAAGATGATATATGATAGCTGATGTTTCAACGAGAAATTATTCAGATAGAAGTTAAAATGTGTAAGATTTCGTATGAAATTAACAAAACTTAAACGAATGGTAATAGCTCTGTAATGATGCAGTTAAAGGTATGAATCATGGGTTGAATTGAAGATGAAGATGTTTTCTTTAAAATAATGTATGATCATCGCTGTTTTATTCAAAAATTATTAAGATCATAATTGGAAAATGTTAGATTACATTCTAACTTAAATAACATTAAGATAATAAAAACAGGTAAATTCAAAAAAAAATGTCATGGGTAGAATAACGGAGGTAATGGGGTGATTCTTGGATCAAATTGAGGAAGATAATACGCTCTTTAAAATGATATATGATAACTGACGTTTCAACGAGAAATTATTCAGATAGAAATTAAAATGTGTAAAATTGCATATGAAATTATCAAAACCTAAAAAAATGGTAACATCTGTAATGATATAGACAAAGCTATGGTTCATGGCTTAAATTGAAGATGCAAATGTCTGCTTTAAAATAATGTATGATAATTGTTGTTTTATTCAAGAATTATTGAGATCAAAATTGGAATATGTTACATTACGTTCCAACTTAGATAACATTAAATTAATAAAAATAGAAAAAATCGAAAAATCACCATAGCTAAAATAATAAAGACTAAGGGATAATTCATGGATTGATTTGAAAACGTAAATGGCCTCTTTAAGGTGACATATGATAACTGATGGTTTAACGACAAATTATTGAGATAGAAATTAAAATTTGTAAGATTGTGTTTTAAATGAATTAAACTTCAAAAAATCGCATCGGCTTTAATAATGTAGATAAAGATATGAATCATGGCTTAACTTGAAGATGAAGATATCTTCTTTACAATTTTTTTTTATTCAAGAATTTTAGAGATTAAACTTGGAATGTGTTGCATTGTATTCCAACTTAAATAACATTAAATTAATAAATATAGAAAAATTCGAAAAATCGCCATAGCTAAAATAATGAAGATTATGAGATAATTCATGGATCGATTTGAAGACGAAAATGGTCTCTTTAAGATGACATATGATAACTGATGTGTCATGGAGAAATTATTGAGATAAAAATTGAAATGTTTAAGATTGCGTTTTAAATAAATTAAATTTTAAAAAATCGCCTCGGCTTTAATAATGGAAATAAAGGAATGAATCATGGCTTAATTTAAAGATAAAGATATCTTCTTTAAAATTATGTATGATAATCGGTGTTTTATTCAAGAATTATTGAGTTCAAAATTGGAATATGTGAGATTGCGTTTTAACTTGGGTAACATTAAAGTAATAAAAATAGAAGAATTTAAAAAAATCGCTCAGGCTGAAATAATGGAGATAATGGGATGATTCATGGATCAAATTGAGGACAAAAATGTTTTCTTTAAGTCAATATATGAAAACTGATGTTTTAATAATAAATTTTTGAGATAAACATTACAATAATTAAAACATAAAAATTTTAACGTAGTGGTATATGGTTTATTTAGATCTTGACCGGTTTCGGTTCTTTTTAAAGGGTCATCCTCAGAAGCTAAACATACAGGGTAATTAAGAAAAGCGCTGAGAGACTTCTACAGCTACTATCTACAGCAGATAATACATGAAATACTATGGTTAATAGCCTTAATATGCTTCCTTAACATGTCGTAACCTTAATATGTCGTACTAAATGAAGATCAACTTCAAATTTTGTATTATCCTGCTTAATTGCTATTACGTCATTAATCCTATATGAGGTATTATATAATTGTATTTTGTAACAAGACAATACGTTTTCAAGAAGAGTTGGATCAAAATTGAATGTTGTAAAATCAATTTTTGAAATTTCAGATGTCAAATTTACGTAATCACCAATCGGAGGAATATCTACACTAATTTTATAGGAGTATAAATAACTTGCCAAACTAAACTGCCATTTACGAGCAGCTGTCAACAAAACATTCCTTCTGCTGGTAACGATGCTTAGATAAGATTTTATTTGTTTATGTTTTGCTTCTTGTCTCATAACCCATAAACTTCTAAGGGGTCCTAATCTTTTAATCACTGTTGGATAATGAATCAAAAAATGATGTTTAGGTGTAAGATCTGTTTGAAAATTACGAATATAAGGTTTGTGATGCAAGCGTATTGCATTTTGTAACTGATTAAGTTTTATTTCATCATATGAAGAAAGAAAAGCCATATTAACTACATTAATAAGTAATATTAAACATTCCCAAATTTGATCACCAACTGGTACTAAATCTCCTACAAATAAAGGTAAGTAATGCAAAAAACAATGCATTTCAGTAGCTGACATTTTTAGTTTTGAATTTTTTATGTTTAAAATACTTATATCCACTGACTTGTTACTGCAATCCGTATAGTGATATTCAAAATTTGTTTTTCGATTATTTAAAATATCTAAAGTAAAATATCCCTTGGTAAATATAAAATAATTTAAAAAGTTGCATAATTCTGTCTCACAAATACCTTCCAAAAGATCGTGCATAATGTCTACTGAAACATTATGTACAGTATTAAATGAAGATATGGAATTAATAACCGAATTTTCTCTTATTCCCGATTGTGTAAAATCATTAGTAATGATGTCTTCTTCAAAATTAACAGATGTTCTTAAAAAAGATGGATCTTCAATTATCTGTTGTTTCATTATGTCTTTGTGATTTCTGCATATTCTACAGAAATAGTTAGCTGAGAATGACCGCGTATATCCCAAGATCGTATTTAATCCTAAATTATCACCTACTACCGCAGCTAATATTAAGTGTACTTGTACTGGCTTTGAGTTGATAATTATTACGATACCTTTTTCTTCCATTTCTTTTAAATAATAACATAAAGGGCCGAAATTTTTTGTTAATCCAAATTTAATGCATGATTCCTGAATCATACCATGGTATGATTCAGGAATCGAATTGAAGATGATATATGATAACTGACGTTTTTATCAGAAAGTCAATAATATCTATTCTTAAAATGTGTAAGGTTGGATTTCAACTTAATTAAGCTTCAAGAAACCGCGTCGGCTTTAATAATGGAGATAAGGAAATAAATCATGGCTTAAATTGAAGATGAAAATATGTTCTATAAAATAATATATAACAATCGTTGATTTAATTAAGAATTATTGAGATAATAATTAAAATGTATGAGAATGCGTTTTAATTTAGATATTATGAAAATAATAAAAATCGAAAAATTCGAAAAACCACCATGGTTAAAATAATGTATATAATGAAATAATTTAATCGATGTTTCATTAAAAAGTTATGAGTTAATAAATTAAAAATAATACAAATAAAAAAATTAGAAAAATCGCCGTGGGTGAAGTTATTGAGATTATAGGATAATTCATGGATCGAATTGAAGACGAAAATATGCACAAGAAAAAATACAGAGTGAAAATCAACTTTAAAAGAACTGTAATTATGTTTTAGATCAGTCGAATATATTTTTTAGAATTATTCTTTTACGCTATATAGTGAAGGCGAATAGATCAAAATTTTACACTAAATAGTGAAAAGAATGTATAAAGTTTATTAAATAGTAAAATGGTTGGCCTTTATTTTTAATTAACATATGTTTTTAATATTTTTAATAATTTTTCTATCAATTGTAACAAACACAAATACTCAGTACAATTCCCAATTTATTTAAAAATCAAAAATATTATAAAAATTTCCGACGTTTCGAGCTTAAAAACAGCTATCACATGACATCAAGGAATGAATTATTGGGCATAAATTTACAGTAAAATGTCTATTTTGCTGACTAAAACGTGTTGTGATTTTTCGTCGGAAATTTTTATAATATTTTTTATTTTTAAATAAATTGGGAATTGTACTGAGTATTTGTGTTTGTTACAATTAATAGAAAGCTTATAAAACCTCAGTTAAACAAGAAGAATAATATTAATATTTTTAATAATTTAATTATTTTTAATTAATTACAACTATAAGTATCACTAAATAGTGTGCATTTCTTAAAATTTAGTTTAAGCCACCATTTATCTCCATTAATTAATCTTACACATTTTAATTTTTATTTAAATAATTTCTCGTTCAAACGTTAGTTATCCTATATTACTTTAAACAGAGTATTTTCATCTTTAATTTGAGCCTTTAGTCACTACCTCCATTATTTTAACCATGGCATTTTTTTAAATTCTCCCATTTTTATTATTTTTGTTTTGTCATCTAAGTTGAAACGCAACCTCATACATTTTAATTTATTAACTCATAATTTTTGAATAAAATAGCGGTTATCCTCATCATTTTAAAGAAGACATCGCTTTGTGTCTATTAAGCGAATGTTTGTTATTAACCGGAGTGCATCATATTAGATTGAAATTTGTATATGTAGGAAGTAGAAAATGATTTAAGAAGTGAAAGTGAAATTTTGGAAATAAATACGACACTTATTTAGAAGTAGAGATAAATAATAGAAGAAAAAATCAGAGAAAGTGGCTTTGGTGCGGTCAATGTAAATAATTGGACATTATTGTAAAGAAAATATTGTATTCTTTGAGCATTATAAATAATGCTGGAAATAAAGTGGGCAACTTGACAAAAAGACGATTAGTTATACATCAGGCAGCGTCTATTATAATCGCAATACGGAAAATAATATCTGTGTGCCAAATGCGATCATGATACACCACATACACAGGATTCCTCACCATGGAACCATAAGAGATTATGGTTCTGGTAAAGATTCTACCTATTCTAATAACAAACCCTAAGTTCTGCAGAGTTCTCTACCATGAATTCGTTGTAAATGTGGTATCTTAATTTGACATCAAGTATAACTACATTTAACTTGTAGTTAAAAATAATAGGATAACGTTTCGATATGCACATGAGCCTCAGGTAATCAAGACTTGAGCTAAGTCTAGTAAATAACTTATTATCATCCGCATAGACCAGGAATTTAGAAAATTTAAACCAATCAAGGTGAAACACCCAGTCCACAGAAGACCGTTGAACGGTCTATAGAACTATTATCGAAAACTGAAGCAAAATGTTCTCCAAATGTATAACAGATGTTTGAACCTAAGCTCATCAGCGGAAAACATACTATTTCGCATGCCAGTTTGGACCTAATTAATAAAAGACCAGATTCCTTTAGAGTTTACAACTTGAGTCGTAGAACGTTTGTACCAATAAGAACAATGTTGTTTAGGAAGAATGCGCTTAGGAACATTTATCAATCAAATAATTAACACGGTCATAGCAAACCTCATGCTAATCCCAGCAAAAACAATCCGTCATCTTATGAGTGCTAATAAATTAACTTTATCGGGTTTTGCGTTTTGAGTCAATCATGATTTAAATTACCTTGATTAAAGAACGAAATAATAAGACAGTTACATCAATTACTCAAAAACTTGATTTAATCAAACATTTGTAAGGCAATTTATGAATTAAGAGAGGCAAAGTTAGCAGCGGTGTAGAGAATATTTTTAAAAAAGGATTTTTTGTTGCCATTAATATTTAATTTTATATAATCTTCCGACCCCCTATATATCGTAAGAGAGGCATTTGCAAACCCATGTATATTAAGAATATTCATTTTGAATCACCCTATATGTCATAACAAACCTCATGCTAATCCCAGCAAAAACAATCCTTCATCTTATGAGTGCTAATAAATTAACTTTATCGGGTTTTGCGTTTTGAGTCAATCATGATTTAAATTACCTTGATTAAAGAAGGAAATAATAAGACAGTTACATCAAATATTTGAAAGGTTATTCCTTCGTTATTTGATTCTTTTGTATTTAAAAATACGTGCAGGGTTGAAATTTTTAATTGGCATTCCCATCTAAATGAACGTTGAAAAACGTTGAACGGAACGGCTAATAAACAATTCGTCGTACCGTTATATTATTTGTTCGGCGTTTGTTTTGGGGAAAACTTTTAATGAGCGATGTATACTCATCGACGACTTTTCGTTTCGAGGACTCGTTGTTTTTTTTATTGAGTACTTGAAACGGAATGGGACGTTAATTAAAAAATTTTAAATTAACACTTTTATTTGTTTATAATATTTCAGTGATTCCCAGTAAATTAAAAGTTTATTTGTCAATGGGAAATATTTTTTTGTTAAAGTTTGATTTAATTATTTAAATTATTAACACATTGAGTGTAATAATCCTGATAATGTATCGATGTTAACCATACGGTGTTGGATATTTGCGCATAATCTACCCTTAAATGCATCTCAATTATCTCGATTACCATGAAGGCTTCAATTTAATTAATTGATCAATACAAGTTAATAACATAATCGATCACGTGCTTCCCCCAACTCATCCCACGCACAGATACACACACACTCCCGCTCAATTTGTATAATTACGAGAATAGGGTTGCATTTGTTGAGAAAATCAAGACGCGAACAAGTGGACTATACATTCCATACAGGGTGGACCCAGCGAGTTTGAGGTTGTAGATAGATCGGCGACAAAATCCTGAGGGTAAATCGAATTAAAAAGGGAGTGGATCGCTCGAGTGTTGGCAAATAGACCAAGAGCTGATTCCATTACGGTGTCTATTATTCACTGATTGAAATGAAATTGACACATCTGCTAGTTACCCGACCCCGGATCCCTCTCCTGCTTGATCGGAACTGCGTCGCGGTGCATTTCTGCCCATTGAAGGATCCTACGAACCTGTGACGGTCTTTTATCGAGGGCGAACCTTGGTCAAATACAATTAAGTCGGACAACATGTGGACGGAAATAAACTCTCGGTCAGAGAGCCCTAACCGTCCAAATTTATTTGCCTTTTCGATTATTTTTTCATTTTCTCTCTCCTTTGAATCGAAGGCGTGAAATTGATATTTACTATTTATATAGATTTGAAAAGAAGTTATTATTGAAGTCATTTAAATATATATTTCAATCTAATATGGCACAGTCCGATTAATGGGAACATCCGCTTAAGTCCAATAATTCGGTTAATCAATCCAATGCACTGATTAACTTATCTTAATTTATGCAATTCAGATCACAATTTTAACGATGATGAAACATAACTGTTTTATAGTGACACATTAATACTGTTTATTTTTAACATAACAATGTTTTTGTATTCATTATTACTAATCGTTACTAACATAAATATATTTCATGATATACAACAATAGATTTAATAAGCTTTGCATTGTTGCTCTGCCTTTATATCACTTTATACAGGGTGATTCATTACTAATTGGAAATATTTTAACAGTGCAATCTTGGCCTCAATATATGAAGATTTAACCCAAGACTTAGATGACTTAGAGACATTATTGTCATAGTTGTTTAAATTTAAAAAGTCGATTAAGCGAAAATGCTGCGACACAACAATTTCACTAATACTTAAATGCGAGGCATGCTTTGTGTTTATACAAAAGAAAATTATTCCTGCGTTGCTAATGCTCGCAAATATCAAAAAGTTTATCCAAACAGACTTCAAGCCAATGGCCAAACTTTCAGTAATATTTTTAGGCGATTAGGAGAAACTGGACAATTAAAATTTAGTAGTGGTATGGGACGATCAAAAAACGTAACTGTAGATCAGAAGGATGATATTTTAGTGCGAGTTGCTAATAATCCTGAACTAAGTACTCGGCGTTTAGCAACTGACCAACTCAAATGACTGGAGTAAGCCAATCTTCAGTTTTGCGAATATTGAAAAAAGAAAATTTACGACCTTACCATTTTATCCCGGGACAAAATTTATTGCCTAGAGATAAATAATCAAAATGAAAATCATAATTTTATTGATAATATTCTTTTTACTGACGAGGCCACATTTACACGTAGAGGAGTTTTCAACTGGAGAAACAGCCACTATTGGGATATTGAAAATCCCTATGTAATGCGAGAATCACATTTTCAGCACGAATTTAAGATAAATGTATGGTGCGGTGTATTTGGCGATAGTTTGTTAAGTCCTTATCAATTACTAGCAAACTTGAATGGTATCTCGTACTTACAATTTTTATAAACTAGACTTTTCGATTATTTAAAGGAATTGCCACATAATCGAGGAAGAGACATGTGGTTCATGCAGGATAGAGCATCACGTCATTATCCTTTAATAGTGCGGAATTATCTCGATAACCAATTTCCTCATCGTTGGATTGGTAGAAGTACTGAATTTCCTTGGCTGCCTAAAACTCCCGATGGTAATCCCTTAGATTTCTATTTTTGGGGGCATATTAAATCACTGGTATTCTCCCAAGAAATAAATACTCGTCAGGGACTATGGCATCAAGATCGTTTAGCCAAAGAATTGATAAGCTTATTGGGGAAAAACGGAGGTCACATTTGTTATAAAAGGTTTTATGTTTTGTGTTTCATATTTTCGTGTGTTATTCAGATTTTATTGTACCCACATTTGTTTAGATTATAACATTTTCAGAACGACCATTTGTTTTGAATTTTTAAATAAAACAACCTGTAATTCAGACAGGAGCCATATTTTATGTAGGTAATTTAAGTTAAATCTTCATATTTTGAGGTCAGGATTTTTCTGTTGAAATATTTCCAATTAGTAATTAATCACCCTGTATGTATACTAGTAATGAATACGATAAGATCCTTAAGTATACGTCAGATCCGTGAAGAGGGATATAAAGAAGGAACCAAAGAACTTTTGGCTTTTTGTTAATATGAGCAGGAACAATATAAGATCAAGCAAGGTTCTCTCAGGTGGGCCGAAGAAAGTGTATCCGATTTGCCGACAGTGGTTACATTATTTGTCGATCATCGAGGCAATGTATTGCCCTGCATCTATTGAACATACTGGTAATGATCACGCTGTTTATGATACTAAGTCGGTCAGCTTTGGTATCTCCGAAGTCAGTCATGACAAAATGATCGTTTCTTTCCAGAAATTTAAGGCAAAGGCCTTCATTTTTGCCGCTTACATATTTTCAATTTAATAATAAAAAATTCAGAATTTCCAAAGATGTGGAAATTAAGCAGTATTTGTCCAGTTTACATAAAATGAGATAATTTTGGAGACAAAATTGAATTTTACACTAAAGGAAGAATTTTGGAGTGTCAACATGGTTTCCACAAAGGTAAATCTACTACCACAATAACTTTTGCTCAATATTTGGCTAACGCACTGGAGAGCGTGGACAGTTTAATGTAGTTTCTAGAACTAGTTCTGTAGTTCTTTAAGTTTAACTTGTTCTTGAGGATGAACCTGGAGAAATTTGGTTGCGACTGTTCTCTTACACATCTCCTTACATCTTATGTGTCTAACCGTAAACAGTACATTGAACTGTCTGGTGTTAAATCAAGCTGTATAACATGTCTTATGATGGATTCTCGTCTGGGATAGTTGATTCTTCAACAACATTAAACGTACTAAATGGGATCAAATCAACCGCTGCTGGTGCTGATTAATTGAATGTAATCTGCATCAGGAAATGTCTTCCTGAAATATTACCGTACAATGTACATATTGTAAATTGCTGCTTTGAACACTCAGTATTTCCTGATGCCTGGAAGCATGCGGTTGTAATACCCTTGCCCAAAAAGACAAATCCAATTAAATTGGAGGACTTACGTCCTATTAGCATTCTTCCAACTCTCTCGAAGGCATTGGTGTATGGACCGTTATGATATTTTGCCTGTAATGCAATCCGGTTTTCGGTCTTATTACAGCTGTGCCACGGCTTTATCAAAGGTCACTGATGATATTGTTAAAGCTCGAGATAGGGGCCTTCACGGAGTAGTTGTGCTCTTGGATTACAGTAAGGCCTTTGATAAAGTAAACCATCGGATGTTGCTCTCTTATATTGGTAGGTCTGATGAGGCAGTCTCTCTTGCTAGAAGTTATTTGTCCAATCGCTCTCAAGTTGTGAAATTAAATGAAGAAATTTCAGCCTCCCTGCCAATAGAGGTAGAGGGATCGATATTAGCTCCTCTGCTGTTCTCTATCTATACCTCTCAGCTGCCAAAATGTGTTAAGCATTCGACAGTACACATGTACGCAGACGATACTCAATTATCTATGTCCTTTCCGAGAAATCTGATCGAATTATCTTGCTCGAATATAAACGAGGATCTTGCGGCATTTTCTGAATACTCTCTCAGGATTGTTTTAACCCTAAATCCATCAAAGTCTAAACTTCTTATTTTTGGTAATTTGTCACCTTCTGATATTAATATTAAGTTAAATGGGGAAAGATCGACTGTGTCCCCGGAGTCGCAGAATCTGGAGTTGTTAGTTGACACCGACCTACGGTTTAGTGGACATGTGACCGCTTGCATAAAAAAGCTTATGCAGCACTTCGGTGTATTTATCCACACCGTGACATACTAAATAAAGTAACAAAAATACATCTTTGTGAAACGTTGGTTCTGTCAAATTTTGTACACTGTGCAGTGATGTATGGTCCGTGTTTGTCTGGTTTCGATATGCAACGTATTCAGAGAGTGCAGAACAGCTGTCTCCGTTTCATTCACAGGGTTAGAAAACGTTTAAAAGTATCTAACACTCTAATTAACACAAGCTGGTTAAATATAAGGAGTCGTTTTAAATATTATTTCTTATGTCTGGCGCACAAAGTGGTCACTACGAAAAAGCCACCTTACTTGTATAAGATTACCTTCAGGACAGATGTACACTCGGTGTTCTGACCTTGACACTTGTTCTTGTATTATGATCATTTACTTAAGGGGTGGATGACTTGCTGCTCTGTGTTGCGAGTGTTCTTTTTCCTTTTCTTTGTCTTTGGAAGAATTGAAATCAATACAGAATTTTTTATTAATTCTTATATTAGTTACATAAATACTCGACCACAGGTTAAGTGGAACAGATGAAAGGCTCTTGAGAGGCTGTTAATCTGCACTTCGCCTTTGACTGCCATATTATTAAGTTTTGTTTGATGTGTATGCATACATCATGTGTGTGTATATGCAAAATACTGATTTTATTTATTATTATTTTATTTTAATTTGTTTATTTTTATATTTACCTCTATTTACTTTTGGCAGTCAATAAAGAAATTTATTATTACTATTATTATAAACGTAACTAGTTTAATTACTTGCGTTACTGTTTAATGTCTTTGTGTTGTTTTATACTGGTTATCACTTCAATTGGACCTTCAATTGGATAGGCTATCTTTGTGGTACACTGACAGCAGAATGATCTTAAATAGATCCAAGTGTCATGTGACGACATACAGTTACAAAAGGAACGTTGTGTACTTTGACTGAAGGACGTGTGAAAGCCATTAGGGTATTGTTTGATACATCTTTGTCTTTTGCCGAACATTATTGAGAAAGTGTCAGCTAGCTTTGGGTTTTATTACTAGAAATTACTTAGAGTTTGCAGACCTCAAACTCTGACTTTTCTGTGTCAAATATCGATACCATAGAAAAAGTGCAACGTAAATTCATTCGATTCTTACACTTTCTTACATTTATTCTACAACCAAGTAGAATCGCCTTAGTTTAAGAAAAAATAGTAATAGACTATGTTAGCCTTGTTTTAATAGTGCAGTAGAAAACTTAACTTAAGAATAATGCTACTTCTTACACTAAGTATGTAGGTTTTCTCACGAATATGCTTACGTTCTTAAAATAAAACTTTTTGATGGTTAAGATATTCTTTTTACATAGATTCAGGATACGAACAAAAAATTGGTTATTGGGACAAAATAGCAAAACCTCGATGGTTTAAATATATGTTGTTAAACAGTTTTCTCCTAGAATACCACTTAAACAAAAATACGTTGATAATCACCCACGATTTTAAAAATTAGTTAATAGGTTAATGAGAGCAAGAATTAAAGAAAAAATTTATAAAAAATGTGTCATTAATTACTCATTTTCGCCTGGATCAACTAAAAAACATTCGATTAGAATATTGTGTTTTTAAAGTTACAGATTATTCCAGTTATAACGCATCTGCTTATTACGATAATAACGAAATAATTATTATTAATATGAGGAAATTTCTCATTAATTTAATCTATCGATTGATGCAGAAGTGATGATTTTTTGATGATTGAATGATTTCTTTTAATTTTAACCCAAATTGTTTAAATTAATAATTAACAATTAATAATGAGAAAATAATATACGTAATAATATCATATAATGATGATTAAATTATCATTTTTTTGCAATTTTAATTTCATTTTATTCATGATTTTTTAATTTATTGTTTATAACGAAGTTCGACTATAACAAACCAATTTTCAGATCTCTTGACGTCCCTTATTATTATCTACATTTTCATTTCTATCTCAATAATTTCTGATTAAAATTAGAAATAATCAGAATTTTCATCTTCAATTTAATCCATAAATCATAACATTATTTTACCCATGGCGATTTTTGAATTCTTCAAAATTTTTGATATTTTAATGGCATCCAAATTGAAGCGCAATCTCATACACTTTAATTAGTAGCTTTATAATTCTTGAATAAAACTACAATTATCATACATTATCTTATAAAAGACATATTCATCTTCAAGTTAAGCCATGATTCATTCATTTATCTCCATTATCAAAACCGTTACAATTTCTTTTAAGTTTAATTAATTTAAAAAGCAATCTTATATTTTAATTCTATCTCAATAAATGTTGATTAAAAAGTTAACTATCATATATCGTCTTAAAGACAGCATTTCTTTCTTCAATTTGGTCAATGTATCAACCCATTATCTTCATTATTTTTGCCATAATGATTTTTTTTTATTTTAAAATTATCTAACTTGAAATACAATCTCATACTTTATAATTATTAGCTGAATAATTTTCAAATAAACCGTCAATTATCATACACCATTTTAAGGAAGACATATTATTCTTCAATTTAAGCCATGATTCATTCCATCATCTCCATTATTAAAGCCGTTGCGATTTCTTTGAAATTCAATTGATTTGAAAAGCAAACTTATAAATTTAAGTGTATTTGTCAATAATTCTTCATTGATATGTCTGTTATCATATATCGTCTTCAAATTTTATCATTTTTTTTAATGATTCTACTAAAACATTAAAAAAAGACATCATCTTATAACATTTCTTACGTGCAACCGATTTCAAATTGAAACAACCAGTTTTACACCATTGTAAAGGGGAAAGTTCAACCTTCAATTTAGTATGCAAGTCATTTCTTCATTACCAAAAATAAGACCTCCACGATCTTTCAAATTTTAACTTTTCTTTTTCATGCTTCTACCAAAATGATAAAAATACATTATCTTTAACATTTTTTAAATCGGTTATAAACTGAAACAACGAATTATACATCATTTGAAAGAGGACGGTTTAAAGAACGGTTTAAAGGAGGACGGCCTTCAAATTGATATACAAGTCATTTCTTCGTTTTCAAAAATAAGACTTCCACAATCTTTCAAATTTAATCATTTTTGTTCATGGTTCTATTAAAACATCAAAACCATATCATCATTTAACATTTCTTAGGTGGAATCGATTTCAGTTTGATACAACGAGCTACACACTTGCAATTTAGTATGAAGTAATTTCTTCATTTTCAAAAGTAAGACCTCCTGCATCTTCCAAATTTCATCATTTTTTCATGATTCCACTAAAACGTTAAAAACTCTTCATCCTATCCTAAGCAACAAGTTATACATCATTTGAAAGAGGAAGGTTTAACCACCACTTCATAGATAACTACAATAGATGTGTAACTATTAAAAAAAAACGTGTCCCTAACTAATCAATTCATTATATATGCAGCGGTTTCTTTAAATTACATCTACAACTATTTTTTAATGTACACTGAGAAAAATGCTGTACAATTTAATTATATCACTGTAAAACTGTAATGAATCTATTGTACTTATTTAGATGTATTTGTTTGAAATTTTTTTTTAAAATATAAGTATAATAGATTTTAATTTTACAGTGATATAGCTATAAATTGCACAGTATTTTCCTCTTAGTAAGAAAATAGTATTAATTTAAAGTTTACTGGGTATATAAAATACATTAAATTAATGCTAAAGATGTTGGAATGTATTTGAGTGTGTATCTGTTAGTAAAGTTAAAAAATTATACACCATAGTAAGTAAAAAAATATTATTAATAAACATTTACATTGTACTAGAATGTAAAAATAATAATAATATATACAACAATAATAATATTATACCTATAATAACTTTATATTTATGATCTACGTTTTCTTTGTAAGTTATGAGCCTGAGTGCATATTGGATCATTACGATATTTGGTGCGCACATCTTTGCCATTAAGAATTCGGTTTACACCATTTGTCCAATTAAATAAACAAAAAAATAGAAATTGATGTAAAATGTTGTTGATAATTTCTTGTGCATGTTCACAAACTGAGAAATTAAAATCCACTTGATGTGTTAGATAATTATGTAATGTGTGAAAGAAACCTTTTTGAAAACATACTCTGGGTACTAAATACATAATAACATTGTATGAAATATATAACGCTCGAATAAAATTTTTTGTACAATACATCAATCTGGGAGCCAAGGATGTGAAATCCTTTTCTGACACCAAATCATGCCACTCTTGAATTTTATCATTACTTAAAAAATTTTGCTTGCAAATTTCACTTTTGTAAAATCCAGCAACTTTTTTGGCAAGAAAGCCACTGCGATTTTATTAACATATGGCATATATGTTGCTGTTGGAATCGCAGGAAATTTTATTGTATGAGGAATAAATTCTTCTTCCATTGCATCAGATGTAAGGAATTGACTAACATTATTTATTAATTTAATTCCATCTTCATTTTCACAATTTGCACCCAGTGAGTGACTGCTAACGAAATTATTAATCATTAATGTCTTAAAATTTCCAATAAAATTAACTGGAGCCGGATTGATGTTTCGTCCAGAATGTTGTCTCATTTGTCCAAAGAAATTTTCTGTATGGTCTTGGTTCAATAGCCAAGATTTTAGACTGGGTATACCATAATTTTCTTGCAAATATTTGAAAATGCCCTCCAAACTATTCAATATAACAATCCAATTCTTGATTGATGGCGGTGTTGATCTGTTGCCTTTCTTGTCTACAAATTTCATTGTTGATAACATCTTTTTAGCATTATGCCAAAACTGAATATGAGGTGATTCTGCCGTTACTGCACAACGCAATGGTCTGTTTGTGTTTAGCGCAAGCTGATTGGAATTGACACTGTCATTGAAAAATGTTATTATGTATACAGTGTCCATTGCAGACTGCTCCAATTTTCTTCCATCTGCACTAGTTGTACCTGTGAAGTTCAAAACGCAATTATCATTCTACAAATATTAGTAAGAATTATTATTTTGCTACCTGATCGTACAAATACTGCCATTACTGAAGCAACAGTGTAACTAAATGTTTGGGTAGCACACGCCACTTTCATTACACGTATTTTGCCTGGGATTACATGGTCATCCTTCAGTTTTGGCATAGTACGAAATTCGCTAGACGGATTATCGATGTAGTAAACATCCAATATGTGTTGCCATTTTGCTATATATTGTTGACCTTCTCTCATGTAGGTTATTTCTCATATCTGCTTTAGAATTTGCTATTAATTGATTAACAGCTGCAACATTGCTTGTACCTTGGTCGCAGATGGTGGCTACTACATCAAGTCCACAGTCACCACATTTGGTTAAAATATTTTTAATCTGCCGGACTAAAGTAACAGTATTTGTAGCATTTTGGGTAAAAAAATAACAAATAGTTTGTTTCCAATTCCTATTGATACCCCTCAACTTAAATACTAATGCAGTATTTGCAATTAAATTTGATGGTTCATTTCCTTGTTCTTCAAACTGTATTACTTCTTTATTACTTTTATTAAATTGTTAATGAGAATGAATTTTCATTTCATCCCATATCAAAGAACAGCATCTGTCTTCAGGTTGTAGTTCATTCGTGACACTTCTTATTCTTTGAAAAATGGAGTTACATACACCTGGTTTTACAGGAACTCTAGATAATAGAGTACTCATAGTTTTTGTATTTGGTAGTGCAAAGAATTTTGACAATAATTTATATGCCCTACGACTTTGTTTAAACAAAACCAATGCCAATACCTTATCATCAAGAGTATGCCGTCTACCATGGCTTTTCAATAAACAGTTTCGTAACTGAGTTTTAATAAATGTTGTCACTGTTGTGCTGTATGGGGCTAGGATATCTTCGATCAGTTCGTTTCTGTTCATATTTTCTAGATGAGCTAGTCTGTTTCTTATAACAACATTTCTTTGTTTTTGTTTAGACACTCATCTTTTATAATGAGTAGCTTTTTTATACAATTTTCCTGCTTTTGGTGACAAATCCTTCTGTCTTTGAACTCCAACTTCTTGCAATTGAGAACCTTTATGCCGTTTTTCAAATGAAACTAAAAATATTGAAGCAATAAAAATTCATCAAATTAGTTCATTGTGATTTAACACATTTAATAAAAATAAAAATTTATAATAATTTAAAATAAAAATTTATCTTACATGATAACATTTTTTCATCATATTCAAAAATTTATTTTACATCAGTACTTGGTCCTAATACACTTGATTCAGCTTCTATAATTTTCATAACAGCATTAGATTAATTGGTACAAGATTAGAAATTAATAACTTACCCATTAATATTTCATTTTGCGGTATTGATAATGCACTTGCATCTGTTGTGGAGCTTTTCAAATCTTTCATATTCTTCACTTTTCAAATCTTGGCATATTCACTGCAGGATTTGGAAATCTGTGCCTATTCGATGTCTTGTCTTTACAGCCGGCTACAGAACACGCCCGTAACTTCATTTTCTTTTGTTCAAGTTTTGTTTCACAACAAAAAAAAATAAGAAAAAAACTATCAACTAATAGAAAAGATGAATTTCTTACAAAAATATTACAACTAACTAACTTTTAACATACCTTTAGAATATTTTCTTGTTAAGAGAGGGTAATGATGGTAAGGGTTCTTAAACTTATTATCTGATTAAGGGTACAAAATAAATATCTGGGAAATATTTTACCTTGCAACTATTCTGTTTACCTACCTAAACTTTAAACTCGCATTCCAAATATAATCAACGTTATTATCTAACGAATTACTTAATTCATAGCATTAAATAAACGCTGTCATCTTTACTTTAAACAGATACGACTTTTTATCACTTTTTCGTGATACCACTAAAATATCAAAAACACATTATGTATCTTTGAAACTGTAAGATATAGCATAACACGGTTTTCGAAATTAAGTTTGAGATCATTAGAGATTAAGAAACTAGACCTTTCTTTTAAAATTGTCCGGTTTGACCCAAAATGAAGGAATAACCATTCAAACACTAAATACAAACGTTTTATTATTTCAAGTTAATTTAAATCATGTTTGACTCAAACGCATTCTTTTAGTTGTAATAGCAACCCCGATGAAGTTAATCTGTTAGCACTCACAACATGTTTTGACAAGTCAAAGAATCCAAAAACAACACATAAATAATTCTTGGAGAGGTGTATTAGGACCCAACAGCTTGGCTGACAAAAAGGTAAGCCGAAACGACAAACAGCTTTTTCGAGCTCCGAGAACAGATCCGTTTTACGTAGGCGAAAGAACTAATTTGTCGCAGTAAATTGGTTGAGGGGACGCGCATCGAGGACATAAATATCAGTTAGCGCAACCGAAATGCCCGGAGCATCGGTAGCAAGGGGATTTCTTTACCTTGGAATGTATATTCAATTAAGGAACTAATAATGGAACAAATGACAAGGGCCACAACAAAAAAAATTAAGAGGATCTGGGTTTATCTCGGATAAAGTTTCTTTATTCGATAAAAAAGTAATCTGTCTTTTTTTGGCTTTATTGTTGCAACAAAATCGCTAAGCGTTAATCAATATACTCACTAATTAACACTAATTTCTAGAGGATAGTTTGTCAGCTAACGTCTTCAAAGGAAGTCGAAAATTAATGAATAAACGAAACGAGTCTTGAAGATGATTAGGAACGGTTAGTTGCTAAAACAAACCAATAAGTCGTTTCGGAAGTGTGTTTTTAATAATAACTTCGGGCTGAAGATAATCAATTCTTCCTAGTTCAAATTATGCCTGGGGGAATGTCTCCATTTATTTTTGACGCCGACAGTCGACGGCCTTCGAGTTGCCGCCACACAAGACGGTTCAACTAATTAATTCTCTCGTGTAACGATCTACTTAAAGATGTTTTAAAGCAAGCTGTTTGGAAATTATACAGGGTGAATGTTTACAAACATTTCTTATTGTCAAAATCATTCATTCTGATTATATTTGTCTCTGCTCCTGGATAATTCATTTCTTCATATTTTACTCATCTTGACCCTCACGTCATCCACCCTTACGTCATCACACTTAATACATCAGTTTCTACCCAGAACCCAAAATGCACCTCCAGTGCTATTTAGTGGCGAATAAAACGACGAAGAATCTAATAAATAGCTTTCGGGCGGATCATTTAAGGCGTGTAAAAACAGAATAAGATGGAGCTATAAATACTTGAACAGTGTTTTAGGTGTTGAATGGATAGAATCGAATTGTACGTCTTCTTCGACTAATGAGTTCACTTCCCTTGATTTTTCTCCTATTATTTATCTCTGCTCCGAGATAACTCGTCCTATTCTAATTTTTTCTCCCTAACTTTCTTCGAACACACCTCCAAAATCATTTGTTCATATTATACTGTTTTTTTGCTCGCCTCCACCCTCATATTATGCACTTTCACTTCCTCTCTAAGTGAATCCATCTTCGCTATAATTGGTCATCCATAAAGATGAAGAATTGAATAAATTACTATCGGATGTGAAGGTTACTCCACTGTTACGTAATGAATGAGTGTAGAATAAGCACTATACTTGAAGAATGTCCGTCTTCTTCGACTAAGGAACTCACTTCCCTTGATTTTTCTCCTATTATTTCTCTTTGTTCCGAGATAACTCGTCCTATTCTAACTTTTTCTCCTTAACTTTCTTCGAACACACCTCCAAAATCATTTGTTCATATTATACTGTTTTTTTGCTCGCCTCCACCCTCACATTATGCACTTTCACTTCCTCTCTAAGTGAATCCATCTTCGCAATAATTGGTCATCCATAAAGATGAAGAATTGAATAAATTACTATCGGATGTGAAGGTTACTCCACTGTTACGTAATGAATGAGTCTAGAATAAGCACTATACTTGAAGAATGTCCGTCTTCTTCGACTAAGGAACTCACTTCCCTTGATTTTTCTCCTATTATTTCTCTTTGTTCCGAGATAACTCGTCCTATTCTAACTTTTTCTCCTTAACTTTCTTCGAACACACCTCCAAAATCATTTGTTCATATTATACTGTTTTTTTGCTCGCCTCCACCCTCACATTATGCACTTTCACTTCCTCTCTAAGTGAATCCATCTTCACTATAATTGGGCATCCATAAAGATGAAGAATTGAATAAATTACTATCGGATGTGAAGGTTACTCCACTGTTACGTAATGAATGAGTGTAGAATAAGCACTATACTTGAAGAATGTCCGTCTTCTTCGACTAAGGAACTCACTTCCCTTGATTTTTCTCCTATTATTTCTCTTTGTTCCGAGATAACTCGTCCTATTCTAACTTTTTCTCCTTAACTTTCTTCGAACACACCTCCAAAATCATTTGTTTATATTATACTGTTTTTTTGCTCGCCTCCACCCTCATATTATGCACTTTCACTTCCTCTCTAAGTGAATCCATCTTCGCAATAATTAGTCATCCATAAAGATGAAGAATTGAATAAATTACTATCGGATGTGAAGGTTACTCCACTGTTACGTAATGAATGAGTGTAGAATAAGCACTATACTTGAAGAATGTCCGTCTTCTTCGACTAAGGAACTCACTTCCCTTGATTTTTCTCCTATTATTTCTCTTTGTTCCGAGATAACTCGTCCTATTCTAACTTTTTCTCCTTAACTTTCTTCGAACACACCTCCAAAATCATTTGTTCATATTATACTGTTTTTTTTGCTCGCCTCCACCCTCATACTATGCACTTTCACTTCCTCTCTAAGTGAATCCATCTTCGCAATAATTAGTCATCCATAAAGATGAAGAATTGAATAAATTACTATCGGATGTGAAGGTTACTCCACTGTTACGTAATGAATGAGTGTAGAATAAGCACTATACTTGAAGAATGTCCGTCTTTTTCGACTAAGGAACTCACTTCCCTTGATTTTTCTCCTATTATTTCTCTTTGTTCCGAGATAACTCGTCCTATTCTAACTTTTTCTCCTTAACTTTCTTCGAACACACCTCCAAAATCATTTGTTCATATTATACTGTTTTTTTGCTCGCCTCCACCCTCACATTATGCACTTTCACTTCCTCTCTAGGTGAATCCATCTTCACTATAATTGGTCATCCATAAAGATGAAGAATTGAATAAATTACTATCGGATGTGAAGGTTACTCCACTGTTACGTAATGAATGAGTGTAGAATAAGCACTATACTTGAAGAATGTCCGTCTTCTTCGACTAAGGAACTCATTTCCCTTGATTTTGCTCCTATTATTTGTCTTTGTTCCGAGATAACTCGTCCTATTCTAACTTTTTCTCCTTAACTTTCTTCGAACACACCTCCAAAATCATTTGTTCATATTATACTGTTTTTTTGCTCGCCTCCACCCTCATATTATGCACTTTCACTTCCTCTCTAAGTGAATCCATCTTCGCAATAATTAGTCATCCATAAAGATGAAGAATTGAATAAATTGCTATCGGATGTGAAGGTTACTCCACTGTTACGTAATGAATGAGTGTAGAATAAGCACTATACTTGAAGAATGTCCGTCTTCTTCGACTAAGGAACTCACTTCCCTTGATTTTTCTCCTATTATTTCTCTTTGTTCCGGGATAACTCGTCCTATTCTAACTTTTTCTCCTTAACTTTCTTCGAACACAACTCCAAAATCATTTGTTCATATTATACTGTTCTTTTGCTCGCCTCCACCCTCATATTATGCACTTTCACTTCCTCTCTAAGTGAATCCATCTTCGCAATAATTGGTCATCCATAAAGATGAAGAATTGAATAAATTACTATCGGATGTGAAGGTTACTCCACTGTTACGTAATGAATGAGTGTAGAATAAGCACTATACTTGAAGAATGTCCGTCTTCTTCGACTAAGGAACTCACTTCCCTTGATTTTTCTCCTATTATTTCTCTTTGTTCCGAGATAACTCGTCCTATTCTAACTTTTTCTCCTTAACTTTCTTCGAACACACCTCCAAAATCATTTGTTCATATTATACTGTTTTTTTGCTCGCCTCCACCCTCACATTATGCACTTTCACTTCCTCTCTAAGTGAATCCATCTTCGCAATAATTGGTCATCCATAAAGATGAAGAATTGAATAAATTACTATCGGATGTGAAGGTTACTCCACTGTTACGTAATGAATGAGTCTAGAATAAGCACTATACTTGAAGAATGTCCGTCTTCTTCGACTAAGGAACTCACTTCCCTTGATTTTTCTCCTATTATTTCTCTTTGTTCCGAGATAACTCGTCCTATTCTAACTTTTTCTCCTTAACTTTCTTCGAACACACCTCCAAAATCATTTGTTCATATTATACTGTTTTTTTGCTCGCCTCCACCCTCACATTATGCACTTTCACTTCCTCTCTAAGTGAATCCATCTTCACTATAATTGGGCATCCATAAAGATGAAGAATTGAATAAATTACTATCGGATGTGAAGGTTACTCCACTGTTACGTAATGAATGAGTGTAGAATAAGCACTATACTTGAAGAATGTCCGTCTTCTTCGACTAAGGAACTCACTTCCCTTGATTTTTCTCCTATTATTTCTCTTTGTTCCGAGATAACTCGTCCTATTCTAACTTTTTCTCCTTAACTTTCTTCGAACACACCTCCAAAATCATTTGTTTATATTATACTGTTTTTTTGCTCGCCTCCACCCTCATATTATGCACTTTCACTTCCTCTCTAAGTGAATCCATCTTCGCAATAATTAGTCATCCATAAAGATGAAGAATTGAATAAATTACTATCGGATGTGAAGGTTACTCCACTGTTACGTAATGAATGAGTGTAGAATAAGCACTATACTTGAAGAATGTCCGTCTTCTTCGACTAAGGAACTCACTTCCCTTGATTTTTCTCCTATTATTTCTCTTTGTTCCGAGATAACTCGTCCTATTCTAACTTTTTCTCCTTAACTTTCTTCGAACACACCTCCAAAATCATTTGTTCATATTATACTGTTTTTTTTGCTCGCCTCCACCCTCATACTATGCACTTTCACTTCCTCTCTAAGTGAATCCATCTTCGCAATAATTAGTCATCCATAAAGATGAAGAATTGAATAAATTACTATCGGATGTGAAGGTTACTCCACTGTTACGTAATGAATGAGTGTAGAATAAGCACTATACTTGAAGAATGTCCGTCTTTTTCGACTAAGGAACTCACTTCCCTTGATTTTTCTCCTATTATTTCTCTTTGTTCCGAGATAACTCGTCCTATTCTAACTTTTTCTCCTTAACTTTCTTCGAACACACCTCCAAAATCATTTGTTCATATTATACTGTTTTTTTGCTCGCCTCCACCCTCACATTATGCACTTTCACTTCCTCTCTAGGTGAATCCATCTTCACTATAATTGGTCATCCATAAAGATGAAGAATTGAATAAATTACTATCGGATGTGAAGGTTACTCCACTGTTACGTAATGAATGAGTGTAGAATAAGCACTATACTTGAAGAATGTCCGTCTTCTTCGACTAAGGAACTCATTTCCCTTGATTTTGCTCCTATTATTTGTCTTTGTTCCGAGATAACTCGTCCTATTCTAACTTTTTCTCCTTAACTTTCTTCGAACACACCTCCAAAATCATTTGTTCATATTATACTGTTTTTTTGCTCGCCTCCACCCTCATATTATGCACTTTCACTTCCTCTCTAAGTGAATCCATCTTCGCAATAATTAGTCATCCATAAAGATGAAGAATTGAATAAATTGCTATCGGATGTGAAGGTTACTCCACTGTTACGTAATGAATGAGTGTAGAATAAGCACTATACTTGAAGAATGTCCGTCTTCTTCGACTAAGGAACTCACTTCCCTTGATTTTTCTCCTATTATTTCTCTTTGTTCCGGGATAACTCGTCCTATTCTAACTTTTTCTCCTTAACTTTCTTCGAACACAACTCCAAAATCATTTGTTCATATTATACTGTTCTTTTGCTCGCCTCCACCCTCATATTATGCACTTTCACTTCCTCTCTAAGTGAATCCATCTTCGCAATAATTGGTCATCCATAAAGATGAAGAATTGAATAAATTACTATCGGATGTGAAGGTTACTCCACTGTTACGTAATGAATGAGTGTAGAATAAGCACTATACTTGAAGAATGTCCGTCTTCTTCGACTAAGGAACTCATTTCCCTTGATTTTGCTCCTATTATTTGTCTTTGTTCCGAGATAACTCGTCCTATTCTAACTTTTTCTCCTTAACTTTCTTCGAACACACCTCCAAAATCATTTGTTCATATTATACTGTTTTTTTGCTCGCCTCCACCCTCATATTATGCACTTTCACTTCCTCTCTAAGTGAATCCATCTTCGCAATAATTAGTCATCCATAAAGATGAAGAATTGAATAAATTGCTATCGGATGTGAAGGTTACTCCACTGTTACGTAATGAATGAGTGTAGAATAAGCACTATACTTGAAGAATGTCCGTCTTCTTCGACTAAGGAACTCACTTCCCTTGATTTTTCTCCTATTATTTCTCTTTGTTCCGGGATAACTCGTCCTATTCTAACTTTTTCTCCTTAACTTTCTTCGAACACAACTCCAAAATCATTTGTTCATATTATACTGTTCTTTTGCTCGCCTCCACCCTCATATTATGCACTTTCACTTCCTCTCTAAGTGAATCCATCTTCGCAATAATTGGTCATCCATAAAGATGAAGAATTGAATAAATTACTATCGGATGTGAAGGTTACTCCACTGTTACGTAATGAATGAGTGTAGAATAAGCACTATACTTGAAGAATGTCCGTCTTCTTCGACAAAGGAACTCACTTCCCTTGATTTTTCTCCTATTATTTCTCTTTGTTCCGAGATAACTCGTCCTATTCTAATTTTTTCTCCTTAATTTTCTTCAAACATACCTCCAAAATCATTTGTTCATATTTTACTGTTCTTTTGCTCTCCACCACCTTTACTTCATCCACCTTCACTTCCTCTCTAACTATGTGAATTCATCTTCAATTGGTCATCCTTAAAGACGAAGAATTGAATAAATTAGTCTCGGATGTGAAGATTATAGCAATGTTACACCAATGAATGAGTGTAGAAAAACAAGCAGCTTTAAATGGTTGAACGATGCTTTGTTTGGAATTGTGGTTTTCTTCTTGTTGTTATTTTTGAGTACATCAAAGAAGTTTGATTCTATCGTTGCTTGGTCAGATTCACAGATTGTTTCAAGATGGTTATCGTCCTTATCAAATAGATGGAAAGTTTTCATAACCAATCGAGTAAATCAAATTCTCAAAATTTTACCTATTGAATGTTTGAGATACGTTATTACGATGGAAAATCCTTCCGATTGTGGTTTTCGAGGACTTCTTCACGACCAATTATCCGAGTGATTTAATCATTAAGGAATTCCACCAACGATTTCTTCATCTAAGATTGCAAGCAATACAAGTATTAACAATCCAACAAATCTGGATTATTGGAATCCAAAACGAATTATCTATAGGATCCTATCCAAATGTAACAATTGTTTTAGAGCAAAACCAAGATTTTTTACACCTCTTATAGCCGACTTACCGATATTTTGGGCATCTGAATTAATGGCCTTTGCTGCGGTTGGTGTTGATTTTGCGAAGCCAGTTCGTACAACCTTAAAAATTGCCGAGGATCTCGATCTGTTAAATGTTATACATGCACATGTATTTGATTGTGTCGCTAGTAAAGCAATACAAAAAGGTGTACAAACATTTGTCATTCATATTCATATTCCAATCATCCCTCCTTAACTTCTTTTAGATACTCCTCCAAGAATGTTTCTTTATTCACCCTCAGTTTATCCACCTTTATTTTCTCCCTTACAATGTACTCAAAATGATGTATTTGATCAGCACAAGAATCCATCTCCAGCATAACTGGCCCTCAAGATTACTCAAAGAGGTAGAGCTTTTTTCAAAGAAAAGATAAAGCTTTCAATTGTAGAACGAAGCTTTGAATAGGATCACTTCCTTCAATTGTTATTCTATTTTTGTTTCTGAATAACTCGTCCTATTTCTTAACTTTCTTCAAACAATCCTCCAAAATCATTACTGCATATTTTAATGTTCTTTTGCTCGCCTCCACCCTCATCTTATCTATTTTATTTTATCTCCCACAATGTCCAGAACAATATATCTCATTAAACACAACGGGCCATTCGTGACGACGAAGAATTGAATAAATTACTAGCGGAGATGAAGATTGCTCAAGAAGGTGTGTTTCTGATACTGTTTCGCTACCTCAGAGGAGCTTCTCAACTCCTTCTAGAAATTCACCAAGTTATGCTACCCCACCTTTTTTGGTCCACAACTGGATTACAAAAATATTGTTTTTAATTATATAAGACAATGTTGGCAATAAGATTAATATAACTTAAATAGTACATCTCCTAGGTTAGATTCTTGAGAGACTGTAGAAGGATATTCATAATAAATAATGTAGAATAATATTCATCTATTTAATAAAAATATAGGAAATAATTGATTGTAAGAATTTGTCCAATTATGTTATATGGGTCTTTAACAGGCGGGCTCCAATTCATGTTAAAAAATAACTATATTAACAAATGTTCAAAATAAAATTTTATTAATTGGATAGAATTGAGTTCTTTGAAGTTTTTTTTTATTAATAATAGGTATAGTAAATAAAATAGCAATTAAAACGAGAGCAATTACGCCCCCAAATTTGTTAGGAATAATTTTCAAATTTGTGAATTGGTATTACTAAAGGATTAGCTGGTACAAAATTATCTGGATCTCCTAATATATATGGATTAATTAGTACTAATAATATTAAAATTATAGTTATAATAATAAAACCAACTGAATCCTTTAAAGAAAAGCACTGATGGAAAGGAGATTTATCAATATTTCTATTAGTTCCTAATGGGTTGTTAGATCCTGTATGATGTAAAAATCGTAGATGAATAAGAATTATAGCTGTAACAATAAAAGGTAAGAGAAAGTGGACTGTAAAAAATCGAGTTAAAGTGGCATTATCAACAGCAAATCCTCTTCATAATCATTGAACAAATATATTTCCTATACAAGGAATAGCTGAAACTAAATTTGTAATTGCTGTCGCACCTCAAAAAGATATTTGACCTCAGGGAAGAACGTACCCTAAGAAAGCTGTTGCTATAACAAGAAATAAAATTAATACACCAATTGTTCAGGTTATATGAAGATTATAAGAGCCGTAATATATTCCTTGACCAACAAATAGGAGGAATGAAGATACAAACATTGACGTGAGCAGAGGATTTGTGGTGGTCATAGCAAGAGAGAGAGAGACAAAGTAGATGTAGGAGATGATGTGAGATATTTTAAGGTGAAGGGGTTGGAGATAAACGTCGAGAAGACAATGGACATGAAGTTCTGCACTTGAGGGAGCAGAAGGAGGAAGGAATGAAGGTGACAGGGAAGCGATGTAGGAGAAGTAGAAGTAAGAGAGTATAGTTATCTGAGATACGTATTATCTGAAAGTAATAAGGTCGTTTCGCATGTAATAGCGATGGCAAAGAGAGCGAACAGGATGATAGGACAGATTTGGTCATGTGGGAAAAATAAATATTTGTTGGCGTGATGAGAAGCAAAATGATATACCACGCAGAAGAATTGGGATGGAGAGAACAAGGAATGCTGCGGGAGGTACAAATAAAGTACTAGAGACGGGTACATATCTTTAAAAAGGAGATTAAAGCGGAGGTTGTAATGGAAGAGGCTGGTACAAGAGAGGTGAGGTACGAGAAGAGGATGAAAAGAAGACCACATTGCAGCGTTCTGGGAAGGAAGGGAAGATTAATGAAAAGAAAAAGAAGGAAAACAGAAAGGTGGAAAGGACTAAAGAATAGGAATAGCGACGTAGAGATGCAGAAGAGAAAGTCACAGATACGCGAAGCGAGATACAATTTCCAGGTATCTGCGGATGAAAGGGGAAGAGGAGAAAAACAAAGCGGTAATAGATGTGGAGATGTACTTAGATTACTGGAACACTCTACGGCACATGCTGAGATGATGTAGTGAGCTGAGTGAGGCGGGGATGGCATCAGATTTTGTGGGAGTAGGTGAGGGCAGGATATGGATGAAGGTTGTGGCGAGAAGCCGATGGTGTGGATATGGTGGATTGAATTATTAAGTTTGTTCTGGCAGACAGTTCACAAATGCTTTGGAATTTTAATGCGCATGTGTACATTTAAAACACAATTTCCAATTTTTTTAAATTTCTTTTTGCTTGAACATGACTAGAATCAGATGATTATCGTAATTTAATCTTAAATTTGGTTTCAAGAGACGAAAAACCGACGAAACGTAAAACAACTCTTACACGATCAATAGTATTAACAATACAATCATCAATATTCGTGATAAACAGTCTCAATATTTCACTACCTTACCCGATCAATATTATTATCAATAAATTTGCTCAATAAGTTACCTTTTTAGCACGAATAGATGAATTTATATAGTTTTACTTCTTTCCAAATGTAGATAAACAACCAATAAGAGGAATAGATGACCTCAAATTGGCTACAACACATACTTTTTTACAATTAAATATAAATAATTTCGAGTGTTTTCTTTCTTTAATTAATTATAGATGGAAATATTGTCCTCTTCCTTATATCACCTTCAATTTTTAGTATCGATATCAGAAAATTTGGATTTTTATCAATACTAAATCAATATTTAATAATTATTATTTGCTGTAAATAAAGTTTTTCACCTTACACAATCAATATTATTGAACGTGTAAGGGTTCCACATAAGATGGAAAATCCAATGTAGGTAAGATTTATTGATTATACATCACGGAATAAATCGGTTTGGTGTTCTGCAAATCATAAATAAATTGGACACTGTTTGCCTGTAATCTGCTTCCCATTTTCACCAGTGTCTTGTTCGTTGTATTCCGAAAATCATTTGAATCATGCACGAGAACCTTTGTTCTCACATGGATGCTCAAAGAACGTCTCTTCGCTATCCCATGTATATTTTGACTGTTTCCTCAAAATAATTTTAGCTTTTAAATTTTTTTTGGTTGTTCATTAGCAATTCCAGCTCATCATAGATCTCTATTAGATCTTATAGAAAGTAGCATTGACTATGATTACTGCTGCTTTCATTGCTTTGACTATGATTCACCGAAAGAAATCATTCTGTAATATTGTACTACAAAAATAAACTATTACCGACTACCATTTCTTACTGCTAGAACATCTAATTAGTAACCGTATCTAAAATTAATGCGCTTGAGCAGAAGATTCTAAAACTAATTTGTACTAAGCTAAGATTTCTGAAGATATAACAATAAGTCAAATGGTTTGGTAAAGGAATTTATTGAAGGTTATCGATTTCTTATCTCCCTCAGTATCCAATACACGAGGACGTTATGTACGACGTTATAGACGTCCTGGGTGATGAAAAAGTCCTTAACATGCAAATACTAATAAGACCACTTCTATAAGACAAGAATGTTAAGAAAAAATATAAACAAACTACGACTTGTCAGAAAATAATCCTGAGAAAGCTTCAGATCTTCACAATATCAATTAACGAACGTTTAACCCCGATCCTTTGGATGGGAAGCCTCAATTTGAATAATATTGAGTTTACGATCTTCATGTTGCTCACCTCTTAATAAATAACTCTCCTTCAAGACCAGAGACGGAAATAACGAAAAACAAGCTTTTATACTAAAAATGGTATTCATACCAAGAAAAAATTAATGATTACTCGAGTAACAACGCCCTACCATCGAAAATATGAATTGATAAAAAAAAGAAATGATCATTTGAGGATGCGTTATCAGCAGATGATTACACAGATAGTGTCTGGAATGACGGCGAAGAAAGCTGAAGAAGTTAAAACAGGAAAGAAGATGCATGAAATATGTGGTAAGATCGAAACATTAGGATGTGATGGAGATGTATATGATGATGATGTTTCAAAAACAGTAGTAAGTACTGAATAACGTGAAGCTGGAGTTGAATGATTGCATGGAGCTTTGAAACGTGCGTTTTTTTCGTGTATTGGTTTGACCCGCGACTTTAGTCATAATCATATAATATCTAAGGACAGTACATTCTAATTTCCTGTAAATAACAACACCCTGTATAATAATATAAGAAAACTTAATTTATTTCAATTTTTTCTTTCAAGATTTTAGTCATCGAGATCGTTGAACGTTGTAAAATTTTAAAATTAATGACTCCCGGCTATATTTAAAACCCCAATTAACATTGCTGAGGTGCCATTTCCTTAAAAGTTTGACTTAATATTTTGTGGTTACAGGAAAATGACTCACAACAGACTTCCAAAAAAAAATTCTCAGCACACCACATGGACCAACAACGCCTCATGAATGATCTTGTTGCGTCATCATCGCTTTCTGATCTTATTCTTTTTTCTCGAAACGGTTCCAACAATGCTGATCCGTCGTGGTTCGATAATTGGTTTCGAGTATTTACCTAGAATCTTTTTATCCGGTATAGATTGATTTTTGCGTCGACGGGAGAGACACCGGTGACGGCGACACCTGACTCTTCAACCGCCAAAACAGTTTCTCTTTTCCGATTGTTGTATTTTTAATTTGACATATGTTGGTAGGAGCGTCATTAATACCCTTAACATTCTTGACCTTTTTATGAATGGGGAACGCTTGAATGCTATCCGACCCAGCAGTTCTCAATCAATACAGAAGTGATCGATGAAAAAGATTTTCGTTAAAGAGTTTTTTTGTTGTTATTGAGAACCGCTGTGCGATTGAGTAACGAATCTGTCCGTCCGTTATCTAGACGTTTAGTATAATCGCGCGACACTGAACCGAGCTGCTTATTGATTCTATTACCGAGAAATTTATTCATTTGTTCGATCAGTTCTTTTTGTTCGGAGAAGATTGAACCTGGATTGATGGACGGGTCAGAACCTAAATTGACTCCAACTGATTTTGGTAATGTATCCTAAAATGATGTAATTTTCGTCTCCTTAAGTGTCTAATAATTGGGGACGCGTAGCCAGAAGCCCATTGTGAGAACGACCAACAAAAGCGTCGTCGCCGAATTTCTGTTAAAAGGCCAGTTAACAAGATTCATTACCGACGCCTTTGTTCCTAGACGTTCAATGGGAGTCATTAACGGTCTTTTCGAATCTGAAAGCTAATTTGCGTTCCACATTAAAAGACAAGACACAATAAATTAGATTTTTTTGAATTGGACGTATGGGGATGGCTCATCCGGCTGAAAAGATTTCGCGGTGAAACTTTAATAAACATATGAATAATTCATGAAGAAGAGGAAAATCAAATTTCGTAGAATTCGAGAGTCCCATATATAAGGCATAGTCAAGGAGGAAGACAAAAGTGGCGTTGTCATCGAAGGACGGTTGTGGGAGAAGAAGAGACGAATGGAGATGATTCCGCCGAAAAACGAATTTAAGAGGACCTCTCTATTCAAACATAAATATTTAAGTGGTTCATAACAGTTTGCAGTTTGGCCGCGGGTGGGGCGCAAGTCCCGACGGTGGCGGCCATGTTGCCCTGATGGCCGAATGATGATTGTTTTATAAATATTTAAAGGCGCGACGCTTGAACCGCTTCGAAAGCTCAAATCAGAGTTTATGGGACATCATAATATCGTGATGTTTTATAGATGTATGCTGTTATCTTCGGAGCGCTTCACGACGAGGCGCCGCGGCGCAGGCAATTTGCGGAATTTCATAGCGCGAATAGCCTTTTTGACGAACGCCCGCGTTACGGCAGTACGCTCTGAATAAAAATTACCTTATATATACTTGTTAGCGTCATAAACGCGATACGCTGCATCCAACGATGTAACCGAACGCCAGAGAATCTTCTTTAAATATTCACCAACACCGCCAGCCTTTTGCACGAGATGATCATTTTTACCGGAACACCAACTTCATTTTCCAAACTAGGTGCACCAAAAATAATGAACACAATGGCTTTCAATTACATATTTTCAAATTAATACCTATAATTCATGTTTTATTTATATGGATGATGTTATTTAAAAATGTCACAGCTGACCTATATACACGTACCTCTTCAGTATATACCAAGCTACCCTAATATACTGAGGCAACGTTGTATGAAAAGCACCACTTGAAAACGCTGTTTTATGACTATTTCCTGCAAGAGGTAAAGCAAACGTACTTTTCTACGATTTTTCAAATTAATTTTTTTTATCTTGTCAAATTTTTTAATCCCATAAATAAAACGAAGACAACTCTTTTGAGTACATCGAATACGATAAATAACTGGTTGGAGTAAACAAGGTCCATATGACGGCATTTGTAAACAATAATAGGATAAGGGCACCACAGAGTTTCTTTTTAACATTCACTTCTAGACTGTGCCTGCGTGGGTATAGAGATCTTAGAACCATGTATGCCTTTCTGAAACATTCTGTTGCGTGACTATCAAACTGACTGAACATGAATTTTAAATCTGAATCGGACACACATCAACAATAAAACCGATAGCTTTGATTCGTGTGATTCACCAGATTTGATAACTATTTCATTCGAATAGACTAACTTCACAATTTGTCTTCTCCCATCAAAATGCTCTTCAGAAGTTGCACCGTATATTTATTTCAGTCTAAAGACATCAATATTGCTAACAGCATCTGGTAATCAACTCTGTCAATTATCACGCTGTAGTCTAGTAGAATCAGAATTAATTAGTTCCTATGTCATTCGAAGCTTTTAAGATCTTTTAGATACCCTGATTGTATTGCAGACAGGATATATTTGCCGGAAACAATTTTCTTTAGTTGGATTTCAATGCACTGCTCCATTATCTTTGATATAAGTGGCAACATATTAATCGACCGTAAGTCGTTTATTATGTTGGATTCCTTCACTTTTGTTAATGAAGTTATTTAAAAAAGCTATTTTATAATCATTAAGAAAGACAGATTGGTTTAAAGCAGCTGTTGATTGTATGTATCATAAATTGAACAATGTAGGGACAACATAGTTTTAAAAAAATGATATTAAATTCATCAACTCCCATTGCAGCCATTGCTTGCAATGATATTTAAGATCGTGGAGGTTTCAAAGTGGACGAATTCAAATTCATCATATAACGTTCTTACAGATTATCGTCCAGAGGTAGGCGTTCATAATTATTAAAAAAATCATTTATTAATGTCAATCTAATACCGTAAGATTTTCATTAATTTTTGATCTATAGTCACGAGTGACTTATCAGCTTTAGATTTTTCCATATTTCGCTGATGTTATTTTCTGCAACTACTGTTCTTAGGTAAACCTTTCTTTCTATACGAATGGCATCTGTATGAGAGCCGAATGGCAACTGTAGTCATATTTCGTAAGGTTTCATTATAGGATCTGTCGTTTCGTCTGTTTAAATCAATTTTGTGTACTATCTCTTCATTTCATCATCCCCCTTATTAAATCTGTAACCCAATCAAGCAGCAAATGGTGATAGTGTTTGCAAAATCATAACATTAATTTAATAAATGTACTTAATAGGCTTAGAGCAGTAAATTTAAAGTTATATCTAGTTAAATGTCAACTTTTCGAAAAAAAATGCTATATTTAAGTCATCTTGTTTCTGCAAATGGAATTTCTCCGGACCCATCTAAAGCATGACTTCTTCAACTTTAGTAAATCGTAACCAATTTATGACTAAATGAATTTTAAATGACTCCCAATGGAATTAAAATAATATACGCGTTTGATTATAGTATCTATAATAATAATAACGTAAGGAATAAATAACATTCTGTAATGTCTCATTAAAATCTCATAAAATCTCATTCTGGAATGTTGAATGAGAAATTCCAGGTCAGAAAATGCCGGAAAACTCGATATCACGTCTAGAAGACTTGACACTTCTTCTGAAAGACTTGAAATGTTTCCAGAGGGCTTGATACTGTTTCTACAAGGTTTGATCTACTTTCCGAAGAGTTGATGCTGCATCTAAATGACCTTCTAGATAACTTAATATTGCTTCTGCAAGACCTGATCTGCTTCCCGAAGACTTGATACTGCTTCTAGAAGACTTGAAATACTTTCAGAAGACGTGATATTGCATCTAGAATACTTAAACTCCTTCCAGAAAACATGAAACGTTTCTATAAGACATGATACTGCTTCTAGAAGACTTGATACTAACTCTAGAAGATTTGAAATGCCTCCAAAAGACTTGACACTGAAGAATCGATACTGCTTCTAGAAGACTTGATACTGTTTCTGAAAAACTTGAAATGTTTTCAGAGAGCTTGGTACTGTTTCTACAAGGTTTGATCTACTTCCCGAAGAGTTGATGCTGCATCTAGATGACCTGATCCTGCTTCTAGATGACTTAATATTGCTTCTGCTAGACCTGATCTGCTTCCCGAAGACTTGAAACACTTTCAGAAGACGTGATATTGCATCTAGAATACTTAAACTTCTTCCAGAAAACATGGAAAATATTCCATGTAATATTCCATGTATTCCATGTATAGAAATACTATAATACATGATGCTGCTTCTAGAAGACTTGATACTAATTCTAGAAGATTTGAAATGCCTCCGAAAGACTTGATACTGAAGAATCGATATTGCTTCTAGAAGACTTACTGTTTCTGAAAAACTTTAAATGCTTCCAGAAGGCTTGGTACTGCTTCTACAAGGATTGATCTACTTAGTGAACAGTTAATACTGCTTCTAGATTACTTGATCCTGTTCCTTGTTGACTTGATCCTGCTTGCAAAACATTGATCCTGCAATATCAAGTCATTTAGACTTGATATTGCTTCCAAAAAGCTTAATACTACTTCTAAATGACGTGATACTGCTTCTAGAAGACTTGAAATGCTTTCAGAAGACGTGATATTGCATCTAGAACACTTGAACTGCTTCCAGAAAGCTTGAAATTCTTCTAGAAGACTTGATACTGCTTCTAGAAGATCTGAAATGCTCCCAAAAGAGTTGATACTCTTTTTTTTCATACTAAAAAATGTGAAATGCTTCGAGTAGACTTAAAAATAATAATAATAATTTATTGCCATAATAATGGCAATAAATTATGGAAGAAAAATACAACTTAATGTATATATATCACAACTTAATATATAGAGATATGAGCAAACGGTTCAATTTATCGCATAAACGGTATCTTCCAAAGGACCCAATCAATGAACTGTATACTGTATTACAAAAAAAAAATAAATGGTGAGCTTCAACGTTAAATTTATGGTAACTATACCGATGCGTTATGTTAATTGCTAGAATAAGAGCAGCAAGAGAAGAAGAGAAGAAAAGTTAGAAGATCTCAGGCAGATAATTGGCAACCAAATAAGTGGCGTTTTAAATGATTTTTAAATGTCGTAATGTGAGAAATATTATGAATATCACAAGGCAGATTCTTCCAAAGGGTTATCGCCTGTACAATAAACGAGTTATGGTACAATTCGGTAGTATGGGTCGGGAACATAAGCAGAGAATCAAGCTGAGATCTTGTGGATAAACCATGCGACGACAAACGCTGAAATATAATGTACAGGTACCTTGGTGTTTGATTATGAAGAACATTATGTAACATAGTCAATATACGAAATGATCTACGATTCTGACAGGTTAATATCTGCCAGAATCGTGACTTAATATATTCATTGCAAAAAAACAAGATACCGTTGATGGACAAAATGTAAAACCTTGACGTAAGTAGTCCAAAAATTGTTAATTAACCGCAAAAAAACTGTAAAAGGCAAGAAACTTTTAGTAAAATTTGATGGACAAAATGTAAAACCTTGACGTAAGTAGTCCAAAAATTGTTAATTAACCGCAAAAAAACTGTAAAAGGCAAGAAACTTTTAGTAAAATTTGATTTTGATTTCGAAATATAAAATACTATTGGCAAAATGTAAAATCTTGAAGTCAAAAGTTCAAAAACTGCCATTTAAAGACTTTTCCATTGCAAACAAACCTTAGGTTCCAGAAAGGTGGAGGTTATTCTCTTCTATGTTAAGCAAAGCTTTTATTCGTCGTTTGAGATTATATGTGGTTTTAGGAATTAATGACATTGTTACAATAGCGATGGTACTCATCATCGAAAAGGTCTAGGCCAATATTTATGTACCTATAGACGTTATACTGCGGACATAGAAGATATATTGACAGGAGGGCAGTTGGGAGGAGTGGTGATTGGAAGGAAAAAGGTGAAATGAGAGGAATGGTATGGTTGCTGGAAGGGACTAAAATGTTGAAGTTCTGTAAGGAGGATCGAATAAAAACTGAAAATTGGAAATGGGAGGGCAATGTAGTCGAGGAAGTGAGCGAGTATACGTACTGGGGGGACATCCCAGCAATAATAATATCAATAAAGTTAGTTATAAATCAACTCGATTATGGTTTTATTAAATTTAAGGAGAACAACAAGGTGGAGGAATATTAGAGGAAGGAATATTACATATTAGAATGTTGGCAACGAGGACAAATAGGATTATGGGACAGGTTTGGAGATGGGGTGTGAGTATTTTTGGGAGAGATGTGGGAGGAAGGAATTTAATGCTGTAGAGCTTAGTAAAAAGCATAGTTATGTATGGGGTGGAGATATTGAGATAAAAATATGAAGGGCGCTTAGAGGATGTGCTGACCAGGTACTGGAAGTGGGTGTTGGGATTAGCTAGGAAGGCTCCGGGATATACAGCTAGAGAAGAAATGAAGCTGGATAAGTTGAGAGTGGAACCAGGTAAGCGAGCGGTGCGTGTTGAGGAAAGGGCAAAAGATAAACAACATTGTAATATCTTGGGGTGTTGCAGACAGATTGAAGCAGACAATGGGCGTTATGTGTAGTAATAAAGGGAAGAGTGCTATAGCAGGGGTGATCAGAAAGAGAAATGACGGGATTGAAATGTGGTAACAGTTGGAGAGTACAAGGATGTGGATAAGCAAGAAAGACGATCAGTTATAATGGAAAATAGGTATAATTCAAATAAAAATTGACAAACAAATAATTGCTAGGTTATATTGGAGAGATTACCAAAGTACCTGTTGAGGAAGTGGGATGAGGAGGGGAAGACACTGGTTGCCAGGTTCAGGAGTGGGAGGAGAGAACAAACAAAATTGCATTATAAATATTATGGTGGCGAGGAGAAGGGGGTACAGAGAGTTGACAGAATAGTTATTATAATGATTGGGACATTATTGTAGTGGTCTTGTAGAATTGTAATTCTTTGGGACACAATAAATTATTATTTATGTACAAACAAACTTTAATTTTGTTTAAATGATGGAGATTAACACAAAAATTGTTTGGTACCAACAAGTGGAGCAACAACACATATATCAATGAAAAATGTATCTTGTTTTTGTTGGACAAGCACCATGCGCAACTATCTCACAGCTCCTGATTATTTTTATCGACGTAACTAAAAGCAAAGGGTGATAAATATAGAAATCAGCAAGAGTTGAACGAAGGTATCATAGCATAAGTGAGGGACATTAACAGGGAGCTGTATGAGAAGGTAATGCGGAGCTTTGAAGCTCGACTAAACTAAAGCAATGCATTGTAGAAAATGGTCGTCATCTGTCTGACATTGTCTCCAAAAAATCCTTACTTTTTTATAGTTTGGTAATGTGTTAGGTAGTTTTATAGTAATGATAACATCTAAACTATACGTATTCATAAATTAATTGCAAGGAATTCTCATTTCTAAAATGGCCTTCCAATCTGCCCACCCTGTATTTACAATCTGTAGAACTTGGGTTAAGACGCTATCTTTCAAAGAAACAATTTTTTGTAAATAATTTAAGAATTTTTGTAAGATTTCATTGCTACAACTTTATTCAAGAGTGATATGTGAAATTTTAAGTGAAGTTTTTTATTCATTTCCATCAAAATTTTTTAAAAATTAGATTACAAAAAAAAACTTTTTTAAATAGCAGCATAATGTTAAAAAATAAATATATACCACTCCCATATAGTCAGGTTTCTGGCTGAAACTGGGGTCTTCAACCACAAATAACCCATTATGGCTACATGGCAATAAGCAGAACTTCAGTTACCTATCCCTCACTGGACAAGTGGTCAAAAACAATCACACAGTAATAATTGGCATACCATCAGCGGTTAGCATGTCTTGATATAACATTTGCATTTGGTTCTTGATCAATGGCTACTCTTGAAGACCGGGTAGGGCTTTACCACTTAGAAGCTTCACTAAAAGCTTACTATGATAGCTTACCAATCCTAGAAATAAAACTTTGCCTCACTGGGTAGAAAGCGATTACAAACATTTTTACGAACAAATTCTTGAAAATACCAAAGCCAGAAAGCCTTAAAGAGATGTTAATGTATCTTTTATCTATTGGTGTGAAATACAATTTTAAATTCATACATATACTTATCTATTTGAGAAACAACTTAGGTCCATTTCTTTGGCAAAGAATTTTGGGTTTATTGGAGCAAGTTGATAATCGTTTTTCTGCTTGTATATCGTCTTATATAAGTACAATCCGGGGTTTCAAAGGATTAAAGTTTTCTTAAAAGAAACAGCTTTTATATGAAATGTTTTTTTTTTGTTTTTTGAAAAGTTGTAAAATGTGAAGTTGTTTCAGTAATAAGTGATTATATTATATTAATGTGCTTATCACCACAATACTTTAGGGTCTATGGATAATACACATATAAGCTTAATAATTCAAATATCGAAATATCAAGATACTTGGAGTGTATGGGTACCCTTTTGGACTTTTGGTTTCAAGAACACCATGCAGACAGAAATAAAATATACACAATATGAATTAATTAGAGATAGGTGTAAGTTAAATAAGATAGAGAGGGTATAACTAGCGTTAAATGAAAAGTAAATGAACTTTACTTCTTGTAATGTGAGCAGTTTGAACATTGACCATTGTTAATAATGCAAATCTGGGTCAATGTACTTTCATAGACATAGAGGGTGCTTTTGATAATATCTTCTATGAATCCTTAGAGATTGCTCTAAAGGTAACAAATATACATCAGTCGATAAATAAATGATACTTAACCATGCTGAAAGGTTCAAGATAGAAGAGTACTCTCACCTCCCCTATGGTGTCTGGTAAAGAAAGAATGGATTCAAGAATCAGGGATACGCTGATTACTGACGCACTTGGTGCAAAAGTAATAGACTCATCATCAATCCCAGCAAAATTTAAACAGTCCCTTTCACTAGAAAAAGGAAGCTATAACTGAGATCATCTTCTATTGATGGCAAAAGTATAAACTTCAAAACAAAGGCTGAATATCTAGGGGTAAAACTTAATAGTAAATTAAGCTGTAAGTCCCAGATCTAATCAGATCTGCCGTAGGCTGTTGTAAGGGGACTGGGATCTAATATGGCTCATATAGTGGCTCATTGTACCTACGTAAAAGTAATCACGCCTATGGTTGCCTATGTCTCACTGGTATGGTGGCCAAAAACGAATCATAAGACAACATAACAGCAATCTTGGAGTATTTTATCATTAAGAACATGCTATTCACTCAAGTTGATGCAGAGGATACCTTAAAATCCTCTAGGACTCAAATCTAAATCACTTGACAAAGATTTAGACGTATCTCATTCCAACAGAATACAACTTCCATCAGCTGTATGAAGTCATATTTAGAAGCAGGAATGATTGGATGAAGTTACCTTAGTATACCGATGCTTCAAAGACATTTAAATCCAGCATAAATCATGTATAAATTTTAGGCATAAGATGAATAAGATGAACGCGCTAGAAGCAATGATGTTATTCTATGATGGGTTCTTGCTCATAGTGCCATTAAATTAATAAGAACGCAGACAAACTGACCATAGAGACAACAAAAACGTCACAGAAAAGCAAAAAGTATGATAACTGCTTCACAAAACCCCTAAAGATTAAATTCCTCATCAAGAGGGATCTAAGCACCTTTTTCATATTGGACAAATCGAGAATCAAACTTGTCGACTTTGCAACGACAAAACAGAAACAGGTGAACATATACTGTGTAATTGCATTTGTAACCTTTGAAGGGCTAAAGTTACAATAGACCTTATAGGTCGCGGTGACGAGAGGGGTCGCTCCCCTCATCCCAGCAATAATAATATCAATAAAGTTTGTTATAAATCAACTCGATTACGGTTTTATTAAATTATCACTAAGTACTTTATATGAAACCCATATTTTATTTTTGAATCTTATTGTTATATTAAAAATATACCGGTGGTGATTTCTTTGAAGTAAATTTTAATATTTCAGTATTAATAGTTATAATAAAGTCTCGCATGTGTGCAGTTTTACGACCGTCTAGAACGCGTACCGTTCCAGAAACTGATTGCTGAAGTAGAAATAGAACTGAAAGCGGCCGATTATGTCGAAGGAACAAAGATTCCCTCATCCTGTACGCGGTGAGAAAATTTAAATTGCCCACCTCGGTGCGTACAAGATGAACGGAAGGGCGAATTGGTTCCGTGGATGTCGCTTTGATGATTCTTTATGGTCCTCGGTTTCACCGCCCAATTTCGACCGCTTAATTTAAAGGTAATTGCGAATGTTTATTTTCAGTGTGCCTCAAAACTGTTGTGGCAACCTCTAAATATACACAACTTTTCAACGTTAATGAATTGGTACGCGAGAAAAAGAGGAAAAAAGCGGAAGTAGTTATAAAATAGGGATTTGGGCATTTTGCCATAATGAGTCGGCGTCATTAAATTTGGCAAAGTGAAATCGTTCGTTCCGAAAATACTCCGCGGCAAATCGTCTTATAAATTGTTTGGCGATTATTCGGTGTTTCGTTTGGAGACGGAAATGGAAATGGAGGAGGAGTGAAGACGTTTAAATGATTGGTAGTTAGTCGGCGGAAAATGACGCGGTGGCACATTTACGAGTCGGTGTTTATATTTAAGTCCCGGTCGCACCACTAAACATGTCCAAGTTTATAAACCGTAAACGCGATTTACGACCAACAGAGTTCTGTCAACGATCTTTTCGTTTCGTCAATACTCGCAGAATTTACCATTTTCCTTTTTTTATTATTTCCGTTGGATATTTTTGTTACAAAATAAGACCGTTTTACATAATGTAAAGAGATCAATACAACCCAAATTATACAACATATGCCAAAGTAGAACTAAATTCATGTCATAACGATGCTATTTACTGAAGAGCCTTAGGATATTTCACGCGACCTTTCACAGTAAAATATGGCATCAGCAAGGAGGCTTGTATCACGGCTACATAAACAGGACGTTTATTGTAAAAGATCCATAATTTTCCCTTTTCTAATTTGGTGTCGCAAAAAAGTCGTGCGCAAGATGTCGAACGCCGGAAGCTACAGGACAAGGTTTTGTGTGATTTCGCCCAAATTGAACACCGCTAAAGAAGTGTCATGTTCAAAGATATTCATATACCCACAATTAATATCTTACTTTGTACACTTACAATCAGTATAATTTTTCCCTCATCTTCCTTTTATCATCGTCACGTTCTCGCAATTACACCATATCTCCTTCTGGCGGCCGACACATGTGACCCAACCATTTTACAATTAGCCTTTGTGGCTTGGCTACTGCGGTAATTGCCGGCTGACAATGTATCGCATTAACTACCTGTTCGGTTCTTCAAAACTCGTTTACACTGTTCAGGTGCTCAAATCATTACTAAATTAAAATCTATTTGTAAGTGATTAAGGAACATGTTCATACAGTTTGATGAATCATTCTAATTCAATCAGCTCTTCAAAATTAACAATACGAAAAAATTGTCTTTAAATTCCCTTTAATTTTCTGTAGATGTAAACGTAAATTGACCAAGATTGGAGTACGAGCTAAGAACATTATATTTTAGAAGAAGAGTCCCACAATGATTCAGGAATCGCGACCACAGATATTAATTTTAAAGGAGAAATTATTCCTTAAACAGAAATTATTTTAAATAAATTTTAACATAAGGAGCTTATAATCTCGTCTGTTCTGTTTACTTCTGTAAAGGACCTTTTGTTTACACCTGTCAATCATCTATTGTAATGCAAAGGAATATTAAGACAGGTAGTTTGTTTTGTTCCCCAATTATACCGTGAAGACCGACTTTTTTTGATCCCCAATTAAAGCGTGAAGAGCCTTTTGTTTACTCCTGTCAATCATCATATAAGAGGATCTTTATAGTGTGAAAGAATGGGATTTTCTTTTGTAATTTTTTATTCAAAACCTTTAACTAAATTAGATAAAAAATTAAAGGTTTCTCAAAGACCTTTTTTACATGGCATCCAAAAGACTAATGACTAGTTAGTCTTCACTATGTGGGTTATAGATTGAACGAGAACTATATAACTATCGTATACTAGGCAGATTCTCAAAGCTCATATTCTCTTAACAAAAAATGTAAATAATAAAATTTGAGAATGAGAAAGAATAATTAAAGCAACACACACAAGACAGCAAAAATATTATTACAAAAAACAGAAACCGTTCCAATCGTATAGTCAAAACATACAAGGTTACTCTTCTGGCTGTATATTATTACCTGACACTTGGATGTATTTAAGATCATTCTATGTCTTTATGGTGCGCTAGTTCAGAACACCATAAAGATAGCCTATCCAAATCCAACTGAAGCGATAGACAGTCTCGTTCACTAGATACTATGGTAAATAACTTAAGATCATCTACGTAAAGAAGTGCTTCTGTAGTGAAACACGCAGGAAAATCGTGAACAAAGACATTAAATAGTAGAGGGCTCAGAATGGAACCCTGAGGTACACCACTAACGATGTTTATATATCTAGATCTAGATATATATATATATATATATGATAATTCGTAATGCTTCGCGGATGGAGAAGTTTGTGTTTTGGTTGATCCGAGGTATCATCCGTTCATCTTCTTGGTTGTTCCCTGTGGATAGGGGCAGACGTTTCGCCAAGATCTCACTTGGCATCTTCAGTGCTTAGTCGTAGTCTCCTGTTGACAGACTGAGGTACTGCGGTGCTCTGGCTCCTTTTTATAGTAGGTCGTCTTGGTTAGGTGATAGCGATTGGTCGGGGGTGTTTATGTCCGACGTGACGTGAGTTGTGGGTGGTGGGGGGAGGTCTTTGACCTGTCGTACGGCGATTAACGGTCCTGGGGATTTTCCACCGGATATGGCTTTGGTGACGTCATCCATGGGCGAGAAGGGGCCACTGACCCGCTGTCCGGTGATTGCTGGACCTGGGCTGCTCCCACTGGACACTTCAGGTATGATAGGCAGCTCGGCGTCCTGCGGTTCCGGATTGGATGGTCCTTGCCTCAGGAAAGCAGCCCTGGGCCTGGAGTGCTCTAGGACCGTCCTCCACGCTGCTGACAAGTGTAGGGCATCATCCCTCTTGTTGAGGGTGCCGTTCTTCGCTATTTCAATGGATTCCCGGATCAATCTGGTTCTCCAATGCGGAACGTTGGCTACCTGCTTGCAACCCTCGAAAATGATGGTATGGCCTGTGTCCAGATGGTGGCGGAAGAGAACAGAAGTGAGCTGTTTGTTTCGGATGCTCAGCTTGTGTTCTTCTACTCTGGCAGCTGTTCTTCTGTTGGTCTGTCCCACGTAGTTCTTGTCGCATGAGCCGCAGGAAATGAATTTTAGTTTTGTAAATCCTAGTTTAAAAAAAAATGTTTTATTTTTATAAAAAAAAGGAAGATGTTATAATTTTATTCATATACATATATAATAACTTTTATATGTTTGACTTATATATTAATTTTAAGATTATTTAAGTTGGCTATATGATGAAGTTTTCAAAATGTATATAAAACCAGTTTCGAGAATAAAGAGTTCAGTTCATCACTGACACGTGTTCGTTTTTTTTTTTTATTTAAAGATTAAACCAGTTGAACAATAACTATGTTCTTCGTGGTTGTGTTGATAAAAAAAATAAATAATCACATGTAAATATTATGAATCTGATGAAATTAGGTCTTGGGGAAGTTTCCTCTTTAAACGGGTGTGGCTCTGGTGGCGACCTACTTGGTGTTGAACTGTACTAGAGCACTTACTGAGCTTGTTAAAAAAATTTTTAGTTAATTTCCTAATAAATTCCCTGATTGTTGGGACGTTTAAGTCTTTATGGAGCTCCTCATTTCTTACAAACCACAGCGCGTTCGCTGAGATCCGGGGGAATTTGTTTTGTAGGGTTTGAATTTTTCTCATATTTGAAATTGATGAATTGCTCCAAACTGGGCAGGCATAAGCTACTAGTGGCCTGATGAGAGCTTTCAAGTGAGGCGGTGATCAAGGAGGACTCCGAGGTATTTCATAGCATCACCTTTTGCTTTCCATTGTATTTCTTGGTCGTTTATAATAATGTAAGGTGCATTTCGATAAGGTCTTAGCGAAAAGATCTTAGACTGGCATTTACTGGCATTGAGCATAATGGCCCATTTTGATAGCCATTTTTGAATTTTGTCCATTGACCTTTGAAGTGTCTCAATAGCATCGATGAGTATGTCGTTTTGTCCCATAATTAACATGTCATCCGCAAACATGGCCATTTCGAAGTTTACGTCTGTCTGGATATCGTGCATAAAGATGTTGAATAGAGTAGGGGATAAATTACTATCTTGCGGGACACCTGCAAGGATTCTTCGAGTGCTGGAAGAGTATCCATTGATGGTGACAGAAAAGGTTCTTTCCTCCAGGAAAGAGAACAGTGTAGCAAGTAAATAATTACTTAGTCCCGTTTGATAGAGCTTGTATTTTAAAGTCAAGTCTTAGAGACACGAATATCATTTTTGCTCTATCTCTTGTAGCAAGAGGAGTTTCCTTTTAAAAGTGTCCAATTTGGCCCACCCCGTACACGCATTTCTTAAACACCTGTATACTCAAATGTTAAATTAACATATTAACCTAAATCTAGTCGATGCATTACAATGCTTAGGTTGGAATGAAATTTAAGGTTGCAAAAAATTTTTGACTTAGCCTTGTTAAGGCGAAGTCTGAAGATGCACGGCTAAGCTCAAAACTTTGTAGTTCAATATGTTTTAAAACCATGGTCACTTTCAACTGAGAGCTTTATTATTATTATGGCAATCATATCGAAACACCTTGGCTGCAAGCAAGTTTAACTAAGTCAAGTGTTATTTATGATTTCAATCTATGATTGATACCATATCAACGTGAAACTGGCCAAGATATTGCAACGTCTTGATTGCTAAATTTATAGAGAGGAATCTATTACTTTTTGAACCGATTTACTAAACATGAATATTTCTAGTTTTAGTCATAAAAGCTAATACTTCACGTATTAGCTTTTATGACATTTCTTTTTTATTTTGTGGTTGGTATTGTCAAATTTTCTCAAAAGAAGACAATGTAAAGACTAAGTTACGAAACTGTGGTAACAAAACAATACGATATTGGTATGGATTAACCAATCCAACGCAACCTAATTAAGAGTATTTTGAATGTAGAAAGATAGAAGATGCTAGAAATTGGGTTGGGCTAATCTAACTAAGAATCTTGAGACTAGAATGATAAAAAAGACTGAAATTTAGGTTGGTAATCAACTCAACCGAACTAAGGAAATTTTGAGACTAGGATGATAGAAGAGACTGAATGTTGTGTTGATAACCAAGAAAACGCAACTTAACTAAGAGAATCTTGAATATAGAAAAATAGAAGAGGAGATAAGAGGCTGGACGTTTGAATGGGCTAATCTAATTTTAAAAAATGAGACTAGGATGATAGAAGAGGTTAGACGTTTAAGCCTTCAATCCAAACAGTATCAAAGGCTCTCGCTACATCCAGCGATACTGCAGCTGTAAACTTTTTAGCTTCGAAGCCTTCCTCAATATATTCTGCTACTCTTGCTAGTTGGTGAACCGTGGAATGTCCCCCTCTAAATCCATACTGGATGTTTGGATTATTTTGAGAAGGCTTATCTCTTCTTGTAGTCGATGATTGATAATTTGTTCAAATAGTTTAGATAAGGATGAGAGACGACTGATTGGGCGATGATTGGCTGGGTCCGTATTGTTTTTGTGTGGCTTTCTGAACATTAGGATTTGCGCTTTTTTCCATACTCCCGGAAAGTAAACAATTTCCAGACAACGATTAAAAATTCCTGTGATGTGGATCAGTAATTTCTCTGGAAGGTGTTTTATGACTTTATTAAGTATCTGATCTAGGCCAGGAGATTTTTTGGTGATGAGGTTTGCTATTTCTGCCTTTAGTTCTTATAATAATGTATATTTATTTCCAACAGGTTCCACGCCCAATTACAAGAAAACAAAATTAATAACTTAAATTAAGGTTGAACGATATCAAATGAAACAAAAAAGATAATAATAATAGATATAGTCCACAAACTGGTCTGTCAAGTCTCAAATTGGTTGACAAGTCGATCATCCAGAAACGACCAAGAATCAAAAAACATATCGCATTCATCAGAAATTTGATTAAAAAAGTTACACATCAGTGTCACAGGCGCACGCTGACCCACCGTTGTTCTGTTAGGATTACAATAGAACACACGCGTAGACCTATTATTTAATCTGGGCACGTTAAAATTAATGTTACACAGAATCTGCGAGCAATCAATAGTACCATGCAACAATCCATATAAAAATTTGACAGCGATCACTACTCTACGTGTAGATAGAGACACCATAGCAAATCGGTTCAGTAATGAGCGGTAATCAATACCTCTAGGCTGGTAAGTTGCATCAATACGATATGACAAAAATTTTAAATATAATCTTTGTATGCGCTCTACGGAATTAATATGAGTATTAAAGTAAGGTTGCCAAATCAATGCGGCATACTCAAGACGCGAACGAATTAAGGCATTAAAAACAGTAAGAAGCCCTACGGTCGAAAATTCTTTACAATTGCGATAAATAAATCCGTACGTTCGGTAGCATTTAGTGCAAAGATCAGAAATATGATTTACAAATGTTAGCTTAGAATCAAAGGTTACTCCTAAGTCTATGATAGTACTCGTTCTACGCAAGTGAACATCGCCAATATAGTATTCGCAGGATATCAAAGAACTTCTAGTGTAAGACATGACGGCACATCACTAAAGCCAATCAAACTGAGTTTGGATAACAGTGCGTAATGGTCAAGTTGGTCAAATGCCTTTTGGAAATCTAAGTAGATAACATCAACTTGATCTCTATAGTCAAGAGCATCGCATAGATACTGCGTAAAGCACGCCAAGTTCGATACCGTAGAACGGTTTCTCACGAAACCATGTTGAAAGGGTACTATATCAGGCGTCACGTAGGTATAGGATATATCTGTATAAGATTGATTCAAATATCTTCGAGAAATTGTATAATAAGCAAATGGGTCGATAGTTTTCGATATTGGTGGCATCATCTTTCTTATGAACGGGACAAACATAAGCCTTCTTCCATTGCACAGGCATTACAGAGTACTTAAGAATCATGTTGTAAATATGGAGCAAAGGAACATCAAAAATAGCAGCGCAGTCTCTCAAAAGGAAGCTAGGTATGCCGTCGATACCGGCAGTCTTCTTATAATGAGATTCTGTCGTTTTCTGTTAGTGTTGACGTTAGTAGATGGGATTCATTATACTGTTGGATTGTGGTAATGTGACGAATATTCCCTTCATTGATATTTGGTTGAAAACATTCTTCCAGATATTCCGCAAAGGTGTTTGCTTTGTCTTCGTCCGAGGATACTGGTGTTTCATTGACTAGTAGTCTTCCACAATCAGGGGTCACTTCCTTCAAAACCTTCGATGAGTTTTCTATAATTGTTGATTCTATAGGTATCTAATTCGACACGTGTTCGTAATATAACTGTTTAGGAGAGGTTTTTTATGTTTAATGGTTTTTAAATGGCGAACATTTTACGAAAAACTTTAGGTGCAGCGGAGTAGGTAAAAAATTGGTGTTAAAATTAAAAAAATATATAAATAACAAGCACGATTAATTCGAACCCCAGTTAAATGGTTCACGGATAATCGACACATTACTCTAATTTAAGTTTCCCTTCTATTTGAAATATTTCTTAAGAATGTCATTCTATTTTCGTTCCAACTTTCTCATTTCCAAGTTTCCGTCTGGTGTTATTTAAAAATGCCGCAACAGAAAACGATTTCGTTCTGATGAAGAGCTGAAAACTGTTAGAAGTAGGCAGGCGTCCCGACGTCCGCCCCTACACCAACATATACCAACGACATGTGTTTGCGCGCGACTTGTAAACCGGCCGACCGTCAAATGACAGATCTCGGCAGCTGAGAATTTTAACGACTAACAAATTGCCGAATTACTTCGCGAGGACTTGCCGTCGACTAACTGATGGTAATTGGACGTGGATATATACCACAGAAAGGCGACGCCCGCCACTACGTTTCGACGATAAATTAAGCGACCGCCACCGTTCAGTATCTTTACGGATGATTTCCTGCCATCTTCTCGCCGGTGGCATTTTTTTTTCTTATTCGACTTATTTATGACCGCTTTTTATGACGGTTATAAATCTTTTCGCGGTCCTAAATTAACCTTATTAGTGAGCAATCAGTTGGCATTTGTTAAAGAAGAATCGTGAAAAATATATCGGGGGAAGGGGAATTCTTTAATAATAAAATATTTATTTGATATTTGCCGCTTCACACCCCATCTCATTAGAGTTCCTCGGATAAACCTCTCGGATTTCAATGGAAACAACCAATATGGGAAGGAATCCACAGTTCATTAATCATCTCTTTGAGTCTCCTTTTAATTGCGACAAGATTACTCATTAATTAGTTAAAACGTATCCTAAACCAATTTCACGCTCGCCGACACTCAAAGAGAAGGCGTTTCTTATACAACACCAACTCTAATTAAGTTAACAAGTCGCAGATGATCCATCTGGAGATTGAATCAATTTGTTGAGGATTTAGTATTTCCCTAAATGTGTCTCATATTTCCGGTTACTCAAATTCATAAAATATTTTTATTTTCATACATTAGCGGCATCCTATGTTAGAAACATGTAGTTATATAAAGGGAACTTCATTTATCGTAAGAAAAGCACAAAATTTCTTTTCTGATAATGAAATCTTCTTTTAATAATATTGATTAGGCTTCTATGGCTGAGATGGCGCCACGAAACGTAATCTATTTAATCATTACATAACATTGCAATCGCTTCATAGATGGCGAATTTGTTAAGATTATGATTAATTTAAGATTATGTAATAAATTGTATTAATAAACACTATTAATAAATAGTATATTTGAATTAAATAGAAAATGAAATAAATGTTGTGTTAAATAAAGTTTACTGCTTCTTATTAAAGGCGCCATCTAACAATCAAATCCCCAATTTGAATCAGAGTTTCAAACCGTTTTAAATATTATAAACATTTCAAAATTGTTATTATTACACATATTAAACTTATTTATTGAGTTTTATATAAAAAATTTTATTTTATATACAGAAAATTTATACAACTCAATTAGTAACAATAAAAACAACCCCTAAAAAAATGAAAATCTTAACAACACCACTTTTAAAAATAGTTAAATCTGGCAAACCACACCTTACTTTACGTGAACATTTTCGTGTTCACGAACCACTCTAAAAGTAATTATGTTATTTAATAAGTAGGCGATGTGCTCACTTGTGTCCGATAGTGAACGACGGGGATCTCTGCGTGTAAAGGGCTCGTTTAACAGTCGAACACTTTTAATAATTAACTTGGCGAGAGAATTTTACGATACCGCCGTAATTAAAAAGCTCGAAACCGCACGTAAGCCCGCCGGGAGAGCTTTTAAAAGAATACACCAACGCTCGTAAAATGTATAGCTGTATTTAATTCAACAAAGACCGTCTAAAACGATCTTTTAGAACTTGCTTGAGGTTTCCGGTTGTTCAACCATCGATTTCTCATCAGGATATATTTTACTAAACGTTTTAGAGAATGTGTGTTAATTTTTATTTTTTTACATACTCTCTGGATAACAGGTGCAGAATATAGTTTTTATAAAATCATTAATAAACTAACCATTTGATTATTTTGTATAGGCATCTCTCGTATAACACGGTATACTATAGCAAGGTTTTGATATAATATGCTACAAAACTTAAATTCAATAATACACGGTTTTGATATAACACATTTTTTTTTTAATCAATAAAAAAATCTCACATAACACGGTACGAAGTAATGGTGTTATACGAGGGAGATATGTACATAACAATTACATGACATACAGGTGTCGCGAAAAGAAAAATAGAAAATAGTACAATGTGATTTTTGGTTTAAAAGATTAAGATTGGTTTGGAAAAAGGTTGATGAAAAATTTGGCCAAAGTTCTTGGAAAAAATCATATTTGAAATTAACGAAATTCACAGTATATTGATTTATTTATCACAGATTTTGATTGAATTAATCAAAATCTCTTGACAGTAGTTCCTCCTCGAAGTAATTCTTCTTGAGTGAGTACAAGTTTTGCATAAACCTATGATTTCAATGTTCCTCACAGAAAGATCTAAAAGTGTCAGATTAACAAACCTTACAGGCCACTCTTTTTCGTTCCTTCTTCATTTCCTACTCCATCGATGTGGAAATGTGATGTTCAAAAAGTCACACGCATTCACGGTTTAATGCGCGGCATCACCATCGTGCATAAACCATATGTTTGTATGGAGATATATAATCAGTGAGCTACCATAAAAAATCATAAGAAAGTTAGTATAAGCAGCACCAATTACTTAGTATAAGCAGCACAATAAACATGAATGTTTGATTAAGACATGCCGTGCATTGATAAAATGATATACTTTGAATCTCATTAAAGTCTATTGAGATATTCTGTAGTGATAGCAAAAAATATGTTTTTTTAAAGAATTTTAACCATCAATAACTGCCAAATGAGACACTTTATCCATATACCTTCTTAAACCAACCTTAATCTTTTGGACTAAAAATTTCGTGATGAATTTATTTCAGAACTCTTGCTATCTTCTGAGGCTTTGACATAAACTGACTAGTTTCGTATACTCATTTTAGCCTCAAGACTCATTCTTAGCTTAGCATAGTAAAGTCAAAAATTCTCCTTTCTATGTTTAATCAAGATCGCTTGATATAGAAATGTGGATATGTTGACAAACTTTAGGTTGGTTTGGTAATGATACCAAAGTTACTGCTGTAAACGACTCTTGCTAAATTTGTTTGAGAGAATTTGAACTCCTGCCTACAAAGCTGCAAACATAACATTTTCTGTAGGACCTCAGATATAAGCTCAAAAAGGCACCATTAATAATTAGTTATGGACGACGAATACATAAAATGGGAAAATAACGATCCGGATGACATATATAATAACAACGTGAAGCTAAATAAAAATTATTGGAGACTAGCTGAGTTATACATGGTGATTCATTAACTAGTGAGCAATATTTTGCATTCTGATATGAAATTTTAAACAAAAATGTAAGAAATAGTGTTTTCACGTTTTCGCATTCTTTACGAGTTAAACAAGTTTTCTTAGTTCTTTTTTGAGTAAGAATTGTCATAGAGAAGCCATAACAAATGATTTCATTAATATCAATGTGATAATTATAGATTACTTAAAGTCGCTTACATTCAAACACCTACTAGCAAACATGCCAGAATTCCGCAATGGAAGGGTCTCAGCTGCTGTTGCAGAATATCGCCGAAACTTTTTTACGAAACGTGTTTACCACAATATGCAGATTTTGTATCTCTCCATAAAGCAAGATGAGTTACTATCTATTTGAATAATCGTTCTAATGAAAGGTGGATTGGTCGTCATGGTTCCGCAGCATCTTAACATTACCTCTAACGTCACTAGACTTCACCCCACAAAACCTTGTTCAGCATTTGTCCCGCCATCAGTTGCGAACGTTTTTATTTGAAGAGTACGTATTTTGAATTAAGGCTTCAGAAAACTTAATACTGCTTCTAGAGAATTTGATACTATTGCTAGATGACTTGGACTGCTTTAAGAAAGCTGAATGTTGCCTATAGAAGATTTGTTACTGCTTCCAAAAGACTTGAAATGCTTCTACAAGACATAATACTACTTCCAGCAGACATAACCCCTGTGATACTAAATGCTTTTTCCAAAAGATTTGATATTGCTTTCAGAATTCTTAAAATAGTTCCCGAAGACTACGATTGCTTCCAGAAGAATCATCACTGCTTCTGAAAGCCTTGTTCTTGCTTCTTAAAGGCTTGAAATGCTTCCAAAAGACATAAAATGATTTCATATAACTTGAAATGCTTTCAAAAGTCTTAAGTTGATTCTAAAAGCCTCGATGCTATCTTTGGAACAGTTATCATTGCTTTCAAAAGGCTCGAAGTGCTTCCAAAGACTTGAAATGGTTACAGAAGACTTAATACTGCTTTTAGATGACTTGAACTGCTTATAGAATATTTGAAATATTTCTACAAGCCTTGATGCTGCTTGCAGAAGACTGGATATTGCTTCAAAAAAACTTGAAATGCTTCAGGAAATTCAGCACCGCTTGTGGAGGACTTGTTCCTATTCTAAAGACTTGAAATACTTCTAGAGACTTAACATGATTTCAGCTAAGTGCTGAAACAATTTAAATTGCTTCCATAAAACTTGAAATTCTTCCAAAATACTTAAATTGCTACCAGAAGACTGGATACTACCACTAGAAGGCTTGTTATTGCTTCCAACAGGCATGAACTGCTTCCAAAAGTCTTTAAATAGTTATAGAAGACTTGATACTGCTTTTAAATGCCTTGACGCTGCTTCTAGTAAACTGGACTTTGCTTCCACAAAACTTGAAATGCTTCCAGATAACTTGAACTGCTTTCAGAAGTCTTTAAATGGTTACAGAACGCTTGATACTGCTTATAGATGACTTAAAATGCTTCTAAAATATTTTAAATGGTTCTACGAGCCTTGATGCTGCTTCTAGAAGACTGAAAATTGCTGCAAGAAACAAGAAAAGGTAAAGTGCTTCCAAAAGTCTTGAGCTGTTTCTAGAAAACTTGATGCTGCTTCTAGACGACTTGTCATTGCTTCCAAAAGGCTTCAACTGCTTCCAAAAGATCTGAACTGGTTACAGAAGACTTAACTTTTGACTTACACTGCTTACAAATGATTTGGAATTGTTACAGTTTTATTTGGATGTTTTCTTAAATTCGGTTCTTTCTCTAGAAAAATAAAGTTAATTGTTTGCAATTGCACTTGTTATTTTTCCTTATTACTTTTACTTTTTCTCTTTCAATACTTTATAGATTATGTTTGTGTTTACATTCTATTTCATTCGTTACAGACTGATGGCATTATTGTTGTCAAACATTAGGTAAATTTTTGATTTGTGGGTTGGTATGCAAATCTATGTAAGTGTCGTCTTCAATTTCCTCTTCTTCTTTCTATGTATAGATGTTGTACGTTAAAGGGGTTGACAAAAAGCGAGAAAACCATTTCTTACAAGTAAACCAAACGTAATTAGTGATTAATCCAGAAAAATTTAAGGAATGCTACTCCTGATATTTCTAATTTTATTTACCGATTACATATAGTACTTGTATTACAGCTTTTGGAGAAGAGACTTCTTTGTTTCTTGTTATGTGTGATGTTGAAATTTCAAATTCTTCCAGAAGACTCGATACTGCTCCTGTAAGACTTATCACTGCTGCCAAAAAATTTTAAATGTTTCCAGAAGATTAAATTGTTACTAGAAGACCTGTAATGCTACCAGAAAACTTGAACTACTTCCAGAAGGCTTGGTGCTGCCCCTGGATGACTTAATGCTGTTTCTAGAAGACTGCCTCTGGAAGGCTTGTCACTGCTTTCAAAATGCTTGAACTGCTTCCAAAAGACCTGATATGCTTCCAGAAGACTTGAGCCTGCTTTTAGAAGATTTAATATTGTTCTTAAATAACGTAATACTGCTTCTAGATGACTTGAATCGCTTCGAGAAAATTTCAATAACAACCCTCAACCTCTCTCTGAATAAAGTGTCACGTCTAGTTTTAGAACCAAACAAAATTAACTTGGTTTTCGTAGCATTCAATCTTACGAATGTTGAAACGAAGAATAAAACGAGATGTGAAAAAAGACACATAAATAGTACGTAGAAGAGGTCACAAAAGATCCCTGTGGTACACCAAAAGCAACTTCCGAAAAGGTAGATCTAACTCCATCAACCGCAACACATTGCACCCGATCATAGAGATAGCATGAAAGTCGAAGCTAAAGGACCTAAAAAAATGTATTGTAAAATCACAAATATTATTAAATGATTCAATCAAGGAAGCAGAGTCAATGATGAGGGTAAGGTCATTTGCCCTCATCAGATACCCGCACCATATAGTCGAGTCACACACTATGCTGAGTAGTGCTATCTCACATCCATGACTTTTCCTAAAACTCAATTATACGCTGGGCAGAATATTGCAAACATTTACATATTTCCTCAACTGCTCTTCAAAAATTCTTTCAGCCAAGCTTCCCAAACCAGGTAGAATATTTATTGGTTTTAAGTGACCAAACTCTGTAACATTTGACATTTTTAATATGCAGGGAAGACACTTTTGGCAAGACAAGCATTTATTAAATGGGTATGATATGGTACAATGGAACAAATGAAATATTTGGACATACAAATATTAGCCCACACAGTTTTTTCAAAGTGATGAAATAATCTTGAACACACAGTCTTCACTAACCATCCGAAGCTTAACTGAATTGTTATAAACAGGATTGGAAATGTAAAAGTCATACAACTCCTAACTCATTGGTGTCATCAGGAATAGAGTGTACAAAAAATCATTAATTTGTTGCGGATCTTTTAAACAATCGGGAATTATTGTTTTTCACCATTCCCATGTTATTTAACTATTATTTGTCTTAAAAGACTCATATGTAGAATGTCTGAGATGCTACATATTTCGAATTGTATGAGTCATATATGTCACCACATTAAGCCAACCGCACATCCTCACAGCATGAGAAACGTAGTCATACGCACAGATTCTAAACATAAACCGCAGACTTACAGAAATAGTTCACACAAATTTACCTTCACATCAATTGAATGGGTATGGCGATGTCGATAAAGCGTTCTTAATACGCCATAAGATTTCTGTACCTGACTTTTAATTATAATTAATATAATTTAATATTGTGCTTCATTACCTACTAATATTCTTCCCCATTTAAGCATGACATTGCAATTATTGAGATTCCAGCTTGATGCTGCATCTGGAATACTCGCCACTACTTTCAAAAGTCTTGAAATGCTTTTAGAAGACTTGATACTACTCCTAGAAGACTTGAAATGTATTCAGAACTTTAAATGCCTCCAGAAGACTTGACATTGCCCCTGGAAGAATTAAAACATTTCCAGAAGACTTACTACTACGCATGGAAAATTTGAAATATTCACAGAGGACTTGACATTGCTCCTTCTGTACTTGAAATGTTTCCAGAAGACTTGAAATTATCTCAAAAGGACACCCATTCAATATTATTAATTGATTTACTTAAATCGAAGTTATATTTTCAATTAATTTTTCATATTATATTATATTTTTATATTATATTTTTCATATTTTTTAGTCATAGCGATGGCTGTAAATGTTTTTTTCTTTGAGAGCAAATGTTTATATTCTCTTTTGGGACTCTATTTGATTTTGAGATTCTTTTTCCATTTCAGTTGTTTACAGCATCCGGCACTCATACTCAAAGTCATAAACAGTTAATCATAAATTTAACCGAGCTTAACCGAGGTAAATCGACCAGCTTTGGGTTGGGTTGGTATTAATATGAAGTCTCAGACGGAAATTTCTTAGGATACACTTATTGAGGAAAATTTGCGACTTTTGCCTACTATGGGTTGCTTAAGGTTGCTTACAGACTAAGACGTACTTATTGTTGAACCTGAAATACAAGTCATAATATTCTTCATCCTAAGGTTGATTGAGGTAAAGTTATCAATTTTGGATTGATGTGGTATGGTATTAATGCTGAAGTCTCAACATTCGTATCCGTGGGATTATGATATAATCTAGAAACATTTATTTGGTGCTCATTAATTTTGTGCTTTTAAATTTTAATACAAGATTAAAAATTGTAAAGAGGGTAAAACAAATAATTTGATCAAAAAAGTATCTTTTATATTATAGAACGAAAATGAGCTAAACACAAACACAAATTACCGGAAAACAACGACGAAAAATGGAACGTTAAAAAAACCCTCACGCTCGGATTCATAAAAATAATTAACCAAAGATAAAAGCGAGGAATAATAAAGCTGGGCTTTGAAAAAAGTGGCAGTCACGCGAAAACCTACTAAACATGTTCAAATGGGCAAATTACATTAGCTGCCGGTATAATCCCGCCTATTTCCCATTAACGAAAAAGCTTTTTCAAAACTTTATATTTCAGAATCGGGAGAACCGAGAGTTTCGGTATTGCTCTTGACCGCCGCTTTGGCTCCTTTTATTTGTTACGAATTTTTTTTCATCCCCGCTTTGACCACTCTCTCCCGTTTTACCCATTCTTCCTATCGGCGTTCATAAGCCGTTTAATATTGCGCCCAAGTAGATAGTACCCGAAAAGCCGAAATTCGAATACCGGCAAACAGCCGACGGCCAAATGCATTTTCATCAACGGATTCGACGCGCCCGATCGCTGTTAATCAATAATGGAAACACGTTCGTCGATTAGACACAGGTGAATACTTTTGTAATATAATAAAAATATAGCTAAATTAATGGATTTAAAATGTTTTATACTTATATTTATTATGTGGTCATATTGCGTACCCCTATTTATTTCAAAAGTATTCCTGTGAGAGCGACAACTCATTATCGAAACATAAAAAGTCAATACGTCCAGCTCAACAAAAAAAAGAGATAATCGAGCGTCCAACCTCCCACCCTCCTGATCGTTAATGCCCCCTGTGCGCCAGAGCCTGGCTCTAATCTTTTGCGCCCCCCGGTTGGGTTGTCAAAACACCATATACATTTTAATTACGCGTACCACGTTCTATTTACAGCCAGCGAAAGTCTGAATCCTACTCCTGACGGACGAGCGACCATTTACAAGTAATTATGGCAGTGGTGCCTGCCACGGATGAACGCTGGGGGTGCAAAAATTAACAGATGTGCCTAACAGACGGCGTTAATGCCGGTAATAGGGGTAGTCTCTGGAGATGCTTGCCGTTCGCGCTCGTCCGATGGGTTTAACGCTTCACTGGCCATTTTATAATTCGTGAGGCTTACTTCGATTTTCCTTCTCTCTCGTAGCAACGTTTGCGGGCTAGCCAAATCGTTCAAAGATTTACTCCGATCAATCATCTTCGCGTCAGCATTCGCGAGACTTAACCGCTTTGTTTTCATAGACCCCATTGACTACGGGGAATGGTACCGAATGGATTGCTTTTTCTACTTTAGTGAACTTTTCAAACACCAATCAAACCAAATTGTTTTTGACTCAAATTGATTTGTATTATTTCGAATTATTTGAATCTAATTCTAATAATGACCTGATTATTACCGAATGATGGCTGAAGCGATTAAGCTTTGATGACAATTGGCAAGCCAACAAGAGTTGCACCCAAGAGACCAACCGCACAGGCCATTGTTGTATTATCGATATCCCTGTTACAACTGTAAATCGCCAATCGAACCATTATTAGAGATTAAATCGGGTTTCGTGTTTCCTTTATTGCTTCGCCCCGCTATCGGTTTCATGCGAGAATTCGGCAATTTTATACGCAATTTGCACGATCCGGAAGCACAATACCGTATCGGGTATACATCAGTTTTAAACATGTGCCATTTATTGTAATGGCGTAAACCGAGGTCGACAATGGTTTTCCACATTTTCAATCCGGCGCATACAAAACCGCAACATAACACACGCTCGCATCGATTCACGCGCTATATTTGCGTTTAAATCAACGTTAATGTTGTTCAATTTCCAAAATCTACTGTTACGTTTACAATTTTCCCCCTCAATTTTATATTTCTGTTGACATGGTTCCTGTAACAATTGGACCATGTTAACCACAAGTGGATCACCGACATTTTTATAAAAAATAATGATATTGGTGCCAAACGGCAAAATAGTTGAACAGAATATTATTCAGAAAGGATCTACACGTCGCTTTTTTATTTACATTGAAAATATACGAATAAACTAATGGTGAGTTCATGCAACGTGTTTTAGATTTAGTCGTAGTCATAGTCGTAAGAGTGAAAAGTTAAGGTATTGTATTATAGTACCTCTCTTCATGCAATATCTTACGACTAAAACGGTTTTTGTTGTAGCCCTAGAGTTGCCCAACTTTTAACTTCTTAAAGCTAAAACCTTCCGTCACAACTTGACGCATGCGCACAAATTGATCCAAAATTAATAGAATTGGTACAAGGGTACCAATATCTTTATGATCCAGGTTGCAAAGATCATATAAATAATGTGTGAAAATAACTTTACAGAAATTGAGGGTAAATTAAAAATGAATGGTTGGTAAATTTATTAACAAAAAATTTTAAAAAGTATATAATAGTAAATATAATACAAAAATACAATATTATAAATATTTTAGCAAGTTTTTGCCAGGAACTATAGAGTAATTTAAGGCAGTATTATACCCGCTGTAAAAGGCAATTACCATCAGGGTCCGCTGCTCAACCAAAATGGGAGCACCATACATAATGCTTTTAGGCTTTTTAAACTCATGTGTAAGAAGGAGACGGAAAGTACTTTTCTGCAGATAAATCGGGTGTTATATGATCCTTATTGAAGAAATAGCTTATTCCTCACAGAAAATGAAGAAAAGACAATTAAGAAATGAAGTGACTGCAGAAATTATTTTAGGAATAACTTCTTCCCTCAATTATAAAACATTTTAACCCTCTATTGCATAATGTTCCCTTTCGGGAACACAACATTCTAAGCCAATAAAGTGGCCATATGTTGTATTAAGCGGCGAAACTGATAGATACATTATGAATATCTAGTATAGTTTTCTACCTTTCGTAAATTTTTTGTCCGAGAGGTGGTGTTTGTGTTGGTGTGTTGCATTTATATACAATTCGCGTCGAATCAATGGCCACTTGATCATTTTGATTGATTTTAGAAGATCAAATCTAGTTTCTAGGGTTATTTTCTGGTAAGTATGTATTTTTTATACTTAGTTTCAAGTGTTAGGAGTAGAATAATGCATAATTCGATATATTTCGTTCGTTCCTTTTTTTGCAGCAGGTCATAACTTGTTTGTTCCCATTTGGGAACATTATGCTCAAAAAGTTAAAGTGTGCAATTATTTCTTATTTCTACACACAGACGATCCACAATGGATTTTCCGGGCGATTTTCCAACAATTAGACCAAGCGCTTTTTATGGAAGAAAAAAAGTTCAAGTTAAAGCAATTCGAGATATTCCTTCAGATAGCGAGGATTCTGAGCTATCAGATGATGATGAAAGTATATTTTATGCCAGTAAAAATAGTTTGGTCTTGATGTTCATATGCATATTTTTCTCTGCAGTGGAAGTACAGGTTCCTCACGACTTAGATGATGACGAGATTGAATCCCAGGATATTGAGGACCCAGACGACATACCTTTGACGCAGTTATTTGATCTTCCCCCAAATACGAGATTTTTCTTTTCAAATGTTGAAAATGTTACTTGGAAATCTTCAAAAACTAATAGAGATCCACAGGGTAATAAGTTTTTTGGAGAATGCGATCTTCCAGAATATATTTTAGAATTACAAAGTGCATATAGTCTATTCAAATTCTTTATGTCTGATGATTTTATATCTATGGTGGTTGAGCAAACATGTTTGTACAGCACACAAAGAAGACCTGACAGGCCTTTGAGAACTGATGCTAAAGAAATTGAGCAGTTTTTGGGGATAGTTATATGGATGTCTTTGATAAGGCAGCACTCAACGCGTAGGTACTGGTCGGCCAATACTAGAACACCACAAATAGCAGACATCATGCCTCTCAATAGATTTGAGGAGCTGAAACGTTTTTTGCATTTCTCAGATAATACCTTAGCCACTGGAAGCACACATAAAATAATGCCGGTATTGAATCAAATAAAGAAATCCTGCCAAAAAATCCCTTTTGAGGAAAATTTATCCTGTGATGAACAAATTATTCCATTCAAGGGAAGAACATCTTTAAAGACATATAATCCCAAAAAGCCACACAAATGGGGTTACAAAATGTATGTCTTATCAGGAGTAAGTGGCTTCAGTACAAATTTTGAGCTTTGCAATAGTAAAGCTGACAAAAATCTATTGCCAGGGGAACCAAATCTTGGAGCTGCCAGCAATATCATCGTCCGTTTATGTAGACCAATTCCGAGAGACAAAAATCATAAGGTTTACTATGACAATTATTTTTCTGGTATAAATTTGTTATACTTTCTGGGAAAATTAGGCATACAAAGTGTGGCAACAATAAGATCTAATCGGCTGAAGGGCCTAAAAATGGTTAGTGAAAAAGAAATGAAAAAAAAAGGGACGAGGCTCACACATTGAGAAAACTGCAAATGTTGCTGGAGTAGATGTTCATGTTGTGCAGTGGTATGATAATCGATTAGTGACATTAGTTTCTACATTCTCTGGTACATTTCCACTTACCAAAGTAAAGCGTTTTTTCAAGTCGGAGAACTGCAAGAAAGAAATTGATCGTCCCGACATTGTTTCAATCTACAACATGCACATGGGAGGGGTAGATTTACAGGATTCTCTATTAGGATTGTATCCCATAAAATTGAAGAGCCGCAAATGGTATATGCGCATATTTTGCCACATGCTTGACGTTGTGGTAGTAAATTCATGGTTACTTTCAAGAAGAATCAATAAACAACTAAACAAGAATGAGAAGGTTTCTCTATTGGAATTCAAAACAATACTAGCACAAGATCTATGTCTAGTGGGAAAAATAATGGCAAAAAAGAGAGGCCGACCTAACACTAGTGGCGCCAATACGCCCATCGACTCGCCCATTCCTTTCACACCTAAAAGAAAATGTTTGGAACCACGTCCAACAAGAAACATAATATTGGATTATACTTGACATTGGCCTTTACAGACAGAAAACCGAGAAAGATGCAAAAACCTAACTGCAAGGGTAAATCCAGAACAATGTGCGAAAAATGTGGAATACATTTGTGTTTAAATAAAGTAAATAATTGCTTCAAGTCATTTCACACCATGTAAAAAAAATGTACTTTGAGCCCACAATGTTTGTACAAATAAATTTGGGAACACATTTTTTTTTCTCTACAAATACAAATTTTGAAAAAAAAACTCATAGGTGTCTTATTTCTATGCACATTTATCACAAAAAATGTAAAAAAAAATTTTTTTCAAACTATAAAATAAATTATGCAATAGAGGGTTAACATTTTTGACCTTTTGAGTATTATTAAAAAAGAATGACATTTTTAAGAGTAAGAATACCTTGGGTTGTACATCAGATACACCATCTAAAATTTTTGAGATTTTGGATGTAACAAGCAATAGCGGAACATCATGTTCAACCACACCTTCAGTATTCAAAACTTCAGTATCGTACCATGGTTATACATACATAGAAACAATAGAAAACACAATACAGACACCAATAGACGCAACACTTCAATACCTTCCAGTAGCGTTGTTGCACTGACCATTTATAATATACCCTGACTCGTACTGTTTGGTATTACCATGTCCTAAAGGGCAGTACCTTTGGTTTTGCCGTTCAATGCTGAGAAAACTTTGTAAGACTACTGTGGCTTTTCCAATACCACCTGCTATGTCTACATTAGCTATGAATGGCTTCCGTAGAATTCGCTACCGCTGACAGAGTATACCAAAGACATTTTCTACGGTCCTCCTTGCCCTGGATAAACGATACCCGAAAATGTTTTTTTCTAGCCCTAAGTACTGTCTGGGATATGGTCTCATTATATTTTCCAGTAGAGGAAATGCAGCATCACCCACAACAAAATGTGGAAGTGTAATGTTACTTTTAGGTATTTTCTTGAGAGTAGGGATATCTATATTTCCATTTAAAAAAGCTCTCCCGAAAGAAGATTCTTTAAAGATAGTGCTGACATGATTTCTTCCACTAGCTCCAATATCTGTTACATTGAAATTATAATCCGCATCTACACATGCCATTAGAACAAAGCTGAAACTTTGCTTGTAAATAAAGAACTCACTTCACGATACTTTTGACGCTTACTTTTGACGATGTGGATGTGTTTCCTATCAACAGCCCCGATAAAATTGCGTATGTTTTTTGTAAAACATATCTTCAACAGAGATTAATATGTCTTTTGTTAAGTCTGGTAGTTCCACAAAACAGTTATTGTTTCTTTAATAATATAATGAACAGTAAATTCTTCCATTCCAAAATTCCAAGGTAGCTCTTGCATAGTACTTTTTTCTGCCAAGTACTAATAATTAGATTTTTTATTACTTTTATTTGGTGTTTTTGATAAAAAACGTGCAACCAGTATAACAATTATTTAAACTCTTCAGATGACATGCGGACATATTTAAAAAAATTGTAAATCGTTCTCTTCCTTTTCTAACATATTTCTAATATGCGTGGCATAATTCCCCTCTATTTCTCGATTCTTATTGATGTCTTCTGCTAAAACGTCGTCGTCTTCTATTCTTCAATCTTTATGCAATTAATGAAGCTGTATTCCAATACTAGCAGCGACAACAATTTTATTTTTATTCATATTATTCATTTTATTCATATTAATTATTCACTCCTGATCCTCCAGATTTCTTTTTGTATTTTTAATTTGGCACGACAATGTATATGTAAAAATTTTGCTTTAATATACTGTGCTTAAATCTTGCATGAACCAATACTTTTCCTTACAACTACAGCTAACGCAAACGGTTAAGTCTAAAACTACGACTAAAACTAAAACACGTTGCATGAACCTACCATAAGATTTAGATCATAAAAGATTTAGATCACTGATGCTGATGTGGAATACCAAAATCCATTTGAGATTTTTTCGTATACATAACGGCCTACTTACTATTTAGTCTAGAATGTCTTGAAAAGATGGTTTGAGAAGAGGGGTTCCTTGGAGTTTCATATAATACAGGCCCTTATAACCTTACAATTAACTGAGTGGCGTGATGTTAATGTCTCTGGTGGTGTGGCATCTAATAACAGGATAATGTGTGCAGTAAAATGAGTGATTTGGCAAGTACTTCCGTAAAAATTGCTATAAGAAAACGAGGAGAAGGTTGTATATAAGATGAAAGGAAGAAAAGCGAAGTGAGGACAAAAACTACGTTAATAAATGAGGACGTTTACTGCAGGCAAAACGACTCCTAAAAAGAAGATGGTTATATGGATTTTGTTTATACTTATATATATATATATATATATATATATATATATATATATATCTTTCTTCTCTATTATAGCAATGCGACGTCTGCGCATTGTCAGATCACGATCAAATAGCGATTCAAATAGTGTTATGAATAGAAAATCTTGTTTCTCATAACTTGAAACATTTTCAAATTACTGTACAGGGTGGGCCAAATTAGATCATTTTAAAGGACAGTCCTCTTTGTATAAGGGATAAATGAAAAATGAATCTTTTTATGTAGAATTCAATGGGATAAATCAGCTTTCCCTGAAAGTAATATTTTAGTAGTTATTGACATAAAAATTATTCTATAAATGGAACACCACATAATTTTTTTTTTGTAAATTCGAGGGGTGCATACAATTTCCTTTCCAAAACTGTAGCACGCTTCATATTTCGTTTAAGTCTTCTTTAATATAAACAACTATAAGAGCAGATTTTGACAAAGCAGGTTTTGGAAATAAAACTTATAATAAAACAATAATAATTACATATATGAGAACATTAATGTCAATAATAAATGTCAAATTGGTGTCCAAAGCTTTTGGGTAATTTAATTTCAAGAGAGAGATTAAAAGTAGACCTAAGACCCAGAAAGAGTGATTGCTATTACAAAATTCCCTGTTCCAAAAGAGGATAGATGTTGGGTTAGTGAGCGTCAGAAAGACCGAGATGTAGATAGAATACTGTATTATCGATACACATATATAAGCGGCAAAAGAATATACGTCTTTGAGGCAATAAAAACGATGTGTTATAATAGCTGGTGCTGAAGACTTAATATTGCTTCCACTCGACTTCCAAATGATTTGAACTACATCCTCTGTGGAAGACTTGATACTGCTTTTAAATGACTTGAAAAGTTTTCAGAAGGCTTGAAGTGCTTCCATAAAACTTGATACTGAATTGAAAGACTTCATACTACCCTGTAAGACTTGCTTCCAAAAAGTTGAAATGCTTCCAGTACACTTGAAACACTTCTCCAAGACTTGAAATGGTTCTAGAAGACTTGATACTGCATCAAATAGGCTTGAAATACATTCATAAAACTTGATATTGCTTCTAGAAGACTAAAATTGCTTCCACAAAACTTAAAATAGTTCTAGAAGACTTGAACTACCTGCAAAAGACTAGAAATGCTCCCAAATGAACTGATATTGTTTCTAGAAGACTTGAAATACTTCCACAAGACTTGAACTGCCTCCAGAAGACTTGAAATGCATTGAGAAGACTTCATTTTGCTTCTAGAAGAGTTGAGATGCTTCCAGAAGACTTAGACTACCTCTAGAATACTTGATACTACCTCTGGAAGACATGATGCTTCTTCTAGAAGAGTCGATATTACTTCCAGAAAACTTGAAATGCTTTCAAAAGACTTAATACTGCCTCTGAAAGACTTGCACTGCTTGCAGAAAACTAGAAATGCTTCCAGAAGAATTGAAATGCTTCAACAAGACTTGAACTGTCTCTAAAAGACTTAAAATGTATTGACAAGACTTCATATTGCTTCTAGAAGACTTGAAATGCTTTCAGAAGACTTGAACTGTTTAAAAAAAAGTTGACACTGCCACGAGAAAACTTGATACTTCTTCTAGAAGATTTGATATTGCTTCCAGAAGACTTGATACGTTTACAGAAGATTTGTAATACTTCCAAAAGACTTGATATTATCGCTTGAAGACTTGAAATAGTTCCAGAAGACTTGATACTGCTCCTAAAAGACGTGATACAATTTTTCGGAACACCTGAAATGTTTCCAAAAGACTTGATACTGCCCCTGAAAGACTTGCATTGCCTGCAGAAGACTAGAAATGCTTCCAAAAGACTTGAAATGCTTCAACAAGACTTAAACTGTCTCCAGAAGACTTGAAATGCATTGTCAAGACTTCAACTGCCTCTAGAAGACTCGATGCTATCTTTGAAAGACTTGATACTACTTTGAAAGACTTGAAATGCTTTCAGAAGACTTGAACTGTTTAAATAGGAGTTGTCACTGCCCGAAAAAACTTAATACTTCTTTTAGAAGACTTGATATTGCTTCCAGAAGACTTGAAATACTTCAACACAACTTGAAATGCATTGAGAAGACTTGATATTGCTTCCAGAAGACTTGAAATGTTTATAGTACATTTGTAATGTTTCCAAAAGACTTAATATTACCTCTTGAAGACTTGAAATAGTTCCAGAATGTTTGTTGCAGCTCCTCAAAGACTTGATGCAGCTGCTAAAAGACTTGATTTTGCTTCCAGAAGACTTGAAATGCTTCCAATAGACTTGATACTACCCCTGGAAGACTTGATACTGCTCCCAGAAGACTTGATATTGCTTCCAAAAGATTTTACGTTACTTGCAACAAAATTGAAATATTTTCAGAAAACTTGATACTGCTTTTCAGACTTAAAATGCTTTCAAAGTATCTTTCTAGAAAACTTGGTACTTCTTGTAAAGCAGCTGGAAAGAAATGTTTACATCGTATTAAATGATATTGGACAAATTAAAAAATTTTGACGTAAATAGCGTTTAAGCTTTTAAATAGCTTTTATTATCAAAGGTAGCTTGGTTCTAAGAAGAGCTTCAAACAGGATAGATTTTGAAGAACCGACGTCTTCGATGTCAGCCGGGATACATTTTCCAAGTTTAAATAAAATAGACTTCCATAAATTTGTTAATGGTAATATTCGAAGAATAATACCAAGTCTATCCTGCTTATAGTTCTTTTATCTTTGGGTCCTCTCTTGTGTAGTTTATAGTTGGATTGAGTTTAGCTGGGTTAGGTTGTCTTCGAAGCCGGCCGAGATTATTTCATCCTAAGTAATATTACTTCTTAATCACGAACAATAATTGGTTTACTTCTGATGATTAATCTCTGTGTAATTAAACATGACAATTTATTTCCCAGAAAAAAAAGCCACTATAACAGGGATAAATCAAGTAAGGAATATCTATGTCAAGACAATTTTTAAGTCTTGACATAGATATTCGTCGTAGTCGGTTATATAAAGCCATCAACCTATCGCTATTATTATCAAACCATCAACAGAAATTTTAAAATGTTAGTTAATAACAACAGGGGTTGGTTCGTTAATAATATCCATTCAGATACTTGGAGAAGCGAAGGGTTTTTTGTCGTTGGGTCCTATTCCTGAGTTGTTAGCAGATGTTGAATCAATAATTAAATCTGAATTTAAGTAAAACAAAGTTTTTTAGATGGATATGTTATTTATTATTCATTGCTCTACCGGTTTCGAGTTTTTTAACTCATCTTCTGGAGCTTGTCACGTCAAAAGCAACAATAATTTGTAACTCACGTGTCTACTTTTAAATGTGAGGTTATCATAACCAAGCTACTAATAATTAAATCGTTGCCTCTTAGCTTACATAATATTAAAAGACCATAATGCTTACCATCTTAATAGAGACCAACCTTTTGGTAGTCACGACTAACATGTCACATCCAACCTTTCCAACATCCGAACCCATCACACTAAGAATCCGAATTAACTTATTTCTGTTCTAAAATCTGATTCGATTAAGTTTGCTAAATGTAACCCTTTACCCCTATCTATTTGTTTCAACAACAAATTTTTAGTTTGGATTTTTATGCAATTTGTAATATTTTTTTGGTATATTTTGTAGTTACCCTGACGAAGGAATAATAAAATTTCTAAAGGCTTATTTTGGTTCCTAACAGTATTTGTTACTCCTCCTAAGTTATATTTCGCCAGAAAAACCACAACCTAAGCTTACAGTCTGGCAGGGGTAATACTTGTGCAACTTGTAATTTATTTCATATGCAAACACGATCTTAACAACAGTAAGGCGAAGATGAAAGTTGGAGCGTCACTATAGAAAGGTGGAAAGGTGGAAAGGGTAGGAATTTGCATGAAGGGAAACGGACTCAAGAGTCTCATCTACCAACGAATGACACTTGTATATTTGTAACAGATCTTGAGCAAATGCCTTGAAGAATTATCTCCACTAATTGTCTTACTGTAATGAATTCCATCATGTAGCAGATAATAACAAAGGCAATATGTTTCTATGGCATTAAGATATAATAAGCCGTGAAGATTAGAACAATTAGATCACATCATGTATTTTAAAGCAATCACATCTTGCAAATTGATAATATGGAGCATCAATTGCTTTACACATAATAAAAACAAGATGCTGTTATTTTTATGGATGTATTTAAATGTTAAGTAGAAGAGTGTGATGCTCCATATGATTAATTAATAATGATAGTGTCGGCCACGCCCTTCATAGTGATGAATCCAGAAGACTTTTTTAACTTTAGGACTGCAGCGTATCAGTACATCATTACGACAAAATTAAAAATCTCACATGCACAATGGATTCAAGTTGATAAAAACCATTCAGGCATCGCAAGAATTAAATAAACACTTAATGACCTAGAGTCCTAGAAACGTACTAAATTTCTTAAGAACTCCGTAACTCCTTCAGTTATGGGCTATCTCGACTACAATGTATCAGTCGAATTAGTTTAAACAAATAGGAAAATCTCACGGCAATGATACAGTTCGTGTCGAATGAAAAAGAAAAGTAGGTTTTTCGAAAAGTTTTGCAACGCAAACATTGATAGTGTTATACGTGTGTTATACTTAAATCTTTTTATAATATTCTGCTGTAATAGTAGTAACAATTTATCGACATTTATGTCATCCTTTCTGTTGTTGATTTAAAAAGGAAAATCTGCGTTACTTACTTTGATGAACGTAATTAATTAGCAACAAAAAAAAGCTAATTACATATTGAACATTACGCGCACCGCCCGAGGCCAAACATATTTGTTGATATCCGTCACAATAACGTTTCAGAGAACAACAACAACAACAAGTCAGGGCTTGTGCTTACGAGAGGATCCGGGGATTTACCGCGTGGTAAAATGACTATGGTGGCACGGTAGATAATAACGATAACGTTCGCCCGTTATGTCGGTCATTAGCGGTGAAAACTCGAACGTAATCAATCTAGGATAATAGCGGCCGGTACGACCACTCTAATAAAACGTTAATTAGATTAGTTTTAATTTGCGACCGATGGGGATGCGTTGGGAACGCGAACGCAATGTGGTGCGTGGGTGTGGGTGTGGATAACTTCCATTTCTCGTGACAGGATGGTCTAAATAATATTTTGACGGAACTATTTTTATTTTCCCCTTAAAAAAGTGTATCGAATTAATTATTTCGAGTTATTGATCGAAAAAACGATTTGTAAAATTAACCCAACCTAACTCAATTTAATTCAAATCAACCCAATCAAAGAAATTTTAGAGATTTTCATATATTATTTATTTATTGTCATGTTAGACTGGTGTGTGTGTGTTTAACTTTTTAATTAAAAATAAATAAAAAAGGAAAAAGAGATTTGCCGAAACCCGGGATTGAACCGGGGACCTTTAGATCTTCAGTCTAACGCTCTCCCAACTGAGCTATTTCGGCTATATAAGGCAGTTATATATAATTGAAGCATTTTCAATTTGAACAAAATAAATTCTTTCAATTAAGGTCTAATCAGAATTGCAGATCGACTTCGTCGTCTCTGTGGGTGGTATTTATATTACCTCCAAGAGCAAGAGTTAAGTAAATTAGAATATAAAATGTAACTATCTTTATATATACAGTAGGGCCCCGACATTCGCGGCTTCAAATTACACGGATTCGCATATTCGCGTTTTAAATTTTGCTGCCTTTTTCAACATTCACGACTCGATTATTCGCGAATACATAGCAAGTATGTATGTCATTTTTTTAAAATTTAAAACGAAGTTTACCGTAGATTTACTGTACAAGCAACCAGCTTCACATATGCGTTTCTCTGGGAATCCCTCATTTATGATCGATTTTAATGTTTGTGTTAGGTGCTTATTTTTGTGTTCTGTATTTCGTTCAGGTTAGTGTTTCGCCCGTTTTTTTACTATAATTTTATAAACAATAAATTAATCTCACAACAGTACTCAAAATGGGTACAAAAAGGCCTGCGATGGAAATAAATTTAATTGCCAAACGTGCAAAGTCAGTTATGACTCTAGAAAGAAAAAATCAAGTTCTTGATATGCTCCGGGAAGGGAAAAGAGCTACCGAAGTAGGCCGGGTCTTCGGTGTCAATGAATCTACGATAAGATCTATAAAGAAACAAGAAGAGGTAATTAGAAATAGCGTAAAAAGTGGCATACCGTCATCATTAAAGGTAACGTCACAAGTTCGTGATGTTAATATTGAAAAAATGGAGAAGTCTCTTTATCTTTGGATTGAGGACCATGGTCGCAAAAATATACCATTAACTAGGGCTAGATTAATGGATAAAGCCAAGGAACTTTATCAACATTTTTCGTGTGGAATGGACTGTGCTGAAGACGATTGTAAATTTAAAGCCAGCAGAGGATGGTTCGAAAGATTCAAAACTCGTTTTAATCTCCATAACATTAAGTTGTGTGGAGAATCAGCTTCAGCAGATCATCAACAGGCTGCAAAATTTCCTGATGAAATAATAAAATTAATAGAAGAAAAAGGTTACCGTCCTGAACAAATATTTAATGCGGACGAAACCGGGCTTTATTGGAAACAAATGCCCACACGAACATACATTTCAAAAAATGAAAAGACAGCACCTGGTTTTAAATCGGCTAAGGATAGAGTTACAGTTTTATTTTGTGCAAATGCACGCGGAGACTTTATTACAAAACCAATGTTAATATATCGAGCAGCTAATCCACGAGCTTTAAAGAACAAGGACAAAGAAGCTCTTCCGGTCTATTGGCGAGCTAATTCAAAAGCTTGGATGACTTCTCAGCTATTTATAGAGTGGTTTAAAGAGTGCTTTGTTAAAGAAATGGAGCGTTACCTAAAATCTAAAAATTTTGCATTTCACGTTTTATTGATATTGGATAACGCCCCATCTCATCCAGTAGATGCTCTCAAATTAGCTCATCCATGTGTCGAGGTGGTATTTCTTCCGCCCAACACAACATCCTTATTACAACCTTTAGATCAAGGTGTTATAAAAGCTTTTAAAAGTCATTATATCCGGCACATGTTCGATTTTGTACATGAGAAAATACAAAATGATAGTGTTTTCTCAATAAAAGATGTGTGGAAATTATACAATATTGACCATGCGATTACATCTATAAAACTTGCTTTAAATGACATTAAAGTATCAACCGTAAGTAATGCATGAAAAAAAACTGTTGAAAAAAGACACTGCGCAAAGTGTAAGCGAAATTGATGAGGCAATAGAGAGAGCTGTTCTTTCTGCACGGTTGCTACCGGGAGATGATTTTCATACCATTGTACCAGCTGATATCGAATCTCTCGTCAATGATCAAGAGGAAGAGTTGTCCAGTGCAGACTTAGAAGCGCTACTAATAGAAAATGTTTCAGGAACGGATGAAGAAGATAATAGTAATTCCCTATGTAATAAATTAACGTTGAAGGAACTTAATTTATTTATACAAGAAGCAAATAATCTTGCTGAAAAAATAGTAGAATATGATCCATCAACGGAACGAAGCACAAAATTTAAAAATGGTCTGAATACTCTTCTTGCTCCTTACAAAGAGCTTCAAAAGGATATGCAACACAAAGCATTGCAACCTACTATCCTTTCATTTTTTAAACCATCGTGTTCTAAAGCAATTATTATTGATGAGTAGAAATGTTAACTTTTATTTCTTTTTTTAGTTTATTTTGTTGCAGTTTGTTATTGCTATCGAGTTTAGGTTTTTTTATATTTTAAACAATTGTAATTATTTTAATATCTGTATTAGTTCCGAATACAAAAGTTTTAAGACCAGTCGTTTTATTTTGCAATTTTAAGCGTTTTATTTAGTATGTATAATTTATTAATTTTTGAAATTTTTAATTTTTAAAATTAAATTAAATGAAACTTTTGGCGTCGGTGACCATTTGGCGGTTAACGTGTTAAAAGAACATAGAAGTAGTAGTTTATCCTTCATAATATCTAGTGCTTCAATATTCGCGGATTCAACATTCGCGGCGTATTTTTAGAACCTAACTCTCGCGAATGTTGGGGCCTTACTGTACAAGGTTAACACAGTGCACTCTTTATTTGGTATTTTCAGAGGGTGATGGTGTAGAATTCATGCGAAAAGGAACTCTATAGTTCATTGAAAACTATTTCTTGAAGCTTAGTTGTTAAACTCTAGTAAGTTTCAATTTTTTTTGTTTTTAAAACACAAAACACCTAACAGTCTGAGAATGTGATATTTCAATCATCACGCTAGTCTAATGTAATTTCATACATTATGAAGTATTATAGAAGGTGCATCAATATTAAGTGAAAGTTCTTCGTTTTTGTTCCTTTTTATTTTATTTTTATTTCTTTTTTATATTGTTCCTTTTTATTTTGTAAAATGTTGGTAATTTTAGATATAACAATTAGACCCCTTAACACAATAGACCATTTTGTACAAATTTGGAATAGTTTTGATTATATTAGTCACGTTTTGATCACTTTTTAAATTCCAAATTTAGATAACTATGGATAAATTGTATCTTAAATTTAACTAAACATAAAGTAATGTTCGGTATTAAAACGAGGCAGTGCTGCTTTTCGGTGGATTTGTAAAAGCTGCTGCTTGATATTGTAAAGCAATACTTCACCATACTGAGCGAATCGTGTGTTGTATTGCATGATGCTCTTAATGTCCTGGTGTTGATTCTCCATTCGTTTTTCTATGAATGAATCTATTTATGCAGGTCTCTGATTTTGAGACGGTTCAATATTCAAACGTTACTGCTATAGAGCACTTTCTAGGTCTTTACAATTAAGGGGCGTTCTCTTTCCTTCAGCATGGAAACAATCTAAAATTACTCCTTATATCTAAATGTTTTTCAACAAATTTTTCAAAAAATTAGTTTTCAGTAGATAATTTTTCCAAATCCAATCCAGCATCAGTGAGACACAGCATGGTTTTTATCCTGATTGATACCAACTTATTAGAATATTCGGATTTTATTCACTCTGCTAGTGGTTCCTACCTTTCCAATCGAACTCTAAGTTGTGCTTAGAAGATTTTTCGCCAGAAATGGATATGTTTGCAAATATATTTTAACCAAAAAAGGTCATATTATTTCTTATATTTCATGGAGTATTGGTTATCTTATAAATCAAAAGAAGATAGAAAGAGATTGATTTTGGTTAACTGCTAATAATATAATAAATATTTTATTGAGCCAAAATATACTTTATAACTAATATGTAATTCAAGGTCAACGGATTGGGTTGGGCTGGGTGAGCGGAAAAAAGAACAAAAACCTATGAAAAGGAATGTTTACAAAAAATTTGTGATGGAGATTTAAGTTATAAACATCCGTTCTGCACATAATTTTACGACTAAGGTAGCTTCCAGGATGTAGTAAGATTGTAGATGAAGGACAAATAATGAACTATAATTCTCTGACCCAGCCAACCAGAACATAACAAAGCTTACGAAACATGATCACCTATTTAACTATTAAACAAAAAACGAAGACACGAATTCTGCTCCACCTTAAGTTCTCACGGGATGCAATACGTGCATGGATAACCACGTATTAAAATACTTCTTGTACTTGCTATTTAAATATTTATTGAAACCGGTTTCGAAGCTTTACTTCATCATCAGTCAAAACCTTTAATTGAACGAAACATCCAATTGAAGCGTCCAATGTAAGGACCAGCCAATTCCATTTTTCGCATTAATTTATATAACTACAATGTCATGTCCATTGTGGTCTGTCGCATCTTCCTGTGCAATAACTGGCTCTGAATGCGCATAATACGTACTACAACTGCGCATTGGTGGTTGTCTATGATATTAGGCTGTGCAATAACCGGTCAAGTAATGGACATGGCTGGTTCGTGCACGGTATTTTAAGGTGGTTGTGACTCAGAATATGTGCGGTTCCCGGTTAATGTAGTTTTTTGGCATTAAATTGAAGTTTAATCGTGAATCATGCTATCTGAGGATCAAAGTGATCTCCAAGAACCTTTTGAAGGCCCGAGGCAGACGTTGCTGCACAGCCAGGTACGAGTAATGGAAATATTCCCCAGAAAGGAACAAAGAGGATTCGGAAAATAGAGTTATGGACAAGGAATGTACGGAAGCATTGCAGAACTAAAGGAAAAGTGTACACCAATACCGCTGGTGTTACGATCAAAAAAAAGTGTTAGGTATGTAGTAATTATGGGTTTACTAACATTATTGCATAAGTATCTATGCTACGAGAATAATATATTATTTTAGGAGAAAGCTGCACATGTAAGCTGAAGTGTTTTGAAAATATTGGTCCCGAAGGTTGTCAAAAGATTTTAGACGATTTTTATGATCTATCTTCAAAAGACATACAAGATTCTTACCTTTACGGCCTTATCAAGAAGAAATCAATAATTAGAAATCGACCTCGTTCTGGGGAAGGCTTCCCAAAAAGTGCATCTTTTGCATACGTGGTAGGTATTGCGCATTCGAATTTTTTATTCCATGTGTATTCCATTCCCATACGACGACCATTGATTGTCGTCGTATGGGAATGGAGCAAGAAATATGCAGACAGGCACTACTTTCTCTCCATTCTATTACAAAAAGCCGTCTTGAACGTTTACAAAAGCACCTGATTGATAATAATGGCACACCTCCTGTAGACCTCAGAGGAAAGCACAGCAACAGACCAACAAGAATATCTGAAGATATCGATACAAATATACGGGAGCACATACTTAGTTTCCCAAAATATAAATCCCACTGTAGTCGAAATAAAAACCTAAAGCATTACCACCTTTCACCAGAGTTGAGTGTGGCAAAGATGCAGAAATTGTACCTGCAAAAACACTAACCTGAGCAGTATAATCTTCTACAGGAAGGCAAGGACGTCAATCCGTTGGTGAAATACGAATACTTCAGGAAATTCTTTTCAGAAAATTTCAAGCTTTCGTTTGGTAAGCCCAAATCTGACACGTGTCAGACATGTGATAAAATGATGAATAAAATTGAATCCGCTGAGTCTGACGAACAGAAGCAGCTGCTAGAACAGGAAAAATCTCTGCATCTTAAAAAGGCCGAAACATTTTACACAAAAATGAAGGAAGCAATGAATTTGGTCAAAGGCAATCTACATGTAGAGATGCTGACGTTTGACTTTCAACAAAACTTACCTCTGCCTGTATCGCCCAATGGAGACGTGTTTTATAAAATACAACTGTGGTTGTATAATATGTGTATACACGTTGGAAGCACAGGAAAGAGCTTCTTTTATTTATACGATGAAACTATAGGAGGCAAAGGACAAAATGAAGTTTGTAGTATACTTTTCCATTTCTTGCAAAACTACATTTTAAAGTTATTCTTCACAGGTATCCAGAGCCAGGTCACTCGTTTCTGCCATGTGACCGTAGCTTTGGAGCCATAGAACAGCAGAAACGCAAATATGATAAAATATTTTTGCCTAGGGATTACATCAATATTATAACTAACACACGTAAAAGCTTTCAAGTGGTGAGTGTTACACAGAGTATGCTTTTAAATTTTAAAGATTATTTCCAACCCTTTTTTGTGAAAAATCCATCTAAGAAAAATAAGAAATTTACTATTTCCAAATATCGACTTATTCACTATCAGAAAACTGAAACCGAAATAGTACTTGAGTGCAGCGAAAGTACCTCTCTTTCAATCTTCACGTCATTTGAAATACTAAACCAGAAATACCTGCAGCCACTTTCTTTACCAAATGTCGAAACTATACTACACAAGGAACGCAGGATATTGAAAAAGAAGAAATACGAGCATGTCATGTCGCTAGCTAAAAGTTATGTTCCACAAAGTGATCAATGGTATTATAATGACATTAAAGAATATCACCTTCAGTTTAGGGCGGAAGAAAATGAAAGCTCTGCCTCTGAATTTGGCAGTGAAAATGAAGTATAAAATACATCTAAATACTATTTTGAGAGTTCTGTTGTTATAAATATTGATTATCTATTCTTTAAATAAACAAAAAATGTTAACGTTCTTGTGTATTTATTTATAAAATTTTAAAATTTGCAAATACTATGCAATAACGAGCCAAGTCCAACAGTTTTTTTTGCATAAACAGTGTTTAAAATATGTAATCCACTTGATATAATGTAATAAATAACTACTGGGCGAAGTGCTACCAACAATGTAATTTTGATAATTTTACAACCAACAGTTATTGCAAAAACAGTTTTTTTGCTCTCCTGGGTATTTTACTATAATGGACTTGGCTGGTTCTTGCATTGGACGCTTCAATTAAAATCATAAACATCATAATTAAAAATAAAAAATTATTACAAACTCACGTCAAGTTCTTAAAAATGTAAAACATCATAGAACCACATATCTTTCGAAATAAACATTTAACCAATTAAACAACACCTTAAAAATATATCAAAACTAAGTCTTAAAGTTAGCACGTTACAATTTTTAAACTACAGAACAAAGTCAAAACCCACACAATGAAAAATCAACATAAACTGGTTATACGACCAATGTAAATTTATCGAAGTTACGAGAAAAGAAGAAAAGAAGCCCCTTAAAAAAGGATAAAACAATATCAAATTAAAATTTAAAATGCTCACAAAACAAAATGTAAAAAAATCTCTTATTAAAAATTAGTTATAACATTTTATAGGTATATATTTGTAAAGAGGGGTGTAGAAAATTTCGACCTGTTCCTTAAGAAGATCAAAATAATTTCTTTTACTGTGTTTATCAATTTCAAATGACTCTAAAAGATCAAGTTTAAAACCTTTATCACACTTGTGCAAAAGTTTCACCCCGTCGAAATCCATATTATATCCAGTCTCCTTGATGTGTTTGAAAATTTCAGATTTCAAGGATCTAAACTTGACAACGCAATTGGACACTATACTAAAGCATATAGTTACTATGAACTTTTGTAAATTCAATATAACAAAGTAAATTGCAGTACATATATTTCACTTAATCTCTCATTAAGGTTTCGAAAATAAAAATACAATAAATATTTTTCGCTTAAAATATACCATATCTAACGATTTAATCAAATTTATGCGTTGATAAATCTATGGAAATATTTGAAGTTATTAAAATTGGTAATATCGTTTATCAGGTAATCATTATCGTTATTTTTAAATTTGTTATTGTATTTAAGGATAAAGAGTTTTTCAAATAAATCGGGTTCTTCAAATTTGTTTATATTTTTAATTAATTTAATATTATTTATGTCAGCTGTGTGTTGATTGTTTTGTAAATATTTAGAAAATGTAGAAAATGTTCTATTAAGGTGTTCATAAGCTCTTCTTTTTAAGTTTCTACCTGTCAATCCTACCGTCATAATCTTTATAAGATTGATTATTTTGTATATGCCGTTTAACTTTAACATGTTGAATTTATGTTTGTTGTTTATAGATTGGTCAATTATTTTTTTCCTGAATGCTGGGATAAGATTAAATTTAGACAGGTTGTTTTCTATTTTTAATTTTATATTGGGGTTCACAGCTAAATATTGATTCACAGATTTATGATGTGGATACATTATTTTGTTAATGTGTCGTTTGTGAGTTATATTGAAGATTTTCTGAGGATAATTTGAAGTTATTATTAATAGTATTCTATTTGTTTCCTCATTTATGCTTCCATGTTGAGCGTGAAACCAAAATAAGAGTATTTCTTTTGAAAAAATGTATTAATGTAATGTAATTCCTATTACAGTATTAGTGTAGGTTACGAATGTCAAATTCTATTGTATTTTCTTTTTTCTTATTTTTTTTTGTCGTAAGAATCTGTTAAAATCCTTTCTTTGCTTTTTTTAATTTTGCATGCATATTATTTTATTTCATGTGTACTTTATTTTGTTTTATCATATTCCGGCTTCGTTTTAATTTATTTATTTACGACAAAAAATTTTGTTACGTCACTGCATATTTGCTTTTGATACGAATTCGTGCATTGTAATTCTCCATGTACGACGTCTGATTTGTAATATAGTGTATATTGTGTAGTATATCGTGTTTTTAATTATCTTCAGTCCTCTTCAGTGTCTTAATATGTGCAAGTGACAGTGTAAAGTACATTTATGGTACAGTGCCGAAACAAAAGCACGTACTTAACACATGGGCTTAATAGAGCAGGTGAAACTATAAGATTAATTCCTGTTAGTAAATAAATATTTTTTTGCCATAATGAATCATGGTAAACAAATATTTGTTAAAACTCCTTTAATGGTGGAATTGTTTAGAGATAGGTTACTAAATACCCTATTACAACAAGGTTAGATGCTGCCATTTTTGAAAATACGTATAGGTGCTGAGTACTAAAAAACTGAATTAGGAGAAAACAACAAATAATGGCTTTCAAAAAAAAAAGAGTGCAGAAAGTATCTGTCGCGTATTGTTCATTTTCAATAGAAACGTCTTCTCTCAGCAGTGCTTATAGTTTTACAAGCAGGATCCAGTCTACAATTGGCAGTTTTTGAACTTCTGACATGAATATTTTGGATTTTTTCAACAGTACTTGATGTTTTCCAAGCAAAATCAAATGTTATTAAAATGTCTTCTGTCAGCAGGATTTAGTTTTTAATTCATAATTTGCGTACTACTTACGTCAAGAGTTTACATTTTGTCTAATCGTATTTATTATTTTCGAAGCAAACTGAATCGATTATTAATGAAGATATTTTTTGCCAACAGTTTTACAAGTAATGTCAAGATTTCAAGACGTATTTCAAATCTTCTGGAAGCAATATCACGTCTTTTGAAATTAGTTTCAAATATTTTGGAAGCATGTTAAATTTTTCAGAAACAGTATCAAATCTTTTGGAAGTATTTCAAGTTTTTTAGAAGCAGTATCGAGTGTTCTGAAGACTTGTAAGTCTTCTGGAAACCTTTCGACTTTTCTGGAAGCAATATCAAGTCTTTTAGAAGTAATATCAAGCCTTCCGGAAGCATTTTAAATCTTCTGAAAGAATTTCAAGTCTTCGGATGCATAATGAAGACTTCTGAACAATTTTAAAGTATTCTGAAAGTGGTATCAAGTCATCTCATTTCAAGTCTGATGGAATCATTTCAAGTTAGCTGGATCCCAATCTTTTAGAAGCATTGGTGTTGCATCTGGAAGCATATGTATGTATGGGTGAAGAACTAGAATTGCAAAATAATTTGGCTCTATAAATGACTCTATAAAGTCACTTAAGAAGCAAGATTTGCTTTTAATTCATGCTATACTAGTAGTAAACAATTACAAAACAATAAACAATATCGAGACATCATATCTCTTGTACCAGGACATATTGGCCAAATAATCATGAATAAATCGAACGACGTCTTGTGCAAAAATTAAGGATTCGACTCATTACAAAAAATTGCATCAATTTTAAAAAATTAAATTGCTACAGATTTTATTGTATTGGATTTAACATTTAATATATACATTTAATAATTAGTTATTGCCGGGATTAATAGTTAATAGTTAAAGAAATAAGTTTAACAGGTGCATGTAAATCGAAGAGAAGTAACATGTAGTAGTTGAAGAGTGAAACCTTATCATCAATATCATTCAGATATAGGATATCAGCCCACGGAGTAAAGTCTCGCTCAAAATCAGCAAGACAAAAATGATTAAAATCTCTATAACGAATAGAACGAGGTGGTTGATCTTGAGACTTAGAAAAATCAAATTTAACAAATATAAGGGAGTGGTCGGCAATATTGTGGACGGGAACCACACCCTTGTCATCAATGTAAGTATCGACAGGAACAATTATATGGTCACTTAAGCTAGAAGACGTAGGAGTAATGCGAGTGAGAGAATCTACTATTTGAGTAAGCCCAAAAGATTCAAGGAGAGGCAAATAGTGAGTGTAATATATTCCGGAGTAGTTGTGCGCGTCAATATTGAAGTCACCAACACAGACAATATCATCTGCGAGAGAGAAAACGGTAGACAGAGTGCTATCCAAGCTATTGAAGAAAAGATCCGCTTGCGGACCTGGTCTATATACAGTACCGATTATAACGGTAGAACTACCAAACTGGAGACGAATCCATAACTGCTCAATAAATGCGGGTAGTTTTGAAATATTTTTAACAATTCTGATAAATATCTGATGAATTGTATGCATTTTGCTTAAATTAGCTTTTTTATCGTTTGTTACTAATAAGAATATTTTGAACAATCAGACACGATTTTATAAATTTTTTGTTTCGTATTACAAAGAATAAGAAATGATGCAAACATCTTAGGATGTTTTTTTTAATCATTAAAAATTAATAATATAAATATTAATAAATTAAAATTCGATTCCTGCATTTTATTTTAATAAAATCTCAATACATTTTAGTTGAAACGTTTCGAGAAAACCAGGTAAATTTTTATTGAAAGATCGAGTTTTAAAACCAAAAATCGATATAAACCGGCTTTTTTCTATTTTTCCAGCGTTTTTGCAGATTCACCTACACAATTCCTTTGCCACACAATAAATTAAAGAGGGGATGTTTGGATGTTGATTCGGTGATAACGCAATTTAGTTGCTATGCGGACATCTGGGGGTGATAATGTCCTGACGAAAATTAAAAATTCTTACGCGAATTAAGTGAGAAATACATGTTAAGTGTTTGGTGATTTAAGTGATGCTAGTGATGTTAGTGAGATGGAATCTTCGGATTGGTATTTTGTGGATGTTAAAAGGTATCGTATTAATTCGTTTTCTTTGTCACATTAAATTAATTTATTTTTTCCTTTGTAGCTGAGCTTCGAAGTAAAATCCACGGAAAACAACATCCCCTTGGTAAGTCGTTTTCAGACTTATTAATTTTCAGGTATAAAACTGGATTATAATATCTCGGACATTCTTCAGTTAAGTTTTAGGAAACAAAAATTCTTTTCGTCGTATTCCAAAAAACTCGTCTTTGAAAAAATCGATAAACTATATAAAAATGGAAGGATTGGTAGCATTTTGAGAACTCAAAATTGATTATTTTTGTCATAATTATTAGTATTAATTTGGCATAATATTAATTTACGATGCTTTCGCATAAGATCAAGATTCTCGTATGATCTCGCTCATTTTATTCCACGACAATCGCGTACGAAGCGACGCAAGCTCTTCAATTTTTTTTTTTTTAATAACAGTTGCACGTCGTTTTATTGAAATAATCAATATTTTACATTTCAAATTTGAAGATTTTCTTTAAAACAAAACTTTTAATCTCAAATACGATATTTTAACAACTTCTTAAACAAATAATTCGCAATTTTCTTGATTTTTAACATTTCAAATGAGGAATAAATGACATTTTCTAGAATTATTTGAGTTTTTATCTGCCAAATTTGAAGATTTTGTTCAAAATGTCAGTTTCAACATCCAATATAACGTTTTATAACTTTTGCAAAAATCTAATTTGCATTTTCTTGTTTTTTGATATTTCAAATGAAGATGAACGCCGTTTTATTGAATTAAACGACATTCTACCTTTCATATTTGAAGATTTTCTTTAAAACAAGACTTTTAATCTCATATATGACATTTTAGCAACTTTTTAAACAAACATTCGGAATTTTCTAGATTTTTGACATTTCAAATGAGGAATAAATGACATTTTCTAGAATTATTTGAGTTTTTATCTGCCAAATTTGAAGATTTCGTTCGAAATGTCAGTTTCAACATCCAATATAACGTTTTAAAACTTTTGCAAAAATCTAATTAGCATTTTCTTGTTTTTTGATATTTCAAATGAAGATGGACGCCGTTTTATTGAATTAAACGACATTCTACCATTCATATTTGAAGATTTTCTTTAAAACAAGACTTTTAATCTCATATATCATTTTAGCAACTTTTTAAACAAATAATTCGCAATTTTCTAGATTTTTGACATTTCAAATGAGGGATAAATGACATTTTCTAGAATTATTTGAGTTTTTATCTGCCAAATTTGAAGATTAGGTGAGGCAAATAGTGAGTGTAATATATTCGGAGTAGTTGTGCGCGTCAATATTGAAGTCACCAACACAGACAATATCATCTGCGAGAGGGAAAACGGTAGACAGAGTGCTATCCAAGCTATTGAAGAAAAGATCCGCTTGCGGACCTGGTCTATATACAGTACCGATTATAACGGTAGAACTACCAAACTGGAGACGAATCCATAACTGCTCAATAAAGCTTAACATTTCTTCAACAATTACCTCAAATTTATACGCGTTACAGACACCCACTCCTCCCCCCACACGCCCGTACGACCAACAAAGTAGTGAGCATATCCATCAATAAAAAAATGGAAAGATTATCACGAGGATTTAATGCCTGGTTGGTGCCTTTTTCTGTGTTTTTGATGCTTTTTAGCCTGAACTCTACTGATGATATTGGACATGACTTTATAGGATTTTCTTGTCTTTAACAAGGCATTTGATTCTGGTAAAAAGTTTGGAAGAAAAGAGAAAAAAGCTTGCTCTTCAACTGTTGAGTTGCTCTTCAACTGTGGACTATTTCTTCAACTGTAGAGGGTTCTTCAACGGTGCACGAAAAGTGTTTCCTAGTTGAGCCATCACTATTGCCCTTTTTGTACTAAGGTGCTAATTTTCGTATTCATATTAGATACTATTCCTAAATTGTTTGTGCACGTAGTATTTTAATTACTTAATAGATTAATTTATTTTTGTATAATGTGAGTTTAAATCAACCCTTTTTTAGAGGTTCTTTTTAAACACTCATAAACTTCTTGAATATCTAGCCGAGTCCAGGATATTACAATTTGAATCTTTGCTGAGTTGTGTCGCTTGGTTTCAATCATCATATATCTCTGAGTCATATGACTCAGAGCAGTCTCTCTCTTGGGTCCACGCCATTTTTCTATCTTCATAAACAGCATTACCAAGACATTTAAATCTAACTTTCATCTAGAAGCAGATGACCTACAAATTAATACAGCTGTTGTTGAACTTCGAGCAGCGGTAATACAACTGCATAGGGATCTTGTAATGTTTTAGACTGGTCTAGATGCCATGACTTGAATTTGCTAACAAAATTATACTCCATTAATAATCGCACATGTGACATTTGATAGTAACATCATTCCATTCTCTCAAACAGTTAAATACTTGGACGTAATTATTTATTCTACAGATACAGTCTGTCTGCAGGAAAGTCTATTTCTGTTTCACCTATGCATTGATGCATATTCTGTTACTCTTCAATTCTTCCCCATATGAACTATGTATTAATTGGATCACCTTCATAATGCACTATCCAGAGATTCGGAATATATCCAAAGGTGGAGCCGTTTTTGATGTAGTTGGATTTGGTATAGAGAAATAGAAAGAAATTAGAAATTATTTGAAGCAGTGGATTAAAAGTTTAGCAAAGAAGCTGTTCATACTGGTTTTGAAATCGCCAACATAGAAACCTTCGAGAAAAAGATTCTGAAAGAGATTGTAGACCCAATAAATGTATATAATATTTGGAGAACAGATATGAGAACTGAACAGTTAACATAAGAAAGCAAACCGCTTTGAGTATATTAAAGTTCGCACATTCTAATAACCATGATGTATGATCAGGGTGAAGGAGGAAAGAAACTGCTTAAAACATGACATGTGCATCTAAATATTACTTTGAATACATGCATCAATCTCTGAATGTGGTCTGTGAAATAATTTACCCACAGAATTGCTTCCCTAAGAAATGTTGTCTTAACTAGTTATCTAAGACAGATTTTTAATCTCATCTATTTTTTTCTTTCCCTGTTTAGCTGACAGTTTCATTTGCTATTTCTGTTATTTGACATGTACACTTATCTTTTTTATGGTTATATACTACTTACTATTTGGGTCTTTTGGAAAACATCATCTTATAAATAAGTTTTCTAAAACAAATAATGATCATTATAGAACGGAGTGAATAATAGCAGTGAATAATCATTATTCACGAGATGAATATAGCTGTTAATTATATTATACGAGCATTATTATAACGATACATTATTTTCTGTTAATACTGTAAACCTTGGTGGATATAAATTTATTATTATTAATTTTAATTTAAGTAGTTATTCATCACAAAGTTTTACTTTAAACTGAAATTTTTCTAATTGACAAATTTTCTTTTGATACTACCAAAAGGAATTGAATCCACATAATCATAAAATTAGAAATTCTAAGAAAACTCTCGTTTTACCCACAACGTCTAATTGGTTTGACTTAAGGAGAGGAGGGTTCTTTACAGGACCGGGATTGAAACGAGAATCTTCTCGGGATTTACCGAGGACGCTATTCAAATTTAAAATGATTAGATTATTCGCTTATGAAAGCGGGTTTAGTGGACGTCCGAAGACGCGTCCCGTCGTGAGTCGAATGAAGACGGGAAATATGAGGGAAGGAGAACGCCTTGGGCCATCCTAAAGGGGACTTCGTCCACGTTTCAAAGTAAAGCAGCTATGTCTAATCATTTTAATTTGTGCGCGAGTACCTTAATCTTAGTAATTTCCTTTCGGCGGGGACATTCAGGATAAAGTTTGCCGAGTTGATGGAACTGATGATTTATTTAATGAAAAGGTTTTCAAACGATCGGTTGAATTGAAAACGATTCGTTTAAACAAAAAGTTATTAAAAAAATATCGTTACACGTTGGAGATTTATGTGGAGGAGACGCAGACAAAGTGTCCAATGTGAAATCTACAAAGAGAGTAAGTACGTTTCAATGGAAAAACCCTTAGTGAAACGACGACGACAACGTCGACGGCGAGGTGGTGGCCGTGACAGGGTAAATCTCCTAAGCCGACGACGGGGGTTACGGAAGAAAGACTGCTAATAGAGCTTTCAGGGAGCTTTTACGGACGCGCTGAAACCCAATTCATGATCCAATAACAAAAGACAACGATATTACCGGCCGCTCGCTCGGACAAAGAATAAAACGGAACGTAGTTTGGATTGGGATTGGATTTCGAGAAGTCCAAATGTACGGTGGCCATTTTCGACGCACGCCACCCCCGACTACCTTCATTTCCAACCCCCGTAATACCTCCAGCCTCCCACGTATAAAAAGACGCCCGTTTATACTCAACCATCTCCATTCTACCTTTCATTTTATCTAAAACACTAAATCATTAAAAAGGAGTTAAAAAAATATTTTTTTTTAATAATTATTCAAATGATTTTGATAGCGAAAATTACCCCCATCCCATTTACAAATAAACGTTTCAATTATAATTCACGCAAACGGCGTAATACAAATTTTACGGGACGTTCGATAATTACGTTCGAAATTAATTAAAGCGTCACCTATTCGTATCGCGTCGATATCATTTTGATATTACATTACCACTTTGATATTACAATTTCCCCGTCGTACAAACGCAATAATAATAATTATGAACGTGCAAGCATATTGTGGAATGGGCGCTCATTTATTCAATTGAATCCGTGATTACTCGTTGAGCCTATAGTGAATATGCAAGGTTCTCTATTATGAGCGATACAAACACAAAGAATTTACATAACATAATTAATTAACTAAAACTGGTCCAGCTGGCTTAACAAACATGGTTTCATTATTCAAGGAAAAATTTAATTAATTTAAACTTTCTTTTATTTCCTATTCAAAAGGATATAATACAAAATTGTATTATATCTTTATTTATCGAGTTATAAATAAGTAGGTATTGCCATATCAATGTAAAATAAATTTGTTGAAATATACAATATGGTCAACATAATGTGTTGACCAATTTTGTAGATCACCAATTGCATAGATCAATATGGGGCGAAATTTATTTTGTATGTATAAGACGCTTGTGGACCATGTGCTACAATCTTCCGAAATGAACACTTTTCTGTTGATATTTCAAATCTAGCGCCCCGCCCGCAAATGACCTTGGCGATTTGAAGCCAAATCGTTCTTTATACATTTTAATAAATATATAAAGTCTCCTATAAGACGATTTCATCCTCACTCCGACGAGGTCGCTTGCGGGCGAGGCACTACAATCTTCTGAAATGGACATTTGCTGATATAACATTTGCCTGTTCATATTTCAGTTCCAGCGCCTCGCCCGCAAGCGACCTCGCATATAAAGTCCCCTATAAGATGATTTTATTCCCACTCTGCCGAGGTCATTTGCGGGCGAGGCGCTACAGTATTCCAAAATTGACGATTTTATGTAAATATTTCAAATCCAGCGCATCGGACTCAAGGGACCTCGGCGAATTTAGGCGAAATCGTTTCTTGTATATCTTAGGAAATATGTAATGTCCTCTATAAAACGATGTTATTCCCACTCCGTCGAGGTCGCTTGCGGGCGAGACGCAACAATCTTCCAAAATTGACAAATTTTGACAAATCCAGCGTCTTTCCCTCAAGTAACCTCTGCGTTTTGAGGCGAATTATTCCTTGTATATCTTAGTAAATATATACGGTCTCCTATGTATGTAAGGATGCGAGAGAGTGCGCGAATAAACGCACACCACACTTAGGCCTCAATGGGCCCCTTGTGCAACTCCCCACTCTATCTCTGTTCACGTCAACCAGCCTAAGGTTTTACCAAAGGCCAGGACGTCACTTAGAGGGAGGTTCCTGATATCATTTGTGGAAGGCCATTTCTCCCCGAGTAACCTCTTTCTGAGGTCGGTTAAGGAGAGGCAGTCACACAAAATGTGAATTACAGTCTCGTCGTCCTGTTCACAGGCCCGACAAAGAGGAGAATTAGCAATCCTCAAGTTATGAAGATGTTTGTTTACCTTACAGTATCCCGTGAGGAGACCTGTAGCTAATGTGAGGGTGGTTTTGCAAAACCCAATGAAATACTGAGCAGTTTTCTTTGAAGGATATTTTAGCAGTTCCTTGGCTTGAAAACAGCCCGGATTATTGTCCCACGCATTTAAAAATTTCTTGTGGGTAATGTACTTAATCATATCAATATGAGTAGTTAAGGCCGGGATGACAATCGGCTCGGAGCCCCAAAAATGTCTTCTAGCTGCCCTTTTGGCTTACCTGACAGCATTCTTGTTGCCCGCTGAGGCATTGTGACCCTTAATCCATTGAATGGAGCCTCGATTATGGAGCGAGGCCTCCTCCAGTGCTAAGTGGCAATCCATTACTAAGGCAGACGTTATCTTAACGTTGCTTAGAGCTAAAATAGGTTGTTTACTGTCTGTAAATATAGTAAAGCCTTTACCCCGACTGTTGGTGTTAACAATGTAGCCTACGGCGAGTTTAATAGCAGTCATTTCTGCTTGAATGACCGTGGTGAAATTACCTAAGGGTTTTGAGAGGCGGATCCTAGGGTTGTGGGAGAACACCCTCGCACCAGAACCATACCGTCTTTTTGAACCATCAGTGTAGGCTTTCAAGTTGTGTGTATCTATTACTGTAGAACTGATTTTAGTGAGTTACTTTCTAAAGAAGATGAATTTGGCCGGTATATCATCCGCTTTACACTCCAGTAAGGGGTGAGTCCTCGACTGCTTCCTTCCAGAGAGACGTTCGACCACCAATGACCTCCACCATTTTGGTAGCTACTGGTTGTAGTTTTTTCATGGTTACCAGTGCCACCTCTTGTACGTAGAGATGTAGAGGTGGCAGGTTTAACATGACCTCCATGGCTGCGGTGGGAGTAAAGCGGATCGCACCTGTAACAAACAGACACGCAAGTCTCTGTATTCTATTGAGTGCTGCGATGGTGGTGATTTTTGAAGTTCTATTCCACCACACCACAGCACCATAAGTTAGCATGGGTCGAATAACGGTGGTGTAGATCCAAAGGGCTACTCGGGGGGACAACCCCATGTCCTCCCAACAGCCCTTCAGCATTGGCCAAAAACAACGTTAACTTACTATCCATAATTAAACTCAAGTACTTAACCCCAGTGGAAAGTTGGGGTTAAGTGGAGTGTGCACAAGCGTTGGTAGATTAAATCCGCCTAAGCTGCGTGAGCGTGTAAAAATTACCATCTCGGTCTTCTTGGGATTGACTGAGAGAGTTTGTTTGTTACACCAGGTTTCAATTATGTTGAGTGCTACTTGCATCCTTTCAGAGAGTACATTTATGTGTTTCCCCCTGAGGAGGATGGTCAGGTCGGTTTTAAAGCGGGCTAGTTTTAATCGTTTTAAGATGCTGTCGAGTGTAAGGTTTTACAATAGAGGTGAGAGAACACCCCTAGTAACGGACCCTTGTAAGCTGGTATTGCCATCCTTAGTTTCACGAGTCTATATCTGAGAGTGTTCTCTATCCAACCACAAAGGGTCGGAGGAACATTGTGCTCAACCAAGACCTCGTATATTCCTGAGAAGGTCTGCTATAAGACGATTTTATTCTCGCTTCGTTGAGGTTGTTTACGGGCGGCGGCTACATTCTTCCAAAATGGACACTTTTCTGTTGATAACTTGTTTGTTTATCCAACATCAAAGGTCCTTTGTTTTGATATTTGGTCCAGTACTCTTCCAACATTTGGACGTTTGGATTTGGTTATGTTACATTTGATTGGGAAGTCTTTGTGTACTTAATATTATATCGAGTATTGTTTAAATATCTTGTAACAGAAAATTATACTTGATGTTTACGTTTTTGTTAATCTAACAGCAAGGTTACATTTTCTGATTTATTTGACGTTGGTTTGGTTGGGTTTGGATTACGTTGAGTCAGGTTAGGTTGGGAACTGTTTGGATACTTCATTTTATAAAGTAATATTAAACAATTTAGTTGCTTTTATTGGTTTTATTAAACATTGCCTGACGCGTTTCGGCTTACGCCATCTTCGGAGGCTTTCGTCCTAACATTACAAAAATTGACAAAACATTTACATAAAAATATTGTTGTATTCTATATAAAATAAAGAAGCACTTATTTTTAAATGAATTGTTGTAGATATTTTAATTTTGTTATTATTAAATCTTTTCAACATGAACAAATCATTAAAATAAACTGTAATAATATCGAAAATCGTACTTAATGTTAACTTGATTGTTAATCTAACAGCAATGGTTACATCCTCTGTTTTGAGAATAAATATTCAATAAGTTGAGCATCTTCTAATTTATTTGACAGTTGGTTAAGTTGGGTTTGGTTGGGAAGCGTTTGAATATTAAATTTTATGTCGACTTTTACTAAAATATCTTGTAATAGAAGAGCGTACTTGATGTTAACTTGTTTGCTAATCCAACATCAAAGTTTACATCCTGCGTTTTAAGATTGTGTCCAGTACTCTTCTACAGGTTGTACATTTTCAAATTTATTTGACCATGGATTAGGTTAATTTGGGTTGAGTTATGATGGCTACTTCATTTTATGTCAGGGTTTGCTAACATAACTTGTAATAGAAAATAAACTTGATGTAAGTTTGTTTGTTGATCTAACAGCACGGGTTACATCCTATGTGCAAGGGATTAACTCCAGTACTTTTCTACACGTTGAGAAGATAATCTGGTATATCTGACGTTGAGTTACTTTGAGTTTGCATTAGGTTGGATTGTTTTAGGTTTGAATTTGGTTGAGTTAGATTCAATCGAGTTACCTTTTATTACGGATAATAGGTAAATGTATTGAAAATACGTTTGGATACTTAATTTTATATCGAGTTTTGCTAAAATATTCTTTAATTCAAATTAATATGTTGGGCATCTTTCGATTTTCATTGTTTAAGAGATTATTTGTTCCCATCTCTGTATTTAATAGAATAATACAACTATGTCAACATTTTTGAGAGCCAACACCGAAGAAATATGTTAAAATCTAAACATAACAACGATAAAATTGAAGAATTCCATGAAAATAATATGACTATAAACAATCAATTACACGAATTGTGCAAAAGTTCAATGAAATCATGAAGTAGACAGGTTTTTGTTGAGTATTAAAAGTCAATACCCGAATTTGAATAAAGCAGGTGAGAGAAAGCAAAGAAGATACAATTTAAAATATACAAATAATCAAAAGCCTTCTTTAAAAATGAGAAAGGAAAACAAAGATATATAAAAATTTGTTGTTTGATCACTTAGTAAACTAAAGTTTTTGCTCTTCTTCTGATACATCCCACCAAATCCATTTTAAATCCTTTATTACAATGGTGTATCAATTGGCATATATAAGGGATGCTTGTAGATATTAAAATTTTCTTTAGTTTTAGTAATATCGAGTGATTTTCTGATTTATTTGATGTTGAGTTGGGTTGGTTTTGGGTTAGGTTGGGTTGGGTTCGTTTTAAATTAGGTTGGAATGGATTAAGTTGGGTTAAACTTTATGACGGTTGAAAGACGAATGCACTAAAAATGCGTTTAGATACTTAATTTTATGTCAAGTTGTGCTAAAATATCTTGTAATGGAAAACCATACTTGATAGCAATTTCTATAGTCAATCCAACTCCAAGAGAGTTGGAAGGGTAGATCCAAGGGGATGGTCGAGAAAGCAACCTTGACTTAATTTAGAGTCAAGATTAGAAGATATCGTGAAATAAAGCCAAGGTTTTGTGGCTGAAGCACTAAGTAATAATGTAATTGTAGTTGTGCCAATGAAAATCTGTTGAAAGGTTACGATAACCGTCAGAATGGTAAACTTTATAGATACTGATATGGTAGATCTGATTCGGCAGCGTCCCTTATTTGGTGGTGTTCAAGTGGTAAGATTGAATGAACAATATTTGATAATATTTAGCTGTATTTAATAATTCGAAAAGATCACATTGCCTTGTCATGTATTAAATTAAACGCAGATCTTTAGTACTCTCGAAGTAATCCATAAGGTCATAAAGGCACTAATACTTAATGCAACGTCATTGATAATGTCTTGAAAGCTCTGGATTATAGTCAGAGTGGAATGGTCGCGTTCCTATATTAGAGTAAGACTTTTGATAATGATGGAATGCTGTTGTTTTTCTAGCATCATATTTGTATATCCGATTTCGTCCCTTAAAACAGTTTTTTGTGTGGTCTGACTGAATTGCATTAAATATTCCTCAGTACACAAGTACGCTGATGATATTCAGCTATCCTTGACTTTTCGAAGAAAGCACACCTGGTCATGCACAAAATTAATACTTGCAACCCAATCAAAATGGTTACTTTTTTCAAGCTACCATCTCATAACATCAAGGTTTTATTGATAGGTGAATATTTGTGTCTCCGGAGTCAAAAATTTGAGGGTGATGTTTGAGTCTAATTTTCGTTTTACTACATACATCTCTGCTTACAGCTTTTTTCTTTTTAAAAAGTTTAGAATACTTATTTTCGCTTCTTCTACGGGATCAGAAAGTATGAAACCATATCTACACCATAAGTAATACAGGGTGGTTGAACATTAGAAACCATTTTAAATTCTATTTCCTGTACCTCGTGAATAAGATAGTTACCACGAAAACATCACCTTTCTTGTAGAATAAAATCACTTTTAGGAGAGATATATATAACCTAAACTTCAGACATAAAAGCATTATACTCTGCTTACAAAACAGATTTATTTAAGCGATCGTTTTCATATAATCGTTTTAGCCTATTCTTATGCACTTGGAGACTTTGAAGGCCTTGTAAATATTTTTTGCTTGTTTTCTTGTTTGCGAATTTCTCACAAATACTCTAGGTATTGTACTTTGTAGCCCTTGAATTTTCTAATACTAAACTCACAATCAGCTGTTGAGCTTCAAACTGTTTCAATCAGCCTTATTAATGATTATTATAGTATCATTGCATATTCAATCTTCAGTTTTGATTTTCTGTACTTAAATGTATTTCTGTATTTAGTCTTGTATATGCTTCGTTTAATTTTTATTATTAAGATGATACTTCCACGAAAGTTCAAATACACTCCCTGAAAATTGATTGCGCTATCTTTCGGTTTCCAATTTAAGGGCCACTTTAACCACCTCTAGATAAATATATTCAATAGTTTAAAACTGGATCATAGTGAATGGGAGTGTTTAAATTTGCTGTAGTTATGCTAACTATCTTGTAGAAAGTTTAACTGAAAATGTTTCAAAATTTGCCTAAATGGCGATTTTCAATTGTTATAGCTTATTGTAAGGATAAGTTAAACCAGAGTCAATGTGCTTTGTTATGTTTAGAAAGGCAGCTGTTGTGTACTGCTTACTTTCATGTCATCGCTTTGATATTCCATCATTTTTGTGAATTGTTGTACTATTGGATCGCAAATTCAAATCACTTTCTCAAAAAACTTATCCTTGGTTGGAAGCACACCAATGGGTCTGCTAGTAAAGTGGAGATATACAAGGCCTATGATCACTCGAGCTAACAAAACTGAAATCAAAACAATATTACATATAAACGACGTGAGAGTTTTGAGAGGAGTAATAACAAGGAGTATATTATGAGACCAAAGAAGGTGTAATAAATTCAAAAAAGAATGACAAATAAATTCAACATTCATGACAGCAAATGAGTTAAAACGGGGAGATGATTTTGAGTTGAATGAGTATCTCGGATGGCTACTGATAGATTGGATAAAATTATTGTAAGTGGAAAGTTAGCAATACTTAAAGGTCGAAATCATAGGAACAAGAACGAGATAAGGAGTAAAATCCGTGAAACAACCTGTTTGTTTCCGAAATGACGAAATAGTTTTCACTTCTCCCTGTTTTTTTATGACAAATATGAAACAGAAGAAATCATGGAAACTAATATATCACTTATATCACTATAAAGCCAAGGTCGCTTGCTTAACCATACATACAATTTTTTCTTTCTGGCCATTAATAAGTGTACCTACTTAACCATTTAGGCATGCTAATCTCAACATGGCAAGCAAAAAATATCGTTCGGTATCAGTAATGTGAGAATATACAAGAGCATATGTCTTAACTGTAATGATATACACGGCAAAAACTCTACTTTAAGAGATCAAAGAAGGAGTACTGAGATCAGAGAAGAAGTGTAGTAAAAGAATTAGAGCGAGGAAGCGATATCTTTCTATGACTAATATGAGACAGTCAATATAAAAAGTAAAAATACAAATTATAATAAAAATTAGCAAAATTCCTCGATTTTAAGATCTCGATTTTATTACATTATATCTCATAATTTTCGATCTAAATTAAGTCAACGTAAAATACAATTTACGCAAACATCATATTGTATTGACAGTGCAACTCTTAAGAGATCACTTTAAAATGAAATGATTATAATGTGTTTACCTACATTCAAAAAAATTTAATAAAAAACGTTTGATGATGAAGTTTTGAAAAATGTAAATGACTTAATGTTGAAATATGAAGAACGTTGTTAGTGGTAATACGTTTAACTGTTAGAGGAAAAGTATCGAACGTTCGTAATTTACCCAACTTTATCAATTAATTCCAATAACAATGCGCAAACTACCCGTTAAAACTCTCAACTCCGGCAAGCGGAAAGGTCGACGATCACAAAACGAGAAATAACTGCAATAGTTTAAATTTTGTTTTAAACACTACGTTGAGCTTTTAACCATTTCGTGTGAAAATGTATATTCATTAAAAATTATATTGTTATTTAGTTAATAAGCTAAAACATTAAAAGCGATCAATTTTACGTTATAATTATTAACCATAACAAAAGGTAATCCTGTTACATTCATAAAAGAAGAGGCAACGGATAGAGTATGACGTCGACAAACAACGTCAATATAGGGGTGATCACAATATCAGCCTTGGGAACCGCCCTTTACAGAGATTTAACCCTGTGTGCACGTGTAAACAGAGTTGTACTTACTTTTTTTATAGAACCGCAATAAAAAAAATATTTACTTAATCGTTATGAGTATCGGAATATTGTAACAAAATCATTCAATTAAACTCAAACATTTTCAATTTAATTCTTTTTTTTTATTCATGAATATTATTATATCAAGAAATTTAAGGAATAATAATTAGGGTTTCTAACAAAGTTCGGCCCTGTAAATAGACGCCTTTAGTAACAAACGCCCCAATTAAGGGGGACCTGGGAAACTGGTAGCCCATTGAAAGGATAATTTTCTCAACGGGACGCAGGTATACATCATCAATGATACTTAGCGGGTGCGTGCCGGGAACACACTCGTTAACGGATCACGGACACTTGATAGCATAATGGACAGATACATTGTAATAATTATACAACCCAGCGTGAAGCCACTCGTTCAATAACGACCTCACCGTTTTTGCATGAGAACCTCGATGCATACATGTTGATGAGGTTTTATTTTGAATTGATAATAATGTAATGCAAAATTTAGACTCGGGTAATTTAGGGAAAATTTAAGGCGAAGTAACTGCATCCCCAGGAGTAAACGACCCCAAGCTGAAATTAAAAGACGCGGTATCTTCAACGCATTACGGCGGTCGAGGGGTGAACTTTTCCTTCCAATAGGGTGAATCACTTCAAGATGGAGGGTTACCACCCTAATAGTCACGTATTCTTAGACACCAAAATGGCCGTATCATTAGGTGTAATCTTAAGATATTTTTATTTCAAGAAGGAACAAGAACTTATGGGAAGTTAACTCTAATTTTCTGGCTTCCCATTAGATAGTATTTTGATTATAACAAGATCTTAGATGAAGATCTTAGATCTAAGTTGTCATAACTCATAAACTATGTACCCGATCATCATGATCTATATTTTTCTTGGTTTACCCACGGGCTTAAGACAATGTGCGATCATCTGAATTTACTGAATACGCTATATTTTGGTTCCGATTCGCCTGGTTTACGAGCTGAAAGGTTGGAATTCAGTAAATTATATAATCAGAAGTTGAGAGCATCGAAAATTTGACATAATGACGCAATATTAGCTGATTTAAATCATTGAACTAAAGCAATTTGGGGTGTTATTAATAATAACAGGCCAACTAGGAAAGCTGCAATCAAAGCTGATTTTGATCCTGACTTCCTTAATGAACATTTTATTAATCTTCCAACTAAAATCGTAAATTCATTAAATAATTTAAATAAAATTAGTAAACAATTCCATCATAGAATCCTAAAAGATAATATAATAGGATGTAACTTCTCTTTTCAAAAAATATCTTGTAATCAAATTCGTGATATAAATAAGAATTTTAAAACCAAAAGTACCAAGGATATTTATGGACTTAATATGGTTATTTTAAAGGATGTGAAAGATATCATTATCACTGCATTAACAAAATTAATAAACTTGTATATTGAAGAAAATATTTTTCCTGATGCTTTCAAGGCGGGTATTGTCATACCCATCTATAAAAAAGGCAATCTTGAACTGATCGAAAACTTTCGACCTAAATCGCTGCTGCTTTCTCTTTCGAAGATTATTGAAAAGGTTTTAAATGTACAAATTGTAGAATATTTTATGGAAAACAATTTATTTACAACAAATTTCACTTATCGGTTGTGCTAAATTTAAGGTTTATTTAGGAAAAAGTATGGGATTCTTAAAACCTCAAAAGATACATTTTTGTTAAGAACTTGCAGACAGTGTATGTTACTGTTTAGCTTATCACAAACTGCAGCTGTGTGTTGCTTCCAGGTCAAAGTGGAACCGACGTTCACTCCGAGAAATTTAACAGAAGTAGGGTTGGCTTCAATTATTCTGATTGAGGGCGAGGTGATTTGCCTCAAACCAGGCCTTAGCATTAGCCAGGGAAGTTAAAGCAAGTTCAGAAGCAGTTTTTTGATCGTTGCTTCTAATGATTAGAGTAGTGTCATCAGCGTACATAATTATATGCGGGTCATCAACATTACTTGGCTAAATCATTCATATATCAAAAAGAGAAGCAGCCCCAATTGATCCCTGAGGGACTCCTATATCAATATTCTTTGATAATTTGCCTTGAAATTTGACGATTTGAGACCTATTTGTGACAGAGTACTCAATTAATCTGAGGCTATCCTCATTGAAATTATATATATTTAATTATTCTAATAGTAAACTATGCTGCACGTAGTCGAACGCCTTGCTAAGATCGCAGAAAACGGCAGTCATGTACTCTTCATCCTCAAAACAGGAGAGAACAACTTCTACAAATTGTAATATAACGTTTGTGGTGACCATACCACGCCTATATCCGAACTGAGAAGGTGTAAATAAATTTAAGGTAATCTCTTAATTATTGGGAAATTCAACCACGGGTTGGCAATTAAACCTCTTTTTTTTTGTAACCTTAGCTTTCGAATTTATTTAATTCTTCATCAGAGGACGCTATAACAAGAGAGAAAGCAAAGACCTTAAATATTACAGTAAATATACAAAACAATATATAACATAACCTAATATACATAATTGAGGTTGAGATTGGTAAAAAACCAAAGGCGTCAAAAAACTTTTTGTATATTATATTATATTGTATATAAACAGAGTTTTGGCTCCAATGGGCAGCCCACTGAGCCCTATTCTGGCTACCATCGTCATGGACCATGTTCTTGACAATTGTCTATCTGCTCTACCCTTCCAGGTCCCATTCATATATAAATATGTAGATGACATCATCCTCGCAATACCTTTAGACCTGATTCATGAAACCTTAGAAACCTTCAATGGATTTAACCACCACATCCAGTTCACGGTGGAGGAAGAAAAGAGCAATTCTGTTCCCTTCTTGGACTCATTGGTCATACGGAATTCTGATCAATCAATTTCACTTGATTCTTATCGCAAACCTACATACTCTGGAAGGTTTATGAATTACTTCTCGTGCCATCCTCTTAGTATGAAGATCAACACCGTCAAGTGCATGAAGAACCGTATAACCCGCATTTGTGATGAAGCCTTTCGTTTAAGAAACCTTAGGTTGCTAGCTGACATCTTTTGTAACAATGGTTTCCCTGCCCCCTTGGTCAAAAAAATTTTGTTTTCGTTAGAAGCACCTCAGTTGTCATCGGCAAGTGTACAGGACACAAGTCCTGTAGATACGAATAGGTCTCTCACCCATCCACCTGATGTAGAGGAAATACATGTCAAACCTTTTGTTAAGTTACCCTATATTCCGGGCCTTACAGATAACCTAATTAAGGTCTTCAGTAACAAACAATTTCGTTGGGCAAAATTTACCTTGAACCCTCTGCGGTGTGCCTTTTCCATCCTCAAAGACCGCAACCCTGACGATGTCAAGTCCAATTTGATTTACAGAATCAACTGTAAGGGTTGTTCGGGCTCTTATGTGGGTATAACCAGCCAATACCGAAAAGATAGAATTAAACAACATATGAGAGATTGCAAGCTGAAAAATCAAATTATACAGCCCTTGCTGAACATCATATTTCTACGGGCCATGTTTTTGACTTTGAAAACTTCTCCATAGTTTCTTGTGAGCCCTCCTATTACAGACGCAGATTTCTGGAGATGTTCTATATATCGAAAGAAGTTAATTCCAACAATTTTTTCAAATCATCTTTGGATGAAGATGATTTGATCGAATTTATGACAATTTGTGAAAATAAAGAAATCGATAATGACAAGGTAGAAGATGATTAACGGCTGATTTAATTCGCGATGGCTTGAAATTTGCTACAAGTATGGAACAACATTTTCTTACTCATGATCAAATTCAAATTTAAATTTATTTATTGCCACACTCAGAATACATATGTAATTATAAGCAAATAATAGATAATAGAAAGGCTGACAATAGGTCATTTTATCTCCATAGGCGATGTCTTCTGAAAGACCCAACTGGTAATATATGTATGAAATCAGTGTAAGTAAATAATATGGCATGTATATAAAAAAGAAGGTCTAAATATTAAAAAGATAGAAAAAGAGAACAGAAAGAAAGGAGAAAAGGAAAGGCAAAACAAATAAAGAAACAAAATAACTAGAAAACATCAGCCCAGCCCCTAAGGAGAAACACAAAAGAAAAGTTTTAACTTTTCCTTTGCGTGAAAATAAGCGGATGACTCTAACAAGCAGACTCGGACACTTGACGAGACTGGAAATAGCATCTTAAAGAGGACTTAAACGCAAGAAAACTACGGGCATTACGAATCTCGAAGGGTAAACCATTCCAAAGTGATATGGCCTGAACCGTGAAGGACCCATGATACATTTCAGTACGATGAACTGGAAACATGAGTAATGTGTCCTCCTGTGCTCTAGTAGGTAGACCGCAAGACGACATGAATTGAAATTTTGTGTACAAATATGTTGGAGTTTAAGAGAAAAGGATTTTATATAAAGTTAACAGTATGCGAAAAGATATGCGTCCTTCAACGGTTAATATACGGAGATGATTACGATAAGGTATAACATGGTCATACCTTCCTAAGCCAAAGATAAAACGTATGCAATTGTTTTGTAACCTTTCCAATTTGTTACGGAGAATAACAGATAGATCGGGGTACACGGTATCAACATAGTCTATATGAGGAAGTATTAAGGAGTAGCTGAGGTTGCGTATAGCATGAAAACAGAAATATACTTTTTTACAAACGGACTGAATTTGGTACCGCCAAGACAGTGCAGAGTCCATCACCACTACCAAGTTTCTAACTGTATGAGAAAATGGAACAACATTGTTATCAAGCATCAATTGTCTAGCACCGAAAGAGTAAAATCTAGCAACCAAAGGTCTTGAACCGAAAGCAATAGCCTGGGTTTTAGCAATATTTAAGCTCAAACCATATCGCTTAGACCAGCCCAAAACCTTCCCCAAATCATCGTTAAGTCGCACCACAACTGCTGGAAGCTCGTTATACACAATACACTGCCCTGAGGCACTCCACAATGAGTTGCAAATACTGAGGAGGACGATGACGTATCACGCACACACAGAGAACGGTACAAAAGATATGACCGAAACCAAGCAACACACTCCAGGGTAAAACCAATAGCAGACATAGACGCCAGCAAAAGGGCATGGTCAACGGAATCAAATGCCTTACTGAAGTCGAGCAATACCAATAAGAGCAGGCGTCGGTCATCACAGTTGCTCCTAATATCGTCAGTAATTTTGATGAGTGCCGACGACGTACTGTACCCCGGTCGAAAACCAGATTGAAATTCAATAATTATGTTATAGTCATCAAGGTACCCCTGCACTTGAATATATATCAAAGGCTCAAGTGCTTTAGATATTACGGAAAGAATAGAAATTGGCCGGAAGTCACTGGGTTGAGTAGGACGTTCGATCTTAGGAATTGGTACAACATAGGCTTGCTTCCAGATAGAAGGAAAGGTCGAAGATTCAATTGAAAAGTTAAAAATATGTAGTAATGGAGGAGTAATAATGTCCATGATGGGAACCAATTGTTTAATACTGATACCATCAACACCGACACAAGTGGAGCGCGAATCCATAAGAGCATCAGTAACCTGGACCAAATCCAACATGGCAAAAGAAAAGGTTGAAGTGATATTAGTACAAGAGCCGATCGCGAGCATTGTAAATCTCTTGATGGAGTCACTAAGAATAACAGGAGGTTCTGCAAAATAGCCCGTTAAAGAATTGAATCAATGTTGTTATGTTGACAAGGCGTCTCACCTATGCCAAGGCAACGCATGGTTTTCCAAAATGATCTTGGGGTTATATAAGATAACTTCTGATAAATATAATTGATCCTGACATGGAGCGTGCATTGAAATTTCAACGCAGTCTTAAGTTATTTGTAGCTGGATATGAAGAATTATATAAGCTTATTGAGAAACTAAAAAAACAACAGCTAATTACCGACTTCACAACTATAAAAGAAACAACACAGACAGCTAATAACGAACGAAATTTTTAGAATTAAATCCGATAGTTGTGCTAGACATATCCGACATATCTACTGATGATGCTGGTGATAGCGCTTTTGGTCAAGTCCGTAATAAACGTGCACGTTTGTTATCATGTAGTGATGAAGACTTGCGAAAATGATTTTTATTTCTAATTTTAGTTTACATTTTTATTGTTATGTTGGAGTTTTGACTGTACACTATTTTTTTAAGTAATAAATTGCTTTTTTATATGTCATATACATTTTATTATAACTTTTTTTATACGATTTTCTTTAGCACGGGGTGTACTTGCCCACCGCGTATTAATAATGATGCTTCTCAATATACGCGGAATTCGGAAGAGACTTCTATTTGTCCATGATTGTAGTGGCTATGAATTAAGCTTTTGAATAAGATGTGTTTTTTGTCGAAATCGGTTGAGTGGTTTTCTTGTTTTAAATTGTCAAAATACTATCAAAATATAATTGGAGCTAACTTTCTCGGTAAGCTTTAATTAACTCTCATACTTTCTTAGGTAAGGTTTGAAACATAGAAGTTTTTTTAAGAATATGATATCGGATGTTGACGGGTCACCTCGCAAAAAAAGGAACTAAAAGGGTGTTGAAATTATTTGGTGTGTGGTGGTGAGGGTGGTACCGAGGTATCTCCCATGGGAAATAAAGCTCTCTCGGAGGTGCGAAGACGTGCGCGAGTTGAAATATTAGCCAACTTTTCGTATGGGCGAGCGCAGTCATTTGTTTTATGTAAATAGGCATCAAAGTTTGTCATTTTGTTATTTCGTCGCGACGTCGCCGTCGTCGGTAACGTGCGTCGCTTTCCCAATGCTGCTGGCGAAGTCTTGTTTATTGGCGACGCCGTTGAAAACAAAGAAGACGAGGAGGAGGAGGTGGATTTATACGGTGCATATATCAAAGTTCGTCGGTTCTTTCATTTCTCGTCTGTCGCCATTTTTCGTCCTCCTTTTCCGCCTCGTCTCCAACCTAAACATTACTCAATTCGAAAAACTTCCCTTTTAAAAAAGAATGACACGAAAATCTTAGCCATATTTTTATCCGAATATTTTGTGGCTATACATTTTAAACGAAGACAGAAAAAAGGAAAATGAAAATTATGATTTGGTTTGAGCACGTAACCTTATCGAATATCAGTAAAAGGGGGTGGGTAGGCTTAATTATTTTGACGTAAAAGAACACGTGCCGTGGTCCGACAAATAATGTATTAAAACACAAAGCACTCCTGATAATTTGAGGGCTTAATTTAGGTTCGGAAATTGATACTCGAATGGAAACGTGCACCCTTACACACGCCTCCAGGTCTTTCAGCCTTTTCAAATCAACAAACTGTATACATCGGCGAAATTATTCAAGTACCATACAGAATTTTATGATTTATTTTGTTTTAATTTTTGCAGCTGCTTTTAATTGTAATAATAACGTATTATAAGATACAAATTTATGGAGATTGAGATAATGTTTAATAAAACGTGGGATAAGGAAGGTTGAGAAGTCGCAAAAATTTCGTTTGGAAAATAGAACAAAAGACTTAGTCCAATCAGGGCGGGGTCGAAACAAAGTAGCGTCTGGCGTCAGCTTTTGTCTTCGAACAATGCGCGAACGATGCTCTGTTGTTTGGCGTTTGTGTATTGAAGTTATTATATCGCGGATCCAGGGAGCGAACGAAGCGACCGCGCCCTCCGGCTGAAAATGGCCAATTAAATGTTTTATTTCGTGGTTTTATTGCAAGATGAAAAGAAACTTTTCCAACTCCGTTCATTACAATTGCATACTACGAACTGGCGGCAAATCTCCCGACTACGGAGCATCGGATTCGTATTCCTCCGAACCAACTCCCAGCCACTTACCTTTATGCGCTTTCAGTTTACCCCCAAGGCATCTTTACCTTCAACGCAAACTCTTATCCAGTTAATACGGCTTAAATCTATTAAATATAATGGATTAAATATAATAATAGCCCCACACAATAATTTTATCATTATTATTATTTTCTCTTGAAGTTTAAATTTCTTTTTTTTTTTCTCCTATTTTGATAGTGAACCGTGTAGTCTATTCTTTCAGTCAGCAGCTAAAAGTACTGAAACAAAGTTATTCATCGAGAACGGCGGACGTTTTGTTATCGGATATTCTTCCGTAGTTCGTGCCCAAAGAACCGTGTATCTGCGATAAACACGGATCATGGGAGCGCAGTCTCCACAGATTATAGCGCCACGGGTGTTCGTATTTGCAGAGATAACAAAGGTCGGCACTTGCACAATAGGAAGATCCGCATAAAACAGATCGCTCTGAATGGCCGAACGGCATAAAGAAGATCTCAAATCGATCGGGGCACAGAACACATCACAGGTAAAACGCGAAACGTGGAACGTTTTCCTCTCTTTTTGCCTTTGGTGTGCGTTCATGCGTTAGATCATCCCGGTAAGTGCGACTTGTAACGGATATAGGTATACACAACTTCTGTTATGTTATTGTAGTTCTTGTTATAACACTACGAGCTCACGTTTACACGGCTACCAGTTTTTTTATAAAGGAATATATTAGAATTGAAATGAAATCAATTTGTTTTGAAATAAGATATTTGTTTTACTTGGGTGATTGCATTTTTTAATTAATTTAGATCTTTCAACCTTTCCCCCATAGATATGGAACATCAAAAGTGGATGTCATTATTCTAGGTTTTGTGGATAGAAAGTTACAAATTTCTTTCACGCCATAACATCTCATTATAACTAAGATAATAGCCCAAAAGAGCAGAACAAAATATGATACTTGGACTCGTTGAACATTTTTATATATGATAATTAGTTTTCAGATGATGTGATATTAATTTTCCTCAGATAAATTGTATAGCACTACGTATTTTTTACTTTAATTAGCTAAGATTACGAATACACCCCTTCGTGAAGGGATATTAAGAGAATAAACATTTGGCGTACCATGATCACACATTTCAGATATAAGGAACGTAATTTTCTATATTAACGTTCATTAAAACCTTGAGTTCCTTTTTAACTCTTGAATGAACTGTCAACTGTGGGAATGAACAAAGAAACCCAACTCAACCCAACCCCACATGATACTATATACATACATATATGATGATCAGTTTTGGGTTGATATGATGTTAATCAGGTAAAACTACACTTGCCCACTTAATTAAAGCTGAAATCGCTTTCAGTTTAAACGCAGCTATACAGGGTGTTTCTATAAGTCGTGGCATAATTCCAATCACAAAGATTAGAGAAAAATCATAATGATTCGTATGGAAATTTTTAGTCTAGTGATGATACCAAATTAAATTTTCCGATAGCTTCATTATGAAAGGGTATCCATTTAACCACTTATATACTTATCTTATACTTACCATGTTCTGATTTCTTATTCACTAATACTGGAAAACTTTTTCAGTTTTTTCCCAAGCCACTCAGTGCCTCAAGCCAATATTGTTACATTATACACAATATTGTTCGCGCTGGTAAAAACTAAATAATTGCAATGAGCCCTACATACGCGACCCATTTCCTTACCTATTGATTATCACTTTTGTAACTGTCTTAATGCTATACAAGGTGATCGCACAGTTTATTTCCTTAAAACTTTTTGATTATGTCCTAGAATCTCAAAATTTTCTTATTAGGTTCAGTTCAAAATATGATATCTCAAAATCGAATTGAGATATTTAAATATAGTGTTGTTCACTGAATTACTTTTCTTTATTAATTACAAACATATTTACCAAGATATCTTAAGGCTTCAATTTTCTAGTTCTTTTTTTACATAAATTGCAAATTTTGTGAAATGTTATAAACTTAAGTTGAGTTCAACATTTGATATCTCAAAATCGAATTGAGATATTTAAATATAGTGTTGTTCGCTGAATAGGTGACATTTTTCTATATAAATTACAAACATATTTACCAAGATATCTTAAGACTTCAAATGTCTAGTTTTTTTTTTACATAAATTGTAAATTTTGTGAAATGTCATAAACTTAGGTTGAATTCAAAAGTTGATAAAAAATGGTTAATTTTATGAAAAGTTAAAAATTTTGATTTAATTTACCGGTTGATATTTCAAAAACGAAGTTAGATACTTCAGTATGACTTTGTTCAGAGAAAAGTACATACTTTCCTATACAAAACATAAAAGAACTTATCAGAAAATCTTAAAAATACGATTTCTTATGATTTTTTATAATGATTAAGAAAAGTATTAATTTAGATTGAGTTCAAAACTTAATATCTCAAAAACGAATTAAAATATCCAAATATGGTTTTGATTTGGGAATAGTATATACTTTCCTTTATAAACGACAAATGTATTCATCAAGATATCTTAAGAATTCGATTTCTTAAAAATAATTTAAAAAATTGTTGTTTTTATGAAATGCTATAAATTTCGGTTGTGATCAAAAGTTGTAACATCAAAAACGAAGTGAGATACTCAAATATAACTTTGTTGAGAGAAAAGATCGATTTTTTATGATTTTGCAAATATGATCCCTTATAAGATAAGGGATCATATATGCATATTATGTTCCTTATAAGATACAAGGTTCAAAACTTGATATCTATAATAGATTATGTTCTATGGTTGGGATAATATTACTTCAAAAACTACTATTTCTTTAGCTATCGATAACGAACTATTAAAATTCAGCATAAATATTCTTTAAAGATTGGTCTTTAATTTGAATTCTACTTGACTTCTTTATCCTCATTAGCAAGCAAGATATTGATGTTTTAGAGGAGGTTGTTTTTTACAATGTTTTAACAAAGTTGAGGTAGTATTACTTCAAATAATTTATTTTTTAAATGAAGTACTAAAATTATTTTTTTAGCTATACATAACGAAGGAATTAATTTACTTTATACTTAATTAATTATTAAAAAATTGTTTTGATAAATTAGACGTAACAGATCATTGCGATTAAAAGTAACTAAAATGCGAGTCTCGATAACTTTGGGAAACACTGATCTACATTATTGTTTATAGTAAAATTACCTTTTGTATACAATATATATACTTAGAAGAAAATGCCGAATTATGCAGATTCTAGAAGCACCTCTTAGATTATAAGAAATCTACGGTTTTTTCATAGAAGTATATTTTGTAGGCATCAGTACACTTTCTTGAGTATGTACCAAATACGCAATAAATTTATCTTTGACTACTAACAACATAGAGGCTTCTACTAAAGTTATAATTGAATCTTCTTTTTCCTTAAAACTCCTATTGCTGTGATCAAAAGTATGACATAAATGAAGCGAGGCATTCAAGTATGGTATGTATGGAAGTGGGAGTATTCATTAGACCCCTTGCGCAAACTCGCAGACAACCTCCGGTCATATAAACCAGCCTAAGTATTTACCAAAGGCCAGGACATACAGAAGTGTGTTCCTGACATCACCTATGGTTGGCCATTTCTTCTAGAGGGTCCTCATTCTGAGGTCGGTTAGGAAGAGGCAGTCACACAAGATTTGTTTTATATTGTGCAAGGCCTCGTTAATTCCGATGTGGTCTAGCACATCACCGACAAAGCTGATCACTCAGTGAAGAGCAGTCAGTGTGGACTTTTCTTAGGTGTAAGGATATTGATTAGAGTCCAGTGGTTTGCTCCCCAGGCAGTGTAATAGTCGCTACGTGTGCTAATGTAATGGTCGCAAAGCCTCTTCAGCGATTTCAAAAGAAAAGAAGAGAGTCTAATTGGTCTAAAAGGCTTCGTAAGGAAGCAATCTTGCTAACCTTGTACACCAGCATTCTTGTATGAAGTTGACCGCGACATTGCGCCAACTTTTCGGTATTGAAAGCTGTAAATTTTCTTGAAGGTTTTTACTATAAAAACCATCCTAATTTTTTCAGGATCCTAGAAAGTGTTGACCTGAATTTTTCCACGCCTGTCCTTCTAGGATTACGAGTCAGTTCATTTCCAACCTTGGCGATGCAAAGATCAAAATTAATCCACCTCTGGTCAGACATAGACACATTCTCGGAAATTCTCTAATTGTGGACTGATTGTAAACTACCCATGGATGCTATGTATAGTATTGTTCTGAGAAAAGTACATATTTTCCTTTATGAATCACAAAAACTCTCATCAAGATATCTTACGAAATTATTACCTTTATGAAACGTTATAAATTTCGATTGTGTTCACAAGTGGATATCTCAAAAACGAAGAGAGATATTCAAGTATGATTTCATATCAAGGGAAATACATACTTTTCTTTAAAAACCATCAAAAATGTCAAAATCATTTATTTTATCTTCTTCTAATTACTCATCTTCTTAATTACATCTTACAAAATTGTTTCAGAGAATTTTTTAAATTGTTTTCATGATCGCCTACGATTAAAAATGATTAACAAATACAATTAATGGCATAATAAAACGGTGTTAAGTAAATAACCTTTGTGACCACCTGTATAGCAGTGGTGTCCCTGTCGATCGCTAACAAAAGCATGAATTGTCGATAATTGCCTGTTTTCGTGGAAGAGTTTAGATGGAGCGGTAACGACTAAAGAAAAGGTGGCAAGGTTAACTTGGTATTTTGGGAATGAACATTGGTCACATATTATCAAAAAATAATGCGTACACTAAAAAATTGTTATTTAAATGAGTTTAAGATTTGTCCGGAATGTGGGTTTTAAAATGTAAGAAAAAAAATTTTAAACTCTTCGGTCAATCTTAGCAAGATATTTATACAAAAAGTCGATCTTGGTAAAAAATTAGTGGGCACCACTGATGTATACCATTGATTCCATGGTTTCATCATTTCGAAAGTGATCTTAAACGATTTGTTATGATAACATTGCACTAATTACCGAATTGTATCTTTCTAAGATAAACCTATCTAACCTAACATTAACTAACCTTAACTTTAAATGCCCATATGAATTCCATTACTCACGCGTGGGTCACGTCAATTCACATGACTTAAGGTTGATCAGGTAATATTAATTGATCGTGATCGACGCAATGGCAAAATTAAGAGGAAAGTATCAGAAACTTTATTCGGATCCTAGGTAATACCAACAGAAACCAGAAACCCTAAAAAATATTCCGTGAATAAGAGGACCACACCTTTATTGCAAGTTCTAGAGCGATCATAGAATTAAATTATTTAAGTTTCAACAAATGTGAATTTGATCCTGCTTATGAGTATCATAAAAATTCTGACAGGAAATTCATAAGGAACTGTGTTATTTAACGTAATACATTTAAAAATATAAGTGGTGTAGATATGATCGGCTCGACATTTAGGACTCAAACTTAAAATTGTCAATTACTACTGGCAACATACATATAATAGCTTCATCTCAAAAGTTTAAAAGTTGCCAATTCAACACTGGACTCAGCTTGTAAAACTCTAAACACTGTCAGCAGAAGACATTTCTTTTGCAAACCTACCATAAGCTCAAGATATGTGGTAGTTCATACAGACTTTTTCCAATTCAGTCGTTTTCATCACTCAATACCCATATTACTTTCAAAAATCGACGCCTATGAACCTAATTCTTATGAATGTTCCTGATAATTTTCTCGATTGTCGTAATCGAATATTTCGTGTATTTAACACTAAAGGGGTTTGAAAAAGGAACAATAACCACATATTGAACCTCATCTTTAAAGTATTTTAGGTCCCTTAAACCATTATCTCTATATTCATATTTATATGAAGTTTTCTTAATATTCTTGTATGAAAAATCACCCTTGTAAATATACTGTAAATGCAATTTCCTGTATATAAAAAATAATGTTCGATATTTTGGACACATTCGATAATATCCGATGCTTTGCGGGTACAAATTGTCGATACCAAGGTAGATATCGACACCATCGACAAGTATCAATACTTTACCCAGCACTACTTAAAACCTTTCTTAGGACTAAAAGTCATTCACGATCGATATTTGCAAGGTTTCTTTGGCGCTTTATTGTTGTACTTTTATACTATCTTTAAATTGTTAAATATAATGTTTTCGTATTTTTCGTTAATAAATAAAGAATCGACCCAATCGCGTCACGCCGGGTCCCGTCGATACCAAAGTTGTTCATCATCACGCACGCTCACGTGAGTGGTACAAAAATTGATGCGCGATCACGGTGGGTCACGTATGATCCATTGTGACCCGACGGGACTCACGTAATTTGCACATCTCAAGTTTCTAGCCCACATGTGATATGTTGTATTCAACGTTTTATCTAACTGCAAAAAAATCAGTTATTTTAAAAAGGTCCATTTTAATATTTATAAAAATATTCTGATATTGTTGAAAATTTTGACATCTGTTCTTAGTATTCTCTGTAGAGATAGTAACTAAAAATTCAGCGACCTCATCTAGAATAAGTGTTTCGAAATGTAAAAATACAACAATTAATGTTTATAATAAACAGTATTGTTTCTCTTTAAATAGGAAGCACTTTGTCTTTTGTGTTGTTTCTTTTGTAAATTAAGTCTGTTCTGATTGGGTTAAAAAAGCGTTACGTAATAAAAGCAGTGTGATAATGACCATCATTACATAACTCAAATCAAATCAAAATTTGAAAAGTAGGTTATGTATTTCAAAACAAACAGTTATAAAGTTAATGGAAAAAAATTGTAAATCCTGCAGGAAGAAGGTCAATGCACCAGTGGGATGTGAAATTTGCAATTCCTACTACCACCCTAGTTGTGTGTTACAAGCAAAAGTAATGAATAAGGAAAATAAAATGATTTGTTGTAAACCGCGCGATGGAAGTGAGGTTAGGGAAGATAAAGTTTATGAAACATCGAAACTTGTGGATGAAGTAAAATTAATACATATAGTGAAGCAACTCTTAAGCGAAGCCCTTAAACCCTTTGAGGAAAAAATACTCAGAGATATAGAGGATCTTAAAAAATCAGTTCAATTTATGTCAGATTCTTTTGAGGATCAAAAAAAGGTGTCTGAAAATTTGTTTGAGGAGGTGAAGCTTTATAGAGATGAAAATCGTATATTAAAGAAAAGATTGGAAATACTGGAACAAAAAGCAAATAACCAAGAGCAAATAGAACGACAAAGGAATATTATTGTTTCTGGTGTACCGATCCAAGAAAATGAAGATACAAAAGAAGTTGTGTGTAAGATTTTTGGGACAATGACGCTGAATATACCTATGAATAAAATAACGGACTGCTTTAGAGTTAAACAGAAGAGGGAAGGACCTATCGTTGTCAAATTCTTAGAAGAAAGCCTGAAATTGCAGGTTTTCAAAAAGGTTAAAGAACTTAAAGGTATCAAAGTTGGTGAGTGTGGACTGTATGGAAAAAATGGAAATATATTCTTTAATGAAGATCTTACTATTGCGAATCAGAGACTTTTTAAAAGTACACGTGATTTTAGAAAAGAAAATAACTTTGCAGCAGCGTTCTGTAGAAATGGTAAGATTTACCTTCGCAAAACATTTAAGGATCAGTCTATCAGAATAAGATCTGAACAAGATCTTACTTTATAAACTTACTTCATAAAATTAAAATATTAAGTACAAAAATTAAAATTAATGTATATATGTCTAGATCGTAACAGAAATGGATGAAATATTTAATATCTTGTACATAAATATAAGAAGTCTAAGAAATAAAGTTGATGACTTGATGGAGATTAATTAAATAAGCATGATTTTGAAATTCACATAATTGCACTTACTGAAACATGGATTTATCCTAATGAGGTGGAATATTTTAATATACCAAATTATAACGTTGTACATCATTGTAGAGATTCAAGGGGAGGAGGGGTGAGTCTGTTTATAAAAGACAAGTTGGAGTATGATCAGAGACATATTCGAGAAATGGAAATTGAGGACTGTAACATACTTTGTGTTTGTCTTACTAAAGTTAATTGCGTAATTATAAATATCTATAGAGCGCCCAGAAACAAAGCTGACGTTTTTTTAGCACAAATAGATAAAATTATGGAAACTCAGAAGTCTCCTTGTATTATTTTGGGAGACATGAATTTAAATTTACTCAGTGAAACTGATACGATTAGAGAGTATAAAAATATTATCGAAATGAACACATTTACAATACAGAATATTCTTACTACTGAGAATGCTACAAGACAAACGGAAAAAACAGCTACTATTTTAGATCATGTTTTAATGAATAAAAACCTCTACTGTGATATAACCCTTACGGATCATGTGATATCAGATCATAAAGTTATGTATATTAAATTAAACAAAGTAATTAAAAAAAAAAACTAAAGAAGTTATCAATAAAACTAAATTGCTGAAAGGAAAATGGAAAGAACTAATTCAAGTGAAATTGCAACAGGAAGAAATAACTTCCTTTAGAAAATTAGCAGAAATAATAACAAAAACAAAAATTGAGTGTACAAAGGAAAGTAGAATAAAAGTATCCAACAACAACTATTGGATAAATGCTGAGTTTATTGAGAAAATAAAACAGAGAGATAATTCATATAAGCGATGGAAATTAATAAGAAACTCAGAAACCGAAAGACATTTTAAAAATTTAAAGAATGTGGTAAATAATATGAGACGAAAATTAAAGAAGGAGTATGTGGAAAAAACACTTAATGAGGCTGGAACAAACAGTAAAAAAATGTGGAGGGTCCTGGGTTCTGGAACGATATATGTTTGAAACGAACAAAAAAAGGGCAAAATGGGACAAATGAAAAGTATGACAGGTGCAGTCATTGAAGATGAGCAACAAATAGCTGAGGAATTTAATACTTATTTTTCTGAAATAGGTAAGAATTTAGCCTCAAAAATTAAACCGGTTCTTAATCACCAGTTTAGAGAAGAAGAAACAAAAGAATCCATCTACTTGGAACCAACTGATTTAACAGAAATTAATTCTATCATAAGGGATTTAAATAATAATAGTTCGCCGGGAGAAGATGGTATTACTAAATCTGATATAGTGCTGCTTTTTGAAGTTTTGGGAGATAAAATAGTGAATATCATTAATGATATCCTGGTTACTGGCCTGTTTCCGAATGAATTAAAAACGGCGAAAATATCCCCTATTCATAGAAAAGGAGCAAAAACAGAACTTGGTAACTATAGACCAATTTCAATCTTAAATATATTTTCTAAAATAACAGAAAAAGTTATCAAACACAGGTTAACTAACTTTATACAGAAATTCTTTAACATCGATCCATATCAATATGGATTTCAAAAGAAGAGTAGTACCTTGGGGGCGACAGGGGATTTACTAGAATATATTACAGAAGAAATCGATAAGAAGAGGTATGTTTTGACAGTGTTTATTGACTTACAAAAGGCATTTGATATTGTGGACATAGATATTTTACTCAATAAATTAGAAAAAATGGGAATGCGAGGCATTGCAAAAGACCTCTTCCAGTCATATTCTAAGGACCGTAAGCATTATACTCAAATCAATAAAACCAAGAGTAAAAAAAAAGCCTAAGTATTGGAGTAGCTCAGGGATCAGTACTTGGTCCTTTGCAATATTTATTATACATTCAAAACTTAAAGTATCTACAACTTCAAGCGAGATATTTTGTGTTTGCTGATGACACCGTCTTGGTTATATCATCAAGTAATATAAAGGAACTTGAAAAGGTAGCGAACGACGACTTAAATCTGTATTATACATGGCTGTGCTATAATAAATTATCGGTGAACGTTAATAAAACGGTATATATGATTATTAAACAAAAAAATAAACAAAAAAGTGATATAAATGTGTTTCTCAATGGAGAAAAACTAAAAGAAGTGCAAACGTACAAATACTTAGGTTTAAATTTGACAAATGATCTCAATTGGAATGTACATGTGAATGCTATCATTAAAAAAATTGTGCCAATGGTTAGTGCAATAAAAAGGTGTACGGATTGCTTAGATAAAAACTCTAGGCGTTTACTCTATAATAGCTTTATACTGCCACAAATTAGATATTTAATTCCCTGCTGGGGAGGTCTTCCGCTTTACCAGTTAAATAAATTACAAAGAACGCAGAATAAAGCAGTAAAATCTATCTTTCAGTTGAACTATTGTATGTCAACTGACCTTGTGTATGAAATGGAAAATATATGGAACTTGCAGAAAATTCGGACTTATGAGCAAATAAAATATATATATTCTATAAAAAACAAACTAATAAAGACTAATATAAATACAAAACAAGTTAAGAACTGGCATGAATACAGCACCCGGAATGCAAATGATTTTAGAAATAAATTTTGTAGAACAACGACAGCACAGAGATCACCATTATATCTTGGTATTAAAGCATACCGATAATAATAGTGGAGGCAAGGACAATGAAAAAATTAGTTTATAATCTGAAAATGTTTTTGAAGTGAATGAGTGTTGGACTGTTTCTGATGGGTTTGCATTTTTGAGGATTTTTATTTTCGTTTTTTATACATAACCTATTGTGATTTTTTTTGTTTACATATAATTTTTGTGTATTAAGGCTTCGATACCAGTGACATTCACTGTTTTGGAGTCAGTTAAAAATAAAATAAAAAAAAATCAAATGAGTGTTATCCAAGCAGTCGTAGATAAAAGCATTTATCGTATTTGAATCTCTTACAGTTTTAGTTATAAAAAAATTGTATTTATTTATATTTTTTTGGATTAATATCATTTTTAAAAAGCATTTATTTTGTACATTTTATGAGAATGTAACTTGAATCGTCGTTATGTTGAAACTAAAATGTTTTTAACGGCTCCAAAAAAATTTTTTTTCATCGGCTATTGATTGCGTTTTAGCATTGGTCCATGTTAACAGCAATTTTACAATATTTTCAACGACTACACATATTCTATAAATCCCAACGATGATCCAAACTAGTGCGTTCGTTTTTATTTATTCATTCATTCCTTTCTTTTCAATTTCCGCACAAGTTTAGTAATCAACCTTAATGATCATTATTGTTCCATACATTTATTTCGTTTATATTTTCGACGAACTGATGTATATAACTGAAATGCGAATATCGCAACGCACCTTTCAGAAACATCCATCCATTCATCAGCTAATTACGCGAATTGCAGCTGCGAGCATCGTTCAAATAAACATAAATACTAATCTCTCGGCGTTAATTATAAATCGCTCGTGCTGCTCTCGGGCCTTCTAATGAATTTACTGCTCCCCGGGAAATCCGAGCGCTTAACACAAAGAAAGCCACCCCCGATGGCGTTGGAGTTGGCGTCGTACTTTTGCTTTCACCGGAAACGCAGATTCGCATTTCACTTAATTTCGTTATACGCGACGTTCCGACATCGTCAAAGTGTTAACTTTAACTTCAGCTTAGGGTAAACTTTAAATTTTATTCAGCTCGGATTGAACGAAATTGTACGAATTGTAAACGAAAAGTTAAGTAATGGATTAAATTTTTTATAAATGTAACGATTAAGAAAGAATATTATATTTAAAATGAGCGTAAAAGCTTATAAATTTAGCTCGGGTTTACAAAAGCTAACGAGTTGCCACTGTTGTCGTTCGCAAGCTCCTAAAAAGGGGGGATGGGGTTTGGGAGAAATGGGGGATCCGGTAATCCGTTGGCGGCGGCACCCTTAATTACCGCGACATAAACAGTGTTTAAGAGACTAGAGCTACATTAATTCATTAATTAAAACGCTGTGAGCCGACTCGGCGAAATCTGAGTAGCGTCTGACGTGTTAGAGGGTGAATTCTACACGGGCTGGTGATAAAAATTTCTTTTAAACCCAAACAAAAATAATACTTCCTTTTCGTTTTAATTTATTATCACTTCGTGTTTTTTTTTATCAAGAAAAAACTTTATCACATCGCTCTTTCATAATAAAAAGAAAAAAAAAAACACGTGATATGCAATCCGGCGGAATCTCCGGGGCTAATTAATAGCGGGGCTAATTAAGACATCTCACCATTCAGTGGGCCCTTCGCGTTTTAGAGAAAATCTTGCGGCAGCCACGGGCAGTTTTTCAGTTTTATTCCCGACCCCTTTGTGCCCATTTGCCGCATTGTGCTCGGCTGGTAATTAGCGTTCTTCGAAAGTGCGCCATAGGGACTCAACCATACACGGAAACTAAACCAGACGATGACGAAATGGTGGCAACATGATTTCGCAATTAACATTTCATATTCTCACTCCGTATTAATTCTTATAATTACTTAAATTATAAAAGCATCAGTTGATGTAACTATTCTAGAGTGCAACTTGTTAAAAGGCTGAAGGGTGAAATGTGTCGACGCGAAAAAGTTGGTAAATGCGTTTCGCTGATAAAGTGGACGCCCGCAAAACTTTTAATTCGCCCGTCTAATTCGCTAGGAAGAAAATGGCTGTTTGTTGAATACGTAACACATCTCTAACGTACTTTCCGCTTAGGCATTAAAAGGCTCCTGAGGGCTGGTAAACTTCACAGATCTCGTTACGGGCGTTCGCATTACTTCTCCTACAAACTGGCTACTTTGTGGCCAAAACGAACTTAACTCGATGAAACGACGCTTTTCCACAGCACTGAAAACTCTTCTACTTTACCACTCACCCTTTTATTTTATTTTTGTGTTTTATTTTATTAGAAATTTTTTTATTTTTAAATTATTTCTTTTAACAATTTTGTTATAATATAGAGAATTGTTATAATTATAATATAAAAAATTATGTTGTTGTTATCATATAAAATTGTACACCATAAAGTCAGCAATTATAGTTTGATAGAAGGAATCTAATAAAAAGAGCAGATATCCCAAGAACTGGCGACAGCTCGACGACCCGATTTCACACATTAAAGTACCTGATATTTAATGTTCAGTTTGTGATATAATAAAGATCGTAATATACAGGGTGTTTCTAAGTTCATGTGAATAATTTCAACGGGTGATTCTTCAACGTATAATATTCTATGTCTGACAATGAGTATTATCTAATTTCTTAATGTACAAACTAATGATTTTAGGAGAAAATGTGAGACAGAAAAGTTGCATATTGAATCTTTCTATTTGAATCAAATTTTTAAATGAGAAAGTGTTTTGCATCAATTTAAACACAGCCTGTAAAAGAAAAATATTTATGAAGTTCAGCATCTCTAGTTCTGGATATTGTACTGATTCTAGTTTTAGTTCAATGACTACTACTGGTAGTGATACTGCCTATCACTGCAACTAGAAGTAACACTATGCCCAGAATAAGAAGCATTCGGGTTTAGCCAAACATCTTATAAGACTGCTAAATCCGAAAGTTTCTAGTCCTGTTAGTTCTAGTATCAGTTCAAGTGTTAGTATTAGTTGTTGTTTGAACTAACACTTTTCGAACGGTTTCAGTAACAAACCAAAATCATTCAACCAAGATTCGATATTCCTATTATTTTATATCCGTAATACCAGTATTATAATATTAACGAGCTAGTTATCTTTTAGTCAAGTTTATTACTTCTTTTGTTTACGTAAATTATATTTGTCGTACTATTGTGTTGGAATGGGTTGGGTTGGGTTGGGTTGAGTTGGGTTGGATTGTATTATTAATTATCAGATGGAGAATCCGATACAACCGCAACAGGAATAAGAATGTCCAAAGATAGAAGAATAGGAAGCAGCTAAGAGAATGCAGATACAATGAAAGAGATGGCAATATAATAACGAAAGGGCTTCCAAAATAGTTTGTGCCGGAGAACGAGAAAACAAAGAAGCTGGTGGCCAGGTTTTGTTGTGGCAATGGAAACAGAATGAACAAATACTGGGCATATGACTTTGAGAAGTGGTACCGGCTATGCGAAGAGAAAATAGATTCTGGAAAAGAAGCGTAACGCTGGGGATGGAAGAAGGGAGCAACAAAATGAGGGATAAGAGGTTTATTTTTTAGCGTAAACATTGTATATTGAGTCATGTAATTGTATCGTTATAAATTAATTAATTGTAAATTTTAATTAGTTAACAATAAAAAAGGACTATTACTTTGCTCAGATTAAACCCATTTACAACTTTTGGGTTGGGTTGGATTGAATTGAGTTGAATTGGGTTGGATCGTATAATTAATTATTAGATAGTAAGCGACAGGAATAGGAATGTCTAGAAATAGGAAAATAAGATTAGATAAGAGAGGAAAGATACAATGAAAGATATAATGACCAATTTCAAAATACCTTGTGACAGTGTCACCAAATTTGTCATAAATTACCGGTATGATTATCTGCGCATGCACAAAAACTATAACTGCTCATTTGTAGTTTAAATTAGAGATAAGCGATTATGAAGGAACGTAGTAATCCGAGACACTACGTCACAATCACTGGTACAGTACAGAATACATCAGAATGGTCATAATATTACTCAAAAAGAACAAAAAACGGTTAGCTTCAAAAGAGGGGATAAAGTGATGGTATGTCGACCATCACTGAATGAATAAATGAATGAAGCTGAAGCTGAATGAATAAATAACAAATTGAATTGGGCCGTCAAAAGGAAATAGTAAAGAAAATGCAAGATTCCAACCACACATAAACAGAATTTAATGGAAAATTTCCTGGAATATTTTCAAGTCGACCTGGAAGAACCAATTCAGTTCAATACGATATCGACTTGAAATCCTTCTAGCAAAATTTGTTATTGTTTCCAGGAGAGTTCAACAACTTCTAGAAAACTCGATACTGCCTCTGCAAGACGTAACACTGCTTCCAAAAGACTTGAAATGTTTTCAGAAAATTTTAACTGCTTCCAGACGACTTGCTACTGCCCCTGGAACACTTGATACTTCTAGAAGTAGTACATCACTGTACTACTTTACACTTTACTACTGCACATCACAGTACATCATATTTGCATCACTGCCTTGTGACGAAAGGGAATGAGGAAAAGAATGAGCTGGTAGCCAGACTTCGTTATGGTAATGAGGAGAGGGAGAACAAGCACTAGGCATATGATGTGGACATATGGTATCGGCTATGTGGAGAGAACGCAGATTCTGGAAAAGGGATGGTGGACTGAGGATAAAGAATAAGTAGTTTATTTTATTTTGAGTTATGTAGTTACACTGAGTATGTAATTGTAACACTATAAAATTGCAAACTTTAGTTAATTAATAATATAAATAGCAATATTATTTGGTCTAAAGATCTCACAGGTTAATCTCACGTATTAATTAGTGTCACTTTTGTCCTCAGTACCATTGGGTTGGGTTGGGTTGTATTGAGCTGAGTTGGGTTAGATTGCATTATATCATAAGCAGGATACAATACGGTAATAGAAAAAAAAAGAGTCCAGTAGGTGTAGTCTTGCATATTGTGAACAGTGGAATGAAAAGAAAGCAGATTTCACTGAACCACATAGGATACAGATTAATGGTTTTGGACAGAGTATGCAGATGACGTGTGGCGTTCCACAAGACTCAGTTCTAGGAAAAACCCTTTGGACTGTATGTATACGTTGGAATAGTTGCTTAAGCAGATGGTTTGGCATTAATAATGCAGGCGGCTACACCAATCAAGTTGAGAGGTAAAGCGTACTATTGTGTAGAGCAGATATTAGATCAGAACACCTGCCCTGTTACACAATATGGATCTGGAACTAGCTCCTGAAAAAATGGAAGTGGTGATACTACAGGGTAGGGGGAATCTGGAATAAGTTCAAATATCAGTAGGGGCATTTCAATAAAATGCGAAAGATCAGTAAAGTACGTAGGTGTTAGCAAAGGCAAAGAATTTTGCTGCCAAGAATTGCTAATGACCATGCACCCAAAGTCGATATATCTGGGATCATGCCAATGGTAGGAGAACCCCACTAAAAGAGAAAACTGATAGCAACTATGGTATAATCGGTATCTCTCGATGCGGTATAAGTATATTGAGATAATGCTGAGATTAATAGAAAAGAGATATATCTCTATCACTTCCATGTACAGAAGAGTTTTTACGAAAGCCATCGAAGTCTTGGCGGGTGTCTTGGCGGGGGAAAAACCAGAAAACTGAGAAACAATGATAGAGAACTGCGTGGTAAACAACCAAGAGATTTGTCGAAGATGGCAGGGAACGTGGAAGAAATACACCGGGTGGCTAAAGTTTTAGAACATTTTATAAATGATGTTTGCAAATGGAGAGATAACAGTCTAGATACGAATTACTAAGCAACATAGGCTATCTTAGAGCATCGAGCATGCGGGAGTTACCTAAAACAAATAATAAGAAGGAATCAAGTACATCAATCTCCTTGGCATAAAAACATCGAACAAAAAATAGCGATGAAAATAAACGTTGAGGCAATTTCAAAAACTCACGTGGAGGCAGAGAAGATGGGAGCAGCGATAGTAGAACTGTTAACTAGAATAACTGTTGAAAAAAAAAATTCGTAACTTTTTCGCAGGTTGTCTAAAGTTATGCTAGACAACCTTAAATTCTATAATCCGAAGAGCAAGAAGGAATTTTTAGTGATGTAATCCTGACCAACACCACCCCGATCAAATACAATGAAAGATATGTGAATATAATGACCAAAATACCTTGAGGGGGAGGAGAATGAAGAAAGGGAAAATCTGGTGGCCAAATTTCAAATAATAACAATGAGGAGAGAATGAACAAATAATTGGCATTGGAGGATTGGTATCATCAATGTGGAAAAAACGCAGGTTCTGGAAGGACGGAGATGTAGACGTAGCATATTGAGTCATGAGGAAAAGCATGATTACTTTATCTAATGATCTCACAGATTAATCCCACTTAAATCGTACCATTGGGTTAGGTTGAGTAGGATTGGATTGAGTTAGGTTGGGTTGGATTAATATATGTGTGCTGGTCTCTCAGGACATCATGAGCTCAAGGAGCTCATCAAGACCACATAGAATCTCATCCGAATCTTAAGCTTCCATTTTAAACCGAGACAATCTTAAGAGAAAAGCTAAGGTGTCCAAGATTGATCAGAGAAAGACAGCTTACTACTATCAATATTGTAACAAGGATGAAAATAATGTTGGAAAGAAGAGGGGGAGGGAGTACTGTAGAAAGATACATAACAAAGGTAATTATGGCAAAGACAACCCACTTGGTTTAGGTATGATATAAAACTATAGGTATTAAAAATCTAAATGGACTATTTTTATTTTTTTTGTCACTCATCGTCATGTGATACATAGGATGACGTAAGATGTCAAAAAAATAATTTCTTTTCATTCTGCTTCTGATCTCAACACAAGTTTGACTGGAAATACAATGGAGGGAATTTGTAGTAGCATATGGAGATTGAATAGAAGAACAAGTTCCAACCTAATAGTGATTCTCCGAAGCAGCTTTCCCCGACGGATTCCGGAGAAGATGAGGACGAGGTCGTAGTCGTTTAGCTTCACCCCAACACTATCTGATTACTCAACATCCCAGGACAAATGCCTTGTTCGAGTTTGTTAAAAAAGAGTTGGATTGGGTCAGGTGGGGTTGAATTAGGTACGTATTCTTCCCAATTTTTTTCTAGTTCTAGATCTAGTGTCAGTTCTAGTTTTACTTCAATCAACATATACAACAAATTATGTTCAGTAACTTTTGCAATTAGAACTGATATAGGGTTAATATCTATAACCGAAAGTATTCGAATTTAGCTGAATGTTTAGAGCTAACACTAACACGAAACCTAAACCAGTTACATTCTTAGAAACATAGATCACTAAGGTTGGATATATTGCTACCATAGATTTCAACTTCGAGTTCAGCTCTTTTGTTAATCACCCCAGATTTATTGTGTTGGAAAATGAATTAGACTAACTTCTCAACCGCTTGTTTTATTTACTCGGGACTAGTTTTGGCTTGTAAACCCATCATCAGCCGAATCTAAATAGAAAAACGAACTTACAAACGTACAACTAAAACGTGTATTAAACTTGGTCAAACAATATTCGAAAAACGAAAAAACTTGTAAGGTATTCAAAGTTATGGGCTATAATAAGTTACAAATGTAATAGATGGTACATTTACTTAAATATGTAAAGATGGAAGGAATATGTAGAATAGAATATGTAAAGATATTTAAATCCGAGTTGGTCATTTCATAATTTAGTGCTTTTTCGTTTGTTGTGCCGATATATTTCCATCATCTTTAGAAGGTCCATACGAAAATTCTTTTCACATTTGTGGATTAACTCGAAATCCATGATATGATTTGTAGCCTTAATGTGCCTGTAGATGTTACAGCTTCCCCTCTTCAAGTGCATCTCAAGTTGGTGTCTCGACTTTGTAAATGCTCGGTTGTTGTAAAATTTTTTTGCTGGTTTTTAGATCGTGGTTGGATAAGATTAAGTACAGAATTTTTGTTACTAAAAGCTAACGTTATGTTATATTTTGTAAAGATGTTCGTCGCCTTGTGAGTAACAGCGTTGTATGGAATAGCTTTGTGTATTTTTTTTTTGTTTTATGTAAAGGTGTTCCCTCATTTTTTAATTCTATTAAAATCTATTTTGCTTAGATGGATATTTGAGAAAATACGTTGTTTTTCGATATGATCTAGGAAAATGTTAGATAGAATGCCTGATAGGGGCAACCCATTGAGATTTCCTGAAATTTTTTCAATGAGTTTCCTTGAATTTATGATTCTATATTCAGGTTTGAAATCGATTTATTGCAAAATCCTCACTAAAAATTGTATAATTTTTTAAGTACTCCTACATCTAAAATCTATTATCTTATAAAAAGCGCAACTTCTTATTAATTAACAATGTCTTCTACCTACATCATTTCAGGATTAATTTTATTTAATGACATTCTGTGTTCACATAAAAATCGGATTTTCAAATACGGATGCCAAAAGTCAATTTATTCAAATACGTGCCTCGACTCTTCGTCCGTGTATAAAAACAAAATTAGATCCAGGCCTTGTTTTCCTGCATTGGATTCATCATGTAATGTACCGTGGGTATTTTTTTGACGTAGCGGAAAAAACCCCGATGTGCCGGGGCAAAATAAAGAAAATCGAAGTTTGTTTGAGGTTTGGTCGCGTATTCAATTAGCGCAATGTCGAACGTATCCCAGTCACATCCGTTGGCAAAAGCCGATTTAATAACAACGCGACGTCGTCCTCTGCGTGATTTAATACACCCGAGGATCTCTTCCAACGGCTCTTTCTCTCTCTCTGCCGAAGTGTACGTGTCCGTTGTCGTTAGGTCGGTGATTTCTTCGGGGAAATTACAACTTCTGATTAAGCGCGGACGCAATTTGAATATCAGAACCCGGATTTTCGCGTCCCCTCCACCTATCCCCATGGCTTCTCCGCCGAGAATTCTGGTTTTAACACCTCGGTTATTCGACATTTAGACAGACTTATTTTACGGACGGCTGCGCAGTTTTCCCGGGGAAACGTGGGGCGGCTTAACGGAGAACTGATGGGGCACGTAAACGCGAGGGAGGGCGGAGAAGACTTTGGTCAACGGTATCGACGCTGACATATGGGTAATTTAGTTTCTCAAAGCCCCCGGCTCTCCCAATTGGGCGGAGTGCTTGTTTGAAAACTTCGAGAGCTTTGCCATTTAGGGGAGACCTTTGATTTCTTCTCTTCACGTTGTTAATTCGTAATGGGGATACATACAAAACCAAACTTCAATAGATGTCTTTATAGTTTGAAACATTTTTTCATCGCTAAAAATGAAAAAGTTAATAAAAAAAAGATAGTAATCTGTTCCACGTTACTTGCCTCTTTCGATTTATTAATAAATTATTGAAGAATATCATGATAGAATTGTTCATTGTATTGATGGCAGAACAGACAATGGGTTTGTTTGGGTGGAATTTGTCTATTGAAACTTTAATCGTTCTCCAATACGAAGAGTTTTTTTTCGGTCGGTATTACACTTATTTTAGCACGTTTAATTAGCACAGTTTCGAGTAACGTATCCAAAAAGTCCATCCTGATACCAAATGGTAAAACTTGATATCTCAAAAACCAATTAAGATCCATAAGACGCGTGGATTTGTTTTAAGGTAAGTACATACTTTCCTTTATAAATCACCAACAATTTCATCAAGATATATTCTACGTCCATATACACCTTTGATTCAAAAAATACCGAACACCTGTATTGATATAAACCTCATGTTGTTGAAATTGACAATTACACATATTGGCCAGATAGATATAGAATCTGTAGGACTAAATAGGTTAAACATTAAAATGATCACTTATTGCTGTCCATAAGTAATCCCTCAAATACATAATATTTAGAATTACCATTCCCTCATTTCATTTCTCTGTATTTTATTTGTTATTTACGTTATTATTTCGTTGGTTATGTATTATTAAAATGTATCAACCCTTTGGAGATTAATCCTTTGGAAAAACACAAACCCAACCCAAGTATTACAATTCTCAGCCGACTTCGAAGACGTCAGCTACCCAAAGTATTACAGCAACCCTTTGGGTGGTCGACATCTTCGAAGTTCACCGAGATTAATTCTTTGGAAATTTATTAACCTTACCGAAGTATTAGAAATACCAAGACTTGACCTTTGCTATGCTTGGGTGAATTCGTTTGCGTTGCCCTTTACAAGCTTATTCAGCTTTTTGAAAACAGTGTGGTTTGATGTTTGAGCAATACTTGGGTTGGGTTGAGTGATACCTGAGAAAATTAATCCGATTCGACTTCGAAAAAGTCAGCCGCGAATTCTTTGGAAAATCACAAACACAATCTAAGTATTACAAACACCAAGACTTGACCTTTGCTATACCCAAAATATTATTAACAACACTTTTGGCTGACTTCAAAGACGTTAGCCGAGATTAATTCTTTGGAAATTCACAGTCCTAACCCAATTATTACAAATACCGATTCATTTCCGTTGCCCTGTACCACCTTATTCAGCCTTTTAGAAGCACTATTGTCTTGATGATGTTAGCATACTTGGGTTGGGTTGAGTGATACTTGAGAAAACTAATCTCGGCCAAGATTACGAAAATTAAGATGGTACGAAAATCTAACATTCAGACCAGTTCCTTGTGGTGGTCATTCGTCGTTTCTTTGCGGATGCCACAAATTGTCCTTAGACCTTCAGCAAGGCTGTTTTCATTAGTTGGTTGCGTTGGTTTTAATACATCTTGTAGATGTCTGGACTGGACGTGAGAAACTTTTACGTTTCGCGCTCTGCCTTGGAATAAGTTTTCTTATTTTTGGTAACTTGTTTGCGGCTATATATTATACAAGCATTAACACCAGCCATATTTAGCATAGTGTAGAAAGTATACAATGGCCATCGTCTTGTTTTAACCATCTTATGTTAGAATACATCATGTCAAAGAAACGTCTGATATACAGGGTTGATCATATATAGTAGAAAGTAGAAGTCATATATGAAACCATAGTCGTATTATTGTGAAAGCAAAACATGGAAGTTTCGGAAACAAGGTTACCGATACTTTACGTCTAACAATTCTTGCGGAATTTCCTTTTTCTTCTTCCTCGCTGTTTCAACAATTGTCATTTTGCAAAGGTTAACAACATTGTCCTTGCTAAACCTACTGACGTAAACCAGTTACTCAAATTCCTATTTGATCCATAGACCATTTTTGTCAAGTCTATTACATACTAACTGCCAAGCTAATCACCATTTGTTTTTGTGCCTTTTTCCAAGTATGGAGCAGCATCAATCACATACTTCATCACATATCATAACTATCTTATGTCCATACATCGCTGATTTATTAGGAATATGTATTCTAAATGAACATCTACCATGAAACCCTAGAAGCTGTTCATCAATTGTAGGATCCGAACCTGGTTTATAACTATTGTTGTAGTTCATTATAAATCGGTCCTATATATTTCCGATGTGAGCAAACGGATTAGCTGATTTACGAGCAGGCCTTGTTGCTTTGTTATCAAACCGGAGGTAACTAAGACGATATAGAAACCGCTCCTCTTTCTTGACTGATCTATAAATATTTCCAGTTAATTTTGGATCGAGCACTAGGTGGATATTTAGATGGTTGTTTTTCATTGAGGCTAAGAAAAATAGTAAACCTATTAGTGTCATTAATTCTTGTTTGTTTGGTTTGATGTTGCTTCCGATCATTTCCTGGTAGTTTGAGCATCTATCACTGGAAACAGGTCTGAAATGCGCAACATTTTTGGATTGCCTGCCTATTTTTTGAAAGTACACTCCATCTATGTCCATTTTGCCTTTACGTTTCAGTCAAGATGGTTATATATCCTGTTATAGTAGGATTTGAATTTATCAATCTACTGAGAGCTACGTTATCTTCATCAACATTTCGGTCATTTTGAATCGTATTTTCTTCTATTCCCATATCTAGATCTGTTTGAACATGATAGATATGATTCAATTAAACATCCTGTAATTCTGCTTAGTCTTCTTTATCAATATTTACTTCAAACTCACAAATATCATCCGTGTCGCTCTCAGAATCATCGATTTCTACGTTTTGGTAGCAACGTTTTCAAAACCCCAACCCAACCCATTGAATATTAATTCTTTGGGAAATCACAAACACAACCTGCATCATACCGATGTTGTTCGAGATGTTGAAGAAGGTCATGTGTGTTAAATAAATAAATTATTTATTAAAAATCTTATTAAATTATAAAATAATATTATTAATATTATACAATTAAATAAATTTGTCTACAGAAATTAATGTTACCTGAGGTGCAACCTAGCTTCAAGATGTAGCTTCACCACCGTATTGTTGAACATTGTAGATGATATCCTGAGGGCATCTGATAATGGAAGGGTAACTGTGTTGAGCTTGCTTGACTATTTTAAAACGACTGCAGCTACTATATTGGTAAAAGTCGTGTCAACATTGTTCTCCGTATTATATAATAACTACACAACCCATTTTCAAACTATAATGCGATACTGCACAGGCCATTTGTTTACAGATAATATGCAAATTTATCATTCCTTCTCAATGTTGAAGGTAGACGTTGCATGTAACGGAATTAATGATGATTTGAAATGGCTGATTCAGATTTTTGATGGACATTGCTTACGTGTTAATCCACAATAGACTGAGTTGATGCTATTTGGTCCAAAATCACTTTAACGATTGGGAACAAAATCAGCAGTAAAATTAAGAACGAGCAGTTGAACGTAATTTATTCTAATCGGGCGTACATCAATAAAACAACTAAGCGATTACTTTTTGATACTATAGTGTTATTATATTTGAACTGTGTTGATTGTCTGTATTACTCATTTCTTACTCATGTACTTAAATATGAAACCCAAGAAGTATAAAACTCTTGTCAAAAACATTTTTTTAAATTTTGTTACCGAATGTTGAAGTCCCTCGCGATGGCAGCCAAGGCATGCAAGAATGATGACAACTATTTAACGCCCTTTCCAGTAAATGCTACCCACCTAATGCAACCATTAAATGAGCATAATCTGAAATCAAAGAGGCATCAATGAGTAAATGAGGCAAAAAAATCCAGCTAGTAGAGATGCGTTCGTTGCCGTAATTTCCACAAAAGCTGAAAAAGAAACTTTTTTAATCAGCTTTTTTCTTCAAGCGCCAAAACAAAATAATTTTCGAAGAGGAAGGCCTGCTCACAAGACACGTACAGTAAAAAATTGTCTCATCTACATGTGGTTTTTATCTGAAATGAGCATGAAATGCAAATTCTAGATTTATAGTGTATCAACCATGAAAACACAGGTTCATTTTACAACAGCTCTTTGACGACTGCTATCTTTGATATTAACAATCAAACAAAACCAAGATTTTAAATAAATAAATACTTTAATTCTTGTTTCCTTTATTTCGATTTAAATACTTAAATTTAAGGTTCACTTTAAAAGATTTTGTTGAAACACTTACAAGAAAAAATAAAGACAGTTTTGTCTTTAAAATTTATTTAATATTGCTTAATGTTTAATACAATAAAAAGGTGTCTTACATAAAAATACATTGCTCTATGTTTCGATTGTTCCCAAAAACGAAAATCAGTATTCAAGAAGACCTAACAACGGGACATCACTTTTTTACATATTTCTTGTTGATTGTGTAATTAATCCTTAAGGTCAAAGTTAGTATAATGAATAAGTTTTTATTGACCCTGCTATAACTTTATTTCTTCATTTTATATCTTGAAAAGTGCACAAAACTTCTCTAGGTTACCCCATCTTACGGTATCTTAGGTGAGAACATAGGCGCAAAATACGTGGCTTCTCCCAATGCACACACCCATACAAAATTTTTAAGAGTTTTATCTTGGATTTAAGTTACCATTTTCAAAAACATTTCAACTCAGTCCCAGTAACTGCCCCGAACGTTGTTTTTTTTTGGAAAGTACGTATTTTATGTCAAGACTTGCTACATCATGCTTACACATGATTTGATACTGCTAATACATGACTTGATACTGCTTCCAGAAGAGTTATTACTGCCCCTGGAAGAGTTGATACTGCTTCTAGAAGACTTGACATTGCTTCCAGAGGATATGATAGTGTTTCTGGAAGAGATGTCACTACTTCCAAAAGACTTGATATGCTTCCAGAAGTTTGTATCTTATCATTATGTCCCGCACTGTATGAGTTGATGATGACGATTCGCATGAAAGGAGATTAAGGTCCTTGTGATTGGAAGGCCATTATGTCAAAAATGATAAAAATGAATAAAAATAGGAACGATTAACCGTTACTATCGGATTATTTGAATGAATTGAAACGTTTATGCGAATAGAGAGTGTGGTTCCAGTGAATGGAAAGCCATTATATTCGATGACGTACTTGAAAATTGGAATTTGTAACTAGATTCGCTTTAAGATTAAAATCTAAAGTAGAAACGATTGTCCAAATCATTTAAATAAAATATCATTTATTTTCTGAAATAAAAACATTTGAATACCGTTTTATTATGGCTAATAAAATAATAAACAATTTTTATATAAAAAGGTTTTTATAACGTTAATGTTGACCGAGATAGAAACTGCCTTTTAGGTTGGGGCATAATTTTAATCACATTATAATTATTTTGAGTAAATATAACAATAATGATTTGTGTGGTAATTTTAGGTTTTAACGAAGAAATGACTAATATATACGCCTTCAAAGATAAACAATTTTTAGACATTTTCTTAATTATTTGCAATTCGGTTTGTTCAATAAATATAAAAGTGGCGATTTGTTCAATGTTATTAAAGAAAATCGATTAAGATCCGTTTTGAAAATTGGCATTCTAATTTTATTTAATGGGTACTCTGAGTGCGCAAGCATCCACATAAAATTTTTTAATGGGCGCAGAGCACCTATACAGATAGGCGTCAATGTTATGAGTACTTTAGGTGTACAAACATCCATACATAACAGTTAATGAATTTATCTGAATTGAAGGTGTCATTTCCAATTAATTTTTTAAGGAATTTTGAGATTTTTCTTGACTTGATACTGCTTCCAGAAGAGTTAGTACTGCTCCTGGAAGAGTTGATACTGCTTCTAGAGGACTTGACATTGCTTCCAGAGGATTTGATAGTGTTTCTGGAAGACATGTCACCACTTCCAAAAGACTTGAAATGCTTCCAGAAGTTTGTATCTTATCATTATGTCCTGCACTGTATGAGTTGATGATGACGATTCGCATGAAAGGAGAGTGAGGTCCTTGTGATTGGAAGGCCATTATGTCAAAAATGATAAAAATGAATAAAAATAGGAACGATTAACCGTTACTATCGGATTATTTGAATGAATTGAATCGTTTGTGCGAATAGAGAGTGTGGTTCCAGTGAATGGAAAGCCATTATATTCGATGAGGTACGGTTCTGTGTTTAAGTTAAGATTTTAACTCGAAGTAAAGTCCTTTTTTTGTGCATTACCTGATAATTGGAATTTGTAACTAGATTCGCTTTAAGATTAAAATCTAAAGTAGAAAGGATTCTCCAAATCATTTAAATAAAATATCATTTATTTTCTGAAATAAAAACATTTGAATACCGTTTTATTATGGCTAATAAAATAATAAACAATTTTTATATAAAAAGGTTTTTATGACGTTAATGTTGACCGAGATAGACACTGCTTTTTAGGTTGGGGCATAATTTTAATCACATTATAATTATTTTGAGTAAATATAACAATAATGATTTGTGTGGTAATTTTAGGTTTTAACGAAGAAATGACTAATATATACGCCTTCAAAGATAAACAATTTTTAGACATTTTCTTAATTATTTGCAATTTGGTTTGTCCAATAAATATAAAAGTGGCGGTTTGTTCAATGTTATTAAAGAAAATCGATTAAGATCCGTTTTGAAAATTGGCATTCTAATTTTATTTAATGGGTACTCTGAGTGCGCAAGCATCCACATAAAATTTTTTAATGGGCGCAGAGCACCCATACAGATAGGCGTCAATGTTATGAGTACTTTAGGTCTACAAACATCCATACATAACTGTTAATGAATTTATCTGAATTGAAGGTGTCATTTCCAATTAATTTTTTAAGGAATTTTGAGATTTTTCTTGACTTGATACTGCTTCCAGAAGAGTTATTACTGCCCCTGGAAGAGTTGATACTGCTTCTAGAGGACTTGACATTGCTTCCAGAGGATTTGATAGTGTTTCTGGAAGACATGTCACCACTTCCAAAAGACTTGAAATGCTTCCAGAAGTTTGTATCTTATAATTATGTCCTGCACTGTATGAGTTGATGATGACGATTCGCATGAAAGGAGAGTGAGGTCCTTGTGATTGGAAGGCCATTATGTCAAAAATGATAAAAATGAATAAAAATAGGAACGATTAACCGTTACTATCGGATTATTTGAATGAATTAAATCGTTTGTGCGAATAGAGAGTGTGGTTCCAGTGAATGGAAAGCCATTATATTCGATGAGGTACGGTTCTGTGTTTAAGTTAAGATTTTAACTCGAAGTAAAGTTCTTTTTTTGTGCATTACCTGAAAATTGGAATTTGTAACTAGATTCGCTTTAAGATTAAAATCTAAAGTAGAAAGGATTCTCCAAATCATTTAAATAAAATATCATTTATTTTCTGAAATAAAAACATTTGAATACCGTTTTATTATGGCTAATAAAATAATAAACAATTTTTATATAAAAAGGTTTTTATAACTTTAATGTTGACCGAGATAGATACTGCTTTTTAGGTTGGGGCATAATTTTAATCACATTATAATTATTTTGAGTAAGTATAACAATAATGATTTGTGTGGTAATTTTAGGTTCTAGCGAAGAAATGACTAATATATACGCCTTCAAAGATAAACAATTTTTAGACATTTTCTTAATTATTTGCGATTTGGTTTGTCCAATAAATATAAAAGTGGCGATTTGTTCAATGTTATTAAAGATAATCGATTAAGATCGGTTTTGAAAATTGGCATTCTAATTTTATTCAATGGGTACTCTGAGTGCGCAAGCATCCACATAAAATTTTTTAATGGGCGCAGAGCACCCATACAGATAGGCGTCAATGTTATGGGTACTTTAGGTGTACAAACATCCATACATAACAGTTAATGAATTTATCTGAATTGAAGGTGTCATTTCCAATTAATTTTTTAAGGAATTTTGAGATTTTTCTTGACTTGATACTGCTTCCAGAAGAGTTAGTACTGCCCCTGGAAGAGTTGATACTGCTTCTAGAGGACTTGACATTGCTTCCAGAGGGTTTGATAGTGTTTCTGGAAGACATGTCACCACTTCCAAAAGACTTGAAATGCTTCCAGAAGTTTGTATCTTATCATTATGTCCCGCACTGTATGAGTTGATGATGACGATTCGCATGAAAGGAGAGTGAGGTCCTTGTGATTGGAAGGCCATTATGTCAAAAATGATAAAAATGAATAAAAATAGGAACGATTAACCGTTACGATCGGATTATTTGAATGAATTGAATCGTTTGTGCGAATAGAGAGTGTGGTTCCAGTGAATGGAAAGCCATTATATTCGATGACGTACGGCTCTGTGTTTAAGTTAAGATTTTAACTCGAAGTAGAATCCTTTTTTTGTGTATTACCTGAAAATTGGAATTTGTAACTAGATTCGCTTTAAGATTAAAATCTAAAGTAGAAAGGATTCTCCAAATCATTTAAATAAAATATCATTTATTTTCTGAAATAAAAACATTTGAATACCGTTTTATTATGGCTAATAAAATAATAAACAATTTTTATATAAAAAGGTTTTTATAACGTTAATGTTGACCGAGATAGAAACTGCCTTTTAGGTTGGGGCATAATTTTAATCACATTATAATTATTTTGAGTAAATATAACAATAATGATTTGTGTGGTAATTTTAGGTTTTAACGAAGAAATGACCAATATATACGCCTTCAAAGATAAACAATTTTTAGGCATTTACTTAATTATTTGCAATTTGGTTGTCCAATATATATAAAAGTGGCGATTTGTTCAATGTTATTAAAGAAAATCGATAAAGATCGGTTTTGAAAATTGGCGTTCTAATTTTATTGAATGGGTACTCTGAGTGCGCAAGCATCCACATAAAATTTTTTAATGGGCGCAGAGCACCCATACAGATAGGCGTCAATGTTATGAGTACTTTAGGTGTACAAACATCCATACATAACTGTTAATGAATTTATCTGAATTGAAGTTGTCATTTCCAATTAATTTTTTAATGAATTTTGAGATTTTTCTTAACTTGATACTGCTTCCAGAAGAGTTATTACTGCTTCCAGAAGAGTTATTACTGCTCCTGGAAGAGTTGATACTGCTTCTAGAAGACTTGACATTGCTTCCAGAGGATTTGATAGTGTTTCTGGAAGACATGTCAGTACTTTCAAAAGACTGGAAATGCTTCCAGAAGTTTGTATCTTATCATTATGTCCCGCACTGTAGGAGTTGATGATGACGATTCGCATGAAAGGAGAGTGAGGTCCTTGTGATTGGAAGCCCATTATGTCAAAAATGATAAAAATGAATAAAAATAGGAATGATTAACCATTACTATCGGATTATTTGAATGAATTGAAACGTTTGTGCGAATAGAGAGTGTGGTTCCAGTGAATGGAAAGCCATTATATTCGATGACGTACGGATGTTTGAGTTAAGATTTTAACTCGAAGTAGAATCCTTTTTTTGTGTATTACCTGAAAATTGGAATTTGTAACTAGATTCGCTTTAAGATTTAAACCTAAAGTAGAAACGATTGTCCAAATCATTTAAATAAAATATCATTTATTTTCTGAAATAAAAGCATTTGAATACCGTTTTATTATGGCTAATAAAATAATAAACAATTTTTATATAAAAAGGTTTTTATAACGTTAATGTTGACCGAGATCGAAACTGCTTTTTAGGTTGGGGCATAATTTTAATCACATTATAATTATTTTGAGTAAATATAACAATAATGATTTGTGTGGTAATTTTAGGTTTTAACGAAGAAATGACTAATATATACGCCTTCAAAGATAAACAATTTTTAGACATTTTCTTAATTATTTGCAATTCGGTTTGTCCAATAAATATAAAAGGGGCGATTTGTTCAATGTTATTAAAGAAAATTGATTAAGATCCGTTTTGAAAATTGGCATTCTAATTTTAGTCAATGGGTACTCTGAGTGCGCAAGCATCCACATAAAATTTTTTAATGGGCGCAGAGCACCCATCCAGATAGGCGTCAATGTTATGAGTACTTTAGGTCTACAAACATCCATACATAACTGTTAATGAATTTATCTGAATTGAAGTTGTCATTTCCAATTAATTTTTTAATGAATTTTGAGATTTTTCTTGACTTGATACTGCTTCCAGAAGAGTTATTACTGCCCCTGGAAGAGTTGATACTGCTTCTAGAAGACTTGACATTGCTTCCAGAGGATTTGATTGTGTTTGTGGAAGACATGTCAAAATAAAATAATCTTCGAAGAGGAAGGCCTGCCCACAAGACACGTACAGTAAAAAATTGTCTCATCTACATGCGGTTTTTATCTGAAATGAGCATGAAATGCAAATTCTAGATTTATAGTGTATCAACCATGAAAACAGAGGTTCATTTTGCAACTGTTTTTTGATCACTGCTATCTTTGATATTAACAATCAAACAAAACCAAGATTTTAAATAAATAAATACTTTAATTCTTGTTTCCTTTATTTCGATTTAAATACTTAAATTTAAGGTTCACTTTAAAAGATTTTGTTGAAACACTTACAAGAAAAAATAAATACAGTTTTGTCTTTAAAATTTATTTAATATTTCTTAATGTTTAATACAATAAAAAGGTGTCTTACATAAAAATACATTGCTCTATGTTTCGATTGTTCCCAAAAACGAAAATCAGTATTCAAGAAGACCCAACAACGGGACAACACTGTTTTACATATTTCTTGTTGTTTGTGTAATTAATCCTTAAGGTCAAAGTTAGTATGATGAACAAATTTTTATTGACCCTGCTATAACTTTATTTCTTCATTTTATACCTTGAAAAGTGCACAAAACTTCTCTAGGTTACCCCATCTTACGGTATCTTAGGTGAGAACATAGGCGCAAAATACGTGGCTTCTCCCAATGCACACACCCATACAAAATTTTTAAGACTTTTATCTTGGATTTAAGTTGCCATTTTCAAAAACATTTCAACTCAGTCCCAGTAACTGCCCCGAACGTTGTTTTTTTTTGGAAAGTACGCATTTTATATCAAGACTTGCTACATCATGCTTACACATGATTTGATACTGCTAATACATGACTTGATACTGCTTCCAGAAGAGTTATTACTGCCCCTGGAAGAGTTGATACTGCTTCTAGAAGACTTGACATTGCTTCCAGAGGATTTGATAGTGTTTCTGGAAGACATGTCACTACTTCCAAAAGACTTGAAATGCTTCCAGAAGTTTGTATCTTATCATTATGTCCCGCACTGTATGAGTTGATGATGACGATTCGCATGAAAGGAGATTGAGGTCCTTGTGATTGGAAGGCCATTATGTCAAAAATGATAAAAATGAATAAAAATAGGAACGATTAACCGTTACTATCGGATTATTTGAATGAATTAAATCGTTTGTGCGAATAGAGAGTGTGGTTCCAGTGAATGGAAAGCCATTATATTCGATGACGTACGGTTCGATTAAAGTAAATTTGGGAATTAGCTGAGTGAGGCTCTGCAAAAGTCAATCGATTAATTAATTAACTGCCGTTTGTAGGTTCGTATCGTGCGGCCGTGTAATTTGCAGAAATCGGCGCGAAAGGCTCCCGAAGCGGAAACCGTAAATGGACTCTGGCGGTGGGGATTTGGGTGGACCGATCGGCGAGGCGTCGAGTGTCTGTGAGACGAGACCTACAGCAATTGGGTTCAATCAGCGGTAATTGATTAAGACCGCATCTCCTCCAACTTGCCAATTAATCGATCGCCAAACTTTCGGATAGTTACGTGATCTCTAATCGATTTTCAATGAAGCTATTTCATTAAGACAACCATCTCATCCCATCAACAATTTAGCACTAATTTCAAATAAAAAGTATGAAACGAGAAGTATAATTGTTCGATGTTGAAGTAGAAACAATGGAACGTAACCGAAACAAAAGAGGCGATTTGGAGCGACAGTCGTCCAGAAGATTATTGCTTCGAGTTGAAGGGTGGTGAAAGGGAGGAACGGGGTATGGGTGGATGCCCGAAGGTTTAGCCCCCCAGAAAAACCGAATCGAAACACTAACGGATACAGAAAACGGAGAAAACAAAAAACAAAACGGAGCCCGGCGGCGGCGAACGGCGGAAATAAAATAGCGACGAGCAAAGCGAGACTGTTGGTCTGCGGGCGCGCCGGTATCGATTCAAAAAAGACAACAATGGGGGCAAATTGGGGAACGATTGTTGGCCGCGATTGTCGTTTTACCCATCCGGGAGGAGTCTCTTTGAAGTCACTTTTTAATCAGTCTCAAATAGATTGAAGAGCTTCTTTGACATTTGACCGAATAATGTGCCTTTTATATGCCTCCCATCTAACGCCCTTTTTCACGGCACCCCCTTTCCATGGATTACAATGACAAATGTACGCTCATCATATCGTCTATTATTATCTCAACCTACACCGGACATCGTTATTATTATTACAATTTCATTTTTCTCATATAATCACAGTTTTTACTCATACATTTTTAATCACCCCCGAGATAAAACCACAAAAGCACTCATGATGTTCTTGCTTTCTCGAATAGTATACTCAACAAATCAAGTTAAACCTAACGTGGGGGTTGTAAATGGGGTGTAGTAAAAGAGGGTGACGCTCTATTATCTGGTTTATTAACTCTTAGAGCCACCAAGAATTTTGATGCCATAATACACATTGATGGATTATAAATAATTCAAACAATTTATAGTTTTAACCAGACAATTACAATATAGATTTTAAAAGTATATTAAAGCCGTTCATTTAGTAGCACCCTTAGCTTTTTCGGTAAAAGCCCACCTACTTCCTTTAATCCCCATAAACGAGAGGGAGTCCTTAGAGAGTGCAAGGGGACGTTTTGTTATTTGATGATATTAATTGGGTGTTAAGCTCCCCCTAAATACTTGAGTGTTACTTTAATTAATCAAATCCTAGCTATTTAGATAACAAATTTTCAAACAAAAATGCTTAAATAAAGCACAACAATAAAGGAATTCATATAATTTATAGAAACAGCTGTACCTTATTTTATTATGATACATATTCAATAGATAATCCCAAAATACATCACAATGATAATTGTCCCCGCAATCATTTCAAGCATATTCTGGTATGATCCACGATTAAGCCGGCAGCTGTCCCATTTCTAACAAAGATCCATATTTATATTAACAATTCTTTGCTCGACTGACACTTCCTATTCAAGTTGACGAGCCGACAAAAGAAGACGCACCGAAACAAAACGCCGCGACCATTAATGAAGTTTAATCATGCGTTTGTAGTTTTCGAGTCGGCTCTCTCTTCTGTAATGGACACTGTTTATTCCGGTAAAGTGAACAAAAATCAAGGGAAACGTTATACGGGTCGATGGGGGTTTTCAAGAAAAAAACTGAACCGGCGCCAACTTGTAACCGATTGAAATTTGTAATTTTTCGGCTTGTTTTTGAGGTTGTTCCTCAGTTGGCGGCGCCGATAGTTTTGGAATTGTCTGGGATTAAATCGAGTGGAAAATTATTTAATTACGTTCGTTTAGTGTTTGAGTTAAGATGTTAACTCAAAGTGGAATTCTTTTTTTGTGTGCTACCTGAAAATTGGAATTTGTAACTAGATTCGTTATAAGATTAAAATCTAAAGTAGAAATGATAGTCTAAATCATAAAATAAAGTATCATTTGTTTTCTGAAATAAAAAATTATTATGGCTAATAAAATACTAAACAAATTTTATATAAAAAGCTTTTTATAACGTTAATATTGACCGAAATACAGGACATTTTTTAAGATTTTTTATCATTTTAATCATATTATAATCATTTTGAGTAAATATAACAATAATCATTTGTGTGGTAATTTTAGATCTTAACATAGTAATAGCTAACATATGTTTAGACATTTTTTTAATTATTTTCAATATGGTTTGTCCTATAAAGATAAAATTGGCGATTTGTTATTGTTAAAGTTATCAAAAGAAATCGATAAAGATCGCTTTTGAAAATATATACAACGTTCTTCTAATGCCATTCAGTGGGTACTCTGAATGCAAGCAGAGTGCGCAAGCATCAACATACAATTTTTTAATGGGCGCAGAGTACCCATACTTATCATTAACATCCATACATAACTGTTAATGAATTTATTTGAATTGAAGTTGCCATTTTCAATTAATTTTTCAATGAACTGTTGAGTCTTTGCTTCCCAATTGCTTTGATAGTGCTTTCGGAAAGCAAGAAGTGCTTCCCGAAGATTTGATACTGCTTCTAGAAAACTTGACATTATTTGCAGAAGATTCGAAATGCTTCCAGAAGACTTGATACTGCAACTAGAAGACTTGAAATAATTTTAGAATACTGGATATATGCGTCTGAAAGACTTCGAGAAGACTTAATACTGCTTCGAGAAGAATTGAAATCCTTCTAGAAGACTTGATAGTACTTCTAGAAGATTTGAAATGTTTCCAGAAGACTTGATTTCTACAAGACTTGACATTGCTTCTGGAAGACTTGAAATACTTCCATAAGATTCTAAATGGTTTCAGAAGAATTGATACTGCTTCTAGAAGACTTGATACTGATTCTAGCAGATTTGAAATGCTTCCAAAAAACTTGAAATGCTTCCATAAGATTTGATATTGCTTCTGGAAGACTTGAAATGCTTCCAGAAGACTTGATATTGACTCTGGAAGGCTTGACACTGCTTTTAGAAGATTTGAAATGCTTCCAGAAGACTCGACATTGCCTGTCGATGACTTGATACTGCTTCTAGAAGATTTTAAATGCCTCCAGAAATCTTTTAATGCTTCCAGAAGACTTGACATGGCCTCTGGAACACTTTATACTGCTGCTAGAACTCTTGAAATACTTCCAGAAGATTTTACATGCCTACGGATGACTAATAATAATATTGCTTTAAGAAGCTTCGAAATGCTTCTAGAAAAGTTGATATTGCTTACAGAAGACTTTATACTGCTTCTAGCATGAAATACTTCTAGAAGATTTTAAATGCTTCCAGAAAACTTGAGATGACTTGATATTGCCTCTGGAAGAGTTGATATTACTTTCAGACGATTTGAGATGCTTCCACAAGACCTAATATTGCTTCCAGAAGATTTAAAATGCTCCTAGAAAACTTGGTGTTGCTTCTAGAAGACTTATTATTGCTTCTAGAAGACTTGTAATGCTTTGATTCTGTTTCTAGAAGATTTGAAATGTTTCCAGAAGACTTGAAATGCTTTCAAAAAACCTGATACTGCTTCTAAAAAACCAGATACTGCTGCTAGAACTATTGAAATACTTCGAGAAGATTTTACATGCCTACGGAAGACTAATAATAATATTGCTTTCAGAAGCTTCGAAATGCTTCTGGAAAAGTTGATATTGCTTACAGAAGACTTTATACTGCTTCTAGCATGAAATACTTCTAGAAGATTTTAAATGCTTCCAGAAAACTTGAGATGACTTGATATTGTCTCTGGAAGACTTGATATTAATTTCAGACGATTTGAGATGCTTCCACAAGACCTAACATTGCTTCCAGAAGATTTAAAATGCTTATAGAAAACTTGGTGTTGGTTCTTAAAGACTTATTATTGCTTCTAGAAGACTTGTAATGCTTTGATTCTATTTCTAGAAAATTTGAAATGTTTCCAAAAGACTTGAAATGCTTTCAAAAAACCTGATACTTCTTCTAAAAAATCAGATACTGCTACTAGGTGACTTGATACGACTTCTAGAAGACTAGATGTTGCTTCCAGAAGAGTTAAAATGCTTCCAGCAGACTTGATATTGCTTCAGGGGGATTTAAGAGCTTCCAAAAGACTTGATACTCTTCTGAAAGATTTGAAATGCAGTCCATACTAAATTGTTAATGGTTTCATCTGGACTGAAGTTATCATTTTCAATTAATTTATACCAAATCAGATTTGCATACCATACGATGGACAATTTAAAGACTAGATGGTGGCAGAGCACGTAAGACCAACAAAATTTAGAGGCACCTAGTATCTTCTACTATTACTGCATTAGTATGGCTATTCATTTTTATATACGTTTCATTTCACCTGCCTATGTACCAAAACTAGCTTACGAGAAACCAGCACTTATTCAGTTTAATACCTGTGAATACCAGAATGGCTTGTGTTCCTTTCCCTATGCATGTTGAACTTACAACGAGGCAATAGTTTTTAACGTTGGGACAAACTTGCAAGATGGTATTATTAGTTTTCGAAATGCCTGAGTCACGTGCTATTTTTATTTTTTCTTGTCAATTCAGCGCCAGCATCTGAAGCTAACATATTTATTTGGAGAGTATATATGATATTTTGAATTTTTGCAGACCCAACTTAGACCTTTTTTAGAAAACCATCATTCGTTGTACCCAACCTAATCCATATGTTTTCAAAAAACAATGCATATGATCAACCGTTAACAACTATGTTATTATTTATCCTCCAAAAGTATTTTTGAAAAGAATAAAGGATTTTGTTTTAAAAATTATTTTGGGTGAAATGTATCAATTGTACGATAACATTACTTTGGGTTACTTTTTTATTTCTTATACTGATTGTACCCTTTGAAAGTACATCATATGTGTTCTCCAAAAGAACGTTCGAAGTAGATGCTGGTAATTTTATATGGGTACGCTTTTGGAAGATTTTTAGTTTTCTAGATTCATTTCAAGTCCTCCAATGGCAATATTAAGACTTTTGGACTCATTTCAAATTTTTTACAATCAGTATCAAGTCTTCTGGAAGCAGTATCAAGCCTTCTTGAGGTATCCAAATTTTCCAGAGGCAAGATCAAGTCCTCTGAAAACATTTCAAGTCTTCTAGACGCAGTATCAAATTTTCTGGAAGCATTTTAAGACTTTTGTAAGCATTATTTCAGAGGCAATATCGAGTCATTTGCAAGCAGTGGAAGTTCTTTGAAAGCATTTCAAGCTTTTTGGAAGCAGTATCAAGTCATTAAAAAGCGGTATCAAGTCTTCTGGAAGCATTTTAGATAGTCTTGAAGCAAGATCACGTCATTTAGAAGTAGTATCAAGTTTTCTGGAACCATTTCTGGTCTTCCGGAAGCAGTCTCACATCATCTAGAAACAGTATCAAGTCGTCTGGAAGCAGATCAAGTCTTCTAGAAACAGTATCAAGTCTTCTGAAAGTATTTCAAGTCTTCTGAAAGCATGTCAAATTTTCTGGAAGCATTTCACGTTTTCTAAATGAATTTTCAACTTTCTAGAATTAGTGTCAAGTCTTATATGATTTGATGCCCTTTGAAGAGTAAACTAGTTTATTTGACACTTTCAATATCTTATATAATCATTAAAATTTTTTTGTACATTGATTTTGTGCTGCATGTTTTTTTAAACTGAAGGACTTGTATTGAATTGAATCGAATTATAAATTTTCCAATATAAAAACCAATTTCTGTAAATTAGTTTTATTCTATTTTTTGAAAAGTAAAATTTATTTAGCCAACAGCAGAAAAGAAAAATAATATCAAGGATATTACTAGAACATATCAAGGAATTAGTTAACTTTACGAAATTTAGGTTGAGTTTTAAAGTTCATATTTCAAAAAGGACGTGAAATACTCAAGTATGATTGTATTTCCAGGAAAGCACACACTTTCATTTATAAATCACAAAATAAAACGTTCAGATAGCTTAAGAACTCAGATTTCTAGGATTTTTCAAAAATAATTAAGGACCTTTTTAATTTTATTAAATGATACATGTTGTCTCAAAAAACAAAGGGGACACTAAAATATCGTTTTATTCTGAGGAAAGTACATATCTTCTTTTACAACTGTTAAAAAATTTCATCACGATATCTTAAGAATATGACTATTTACGGTTTTTCAAAGTTTATTAAATTATTTATTATGAAATGTAATAAATTTAGGTTGAGTTGAAAAATTAATATCTCAAATACCAATTAAGATACCCATGTATGGTATTATGTTCACAAAAGTGGACATTTTCCTTCATAAACCATAAAAAATTTCATCCTGATGTTTTAAAAATTCGATTTTTTGCAATTTTTCATAGATGATTAAGAAAATTGTTATTTTTATGAAATATAATAAATTTAAGTTGAGTTAAAAAATTGATATCTTATAAACGAGTTAAGATACCCATGTATGGTATTATGTTTATAAATGTGCACATTTTCGTTCATAAACCATAAAAAATATCATCATGAAATTTTAATAATTCGATTTTTTCCGATTTTTCAAAGATGATTAAGAAAATTGTTATTTTTATGAAATGCTACAAATTTATATTGAGTTGAAAACTTGAAATCTCAAAAATGAAAGAAGATACTCAAGCATGGTTTTATTTTCAGAAATGTACATACTTTCTTTTATGAATTATAAAAGGTTTCGTTAAGATAACTTATGAATGCAATTTTTTACGATTTTTAAAAAATGATTAAGGAAATTATTATTTTTATGAAACGTTTCAAATTTAGATGAAGTTCAAAATATATCTCAAAAATGAATTGAGATACTTAAGTATGGCTGTATGTTGAGGATAATACGTGCTTTCTTTTATAAATTATAAAAAATTTCATATAGATATCTTAGGAATTTGGTTTCCTAAGATCTTTCAAAGATGATTAATTATATGTTATTTTTATGAACTGCTATAAACTCAGGTTGAGTTCGCATGGTTTTGTCCTAAGAAAAGCGTACACTCTCTTTTGTAAATCACAGACAATTTAGCAAGATATCGTAGAAATTCGTTTTATAGCATTTCTTTTTGAAATTATTAAAGAAATTGTTATTTTTACGAAATACTACAAATTTGGGTTGAAAAAATAAACCATAAATCATAAAAATGGGTTGTCTTCTTAACTGGTTCTTACAAAATTGATTAAGACAATTTTTTTGATTTGTTCTTAAAAATGAGCTTGAAAGTGTTAGAAATAACTTATGAAAGAAAGAAAGCCATAATTTAAAAAGTGATCTTAAACGATTACCCATGATAGCATTGATCTAGCTTTAGCAATTATAAATTCTATATTCATCGTTCAACAATAAGAATAAACAAAACAAAAGTCAAAAGTAACTATGGAATAGATATAATATAAAATTATTTTTCGGTGTTACTAATTTCAAAATGTATTAATACCTCCATCAGACACGACGTCAAATCAAAGAAGCAGGAAAATGTTAAACCACATTGTATTCATAGAAATACAAGAAAATAAGAAAAGGGTAATTAGTATTGTATATTGTATTGTATTGTATATTTACCAAAAAAAAACAGGTACAGCATTAATACAAAAATATTAATTTCCCTAGATTAAAGTAAACTAATAAAACATAAACAATTATTATACAACTTTTAAATAAAATAAAAGAAAGAAAGCAATAATAATCATAATCATAACAAAAGAAACCAAAACAACATATTGCAAAAATATAAAATCAAAATCAATAAATATTAGAGGTTTCTTCATATAAGAGTCTCTCTTTCAAAGCTCGCCTAAAAGCTTGTACAGAGCCTAAATTATAAAGATCAATGAACTTATTATAAACAGTGCTCTGTACGCAAAATTTCCACGGAATTTAGACGTCTTATGGCTACGAATAGTAAGGTTATTTATTCGCCTTATATGCGGTAAGCCATGTAGCATTACATTGTACAGCATAACTGCCAATAGAAGGACAAATCTCGGCTGCATTTTTAACATGGAGTATTTTATATAATAGGGCGTGACATGTTCACTACGATTTATTGAGTAAGAAAATCTAAGACCGGTATTTTGAAGTACTTGAATTCGATTTCTCAAACTCGCCGACAAATAATTATAATACTCACAACTACAGTAGTCCAATTGACTTAGGACTAGTGTATTAACAAGTTTCCATTTGAGTTCTTGGGACAACGGACTTCTAAATTTGTACAAAGATTTTAACTTATAATAACAAACACTGATTCTCTTGTTTACATGTTTCTCAAAATTTAGGTTACTGTCAATAGTTAGACCTAGATTGCTGGTCGACTGGGAAAGCGGCAATGCTGTTCCATTGAGGCTTATAGGGGCTGATAAGGCTTCTATTGCTTTTCGACAGGTTTCAGGGGATGCGACACACATAGAGATGCTTTTTTTCGGGTTAAGAATTAACCCATTACCGTTTGGGTAATGGGTTAATTTAATCGTTTAAGATCACTTTTTAAATTATGGCTTTCTTTCTTTCGTTAGTTATTTCTAACACTTTCAAGCTAATTTTTAAGAACAAATCATAAAAATTGTCTTAATCAATTTTGTAAGAACCAGTTAAGACGACAACCCATTTTTATGATTTATGGTTTATTTTTTCAACCCAAATTTGCAGTATTTCGTAAAAATAACAATTTCTTTAATAATTTCAAAAAGAAATGCTATAAATCGAATTTCTACGATATCTTGCTAAATTGTCTATGATTTACAAAAGAGAGTATACGCTTTTCTGAGGACAAAACCATGCGAACTCAACCTGAGTTTGTAGCAGTTCATAAAAATAACATATAATTAATGATCTTTGAAAGATCGTAGGAAACCAAATTCCTAAGATATCTATATGAATTTTTTTTATAATTTATAAAAAAAAGCACGTATTATCCTCAACATACAGCCATACTTAAGTATCTCAATTCATTTTTGAGATATATTTTGAACTCCATCTAAATTTGAAGCGTTTCATAAAAATAATAATTTCCTTAATCATTTTTTAAAAATCGTCAAACAATTGCATTCATAAATTATCTTTACGAAACCTTTTATAATTCATAAAAAAAGTATGTACATTTCTGAAAATAAAACCATGCTTGAGTATCTTCTTTCATTTTTGAGATATCAAGTTTTCATCTCAGTATAAATTTGTAGCATTTCATAAAAATAACAATTTTCTTAATCATCTTTGAAAAATCGGAAAAAATCAAATTATTAAAATTTCATGATGATATTTTTTATGGTTTATGAAGGAAAATGTGCACATTTGTGAACATAATACCATACATGGGTATCTCAATTGGTATTTGAGATATTAATTTTTCAACTCAACCTAAATTTATTACATTTCATAAAAATAACAATTATTTTAATAAACTTTGAAAAACCGTAAATAGTCATATTCTTAAAATATCGTGATGAAATTTTTTAGCAGTTGTAAAAGAAGATATGTACTTTCCTCAGAATAAAACGATATTTTAGTGTCCCATTTGTTTTTTGAGATAACAAGTTTTAAAGTCAACGTAAATATATTATCATTTAATAAAATTAAAAAGTCCTTAATTATTTTTGAAAAATCCTAGAAATCTGAGTTCTTAAGCTATCTCAACGATTTTTTTTGTAATTTATAAATGAAAGTGTGTACTTTCCTGGAAATACAATCATACTTGAGTATTTCACTTCCTTTTTGAAATATGAACTATTAAACTCAACCTAAATTTATCGTATTTTGTAAAATTAACTAATTCCTTGATATGTTCTAGTAATATCCTTGATATTATTTATCTTTTCTGCTGTTGGGCTAAATAAATTTTACTTTTGAAGAAATAGAATAAAACTAATTTACAGAAATTGGTTGTTATATTGGAAAATTTATAATTCGATTCAATTCATTACAAGTCCTTCAGTTTAAAAAAACATGCCGTACAAAATCAATGTACAAAAAAATTTTAATAATTATATAAGATATTGAAAGTGTCAAATAAACTAGTTTACTCTTCAAAGGGCATCAAATCATATAAGATTTGACACTAATTCTAGAAAGTTGAAAATTCATTTAGAAAATATGAAATGCTTCCAGCAAATTTGACATGCTTTCAGAAGACTTGAAATACTTTCAGAAGACTTGATACTGTTTCGAGAAGACTTGATCTGCTTCCAGACGACTTGATGCTGTTTCTAGATGATATGAGACTGCTTCCAGAAGACCAGAAATGCTTCCATAGTTAGACCTAGATTGCTGGTCGACTGGGAAAACGGCAATGCTGTTCCATTGAGGCTTATAGGGGCTGATAAGGCTTCTATTGCTTTTCGACAGGTATCAGGGGATCCGACACACATAGAGATGCTTTTTTTCGGGTTAAGAATTAACCCATTACCCAAACACCAGGCATTCATATTTTGTAAGTCAGAATTCAATGCACGCACTGTTTCGTTAACATTCGCGACACTACACGAGACGTACACTTGAGTGTTATCCGCATATTGGTGTATTGAGGAACTGGTCACAACATTAGGCATATCAGCAGTAAATAAATTAAACAATATAGGGCCCAATACGCTTCCCTGAGGAGCGCCCTGCTGGATTAAGATACCACCAGACGTACGTCCATCAATCGCTGTATGTTGTATTCTGTTACTAAGATAGGATCGGAACCAAAGCACAACATCACTTGTACAACCATAACGAGCAAGCTTTTCAAATAAAAGCTCATGATTAATGACATCGAATGCCTTACTAAAGTCCAAAAAAACTACAAATGTAACTTTTGAAGAGTCCATAGCGCAGCACCAGTCGTTCACAGTTTTGGTGAAATCCAGATTGGTATTCCGGCAGTAGCTCATTGTGATCCAAATAATGCTGTAGTTGTGCGGCAACAATTTTTTCAAATATTTTGGATAATATCGGAAGGACACTAATCGTGGACACTATTAGTGTAGTTGAAAAGGATTGACGTGAAGAAACAAACAACATTTTTCAACGATTTTGAGGCATGATTGATGAAGGAATTGGTACCTACATGCCAACTAGTAGCATCAAAAAAATAACTTTATAATAAATAAAGATTATTGCTATTCTTATTAATTTTCTGATTTTTATTTGGTTTATTTTTGTTTTTATTTTTCTAAGATAAACCATATTGAAAATATTTATGATAACGTTTAAAGATTTCTTAACATTGAAGGACCTCATCTTATAAATAGCCATTTACGGGTTTAGACCAAAAATTTTACCAGAATCATCATTTCTATTCTAGATAAGTGCTTATAATTATACCACAATTTCCAGAAACATCCTGTATATACTATATTCCATACATAATGGGCATCCTGTATAACGCAAAAGTTTTAATGCGCTTAGAGGTACTAAAATATAAACCTGGGCGACTGCAATCCAAATTAATAATGATAACGTAAATCATTTCTGTTATAGTTTAACATCGTCCCAAGTTTCCATCTAGAATATCGTCCTTGAGCTACATTGATTATGTTATCCCTAAACATTGTGTTCAATATCTTTGAATTGACTTGATATAACAAAAATCATTCAACAACGTCGTTGATATCTTTCAATATCTTACTTGGGCTTCATCAACATTTTTTATCACATTTCAATCCTGATTCCCCGTAATAGTATTTTCCATATTCAATCTTTGTTTCACCCTAACAATTTCTTAAAATTATAATTTTGCAAGATCTAGCATATCTCATCTCATCCAAAAATGTTAATGACTTGTTAAAACAAATGAATTGAATCAAATGTTTAGGATAACTCAAAAAATCCTTTTTTAGCTAACACACTTTTCATCTCCCCAACTTTAAAATTTTAAAACATCCTTAACTCTCCGATAATCGTTTGTAAATTGAGAGCGTTCTTAGAAGAGCGGTCTTTCAAGCTGGCTAATTCCTTTCAAATTTTTCTTCGAGATACACGGTGTCAGTCTTCGCACGTAATCGCCCTTAATCCGCTTGGCACAATGGTTCGTTGTGGCCAAGCCATGCGTACATAAGATATCATTAGTTACGAAAACACTCCCATTGTCAACTATTGTGTCGACTCCGTCGGGGTCTTGAGTACATACCCTCACTCTCTTCAACTGTTAATAAATTACAAAGTCTTGATCATCATTTATTTCTATAAAGAAATAATTTTTTTCAATTGTTTTGTAAATAAATATTTTGCAAATGGGAATAATGACTACATATGGGAGTATAAAGTCGTCGACATAACTATTTAGCGTTATGTTGAACCCATGATTTACAATGGGGTATTAATAATTTTCGGAACTGCTAATAATGATATTTGGATTTATTGCTAGTTGCGATGCCACCCGTTCGCCAACCCATTTTTGGCGGGGATGGTTATTCAATCGCCGAAGCCATCTGCACCGGTGCACAATAATAATTCATAGTTTTACACCGAACGAAATTATTTTATTACAAAACCGAACCCGCCAGCGGACAACATAATTCGAAAACGATGTACGTTAATTATACTTTTGTTACACACGTGTCAACCGATTCAAAACTCAAATATTTATTGACCGCTTTAACAATAATTCCCGAACACACTCACCCGTAACAATATTCTATTGTAATTTGTACAATTCAAAATTTATAGCTTTTTTATTTTAGAGATATTTGTAAACATCCTCAATCCTTTACACTTCCTGTTTAAACCTTTAAATTCTATAGCCCTAAAAATACGGTAGTTAGAAATTTGAAAGATCCTTTCGAGTACCGACATAATAATTGAGAGCCACTTAAGCAAAGAACTCGTGGAGAGAGGGATTAAGAGGTATTAGGAGTTAAGTACCAAAGGTTTTGGTGCACAACGATTCAATGCAAAGGTGTGGATGGTTCCGGGGATGTGAACAGCCCTCGGAATTCAGTTCTTCCCTCAAGGTTGTTTCTCTTGAACGGCCGCATTACGTAACTTATTCGTGTTTAAAGGAGCCGCCTTACGGCTTGCCACCGTTCACAATGGCACTCAAAGCTCTTACACTTAACCATTAGAAAAAAAAAACAGTTGTTGTCGCGGATCCAGTGATAACCGGAGGACAATGTGTCGTAATCCTTTACGGTTATTTCACAATGGACACATTTTTGAAGATATAAACGATAAGATTTCTTAGATACTAAGAGGGTAAGTGAGATAAAGGGATAAAAAAATGTTTATTTTGATGGGTTACTATCAATTTAGACATGATTTAAATAATGAAGAAATTTTTTGAAAAAAATCATATTATGATATAACCCTATCATATATTTTCACTTTTTGATCTTAGCTTTGTTGGAGGCGACGAATATTACAAATTAAACCTTAATTGATAAGATTTTCAAACACTATAACAGATTCACGTTGAACATTATCAATTTTTGATATCAACTTCATTTGGAAGAGACAAACAGTTATAACGAATTCGATATTTTATGAGAAATTTTATCAGAAATTTTTATAACTTATATCATAATCGAAAGCTAAGCTGATAGGATTTTCAAAACTATATGACTCATTCTAGTGAAATGTTTACAACATTTGAAGTTAAGCTACTTTGTAGAAGATCTAAATACTTATATTGAATATGTGTTTTTTTTTTTGAAAAAATGGAGATATTTCAATCACAAAAGGAAGCTAATCTGACAGGAATTTCAAAGTTATATGATATAATCTTGTTGAATGTATTCAGGTGTCTTTTCACCTAGTTGAAAATGCATGTGTTCATTCGAAATTAAGATATTTCGATAAGATATATCACAAAAGGAAGCTAATCTGATAGGAATCTCAAAATTAGATGATATATTCCCATTGATCGTTTTCAATTTTTGATATTAGCTTACTTTGGAAAAGATGTAAGCAGTTCTGATGCATTCGAGTGTAATGCTCCGATATTTTGCCAAAAAAAGATATTTTTATGAGTTATATCATAAAAGATGATAACAGTTTTAATGTTATATGATATAATTTTGTTCAATGTTTACAACATTTCAGATTAACTTACTTTGGAGGAGATGTAAATACATATGTTGTTAAATATATTTGTTTTCGTTCCATATATTTTGAAAAAAAGAAGATACTTAAATACCAGATGTTATAAACGGAAGCTAATCTGTCCGGAATTTTATAATTATATTATAAAATCCAGTTGAATGTTTGCTACTTTTGATGTTAACTTACTTTGGAAGAGTTCAATAGAAGTATCTATATAGATACTTCTATTGAATATGCATGTCTTCGTTCAATATCATTTGAAAAAACTAAGATATTTCGATAAGATATATCATAAAAGGAAGCTAATCTGATAGGATTTTCAAACTTATATGATATTTTCCTATTGAACATTTTTAATTTTTGATATTAGCTTACATTGGAAGAGTCATAAACAGTTATGATGAATCCGAGTATTTTTTTTCGATATTTTGTGAGATATCCGAAATATTTTACTTATTGTTAGTTATATTACAAAAAAGAAGTTATATGATATGTTCCCACTGAACATTTTTTAATTTTTGTTATTAGCTGATTTTGGAAGAGTCGTAAATAGTTATTATAGATCCGAGTATATTCTTCGATATTTTGTGAGATAATCGAGATATTCTCATCAGTTGTATCACAAGAGAAAACAAAGTTTGTAACAATATCAAAATAATAAGATACAATCCCGTCATATATTCCTTCTATTTGTGATATTAGCTTATTTCGAAGATACATAAACATTTATAGTAAATCTGTGGGATTTTCATCGATATCATCTGAAAGAATCTTATAATAAGGTTAATAATATTAATTATATTATTATCTTATAAAACCATATTGATAATAATATGGTTTGATAAAACTTTCTAACCATTAGGATATAATTCCCATGAACGTTCTCAATTTTTGATATTAGCTTACTTTGGAGATGTAAATACTTATGTTAAATATATGTTTTTCTTGGATATCACTTGAAAAATTTAAGAAATTTCGATAAGGTATATCACAAACGGAAGCTAATCGGCAGGAATTTCAAAAAAAATCGAAATTTCAAAATTATGTTATATATTCACCTTGAATATTTTCAATTTTTGATAGTAGCTTACTTTGGAGCACATATAAGGTAGACTTGTGTTGAACATATATGATTCTTCAATATCTTTTAAAAAAATGAACTTATTTCGATGAGATATATCACAAATGAAAGCTAAATTAACAGGAATTTCAAAATTGTATGACATATTCCCATAGAATATTTTCAATGATATTAATATATTAGTTTATCGATATCTTTTGATAAACTGAAGATATTTCGATGAGATGTATCACAAATGAAAACTAACATAACAAGATTTTCAAAATTATATGACAAGTTCATGTTGAACATTTTCAGTTTTTGGTATTACCTTACCTTGGAGATATCAATAGTTATGTTGAATATGCATGGTTTTCTTTGATATCTCGAAGATATTTCGATGAGATATATCACAATCGAAAGCTAACTTCAGAAGAATTTCAAAGTTATATGATATATTCACATTGAATATATTTCAGTTTTTGATATTAGCTTACTTTGAAAAAGATGTAAGTACTTATGTTAAGTATTCACGTTTATCTTCGATATCTTGTGATAATTGAAGATATTTCGATGCACAAATGAAACCTAACTTAATAATAATTTTAAATTTATATGATATATTCATATTGAACGTTTTAATTTTTGATATTAGCTTATTTTGGAGCAAATGTAAATACTTTTCTTGAACATGCCTGTTTATCTTGGATATCGCGGAAAAAATGAAGATATTTCGATAAGATATATCACAAAAGAAAGCTAAACTGATAAAAATGTCAAAAATATAAAACATATGGCCGTTGAATATTTTCAGTTTTTGATATTAGCATATTTTGAAGCAGATGTAAACACTGATGTTGAATATGTACGTTTTTCTTTGATATCTTTGAAAAAATGAAGATAAGCCGAGGAGATATATCACAACCGGAAGCTAATTTAAGAAGAATTTAAAAATTGTATGACATGTTCACATTGAATGTTTTCATTTTTTGATATTACCTTACTTTGAAACAGATGTAAGTACTTATGTTGAGTATACACGTTTATTTTCGATATCTTATTCTCTATATGAAAGCTAACTTAAAAAGAATTTTAAATTTATACGATATATTCACATTGAACGTTTTAGTTTTTGATATCAGCTAACATTGAAGTATATGTAAACGCTGATGTTGAGTACACAATGCGGTATACCATAAAAATGAAACCCAACTTAATGAGAATTTTAAATTATCTTATATGTTATACTTTATTGATGCTGAAGATGTATGTTTTTCTTTGATATCTCTTGATAAAATGATATGTCAGAAATGAAAGCTAACTTAACAAGAATTTCAAAATTATATGACATATTGCCATTGAATATTTTCAATTTTTGATATTAGCTTACTTTGAAGCAGATGTAAATACTGACGTTGAACATGCATGTTTAACATCGATATCTTTTGAGAAAAATGAAGATATTTCGATAAGACATATCACAAATGAAAGCTAACATAACAAGAATTTTAAAATTAAATTACATGTTCACATTAAACATTTTTGATTTTTTATATTAGCTTATTTCTAGCAAATGTGGATGTTGAATATGCATATTTTTCTTCGATGTCTTTTGAAAAAATGATGATATTTCGATGAAATATATGACAAATGAAAGCTAACATAACACGAATTTCAAAATTATATTACTTGTTCACATTAAACATTTTTAATTTTTATCTTAACTTACTTTGTAGCAGATGTCGATACTTATGTTGAATATGCATATTTTTCTTCGATGTCTTCTGAAATATTGAAACTATTTCGATGAGACATATCACAAAAAAAAGATAATGTAACACAAACTTTAAAATTATATGACTTGTTCATATGGAACACTCAGTTTTAGACATTACCTTACTTTGGAGCAGATGTAAATACTTTCATTGAATATGCCCGTTTTTCTTCAATACCTTTTAAAAAATATGAAGATATTTCGATAAGATATATCACAAACGAAAGCTAACGTAACAAGCATACATTGAATATTTTTACTTTTTGATATTAACTTACTTTGAAGCAGATATTAATACTAATCATGAACATGCATGGTTTTCTTCGATATCTTTTGAAAAATTGAAGATATTTCCATAAGATATATCACAAACTAAGCCTACCTTAACAAGAATTTCAAAATTATATGACATGTTATCGTTGAATATTTTCAATTTTTGATATTAACATACTTTGAAGAAGATGCAAATTCTTATGTTGAATATGCTTACTTTTCTTTGATATCCTTTGAAAAAATGAAGATATTTTGATAAAATGTATCACAAATAAAAGCTAATTTAACAAGAATTTCAAAATTATATGACATATTGCCGTTCAATATTTTCAATTTTAGATTTTATCGTACTTTGAAGCATGTGCAAATACTGATGTTGAACATGTATGTTTTTCTTGGATATCTGATGATGATGAAGATAGTTCGATAAGATATATCATAAATAAAAGCTAACACAACAAGAATTTCAAAGTTATATGAGATGTTCACATTGACCATTTTCGATCGTTGATATTAGCTTATTTTATAGCAAATATGGATACTTATGTTGAGTATGCATATTTTTCTCCGATGTCTATTGGAAAGATGAAGATATTTCGATGAAATATATGACGAATGAAACCTAATATAACAGGAATTTTAAAATTGTATGACTTGTTCACTTTCAGATTGAATATGTTGAATATGCACGTTTTACTTCGATACCTTAAAAAAAGAAGATATTTCGATAAGATACATCAAAAATTAAAGCGAAAATAACAAGAATTTCAAAATTATATGACATGTCTACATTGAACATTTGCAATTCTTGATATTAGCTGACTTTGGCGCAGATGTAAATATTTATATTGATCATGCATGTATCTTCGATATCCTTTGAAAAAATGAAGATATTTCCATAAGATATATCACAAAAGAAAGCTAGTCTGATAGAAATTTCAAAATTATGTGATATATTTATATTGAAGATTTTCAATTTTTGATATTAGCTTACTTTAAAAGTCACCAATATTTGTAATGAATTTGTGCGTATTTCTTCAATACTTTTTGAGAAAATCGTGATATTGTCAAAAATTATATCACAAAAGAAAGCTAAGCTGATAATAATTTTACAATTGTATGATATAATCGCGTTGGATGTTTTCTAGTTCTGATATTAACTTACTTTGGAAGAGATATAAATACTTATGTTGAACATGTATGGTTTTCTTTGATATCTTTTGAAAAATTTAAGCTATTTCATTGAAATATATCATATAACAAAGCTACTCTGACAGAAATTTCAAAATTATGTGATATATTCATAGTGAACGTTTTCAATTTTTGATATCACCTTACTTTTAAAGAGACAAACATTTGTGATGAATTTGAGTAAATTTCCTCAATATTTTGGAAAAAAATCGAGATATTGTCATGAACTATATCACAAAAGAAAGGTAAACTGATAAGAGTTTCAAAATTATATGATATAATCCCTTTGAATTTTTTCAACTTCTGACATTAAGTTGCTTTAAAACAGATATAAATACTTATGCTGAATATGAATGTATTTCTTCAATATTTTTTATTTGTTTATTGATAATTTCAAGCTTTTTTTAATTTTTTGTAATTGCAATTCAAGAATTCTGGTCTATATGTTATATCTCCGATGTATTAATCCCTTTTAGTTCTTTGCTAACTCTGATGTAACTAACGGTAATTATTAGCTACTTTTTACACTTCTGACTACAATTTTAACATCTCTTTTAATTACTTTAATTGCGAAACACGTGTTGTTCAAATTGAAAATAAAATAAACATCATTGTAGAGCAAAAGTTTGTATCTTTTCATCTTTTTCATTTTATTAATTACACAATGAACATAGAGTTAACCATCGTCAAATATTTGCAATTTTGTATGTTAACTTATTTAAAAGGGATGTAAACAATCAAGTAAAAATGTGTTTTTTTTCAATATCTTTTTATTACATTTTCAATTTTGAACTTATTTAGAATAGATTTTACTCATTAATCATTAATTATGAGAAACTTTCGACGAGAGCTGTGGTTTATAATAGCGTAATATTTTGGGCCACGTTTTATTCGCTTTTTGGGCTATTCGAATTGCGACAAAGTGAATTTTCATGGAAACTCGGTTAAAATGTTTTAATATCATTTTTATAACTAAAATAGAGTTTTAATTAAATTTGCGTGATGTAGGTATGCTTTGAAATATGTCACAATCGCAAGCTAATTTAAGAAACATTTCAAAATTATATGACATGTTCACATTAAACTGTTTTAGTTTATCATATTAGTTTACTTTGAAACACATATAAATACTTATGTTGAGTAAGCTTATATATCTTCGATATCTTTTGAAAAACTGAAGATATTTCGATGAGATATATCACAAATGCAAGCTAACTTAATTTTAAAGTTATATGATATATTCACATAGAACGTTTTAGTTTTTCATATTAGCTTACTTTGGAGTAAATGTAAATACTTATGTTTAGTATGGATATTTTACCTCGATATCTTTTGAAAAAATGAAGATATTTCGATGAGATGTATGAAAAATTAAAGTTAACTTGACAAGAATTTCTAAATTATATGATATGTTGCAGTTGAAAATTTTCAATTTTTGATATTAGCTTACATTGAAGCAGATGTAAATACTGATGTTGAACATGTAGGCATTTCTTTGATATATTTTGAAGAAATGAAGATAATTTTATAAAATATATCACAAATTAAAGGTAACATAACAAAAATTTCAAAATTATATGACATGTTCACGATGAACATTTTCGATTTTTGATATTAGCTTACTTTGTAGCAGATATGGATACTTATGTTGAATATGCATAGTTTTTCTTCGATGTCTTTTAAAAAAATGATGGTAATTCGATGAGATATATCATCAATGAAAGGTAACATAACAAGAATTACAAAATTATATCACAAGTTCATATTAAAATGTTTACCTAAATTTTTTTACTAAATTTTACTGATGTTGTACATGCATGTTTTTCTGAGATATCTTTTGAAAAAATGAAGATATTTCCATAAAATACATCACAAAAGGAACCTAGTCTGACAGGAATTTCAAAATTATGTGATACATTCATAGTGAACGTTTCAATTTTTGATATCATCTTACTTTTGAAGAGACAAACATTTATGATGAATTCCAATATTTTTTTCAATATTTTGTGGAAAAATCGCGATTTAGTCACAAATTATATCACAAAAGTAAGCTAAGCTGATAACAATTCCTCAATTGCATGATATAATCGCGTTGAATGTTTTCTAGTTCTGATATTAACTTACTTTGGAAGAGATATAAATACTTATGTTGAACATGTACGGTTTTCTTCGATGTCTTTTGAAAAAATTAAGATATTTCATTGAGATATATCATATAAGAAAGCTAGTCTTACAGGAATTTCAAAATTATGTGATATATTCATAGTGAACATATTAAATTTTTGATATCATCTTACTTTTGAAGAGGCAAATATTTGTGATGAATTCCAGTACTGTTTTTCAATATTTTGTGGGAAAATCGCGATTTAGTCACAAATTTTATCACAAAAGTATGCTAAGCTGAAAAGAGTTTCAAAATTATATGATATAATCCTATTGAATTTTTCCAACCTCTGACATTAGCTTGCTTTAAAACAGATATAAATACTTATGTTTAATATGAATGTATTCCTTCAATATATTATATTTGTGTATTGATATTTCCATAAAATACATCACAAAAGGAACCTAGTCTGACAGGAATTTCAAAATTATGTGATATATTCATACTGAATATTTTCAATTTTTGATATCATCTTACTTTTGAAGAGACAAACATTTGTGATGAATTTCAGAATTTTTTTCAATATTTTGTAGGAAAATCGCGATTTAGTCACAAATTATATCACAAAAGTAAGCTAAGCTGATAACAATTCCTCAATTTCATGATATAATCGCGTTGAATGTTATCTAGTTCTGATATTAACTTACTTTGGAAGAGATATAAATACTTGTGTTGAACATGTATAGTTTTCTTCGATGTCTTTTGAAAAAATTAAGTAATTTCATAGAAACACATCATATAAGAAAGCTACTCTGACAGAAATTTCAGAATTATATGATATATTTATAGTGAACGTTTTCAATTTTTATATCACCTAACTTTTGAAGAGACAAACATTTGTGATGAATTCGAGTGAATATTTCCTCAATATTTTGGGAGAAACTCGCGATATTGTCATGAATTATGTCACAAAAAAAAAGCTATGCTGATAAGAATTTCAAAATTATATGATATAATCCCATTGAATTTTTTCAGCTTCTGACATTAATTTGCTTTAAAACAGATATAAATACTTATGTTGAATATGAATGTATTTCTTCAATATTTTTTATTTGTTTATTGATAATTTCAAGCTTTTTTTAATTTTTTGTAATTGTAATTCAAGAATTCTGATCTATATGTTATATCTCCGATATATTAATCCCTTTTAGTTCTTTGCTAACTCTGATGTAACTAACGGTAATTATTAGCTACTTTTTACACTTCTGACTACAATTTTAACATCTCTTTTAATTACTTTAGTTGTATCCAATGATGTTTTTATTTGATAAAAGCGAAACACGTGTTATTCAAATTAAAAATAAAATAAACATCATTGTAGAGCAAAAGTTTGTATCTTTTCATCTTTTTCATTTTATTAATTACACAATGAACATAGAGTTAACCATCGTCAAATATTTGCAATTTTGTATGTTAACTTATTTAATAGGGATGTAAACAATCAAGTAAAAATGTGTTTTTTTTTTCAATATCTTTTTATTACATTTTTAATTTTGAACTTATTTAGAATAGATTTTACTCATTAATCATTAATTATGAGAAACTTTCGACGAGAGCTGTGGTTTATAATAGCGTAATATTTTGGGCCACGTTTTATTCGCTTTTTGGGCTATTCGAATTGCGACAAAGTGAATTTTCATGGAAACTCGGTTAAAATGTTTTATTATCATTTTTATAACTAAAATAGAGTTTTAATTAAATTTGCGTGATGTAGGTATGCTTTTAACGCTTAATAGCCCTGCCATAATTGAGAGGTGGTTTTATACGTGACAATTTATTTTTGAATTATTGAATTTGTGTGGTATTGACAGATTTAATGCAAATTGCACCGAAAATTATTTGTCAATGCTACTGTTTTACAGACTTTTTTTCATTCAATCTTAATTCATTGAATGTATTGATGAAATTTTTGTTGAAACGTGACGAATATAAGATATATAAAGTGGGAAAATGCAAATAAATTTGTTTAGATATCGGACCGTTTTACACGATCAAAATAACCTGTCTACGTATATCTTTCGTAAATGCGTCCCTGAAAGAGGCGATAATTTTATTATCGCCACTAAAGTTGAAGACGGTAAGTTGGTTCGTACGCGGTGCTGGGCGGTCGGCGTTCGGCGCGGAGCTGCGGAGGTGAGCACGCTACTTTATCGTTCGACGAAGACGTAAATACCCGTTAGCTCCACCTTTTCAGCGTCGTTTCGGCGCCTTTTCGACGTCGCGACGGCGCGGCGCGAATAAAATCTCAAAGTAGCAAATTACCACAAGTTGTAAATTATTCAGCAAGTACACGATACCGCGGCAGCCCGAAACACGGCGTCGTCGTCGGCGTCGTCGGCGTCGCCAGTTATCCCCACTTCGTGTGCCCCACCACTCGCCTAAATTTTCCGCTTCTTCCCTTTCTCCCTATGGCACCCCCTCGGCGAACCAATCGGATCTCTCGCAAAATACCCCTGACGAATTCGAACTGCAACTCTCCAATCCCCGTCTGAGGTTTTCAAGTCGATATTTGCTACTTTATGTGCCCGAATTTGACGTCTTTGTCAAGTGAAATGATCAGTATACTTTAAACGATAAATTTACCTTCTTTTGACTTTTACTACACTTTATAATCGATTATAATCATCTGATATTAAAACATTTAATTATTTCTAAAGTATATCCATTTTAAAGTAATGAAGTTGATTAAATTTATTAATGATAATTTATAAAAAAAATAATAAAAAAGGTATATATACCGGGTGTCCCACTCAACTTAACAAAATGGAATATTTCAAGAACTAAGCAATGGACAAAAAAATTCTCGAATAAAATTTGTTCGGTTTGAAGGGATCGTATTTAAAATTTGGAAACTGTTTCCCATTACGCCGTCAGGAGGTGAGAGACGAGCTCATCTTTATCACTATTGAATGTCTCCTTTTAAACCGAACAAATTTAATCCAAATCTTTTTTTCTAAACCGATCCGCAGTTTTTGAGGTAAATCGAATAAGGTTAAAAGTCAAGTAATAATTTTTGTACTTTAACTGGTCGTTTTTCAAAAATATTTATTTATCTAACTAGTTTCGGCCTTATTGCCATCTTTAGAGATAAAACTACAAGAAATTATAGTATTAATTAAATATCTTAACAATCAAAAGTAATGTAGTTAAATGAAAATATAAAACTTAAAAATACTTACAGTCAAACAAGAAAATAAGAGCATGTAAATACTAAATACAATCCCACGTACATTTTGATCATGTAGAAGGCTTTATATTAATATATATTGAGTTAAAAACACATTTAACATAAAAACGTTAAAAACGTTCTAAAATTTAAATTCAAATTTGAAAAATTTGACCAAATATATAAATAAAGGATAAAAAAGTATATAAAGGTATTTTGTAAATGTGAACCTGGTCATTAATAAATAAAATAAATAAATAATTTATCTATTTCGTAGGTTTCTAACAAATTGAGTTTGAAACCTTTATTTTGTTTATGTAAAAGTGACACATTATCAGCTATATTAAAGCTATGTTTATATTAATATCGAGGTTGTTTTTCTTTTCCATTTTTTATATAATATAATAAAACTAAAAGTTGATCTTTCGTACTTTATTAATGGAATTAATTAAATTTCGTTCTACCGGTTTCGGTTCTCAAATTGAACCATCTTCAGGAATTCGAACACCTATATGTAAAACATAAGAAGACTTAAAAAATATTCTTATAAATCGAAGCTTAGTTAAAAAATTCACAATTCATGTTGTTAAGATAAAAATTAACCGAAAATAATAAAACTTACGTCATTAAACTAAACTTAAAAAACCCATGGGTAACATATTAAAAAAACTATAATTTTGAATAGATAGAAGTCTTCAATTAAACGACTACAGGTATTAATAACTTAAACGTAATTTAAAGTAAAGCAAAACACGCACAATGTGCCTTGACTTAAGTGAGGTTAAAAATGTACCAACTGAAGTTAGTCTCATATCGGAACAAAACGGAAATCTGACAATTCAAATACAAAATCAACACCTAAATTCAAAATCTTTTTTAACTTTATAAAACCCATTAACAAAATGCAAATAGAAAATCTTTGAAATAGGTAAGGGAAAAATGTGTGTTGATAAGGAAATTAGGTAGGATATATTGGATGACAGGATTGTGGTAGCCAAAGGAACCAGAATGGTGCGATGTTCAAGCTGCTACCGTGGCTTGAAAACCCTCTTCCATCTAGTGGTATTAAAATAATTTTATGGGGGGGTATAGGGTGTTTTTAAATGCATGTATAACGGTCTCTCATTAGCCGTGATTTGATCATTCAAACATAATTTATCTGGGTGATTGTTTGAATTTATTAATTTCGTAATTCTCTAATGTCTCCATGAGAATGCTTTTGTTTTTACAATGAATCAAAAATGAATTTTCTCTGTCGTTAAATTGGTGGTCTTTGTTAAAGATGAGATGTCTTCCGAAATTGGATCGTGATTGTGTTTTATGTTCTTGTATTCTTCTTTTTAATGGCCTTCCAGTCTCTCCGATGTATGTTGCTTTACATGTTTCACATTCTAGTTTGTATATTCCATTATTATCCATTTTATCAATTCTGTCCTTGTTGTTAATCAGAATCTGTCCTATTGTATTAACACTTTTAGATGTGAGAGTAATGTTGTGTTTGTTAAAGATCTTTTTCATTTTATCATTGATAGCACCCTGAAATTCTATTGTTCTATATATTTTGTTATTGTCTTCTCGTGGTGTGCAAAGTGTTGTTAGTGTGCTTAAATGTTGTTTTTTCTTTTGTTTTTCAATCATTTTATTAATTGTTTCTGTCCTATATCCATTGTTCATTCCGATTTGTCTAATAATGTTTATTTCTTTTTCAAATTCGTCTGTTTTTAGATTCGAGTTAAAAGCTCTATATATGTAAGCTCGAAATGGCTGCATTTATGGTTATAACTGTGGTGTGAATCTCTGGGTATAATAATGTCTGTTTGTGTCTTCTTTCTAAAAATTTCGTATTGAAAATGGTTGGTTGTGTCATCTTTCTTTATCGTGAGGTCTAAGAAGTTAATTCTGTTATCTTGTTCCGTTTCCAAGGTGAATTTTATATCTTTATGTAATGTGTTTATGTAGTTTTGTAGACCATCAACTATGTTGTTGTCTTTTGTGTTAATCACTACAAATATATCATCTACATAGCGTCTCCAGATAATAATGTTATTCAAATAAGGGTTGCTGTCATTCATAATCTTTTCGTTTTCCATTCTATCAAGAAATATATCAGCTAAAAAGGCCGCTCAAGGGTGAACCCATTGGGAGGCCCTTCTGGTATGTGTACACTTGTTTATTAAATATACAAAAATTCTGTTGTATACATAATTTAAACAAATTGTATAAGTTTCTACTATCGTTTTTGTTTTCCAACTTTCCGTCCAAGAGGTCTTTCAAAATTTCCAGCGTGCTATCTGTAGGAATGTTGGTGTACAGGTTGGTTATATCAAAAGATATCATCATGCATTCCTCCGTAAGTTCTAGATTATCCAACAAGTTCAAAATATCATTTCGGTTATTTACTGTATTTGGTTTTGAATGACCAAATTAATTACACAGAAAAACCTTTATATATGTATTTGAAAAATCCTTTTACTCCACCTAAAAATAAAAATAAAAATAAAATTAAAAAACCCTAACATACGCAATAACATTTTCCCATTTTCCCAAATTTATAATAGATATTTGAACTTTTGTTTTGGGAAATATTCAATTTTAATTTTATTTTATTTTATTTTAATCCTATTTTAATATTTCACATTGACACATGTCATAAATCACAACATAAATAAAAATAAAAACGTCAATACGATCAACAATTTTTTAAAAATGTGTATCCTGAAGATGGTCTAAACGTGACCGAAACCGGTAGAAACATTGTATGAAATACTATCGTCTTAATAAAGTGCAAAAATTATTAAATAAATATTATAACAATTATAGTTTTTTAATATGTTACCCATGGGTTTTTTAAGTTTAGTTTAATGACGTAAGTTTTATTATTTTCGGTTAATTTTTATCTTAACAACATGAATTGTGAATTTTTTAACTAAGCTTCGATTTATAAGAATATTTTTTAAGTCTTCTTATGTTTTACATATAGGTGTTCGAATTCCTGAAGATGGTTCAACTTGAGAACCGAAACCGGTAGAACGAAATTTAATTAATTCCATTAATAAAGTACGAAAGATCAACTTTTAGTTTTATTATACTATGTTTATATGTTAACATGTGTCTACCGAAATTGGAGTTATCGTTATGTTTATGTTCATTTATTCTCACTTTGATTGATCTACCTGTTTCACCTATGTATGATGCACCACAAGTATCACACTCCAGCTTATAAACCCCGCTCTGATCTAATATATTTATTTTGTCTTTTGCATTAAACATCTTTTTTGTAAGGTATTATTGTTTCTAAAGGATATATTAATATTATATCTACGAAAAATAGTTTGAATATTGTATGCTATTTTGCCGGGATAATTAATTGATCTATAAGTTAAATTTTGATTATTTTGGGTGTTTTGTAAACTGGTTGAAGATCTATGGTTTTGTTTAGTTTAAAATTTTTCATGTAAAGAGTCTATATGTGTCATAGAAAAACCGTTATTTGTGCCTATTGCTTTTATTACAGTAAGTTCATTGTTTCTTTCTTGTTCTGAAAGTGGGGTATTGTAGCATCTATGTAACTATGCTCTGATTGTAGCATTTTTGTGAGAATTATGATGAAATGAATTAAACGGAATAATAGTATCTGTTTGTGTAGGTTTTCTGTAAATCTGGAATTCTATACTATTTTGTTTATTGATCAGAGTTAAGTCAAGAAAATTCAAAATATGGTCTTTCTCTATTTCTAAAGTGAATTTGATATTACAATGCAAGTTGTTGATATAATTATGAAAATCACCAATGTTAACATTTCTATCGTTGTCCCAAATAACCAATATATCATCCACATATCTGCGTCAAACTATAATATTTTTATATGGTTATTACGTTCTAAGATTTTGTTTTCAAGGTTGTTGAGGAAAATGTCGGAAAGAAGACCGCTCAAGGGAGATCCCATTGGAAGGCCATTTTCATATTTATAAAATTTTTGGTCAAATTGGCAGAAATTCTGTTCGGTACAGAGTTTCAGTAAGTTGTAAACATATTCAGTATTTGCCCGATTCAAATGTTCATTTAGTAAATTCTTAGCAATGTCTAGTGTTTCAGGAATAGGTATGTTAGTGTATAGGTTAGTTACATCGAAAGAAAGGAGAGAGAAATTGTTAGGTAAATATATGTTCTGTAAAGTTTCGACTAATTCAGTTCTGTTGTTTATAGTAAAATCTGCTTTAAATTGGATATTATTCTTGAAAAATTGTATTAAGAATTTTGAAATTTTGTAAGTGCTCGAATCGATTGAAGATATGATAGGTCTAATTGGAAATTGATTCTTATGTAATTTAATTAATGAATACAATAAAGGTGTTTTAGGATTCATTGGTAATATTCTGAATGTAGACATGTTTTGTTCTTTAAAGAAATTTGTAGAGTCTTTAACAATTCTTTTAACTTTGGTATGGAATGTGGAAGGGTTCTTTTTAATTTCGGTGAAGTTGTTTTCATTAAAGAATTCTAAAGTTTTTGATAAGTATAAGGATTTATCTAAAATTACCAAGCCTGCATTTTTATCTGCATTGGTTGCAATTAATGAGTTATTTGTAATTTTGTTTTTGATCTTACTTAATGTTTTACTTTCTTTCCAATTAGTTTTGTTGTAATTGTTAGAAGTGTTGCTTCTCTCCTTTCTTTTAAGTAGTTCAATGAGATCCTTTCTCAAGCTGTCTTCCTCCGGCACTCCATGGGCAGCGTTTTCTAGGTCTATCGCTAAATCGGGCAACTTGTGGTGTGTAGGTGTTATAACATATTTATGTCCTTTAGTGAGCAGGTTCCATTCTTCCACGGTAAATTGTGTGTTAGATAAATTTGTTATTCGAGGGTGAAACTTATGTTGATGTCCAATTTGAGAATTATTATCTTGAATGTTACTATGTTTGGTCTTCCTCAAATTATTAAGTTTTTTGATCTTTCTTTTCCATGTCGCATCGAGTTCCAACTTTTTATAAACTTTAGCCTGTGTGATTACTTCTTGTAATTCTAGAAAATGTAGTCGTGAAGTTAAAATGTTATAAAAATAGTAAATCTTTCTATTAATGAAATTCAACTTTCGATGAAGTTTCTTAATTTCTTTGTTTATGTGATTGGAACGTATAAATTTAATTTGTGAAGTTGATAAATGTTGTGGTAGTTTGTATTTAGTATAATTTGGAATTAACTCTTCTGATTTACAGATTTTATTAAATTTAATATGTTGAAGAATTAGTAGAATTTGGAAAGTCAATTTCTTGTAGTTCTAGATTTAATATATCCTTTAGAAACAATAATACCTTACAAAAAAGAATCTTTACTGCAAAAGACAAAATAAATATATTAGATCAGAGCGGGGTTTATAAGCTGGAGTGTGGTACTTGTGGTGCATCATACATAGGTGAAACAGGTAGATCAATCAAAGTGAGAATAAATGAACATAAACATAACGATAACTCCAATTTCGGTAGACACATGTTAACGTATAAACATAGCTTTAATATAGCTGATAATGTGTCACTTTTACATAAACAAAAGAAAGGTTTCAAACTCAAATTGTTAGAAACCTACGAAATAGATAAATTTAAGAAAAATAATTATACTTTGGAATGCCTTAATGACCAGGTTCACATTTACAAAACACCTTTATATACTTTTTTATCCAACCCCTTTCCCCAAAATGCCGAGGCTTGATATATTTGGTCAAATTTTTCAAATTTGAATTTAAATTTTAGAACGTTTTTATGTTAAATGTGTTTTTAACTCAATATATATATTAATATAAAGCCTTCTACATGATCAAAATGTACGTGGGATTGTATTTAGTATTCACATGCTCTTATTTTCTTGTTTGACTGTAAGTATTTTTAAGTTTTATATTTTCATTTAACTAAATTACTTTTGATTGTTAAGATATTTAATTAATACTATAATTTCTTGTAGTTTTATCTCTGAAGATGGTAATAAGGCCGAAACTAGTTAGATAAATAAATATTTTTGAAAAACGACCAGTTAAAGTATAAAAATTATTACTTGACTTTTAACCTTATTCGATTTGATACAACACTGGTAAAAAATGGATTTCGAATTAAACTTCAATCAGTTTTTGAGGTACTCCGTTTTACTAGGTTAAATGGGACACCTCTTAAGCAAGGAAAAACATAAAAACAGTAGGTCAAATCAACGTCATTTATTCCGGAGAATCTGATTCTGTTATAAAAAAGAGGGTTTCTATTTAAAATTTGCAAGTTGTTTTCCTTTTGTGGGTGAGAGACGGGATCATCTCAAACGAGACCAAACGGGATCAAACCGAACAAATTTCATTCGAAAGTTTTTTTAAATGCGTAATTTTTGAAATATTTCGTTTGGTCAGGTTAAATGGGACACCCGGTATATTGAAATAAACATACACATATACAGAGTGTAAAGTATCGAATCAATTCGATATAAATTTGGGGATGTTTTTAGAGAAATAGGTCCGGTGATCTATTATATTTTTTAATGCGCATTTTGAACTTATTAAATGTTTATATACCTATGGGTTTTGACCACAATAAAAAATACTTTCTTTTTGGTTGATATTTTTATTATACTACAAATTCGAAATTGTATCAATGAATTGCTGTGAATAACACAATTATTAATAATAATTTAGTTAGCAACAACATCACTATGCATGTCGTGTGCACAGCATGCTCCAGCCACTTCCCCTCCTATAAAGATTACTAAAAAGAGGAATATGGTGATCAAAGAATAATTAAAATTTAAAAATTGAAAGTAACTTTCTTTTGAATTTTATTTATTTTAAAATTGATCTCGCTGTGGTGACATGTTGAATTTTCGTTTAAAAGAAATGCTGGTTTAAGGTTGTCGATGTTTATTACCAATTCCTTGTTGTTTTTGAAAATTACAAAATGTTTCGGAAATTGTTTTATTACCTTAAATGGCCCTTCGTATCTTGGTGTTAAAGATGGTCTAATCCCATTAATTTTGACAAAAACAAGTTTTGAAGAAAATAAATCTTTATAAATAAAAGGTTTTTGTTTTAAATGAAAAGCTGTATTTATAGGTTTCAAACAAGAGAATGTTTCTCGTAAACTCGACAGCAATGGATCAATTTCTGAAGGGTTTTTAGAATTAACAAAAAATTCTCCAGGAAGTCTAAGTGGTTATCTTCCTTAAGAGATGATCTGAGACCAAGGAGAACTAAGGGAAGATCTTTGCTCCACTTCGTAGTGTTACCTTTTGCAGTTATCGCTGTTTTTAAGGAACGGTGAAATCTTTCTAAAATTCCGTTGCTTTGGGGATGGAAGGTGGATGTATGAATTTGACGCGTTCCTAAAAGAGTGTGAAATTTTGAGAAATTTTGTGTTTTGATACGAATTGTCGCCCCTGATCATGGGTGATAGTGCTAGGAATGCCAACTCGGCTGAAATAATGTCGAAACAATGTATCAGCAATTGTATTAGTATTAATATCTTTGAGAGAAAAACCTCTGGCCAACGTGTGAACCGATCTATTACGGTGACCACATATGCGCATCCAAGGGACGGAGTGAGAAGTCCGACCAAATCAATGTGAATTTGATCAAATCTTAATTTTGGAATCGGAATTTTGCCAATAGGTGATTTTGTGTGTTTGTAAATTTTTGTTTGTTGACATTGCAAACAGGTTCTTGTCCATAACTGAATATGTTTTGTTATGTGTGGCCAATAGAATCGTGTTTTGATGCTGTGTGTATTAGCGCGAATACCTGGATGTGTTAAATTATGAAATTTGTTGAAAATTGTTTTCCGAAATTTTTGTGGTATATATATTCAAGGATTATTTGTTGAAATGTCGCACCAAAGCTTTACATCTGAATGTGATGTTGATTGTTGCGAAAGGTTATATTTAATAGTTTGTGAGTTTGAGTATTGTTTATTTAGTAAATGAGTTAATTCTGTGTCATTCAGTTGTGAGTTTTTTAAAGTTTGTGTGTCAGGGTATTGTGAGTTTAGAGAATCAATATTTGTTGTGGACAACGTGTCCGCTACAATGTTTGATTCTCCTTTAATGTACCTGATATCTGATGTGAATTGTGTTATGTAACTAAGATATCGTGTCTGACGTGGAGTTTTTTCTGTGTTAGAAAAAATTGTGTTGATTAGTGGTTTGTGATCAGTATAAACTATAAATTGATGTCCATGTAAAAAATGTTTAAAGAATTTGATACTAGAGTAAATTGCTAATAATTCTCTGTCAAAAGTTGAGTAATTTTTTTGGCTTGATGATAATTTTTGGGAAAAAAATGCTAAAGGTTGTGTTTTGTTGTCTATAGTCTGCGATAAAACTGCTCCTATGCCTTTACTTGAGGCATCTGTTGTTAGTGAAAAAGTTGCTTGTGTTGATGGATGTGCAAGTGAAACGGATTTTGATAAAAGTTCTTTAGCTGTAGTGAAAGAAACGTCGTGATCATGTGTCCAAGAAATGATTGATTTAAGTTTTTGTGAATGAAGCGTTTTTGATAAATTATGTAAAGGAGCTGAAATGTTTGGTAAAAATCTGTGGTAAAAATTGATCATTCGTAAGTATCGTTGTAACTGTTTAAGTGTGGTTGGTTTGGGAAATTCAGTTATGGCATAAACCTTAGATTGCGAAGGGCGAGTGCCATCAGCAGATATTTGATGACCTATGAAATTTAAATCTGAAACTCCAAAAATACATTTTGTTGGTTGTATATTGATATTATAGGAGCTTAACCTCTCAAATAATTGTTGTAAATGAAAATAATGTTCTTCTTCATTGTGACTGGCTACCAGAATATCATCTAGATACACGAAAAGGAAATCTAAACCAGAAAGAACTTCGTTAATAAACCTTTGAAAGACCAAACGGTGTAGTGATAGCCGTTTTAGGAATATCGTTTTAATTTGTGGGTTTTGTCCACAATAAAGAATCCTTTTTTTTGGTTAATATTATTATTATTCCACAAATTCGAAATTGTATCAATGAATTGCTGTGAATGACACAATTCTTAATAATAATTTTGTTAGCAACCACATCACTATGCATGTCGTGTGCAAAGCATGCTACAATACCTTTTATTTATTATAACACAGTTTTTCTCCATGTGAATTTTCTTGTATTTAAATTAATACATGTCTAAACGGGTAGTACGACGTTTCGAGCGTAATATTTGCCAGTCATCAGGTACATAATAATCTACGAAACATCAAATCACTATAAACTACCACGCTATCTCAATGAAAAATTAATTAAATAATAATCAGTATAAATCAACATTAACAATCAACATAACATCAAAAATTAAAACATACAATTAGAATATTTTTTATTTTATTTTTACGTACCATCAATTTAGTTTTTATTATATTTGCATATTTATTTGTTTATTATATATGAAACATCCTTTTTACATTGCAGTTGACTTACATACTAAAATGTGATTTGGTTTTTTTTGCAAAGTCGAAACCACCGAAGGAAACCTGTTCCTTACCCTGGTATAATTTTCATTTTTAAATTTATACTTTTTACAATTTTTCTACATGAAATCGCTAACTCATCTATTATTTTAACATACAGGGTACCTATTTTTCCCGTATCTAATTTGAAATTAACTGTTTTGCTTATATTTTTGGTTATACATATTGCTTCCAAATTTTTCCCATTAAATGTATTTTTTCGTTACTTAAAATATGTGGTTTTTCAAAGTTAAAATGATGTTTTTTTTTGTGGTTTCTATTGAATGTTGGCACAATGTTATCTTATTTATGGTTTTTAAACCTTTTACATCATTTTGTACATGTTGTTTGTACATCATTATTTTGTTTCACCTATGTAAAGTTCGTTACAGTCCAAACATTCAAGTTTATAGATTGTATTTATTTTATCTATAGGTTTATTTTGTTTATTTGTCATCAGAGTTTGCAATTTATTACGATTATACTGTGCGAATTTTATTTCATTTATCTCATATTTCTTTAAAATGTTTATTTTATTAGTCATTTTAGGTATATATTTAATTTTATGATATTTCATTTGTGTAATATTGCCCATTTTTAATTATTATGTTTTTTTTTTCTTCTTTATTCGTTTGTATGTTGATGTCTTTCAACATCGCCCGTTACAATCGTGTCAATACAATTTATAATTATAGTCAATAACGATTCTAAACTCATCGTAAAATTAATATTTAAATAAAACCAAAAAATAAACGATGACAAAATATTTTAATAAATTATTTCGGTGCTACAATTGTTTCGGATATTGTATATCCTTCTTCCGGCACGACTAAAAATTAAACAAGTTTAAGAAAGATCGACTACTTAAAATTATAGTTAAAAACACAATATTTACCGTCAATTATATAACGATGATTAGTACATGTGTAAAATTCATAACCTTGTTATGTGTTCCAATAATTCATCGGAAGGATGATCCCAGAATTATATATAACTTACGTAAATTTAACTTATAAATTTAAAACATTAAAATGTTTGCTTCGAAAGAAATGTCGTTACAGTTAAAAGAACAGATTTATAGCGATAAAACAAGATTTATGACATGCGAATTTTTTTTTTTTTTAAATTAAAGAAAACAGGTTCTGAATAAGTATGACAAGGATGTAAAATATTTGAAGATATTATTAAATGTATGATAGGAAATATCGATTTTTGTTTTCAATATTGGTCAGATCATTTAGTAGCAGGTTGTTGTCTTTTGAACATAAGTTGATGTGAAGTTCTTCATATAGATCCAATTCGTGCGATTTTTTAAGGTTTTTAATGAGCTTAACATTTTGAAGTTGCATGTTATGGCCACTGTTTTGTATGTGTTTGAAAACTGAAGAATTTTCTCTCGTCATGTGTTCTTTAAATCTCGTACAAAGATTTCTACCCGTTTGGCCTATGTAAACCTTATTACACTCGGGACATTCGATTCGATATACTCCACTTCGCAGCTCATACCTCATTTTTGGTTTATTATTAATCAGTCTATTGTAAACCTTATTGTTAGAGATAAATGCTATATTCAAATTGTACTTATGTAGGTTCCTTTTCATCTTAAATTCAATTATTGGTGAGAAAGGCAAAGATATATATTTATTTTTTATTTTATAATGTGGGTATATGAGATTAATGATTTTTGAATTGTGTACCAAATTGTAAACATGTTAAATTTCATGAACATTGTAACCATTATCTATGCCGATTTTAACTATTGTTTTTATTTCTTTAGATATACATTCTGGTTGTAGAGGTATATTGTAGAGTCTATTGAATAAATATCTAAAGTTTGCGTATTTATGTTGCATACAACTAAATGAGTTGTTGGGAATAATATTATCAGTAAAGGTCGGCTTTCTGAAGATATCAAAATCCAGCGAATTTCTATTTAAGTTTTTCCGAATAGTGAGGTCTAAGAAGTTGATACTGTTATTTATCTCCATTTCCGTGGTGAACTCCAATTGGCTTAGATTGTTAATTACATTAAGTAGAGCTTTAAGATTTGCAGGATTGCCTTTATAAACAATCAGAATATCGTCAACGTATTCTAAAAAGTGATGTCTTTAACAAATAGTTTATATTTGTCATCAAATAATTCATTTTCGATGTGATTAACGTATATGTCTGAAAGGATACCTGAAATGGACGATCCCATAGGTAGACCATTCTGCATTTTGTATTGTTTGTTATTAAAGCCGAAAAAGTTTTGTTTACACACGTGATTGAGTACCCTTAGAAAACTATCAATCTCCAGCAGATCAATATGTAAGTCTGTGGCATTTTTTATAAGAAAACTTTTAATTAGTTCCATTGTAGTGGTAACTGGTATATTAGAGTATAGGTTTTTAATATCAAGCGAAATGAGTTTGTGGTTTTTATCAATTTTTATATTAGAAAGTTTTTTGACTAGTTCAGCGGAATTTTTAATTGTATATTGAAATGTGTTATTGAAAGCACTGTATAAAAATTTTTGGATTGTTTTTGAAATTTTATGTGTGGGCGTATTAATATTTCCTATAATTGGTCTAATGCTCTTATTTTCTTTGTGTAACTTAATAAGACACTTCATCTGCGGTGTTATTGGGTTCATTTCTATAGAATTAAAGCTAGTAATATTAAATGTCTTTAAAAAGGCTAGATTTTCTTTTATGATTTTCTTTAATTTATTGTTATATGTAATGGTCGGATTATTTTTAATCTCTATGATGTTGTTTTGGCTAAAAAATTCCATGGCTTTTGAAATGTAATCCTCCTTATCTAAAATCACCAATCCTGCACCCTTGTCCCCTGTTGTTACAATTAAGTTATTATCTTTGATAGTTTGATTAAGTTTTTTTATTTTTTCATTCAGATTTAATAAGCTATTAAGTGAATTTGATTGTGATTTGTTGACATTTTTAATTATGTTATTGTTTTCGTTGAATATTCCGTTAATATCTTTATTATAAAGTAATTGGGATTCTAATTTTATGGCCAGGTCAACTGGTTTTAAAATGAGGTATGAGCTGCGAAGTGGAGTATATCGAATCGAATGTCCCGAGTGTAATAAGGTTTACATAGGCCAAACGGGTAGAAATCTTTGTACGAGATTTAAAGAACACATGACGAGAGAAAATTCTTCAGTTTTCAAACACATACAAAACAGTGGCCATAACATGCAACTTCAAAATGTTAAGCTCATTAAAAACCTTAAAAAATCGCACGAATTGGATCTATATGAAGAACTTCACATCAACTTATGTTCAAAAGACAACAACCTGCTACTAAATGATCTGACCAATATTGAAAACAAAAATCGATATTTCCTATCATACATTTAATAATATCTTCAAATATTTTACATCCTTGTCATACTTATTCAGAACCTGTTTTCTTTAATTTAAAAAAAAAAAAATTCGCATGTCATAAATCTTGTTTTATCGCTAGTATAAATCTGTTCTTTTAACTGTAACGACATTTCTTTCGAAGCAAACATTTTAATGTTTTAAATTTATAAGTTAAATTTACGTAAGTTATATATAATTCTGGGATCATCCTTCCGATGAATTATTGGAACACATAACAAGGTTATGAATTTTACACATGTACTAATCATCGTTATATAATTGACGGTAAATATTGTGTTTTTAACTATAATTTTAAGTAGTCGATCTTTTTTAAACTTGTTTAATTTTTAGTCGTGCCGGAAGAAGGATATACAATATCCGAAACAATTGTAGCACCGAAATAATTTATTAAAATATTTTGTCATCGTTTATTTTTTGGTTTTATTTAAAAATTTATAATTAGTTCTCATCGTTGTCATAATCTTTAATTTGAAACATTTTTGTGCCACTTGGACTTTCACACATTTGTATATTTGCTATTTGGCTTCGTTGAATGGAACTCCTTTTTCTTTTTATTCTTGAGTTGACGGTAAATACTATTATTATTATTAACATCTTTTTGTTTATATCGATGTACTATAGTTAATTAAACTGCTTTTGTTTTTGGTTTTAGTTGTGCCTGATGATGAGTGTGTTGGCACTCGAAACGTATGTGTAGCACAGATCTCAAATAAAAAACCTTAATTCATCATCACCTCGGTTTCTACCTTATTATTTAGAAACAGAAAAGTTTAACCGTCATAAGAGAGGTACGGCTAAACCATACTATTTGTAGTTCTAATATTAATTGTACTTTTAGTTCTAGAAGAATTTAAAAGAATCTAGAGCTAAACAAAAATTAAAACTAGACCTAACACTAGACTAATTAATTTTGAACCTTTCCAGTTCGGAAAGGTTCAAAAAGCAATGTGAAGTAAGATTACTTAGGATTAAATGATTATATATATAAATTAACTATATGAAATAAAGATAGAAATATATATATATATATTTAACTTAAAAGAGAAAATATTAGAGTGGTACAAAAAGTGAGATGGGTTGATGTGTTCATCCCGTTCCATCTCTGACTTTGGCCATTATCATCGCGTTTCTCCTTGCTGGGTCGATCACAGGGATGGCAAAACCTTGGGACGAACTCCCGTAGGGCGCCAGCCGGATATCTCCTACTGTTTGTTGTCTGTACCTGCATTTACCGGCGGGGTCTACAAAACGGCTTATTTACTTACGTTCTCTGCCGACAAATTGGGTTTCGCCTAGGCTACTTTATTTTTCTACCCGATGCGGCGGGATTGCGGGAATATGGAAAACCGGAATCAAACCTGGAGAGTACTTTTGTCTCCACCCGAGGTATGCCATCTCGACGCCGATGCTTTTTCCCTCCTTCAAATCTTATTTTCGTTTTGCTCCATTTCGAGGGATTCTTTTAAAAAAGTTTAGAGAAGGAATTTTTTGAAATTTGTTTTTAGTCGTTCGTTTGTTTTGAGTAAATGCTCCTAATATTTTCGTCATTCAGAAAATATTTTGTATGTGAATAATCTTAATGATGTTTAGAATTACATGATGAATTTCTAAGTTTTAAGAAAATTTTATTTAATATTAACTGCTAAATAGGATCTGGTATCAACATCATCAGATTTCATTCAACAATGGAGGAAGTAATAATGTTAATTTGCTTTAAGTTGCTTTTTATTTCATGATGATATCACAATTTTCTTCCTGAGATATGATTTCTTAAAACTTATATTTCATGCAGAATGGCGTTTAAAAACCTTAACAACATTGTTTGTAGAAAATAAGAGCTTGGCTTTAAAATGATCTTTATTTTATGCTGATACTATGATTCGTTCTTGGAATACGAATTGGACTTAAAAAGTCTAAACAGTAAGATGGTTATGACAAATACGAAATTATTTGTAGTAGATTAAATCTTCATTAAATTTGTTATAAACTGCTTTTTATTTTATGACATCTCAATATCTTTTTGAGATATGTATATATGAATTACCTTAACATTTAAGTTGAGGGTTATCTAAGACTGCGTTCAAATATCAAAAATGGCATTTCAAACATTAAATATTGAGTAAACTAAACTACTTTTGGTTTCATAATGATATCTCAAGTTGTTTTCGAGAAGTTATTAAACGTATACTATAAATCAAAAACCATAACATTAATACTTGTGGAAAATAAGAAATTATTTATGGCACATTAAATCTACATTAAATTTCCTTTAAGATGATCTTTATTTCAAGACGATATCTGTATTCGTTCTTGAGATACGATTTCTAAAAGCTTCTATTGACATCTATAGGAATCAAACATGTAGAGTTGGGTTTAAGAAAATCATAATAACAATGGATGAAGAAAATATTTGTAGCGCATTAAGTTTACATTTAATTTAATATTAATTACAATAATATTTGTTTTGGGTTATGTTAGCTTACGTTCAAAAAATCATAACTCTTATATTTAAAGATTCCAAGATATGGCATTAAAAACATTAAATATTCAGTAAATTTGCTTCTGTTTGCTGTTTCATGACGATATCCAATTTTTAAAAATTTATATTTCGTATCCATAAGAATCAAATATGTAAAATTGGGTTAAAAAATAATAACAGCGATGATTATGGAAAATAAAGAATTATTAATGGCACATTAAATTTGTTTTAAGATGATTTTTATTTCATGTAGAGATCACCTTTCGTTCTTGAGATACAACTTTTAAAAGTTTTTGTGGGCATTGGGTTTAAGATCACATAACTGCATTATATCTTCATTAAATTTAATATAAACTGCTTTTTATGTCATCACAATATCTCAATTAGTTTTTGAGATACATAAAGATTAATTATCCTAATATTTATATTTGGTGTTATATAAGGTTACGTTCAAAAAATCATTATTTTGAATTGATTCTAAGAAATGACATTCAAAACGTTTAATACTTAATATTTAATTTTGCTTCACATTGTTTTTTCGTTCATAATATCTCAATTAGATCATGAGATACTATTTAAAAGTTATATTTCATACATTTAAGAATCAAAAAAGCAAAGTTGGGTTTAAAAACTCATAGCAAAAATGTTTGTGGAAAATATGAAATTTTGTATAGTGCACTAAATCTACATTAAATTTGCTATAAATGGCTTTTTGTTTTATCACAATATCTCAATTAGTTTTTCAGATACGTAAAAATTAATCACCCTAATATTTATGTTTGGGATTATGCAAGGTTGCGTTCAAAAAATTTAAAAAACATTAAATATTGAGGAAATTTGTTAAAAATTGTTATTTATTTCATGATGATGTCTCAATCAGTTCTTGAGATACGACTTTTCATAATATATATTTCTTGTCGATATGTTCGTAGAAAATAATAAATTATATACGGCACATTAAATTTGCTTTCAGATGATATTTATTTTATGTTAATATCTCACTTTGTTCTTGAGATAGGTTTTTTTTAAGTCTATATTTCATATCCATAAGGATCAAACGTGCATAGTTATGTTTAAAATAATCTCACGAACAATATTTGTGTAAAATAGAAGAAAGTATTCATGATATTTTAAATCTTCATTAAATTTGCTTTACGATCATTTTTATTTCATGATGATACCTCCATTAATTCTTGAGATACGATTTCTAAAAATTTCTATTAAGGTGTATGGTAATCAAACATACAGAGCTGGACTTAAAAGATCATAAGAGTAATGATTGTTAAAAGATTATTTATGCTATATTAAATCAGTTATCATTAAATTACATAAAGATTAATTACCATAACATTCACGTTCAAAGTTGCGTTCAAAAAATCATAACTCCAAACTTAAAAATATTATATATCGAATAAATTTGCTTCAATCTGCTGGATATTTCATGATGATATCTCAATTAGATTTTGAGATACAAGTTTCTAAAATTTATGATTTGTGTCCGTAAGAATAAAATATGCAGTGTTAGGTTTAAAAAATCATAACAGACACAATTATAGCAAATAAGGAATTACTTACGGCAAGTTAAATCTTCATTAAATTTGGTGTAAATGTTTTTTATTTCATGACGATATCTTAATTCGTTCTTGAGATACGATATCTTAAAATTTGTATTCATATACAACATAATCAAATATGCAGGGTTGGAGATAAAATATTATAACAATAATGGTTATGGAAAAGAAGAAGTTATTTTCGGCAGATAAAATCTTCATTAAATTTGCTTTAAGATTATCTTTATTTCATGATGATATCTCCATCCAATTCCAAGATACCATTTCTTAAAATTTATCTTCATATCCATAATAATTAAACATGCTGAGTTTGACTTAAAATATCATAACAATAGTGTTTATGGTAGAAAAGAAATTATTTACGGCAGATGAAATCTTAATTAAATTTGCTTTAACATGATCTTTATTTCATGGTTATATCTCAATTGGTTCTTGAGATACGACTTCTTAAAATTTATATTCATTGCCTTTATAATTAAACATTCAGAGTTGGAGATAAAATATCATAATAATAGTTTTTATGAAAGAGAAGAAATTATTTACGGCAGATGAAATCTTCATTAAATTTGCTTCAAGATGATCTTTATTTCATGATTATATCTCAATTCGTTCTTGAGATACGACTTCTTAAAATTTATATTCATTGCCTTTATAATCAAACATTCAGAGTTGGAGTTAAAATATCATAACAATAATGTTTATGGAAGAGAAGAAATTATTTACTGCAGAACAAAATCTTAATTAAATTTGCTTTAAGATTATCTTTATATCATGATGATATCTCCATTCATTCCTGAGATAGAATTTCTCAAAATTTATCTTCATATCCATAATAATTAAACATTCTGAGTTCGACTTAAAATATTATGACAATAATGTTATAGTAGAGAAGAAATTACTTACGACAAATGAAATCTTCACTAAATTTGCTTTAAAATGATCTTCATTTTATATTGATATTTCTTTTCGTTCCTGAGATACGATTTCTTAAAATTTATCTTCATATCCATAATAATCAAACATGCTAAGTTTGACTTAAAATATCATAACATTAATGTTTATGGTAGAGAAGAAATTATTTACGACAGACGAAATCTTCATTAAATTTGCTTTAAGATGATCTTTATTTCATGATTTTATCTCAATTCGTTCTTGAGATACGACTTCTTAAAGTTTATGTTCATTGCCTTTATAATCAAACATTCAAAGTTGGAGTTAAAATATTATAATAATAGTCTTTATGGAAGAGAAGAAATTATTTACGGCAGATGAAATCTTAATTAAATTTGCTTTAATATGATCTTCATTTCATGTTGATATTTTTTTTCGTTCCTGAGATATGGTTTCTTAAAGTTTATCTTCATATCCATAATAATCAAACATGCTAAGTTTGAATTAAAATATCATAACATTAATGTTTATGGTAGAGAAGAAATTATTTACGACAGACGAAATCTTCATTAAATTTGCTTTAAGATGATCTTTATTTCATGATTTTATCTCAATTCGTTCTTGAGATACGACTTCTTAAAATTTATATTCATTGCCTTTATAATCAAACATTCAGAGTTGGCGTTAAAATATCATTATAATAATCTTTATGGAAGAGAAGAAATTATTTACGGCAGAAGAAATCTTAATTAAGTTTGCTTTAAAATGATCCTCATTTCATGTTGATATTTCTTTTCGTTCCTAAAATACGATTTCTTAAAATTTATCTTCATATCCATAAAAATCAAACATGCTAAGTTTGACTTAAAATATCATAACATTTATGTTTATGGTAGAGAAGAAATTATTTACGGCAGATGAAATCTTAATTAAATTTGCTTTAAAATGATTTTCATTTCATGTTAATATTTCTTTTCGTTCGTGAGATACGATTTCTTAAAATTTATCTTCATATCCATAATAATCAAAAATGCTAAGTTTGACTTAAAATATCATAACATTAATGTTTATGGTAGAGAAGAAATTATTTACGGCAGATGAAATCATAATTAAATTTGTTTTAAGACGATTTTTATTTCATGATTATATCTCAATTCGTTCTTGAGATACGACTTCTTAAAATTTATGTTCATTGCCTTTATAATCAAACATTCAGAGTTGGAGTTAAAATATCATAACAATAATGTTTATGGAAGAAAAGAAATTATTTACGACATATGAAATCTTCATTAAATTTGCTTTAAAATGACCTTCATTTCATGTTGATATTTCTTTTCGTTCCTGAGATACAATTTCTTAAAATTTATCTTCATATCCATAATAGTCAAACATGAAGAGTTTGACTTAAACTATCATAACAATAATGTTTATGGTAGAGAAGAAATTATTTATTGCAGATAATATCCTTATTACATTTTCCTTTAAGCTACTTTTTATTTCATAGCGATATCTTAATTCGTTTTTGAGATATGTAAAGATTATACACCCTAGATACGTAAAGATTTATATTTAAAATTAGAACAAGTTTTTGAAAATTTAATATTATTTATTAATATAACTTTAATATTTGAAAATTTCAAGAAACTATCTCTAAAGAAATAAATAAAAGACTTAAATATAAAGAGGCAAAACGATAACTATCTCATCTTGGATGTAACAATAGAAATTGTACGACTATGTGTAATTTAAAAATCAACGTCAATATTCAAATTCGCTTACAAAATACTACCAATTATAATTTTAAAGTAGAGGTAAAAGATGAAATTCAGAATTAATATAAGTCACGAGCTAAAGAACTAATGAAAAATGTTCACTGTTAATTTGTCAGTTTTTACTTCCTCTTTTGGATTGCGCATACTCACCTTAACCCGTTTTCATATCTTGCATTTTCAGTCATTCACATCCGTCTTAAATATTTTGTTCAGTCTGTTATAATGTTAATTTTATTTTATTCACTTCCATTTTAATATATTTAATGTATTCGTGTTGTATTTGTACTTTATATGGCTTTTGATGTGAATACTCTTCAAATTATTTTAACACGTGGATGGTTTATTTTTACCAAGCCGTTGCAGGTTTTTTGAATTGGCTTTTAGTCTTTTAACAACTTATACTTGTTGTCTCACATGTTATGTCCTTTACAATCTTAAGAAGTACGTGCCTCTCATATTGACGGTAAATATTAATTAATTTTATTATTTTTTCAATCGTTAATATTTTGTTATAATTTTGTAATTTAGATTTTTTGAAAGGTTTCATTCTCACTTCAGTATTTTTGTACTTTTTAGTCGTGCCTGAAGAAGAAATCACATAGATTTTGAAATATGTAGCACCGAAATTAAAAATAAATATACCTAACTCATCTTTTTCTTTTTTATTATGCCATTTATTTTCATCATTGCATTTAAATCCTTTAATTAATTTATATATTATAATTGTAAACCTGGAGAATCTATTTGCTAGATCTTCAAAATCTAGTAATCAATCTTCTTTATTTCGCAATCTGTCAATTAGTTCAGATATATCCTATATATCCTTCGATTTTTGAAGCATTAAATTTTACTAATTTTGGAGATATCAACCCAATTTTGATTTCTTTATTAATCATGTTCGCTTTTATTAGCTATTGACTTGTAACAATCACCCTGTATATTTAAAAATATCATAGATATCTTATACTTAGAGATTGTGATAAATTATTTTGTTTTTAATTATTTTAGTTAGTCGAGATACATCTTAAATTTTCTCTTGGTGAAGACTTGATTTTTGGAGTAATAAATTTTGTTCTTATCAATTTCTAAATCTAAATCTTCTAAGAATCACTTTGTGTGTTAAAAAAATGATAGATATCTTATTCTTGGAGGTTGTGATAAATTGTTTTTGACATAGAGTTTCTTTTTTGTTTTTGACGAATCTGTTACAAGCATAATGTAGGTTAGTTGTCCGGTGTAAAGCAGAAAAGCGTTTCTTTTGTCCTTCGCAGGTGTAAATATCAACGACGTCGCTCTTCCTCCCTTCATCTCCTCCACCCTACATCGTTCTCTTTTTCCTAAGTACAAACTTTCGGATCCGGTCACAGGGAAAAACGCGCACTACCACCACTAAAACGAAACATTTGTTAGAGAACGTCCCGTCCAAGTGCCGATAGCGAGGGACCGGATGAGCGCAGGGACACCTATACAGGGAAGCCCAAGAGGGAAGAAAAGGATGTCCTGCTACCGAAACCAAGTGCTGCGCAAAGGATGCAGGATAACAGCTTGGCTACACAGACATAAAACCGTTCGAATCGTGCGGCACAAAAAAAACCGTTAGGGGGGTAGCAGATGTGGAAGCGAAAGAACGTTACCATGAAATGGTAAGGATGGAAGAGGATGGATACGGAAAGGTAAAGTTAGGGGTGGTTCTCTGAAGCCAGGGGTGTGTCCTAATATTCACCGCCCTCCTGATAACACTTCGATGTAAACATTTACCGCTACCAGTTGTCGTTGGTTGCCGGACAAGCCGTGTTTATCTGTTATATTTATTAACCTTTTTTGAGTGGTGCTGTTTTAAGATCACGATATGTCTTTTAAATAACATCTCGCGCCGATCATAAATTCAAAAACAACCGATTAACATTTAAACAATAAAAAAAAACAATAAAATCTGTGATTCGCGAAATAAACAAAAACCATACATAATGAGCACATCATCTTCCGATCTAAGAGACATCGAGGTGAACGTAGTTTCTAGTCCCGAATCGACCAGTAGAAATAACTCCCCCGAACCAGACGGGAATTATCAAAGACTGTTAAACCACCACATTCCGGGCGCGAATATCACGTGTTTTCCGGTGATCAAAACTTCAGAGGAAAAATGCGAAAAGGATAAGGATTCCTCGACGGTTGGGACCACGCAGAAGAGTTCTGGGGGATCAACCAATTTCTCCATATCAAGCATATTAAGCAGGAATGAACCGGCGGCTAAAAAAAACATTTTTGGACAACAAAATCCTTTGGAAGCGGCGATTAATTCTAACAATGATAGTGCTATGTTATCAAGGTAATTTTTTTTAATTAATAAATCATTTTTATTCCTTGAGCCAATTCAGATTCAACCTAAGCAGTTATTATCTTCTTATCCTTCCTTACTCTTTACGCCGTCTTAACTTGATGGATAAACGAGATGGGATTTCTTGCTCCGGGGAACGAATAAACCCGATTTCGCGTGCATTTTTCGTTCCTTCGAGGATTCTTCAACTCTTTTTGGATGTTTATGATTTTTTTTTTGAATAATAAAATTTGGTACGTTTTATTTAATGTATCAAACAAAACAATATAATTTATTATCGCTATAATTTACGATTCAATTTAGGTAATATACAATTTCGACCGTTATTTATTTTAAATTACACAAACTTGTATATGCGTCAGTTTGTTTTAAATCCAAATTAATTAAACGAAACGGTTTAGCGGTTTGTGTTGATTTGAATTACCTAGATATCGAATTTCCTTAAAATAAATATTAATCAGGTTTTTAATCATTAATTTTCTGCTGTAATTAAGGTTATTATTACTTAATAAGTTATTTATTAACTCGATTTCATTATAAGCTTTAAATTGGGTAGATTAATAAGACAAAATTATAGATAATACTAATATTATAGCTTACACTAGTTTTGGTACTAGAACTAATACTACCACTAGCACATGAACTAAGAATTAGGATGAGGACCTCTCAAGATTAGCCGTGCATCTGTTGAGATGCTTAATTCGGAATGCCTTAAGATGTTTTAATTAAAACTGCAACTTATGCTAGCACTTAAATCCACACTACGGAATGAACTAGAAACATTCTGGTTTAGCCGTCTTGATAGAAGATCGGCTAAACCCGAATGTGTCTAATTCTAGATATAGTATTTTAGGTCCAGGTGTTAGTATTACTTCAAGTTCAGCAATCTGTTGATGTATACATTCGTTGAATTAAAAGTAGAACTAACACTAGATCTAGAATTGCAAAGTTTTGACTTTTGAAGAGTAACTAGGACTAACACTAAATGATTTAATCCCTGTATTTCTACTTCTAGAAGTAGTTAAAACTAATATTGACGCTTGAGCTAACACTAGATCTAGGACTAGAAACATTCGGATTTAGCCGAAAGTCTTTCAAGACGGCCAGTTCTAGATACAGTGTTAGTGTATGTGCTAGTTCTTGTAATTAGTTCTAGTTCAAGTAATTATTCAGCTTTCTATTGACGTATATGCTCCTTAAACTAAAACTAAAACTAACACTAGACCTAGAACTAGAAAGATTCGGATTTAGCCGTCTTGAAAGACTTTCGGCTAAATCCGAATGTTCCGTTCTAGATACAATGTTAGTGTATGTGCTAGTTCTTGTAATTAGTTCTAGTTCAAGTAATTATTCAGCTTTCTATTGACGTATATGCTCCTTAAACTAAAACTAAAACTAACACTAGACCTAGAACTAGAAAGATTCGGGTTTAGCCGTGCGTCCCAGGACGCACGGCTAAACCCGTAACATTCTAGTTCTAGGTCTAGTGTTAGTTTTAGTTTTATTTATCATCCAACTATAGGTTATTGTATCTTTTAATTGGACTAAGAACAGAACTGACACTAATCGTCGAATTATAAATGTTATGGTTTTAAAATCTTAACATTTAGTTTAAGACTCACTGAAACCAATTTCAAAAAAGTGAGACCTTGCTAAACCTTAGTTGTTAGTTCCATTGTTAGCTAAAACTAGAATTAATACTATTAGTACTAGCACTGAATGTAAAACTAGACCTAGAACTGAAAACATTCGATTTCATTACCAAATTCAGATTTAAACATACAAATTAAATTAAAAGGACTAATAGACTCAAATGTATATTGAATAAAAAAGAAGAAAGAAGATGAGAAAATATGTAAGGAAATGTGATAACTGATGGGATAACTATTAACCTAGTAATAATGAGTTTATATCAATAAGAGCCTTAACTATGATATAAACAAAATCCAAAACGATACAAAAAAGCAAATAAACTATACCAACTTGTGCAAATATATGACATAAATAAGTTAAAACAAACATCAGGCAAGACCCGTGGATTGCCGAAAAATCATATTCTTCAATTTTATTCGAAATTGATCATAATTCCTTAGAAGGCTTATAAACATGATATGTAAATGACCTTTGAAAGACCTTGTCTGACTTCCTTTGTACTATGGCTTACAATTAATTTTATTATACAGGTATTTCGAGACTCTAGAGATAATGATAATACCATAGAGAGACAAACTATGAAACTCCCGACGAGAATTCAGGTTGCTACATCCATCATCTTTAAGTTTATGAGAAATTCTGTCAAATTTGCGATTCCTAATTAGACCTAGCCAAACCCGAGTATTTCTAGTTCTAGTACTAGTTAAAACTAGAGCTAATATTAGTACTAGTACTGATTGTAAGACTAGAAATATTTGGGTTTAGCAATCTTGAAAGAGGATGGGATAAATCCGAATGTGTCTAGTTCTAGATGTAGTATTAGTCCAAGTACTAGTATTAGTTCTAGTTCAAATAATTATCCAGCAATACTCTGATGTATATATTCATTGAACTAAAACTATAACTAACACTAGACCTAGAACAAGAAAGTTTCAGTTTTAGCCGTGCGTCTTCAGACAGAGTTAGAATTAATAGGAACTAGAATTAATAAGTAAAATTTCAAAACATTTCTTTAGTAATCAAGCCGATTGATTGTGACAATTGCAACAGAATCATAAATTAGAAATAGAAATTGTATCAAAATCACAACTAAAACGTGATCATACAAGGACAGAACTAGAAATATTCGCTTTTAGCTGCCTTGAAAGACGTTCCGCTAAATCCTTATTATAGTAAATAATATCATGTAAATATGATGTAAATATCATATAAAAACCAAATTAGTTTTGGTGAGTATCCATTGTATGTGAATATTCTCTCTTCTCCTATGATTCAAAACATGATAAATGAGATTATTACGAGTTGCCAATTTATGTTGTGGAATATGAATTTATCGCAAGGATTCAACATTGTACTAGACTACTTTAGAAAAGGTATACATAAGGATATGATATTCAAAAGCAGTATTTGATAAATTAAAGAAACAAGTAGTAGAGGAAGAGAAAATGAAAAATACTGAAAATAGCAATTCAACAACAGGAATTACTTTGTCAAGCGATGGAACGTGAAAGAAGAGGAGCTTTAATTCTTTATTTGGAAAGGCGATTCTTATCGAATAGTATGGTGGAAAAGTGGTACTAATTTGGGACTAAAGAATACAATGTTTGAATGGATGAACATGACGAAAATTGTTTGGCCAATAATGAAGGTTGTCTGTTAAGATGAGAGTGAACTAAAATTAGAACTAACACTAGCACTAACACTACAACTATCACTAGGACTAATACTAAATCTTAAACTAGAAACGGAAAGTTTGTTTAAGCTGTGCGTTTTTAAAAATAATATTTGACGTCTCTGATGCAACATTGCTACCTTCTTCAGAAACTAGTTCGAAATAATTAAGTGATCAAGTGGTTCTAGTGACAGTTCTAATATTAATGCTACTGTTAATTCTAATTTTAATTCAGAGACTTTTACACGGCGATACAGCAAGTTTTGAAGAGTTGTTGGTTATTAATCCTTAAGGCGATGACCTTAGATTAAAAAGAAGAATGTATGTAAAAAATGGTGGACAAACTTAGTTGACCAAGAAATTAATAAAAGAATTAACTATGTTCTATGGATTAGCTATAAGGAGATATTCAAATTCTGTTGCATATGTACTATCCAACTGGACCATAAAGTTGGTGCAAATGGCGTAAACCCGAGGCTAATGCAAATGTTAGTCAATTCAAGCTCGAACCGATACTGCATCCAGAGGTTCTAATCACTATAATGCTAACATTCTGGTTTAGTCTTAAAAGACGATCGGCTAAATACCAATGTGTCTAGTTCTAGATATAAAGTTAGTCCAAATGTAAAAAGCATTAGTTCTAATTCAAGTCATTATTGAGACACCTATGATATTACGAGGTGATTGTTATAACTTAATGAATAATAAACATCATGACAAAGTTGGCTTGATAAGGTATCTTTAAAAACAATCAAATTTAATACATCACAAATCGAGACTCTGATATTTCATTGAGAAATAACAAGTAATTTAGAACAAACTTATTTACTATTCAACATGTTGATAATCTTTTGAAATTTTTAACTAATTTACTAATTGATATTAAATATATAGTACCGGCCAGAACCTTAATCAGCAGTCAGCAACATCTTCTATTCACAATTTTTTGACGTTTTTTGTAATTCAATTCTTGATCACCTGTATACGACACACCGGTGTAATTAATTACGTTTCATTTGTGAATATTTGAAACGTTATTATGCATATTTTCAAAACGAAACACGATTAAAAAACCGCATTTATAAATGAGGTGTTGCTGACTTTTTGGAGGAGATCATCCGAAAGCAAATTTAATGAAGATTCTACCTGCAGCAGCAAATAATGTCTTCTTTTCCATAAACATTATTGTTATGATATTTAAAATCAGACTTTGCATGTTTAATTTTTATACATACAATTACAAATTTTATCTTCATGAAATAAAGATCATCTTAAAGTTCATATTATGAAGATTACATCTGCAGTAAATTTTTTTTGTTCCATAAACATTACTATTATGGTACTTTAAGTTCAAATCAACATGCTTGACTTTTGCGGATATGGATACAAATTTGAAGCAATCGTATCGCAAGAACGAATAGAGATATCGTCATAAAATAAATATCGTCTTAACACACATTTAATGAAGATTTCTACTGCAGTAGTAAATAATTTCTTCTTTTCCGTAAACATGTTTGATTATTATGGATATGAATACACGAATACATATGATCATAAAATAAAGATAATCTGAAAGAAAACTTTATGAAGATACCATCCACAGTAGTAAATAATCTCTTCTCTTCTATAAGCATTATTATTAGAATATTTTAAATCCAACTTTACATGTTTGATTCTTATAGATATAAATACAAATTTTAGGAAATCGTATCTCATGAATGAATGGAGATATCATCATGAAATAAAGATCATCTTATAGCTAATTTAATGAAGATTCTGTTGTAAATAATTTCATCTGTTCCATAAACATTATTTTGTTATAATATGGATTAATGAAATGTCGTCATGAAATAAAAATAATCTTAAAGCAAATTTTATAAAGATTTTATCTGTCACAAATAATTGCTTATTTTACTACTGATAGTTCTAGTGCCAGCTAAAACTAGAACTAATACTAGGACTAGATAATGAACAGATAAGTGATTGCAACCAAAAACAAAAATGAAACAAATATAGTGAATGAGTGTCATCCGACAGAATTATCTAGCGTTATAAAGAAAATATTAAAACCAGTTTTGCTTTAAAAGATAAATTATCTAATTTTGTTTCTTTTTATGTGTTACACGTATTTCGACTCGGAGTCATCCGAGTCTTTCAGAATGTTCAGAGTCTTCCAACACAGCTACAGAATTATTAGATATATATGACCACATGGTAGAACTATTGAAATCTTTTAAATTATCCATTAACAACAAAAAAAAATTTAAATTATATAATACAGTTGACATAGTTGTATCCGAAGATGGTTTCCAGTCGAAACACATGTCGCATAATAAAATTAGATGATTTCTGTTTTAAGACGAAGGCGTGGTTTTAATATTCCTCTATCTGAGTATAATGCGTTAGTTCAAGTAGTGATATTAGTTCTAGTTGCAGCAGTTATGCAGAATATTATTGATATACAGGGTGTCAAACAAAGGCGTCGGACAATTTTTTCAACATGAAGTAAATATATTTGTACAAAAATAAAGGTCAAGGCGTGTCATTTGAATTAGGTCAAAATCATGTAGGTGACGACCATCCTCTTGATGATTGATTATCATTAGTAAGCACTTCTTGCAGGATGACATCCTGTATCTCGTCCAAATTACGTGGTTTCCAGAAAATCTCATTTCATGTTTAAAGAATAACCCATGCTCTTAGGGTTACTTGACATGTCAACATGTGATTTCTTCCTTAGAGGGTTCCGGAAATGTGTAGACTCATAAACCAGGCAATTTGGATAAGTTGAAGGATGTCATGCGGAAAGAAGTACTCACGATTGAGCAATAGATCGAATGACAGATGAGTTCAAGCGGAGAAATGAAAATTGCACTCAAGAGTAATCAAGAGCGAATGATGATTCTCTAGTCAAGAAGATGGTTGTGTTAATTGGAGTACTGGTATTAATTCTAGTTGCAGCAGCTGTTGAGGAATTGGGTTGATGTGCAGGATGGTACACAAGAGTCAAAAAAATTTTCAACTTGAAATGGATTTATTTGTACAAAAATAAAAATCAAAACGTATCATCTGAGTTACGTCAAAATCGTGTAGATGATCATTGTGTTGATTGTATTCAAGAGGATGGTCATTACCTACATTATTTTAATGTTGATACTATTTTGCATAGTTAAATATCTAACACAAATGGCATTTTTGAATGTTGGCTTTTCATGAGTCACCTGTATATGTCCATTAAACTAAAACTAGAACTAATTATACTAGACCCAATATTATTTGTTATCCAAAACTAGGTTATTGTATCTTTTTATTAGACAAAAAGCAGAACCGACACTAACCCTCGAAATAGAATTACGATTTAAATATTAGGCTTTAGCCATCTTAAGAGCTAATAAAGTTAAGATAATAAAGTGTTGCAGTTAAATTTAAACACGAAACGTTCACTTTAGCTTAGAAGCATGTTCAATTTTATTATTGGATGTGTTTTATTTGAGCTGTAAAATGTCAACATAACCCAACCCAACCCAATATCTCTACTTATTGCCACAACAGAATCTCAACTTCATTTCATTCGCAAGGTATTTTCGGCGTCCTTCTCTTTTGTCCCTAGACTTCCCTATCCCTGTTGCTTACCACCTCTCAAAAAATAATATTACTACCTAACCCAACACAAAACAGCACAACCCTTTTTTTTTTTGAGGGGATTGGGAAATCTGTAAACAGACACCTGACCGAAGATATCATGTGGCCAGATAGTGATGGGTTGAAGCAAACATCAAGTAAACTTCGACCGTTTAAAACCCTTCCCCCTCTATTCCCGGAACCACCCGCCAAGGTACTAGCTTCAGGGAATATTAATAGTAAATAATTTATTATTCTTCAATGATATTTTCCACAACATTCTCCTCTTCACCATTTCCAACTCCTTCTAGGAGTCTTTCATGGCTTTCCTTTACTTTCATTATTTTCATTACCATTTCTTGCACTATGTTCCACAATTCTTCAGTTTCTAACATCACTTTCACTATGTTTTTTCGATTTAATAATCGACCACATTTCCTTTCACAAATATGCACTGTGTCTATACTATCACAGAACCAACACACATCACTTTCCGATTTCTTTATTTTAAAAAGATACTTTTTAAAAACTCCATGACCCGACAAAACCTGAGATAAGTAGAAATCTACCTCGCCCCACTTCCTATCAAACCATGGTTCTATTTCCGGGATAAGGATTCTTGTCCATCCTTCATATAGATTCCATCTTTCCTGCCAGGCCTTCAATAAACTTACTCTACATTCACGTTTTGCTTCTTTGCCTCTCCTACATAACGCTGTTCTTTCTTCAGCAAGTAAGTCCAGCAGAGGCATACTAGCAATAACCTGAATCGGAAACGGTTGTTCGATATGCGGAACAAATTCCTATTGCAAGTTTTCGATTCACTCTAGTTAACATATCACGATATCTTTTAAATTTAAGGGCTCTTTGCCAAATAGGTGCGGCGTAAAATACAACTGACTTCACCGTCGATGCAAGAAGTTTCCTACTTCTTGATCTTGGACCACCTAAGTTCGGCATCAACCTTAAAAGTAAATTACTCATAAATGTTGCATTACTTGATACCTCTTCAATATGTTTCGTCATGGTCTTGTCTTTATTGATAAACACTCCGAGATACTTGACCCTTTCAGCACTTTCAATTACAGACCCATATACTTCAAGGTTAAGAGATCTTATCTTTCTTCTCCCTTGAAGTAAAACCATTTCTGTTTTTTGTGCAGCTATGTCAAGACCCATCTCCTCCAGTTTATCAATAATCTGTTGAACCGCATACGACGCCTTGTCTTGCAGTTCACACTCATCCTGACCAATGACCAACAATGCCAAATCATCAGCATAACCAATGATCTCTACTTCGGCCTCCAATTCCACTCTTAGAATTCTATCATAATATAGATTCCATAAAAGTGGACCTAATAGAGATCCCTGAGGCACTCCACAAGACATGTCGTAAACTTTCCCATTCGGAGCTATGATGTTTCTCTCCGACAAGTAATTTCGTATCATTTCTACCAGATAAGGACTTATATTTCCACTAACTAAGGATTCGATTATTTCCTTCCACGGTGCAGAATTAAAAGCATTTTTGATGTCCAAAAGTACTGAGGCACAGAATTTTCTATTCTTTAATGCCTCTTCCTTTATCTTATCAATGCTTTTCTGCACTTTTTCAATCGCTGTACAGTGGATCTTCCCTTCCTAAATCCATAGTGGTTTTCATGTAGAAGGTTATTCTCCTCCGCTTCTACAATCAATCGCATTCTCAGTAATCCTTCCAAAAGTTTCCCCGTCGTATCCAATAGACATAGAGGTCTATACGCCAAAGGTTGTCCTGCTTTCTTCGGCTTCTCAATAAGTACAACCCTTGCACTTTTCCAGATCTTCGGAAATATACCTTTTGACACACAGTCATTGTGTGTCAACCCAACCCAACTCATCCCAATCCAACCCAACCCAACCCAACTCATCCCAATCCAATCCAACCCAACTCAATGGACTAATCTATCAAAGTATTTTGTCTGATACTTTGACAAATGATTTGACAGAGTAAACATACAACTGCCTTCAAAGACTCAGATCTGGAATAGGCGTATGCATTACCTAACCAAACAGATGCAATAAACTGGCACTTAGCCCGGACATAAATATTTTTCAGGCAGAAGTTCTTGCTATAGAAGTGGTATACTTTGAACCTTCAAAGGAACAAATAGGTGTATTCATAAGCATTTTCATATTTAAGAACCATTCATGGGGGTGTTCCAAAAAAAAAAAGCATGACCCAATGTCTTAAAAATAAACATAGTACACCTAAACAAAGTAAACGGCTAAATTGTTCTAGGTCTAGTGTTAGTTACATCATAAACAGAATGTTTCACTCTTCCAGGACCGTATTCAATTTATTTTTTTAATGGAACCCTATGTATCGTTTTACATGTGCTGATTAGCTATCTTAAACGCTATAACTACATATTTTGATTTCAAATTTTGAATACCAGATTACCAAATTAATTAATTTGTGAAGATTGAAGATTGCAATTTAGAGTATCGATGAATAATGCTTGAGTTTTTCAAATGCCTTTAACAATATTGGATAATATTATACATGGTGTTTGCCATTAGCCGTTAATTTGCACAGTAATTATTACTCTGTATTCTTCTAGGGCTTCGAATTAATATGGCCTATTAATTTTTGTTAATAAAATGATATTTCAAAATGATGGTAAATATTAATCTTGAAATGATGATTGTTTTAAAAGCGTCAATATTAATCTGATTTTTTCACCAAAAATATCTAAGCTACGTAGTTATACTAAGTATTTATCTACTTTTTCTATCTTCTTGAGACAGTGTTAGTCGAAGTGCTAGTACTACTAGTTTTAGTTGCTATTTAGCATCACGTTGATTTATGTATACTCTCATTAAACTGAAACTAGAACTGACATTGAATATCAAATTAGAAACATTTAGGTTTATCCATCTTAAGAGACGCACGGCTTGAGAGTTACTAGAACTAACACCAATAATAAGTTCTACATAATCTACATCCTCCCTTTAACTTCCAAACACCTTGTATATTTGCCGATCTGCTAAAATTTCAGTAAATTTTATCTTTCATTTTCTTGTAGATTTTATAATAAAAAAAAAACCAAGTGGTTTAAAAAAGAATGCTTTAATTAATTAATTTTTTTAATTCCAAATGAAAATTTACTCAATTTAGAACCTTTTAACTTTTTCATTTAAGTCATTAAAGGTATATTAAATCACGGTTAAAAATTAAAGAGGCATCCGGATCGATACAAGGAGTTTTGGGGGGAACGTTGGGTTGGGTTCCCTGCGGCAATCCCCGAACTAAGTCTATCTCGCATTAAATTTGCATCAAGTTAAGTGTTCTTCGAGAAGCGGGCGGTCCTCAAAGATTTCCCGGAGGAGGTAGAGGCGCGCGCGTTTCTCTGCGGGGTAGGCGGTGGCATACTTCCTCCAGAATTCCCTAAGAAGCTTACCCTGTGTGTTTAAGTGCCTCAATATCGCGACATGATCGATAAACAACTCCCCGTATATACGCTTTGGAGAAAAGAGACTTTTCGATGGAATTTATCTTAAAACAAAAATAGAATTTATTATTTTTTTTCTTTGTGAATCCAAACGTAAAAAGGTTTTTTGATTTATGTGTGAAAGCTCAAATTAGTAAAATTGCGTTTTTTGGATTTACGTTCTTTGTATGACGGAGTCTATTCAGTATGCATTTACCACTTGATTGCGTGGGATTTGACGAGTCTATTCATTGATTTTGGTTGCTCTCACAAACTGCGTTTGTGTTGCAGATTGGGCCTGATGTCGCATTTCGGGGCTTTGGCTGCAGCCAGTAGCCGATATGCAGCACTTTGTGGTCCGACCGATCCCAGGAATATCCCTTGGTATTGGGGAAGATTACAACCGCAAATCACGCCAGAGAAGACCAGCTCTAACGGTAATTATTATTCCAAATCAAACCGTGTTAATGAATGTTAATTGGTAAAGAAATTTTGTTAAAGACACGAGTCGTTTTACTAATTAATTTTACTTTACTCCTCCCGTCTAGTTTCCGTTTTATTTCGGGCGATCTCGCTACAAGTTTAGCTTTAATGATCGCCTGTTTCGTAATACATGAAACTTCCGTGACGTTCCTTCGATTTTCCACCTTAAATTTCTACGCTTCTTACGTCGACCGTTCCGATCCGACAAATAATTAATTAAATCATGAGGGATTATCGAGGGAACTACGCTTGAACATTTAATTTGAAACTTAGCAGATCGTTAACGTACTCCTATAAATAACTTAGTGTACGAGAATACTCCTAGTTAAATTATAAATTTAATAAAACATTAAGTAACTACACTTACACTTAGATATGAGTCACTTTATAATTCTATAACTTTCCTTGATAAAGTCAAAACCGTTTATGACCGAGGCTTCACAAAAAGATAATCAATCTTAGGTTGATACAATTTTAAGCACTGAGGCTGAGTCATTGTTGTCACTGAGTTATTGGATAAAACTAAAGTGCCAGAATATGATGATCAATCTCGGATTAATACTATCTTAATCACTGAACCTCAACTGCAAGCAACCTCAGCGTAATTGGGTTAAAGATTTACAAGGCTACTGAGTAAAATTGAGGTTCTAGAATATGATGATCAACTTCGGGTTGGTTCACTTTTAATTATAGACGTCAATCTTAAAAATCGACAACATTACTAGAAAAAGGCAAGATTGTTTACATAAATTTTCAAATTAATTGAAACGAACGTTAGGATCAAAGCTGTTAAAACAAAAAAAATGTTATCAGTTAGCCTGTAAGGAAATAATCTTTACAGGCTAAAATCAAATCGTCTACATATTTTCTGATGAATATCAGTTCAAATTTACAATTATTCTCATTAAAGCTAGATTTGGGCTAATATTTGTATATTTTATTTTGAAAAGTAAATATGGAAGCATCAAAATTACGCTCTTCAAGAGTAAGTTTAGGCCTTTTAAGAGAGTTTCGTTATCCCATTTGCAAGCTCCGTCAATCCTGACACACTTTTATTCTACTATTTTCGTTATGAGTGAAATTAAACTAAATAAAAAATAACATTAGGTATATTTAGGCAGTTGAATGTCTCGAAATTCTTTAACAAAGTAGAACATATTGTGATAAATAGCTTGATAAATCGTACGTTACAGCTCCAATAGGATTTTATGGTGTTAAAGTTTTTGTTTCAGTATCTTGTATAAATCCTTTTTATTTCAAATGTTTTATATATGTATTTACTTTGTTTTGTATTGTTAGTAAAGAAACTGTGTGCAAAAAATTGAACTTAGCCTATTATGCAATTTTGAAATTGAAAAAAAGTTTGAATATAAATTCGCTATTAAGTATGTATGTAAGTATGTAGTCGCTATTACGTACTGTGCTACTCTGCTATTTCCTACAATATACTGGTGTGGGGTGCTGCGACTGATATTGAGCTTAAACGCGTGTTTGTGCCACAAAAGCGCATCATTAGATTAATGTTCGATTTAAATGGTAGGGAATCATGCAGGGAAGTTTTCAGGGAACAGTCGATACGCACCTTGCCATCCATTTACTTATTGAAGTCTTTGTTATATGTGAAGACTAATATGAGCCGTTTTGAAATGTCCACTCATGAATATAACACCCGTGGTAGAGATAATCTGGTTCTCTCTCAACATGTCACCACCACATTTGAAAGAAGTTCCTTTTATGACTTACCCAAAATATATAATAAATTACCCCGTTCAATCAGATCTCAGGAGTGTCCCAAGAAATTTAAACAAGATGTAAAATGATATCTCTTGGATTCTGTGTTTTACTCTAAACGAGAATTTTTAGACATGTAGTGACCTATGTTAGTTTTAACAGATTGTATAATTTGCTGTTGTATTTTGTTTTGATGTTCTATGTACTGACTTGTCACATTTACTTATGTAGGCCACGTGATTTAATAAATATTATTATTATTATTACCAAAAAAATATTAACCAATTTGAGGTTGATAAAATCTTAATCAATAAGCTTCCACCGCAGTCTCGTTTTAATCAGTTAAGAAATCTAAAACATTGCAGGATAAAGGCAAGGCCGAGGCATTACAGATTGATACTAATTCCCAAATTGATACAGTTTTAATTATTGAGTCTCAGCTGATAGCGTCCTCGCCTTAATTAGCCAAAGGGTTTTCATAGTTATTTGATAAAGCTGAGTTACCACAAAATGATAGATAATTAAATATTTTGGAAGACTTGCACGGCAACTGATCAACTTAGGCACCATTTGGTAACACTTCATATTGAATGCGTTAATAGGCTCCGAGAATTCTTTCAATTAAAATCAAAGTCATATGAAGAACAAGCATCATTCACACTCTTACTTACTTAAGTATCATACAAAGTAACTAAATTTAAAAAGGCTCACACAATTAGTGTTGAGCATATTCTGCTAGCTGAGATGGAGATTGTAGAAACTATGTTTGATGATAACTTTGCCAAATAATTGCAATCAATTTCTCTTACTGTTACCCGCCAAATTGGTGGTAAATCCAACAGAAACCTGCAGCAAATGTCTCACATAATGAATCCTAGTCGCCGATTCATTGCTTGACTTTTGCCTTCACTCATCAATAGTTATAGGGAATTATGTTGCTTGGTGTTTTTTTATGTCGCTTTATTATTTTAGATAATACGTATTTAAGTGTTTCAGATACTCTTGTTTAGCAATTTCAAATTCAATTTGATCATTTTAGGCAATTTTATAACATCTTCTAGATCTTTACAAATGTAAACATTATTAGGTACATTTTGTACTTTCAAATAATTTTGAAAAAGTATATATAATTTCAATAACGTTTAATTCTTGAACTCTTCAACTACTTTGTAAAGTTTTGATAATTTTAGATAGATATAGAGAGCTTTGTACAAGTTTAGAGTAGTATCGATAATTTAGCCACATTTTGATCACATTAAACAATTTTGAACAAGTCTAAATAATATTAGATCAAATAATTTTAGACCATTTTAGCCAAAGATGTACAATATCAACTTTTTGAACAGTTGCAGATAGCAATAAAAACCTTATTTAATATAAACAATGAAATGTTCGATTTTGTGGTGGTATATCAGCAGTAGAAGAACAACATTTCTGCAAACCTATAGAAGTTGAAGCAACTCAAAACAGTAGCCGCTCTGTTTTAAATATTAAATAATTTTATTGATGAGGCAAATATTAAATTTGAATTGGAACATTACAAAGTGCAAAAATGTTGTGAAACGGAGGATTTGGCGAGCCTGGCTTCCAAAGAAATGACTGATGGTCTCAGCATTGTGTTAATGACGATTGTAACTGTAGTAAATTATATAAAACTGATACCACCAAAATTCAGAACCTTTAATGGATTTTGTAAAGATATAGGTGCAGAACATTCCACGTTGCTACTTTTGTGTGAGATCATGGTTATTATATCAGATGTTATATAAAAAAGGCACTTTTCTAGAAATACGAAAAACCGCCAGGAACCCCAAAATGTTTCAAGACATACTTGAGAAATAAAATACCTTGAATCTATAACACAAATTGGCACATTTTTGAGATAACATATTTGTGATAAAATGAGTTGTTTGGTCGGCATATTCGAGAAATTAAATACCCTGAATCTACACCACTAAGGAGTAAATACACGTATGCAGGATAGCAGTATTAAAGTTAGTGTTTTTGTGAAGAAAGTTAGAGATAACGCTACAAATGGTAGAGTTAGAAATGTTTGGAAAACTGAATGAATGTGTCAAAACATACAAAAAAGAAGAGCGGTATGTGAATTGTTTTTGTAAAAATATAAAATCATTTTGCCATGTTGGCACAGAAATTTAAAAAAGTATTTCAAATTGGTAGCAAGTTGGTAGCACAAATTGGTAGCAAGTTAAAGCTAGGGGTCCATTTTGATCAACACCCGAATGTCTTTCAACTGCAAAAGATGACATTTTCATAGACTTAACTGCAAACGGCGAAATCAAGGGAGAATTTAGTAATAAATCTATATTGGGAAAAAACTGGAGTATCACATGGAAATATCACATGAATACTGGAGTAGTCCCAAGAAAACTTGGAAATAAACCAATTTTAACAGAAGAAAAGACAAAAAGCTGATTTGGAAAACAGGATATTTTAATTAGCAGTTGTAGGTCATCCTCTTACCCCAAAAAGCTTTGACAAGAAGTGTTTTTAAATTTATAGAAGCCAATCAAAAAATTTAAAGGCGTTCGTCAAAAGCCCAAAAAGAAGTATGATAACTGAATTGTTCTGCAAATGGCTTGATCATTTTACTAGATATAAATCTGTTGTAATGGTGTTGCTCATATTTGATGGCGTCGCTTTCCATCTTGATATGACAATTGCAGACAAAGCTGAACAAAATGATGTTGTAAGAAGTGTTTAGATCATTCGAATACTACTGTAACAATGACTTATTACAATATTGGGACCAAAATCCAGATTGTCGTTTAAGGAAAAATAGATTTTCCGCTGTTTTTACACTCGTTTGGGAAAAATATATGGCGGTTGCAAACATAATAAGTAGATTTAGAAGTACTGATGAAGCCTTAGCCCCATCAACGATATCAAGAAGGATTTTCGAAGTAGATACTTTCTCTGATGAAGACGTATCGTTATCAGAATTACGTTTGAAAATTATTGGATCTATCAGGTATTCAATTCAAGCACCAAATAACAATAGAAGAAAATACAAATTCAAAGCAAGGCTTTTAAGGAAATTTTAAAGATCCCCGATTTTCCGCGGAAAAAAAGTCATCATCTATAAATCACAGCATGTAACAAGAAGGTTGTTTAACAAGGGGAATAATGGCGAAACTAAATAAAAAAGGTGACGATGCATCATAGTATCGTTTGCTTTGTTACAAGAATAAACATTTAAATATACGGTCTTGCTGGGTTTGTGGTTCGTAGATACAAGGATACTGTTGGTTTAATTTCAGATAATGAAGAACAGTTTATTTGTACACGGTGTGAAAATTAAGTAATTTTATATACGGGGCTTTATTTTCCACGATTTCTGAAAATTCAACCCAACGCATTATTATAAACCTTATTAATTTATCTTTTGAGACCTTAT